>OY796660.1:0-2400000 GCA_963680705.1 Rhagium mordax | reverse complement strand
ACTTTAACGTTTATCTTATTGATGAAAGAACATATCATTTACTTGAATAGAATTGTGCCTTCTCAGTGCCTTTGTTGGGCCCCTTACTAACTTCGCTTCACAAAATTATCTCTGCCTTGCCCCTTTGCACCCTACATCTTCGGATCGCCTCCCCCCCTCAACACGATCGCATTCCTCATACTCGACGATGAACTAAAAATTTTCCAAGAATTATGATATCCGTCAAGAAAACCAACGACTCCTATTTTTCACCGGGTAAAAACAACAGGATGATAAAATATTGCTTTATTGCCAGAGACGTTTTTGCGACTTGACAAAATGTTTTGTACACAAAAATTTAAACGCGTTGCGTGTCGCGATTAGGACGCAAATGAAGATGGTTAGAGGATGAGTTAGAAACATTTATTTAATGATGAGGCAATAAGGAGACACGTAATAGGGTAATTTCTATTGATCAATACCTGAAATCTGTCGGAATTCGTATCCACCCTCAATCCGTGTCAAAACAGTCGTTACGTTGCTTATCAATTTAAAAACTGTTCCTTCTGATTGAAACATAATGGAATTTGGTGGTCACCCGGGTCCCCTAGCATTATATTTTAGTGAATCGTTTACTGTGTCATTTATATGTAAATGAAATCTGTTGCGCCAAAACTCCCTTTTAGAAAATTAGGGAAATGTAGAACACAAATATTCCACACCGCATTAAACATGGCAGGAACAAAGAACTATAGTTTGCGCGTGATAATGGAGTTAATAAGGCCAAGCTCGTGTTTGATGGTTGGAGGAAAACAATTTTTGAGGACAAAACGAGGGAGTCGGTCATTAATTTTTTTAAATCTAGAATTCGTTGATAATAACTAAACGAAAAAGGCATTTAAATAAATATCACCAAACCAATGGGGTGTGTGTATTTTATCTTTCGAAGTAAATTCCAATACAATCAAGAAATCCTTGGTGCGTGTACATCCGCCCGACTTAAATTTGTCAAGTAGGCAAGGGAAGGTCTCGAGAGCTGCTCCCGTCTCATTTTCTCATATCTATTTGCCGTTTATTGAAAATAACGCGTAAATCAAACATCTCCAATCAATCTCCAGCACCAATTCAGCAAACTCCATTATACGAAAGTAAACAAATGAGATTTAAAAATTCGATATCGCCCAAGATGGATTCCTTCTTTATCACGCCGGCAAATAAACATCAACATGTCTACATTTTGAGAAATGCTTGTAGTTTATCATGTTTTCCTACTCGACTTACATCTTATCTCTGCCTTAGGGGACCAGCCCGGTCCTCAGGGGATTACCTTGCAGGCAGACTACCATCTAAATTATGAGAAAACTCCCCGGGTCGATGTAAACTTATGTTTTAAGAACTCCGGTAACGAACAAATGATTTATTTTTATGAGAATTTATAAGAGTTAGATAGAAAAGAAACAATTTCGTCTTGTTAGATGATGCCTTAGGCCCGCCCGCGCACCTGTGTTAAAAATTGAGTTACTCGGATTCTTTTGATTCTCTTTTCCCCCGTCTTGTTGGAAACTTTGAATGCTTTATACTTCCGCTCAAAATTAGACGCGGAGGCTGTGAAGTATCCACTTTGATTCGTTTGTTTAGTACAGTATCGGGGTTGTAGCCAAATATTCATCAATATGCAATAACGCAATAAAGTTAGGTAGTATAGTATTATTATTTAGATATTTATTTTATTCTTACCGAATAATAATAATAATAATAATAATGATAATACAAACCGATACAGCTCTCTAGTAGATTAAAAATTAAATCTACATAGAGAACGGTGCAACCAGATTTTTTAAAGCCATTTATTCTCACAACCGACGCATCACGAATTGCACTAGGATCTATCTCATCACATATTTTTATTTTTTTTTGCTGCAAAAAAATATTATTTGAAAAGGATAAATGTTTAAGGACAACTTTGTTTGACGCTATCGAATAGACATTAAAGGAGCTTTCGTAAGGTGTATTATATTTACTTTTGTTTTACTATACATATATAATACAAAGTATATATGTATAATCCCACTAAACAACATATAGTATATAACCACCATATTATGTAAAACCTACGTAACAATTTTAATGTTTTCATGAAATATTATATTTCTGTTATGATAACTAACATTGATATATCTGAGAAATATTAAAATGTAAAACATTTAATTAACGTTTATACAATATTAACTCGATGTTACTACAAAATATTTCTATAATATCATACGATATACCTTGTAAATGTATTGTAATACATTCTCTTAAATGTATCTTTAACATTTTTTTCTTAAATGTTTACAAAATGTTATTGTAATGTTAAACTGAAATATTGCATATATGTAACATTAAATATGTTATAAATAGCACATTTTTAAATACATATTATGTAACGTTAGACCTACGTAACAATTTTAATGTATTCATGAAATATTATATTTCTGTTATGATAACTAACAATGATATATCTGAGAAATATTAAAATGTAAAACATTTAATTAACGTTTATACAATATTAACTCGATGTTACTACAAAATATTTCTATAATATCATACGAGACGCCTTATAAATGTATTGTAATACATTCTCTTAAATGTATCTTTAACATTTTTTTTCTTAAATGTTATTGTAATGTTAAACTGAAATATTGCATATATGTAACATTAAATATGTTATAAATAGCACATTTTTAAATATTTTTATACATATATTTTTTTTATCTTGTTGATAACTAGTCATCTAATCTACATTTAAATACGTTTCCTCAAACACAAACGTCCTCTAATTGGTATTTACCCCGATAAGTTCAAACGTTTACAGTTATTACCGTGAACAAACACGATCTCTCGTTTTGATAGATTATATTGACCCAATCACAATAGTAAGGCTTTTACTCCGGCGATCATATCGCTATATAAGTTCACCCGAGAAATTATTCAAGATCATTGATACCGCGACATTGCTAAGCCAGGGAACATATTCAAACAAGTCCTCCGGAGCTTCACCCCCTTTCTTATACATATTCATAATAGCCCGTGCTTTGTACTTCGGGGGTGGCGTGGCAAGGAGACCGACCGGGGGTATATTGCTTGGGGCCTGGGATTTTGCGGTCAAACCGCGTAGAGGGTGGTTACCCTGCTACCCCGCTCCACGCTCACCAACAGAACCCATATGCCGTGATAGTTTCGGGCGGAATGCGAGGTTTCTGTCGGCCTATGTGAAAATGAACATGACAAACTACTTATTGCGGTGCGGTCAGCTGCCGTGCGCCGTGATGGGCTTTTGTTTCTCGATTTGGGTGTAAATGATGCGGCAAACACCAACAAATGATGTCCTTATTTCGAGATAATTTAATGTAGATTCAATGATGTCACGTATTTCAGTCCTAGAAAAATATATTCGCCAGCGCTGACCGCAATACGGACTCGCCAAGATTAGCGGGAACTTTTATTTGTTTGCAGGGATTATCTCTGACCCCGTCAGCTCGTTAGCAAGGACAACTTATAAACGACGCAAGCGATATCTAAACAAAAGTCGTTAATTTGCTAAACTGCTGTTTCCAGTGGTTTCCAAACGTTTTTCAGGCCACTCCGCCACAATGTAGTTTAATTGGAATCGAACAGTTGAAAATAGGCAATCGCCGGAATTAAGGGCCATTGTAGGAAAAGTCATTGTGGCGGAACGTGTAGTCGCCTCCGCTCCGGCTGGTATGTTCTCCCAAATGGCAGTTCCGGTCCCAGCTTCATTTCCATTTCCGACTGCACACGGTTAACTTAAGTCAGCTGTCAAATAGCGATACAATGGGTCATTTTCGGCTCGTGGAAATCCGTGCGAAGTTAATGCGGCGAAGAAAATTGCCATTTTATTCAAAACGTCGCCCATCAGAAGCGGCAATACGATTTACATGGATATAAAAACTAAAATTGTTATTTATAAAGAAAAACGTATGGAAATAAACTTCCGCCTCTCGGCAACCCGCTGTAATAAATAATCCTACAGTACAGTACAGGGTGTTATTGAACTTAAGGGAAAAAAAATAACCGCATGTTATTTTTGATGTTTTAGAACAAGTACGGCATAAATTAATTGAATATCTGAAGAATAAAAAACTAGTTAAAAATCAGAATAATTATTGTATTTGTTTGAGGACCACTTGTAAAAGAGTCCATGTTAATTCCAGTGACTATCAAACATTTTATTGCGATTTTATTTAAAAAAATGGAATGAGGATATTTCTGTAGTCACTTTCGATTAGAGTAAATTCGTCATTAGATGTATTTCCCTTAACTTTAGTAACACCTGTATATTGATACAGGACAGGAGTATTTTGAATTTTAATTCTGTTACTGCACCGTACCAAACTTCATTACATGTACACCCACGCCTACGTAATATATTCAGGGTAGCTGTGCGGTCCCTCCGAATTTCCTTGGACCGGCTCCCATCGTCGCCCTGTCTCCATATTACAGGGGAACGGTAAATTAATTAAAGACATAATTGATTAATTAAATAGCTTCAGTAAACATGCTTTATTAGTATGAACATGATATATCCTCGAGACTCCCTTTGCATTATTTGATTAGGTATACAACGACGCCAGAATTCATTTTGCGATCATCGCTTTTTACCAGAACGAATCGAATTTGACACGGTTTCGTTTCACAACAGATAACTTTCGATTTTGGTGCCGTCCTTTGGCTGAACAATATTAAGTGTCAGTTATAGGGCGGAAAGCCAGCTGGACACGCTCATGTTTAAATAAGAAAACAGAAGGTTGGAAGTTGAATAAAGAATAGTGGCAAAGGCTTTCCCTTACGCATCTGAACGAAATAAAACAACACAAGTCTCGCTTAGTAATTACCAGACCTTTGTCGCTGACAATCTCGCTATGTTACATATAATACGTTGAACAATGTGCTTACGACAAAACCTTGCCTTAGTAAAAGGCAACTACCACTTTATTTGTTCCTTTGATTAGTTTTTTGTTCTATGATGGCGTATACAGAACCCTGAAATACGCAGAGACAACTGCCCCTAATTGTAGATATAGGCAGCTTTTGCATTTCTTACAAGAATACAATATCTGGCAAGTACTTACTTATTTATTTATTTATTATCTTATCTTGTCCAACATATTTAGTTGTGAGTATTTCAACCCTGTATGTTCACGTTGGCATTTATACCCCGTCCCAGAAGTGTGTCGCCATGCGTGCCCCCAAGATTTGCATACAATCATTTTTTAAATGGCATTTTTATGAAATCTAGGGTGCTTTGACCCGACGCCTATCAGATAATAGCGCAGTGTGCTCTGGAAGGCTCTCACTTGTTCGACGACAATAACTCATTGATTTTTGTCCACGGCTTGCGTGTATTCTATCGTTTACATAACTATTCAAATATCTTGCCATTATCAGTGCACTGGGGGGGCTTCGACTTCATTTTATGGGGCATTCTGTATATCTGCGAGGCGCATAATGCCAGAGAATTGCCTTAGATATACATATTGTTAAGAACGGTGACAGTTTGTTGCTTTAGCCAAAAATATTATTTTTCTTTTCAGAGAGTCGGAGATTGACAAAATTATTTGTAAAAAGTCTTTATTTTATCCTGTTATTATAAAAAATATTCGCCTTTATATTATACATTTTTTATTAACCATTTCCATATTTTGACGCAAACAATACAATACGCTGTAAAAATAATAATATCCCTCGTTTTTCCAGCTCAACCATTTATCGACGATCTCGAAATTTTAAAGTAAAAACTGTAACTTTCAAAAGTGGAATTCGTGCAAGCAGAAGAAGTTAAAAGCATCACGTTTCGTCTGAAACATGAAATACATTTTATTGCCCCGAAGTTTATCATGAATATCTTGTAGTGTATATTTTCAACTTGCTAGAACAGATCTGTCATGTCCGTGGAAGCCTTGAGAGCCATAAGACATTTTGACGGGAGAACGAAGCAATATTTTAAATATTAAAACGGATTTGTACAAATTGCCAATTCGCTGAACATTTTATTCGAATGTTAAAAAACCACCATTTGGCTTATTGGATATTTATCAGAAGTGGCAGTTAGATGTTTTAGTATTTACGTATAGGACTGCTAGCTCCAGCGACAGGCGTATTTAGTAATATTTTTCAAAAATTTTTTTTTTATAAATTCATACACGGTGGCCTTTCCACATTGTTCCAATCATACGTGCAATATGTGCAATAATTTACCATCCCAAAATAAGTTTCAACGATTTTACGCTTCAGAAATGCCACAGGGTCCTATACTTGGGCCACTTTCTATGACACTGTTTATATATGTCGCCTCACCAAGAAAAAAATAATTAATCGAACGTTATACCTATTTGAAAGTAATTTAAACAAATATTTAACAGTGACATGCTTTGTAGTAACTCCTTAAGTTGGGGACTACCTTATTATATACAGGGGGTTCTAGAAATCACTCTCTTTCTAATAAAAAATGAATTTAACGCCCAAAAACAACACGAATTTTATAGGGCTCTGAATAGCATAATAAATAAATAATAAAATTAATTACTGTGGGGAAGGGGAGGGGGGGGGATTGTACGGACTCCACAAACGTATGTAGTATTACTATATTTAAAAAAATAATCGTTACATGCCATTTTTCTCGGGAATACAACTTTCCATTATGCGCAAGTAGCAGCATATTCAAATTCACAAAACCGGCATTAAGTACCTCGATCCAGCTGGAAAGAGGAAATTAATTACAGCATCCACATAAAACGTATAAAATTCCTCGTTCTCGCATTTTAACCCGCGTTTCAGACACGTCATATATGAATTATTTTTTAATCTGCATTTCTTTTTATTCTTCACTCTCCATTCGAATAGTCTGGACAAAAAGGGAGTTTCGCTGCGGCCACCGAATGTTGATAGAAATACATAGCAGTGGTGTAACAAAAACATTGAGAAAGATTATTATCGTTTTGTATTTTTACAATATTAGGAAGCAATCAAAGTAATCAATGCATACTCCGGAAACCATTCT
This sequence comes from Rhagium mordax, assembly GCA_963680705.1. Taxonomy (NCBI): domain Eukaryota; kingdom Metazoa; phylum Arthropoda; class Insecta; order Coleoptera; family Cerambycidae; genus Rhagium; species Rhagium mordax. The sequence continues at coordinate 2,392,958 of OY796660.1, read as the reverse complement.
ACAAATTCCTTTCACATTTCCTCATGCCATTTCACAAAATAAATGAACGTTATAATTATACTTGTTAAGATAATAATTAATTATTAAAATTAAAACTTTAGTTCTATAATTCGTATTGTTGTATAAAATGGTTTAACTTTATTTTTTTTGTTTCAGGTAAGTAGAGCCAACTTCAGGAACTGTCTTTAATCGATAGGTAAAAACTTTTCATAATTAATATTTTACGATTTCGGTCTATACAGGGTGAATCTTTGAGTGGGGGTCATATTCGTAGGGGGTGACACCTTTCAACTATAGGAACACCAAACTACAATTTTTTTTAACATGCCATGAAAAATTAAAATTGTTTAACCCCTTAAAAAAACTGGCTCCTATATGGCAACGTCCGGCTCTCGGCCACCGTCGTTTGTTTACATTTTTTATCGCTATTTTTTATTAATGCACCTGCTTGTAACTAGGTCAGTGTCAGTAGTTAGTAAAGAAGCAGTAGAGTTCAACGACTCTGACAGCTGATGAGTGGCAAAAGTGATAGGGATAGGGATTATATGCAGCCGGCTTTTTCGTTTTCCCCCACTCAAAGATTCACCCTGCATATGTTAATAAGATATTGAACAGAATTGAAAAGGATCTATAAATCAGCAACAAATATGCACTTGAAACCGTTCAGCTGTTTTATAAATTGTTTTCTTCAAAAGTGTCGACTAAAACTAATATACTTCAACAGAGCAACCACTTTGCCAAGCTTTTAATATGTATAAGTACGTAAAAAACATGTGCAGCGAAAACTATGCCATATTGTTACGACGTAGTAAACTATTCCTAGGGCAATCTAAAAGTTATTTTGCCAAGCAGACGCAGCTGTATCGTTGCCAAATTGCTTTAATGCAAGTGCATTTCTTGACGCGGACTTATTTCGTAGAGAATATTATGCAGCGTATGTAATGCTCTTGCTCATGATTAATACATCCCTGAATTTGTTTGCATATATAGTTGAACTAGCAGGCAAAAGCAGATCAGCCAAAAAAATAAATAAAAGAAGAGATCAGCGCTGGATGCATCATAAAAAAAATCGTATCTAATTTATTCAGACGTAATATAAATATTCAGCGTTTCTGTATATTTAAATTGGGTATTTTAATCAAGAACTTTATTATTTCATAACAGAATATCTATCCCCCGTTCCAAGTTGTCTTCAGTTAAAAAACTTACTTTATAGTCTGTTCTCCAACTCATCCACTCAACAAGTTTGCGAGAAGGAATTAATTAATTTTTGTTAAAGTGATCTGCATCGTTGATTTCGCATTTTTCCGTGTAATTAGATAGCCATGCAAACCCGAGGAAAAGTTGCTAAAAATTTCGTCTCCGAAATTGGCCGTAATTACACTTTGAGGGCCGAGGGAATTTATTATGTTTCGTATACACAAAGCGAATCCAATCAGAAACCCCGAAACCCTCATTAAATCCCCGAAAAATTGTACAGACGTGAGCGATACGAAATATTAACACACACATCACATCTGGTTATAAGAAAATGACCAAAAAAGGACTGTTTATGTTTCTAGTGAGTGGTTCATAGTTTCTTGCCCATTGCACTCTCGGACTAGTGGGCCTGGTTCCGTTTTGACTACTATAATTAATTGGGATATGAGTTTATGGGAGGGCCGTCTTGTTTCTTGCCCATTGCATTCTCGGTCTAGTGGGCCAGATTCCGTTTTGGCTACTATAATTAATTGAGATATGGTACTTTGACTCTTCACGTCACTAAATTGGAAAATATGTCGTTTTAAACGCTCCAAATTTCAAAACAGTTGGTTCATAAACAAATGAGCTACAAAAGCCTGGGCCGGTTCTCATGACCACCTGGTATTTACTGACTTTATTTTCATACGCTACGTAAAAATTATACACAATATTTCGCATTTTTTTCAAATTCTGCATGTGATCTTCAATTCTGGAAGCGGCACTTACGTTCACTAGAAAAAAAGACAGCTTTTTAAATAGGATTTGCAATTACTTTTATTTAAAGAAATTTGTTGAGAGCTTTGCAAATAGAAGCGTGTTGAAAAATAGACAGCATCGGCATCCATACATCAAGTAACAGATGGCCAGTTAGTACATTTTTAAGGGGTAGCCGAGCTTCCTGAGGGCTCAAAGGGTAAAGCATCAATGGTAGTTTCGGACATCTAATTCAATTTTCTCAGCACCCGGGGTGAAATTCATCCAGCTTGGGACTAATTGACACCCTGATTGATTCTCCATCATCCCTTTAGGGTTTCGGGTCCTTTTATCTATCACATATACGGCGCTCGCAAAAAAAGCGCCAGCCAAAACAAAGAGGGAGTTCGAGGAGAGAGGGGAAGGTGACAGAGAAATATGTCCGGCGCTTAAAACGGAATGGACATTTTATTATGTTGTTAATTTAATGGCAAAACATCCTGGAAATATTAAAGAAACAGCAAAAGTGAGCGATGAAATTAAATATTTGTGTGTCGGTGAGGGGGTTCATTGTTAATTTAATTTGCTGCGTCGTTATCTCTAGCATACCGTCCCTTACTAAATAATAGGAGCTCATTCACAGAAGGGTTGCGAAAAATTCGCATCGTGAATAAAATGCAGGGCGATCGCATGTTCAGGATTAACTTTAACGCCTACTTCAAATTGATAAGAGAGACTAAAGTGTATTTTGTTTATCCCTGTGTATAAAAAGGGGAATTTCGTTTCGACTTTATCCATCTAAAACAATAATCGACAGGTGCATTTTTCTTTCTTAAAAACTAAATCCGGATAGCCGGAGGAATCCACAAACTCAAATCGCTGTAACTTCCGATTCTAAATCCACCAATTAATCCTCGTGTCGGTTCGAGGAACGTCACGACCGAGATTACTGTCCGGACAAGTTTGTTACACTAAAACAAAAATAAAACGTTATCCGAAGTGGCATTCGAATTCAAACCACGCAGGGAAGTTTTTAATAAGTAATGAAGTTTTACATTTGGCGGAATTAAAAAATAACAACATCGCCGGGACGTGGAAACTACAAGAGATTAGCAAACAAATAAAAGCTTTTGGGGAAGCAGGAAACGAGGATGAACGAAAAAAAAAAGGAAATCTCAGACCAGACTAAAATTATACCATTTTTCCAGAAAATCTCGTCCTGAACAAGAGATGTTTTTAGCTATTTGAAACTGTATTTGCGTATGTCCAAGAGCTTTAACGTTGCGCCAGCATGGGTTAGTTTAGGAATGCAAATCCCAATGGGAGAAAAAGCGTAGTGTAAACGCAGTGAGAGCGCTCAATATAATCCCCGTAGCTCCCCATCAGTCACATCGGACACACGGATTTCATTTTAATCAGATTATCATTCTTTATATTCCCCCAGCAGCGTATTTTCGTTTTCACTATGCCATAATTTACATTTTTTAATGGTGGCTCGATGAATAAATTAAACGCTAATACTACACAAATGATCATAAATTCATCGAAAACAAATTCGCGATCGTTTCCTCTACACAAAAATAATCGCTTAATCGCCTCCGTGTTCATTTATCAAATTTAACCGACCAACAGTTCATTTGTCATTTTGTTTATTGTCCAGGCGACACTTTTAATCCGCGGGTGGCAACAGCGGCTAAATATCCAAATTAATTTAATGCCCTTCTTCGCCGGCCCTAATTGGCTATACAATATATATGCTCGCGGTGATCATGCAGCAGGAGCCCTAAGTCTGTAGGGTCATTTCCACACGGACGCAATATGCAAAGTGCAAACTTTATTAGCGGCTTTTTTGTGAAGTTGTTTTGAATAATTTATCGTTCGAAATACATAAAAAATATAACAGCACATGTATTACATAAATATCAATAAATTACGGGGTAAAGCACAAGCAAGGGGCCTTTCAGCCGGCGCTCAGTCTACGGTCCGACCGGAATTCACTTATACGCAGCCAACAATTGCAGAAGAGATCACTGCACCGAGACTTAGTCAGTCATCACCCGGCTCTCACGCTGTACCGCTCCACACCTGCAGTTTAATTCAATTATATCAACTCAGCGTAATGTTAATCTAACAAACATTAAACAATAAAAATCTCGCGACGCGACGGACATTAAATTTTAACAAAGAGTGGATCCAGCAATTATCAACCAAATTAAATCAGGGCTTTTCAGCTCTTTCATAAATAATTCATTGCACCTGCTTCTACACATGCTCATTCAGAAAAAAATTCAATGCACAAGCTTCTTCGGTAATAAATTAAATCTAAAACCAAACATAAATCAAGTGTTCGCGCAATATGTCAACTACGTTTATCGTGGAGTGTAAGAAACTCACCAAAAAGACTTTCCATTTGTTTATATGAACTGCCAATAATACCGCTAAATAGACTAACTTTACAAAAGAAAAAAACGTATTTAAAATTCAGTGAAATTATTATTTATGACCTCCAGAAATATAATTGTGTGAGTAGTAGATCGTCACATTTCTCTTTCTTAACCATCATCCAAGGACATTGTGGGCAGCAAAATATAAATAAATCAACAGAGTTTTATTTACACCTGTAACCCGGTGCTCTCTACTATTTACTAATCGCTCCGAAGAGTAAGCACTTGGCAGAAAACTAACACCGCGACAGACTAACCGTGTGACATATCGTTGGATTAGGCATCGAGAGAGGAATCGAACACAAGAATTTTGCCTCGTTTTAAACCACTCCTGTTCTTGCAAACTGCGAAAAACCTGTTTTTACAGTAACTTGGTTTAAATCGTTTAAGAAAATCAACCGATTTAAATCATCATCGCAACCTCAGCAATATGCTCCTTGAATCAACCCGTTACTTCCTGAAACACCTTATGTAAGAAACTGACTTCCATATGCAGAATTCCATTAACGTCCGTGACACCCTGTACAGACAGAAGCCATTAAAACAAAATAATCACTAGAAAACTGCCACTCACCGAGCATCGCCTAGGCAGTCAGGCCTACCCCACATTATCTCCTCCAGTCGACTGGGCAGATGATAACAATTCGCCTATTATGATGCATCAGTTACCATTCAATATCTGCATCGAGTATCATCAATTAGGAGTCTGTAATCTGCGTTATCAACGGCCACCAGCCACGGAGGGGATCCGATTTCAGAGTCTATTCAACTGCTATTCGCGGGCGCGGGCACGCGTACGCCGCGTTGCCGGCTTCGCCAAATGTCAGAAGATATGCCACAAATTTTAAATTGTGGATTAAGCGAAAAATTATTCTTGGTGCTTGGTGGTGGAAAATAAAATGAACACAACGACTAATATTTAGACAGTAATCAAATTCTGTCAAAATATCTCGAATTTTCATATCATCATGACAAACAGACAGGCAGATCCAGTTTTTTTAAGAAGAGACACTGGTGAGGTATAAAATGTATAATTCTATTGATATTTAAGAAACGTACGGCAATGACTAATTTTGAAGAGAAAAGAAAACCAAGCTTTTTAATTATAAATCCTTTTTCTTTTTGCATCAAATTTTTTGAAAAACCCTTTTTCAAAAAAAAAAAAATGTGCAGAAATGAGGATTATAATTAAAAAGCTCGTTTTCTTTTTCTGTACTATAATGGATTTTCGTCAAGAAATGACGAATTTGGCATAATCGATTTGCAAAAACCACTCACATATTTTTTTACAGGAAATCAAACGTTTGAGAGCCACTGGAGTCACAAAAAAATTGAAAGTTCTGCTTTATTGACATCATAAAGCGGAACTGCCAGTGGCTTTCGTTTACAACTGATTTACCTTATTTTAAATTTCGATGCACCCGTTACACATATTGCAGTATTTTTTCTTTTATTTTTAATTGGGCTAATTTGCAACTACTGTCATTTATCATTTGCCATCTAAGTCTGCTAGATACTTTTTTTGCTGTTTAACATTTAATAAAATACGAACAAAATATGTGGTTTCAGTCCGGAATATTTCAAATTTCAATTAATCGTATTTTGGCGAAACGGCGACCGGGCAACGGCGCAATCGTGTACCACTCTCGGATCTCCTGCAGCTCGTCGGTGTCTCTCCTGCGAAGCCGGCATTCTCCTGCAGTCCCATGCGCGAACTCGCAGGCGACACGTTGGACCGTACTTTCACATTGCTCATGTGCTCTCGGTTTAATCCGCAGTTTAACCGGTGTGTGTGATATATATGTTGGTGTTGTGATCCGCTCTGGTTTAATTACAGTTGCACGTAAGCTGTTGGTATGTTAATTTTTGATTCCGAATCATGTGGCAGGTGCCACCTGGGGGTTATTAGCAGGAGCATGAAAAAAACAAAACAAAAAATATGTAGCATTGTAAAAAGAACGTACTGTTATCATGAGTTTGAGGAGCAATTATCTATTTTATCGTATCTGTTGTTGCGTAGGTATCAGATGAAAGTATTAAGATAGTGGCAAAACGAGCCTTGACCTTATTTATTATCGTGGTACCACGCGTGATCGATCAAAAGTTCTGAGTTGGGATGATTGCAGGTTCTCGAGGTCTTGGTATTCCGAAACGGTTTTAAGCTGCAGTTGTGTCCGAGTCCGCCAAAGAGCTAAGACCATATGGTTATTTTTCTATTTGATATCTGTGTTGCGATCAAGATTGGTTTAGCTTCTAGCAAAGGTTTTTGCCATATAATTGCCTATATCAGGATCGACGAACTGTTGAAATAGTTCACGCTTACTTAAAATTGTTTACTTTAAACAACTATTCCTGATATAACCACTTTTCTGTAAATAAATGAACAATATTGGTTTAGTCGTCATCAAAATGCAATCCCGATGAAGGAAGTCATTTTCCGAAGAAAACTGACTAAGCAGTGGTCTAATTGAAATCGTCGTGACTGCTGGAGAAGATGTACCTCCATGGTCAATAAAGTACAAAAACACCTGTACGATTTTTGACAATATTGTACGAAAAATAACAACCATAGAATTTTCAGTAGCATTCGATCGAACTATCATACAAAAAAAAGTTCTACATAAAATAATATATAAAAAATATGTATCAAACTTTGGTTTATCGTTTTTTTATAAAAATCGAATTGAAAAAAATTTTGCCGCCTTCAGTGCTACCGCCATATCTATTGATCGTTTTTGCATAACATTGACCTTGGCAGATACCAAAATTCGTCAAAATATCTCCAAACGTTTACAAGTTTTCGTAATTTCGTAATAAAACTGCACATTTTGTTTCACAAAAAAAAAAAAATAAAATAAAAGTTTTTCGACTCTTCTAATTTAATACTGCACAGCCCTCTATCTCTAAAAAAATATATATAGCGGCTTGGTATGCATTTAAATAAAAAAATCTTTTTGTAGCGCAATTCTATGATCCTTACTACATGAAACTGTGAAAGAAAAAATTTAAATTTGTTCAAGCGGTTTTTTTTATCCCAATACTTCTGCACCCTTGCCAACGAGAATTTTATTGTTTATAACTTATGCCGCCTTGCAATTATAAGTAAAACCTATTGTTGGGTAACGCCCAATGGACACTTCGATTCTTCCACAAACTTTATAATTTGCGTGTGCAATTTATTACTTGAGTTGGTTGCATTGTTTCTCAATTATTCTGACCGCGCGCCTTTCTAGCTCGTATGCATGCGTGACGGACCCTTAAAAACAGATAATTTAAATAAATTAATTTTCAAAAAATTTAAGGTTAATAAATTAATGCAATGGATATGCATTTTCAAGAAAAACAGAAGGGAAAAAAGAACAGGATAAAAAACGAAACTTTTAAATAAAAATTAAAAATACAACCAATACAAATCAAGATAACGGAGGGCCAATTTAGATGGTCTGGGCATGTTTACCGCATGCCTGAAGAAAGAATAGCGAAGAAATAATGTTAAGAGAAAACCAAGAGAAACTTCGAATGGAAGAAGTAGAAAAGAAATATAAAACGGGGAGAAAGTAGGAAAAACACTAGATAGAAAGAAATTGAGGAAAATATGCAAAGGAATAGACTAAAAGATAAAACTTTACCCTATCTAGAGGTAAAAAAGCTTTTGAAAAAATAAATTAAAAAAACTAAAAAAAGAAATAAAAATAGCACGACACCTCCTAAACACAGTAGTTTTCTTAAAATTTGCCTACCCTTTAAAAAGTTTATTTTAGAAGATACAAAAAAATCAAAAAAAAAGAAATTGCGATTTTTGTTTTTTTTAACCTTGATTTTCAAACTTTTAATTGGAATTCTTTTTGCGGACTCTTAAGGGTAACAACCTCAAATTTTAAAAAGGAATAATTGTGCTTTTACCCCTAGGAGGTGAAAACGACCCCTCAATTTCAAAATTTAACACTGACTCAAGTATTAAGAGTTATAGTTATTGAAAAAATTCATGTACCTATATAGTTTTGAGGTCGCTGGAATTTGAAGTCAGAATTTTAAAATCCGCGATTTGCACCCCCAATATGGCCGATATAATAGGAATATAATGGAAAAATTAACTATAAGTATATTTTGTTTTAAGCAAGTAGAATTTTTTTTGCAAGCTCTTATATTTTAGGACATACATAATTATATCCTAATAATAAAATTTATTACTCTTACCTAAGAGGCTGAAAACCACCCCTAAAGTAAGAAAATCAATAATTATCGAAGTATTGAACATAAATTATTGAAACTTTTTTGGGGGGTCACTGATTACGAACGTGAAGTCAGAAATTAAAAACTTTATGTTGCACCCTCAATATGGCCGATATAAAATGGGTGAATTAATTATTTTTTGTTTATTTTGAGAAATTAGGACCTTCTTAGCCGATTGTTACATTTTTAGACATAAAATTCATCCCTTAATAAGAAAATAATTACTCTTACCCCTAAGAAGGTGAAAACCACCCCTTAAGTAAAAAAAATTAATAATAATGCGAATAAATTACCGCCAAACGAGCAATATCGTAATTTGCTAAGACGGTGCGCGCTTTTTATTTCAGTCATATCTCCTTTACGATTAACGCAATCATCCAGAAAAAGCATTTTGAAGGTCTTAATCCTCTTTAAGACCGGGTATATAGGTTAAAACAGTACGAAGGTTGGCAGTTTTTCTATACTTATCATTCAGCTAAGATTCTTCCCTGCTAAGTTATTTAACCTTAAAACAAACAAAATATCAATTTTTCAAAAATTTTCAAAATTTAATGTATTTGAAAATTTTTGAAAAATTGATTTTGTTGATCCTTTATTTTCCTTGTATCATTTTTAATTTAGCAAATATCAAAATTTGCCAAAAGACAATTTTAAGCTACTAATTTGGTTCATTCAAAAGGTTTACAAACAAATTCTTGCTAACCGATACCTTCAAGAATTGAGTTAAATAACCTTTGCTATCCCCCTATTCATCCTTCCAAAATAGCAGAATCAGTTTCTCCAAGAATTGCTGAATCAAAATATTCATAATTCACACACATCAATGGCTTTAAATTTGGTATTCCGCTGTAGTGACCGTGTTCAACCGGCATTTACATAAAATTTGAATTTTTTCCGTTGCCCTGATTGATTTTCCAAACTGGTACCAGCGCAGAATAAAAATACAATATGTGACTTCGCCTTAAAAGGATGGATCTCAAATTGGATTCCGTAAAAACCTTGATAGCCTTGAAAGCACCAGCTCCTCGGGCTGTAGGAATTAAAATGTGATAAAAATAATCTTTGGAACTGTCTATACAACATAATTTTATGTAAATTACGTTTAACGAGTGTTGGAGTCGATATCAAAGTGGCAAGGAATGATGATGAAGAAACACATAAAATTTTTATTCGATTACCGCAATTAGTCATGTACTTTTTCTTGCTTTTAAGATCTTTTGATTTCAAATTGAATTCTTGCAGGCAGTAGAAGTATGGTAGACGAATTAGTATTCTGTTTATAGAGACTTCGAAACTTTTGATAGATACTGTAGAACCACAAGCGACATACTCTATAAAGTCGGGCGACCATTTTGTTTTGCGACCTTTCTACGTGATCAACAAAACTAAAATTCTGGAATAAATAGGAACGTATATATCATTTTTACCATTCATATATTTTCGATACTACGTTCCTACACCTTGTATTACGACCCAGTAATATTATTTCGGCAAACATCCTCTAGTGTACTCAAAATTTAATTATGAAAACTTCGTTAATCCCTTCTTCTGTCAACAAAAAATTCTCTTTACAAGTTGATTAAGTTTGCTCTATCTAAACTGAAATAATCCTTTCGTAAAAAATAAAGCTAGTTATTAAAATTGTTTGCTCATTTACTATTTCTATTTTTTCTTTCGATATGTTGTTTCCAAACAGGATAGAAGAAAACTGTACACTTGCCCTAATTAGCTAGTCGGGAACGAGAAGGAATACAAACAAGGCCGTAACTATGTCAGCAAAAATCCAATACCCTGGAAATTGACTTGTAACTGCCCGGTTTGTGTACTTTGTAAATATTAAGATTGGCCCGGAAAGTTGAAGGAAGTTTGAGCAGAAAATTAATTCAATCGTTCAATTTTTAGGTCGTTTTATTAGACACCGAAGTGTTGGTACATTATTATTATTATTTAGTTTCAAAACTGTTGCGCGTTTAATTTACGACGGAGATTACTTGATTATTTATAAATGCTGTGTATTTACATGTTATCTAAGTAAACAGTAATACCTGGATAAGGAGATAATAATTTTATATTGCAAACGAATTTCTGATACGTAGAAAACAAAATATTTTAGCTAACAGATAATCAATAATTTTGATATACAGGGTGAGACCTAACTTGTCGTTAATATTAAGGGAAGGGTACAAATTTATACAAGTTGACTCCCAGCTTCTTGTATCAGGCTACAGGTGCGGATCCATTTTTTCGCACTCCATTTGGAAATATGGAGTACGGCCCTGCGTCCATATTTTAAACACTTAGGCAAACCCGAGAGTAAAATTATTCTGTCCACTCAATGGGCACCAACTCTGTATAAAAATATGTTTACTCAAAAATACTTATACATATTATATCTGATTAAAATCTTTCAAAATATCAACGTAATTTTACGAAACAGTATTCTTTCCTGATTCCGTTTATATTTAACAATGAACCATCGTTCACACATAAATATTTCGCATTCATTCTACTTTGTTTTTTTAAATATCAGAGCTCAATAACCCGATGTCGTTCTAGTAATTTATGTACATATTTATAATCCTCCTCATTGTTTTATGGGAATATAAAATGTTTGTGTTTACAGTTTCAGAATTTACTTTGGAAAGGTATGAAATGGTTACTTTTGGGTGAGGTTCCTACTTAAAAAAAATCTAAAGCGCGCGTATGTTGGGAGCTAGCGTATGGCCAATAGGAATTCATGATATTTTCCAATTATCAATCAATAATCGATTTTGCAACAAAGTGGATTAAGACTGATTTCTAGGGGCGAATTCAGTGAATGGTATTGTAATCCCTTTTGTATCGTACTTTTACTTATCGTTAATCCACGTTTTCTTAATTCCAAATATAGATTTTCATAAAAACACCGCCGATTATTATCTTTGAGCAGTTTTCCCTGCTCAATTTTCGAGAAATGTCCGATATATTATTATTATTTATTTATTCTACGTCAGTGCAGTGTTGCGTGATATTTCGTGAAATAAACTAACCAATTGTTTAGTTAAGATCGCAGTATTTCTCATCCTATTATGATGAGACTAATTAATGAAAGCTATTGCGATAAAATTAACGATCTTGGAATTTAACTCGTTTCGTTGTTTTATCTGTGTTTCCCTATTTTCCTAACATGTGGGACATGTACAGGGTGGTGCAATTTGTATGCGCAAAATTAAGAGAAAGTCTAAAGCGACTATTGTTGAAGAATACTTCCCTGGACGAGTTTTTTCTGCTCTAAACGCCCATGATGTAAAATTTTAACTGAAATATTTCGTCGCTTCAGGACTTTCACCAACTTTACAATATTTTAAACTCTGATCAGTCACTATTTTTAGCTCTTTTTTTGTACTAAAGTATCTTCTCAAAGGCTTTTTTAAACTGTAGTTAGACTTTTTTGCAAATCAGTCTGCAGGTCTTAACACTGTAAATAAATAAATTTTTGTGTAAATATCACTTTACAGACCGTATTTCTTAAGTAATCATGACAAATCTTTTTTTGAAATCTCGTTTTTTAATTGCCCATCGATCTGTTGAGCTAAATTATCGAGTTTTGCCCCTGATTTTTCAAAAATTTCCAAAAAAGTTTGAACTTGCATCAAAAGCCGTCTTTTGTGTAAATATTACTTTTCCGTATTTCCTATGTAATCATGACAAATCTTTTTTTGAAATCTTCGTGTTTTATTTAATTGCCCATCGATCTGTCAAGCTAGATTATCGATTTTTGTGCGCCTGATTCTTTAAAAATTGCCAGAGAAGTTTAAATTTTCATCAAAAAATGTCTTTTTGTGTAAATATTACTTTACAGACCGTATTTCTTAAGTAATTACCATTTTTTTTCTTAGAAATCTTCGTTTTTTAATTGCCTATCGATCTGTCAAGCTAGATTATCGATTTTTGTGCGCCTGATTCTTTAAAAATTGCCAGAGAAGTTTAAATTTTCATCAAAAAATGTCTTTTTGTGCAAATATTACTTTACAGACCGTATTTCTTAAGTAATTACCATTTTTTTTCTTAGAAATCTTCGTTTTTTAATTGCCTATCGATCTGTCAAGCTAGATTATCGATTTTTGTGCGCCTGATTCTTTAAAAATTGCCAGAGAATTTTAAATTTTCATCAAAAAATGTCTTTTTGTGTAAATATTACTTTACAGACCGTATTTCTTAAGTAATTACCATTTTTTTTCTTAGAAATCTTCGTTTTTTAATTGCCTATCGATCTGTCAAGCTAGATTATCGATTTTTGTGCGCCTGATTCTTTAAAAATTGCCAGAGAATTTTAAATTTTCATCAAAAAAATGTCTTTTTGTGTAAATATTACTTTACAGACCGTATTTCTTAAGTAATTACCATTTTTTTTCTTAGAAATCTTCGTTTTTTAATTGCCTATCGATCTGTCAAGCTAGATTATCGATTTTTGTGCGCCTGATTCTTTAAAAATTGCCAGAGAAGTTTAAATTTTCATCAAAAAATGTCTTTTTGTGTAAATATTACTTTACAGACCGTATTTCTTAAGTAATTACAATTTTTTTTCTTAGAAATCTTCGTTTTTTAATTGCCTATCGATCTGTCAAGCTAGATTATCGATTTTTGTGCGCCTGATTCTTTAAAAATTGCCAGAGAAGTTTAAATTTTCATCAAAAAATGTCTTTTTGTGCAAATATTACTTTACAGACCGTATTTCTTAAGTAATTACCATTTTTTTTCTTAGAAATCTTCGTTTTTTAATTGCCTATCGATCTGTCAAGCTAGATTATCGATTTTTGTGCGCCTGATTCTTTAAAAATTGCCAGAGAATTTTAAATTTTCATCAAAAAATGTCTTTTTGTGTAAATATTACTTTACAGACCGTATTTCTTAAGTAATTACCATTTTTTTTCTTAGAAATCTTCGTTTTTTAATTGCCTATCGATCTGTCAAGCTAGATTATCGATTTTTGTGCGCCTGATTCTTTAAAAATTGCCAGAGAATTTTAAATTTTCATCAAAAAAATGTCTTTTTGTGTAAATATTACTTTACAGCCGTATTTCTTAAGTAATTACCATTTTTTTTCTTAGAAATCTTCGTTTTTTAATTGCCTATCGATCTGTCAAGCTAGATTATCGATTTTTGTGCGCCTGATTCTTTAAAAATTGCCAGAGAAGTTTAAATTTTCATCAAAAAATGTCTTTTTGTGTAAATATTACTTTACAGACCGTATTTCTTAAGTAATTACAATTTTTTTTCTTAGAAATCTTCGTTTTTTAATTGCCTATCGATCTGTCAAGCTAGATTATCGATTTTTGTGCGCCTGATTCTTTAAAAATTGCCAGAGAAGTTTAAATTTTCATCAAAAAATGTCTTTTTGTGCAAATATTACTTTACAGACCGTATTTCTTAAGTAATTACCATTTTTTTTCTTAGAAATCTTCGTTTTTTAATTGCCTATCGATCTGTCAAGCTAGATTATCGATTTTTGTGCGCCTGATTCTTTAAAAATTGCCAGAGAATTTTAAATTTTCATCAAAAAATGTCTTTTTGTGTAAATATTACTTTACAGACCGTATTTCTTAAGTAATTACCATTTTTTTTCTTAGAAATCTTCGTTTTTTAATTGCCTATCGATCTGTCAAGCTAGATTATCGATTTTTGTGCGCCTGATTCTTTAAAAATTGCCAGAGAATTTTAAATTTTCATCAAAAAAATGTCTTTTTGTGTAAATATTACTTTACAGCCGTATTTCTTAAGTAATTACCATTTTTTTTCTTAGAAATCTTCGTTTTTTAATTGCCTATCGATCTGTCAAGCTAGATTATCGATTTTTGTGCGCCTGATTCTTTAAAAATTGCCAGAGAAGTTTAAATTTTCATCAAAAAATGTCTTTTTGTGTAAATATTACTTTACAGACCGTATTTCTTAAGTAATTACAATTTTTTTTTCTTAGAAATCTTCGTTTTTTTAATTGCCTATCGATCTGTCAAGCTAGATTATCGATTTTTGTGCGCCTGATTCTTTAAAAATTGCCAGAGAATTTTAAATTTTCATCAAAAAATGTCTTTTTGTGTAAATATTACTTTACAGCCGTATTTCTTAAGTAATTACCATTTTTTTTCTTAGAAATCTTCGTTTTTTAATTGCCTATCGATCTGTCAAGCTAGATTATCGATTTTTGTGCGCCTGATTCTTTAAAAATTGCCAGAGAATTTTAAATTTTCATCAAAAAATGTCTTTTTGTGTAAATATTACTTTACAGACCGTATTTCTTAAGTAATTACCATTTTTTTTCTTAGAAATCTTCGTTTTTTAATTGCCTATCGATCTGTCAAGCTAGATTATCGATTTTTGTGCGCCTGATTCTTTAAAAATTGCCAGAGAATTTTAAATTTTCATCAAAAAAATGTCTTTTTGTGTAAATATTACTTTACAGCCGTATTTCTTAAGTAATTACCATTTTTTTTCTTAGAAATCTTCGTTTTTTAATTGCCTATCGATCTGTCAAGCTAGATTATCGATTTTTGTGCGCCTGATTCTTTAAAAATTGCCAGAGAAGTTTAAATTTTCATCAAAAAATGTCTTTTTGTGTAAATATTACTTTACAGACCGTATTTCTTAAGTAATTACAATTTTTTTTTCTTAGAAATCTTCGTTTTTTTAATTGCCTATCGATCTGTCAAGCTAGATTATCGATTTTTGTGCGCCTGATTCTTTAAAAATTGCCAGAGAAGTTTAAATTTTCATCAAAAAATGTCTTTTTGTGTAAATATTACTTTACAGACCGTATTTCATAAGTAATTACAATTTTTTTTCTTAGAAATCTTCGTTTTTTAATTGCCTATCGATCTGTCAAGCTAGATTTTCAATTTTTGCCCCTGATTTTTCAAAAATTTCCAAAAAAGTTTGAATTTTCATCAAAAATCAAATCAAAATCCTGACCTGGACTTTTTATTTCACTTTTGGAAAATATTTCACAATACTATATATATGTATAATTTCTGTGGTGCTTTTTTTTAATAAAATCAGTCAATATGTCGCATTTATTATTTCTCGACATCTTGTAACACCATATTTAATTATTACCATTCGCCTGAATGCGATCCTGTGTTTTCTTCAATTAACGTAAATTCAATAACAAAAACTTAATCAATAGGTATAGCTTCCTCTGCACTAAGTACACAACAATCTATGTAACATGTTATGCTCTTTTGTTTGTATTTTTTCTAGCTAGTTTGAAAAAAATGGTGGTTTTATAAAAAAAATAAGGAAACAAACAGGGTCGCATTCAGGGGAACAGTTATAATTAAATAGGAATTAATGTGACGAAATATCGGTAAAGTTTCAAGAGTGCCAGCCCTGACTAATGCTTTACAAAAATAAAATAAAAAGCCAGGACCGTATTTAAAATTATTTAATTATTTTTTAACTATTTCAGAGATTTGTTTATGCCACAATATTAAACACTAAATTTAGTGAATTCCATAATCCCAATTGTAAGCATTCAATTCAATCACCCTGTATCTTTCATAAAAAAAAAAATTATTTCTGGACTACTGATTAAATGCAAGTAAGAAATTTGCAATCAGCTATCGAAAGGAAGTTGCTGCATACTTATAGACAGTTCAGATCTCGGCTTGAGTGAAATAAACCCACTCAACCGTTAGTCCTCTGGTTTTGTGGTTTCCGTGTGTTTTGACGTCAGCACAATATACCAGTCGAAATTTGGTAGATACATGTCATCGCCTAATGTAGCTGCTACATTCCCACAGCACTTCACGACGCCCAAAATAAATTAAGAGATTTATAACGGTTGACTTTTAATTAAAGATTCCTCAGTATTTTTACAAACGACTATTTTAAATAGTGATTACTGATTACCATTCATCCTAGCGCTGCACACCTGCTGCCTTTTATATTCCTAAGCTAAATTTAAAAACGTACAAGTTGCTCGAGAGTCACACCTACAGCCAAAGTTAAACCCGCGTTTTTCGATCAGCCCACACGTCGGATTCCTCGAATTTTTCCCTTTTTTCTTCCGATCGCAAATGCAATCACAGAGAGTAGCTATCGACGCCAAATTATGAGATAGCAGGAATGCCGATTGATTGGGACGAACGGAGCAGTATACCCAGCCGTCGGCTCTCGAAATTGCGTGCGCTCTTAGAAAAAACTTAAGAATAAAAGAATATAATGATTAATAATGAATTAATAATAAGAAATTAATCTAATTAAATTCGAAATATTTCCACCCAATCTCAACGTTGCAGTACATTTGATAAAACTCTCTATTTTTAACATATTTCCCGTATGCAATAGTGGAAAAAAATAAGTATTTGACTAGCGAGCGGAACCGACGAGTTTTTATGTTATTTATTAACTCTGCGCGAATAATACGAGAACGCAAAAAGTGAGAGTTTCTTGACGCCATTAATTTCGTTTCGGCGATTTGTCGATACCAACTGCGCAAGCAATAAAACAAAACAAGAGCACAGTAACGTAACTACCAACAGATAGTATGTACAGGGCTTTCCAAAATGTTTCAAATAACAGTAGTAAGTTTTTGTAGCACTACTGACTTATTCTGAATGTTTTCCCATCTACCCAAATACCCACAAGCCTTAAAATTCATACGAAAAATAAACCTATTTGCGCTACAATAATTTTGTATTACAGAACCACTCATTTTGTTTATGCTAGGAGGATAGCAACTTGACTATATTCTGTAAAAAACCATACCTGATACATTATTAAATAATTGTACCAATTTTAATATGCTTATAAATAAATGTATACAATAACAGATAACAAACACCGATAATTTGTTGCTTCCTTACAAGGAAGCCAATTATAAATTGAATTTAATATTTTTTTCCTTGAGCTAGTTTTACGAAATTATGTCGTTTAATTATCAAGTTATGCAATTAATAAGTAGTTTGTAAGTTAAATTTAGCTGAATTAAAGCTAAATATCCCCATCCTTTTCAGTCCCCCAAAGGAATTATTAACAGGACTTGGAAGAATTATCGCATTTAACCAGCACCTGACGGGTCCTTTGATTCAGGCATTATTTCCATCTCAAATATGTAAAACACCTTAAATATCGAGATTTATGCGGTGGCCCGAAAACTTTCACCTCATATCCCACAGCCACAAAAGATGTAAATTCAGGCACAACAACGAAGAGTTTAATAAAGAGATGGGACTAGAGAACCGTCGACAGCGGAAAGATATTTCATTTTCCCTCTTACCTACATCAACCCCAACATTCGTCGAAATTTTAAATCCATCGATTTAGGCCCCCGCAGAAGTTCAGAAACAAAATGCAGGATTGCCTCAGCACTCAATTTACGCCCAACTAGAGACATTATCGACGCCATAATAAATAATAATTAAAAGAAAACGAATGGCGTGATGATTTGCCTTAAAAACGGGGTCCACCAAGGAAGCACACTCGGGCCAATATTATTTCTCGTATACATTAGTGATTTTTGGTTCTAAGACTGGCGATTTGTAAAAATTTTCTGGTTCTTCTCCGAGTTGAATATTTTCATTTATTAACGTTTCGACCATCTTTCTCACTTCTCTTCAGAAATCAAAATATTCAACTCCTCTGCAAATTCATTAATTTATTGGCTGTAGTAGCAGCATTGACGAGCTTGTATATATTGTCATCAACGGAATTATGAACGTGATTGTTGCCAAAAGTAAGTCATTAACGTAAAGGAGAAACAAAGTGGGACTAATATGGATCCTTGTGGAACACCAAAGTTGTTGGAGAGCGGCTCTGTCGATCATAAAATAAAGTGAACGGTTAGAAAGAAAACTCGATATCCACAAACACACCTGAGCTCCCAGACCACAGAATAACAATTTTTTTGACATAAATTTGGATTTTCCATATTTCCCTCCATTTATTTAATAGTACCGTTTAATGTTGGAATTATAAGATTTCAAAATCTGTATTTTAACAAAAGTTAATCGTTTCTCGATAGCGGACATTTCTGAAATATATTAAGACATCATTTCCAATGCGACTTTCTCTATAGGCAATAAACATCATTGGTATTTAAATATCTTTTCACATTTGGCGGTTTACACCCCATTCTCTAAATATCTGCGCTGAATTATTCAATAGCGGTGACAATTCGGGTTGTTTAGGTAAATGTAAATGTGCTAAAAATACATAATAACCATCAGAAGAGAAATGAAATTTCCACTGAACAATGGGAGGCTCGCTTTGTATTCTAAAATAATTCACTTTCCTTTTATTTGCGACTTTACACATGAACGAGTAAATGTGAGTGCTTTGTAGCAGTGATTTTGTGTTGAAAATTTCCCTTTTAATGAAAGCGGAAATTTTATCCAAACCCATCGATTTAATTAGCGAATTATGTCGTTCGCCGCTGGCTAATTTGGCGGCGCAAATACAGACTAAATATCATCAAATAAATGAAGCGTGAATGACGCACAGGGGCGGATTAATTCTCAAATATAAGTTCGATACGCTTGCATTTGGTCAAATTTGGCCAGCTAGGTCCCCTGATTTGACACATCTTATTTTTTTTTATGGCAATATCTGGAGTTGTTGGATAAGATATCGTGCAAGCAGCTTTCTCAAAATATAATTCCAGCGCATTACGTCGTTATTAATAATAAAAATTTTGGGTGACTAATTGTAATTTAACGGCCGGCGAGGCGTTAAAGTGTCGGGCGACAACTCTGGGAGTGTATTTATAGCCCGAAACTAAAAATATCGTAACGGCTTTCTATTAATACGCCGTCTTTTGATATAAATCATTGTTACATAAGGAATTTCAGCCGTACAAATAAAATGTAAAATAATCTAGGAAATGCAGATAAAAAATGTTTGACTTTAGTATCTGTATGTCTCGTATAAAAAGTAAATATATTACAAACTGTTTTTACAATGCTTTCGTTATTGGAAGTATTCAATTAAAGTCAAAAGGTTATATCCACACCAACCACATCACCTTTATAAGCTAGTCCCTAGAGACAATAATAAGGCCAGAAGTTCACGTAAATGCCGAATAACGGAACATGTCCAGATATTTTTAACAATTAACAATACTTGCGTATTCATGTGTTGACCACAATGTATCGTAGGTCCGTTAATGGCAAATCCAAATTAAAAAAAATTTAAAAAATGAGAAAAAAAAATTAAAAAAATGAGAAAAAAATTTTAAAAAATGAGAAAAAAAAAATTTAAATCCCTCAACATTTTGAGAACTTAACAACTGATCTATCCCAACCGAAACGAAAATAAGATAGGTCACGTTGTTTTTTACATTTTACATACCGAGGTGGTGCAAAGACCCAAATTCGGTCTGAATAAAGAGACCTCTGCTGAGATGATATCCTGAGAGATCGACGCTACGCATGCATCTTTAGAACAAAAGCGAAACGCACCATAAAGTAGGTTATCTCTTGATCGCAAGTTACTTTTACCAGGAATTAATCACGCAAACTAATGAAGTAACAATCCACGTTAATTAATTCTGTGTGTGTGAATATGGCGTAATGATTGTTCGAGTCTTAATTAGAATGGGTACCATTGTCATTGTACGAAATGCGTCAATGATAGTCATTTGTAAACAAGATTCTTTGTCCTTGAATTGTATATATTCAAAACCGCTATTTATGTAACAATGTACAAATATTGCCGGGTCTGTTTTTGTTTGACAACAAAAATCTATACGAATCTTCAGATAGCATCTCTGCTGAACCGAAGTTGTGGTTTTTATAGCCGTTCTCTTGAAATTTGATATTTGAAGCGCAATAATAGAATCGTAATCCGTTTCGCAACAATAAATGGAATTTGTGAGATAACTTATTAATGTTTATTAATTCTATATAAAGCTAACCTTGGGAGATACACTGGAGCGGAACCGAACAATACAATGGATAAGAACATGAAATGAATACTTTGTGAGCAGCAGAAACTTTATTGCAAAGGTGAGGAATATAATTGTTATTTCTGAAACAAAGCAACTGTGGAAGAAATAAATATCATCATAAACATAGACTGAAACATCTGGTACAACACCAGATAATGAGGGTGGGGACTTCAGGTTACCAGGGGATGAAAGGCAACTAAGATACGAAACTCCCAAAGACCCCAAATGTGCTGGACTCGTCATGGAAGACCACAAGAACGACGACGATGATGGTGCCTCCAGGACATCAGGGGATAATAGGCAATGAAGAGGCTGATCTCTTGCAGACCTCCAATCGTGCAGGATCCCTTATGGAACTGTAAGAATGAAAGAATAGCCTTAAACACCACTGATAAGAGCTACCTGAGTTGAAGTGTTGAAGAAGAATCATAAAATATAATAACAAACAAAACTTTAACAAAAAATTTTGAACAAGAACCGTAAACTGGGCAAAGGTCAGTAGGATCATTTAGTATTACTTTAACATAAACACTGAGTAACTCGTGTTAGTTCCAAGTGCATAATATATAAACATAATCATGTCATGTTTATATGTTTCCATCTATATTACATGTTCAATATTTACACGGAAAACCGTAATTAAAGTTGCTTCTGCACTCAGTCAGCCATCAGGTGTTTAGACCCAGAAATCCTCGACGAAATAAATCGTGTAAGTTATTCACTCTTCTGATAATCTAAAAATTCTTGCTCCAAAAATATTTTTGCGCTCCAATTCCGCCTTTTAAGTGGCCCTTAAACTTTCATTACATTCATCAACGTTTATCAGAATTAACATAAAATAAACATATTTGTTTATCGTGTTTGTAAAGTATAATATAAAACAAGCACATAAAATGGAACCGATACAGTCTCTTTGATGCTCTGAGGAATAAAGCCCGACAGTCGTTCGAACCAATTTGCTTTCAGACGTCTCCTATATGAGAATCCAGAGACACTCGACTTTTGAGAAAATAAACACTGCGGCTAATGTGGGATCAAGCAGGGCAAACACGATTTGCATCTGTGAATTTCTTTCTGTTTTATTGACGTATAAAAATGAGATAAGGGACAAAAGGAGCACGTCTCATACATAAGACATAAACCGCTATTTTGACACCCTTTCGAAGCTCACTTACCACTAGATTTTCCTATGATAATTATCGAGATCTCATATAGCACCAAAAATATAAAATAATGTCTATTTATATTTCGTTAAAAAAGTCGTTGTTTTAAGAATTCAATTATTTAAGGGATGGATCACGCACCCCCACCCCTCCTACGCATTAAAAAAATAATTAGTTGCGGGCTGATTATCCGCTCCTAATTTCCTTCCGTTTACTTATATTTAAAGAAGAGGAAACCACCCTCGACGTTGGAATCAGACGTTCTCATTCAGCAGGATATAAACACTTTCCTTTTACTAAATTTGCTTCCTTCTCAATAATTTCTTCCTACGTTTCATAAAGCAATATTTGATCGTGTTCCTGAGTTACTTATTCTTAAATTGAAGGCACTCCACAGCTCCCCTATATAAGGGTCTACCACGATTGGATGCAGGTTTGATTTTTAAAATTTGAATACTTTCATAATGTTGTTGGAAGCGTATCGCCTTATTTAATGCATACCTAATTATGCAGGAATACGGAGAGCTTTCGTAAATGATTTTAAGCCACGTGACCGCATAATTAGGCAACCATGTTTACACTGATTGGTGTTAAATCGTGTTCTTGAAGTTCTTCACATTTACGAAAAATTAAATTGAAAACAGTCTTAGAAGTGTCACTAACAGGCCTGCCTTATAATCTAACAATAAGCACCCTCTAAATACTGGAGAAAAACAGAGGTGTTAATTGTTTTAAAAAAGTTATTAACTACTTTATAATTTTGGTGCACCAGCAACCACTGGTGCTAATTGTTAATGCTCTACTGAATTAGCACCTTCCATATGCATAAGAAACATTGGTGCTAATTATTTTAACAGAGTAATTTACGGTTTTATAATTTTGGTGCCAACGCTACAACCACCGGTACTAATTGCGAAAGCTTTACATTAATTTAGCACCTTCCAAATGCATAAGAAGCAGGAGGTGCTAATTAAGTTATTAACGGTTTTATACTCTGTTGCTACACCACCGATGCTATAGCATTTCTATCACCTCTTAGCACCTTCCAAATATGCGAAAGAAACAGAGGTGCTAATTGTTTTAACGCAGTTATTAACGGTTTTATAATATTGCCAATTTTACAACAGCGTCACAACCACCGGGTGCTAATTACGAAACATCCACCACCACTTTAAGCACGTGAAAAAACAAAGGTGCTAATTGCGAAAACTTTACTTCCATTTAGCTTCCTCCAAACGCGCATAAAACAGAGGTGCTAATTGTTTTAAAAAAGTTATTAACGGTTTTATAATTTGGGTGCTAATTGCGAAAGCTTTACTTTCATTTAGCACCTTCCATATGCATAAGAAACATTGCTGCTAATTATTTTAACGCAGTAATTAACGGTTTTACATATTTGGTGCCAACCTGGCACCAACGCCACAACCAGCGGTGCTAATTGAAAAGCTTTACATTCATTTAGCACCTTCCAAATGCATAAGAAGCAGGAGGTGCTAATTATTTTAACAAAGTTGTTAACGGTTTTACAATTTTGCAGCCATTTTCACATCAGCGCTACAATCACTGGTGCTAATTGCAAAACCCTTACCCTTGTTTAGTACCATCCAATACGCAATAAAGAGGGTTGCTAATTGCTTTAATAAAGCTTTTAACGAATTTATAATTTGGTGCGGACTTCACACCAGCCACAACCACCAATGCCCATGGCTTTTCTATTATCACTTAGCACCTTCCAAATATGCGAAAGAAACAGGTGCTAATTGTTTTAACGGAATTATTAACGGTTTTATAATATTGGAGCCAATTTTACAACAGCCTCACAACTACCGGTGCTAATTACGAAATTTCCATCACCACTTAGCACCCTTCAAAGGCGTGAAATAGCAGAGGTGTTAATTGTTTAAAAAAACGTCACTAACGGTTTTATAATTTTGCTTCCAACCATACATCAGCGCCACAACAACCGTGCTAATTGCGAAAACTTTACCTTTATTTAGCACCTTTCAAATGCTCATAAAGCAGGGGTGCTAATTGTTTTAACAAAGGTACTGCCGGTTTTATCATTTTGAAGCCAATCTCACACCAGTGGTGCTAATTACGAAACCTTGATCTTAATTTAGCACCCTCCAAATGCGTGAAAAACAGGAAACGTAAACGGAGGTGCTAATTATTGTTTTAACAAAATTTACACATCACAACCTAATTGCTAATCGCGAAACATCATTTATTACCTATTTAACACCCTCCAAATACTTAAAAATTATGGGTGCTAATTGTTTTAACAAAGTTATATACAGTTTTGTGATTAACAACGGCGATTGTCGTGGTTGGTGTGAAATTGATACAAAAATCGTTAATAACTTTGGAAAAAATTAGTATCTGTTTTTTAAATATTTGGAGGGGCAATAATTAGCACCTCTATTTCTTCACATATTTGAAGAATGCTAAATGGGTGCTAAATGTTGAAAGGGTTACAAAATTAGTTCCCGTGGTGATGGTACTGGAGTGAAGTTGACACCAAAATTATAAAGCTTTGGTAAAACAATTAGCACCTCTGTTCCTTTAATATTTGGAGAGTGCTCAATGATAGTAAAGGTTTTGCAATTAGCTCCGCGTGTTGTAGTGTAGGTATAAAGTTGGCAGTAGTGTATAAAATAGTTAATAGCTTTATTAAAACAATTAGCACCTGAGTTTGCTCATATATTTGGTAGATGCTAAATGGGTGCAAATCGGTTCAAAATAAGGTGGATGTGGTGCTGGAATAAAGTTAACACCAAAATTATAAAACTGTCAGTAGCTTTGGTAAAACAATTAGCACCTCTGTTTTTTTTTAAATATTTGGTTGGTGCTAAATGATGGTAATAGTATTGCAAGTAGCAACAATAATTGTGGTGTTGATGTAAAATTGTTATTGGAGAAAAAATAGTTAATAACTTTATTAAAACAATTAGCACTCCTGTTTTTCGCATATTTGACGGTTGCTAAATGGGTGCTAAGTGATTATAACGGTTTCAAAATTGACGCGTTAAGTTCACAGACCCCAAAAATTTGTCCTATATATCTTTTTAAAAAGTTTACAAACCGTAACTATAACCTAATCTAATAAAAGAAACTCCTAATGCGTTTACGACTAAGATAAAATAATTACATAATTCATAAGTGGTAGTAACAAACTTAACCGTTATTCTCCGCCATAATAATTTTAATGGCTTCTTTTCCGCGCGTTTATAGTCGCTTTATAGAGAGCTGCAGGGGGCGCCATAAAAATCTGTTACAGAATATCACAATAACACTCGCTCGCCGGTAACTACGCAATAACAATTGAATTTATATGAAAACAAATGCCGAAAGGTTTCTATTGTTTCATACACGTAGGGGTAGATAAAATAAATCTTACGACCTTAAGAAAGCAATAACCATTTGTTAAACAACTTAAAATGAAGGAAGTCGGAAGCGTTCGCCTTTGTTGAAGAAGAAATAAACTTGTCCCTATATTATGCTATTTATTTTATAAATTCCTGGGTGTCGGGTAAAAATTGACTCATATGGAAACCATCAGTCCTGATCTTGTTCGGGAGGCCGCCAAAAAACTCTTCTACACTTACTATGACTTTGAAAATGTGAAACAAAAAGACAGTTGGAAACCGCAATTACAAGAGGCGCCTCTCTTCAAATTCTTCGTATATTCGCCACTTTTGTTTCTCTTGAAAATCGTACACGTTTCCAATACTGAAATGAAAATTTTCCACCAGTCAACCAAGCCCAACACTTCCATAAGGAAATAATCACTGAAGTAAAATAAACACTGTTACGTTTTAAGGTATTTTAAAGACCGTAGAACTCTTGCAATTCGTGGGCATATAAAATTAGCAGATAAAGATCGTTTTTTTCTAAACAAACCCATGTGTTTCTAACCGTGACAGTATCACTACATGTCTATTTCCTGTAACGATTGCCCTTCTTTTTATCATTTCCGTTGTACGTATTTGTAGAGTTTAACTTAAATAACATAATCGAAGTTCCTTTGCTCTTTGAGCGGCCATGCTCACGTTCACGATTTTTTTTTAGAAATCTTGCTAACGAAATAGTATACAAAATCTAGTGTATTTAATAGAGGTGATTAGTTCAAGACCAGCAAGCAATTAACTGTTCTTAACCAATTCGAATGGGCAATTATGTTTAATCTTGTAAAAGTAATTAGCAGCATTTGAGTCATGCAAAACGTTATCGTTTGGAATTGGTATTTTTAATAGATTATATACAAATACCTCTTTTGAAACGTTTGAAGCACCCATTCAATAGATGTGTTATCGTTTTTAGGTATGTGCAATTCATCACTTGACATTTGTTTTAAAACACATAAATCCACTTTTAGTTGCTCCATTGCAAGTTTTTGTTCGCAAAAAAAATTAGTACCTTGGTGATCTTCATCAAGGCCAGCTATAAGCAGGAAAGCAGGACAAGGCGTTTTTTTACTTAATTTATATTGTCCCTATACACAAACACAAAACTTACACTTTAAATTTCACTAAAACCTGAAACTATTTAATATTAAATATTAACAATCACAATAATAGGTATCTATCGCAAAGTTCCAAACTTCTGTCTGGTCGTTCACTAAAACATCGAACAAGAACTGGCACGCATCGCGTTACGCCGTGATGCGCGGCTATTTGTATTTGTTTCTTCAATAAAGACGATTTATTATTATTATTATTATTAGTATTTTGCCTTTTAAGAGAACCTGAATAAAAAAACTGGTTCGTGTCTGGCAACGTCCGGCTCTCGACCACCATCGTTTGTTTAAATTTTTTATCGCTATTTTTTGTTAATACACCTGCTTGTAACTGGGTCAGTATCAGTAGTTAGTAAAGAAGCAGTAGAGTTCAGCGACTCTAACAGCTGATGAGTGGTAAAAGTGACAGGGGTCCTATAATCGAATTCTGTTTTTAAAATCTTTCCATTTTGTGTTATAATAATTGTGCAGATTACGCAGTCGGCTTTTTCATTTTGTTTTGCATTACAATCTTCATTATGGAAGTTAAAACTGCTTATTTCAATAAATTGTTTATGGAATTAAATTAATTTTTCATTTTCACTAGTACTATTAACCCTTTCAAAGATTCATTCACCCTGTTCTAATGACAACATGTGTAACTAATGCTCTTCCAAATTTCCAACAGTATCAAACAACTTCTGACGAAGCAGCAAACTAAAACTCATTTTACTCGTTTATTCGAAAGCCTTACAGTAACAAATTTAGAAATCCTATCAGCGGAAATAATCCAATTTATTTCAATCTCCTTTTAACAAAAAAACCTCTGTATAAACTTATACTTTCCTCTTGCGGATTATTAAAGTGTGTAGTTACGTTACGTAAAATTCAATTTTTTTCCTCAAACAAATTTTAAATTTAATATTGCCGAGCCGGCACGGGAGTATATCAGCTGGAAATGAAGTTTCGAACAGTAGCGTGCAAGCTCACGTCAACAAATAAGTTATTCTTACTCTATCTCTATTTAATACATAGGAGTGAAATTTATTTGAATTTTAAAGGAAACACACGATGCTACGAAGCTCTGGGAGGGACACCTAAAATTAAATTTTAAAATTCCGAGTTATACTTCGACATTTTATTACAAAATTCCGAGTTATAAGTCGAAATTCTGAAATTCCGAGTTGTAACTCAGAATTTTATTTCAAAATTTCGAGTTACTTTTATATTATTTCGAGTTATAACTCGGAATTTTGAAATTTCGACTTACAACTCGGAATTTTTTAAATAAAATTTTGAGTTATTACTGAATTACGAAATTTCGACTTATAACTCGGAGTTTTGAAATACAATTTTGAATTATAACTCGGAATTTTTAAAAAATTTCTAGTTATAACTCGGAATTTTGAAATTTCGACATAACTCGGAATTTTTTAAATAAAATTTTGAGTTGTAACTCGGAATTTCAAAATTTCGACTTATAACTCGGAATTTTTAAATAAAATTTCGAGTTATAACACGGAATTTTGAAATTTCGACTTATAACTCGGAATTTTGTAATAAAATGTCGAATTACAACTCGGAATTTTAAAATTTTATTTTAGGTGTCCCTTCCAGGACTTCGTAGGTTATCGTTAATGCGGAAGCAACCTGCGATACGTCACTGCCCGTGCCCTATTCATTTCGACCACAGTTGCAGCTACAAAGCAATGTATATTTTACGCCAGGGGATGTTTGATTTATTCTGCACATCAAAAGATCCAATCACACTTCATCTTTCATAGGCCGTTAGGTTTGTTAACATGTAGGTATTAGTATTGCAAAACGCTGGTCCTGATTGCTTGACATTCGATTTCAAAGCGGTGATGGTCGGGGTCGGACGTTTTTGAAATTTGTACGGTGAAATGACAGAAACATAGGTATAGGTACGTATTTCGTTTGGTAATTGAGGATTTTCGTTATATAGCAGGAGAAAGGCATTGACCGTGGCCAACCGGATTTTTCTGTCTCAAACAGGAATCATAAATTTTGTTACTGAACTAGCTTCTTGGCTAAGTAGCTGCAAATTACCTCATTTTGCGCCATTTCCTTCCAATTACTCGAAATAAAAACATTGCGTCTTTCTTTTATAAGAAAATAATAAATAACTGTTCGCATCTACTAAGCCACCTTCTCCACTTTATCTTAATTATGAATCTAAGCCGATAAAGATGTTTCCGCAAGGAACTAATCTGAAATAGCAGTTTTAATTGAAGTGTGAGCTAGCTCGCGCTTTAATTATTTACCTTGTTAACACGTAATTTTTCAAAAGTAATATAGATAAATGAGACGGCTTTCTGCTCATGCCTGAGCTCTTTAGCAAAAAGTCTCAAGACAAGCATAAGTTTAGCTTTCATTTACAAAGTAAAAAATTTAATAATGACATATATCAAATAATTTGTTTTGTGTTTTGCACTTTTCCTCCGACAAGATCGAATCTGCGTATCCAACATACGCCATTGCAAAGGGAAAGTTGTAATTTTAATATTTGTCTTTGAATGGCGGCGTTCGTACGCACATATATAATTTTATTCGTCTCTTTTGGTAATCAAACCACGCGCGTAAGTAGTAGGCCGAAACGCATCAATTTCCTTTTTTCAATTCCAGTTTCTTTTTGGGGGCAAAACAGAGATCTAAGCAGCTATCTGTATAATTAATTTCGATCTTTCGTCGTCGAATAGTTTTACAATTAGAGCCCTTGAACCAGATCTACTCGAGGCAAATCCAAGCTTTCTGGAAATTTACACGAACTATAGAGTGTTCTTATTTCAAAAATATAGTTCATCCTACAAATATGACGTTTGCACACCCCCCTCTTAAATACTTCAGAAATGGCGGAAGAAATTAGGTGAAGGATGCAAACTTAACGCTTGCCCCCTTACTGCAACTGAATTATATTATTATAATCGATTAATTTTGCACAATTTGCACGCCTTCAGTTAAATTTTCCATTCACGTCAACACTCATGTTAACTACCAAAATTTCAATGTGATATCTCTGTTGTTCAGTTTTGCACAATTTTGCGCATTTTCCCTAAAATTTTGCGCAATTTTGCACTTACGTTAGCGGCTACAAAGCGATAATAAAGTGGGTGTGCAAACTTGACCATCTGTTCCAATTAAAGTGACATTATCGTCATCATTATAGTCGACTTATTTTGCACAATTTTGCACACTTTTGTTAACGCCGATGGCGTCCTGAGAAATCAACCACCCAAATTGATATTAGGTACCGTTATCGTCATTATAATCTACAAATTTTGCACAATTTTGCACGCCCTAAGTCACATTTTGCACAAGCACATGTTAACGTCCATGGCATTGTGAAAAATTTAGTCCAGCTACCTTCACTAACAAAATTTCTTTACTCAGTAGATCAGTTTTGCACAATTTTGCACACTTACGTTAGTGGCTACAGAGAGAAAATTCAGTTTTACACAATTTTGCGCATCCTTTTTAAAATTTTGCACACACTTATTTTTAAAATTTTGCACACACACTTACCGACATAATTATTCATTTTGTACAATTTTGCACGTTATAAGTCACATTAACGCCCACAGCGTCTTAAAATTTGGACCAACTTCCTTCACTACCGAAATTTTTGTGCCCTGTAGATCAATATTGCACAATTTTGCACACACTTACATTAGCGGCTACGGAGGGAAAACAAGGTAGGCTGCAAACTTGACAACCTACTCGAATTCAATTTCCCCTCATTCTGACGTAATTTTGCACAATTTTGCACACTTAATATAAAATTTTGCACACTCACGATAGCAACCACCGCATCTCGAAGAATTTCCTCCAGACCCTCCCACTACCAAAATTCCTAATATTTTTCTCTATTCTAATTTTGCACACTCTACTTCAAATTTTGCACACTCTACTTCAAATTTTGCACACACAGCTATGGTTTGCTATTCCGCCCTCCTGTTATGTGCGCCTTGTTAAATAGCTTGAACATAACCTAATTATTTTTCAAACCGAGACATTTTCAAGTTTTTTATTTGTATACGTGCTTTCGTAGAATGGACTATATACGTGTGGGTGTAGGTGATGCGTTTGTTTTTATTCTTGTATAAATTAAATACTTCTCCAGGTGTGTATTGACATTCTATTTTGGCATGTATATAAAGAGTAATAACCGTAAGTGAAAGTACATTTGGTGTTAATATTCTTCTGCGCCGTTTCGCGTCACATCGCATGTAAACCCGGCAAGCGTTTTACATAAATATGTAGTAAATAAAATACTTGCTGGCGGAGATAAATAAGCGACATGTCTACGTGTACAATTTTATATTAGTGAAAGTATCCAAGTGCACTGCCATTTAAAATCGGTCGCTTTAAACCAGATTCTGAGTCACTTAAGAATCCTGTTTGGCTGTGATATAAAGTAGTAATTACGGAGCGTATAATGGAAAGTGTGATTGTTTGCGATTTAAAAACATGTGGTCCACTCCGAGTTGAACATTTCATACAATTTTCTCACCGAATAAGAAATGACGAATTACATCATGATTTACTGAAAAAATATGTAAATATTAACAAATGTGTTTACAGAATAACATATGTGTATTGTAATTATAAATAACTGGGTTGTAAATAATTCCTAAATGTTAATACCCTGGC
Organism: Rhagium mordax; assembly: GCA_963680705.1. Lineage (NCBI taxonomy): Eukaryota > Metazoa > Arthropoda > Insecta > Coleoptera > Cerambycidae > Rhagium > Rhagium mordax. The sequence continues at coordinate 2,362,097 of OY796660.1, read as the reverse complement.
TGTTCATAAATTTAATTCGGCCTCGTGCGGCATCCTAGTTTATTAAAGTTCTTCGCATTCCTCTCGGGACGATGATGCTTCATTTCATCTTTAAATTTCCGCTGTTTCAGCTAGTTTATGTATAAATCTAAAATTTTAATTTAACTCCTGCCTTAAACGACTAGACTAGACAGCAAGCTGTTTCGAATTTCATGTCGTTTTGTAAATAACGAATAAATTACCATAGAAACTATACGAAATGGTTTGTCTCCGACAGAAAGTATAATACTGTTCCAACATAAAACTTAGTAAATTTCACTAAAAACTGAAACTAATTAAATATTAATAATCACAATAATCAGTATCGCAAAGTTCCTCACTAGTTTCTGTCTGGCCGTTCACTAAAACATCAAACACGAACTGGCACGCATCGCCGTACTACGTCTGACAAAAAAAAACTCAGCCATTTTACAACTTACGGATTCATATTCATCACGACTAGTACTATTAACCCATAAACTTATTACTCCCACTCAAACCTGTATATCAACAGACTCAAAGGTGGAAAGATCCCATGGATAAATATTGACTATTTGTAAGGAACATTTATTTTCGAAATGCTTAATTGTTTGGAGCTAATACAAATTTTAATAAAGACTTCTAAATTTCGTTACATACTTAATCCGTCTTTATGTTAACAATTTGGCGCAGTCGGTAGTTACGGTATATTTATAAAACAACATGCAATTGAAAAAACAGCTATAGAGAAATATGACAGGAAAATAAACTTCAAAAAATTATTCAAAAAACTTCTTTCTTGGATTTCTGATTAATTTGGAATTATTTTAATTGTATCGCTCTGCAAACATCAATGCCTCGTAGGAAGAGTAAACCACTGTTATCTGCGAATGCGGCATCTTATTGTCATAGCAGAGCCTGTATCTAAGTTAATTTTGCTAATTACTTGGATAAACAGTGCAAGACCCGAATTAAGTCTAGCAGTCAACCGGGAACGACAGGGTTACGTCATGTTGAAGATATCCGAGTCGGTTGCACTGTATGCTAATTAAAACAAACGAATGCTGCTTCCAGCACACTGGATGTACTGTTCGAAAGCAACAAATGACAATCGTGCAAAGACTGATATTGTTATCGCAGATCGAAACGGGAGTAAATATATCACAGAAATCCTTTCTAATGCGGCCAGTACGTTAGAGGTTGTTTCTATTTATTTGCGCAGTTTTATTATTCTCATTGTTATTGTAAGCCTCTGAACATAACATTTCGCCACGAGCGTAATATTACAGTTTTTTTTTAAGTATTAGCCTTGGAGAGAAAATGAAACGACAGTACACAAACTAACAACAAAAAAAAAACTAAAAAATAAAATGGTGATCTTCTAACGGGTCGCTGAATTTCCGGATACGGTCCTGCGCGATTTTTAAACAAAAATTAACCGCCACCCCCCACGCAGTGCTTCTTAAGGAAAGCTGGACGATTAGCTTTCCTAGCACATTTTGCCTTTTAAACGGTTTTGTTTTGTGAATAATTTTGCTTTATCTATATTATATCTAAATCAGCAATTCGAGGCACGTAGACGGGGAACGTATTTAATGAAAAATACCAATAAAATTGCCCGGCACACCTGCTAGTTAAACATAATTTATTGGCATTGTTTTTAAATTAACGAATCGCAACGACTCGATATAATATGTTTTTAAATTTACGAATTCGATTATGCCTGGGCGCGTTATTGTACTCATGTACGTTATTATTAAATCAATTTAGATAAAACCTGATTGGTAAATTAAATTGGTTACATTATTTGTGGCATGTATAAAACCCTAGGTATCCATTTTGTACATTGTAAATTATTTAATTCGGTTATAATCACGGATGCATGGGAAAGAGGGCCGATTAGCTAAGCCATCAGTGGCGGCTCGTTAGGGGAGGCAGTGCCTCCCTTGAAAATTACAAACAAGATTATAAATAGATATTTTATTACAAAAATTAATCTAGCAAATTTGTCTGCCTCCCCTAAAAAAAGTCACGAGCCGCCACTGCAAGCCATGTTAATTTTTAGGTTGCAAATATTTGTTTTCTCCGCCTCAGATAAACCCGAAGTATTTATTTAGTAATATACAGTTTCGTTTTCGTGACCATTGCACTCTCGGTCTAGCGGGCCTGGTCTGGCTACTGAGTTAAGAATCACTAACAAAGTAACATATATTACTATTATTATATATTTATAAACTGCATTACAAGTCTCGTAATGTAGCTTGATACGCGAAATGCGCAAACGAGGAAATGAGACATCCGATGTGCAACAAGGATGAAGCATACTGCGTTCAGAGAAAGTACAATCCGGGGCACAAGCTTTTGAACAAGTAATTAATTGGATTAGAATTTCTCATGTATTTATATAATTTCCGATTACTTTATTATTAGGTATTAGCCAACGCGACGCCAAAATACTTTTTCAGACTGTACCGATGGAAACACCACGGAAGCTCTGTATGAAATGGTCTCTCCCCACTACTGGACCGCAAATTTCGTGCGCATCCAAATCTCAAGTATCAAGCTACGTTACGAGAGTTGTACCTAGTTAACTTGTTTCTAAGGCAACAATTTGGCGCAGTCGGTAGTTCCGGCTTATTTGCGATGCGATTATACATTTACGGTATTGGAATTTGATTTTATTTATGTTAACAGCAAACATTTCGTTATCGAACCATTTTCTCTCGAAACTAACGGATGGCGCTGTTAACTACAAAAATAACAGCCGTATTATAGATCTGTATACTAATTGTACATTATTTTCACGCCACTACGATAAATCAACGACCTAAGCACGCTGATAATGACCAAGACAAGTATCGAGAGAACTTAACAGTGTTGCCACACATATAAAACGACAATAAAAATATCAGAATTTATTGCCGAACTATCAGCCTATTAGCTACATTCTCTGATTGCTTATCTCAGCGCTCCTTCACAAACCACATCGTTTACAGCCACAAAAACGATCGACCACATAGGTGAATTTAACATTAGTACGTTCATGCTCCTGCTAACCCCTTTTTCTTTTTAATCTGTTGTATTACTGTAAAGGAAGTGATACGTCCTTTATCTTCGTAACGGTTTAAGAAAGGAGGCTCTTTAAGTGTTGTATGATTAGGTGATTAGTTTTTGAAAAAAGGTAGTTACGAGTTTGTACAGGGTGTCCCGCGTAAGCGAAATGAATTTCCTGCATTTATTACTGAACTTGAAAAAAATTTAAATCTAGACTTGTGATGTATTTTCTATTATACGACGATGAAGTATCAAGACCTCTGATCAGGAGTTGGTATTTTATTTCTCTGTGATATCATAGTTTCGTTGGACAGTGACACTTCAAGACTTCTGACCAGGAGTTGGGGTATCACTGAGCCGTCTAATAATAATAATAAAAAAGTATTTTCTAAGGAATATGTTTCTACAAAAAGTAATCGTCAAACGTACAATTGGGACAGAAAAAAATTTCTAGGTAAATACATTTTTCTATTTTTATTGAGACTTTGATTCTAATTCCTTAACAAAAAATATCACAAGATTATAGATTTCTCCGACTCGTAACGAAGTTTTTAAAAAGCCCACCTTGTCTAAACCGTGCCGCCCTGTAAGTTACTGATATTTCCCCCTTTACAACAGGCCTCCGTCGCAAGTTCATGCGTCAGAATTAGAATCGGAAAGAAACCGAACAAAAAGAAGCCGAGAAACCATGACATTGACAAACTCTTCCTCACTACGAAAGCATACATTATCCAAAATCTAAAACATAAAATGCCGTGTTGGTAGTGGCTAAAGTGCAGATAGACTATAATGTTACCCGAAACGCATTTGGATAACGACTTGCGAAGCCCCAACAACAACACACAACTTCCGAGGACGAGGGGGAGCTTGTGCTTAAGTCCTGTCACTGGCACCTCAGTCGTTGATAACAAGAGAAAAAGCTGGTGCGGGACGCCGACTGTGCAGAGCCAACTTTTTTCCAAGCGCTACGGAGAACTGGGACATTTCAAGCCACGGTATGTTTTTGCACTTTCATTATATTTATGCATTTTTTTACTTCCCAAATTCGGGACAGTATTTCTTTCTTGTGTGTTGTCTCATAAACGAAATGGAAGAATTTATGACACGAGGTTTTGTTACAATTTTTATCCTAAACATAAATCTTCCACTTCTAGCTTACTGTATTCAATGATTTTGCGTATTGCATTGTGATGCTAATTGATGATCAGCAGGCTTGTACATACCGATCGTATTTTCGTTCGACAGTGACACTTCAAGACTTCTGACCAGGAGTTGGGGTATCACTGAACCGTCTAGTAATAAAAACAAGGAAAGTAATCCCTTCTGTAACCGAGCTGTTTTGAGGCATTAGGCCCCCGAAAAATTGTTTATAAAATTGGTAAATACCCGCCGATATCTTTGACTTTTCAAAAGAGGGAAAAGAGCGAGATTCCGTGTCTCCACTGCGGTTTTACCCAGGACTTTCCTGTAAATCGGCGTCAAACTAATAATATCAGACCCATATTTATTGGCTCATTTCGAGCGCAAATACTTCTTTTAAGTGCCTGGTGTTTGTCAAACGGTGTTGTTGCTGGAAATGCCATTTATCCGTCGCTGAAAGGGTACGAGGCAAATTATTCTGAAGCCCCCGAAAGTGCCTGCGAATAAACAGAGTAGTCGTTTGCTTTGTGGCTGTCGTCGGCACGGCCCACTCGGCAGTCGTTAGCAAAAACGGCGTAGACACAAACAGAAGTCAATCAGTGGAAATGTTATGAGAGCCGCTGACAAAAACAACCGCACGGTTTATGTCAGCTCGAAGCGAAACCACAACTAGAAAATACCAAATTAAATTATAACAAAGGATAAGTGCTTGTTTTAATGTAACATAAGGCTTCTCGCGCGGGTATTGTGTTTAGCGAGCTAAAAAAATATCCGATACTTTAGACACAAACTGAAAGATTGAGAGGCTTCTGTCGGAGTCAGAGAAGTCATTCTGAAGTTTGGCAGGGAGCAGCGAATAATATATCGCCGACCAAGTTAGGAATTGAAAATTGCCTAACGTACCCCGTGGGCGTGGAACTTTAACTGGTGGCAAAAGTTAATTTGAAATTATTTATTTACACAGCGTTTGAATAAGCAGTTAAGGCAAGGGGGAACAACACATTTATAAAAAAAAAAAAACAGTAACAGAAAATAAATAATTAGAAGGAGGGTGTTTCGAGGTTAGTGCTCCTCATCAGCGTAGTTTATCCTTTGATAAATGACGTTAGAAGTATAGATTTTGCCAAAAAACATATGGCGGAAATGATTATTAATTATGGCGGATGCGCGGGTGACGAAATGAATTTCTAAAATATCCAGAATTTTGTAATTTCTATAATTCAGCAGACTAAGCAACAGTTTCTTATTATTGAAGAACAAATTACTTGTCCACCCTGTACGTCAAAGAACCGCGTGCAAAGAACTAAAAAAACAAAATCCGATGATTAAACCTAGTAATTTCATTAAAGTGTCCGTTTTAATGTGAAACACGTACAAGTTTAACAGTATTTAGAAATTTAGTGAGTTTTAAACTCAGTGGTTCGGAATATTCCGAGCTTGCAACTTAATTAGTACACACAGCACTGAATTTGTTCTTGTACTGTACAGGTTTAATTTGGCAGGGGTTTAAAATATTAAACTCTAGACAGACGAGGTAGCCGAAGCGAGTAAATATTAATTTCGATGAACATCAGAAGCTCGGGACGCCGCATATTCCACGAGCGATAAACCACTCGAGATGGCGTAGAGCAGGGATGCAGAATTCTAGCCAGATTAACGTAGGCATTGCCCTAAACTGTAATTATAATAAGAAGTGTTTATTTACAGAAATTCGAGCCGGTCGAAAATGTGTGGCGAAAATAATTCCTAGTCGTGCAACACCTGTGCACAGGTGCCCCTTAAGCCCGACCTGCGAGCCGTTAGAATGAGACCCTTGCAAGATCGGCCCACTTTATAAATTATTCCTAGTGAACACCCCCTGTATCTTCTCTCTCTCGAAACACGTTCACCACATTTATATACCTTTTCGATCTCATGTGTTATCCGGAACCGTAAAACAATAATAAATTTTACACTCTGCTGTAATAAAATTGAAGTGACGTTTTTACAACTGTATCAACTTTAATATCAATTTTTATTTATTATTTATTACTGTTTATGTAATTTAATAACACATAAAAGTTTTATGCGTCAGACATTTTTTGGGCACGAAAAAACGATGAACTCTGAAGAATATATACACACATATACGGGGTTAGTTTTAACCTTAGAAAACAACAGAATTTTTCTAGTAAACCCTTAATCCCCTAATAACTTCCTAAAGTGCACCCCAATAAAGAATGTGACAAGGAACTCATTTTTACGTATATCTTAATAAATGCTGTACCACAGCCCACTTTACTATCAAAGTAGGCTAGCTACAGCCATGTACGCATTCTGGTACCCTTAATTCCTTAATGACCCCCTAATAAAATTACACCCCAATAAAGAATGTGAGAGGGAACCCAGTTTTACATAATAATATATCTTAAAAAAGGCTGTACGCATTCTGATATACTTTTGCATGATAACTGCTTCGCCAAATATCTGTCATTATTTTTAATTTTGAAAGGTAAACAAAGGCCTCACTTTATTGGGGTCTTTAAAATTTATTCTGATAAAAATTTCTAAAAATCTACTGTAAAAGATAAATGAATAAGGACCTTTATTTATAATTTATAACTAAACACTCAGTTACATTTGAAAAGTTTGTTTGTGATCCGGTGATCCTCTCAACAGGCTCTTTTTTACCCTGGGTTAGTTTCTAATCCAAAAAAATTATTTTCAACAGAATTTTTCTAGTAAACCCTTAATCGCTTTTTAATAAAGTTACACCCCCCAATAAAAACTGCTAGAGAGAACCCAATTTATTTTTATTATTGAAAGGTAAAAAGAGGCGCCTCTTTATTGGGGTCCTTAAAATTTATATTGATAAAAATGTCTAAAAATCTATTGTAAAAGATAAATGAATAAGGTACCTTTAGTTATAATTTATAACTAAACACAGTTGAATTTCAAAAATATATTTGTCTGATCCGGTGATCCTCTCACCAGACTCTCTTTTACCCGCGTTATTTTCTAATCCAATAACAAATTATTTTCAACAGAATGTTTCTAATTAACCCTTAATCGCCTCTTAATAAAGTTACACTTCAAATAAAAACTGTAAGAGAGAACCTACATTATTTTATTATTGAAAGGTAAACAGAGGCCTCTCTTTATTGGGGGTCCTTAGACATTTTTTATTTATTCTGATAAAAACGTCTAAAAATCTACTCTAAAAGATAAATGAATAGGGTATTTTTAGTTATAATTTATAACTAAACTCTCAACTCTCTCAACAGACTCTTTTTTACCCTGGGTTAGTTTCTAATAAAAAAGAAACGATTTTCAACAGAAATTTTCCATTGTAAACCTTTAATAGCTTCTTAATAAAGTTACAACCCCAATAAAAACTGTGAGAGAAAACCTAGTTTATTTTTATTATTGAAACGTAAACAGAGGCCTCTCTTTATTGGGGTCTGCCGATCTTTATTGGAATCCTTAAAATTTATTCTGATAAAAATTTCTAAAAATCTACTGTAAAAGATAAATGAATAAGGACCTTTATATATAATTTATAACTAAACACAGTTGAATTTCAAAAATATATTTGTCTAATCCGGTGATCCTCTCACCACTCTCTTTTACCCGCGTTATTTTCTAATCCAATAAAAAATTATTTTCAACAGAATGTTTCTAATTAACCCTTAATCGCCTCTTAATGAAGTTACACTCCAAATAAAAACTGTAAGAGAGAACCTAGATTATTTTATTATTGAAAGGTAAACAGAGGCCTCTCTTTATTGGGGGTCCTTAGACATTTTTTATTTATTCTGATAAAAACGTCTAAAAATCTACTCTAAAAGATAAATGAATAGGGTATTTTTAGTTATAATTTATAACTAAACTCTCAACTCTCTCAACAGACTCTTTTTTACCCTGGGTTAGTTTCTAATAAAAAAGAAACGATTTTCAACAGAAATTTTCCATTGTAAACCTTTAATAGCTTCTTAATAAAGTTACAACCCCAATAAAAACTGTGAGAGAAAACCTAGTTTATTTTTACTATTGAAACGTAAACAGAGGCCTCTCTTTATTGGGGTCTGCCGATCTTTATTGGGGTCCTTAAAATTTATTCTGATAAAAATTTCTAAAAATCTACTGTAAAAGATAAATGAATAAGGACCTTTATATATAATTTATAACTAAACACAGTTGAATTTCAAAAATATATTTGTCTAATCCGGTGATCCTCTCACCAGACTCTCTTTTACCCGCGTTATTTTCTAATCCAATAAAAAATTATTTTCAACAGAATGTTTCTAATTAACCCTTAATCGCCTCTTAATAAAGTTACACTTCAAATAAAAACTGTAAGAGAGAACCTACATTATTTTATTATTGAAAGGTAAACAGAGGCCTCTCTTTATTGGGGGTCCTTAGACATTTTTTATTTATTCTGATAAAAACGTCTAAAAATCTACTCTAAAAGATAAATGAATAGGGTATTTTTAGTTATAATTTATAACTAAACTCTCAACTCTCTCAACAGACTCTTTTTTACCCTGGGTTAGTTTCTAATAAAAAAGAAACGATTTTCAACAGAAATTTTCCATTGTAAACCTTTAATAGCTTCTTAATAAAGTTACAACCCCAATAAAAACTGTGAGAGAAAACCTAGTTTATTTTTATTATTGAAACGTAAACAGAGGCCTCTCTTTATTGGGGTCTGCCGATCTTTATTGGAATCCTTAAAATTTATTCTGATAAAAATTTCTAAAAATCTACTGTAAAAGATAAATGAATAAGGACCTTTATATATAATTTATAACTAAACACAGTTGAATTTCAAAAATATATTTGTCTAATCCGGTGATCCTCTCACCAGACTCTCTTTTACCCGCGTTATTTTCTAATCCAATAAAAAATTATTTTCAACAGAATGTTTCTAATTAACCCTTAATCGCCTCTTAATGAAGTTACACTCCAAATAAAAACTGTAAGAGAGAACCTAGATTATTTTATTATTGAAAGGTAAACAGAGGCCTCTCTTTATTGGGGGTCCTTAGACATTTTTTATTTATTCTGATAAAAACGTCTAAAAATCTACTCTAAAAGATAAATGAATAGGGTATTTTTAGTTATAATTTATAACTAAACTCTCAACTCTCTCAACAGACTCTTTTTTATCCTGGGTTAGTTTCTAATAAAAAAGAAACGATTTTCAACAGAAATTTTCCATTGTAAACCTTTAATAGCTTCTTAATAAAGTTACAACCCCAATAAAAACTGTGAGAGAAAACCTAGTTTATTTTTACTATTGAAACGTAAACAGAGGCCTCTCTTTATTGGGGTCTGCCGATCTTTATTGGGGTCCTTAAAATTTATTCTGATAAAAATTTCTAAAAATCTACTGTAAAAGATAAATGAATAAGGACCTTTATATATAATTTATAACTAAACACAGTTGAATTTCAAAAATATATTTGTCTAATCCGGTGATCCTCTCACCAGACTCTCTTTTACCCGCGTTATTTTCTAATCCAATAAAAAATTATTTTCAACAGAATGTTTCTAATTAACCCTTAATCGCCTCTTAATAAAGTTACACTTCAAATAAAAACTGTAAGAGAGAACCTACATTATTTTATTATTGAAAGGTAAACAGAGGCCTCTCTTTATTGGGGGTCCTTAGACATTTTTTATTTATTCTGATAAAAACGTCTAAAAATCTACTCTAAAAGATAAATGAATAGGGTATTTTTAGTTATAATTTATAACTAAACTCTCAACTCTCTCAACAGACTCTTTTTTACCCTGGGTTAGTTTCTAATAAAAAAGAAACGATTTTCAACAGAAATTTTCCATTGTAAACCTTTAATAGCTTCTTAATAAAGTTACAACCCCAATAAAAACTGTGAGAGAAAACCTAGTTTATTTTTATTATTGAAACGTAATCAGAGGCCTCTCTTTATTGGGGTCTGCCGATCTTTATTGGGGTCCTTAAAATTTATTCTGATAAAAATGTCTAAAAATCTACTGTAACCGATAAATGAATAACCTTTAGTTATAATTTATAACTAAATTCCCAGTTAAATTTAAAAAATATATTTGTCTGTGATCCGGTGATCCTCTCAACACTCTTTTTTACCCTGTGTTAGTTTCTAATCAAAAAAAATTATTTTCAACAGGATTTTTCTAGTAAACCCATAATCGAGTCTTAATAAAGTTACACCCCAATAAAACTGTGAGAGAGAACCTAGTTTATTTTTGTTATTGAAAGGTAAACAGGGGCCTCTCTTTATTGGGGTCCTTAAAATTTATTCTGACAAAAAATTCCCTTCATATTTATTATAGCAAAATAAAAATATGCCTCTCTTTATTGGGGGTCCTTGTTAATTTATTGTCCATAGTTTTTTCCAATAAAAATGACATTGCCTGACAATAGCCAGCCCTACTAAATTCGCAGTAGTAACAAAAGATCAATAAATAGGTACTGATAGTGATATGAAGTTTATTGGGGGTCCGAGTCGGTTTATTGTCCAAGATTTTTGTTCTAACAAAACTGCGCATAACGAACCTCGCCGGTAATTTAGTGAAACAATTTTCGTGATAAACCCCAATAATATACCCGCGTCTTTAGACGTTAGAACGAGCTGTACAGTCGCGGTTGCAGGAACAGACCTTTTTAATAACATGAAATTTGACATTCTTTCCTTTCCAATTATCCTTATTATACTTTTTGCGGTCGCAAACAACTCAAAACGCGATATTGTACCGTAGTCCGGTAATAGGTTTCATCACAATACAAGCCAAAATATAATTAACATGAACGTAACGCTATGGCTTGTTTGAAAATTGCCAACAGTCATGACCGGCTGAATGGGAAGGCACGCAATATTAGTAAAAAGTCCAGCGGTTTTCAAGGACTTGTAACTGGATCGGTTTAAACAAAATATTTAACTATATTACTTAAGGGTTTTTTTTTGGTAATCGGAGAAACTGTTGCCGACAAACCGTTAGATATATTTTAAGTGGTCTAAACCAGATTTTTTTTATATTTTTATATTGCCATATGAGCCATCTCTTCCTTGCAGTTGCAACAAAAAATGGCGACCATTTCATATTTTTTACTTTCCCCACTGATTATTTTTTAACGTACGCCTATGAGAATGCCGGCCAGATTACATGTTGCCTGTTTGTTTTCATCTGTATGGTTTTCCCGTAATTTTTCAATTCAGCATAACTTGATTATGCAGAACAATCACTGGAAAACCCGCAAAACATAAACTCGTTAGGGTGGAAAGCATTTTCGATTTTTGATATACCACACGGATTTGTTATTGGATTGATTGGGGCAAGCGCAACCAGTGTATTTTATTGCATTTTAAATAACTTTGAGGTCTACCGAACTATTAATGCTGCCCAAGGATTGTCTTTGACTGCCAAAGTTTATGCTGAAATATGCAAAACTGTCTTTTCTATTTTTATAATTAAAATTAAAATTAAAATTAAAATAATGGTTTCGTTTTTGACAGCTGTCAAATTTTCTGTCAACTTAATGAAAATGCCATCTAATAATTATTTGAACAAATGAAAGTAGGTACTAAGCAGGCATTTTTCTATTGGCTCCAGAGGTACTCAATATGAAATTAGTTTCAAAAAATATTGTATTTGTTGCTAACTGCCAAAATTGCTGTCAAATTTAAAAATATGCAAGTTTGTCTTCCTTAATTTTGGAAACAATGTGAATTTCCATTGAAGAATGGATTTAAGGGTTTTTCTTTAATTTGGGGGTTCCATAATTGATATTAAAATACATTTTTCACTTTTGACAGCTGTCAAATTTTCTGTCAACTGAATAAAAATGCCATTTAATAATTATTTCAACAAATTAAAGTACTAAGCAGACAATGTTCTATAGGTTTTGCAGATACAAAATATGAAATTGATGTCAAAAGAATATTGTTTTTTGATAGCTGCCAAAACTGCTGATAAATTTAAAAATGTGCAAGTATATCTTTTTCGTATTACTTTCTTCTTCAATACCTCCAAAACCTATAGAAAAATGTTTGTTAAGTGCTTTAATTTGTTGAAATAATAATAAAATGACAATTTTATTAAGTTGACAGAAATTTTGACAGCTGTCAAAGGTTAAAACTTTATTTTAATATCAATTACTGAACTAGAAAGTTTTAAAACATTTTATGTATCTTCCTCTATGGAAATCAACATTATTTTCAAAATTACGAAAGATATACTTGTAAATTTTTAAATTTGACAGCAATTTTGGCATCTGCCAACCAACATACTATTTTTTTGACATCAATTTCGTATTCAGTACCTCCAAAATTTATAAAAAAATGTTTGTTAAGTGTACGTTTTTATTTGTTTAAATAATTATAAAATGTCATTTCCATTAAAATAATTGAAAAATTTTGACAGCTGTCAAAAGTGGAAATCTTATTTTATTATCCATTATGGAACTAGCACGTTTCAAAACACTTAATAGCACTTCTTCTATAATAGGAATTCACGATATTTTCAAAATTACGAAAGGCACAGTTGCAATTTTTTTAAATTTGACAGCAGTTTTGGCAGCTACCAAATTAATATTTTTTACAACAATTTCGTATTCAGTTCCTCCAAAGCCTATAGAGAAATGTCTGCTTGGTACTTTAATTTGTTGAAATAAGTATTAAATGGCATTTTCGTTAAGTTGTCAGAAATTTTGACAGCTGTCAAAAGTAGAAACTCTGTTTTAATATCAATAGGTGTGTTTGGTGACCCAGTCCAGAATGTCCCGAACTAAAAGTTACAACTTCCCACTGTAGTTTTAAAATAAATATCACTTTGACAACAACTATCAAACGTAAAAATCCCGAGTGTACATGTTTGTACACCGAACAAAATAGTTTTTAAAGTTCTAGCAATTCGAGTTCAGTTTATGTAATTCGCTGACTTTCAGGACGTTCTGAACTGGGTCACCAAACACAGCTAGTTATGGAACTAGCAAATTTAAAAAAACACTTGATTTTCCTTTTATGAAGATTCACATTGTTTATAAAATTATGGAAGACAAACTTGCACAGTTTTAAATTTGACAGCAATTTTGGCAGCTACCAACAAACTTAATAATTTTATGAAATTAATTTCGTATTCAGTACCCCCAAAACCTATAGAAAAATGTATTTTTAAGTACTAAAGTCATTTGTGGAAATAATTAACAAATGGCATTTTTATTCAGTTCAGTTTTGACAGCTGTCAAAATTTAAAACGTTATTTTAATTTCAGTTATAAAATTAGAAAAATATAAAATACTTTATATCTCTTCTTTTATGAAAAATCACATTGTTCTCAAAGTTACGAAAGACATACTTTCCAATTTTTTAATTTGGCAGTGATTTTGACAGCTATTATGAATAAAAAAGAAATGAAAATTCTATTTTGGCAGATCTATTATCTATTTAAAAAATAATAAAAAAATAAAAAAATTATAGCTAAAAATCAAAAATCTGGCTCGAGAGATTGATAAAGAATTTCAAAAAGAACATTAAAAAAAAATTATATCCAATAAATAGTGAGAGTCATAGACACAAAAAACGGTCAAAAACTTAACAACCGATATCTGTTCGATTTAATTTTCATGACTAGTACTTATAATCTACCGTTCAATATAATGGAGAAACAACCTTTCCGGCTGGCCAGTAAGATGCCTCATTTTCCACCAGATGTCTAATCTGACATGATTCACACCGGCACCGGTGCTCGGTGATTTACTTGCATTTTTTCATTAAAAACATCCGCTCCATTAACATTTTATCTTGCCATTCATCGACCATACCGTTAATAAAACAGAAACAAAAAGAAGAATCATCGTTTATATTACACTGTAATTATTATAGTTCTACTTTACGGAGAAGTTCGAAATAATAAAATCTGTATCGCTGCTAAACATCTGCGCTGAACAGTTAGAGGATAAACTTTGTGAACCCTGGCATTTTCATTATGAGAATATTCAGTTGTAGGTATCGTTAAATAATTATTTCTGAGGAGCGTTTTAATTCTTCATCTTAAGACCAGGCACCAAAATTTTTGGAATCAATCCAGCACAATTGGAGCTCTAATTTTAATAATAGCAAGTCTCTTTTAAATAAATGGTAAATCAAAAGAAACTAGGCCATATAAACGGTAACTTTATTTTTTTAAACTTTTATTTTAAGCCACTAAAATAAATGCAATCAACATTTGTACATTAACCTTCACGTTGTTATTCTTTGCGCTTAGAAAGTTTACAATTACAAAAGTCGATCCCAGCCTACCTACAAATAACAGTAATAATGGGCACTTCAGCGGGCAATTAGCGTTTTCAATTAATTACCGCTCAAGCAAAATAAACTGGAAATAAACATTGCTGATAAAATAAAAATCACCGTGGTCTGTAAACAAGTGGATCAGTTTCAGCAATTACTTGCCTTATTAAAACGGTCGTTATTTCGCCGGTTGGTATGGGAATCTAATCTGGGTCGAATAAATATACAAAGTGGCTATTTAGGTTTTAAAATCGTCTAATTAAAATTGGCATTTAATCCAATTAAATGAAAGAATAAACAATTGCGTTGGCAATAAGTGCCTTTGCTGGCATACTTGCGATTCACCAGTAAAATAAAATAGGTACCGACACAAGAACTCGATCTTTCCAATGCAAATCGTCACCTGATAGTAGCTTCTGCTTTTCTGTAAATCAGGGAATTTCGTAAGGAGACAAAATGTAGATCTTTCTTTAAATTCGTCAACTGGTTCAACTCCCTCAATGATGGAACTGATAGAAGATACATATTCCATCTTGTCTCTAACATTATCGACCATTTCTTCCATTCTTTCACTTGATTTTTCAGTTTGTCTTTAACAATGCCCAATTCTCAAGTAGTCATCATTATCCCAAACCTCCATTATGGTTCCAACAAACTTTTGCTTAAACTCTAGAAGTTCCTTTTTTTCCATCATCCCTTTAACACTATCAACCACTACCTCTGTTTCTTCACTTGGTCCCACAGAACCTCGAACAGTGCCACCTGATTGTCTTATATCATCATCCCTCCAACATTATCAACCACTTCTCCCATTCTCTCACTTGATCTTCCAGTATCTGTTGGGTTCTAACAGTGCCTAATTCTCAAGTATTCATCATTATCCGAAACCTCCATTATGGTTCTAACAAACATTTGCTCAAACTCTAGAAGGAACGAAATTCCTTGGCGATACTATAAATGAGTTTTGTAAGAGGCCAAAATGGAGATCTTTGTTTAAATTTGTTTGGCAGGTGCTATTAGACCAATCATTTGTTGGTTCCACCTCCTGAAAGATTTTAAAAGGATCCTTTTCCATCATCCCTCTACCATTATCAACCACTACCTCTGTTCCTTCACTTGGTGTTCCAGAATCTTCAAGGGTATCGCTTGATTCTCGAGTATTCGTCATCATCCTAGAGTGACCTCCACTATGGTTCCAAAAAAGCACACTGAAGCTCCAGAACGAAACGAATTTCCTTGGTGATATTTGATGCTCTAAATGACTTAATGGGACAAAATGGAGATCTTTCTTTAAATTAGCTTGAAGACCAATTCGTTTGTTAACTCAACTTCCTGAAAGATTTAGAAAGACCTTACACCATCATCCCTTCAATATTATCAACCATTTCTTTCGCTTCGTCTTCCACAGTCTTTTTTGAGTATTCATCATCATCCTAAAGACCTCCACTATGATTCCTGAACGAACCAAGTTCCTTGGCGATATTTGGTGAAACTTATTTGAACTAATTCGTTTTCTTCAGGATCATATTCCATCCTGTCTAGCATTGGCGACCACTCTGTCAATTTACTTAGCGTTCCAAAACCTCGTTTTCTTTTAACAGGACCAATTAAACGAGTCCCATGAGCGGTTACTGTTATTCAACTCATTAGTTCCAGAATGTTAAGTGCTGTTGCGTCGCTCGTTGCAATTGATCTTGAGATGATACATCGAAATTAAAATTCACGCATTCCAATGAATGGAACGTAAATATTTTATTTATTTTGAACACACAGAATCCTTAACGAAGCACAATTGGTATTTATTGCGTCCTTGAAACATCATAGATTGAATCATCAAGCCAAACACCAACCGAACGATTCATTCACAATGAGCTTCTAATTGCTACAAAATTCTAGTGGTGTCCAGGCACAATGGCACGAATGTACATTTTGTATTACCCATGACCGAGGCGACCTCTGGCGTAATAGATTTTATCCGGGTGGAGTGAAGACTAGTGAAATTTGAACCAACTTTTGGGCAAAAAAAGAAGTTATTTGTGATATGCGCACGAATCTGGTGCTGATTTTATATCTAAAAACTGAATCTGACTGGCTGAAAGATCTAACCTAGTTACTTTACGATTTGGATACTTCTTAAAAAAGGGATTAGAAATCCGTAATGGAAAGTAATTTGCAGATTAATTATATATCAGTGTATTCTCTTTGTATTATTGATTTGCTAACGCTTGTAATTAAGCCCACTTTCTACTCTTTCAAACTCACAATACAAATTAATTACGACTTATTAATAATGGACTTGTATAAGTAAACGTCTGTTTTATAAATTAAAAAAATTTCGTTGCTTAAATACCTATTTATTTATAATCACTTTGCGTCTATCCCACCGAGTTTTAATTTTGGGCTCAGTTCTTGACAGCAAATAACAAACAAGCTATTCAATCGCTTTGATGTCGGATGATATTAAACAAAATTGAATTGCCCCGTTGAAAGAGATGGGAACACAGGGTGTAGCAAATCTTAGTGTTTCGATATTGAGGCCTGAATCAAGTATACAACTTTCTGTTTATGTCCTCCAAATTTTGACGTCATTTTAATAGATTGTCCATTACGCGTTGAAATGTCAGGATACGTTTTTGAGACCAAAAGGCATTCTAAAATATTCATAATGTCCGTTTTCGACGTTAAATGCGTTTTTTTTTTAATAGGGTCAGGGTGCATTTGGATTTGACTTCGACAAGTCTTTGATTCTTTTCAAAACATCATTACCTAGAGCATTGAGCTGTGCAGAAATCAAAAAGAAACTCTATACCTACCTATTGAACAACCCCACACGCAGCATGATATATCTTGTTAAAATGTCTTCCTCTGAACGCATTCCCGCCGCTATAGTATAGAGTCGTTATATTAACTGGAGCTGTACTAAAAGGTATTTAGCCAGTCACTTTGCATTGATTTCTAGTATCTAAACACCTGTTGTGAAGCTTCTCGTGTCGTGCTAAAAGCCCCTTCAGAAACCAAATAACTGCGAGAAATGATGCAGATGACGTACATGCTAGTCCCCGGCCCCTCTTCGTAAGCTTATTTTCCAGACACTTCATTCGCTCCTTCCTCATCGATTTGTAGAAACTACAAAAGCTCGGATTAAAGCTGATAAGTCTTTCAATATACTTACACTTACGCATGGAAAATAGTTAAAACAAACTGTATTTTTTTATCGGTCACGAAAATCTTGAAGATGTAGATTAAAAGTGGTAAAATTCCTCCTCAATACTCCATCATAGGATTTTTCACGTTCTCAATGAAATCTAAAAAATACGGTTACTCAGTATATTACTACTGAGAGATACACCTCTGCGGCCATAAGCATCAGCCAGAGGGTGTTTTTATATTTAATACAGAAATAATAATAGAATACTTCCCTGTGGTAACTATATAGAAACTATTTCACCACACTTGTCCACCAAGTATACACAGCACGTTAAATTCACAAATATTTACTCACAACAGTCGACACTTACACTGCACAGGTATTTTTCTTTTTATTTATTATCACGTTGCGCAGGAACAAATCGAACGCGTTAAATCTTTAGTGATGCTATTGCCGATTATTAGATCATGATAAATAATCTTACCACTTGACCATATTCGATCTTGTTCTGAACTTACCTGCAAAATAAAAATAAATTAGTAAATGATGTCAAATATAATTTACTAGTACGGAAATACCTTTATCTCCTCTCCCTTTTGCGGTACGTCCTGTTGTAGCGCAATTTAACCACTATCACTTATAAAACTAGCCCTGGAACAAAAGAAGACACAATTAGTATAATAATAACGCTCCAAAGAGGTTAATCATATCTACCATCTAGGCAAGTGCCAAAGAAGAAGAAGAATAACTAGCTCCTCTTCTTGTTTCGCATTTCAAACACTGTCGCTCTCCAAGGCTCACAATGAAACAAAGGAGAAAATAGTTAGAGTCATCTAATGATAAAACTGCAAAATAGGACTTACCATCCAAGCTAGTGCTAAAAGACGCACACGTTGGTATGTTGGTATATCTTTGTTGATGAGGGCTCTCCTGCGGACAAGTAAGCAGTATCAATAGTTATATATAAATTCGTAATAGATAACAGTGTTGAATAAATGCATGGTGGTTAAGGCATACCATTTGTTAAACGTTTCCCTTTTGAACCCCCTTTCCCTTTTACGATACATTCTATGGGGGTCCAATACAAACCCAACCACTCACCCTGAAACAAAAGAAAAAATAGTTAGACATTTAATAATAACACTTAAATGAGACTATGTAATACTTTTATGAAAGAAACCAATACCGTTTAAGCTAGTACTAAAGAATATTTTATTAACTGATTTTGATTAAAACTCAACAAACTTTTTTTTTATCGAACAATGCTTTCGATCATTCTTCCATTCAAACGACCATAACAATTCGCTCAGCAAGTAGGTGAATCTTTTACTAGATAATCTGGTGAGTTAATTACTGATCGATACAATCATTTTTTTGCAAGAGAAACATCTTTTGATCACTGTTAATCTTAGTCGATTTGATGGAAGAACGATAATAAATAAACCTGCACTATTAGAGTGTATTTTGATGTGGGAAGGACGACATGACGTTTTGACCAAATCACATTGCGAATATTTTGCATCTGTAAGATTAGTAAAAACAGGCTTTTCTTATTTTACCATAAGATATCTATGCAAATAGTGGTCCTTCTCACGATCAAAATAAATCGGATATAAACAGTGGTTATGTATATTTACCTTACGATGTCTTCACCATGTCCTATCTCGTTCGGAACCTACCTACATATAGAAAAATACAAATTAGTAAAAATAAATTGAATAAAATAATAAATGCATACCTTTATCTCCTTTCCCTAAAGCGGTTCGTCCCCATAGTCCAATCCTTGTGCAACCTACACTCGCACGAAAAAACCAGAGCCTACTAACTGCTTTTCTGGGCTCCGAAGCGCCCAAAAAATCCCCGAATACAGTTACAAGCCTTAACACTTGATATACCCAAGCTATTTTAGAAATAACAACGATATTCTCAAGATACTCGTCGAGATCTCGGCTCTGGTTTGACGAAACCGGTCGTTCTCTCTACGATAGAGTGAACTAGATATGTCCAGATAGTGTCCGTTATATATAGGCAGTTTACTTCCGGTGCACTTTGTCGTCCATGGTATGAATGTCAAAACTACAACACACTTGAATTTCTTTCTTTCCCTAATAGTTCGTCTCTTGGCTTAATCTGAAAAAAAAATTCAGTGTGAGAAGCTTTTACCAAAAATTAAACTTATGAGCTAGATAGAATCTTTCCCTATAATTTAGTTGCCAATTGACAGATCTCAAATAATTAATAGCAAAAAGTAAATTAAATTTTATTGTTATCTTTAATGAAAGATTTTGGACAGTTGCGAATTGTAGTATATGCAAGGCTAGCATCTTGTGCAAATAGATAGGACCAAAGCCGTTTTCAACATTGTGACTCCACTCCTCACTGGAGCACAGTACATGAGGCATCACCAATCGAGCAATGTTAACAAACGGGATCCTTTTCAAGACGCTATCTATACCTTCCTGTAACGTATTCACCTGTCGCCTCGGTATGCAAACAACCGCTCTATTGTCATCTAAACGCTGATTGTCGCCGCATTGATATTTACTGTGGCACGTCCGAATATAAATACAATCGCATTGTCCTGCTTTCGAACCATAACAATCGACGAGTGCCTGCGTCTGTCTAGGCCCTTTCGGCAAGTTAATTCTGTGGCTGTTCCTTCTTTAATGCCACATGATGCCCGGACAATGGAGCTCAGCCGACTTCCATGGCAACCCCGATAAATCTCCCGAACCGAGTGAAAGGGAAATGATTCTGTACTAGTTGCATGGCCGGAGCGCGGGGACGCCTTTTGCTGCTAATAAAGGTCTGGTTAAAATTAATTTGTTTAATTTACGTAGGCTCGTTTATCGCAATGCAAAGACGATTAGAGCAATAATTGAACGGACGGCTTTCCGCTTGCCAATTTGCGCCGAAGGAGACATCGGCAGTTTCAGGCATTATTAACCAATTACCAGTGAGTGTTACATGTAGAGAACCCGTTTTGTGTTAATCCATTTTTAGACGATTTGGTCATTGAAATTAATGAGAGTTAGAATAATGAAAATGATGCATGAATACGAAGTTTTCTGTTGTCTTGGTGAAACCGCTTCAGCTTCCTCTAAGTTGGGGAAAATTTTACGGAATAAAAATATAAAAATCCATCTAGAAGAAGACTTCTGTGAGTTTACTGTATTGGACGTTAAGAACAATCAGTCAAACCTTCTATTCTAACTTGTCATTCCTAAATCATCTATTCCACCTGCCTCCCTTCAAACCTCCTAAATCTTCTGATGAAAACCAAAATGTCTTTAGGGAACTCGTTCCTCTTCAGCTTACCACCTTACTTTTAAAGCTTCAAGTCTTGGTCTTAATTACTCTTTTTTCCTTCCTTTGGTCAAATACGGGATTTATATTGGAAAGGGATTGTATTATTATTTTTTGTATGTTGACCAGAAACTTCATTCATTTTAAGTTCAAATGAAAACCAACTCCACGCCAGTGCGGGGCGCTTGAACAAATACAAGATCCAAAAATAGAACGAACATGTGGTATTGAGACTGCTTCACCTCGAATTGAATTGTAACTTAATAATACTGGCGTTCTCAAAATTGTTACAATTTCTGAAGGTTCATCAATAAATAACCCTGGTAGCCACTTCCTAGCAAGGACTATCAATCACGTCCTAAACGATCCTTGCTAGATAACACGTGGTTTATCTCAACGAGGTTGTATGCAAATTCCTGTTCAGAGCAGTAAATTAGGATCTTTAAAAAAAACTAATTCTTCCGAAGTGAGAGACCATAAAATTCATACTTGTCGAAATGTACCGTGACGTGCTTTTTTAACGGCACCTGGTCGGCTCAAATGAGATGCCATCAATTTTGCTAGGAAACACCCAAACAGATTGCGGCATTAGTCCAGTCATTGGTGTCACATTTACATTCCTATAACTCACCGACAGGAAGTGGGCATAAACTAAAATGTCTACCGAACAAAGAAATAAAGACTCTTTAACTGATTCAACTTGTACCAAAAATCAAAAAGGGTTTTTTTAGTTTTGAATCGTTTTGAAAGTTCCTTGTAGAACTAAATCCAAATGGACTGGACTAAGCCAGTCCGTATTTCCCCGTTGGCACAACGCCAACCGTTTGTCGTTCCGTACAAGCCCAGCAAGAGACGAGCGACTGTAACAAAACAAACGCCACTTAGCGCTAAATAAATCCACGTTTGTCTAACGGGTACACGGACGGATAAACTGTTTTCAATGATTCAGGAAGTCGGTTTAGAGTTACACCGACAGATTTTGCAAATCATAGCGGACGGTCGTTTAATTCTTATTGCCACTAAAGTTTGTTTGTGCTCGCGACGAGGTTTATCTGTTTTTCTATTTATCGTGCAATTGCGGAGTTGGATCGCCACCACCTAGTGTTTGTTTTGGGTATTGAGCAATGCCGAATGGCTGACCTAATTGCTTTGTTTACCGATGATAGGTGATTAATTTGAAAATTGGATGTTCTACATGGAAGTAACATTGTAGGACTTGCCGTAATGGTTTAATAAGACTAGCCTCCAAAGAGAAACCTTTGACTGGCTTCGTTTTGTTTAACTGAAATGATTATAAAATTCCACCGACAAAATCAAAAGACCTCTACGTCAGGTGATCATGAGCGTGAAGAAATTACGTTTGATTCGGATTTAGATTCAGTTCGAGCAGAACTGGGACCATCCTCTGATCCAAAGAATTATCTATCCTTTCTTATGTTTCCAAAAGCGACAATAAATTACCTTTGGAATAATCGGAATTTAAAGCCAAATGTTATTTTGGAATGGTCTTCTTCGAAAGGGATTTCATCTTTGCCCTGTTTTGTCGCTACTTCTCCCCATGCGCATAGAGTTTTGACAGAAACTTTAATCTCAGTCTTGAGTCCAAAAGGGTCCTTGTTACTTTCCTTTGCCATCTCTCAACAATCTACTCCGCCTGGTCCCCCTTCAGACCTTCTGGTCTAGGTATCCTTCCAATCGATGGAATGCATCTCTCTACATCTTACCATCTACCTTACCCTCATCTTAAGGCGAACCTTACTTTGACCTAACCTTGTTTTTTTGACCAAACACTGCAACAGCAACTATCTACATAAATAAAAACTCATCACAACCACAAAGGATCGAGCTACTAAAGTCGTTTCTCAACCAGATCCTCAGATTGGAGATTTATCACAAAATATTCTTACAAAATTAAAGTCTTGATTTTAAGCCTCTTCATATTGGAGGCGTTAGGATCTCTTGTAGGTATTTTCCTGACGGCTTCCCGAGATACAGCTTGAAAATACATCCCTAGCCGAGCTTCCTCCTAATGCGTCTTTGAAGTTTCGTCGCACGAGAGCTGAGGTGACGTGTTTCAAACAATTCCCTAACAAACTAATTTTGATGATGATTACTCGGAGAACACCTGCATATTAAATTATGACGGTCCCATCCCATTCCAACCCAACAGAACTATAAACTAATTGCAAAGTAGGAATTATCCGATAATCTCTCCGAAGTTTGCTATTGACACGTACTAATTGATAGTTAATTAAAAGCGGATTCGAATGCCGACGCCGGAGTGAACTGAATTAAATTTCTGTCCCGGCATTGATGAACACTGTCACAAACAGTAGTTTAAGTTCGATTTGCCGTTTAGTAGCGACTAATTACTCAGCGCCGGTGATATGTAAGAAAAACTAAAATAGCGTCACAACCAGTTTCAATTTTCCTTCAGATTCTGAAAGACTTCATTGACTTTCGATGATCTTTGAAATCATAAAAACAGAAAAATGGTTACAATAGCATCATAGATACGTTCTTGATCGCTTCTGGGTACGACAGTTATTACTCATTGCCAAATCCGTGTGACTATTCATCCAGATCTCCTTGTGGTGTCCAAAAATTGGAATATCAACGAGAATCATAAAAAAAGTGCATCGATCTTCATGGTTACTGCATCAGGAGTGAAAGAGATTAATTATGGTTGGATACGCACATTTTCATAAACTACCTCCAATTTATTTCCAGAAAACAGCTGATTCCAACTCCAGACTCTCAAAATCTGCAAAGAAACTTCAAATCGACTCACATCCAAAAACAATGGCGAAACTTCAAGGTGTCCCGTTTATCTTTTGAGTTTACTGTATCATTATCTGTGTTAATTTTTCCTGTCCTGCTGTTCCAGTCACCATAATCCGAATACAAACATGACGCCTTGCGCTGTAAAGTTAATTTAGTCGCCGGCCTGAAGAACATAACAATGCTTTTATCCTCTCATAAAGCATATTAGAGCATGTGCGTTAGAGGAAGTCAAATAATCCCCGGGCCACCTAAACGGAAATACTGATTTATTTACTTTGGACCTACTCATTTCAGCGGAGTGAGCGTACAAGGTAAATAATGAAATATGATCCGGCCAGAGCGGAAAGTTAATTAATGCTGTACCAAGGTGGGTTGCCTGCGTTAATATTTGAAATTAAATTACGCCGCTTTAATTGGGTTGCGGACTATTCGCCTAATGTACAAGCGTTGACAAATGCTATAGAAGAAGATTCGCTTAGCTCGGTTGCGCTTGTGGATATCAATTATCCTGCGTTGCGTTGTTTACGTCGATGGAGTGTCATTAAACTGTATGCTTCGAGTCTGAAACAAAACAATGTAATGAATATTGACTGATGAACTTTGCCTTTAATTTAACTTATCAAGCTCCACCAATGTGTAAGTGACAAACACGTCGACCGACAATTTTAATTATGTTTTCTTCTTTTATGTTCGTAGCTGAGCCAGCTATTCGGCTCTATTTCCATCGGTATACTTTTATTGTACCATCCAATTCCGTGTTGTTTATTTTCCCGAGCGTGTCTCTTAAATTGCTCGACATATATTTGAACTAGTAGGAAGTCTCGACTCGCAGACGACACTAATGCAATGCATTCTTCTGTCACCGTAGACGTTTCACTCTGGCTCGTTGTTCTCCTTTTACTTTTAATTTCGTCTTCTTCTATATTACGTATGTATGTATGTATATTTCGGCATTTGCATTCGGATGCAATATTACGGCATTGTTCTAGCGAATGTTGAATAGCAATGCGTATTATGATGTTCCCTTTGTGGGCGAGGAAACATTTCTGGTAATTCTGGTACGGATAAAATTTTCGGTCGAATCCATTAAAAAAAAAATTGTAAATTTTTGATTTTATAGAAAAAAATCACGATTTTTATCAACCATATTCTAAACATGTGAGAACAGACCACCATCACTAGCTCTATGCAAATTATATGCCCCCTCTAAGACGAACCAAATGGCGCCCATATGTTGAATACCACAATATTGCCATGTTTTTTTAAATAATTCTAACAAAGTATCATGTAATATATTATTTATTAAGAGCTTACGATCGTAAATGGCATCACAATATGTTGTTAACGTAACCGATTCAAAATATTTAGATTTGTATATGGTCTACAAAGCGCATAATAACATCAATACCAATTCAGGGCGTATGGAGCGCAATAAACGAATGCATTAAATTGTATAAATAATGAATCCGTCAATCCGTTTGCAAATCCTCGTGCTTTAAAATTAACACTACTCCGCTTGATTTAAAATGGAAATTATGTTGTCACGCCTAATTGAATTTACTGTAGCTTACGCCACAAACAAGTCAGTGTATAATTGATCGCCATATTGGATCATAAGAAGCATAAGAAGAAATGAACTTGCAGTAGTGAATTTGATAACTCAATATCAGGCGTTTATTGTTGGAAAAAGTTAGACTATTAAACAATAGAAGGCAAAAGACGAATCTGTAAACATTAGAGTACCACAAGGGCACCGTTTCTGGGCCTGTGGTACTTTTATTAAGCACCAATGAAGACAATATAGCTTTGCCTTTAGTAACATACAATTAGCGTGCATGTGTGTAGGCGATTGCAATGAAGGTGGAAGAATTAGATTATCCGCGGATACGTAGACGTTGAACCGTATCGAGGGGATTGTAACAGGCGTCGGTTCACGACAGCCGCTCGCCACAATGGAGTTTAAAGTCAGTCTCCTCGATAGGGATTTACGAAGGGTTGTGACAGGTGTCGATTCACGACAGCAGCTCGCCATGATGGAGTCTGAGGACAGTCTCCTCAATTGGGGTTTTAAATCCGATATTTATATGATTTTTCCTGTGACGTATCTTAAGTGCACTCAGTCCGGCATTCCTAAGCTATCGCAAGACCCAATTAAAGCCAACTTTTAACCTGTTTCGAACCAAGTTACTTAAAATATAACGTATTAGAAATTACTAAAACCTCATAACATTTACTGATAATAAAATAAAGGAAGATAAATTTAGGAAAATGCCCGTCAACGAGGTAACCCAGGTCTGGGGTGGCTCAACAGTAATTTTGATTAGAGTAAGTGTAAATATTTCTCCAAAGTATTCTAGCGACTTAATTAATCCACTTAACTTCACTTTAGTTTATTATTGTATGGTATGCTGAATTAATTACACCATCGCGGACAAATTTGCTCGCGTTCTTGTTATTACCCTAACTATACGTTTAATTAACTTATAAAAAAAATAAACTAAGAGACGTTACTTTAAAACTATGCTATACAATTCAATCACATACCACAGTTAGAATCTGGGGTTTACTGATTCATTACTTACATCCCCATTCTCGCAGTAAATATTAAATTTCGCAGTATCAATTTCCGAAAGGAAAATTCTTAAACTTTTCTTATTGTTACAGAAGCGATGCCTTCCTTGAGCCGTACCTACAGGGACTTGGAGACCGACAAAGTCCCGGGGTGGGCGCTCCGTCTCCCTCGCCGCCTCCAAGCCGGCTGGCCCCAGTGTTGCCCCCTCCTTCATCTAGATCGCTCTCCAGAGAATCGCTCATGTCTTCTAATGGGGGCTCGGATGCCAGCAGTGAGGACAGTGAGGAAGGTAAGGGTAATTAATATCGCAAAATTTTACTCAAGCACCTTCGCTGACTACGAGTAGTTTGGAAGTGCAATAATGCCGGCCCGGCTTCAACTTGAAATTAGAAAAACGCGTTCGTGCAGGGACGAGGCGAGTTGTAAAAAAAATAATTTAAAAATTATTAAAAAGGCGGTGTAAATTCGTCTCAATATTTTGCTTAAGATTTAACAAGACTTCCTCCAATATTCAACTGCCCATGATAAAAACGGTTTGCATACTTTTTAGTATGAATTCATTATTCCTAAAGTATCCATAGTTTTACCCAGGATTCAAGATGGCGCCCATAAGAAGAGCAAAAGTTACTATACTTTTTCAAGTTTTTCACTCACTAAAGACATTAACTGATGAAATAATATTGGTTAACATAAACCCAATAAATATTTTAGCCACTGGCCAATTATACATATATTTGTTTTTAGGTTATGGAGCTACATGTGATATAAGCTTGATGGAGCGCCTGGTTCTGTCGCACCCGATTTGGTTCCTACCCGGAATCCAGCGCGCAGGCGCGTTCCATCTCCTCCAGGGCAAAGAAGAGGGATGCTTCGTTGTGCGAAAATCCTCGCAGTCGGACACTATGGCTCTCTCAGTCCGTCTGCCACCTGACAAAGGCCCGTATATTGAACACTATCTCATCCATTCCTCCGAGGGACGGCTGGGTCTGGAAACAAGCGAGAATCGTTTCGTCGACATGGCGGCGTTGATAGCTCACTACGCCAGCTGCTGCGACGAGCTGCCCGTGCAGCTGACTTTACCCAAGTCCATAAGAGATTCGAAGAGCAGGCAGCAACTTTCCTCCCTAGCCTTGCTAGGGCAGGAATTCTGGAGCTACAGCCCTCCCGCCTCGGCAGCTTCAAGCCCTGACGCAGACTTAGTTCTTAATTTAAACCCTTTGATGAGCACTTTTAAGCAAGCCGAACCTTCCACCCCAGTTCAGAAAGAGAAGCCAGCTAGACCAAACACGTTGAATTTGGCAAGCAAAAACGACCCCAAGGGAGACGTTTTGAAGAGCACCACGTCCCTCAAAAGCGATTTGGTGGCGAAAACTCCTCCACCCCCGCCACCTAGATGGTCAAAGCCTACAACGCCAAATAATTTCACCGTTACAACCACTGTAACGTTTAGCGTAAACGCGCAGAGCCCTGGCAGCGAGCAGCCTCCTACACAGGAGCTAGTGCACTGCGACCCAAAACGGATGTCCCCAGAAGGACAGTGCACGTCAACTATTTCTTCTAAAGGAAGTTTGCGCCGCGCCCCTCTTAATCAAATCCTATCACCAAACTCAGTATTATCCCCCAATTCGGACACGCCAGACACCTTATCCCCACTCTCAGTGTCCAAGGGGGCGCGGCACAGCAAAAGAACCAAACACAAAGTTTCCAAACACTACCAGGAAAGTGATATCGTCGATTCCCCCACTATGCTCTACTACAAGAGCGGGCTAGGCGACAAGATTAGTGACTATGAAGACTTGTGGACCAACGAGCAAAACCTGACGAAATCTGTGAATAATAACGGTAGCAATTTGGCATCTCCTGATATCCTGCAGCACACCGGAAACGTCGTCTCCCTAAACAATAACGTCTTGAGCCCGGCGGAGTCGCAGAACGGGTCATCGCAGCGGAGCGTATGTAGCACGCCTTGTCAAAGCCAAAATTCAAATAAAGGTATGTCTAATTAGGTAATGCCACGAATCAAAAAGCTTACAGAAGTGGCAGAGTAAAGATGCGACAGAACCATTTGTTCTGTAGGCTTTTTTACTTTGTGGTAATACTTTTCGAGCGGAGTTTATAGCATTAGCTCTTCCATCATTCAACTGGGCTTCTTGCCCCAGTTGAGATTCCAACTAGTTGCCTCTGTTAGTCAAAACACAGTCACAATCAGGTCCCCAAATATACTTAATATCTGTTCTGTCAATATATCTTATCTCGTGACGATTACTTATCATCACCAGATAAAGCAACTCGAGTTATACATTTATATTCGTTATGTGCATCTAATTATCAGTAATTGCAGTTTCATCGCTCCAATCGCCAGTGACGGATTCAACACTGCTATCACCAGCACCTCCAGAACTTCCTAGTCCCCACACACCAAAACAAGGCAGCCCGTTTTACGCCGAACCCGCGGATGCCTTGGCCCAAGTGCAGCAGGTACCTAGGAGAATACTTAATAGGCCGGCGCCGGGTATCCCCATGCATCACAGGCACTCCAATCCGCCGGCGCTGCACTCGCTCAAGGCTTTGAATCCGGGACTGGAGCGGGTGGACGACTCCATGGAATTTAATGGCGGTAAGTAAAGAGATAGATAACTAGGGCTGATTTGAAATTTATTTATCTTGGTTTAGGAATGATATCGTCATCCGTTGATAACTTGAGTCCGAAGCAAAGGTTCACCGGAATTAGGAAGCCAGAAGTGAAGCCAGTTCAACCGCCTTTGATAAAACCGCGAGTTAATGACAGTTGGCAGATTGACAACGGCTGGAAATTTATGAGTAAGTGTTTATAACCCAGGCAAAATTTTTGCCTAAGTTCCACTTTGTATACATTTTTGTAGCAAGCGAATGTGATGTCACCATGGAATCAAGTGACCAAGACTATGACTCAGATTGGCCGACAATCCCAAATTTCATATCGTCACTTGAACCCTACACCCCTGATCCCGACAATAGAACCACTTTGCAGGATCTGATCTCAAAAAGGTATTTTTCCAATGCCTCCAATGAAGCACAAGCATTATGGTTCGAACGTTTCTTTTCCAGATTTCCCGACATAAGGACATCGTCCGGCATGAGCATAGACGAGGACAGATGTAGGATGTCGGCTTATGACAACGTTGAAGACAAAAGAACCCCAAGGGCTCCTCCCTCAGAGATCAGCGAAATCACCGAATTTTCTGACCCATGGGCTGAGGTCAGCCAGGGCGTCACCGAGGTAAGGATTCGATTATGAAATGGTGATATTGAAGGCCCTCAAGGAGCTGTACTAGGGCCAGTCACATTTTTGCTTTCATTAACGATTCAGCTGCTGGACATTTACTGCTATATTCATGCAGAGAAGCTTAATGGCAGCAAATTTGAACCCTCTACAAATTTATTTGTCCTTAGTAATAGTAATAATAATAAAATTGACATTTTAAATGAAGTACGATACCGTTATAAATATTTTTGATTTTCTAGACTGAAGATTCTTCATATTGTGATACACCGTACACATCTAACAGAGTGGCCTCTATCAATCGATCAAAAAGTTTTAGAGATAGGTTGGATCCATTGCTTTGTAAGTCGCTATAAAATCATTACCTACCTGTATTTAAATATTTGTCTAACGACACCGATTTCCAGCTGCTCCACGTTTGCAAGCGTTGAGAAACAGAGACCAGGGTGGACCAAAAGCCGTTGGCAGTAGTATTAGGACGTACGCTTTAGAATTGGCTCAAGACAGAAGCACTACCTTTGCTCAAAATATAGATAACTTTATAGCTTGTACTTGCGAATCAAAAGAGACAAACCCCCAGGTCGTGATGAGGAACATGAGGCAGTTCATGTCGGGGATGAAAAACTACCTCGTGAAGCACGGCGAGAAGGGCTTTTACAAAGAAATTGAACGAGAGAGGAGTAAGGTAGGCTTAAAAGAAATGCTCATAATAAATTTTTGGTAATGTTAGTCAGTTATTGTGACGCTCTTTTTTACCTTGCTCGGGCGGTTTGCAACTATCTACAAACAGTACTTTCCAGCTTTGTAACACTTTTTAAAACGGAATCTCGGGCGCCAGTTCCTTATTTTAAAGTGCACTTTCGCTCTTGGCGGTTTCCAAGACAGGCGAGGGTAGTCTGCAGTGAAGAAATGGACGTATACAGGGGTCTGGAGGATGATTGAAAAGATCTGGATTAAACGGACGCGGATTAATATTTTAACAATCTTTAGTAACAAATGATTTTTACTACCGACTTATTGATCATTGATTTAACATTATTATAAACACAATACCGGGGATGATCCGAAAGTACCGATCTTTATTTTAAATTAATCTTACACTTCTTGTTTATCAGCGACTTTTACAACTTAAACAAATCAGGACTTAAATACTAAATAGCAGAGGTTACAGGGTGTACCAAAGTGACGGAAATATTTTAAGCGAAAAAAAATCCTTAACGGAAAAAAATCACTACGTTACATTTTATACCATGTATATTTTTTGTTTCAGTTAAAATCAACGGAGTTTCTAAACTTGGACGCAATCCTGGAGGGTGTTATGCATAAATTGGTAGTTAAACCGTTGAAGAACCACTTGCAGAAATTGTTTCTTGATCATTACACGAAGACTGGTGCCATTAGATTGCTAGCAGACAATATTCAATATGCCTCGACAAGGCCAATAACGGAATTAGCCATAAAGGTAACTGGTAGCAAATAATTGAATTGATACGATAATAAAAAGAGAATAATTATGAAAGAATTACTGAGACTGTAAACTAACGAGTGTATTTAACTTTTAGCCAAAAATTTCACTACCGTCAGATAGTGTTCTAAGTAGAATTTCCCAATATCTGCAACGCCTTCAAACGGCTGACTCCCCATTGGAAAAACTTGAATACCTTCTAGCAGCAATTGCAGTTATTTTTAATTCGGTAAGGACACAATTTTTTTAAATTTGGAAAATGTATATAGTCTATATTAATTTTTCTTTTAGGTGAAAACCGGGCAGTTATCAGGTTCTGGAAAATCTGTCCAACTGGGAGCTGACGATTTCTTGCCACTGTTCGTTTGGGTTTTGGTGAAGACCAACTTCGTAGCAGCCGAAATCGAAGCTGAATATATGTGGGGCTTGTTGCACCCTTCCCTCCTCTCCGGTGAAGGCGGCTATTACTTAACCACCTTATCGTCTGCCGTACATGTACTTAAAAATTTCAAAGATAGCTGTGAAGAAAATGTGAAAAACCACGTTAAAAATGATGTAAGTTGTTTTGGTATAAGCGCAAAACATTTTGAAAAAATAACCATAAGCCTACAAGATGGAATTCTCACAAATAAGTAATATTTTCTAGTTTAAAAAATTTAGTTCTAATAATTAAAGCAATTCTAAAATTTTTAGTTCACTAAATATTGGGTAGCTAATTTAAGTACTGATTATTAATGAAGCTACTATTGATCAGAAGGGGGATTCAGCAATAAAAATTGTTCAATAAAATGTCTCTTTTCCAGTCTGTGTTAAAAGTCGTAGTGCCAGACGAACTTCACGGCTCGATACTGACGAAGACGTTGCCAGCCAGGCCCCACATGACGACGAAGGAAGTCTGCAAGATAATCGCCCACAAAGCCAGGATCACGAATCCCCAGGACTACGCTCTCTACCGCCTCACCGATGGTGAAGGTATGCATAATCTCGGTAAATTTCGATTCTATTTAAGTTGAAGGTAAACATTTTCTGTTCCTAGAAATGATGCTTATGGATAACGAGTGCCCGCAGGACTTCATGAAAGAGGGAAGACACACCATGTTGGCCTACAAGCGGATAGACGCGAAGATAGCCTGGCCAAAACAGGACAAACTGAATATCTAGTCATTATAAGTTTCTTTTGTCCTCCGTAAGATACCTGTAAATATTGTTTGTGTTTATGAAGAAAGTGTAACTTGTCATTTGATAACTTTTTAATACATGTTAATGTTTTTTACTCTGTAGCTTAGCTGCATATTATAATATTTATTTTAAAATGAATACTGTGAATTGTCTTTTTAATAACAAATTTTGTATTTAATTTATTTGAAATGTACTAAGTAATAAATAAAAATATATTCTTAAGTCCTCTTTTTCTCCAAATCAATTAAAAGAGGGAAGAACAACCATGAAACAAATATTAAATATCTGAGTGGCGGAATTATTGTCATTTTTCTCATTATCACACATCGTTTACAAATCAGATGAATAACAAATAAATTAAGTCATTCTAAAGATTATTTTGCAACAGAGGTGTTTTTTTTTTGTTATTACTGGTTTACTATGGAGTGGAAATAGAACGCAATAAAATATATCTACAAGAATGGAAAATTCATTTAAATTTTATAGTATATGTGTGATTAATTCCTCAATCAAGTTAATCGAACAATAAAATATTGTGTTTATGCAAAAAAATCCAATATATGCCCGGATGACCAGCTTGGTATACCAGCCGCCATAACAAAGTAGTCTGTAAGTAAACGGGTTATAAATAAAATTAAATTATTAATAGATATCAGCTATAATCAATAGGCAATGTTTACCAAACGTTAGAAAATGCCCTTAATTAGAACAATTATTAAATGTCTAAGTTCTATTGATTTTCAATTACCTCCGCATGAATTGTACCTTTCCACTTAAATTTAGTCTTTAAGAATATCTCAAGGCAGTAAGTAAGATACAAAATTTTATACGGCCCGTTGTTAAATTCCTCCAAAAATCCAAGTGGACTTTGTAAAAATGGAAATATCAGACCTAGCCGACTTATACGGAGAGGAGCTGCACATTAAGCAGCTTAGAACTCTGATAAAAGGTAGCGCGAGAGCCCAAGAGATCGAAAAAAGGTCTAGATTAAATTCCGCAGATGGACGGGTCATCGACGAACACGATCAGTTCTACAGAGACCACAAACTTCTGTTGGCACTTTTTAGGGTACGTAAAACATGGATAATCTTAGCACCACGATTACCGTTACATTCGGAAGATACACGTTGCATACTTAAGGTCCTACCGTTTATTGTATTTTATTAAAGGACCCTTCGCACGTTTGTTTTCAGGTCCTAGGCGTAATGCCAGTCCAGCGTGGGGAGATTGGAAAAATAACATTCTCATGGACTAGCTTACCGATGATCTACGCCTATGTTTTCTACATGGTCACGTCTGTGATAGTCCTCATGGTTGGCTACGAGAGAGTCGACATCCTGCTTAACAAAAGCAAAAAATTCGACGAGTACATTTACTCCATTCTATTTATTATTTTTTTGATTCCGCATTTCTGGATACCCTTCGTTGGATGGGGCGTGGCATACGAGGTGTGCGACTATAAGAACGTCTGGGCCAGGTTCCAGCTGCATTATTTCAAAGTGGCAGGTACGATTAGCTGATTTATACGGAGGGCACAAATAAAAATTCAAATAGGATAGGTATGTCCTGTAATATAAATAATAAAACTGACGAAAGTAAAAATAAATGTGGCGTACTCGTACTGAGAACTGTATTTGCTAATTTTCGTACTGTACTGATAATTCTGATAGTTATTGCTAGATTAAATGTATATTTGGACTAGAGTAAGTAGAGTGGGGGATTAATATAAACCTCCAGAAATTTTACTACATTACCAGTCATCGTCTATTTGGCATTTGGACGAATATCAAAACTCATGACCGCGTCTTTTGCTAGTTTAAAGGCAACGTATTATCAAGAAACCATCACTTGGGGGTTAAATGTGTACTCATATAGCTATCAATACAAAAGAAATATTTGATTACAGTCAAGGTCATTCATATAAATGACGAATAGAACTGGCCTAACTACATAACCTTGCGGTACACCGTATATTAAGATATGGCATATTGTGCGAGTTATTGTATTTTACTTGAAAGATGAGAGTGGATATACCTATACAATAATAAACTTAATTCGGAAAGTAAGGAAATTAATACGTTACCTTGCCTTGATTGGACGAC
The DNA here is from genome assembly GCA_963680705.1 of Rhagium mordax. Lineage (NCBI taxonomy): Eukaryota > Metazoa > Arthropoda > Insecta > Coleoptera > Cerambycidae > Rhagium > Rhagium mordax. Next base: position 2,327,814 of record OY796660.1, on the reverse strand, counting down.
GGCTTCGTGGAATTGGCTGGAAGTTCATTTCCAACGTTTCAGCAGACATCACACTACACTACGTTTATTAATTATCGCGGTTCTTAGTTTTAAGTTTTTACGAAATTTACAACAGTGGCAAAACGATAAAATATGTAAAAGAACAGAAATACTGTGCGAATCGTACTACCATCGCACACCCCTACTCGCGTTTGAAATTAAATGGTGGAGCAAAACAATTGCTTCGCGCCGACTTCCGATTTGACATAACCGTTGAACTGGAAACCACAGAACATCTAAAAGAATAGAGCCACTGACTGCACAATAATTGTTTCTATATTTATCTATAAAAAATCTGCTTTAGCGCCCTTGTAATCTAGTCTTTTGCACTGTTTCAACACTCACAAAATGCAGTTAATAAATTTAATGTTATTAATAAATGCTGCTTGTTTTTGTTGGACGAGGGCATCGTAGAATTAGCTGGAAGTTCATTTCCAATGTATCAGCAGACATCACACTACACTATACGTTTATTAATTGATTCTTGGTTTGTAAGTTTTTACAACACTAGCAAAATGATAAAATATGAACAGGAATATTATCGTGTTATCATTGCATACCCCTACTCGCGTTTGAAATTAAATGGTGGTACGAAACAATTGCCTCGCGCCGACTTCCGGATTTGACATAAACCGTTGAGCTAGAAACCACAGAATATCTAAAAGAATAGAACCATAAGTACACTGACTGAAAAACAATGGTTTCTTATTTATCTGCTTTAGCTTTTGCATATTTGGCACTGTTGCAACTCTAATAGGTTTTTATATCGCATTGATCAAGTGCATTTGTTTACCTGCACTATATCTTTAACGCGAATATAGACTGAGGTTTTAACTGGGTGCACGTGCACCTACAGAGACAGTGGCGACAAAGGGTTGTCAGCAGTTTGATTGGTAGTTGGATTAGCGTGGTATGAACCGCCATTAAGAGGCTAAAAATGCTAAAATTGTTTAAGCTGTCATATTATTAATATTAAGTATACACAGCATATTTGTGCATCTTTAACAATTTATTGTGACTTATTAAACGTATAAGAACTATTTGTGATTAGTGTATTATGAAGGTCAAGAGTGTTTCAATAGTAGACTAAAGAAAACCAAGGCAAAATGCATTTTGTTGGTTGGAATTCTAACCTATAATTAGCAGTGTATTTTAAATAATCTACAATATTGAAACTTTATAAATCTACTGTCTGAGAGAGTTTTTAAATGTTAAATGCATTCAAGCTAAAACTACAAAAATTGAAATGAAAATAAATTTGCAAAACAAAAATTTAAAGATATCATTCCTGATAAATTTAGCCTCATAATGGCGGGTGGGCGTGGCTTTGGCTCTATTGTCGTTTCTGTCCCTGTAGAGTCTCTGTAGGTGCACCAAGCTGCGCTATTTGCACTAATAAATCTGTTTGGTCGAGACTTTTAGTAGTGTCTCTCTCACATTCTTCATGTGTGTTTACAAATAACCAATATTCATTATGTATTATCATTTTTTTATGGATTAAACGTTATTTTAGGTAAAAATTTGGAGTTTCCTTACCTGAGTACTCTCATAGCCCTCATAAGTGTAGGATGCCTACTGTTGGCAATCGGATTCCTACTGACTCTAAGTGCTTTGCTGGACGGATTCACATTATACCATACCACAGCGTATTACCACATAATAACCATGATAAACATGAACTGTGCGTTGTGGTATATAAATTGCAGAGCTATTGGAAACGCCAGCACTGCAGTGGCTGATGGTTTTCAAAAGGTAAACCTTATTTACTTTCCCAAAATTTTGTTATTCAAATAACTTCCAATTAAGTCACCGATTTATGATGCACTAGTAATAAATGGAAGCGATCAGTATTTACTTATAAATTTATTTTAAAACATACAAATATATGGACAGAAAAAAGACCGACCTAACGTTTTGGTATTGTGTTAGCTTTAGGTACCTACTTTAGTTCGAGCGAGTACGCGAAGGTCTATCTGGACAAAAATGCTCCACCAAACATAAAAAACTTAATTACACAGTTACATAAAGGGCACTCAGATCTGTTTAATTTTGTATCCAATAATGTGACGTTTTCCAATGCATTCTCCGACATAGAACCAGCATCCAACCTCAATACCGACAAGGAAGTTCAGCCAGGCTTCTCTTACAGTATAATTTTTCCATGATCCGCCTTGCAAGTCTTTGACCAGTTTAAGGATATCATCTTTTATTTTAGGTATTTCCTTAGGAGACGGAGGCGTAAGCTCAACCTTTGCGTACTTCATGAATAAATTGAAATGTGGACGACCTAATTCTATGAGCTCTAAAAAAGGAACGGTTTTGTTAGGCCGGCCATTGGATACATAATTGGAAAAATTATTCCCCCTGCAAAATATGATTAGGCCATAGGTTTAGGTGTAGGTATTGCAAGATAGGACGTTCAAATTTTCTAGGTCTGTCTCTTGTTTTAGGACTATTAATTAAAAAGATGGAAATATTCCTAACCTACGTAAATTGTGTGGTAACTACTTACTTGCTGCTACTTTGGTTAGAACGGCAATTTGTTTGGCCATTTTAATTTACTTATATTTCAACAAAAATTAAATCGGTTCTCTTTCAGCGCCCAGTTTGGTTTTGGCGGTTGACAGGAAAGTGACATCTGACAGATATTACGCATTTAATAAAAGATGGCGCTTTCGACTGGTGAGCACTTGGTGTACTCCATGTGTCAAAATCTCTCAATAATTTTATTTCTGATCGCTTGCAAATTTTCCATATGCCTCAACCTCATGTAATCTTAACATGATTTTAGGACATCGATCATTACTGTACAGCCTACATAATCGCCCACTACCGAGTCTTGTGGTTGGAGCTTAGCGAGCTGTTGCAAAAAATTGGGAACGCATATGCTCGTACATATTCAACTTACTCGCTGTTTATGATAACAAACACAACAATTGGTGTAAGTACATTTAGTTAACCGAATTAAATTCTATTTGGAAATTAGGGACTGCAACGCGTCAATAAAATAAAATTGGCGCCCAAGGTGGGGCACAAAAATAAATCACATAGCATACAAATTAAATATTAGAATGTATACATAGGTCAAATTAATGAGCCTGACAAAGAAATTTCCACCTTCACTATGCATTCTAAATTTTTTTTTCAGCTGTATGGTTTTACATCTGAAGTTATCGACCACGGCATAACTTTTTCTTTCAAAGAAATGGGTTTGTTAGTAGACAGCGTCTACTGCATGGTACTTCTGTACATCTTCTGTGATTGCTCTCATCAAACTTCGGCCAACATCGCCGAAAGAGTGCAAATGACTCTTATGAATATTAGCCTAAGTTCTGTCGACTTGGACGCCACCCACGAGGTGAGATAAATTGCACATACCTGCGAGGGTCAATTACAAAAATCAGTTACTAATTGTTTATTCCAATTCGAAGTTGTCTTTATAATAAGAAAATCTGTCAATTTATTTGAGTTCGGTTAGAAACGACGCAGTGCAGATTTGCTTTTAATAAATAACCATACTAGTAATAACCTACCTAAGTTAGTTAACTAGAGTAAATTATGTTTAGAATTTGAAAATTAATGAGACCACTGATTTTATTTCATCCCGTCATTAATTGTCTATTTGAAACTTGTTTATTTTCATAGATCATTTGGCATTTGACAGTTCTGACACTATTTTTTAATTTAAGGTTAATTTCTATATGTCAAATAACTGTCAAGAGGTATAATAACAGTTTGTGATTGGTTCGTAATGAATTTCCGGTGGCTTCCGATACATTACAGTCTCTAGTACCGTAATACCTCACTTCCCGGCCGCATAATATGAGTAATGTAATGTTGTACTTTCCGGACGGGATGAAATAAATAAAATTGGCGCCCAAGGTGGGGCACGAAAATAAATCACATTGCGTACAAATTCTCCTATGGTCAACTATAAGAGGCATTTCTGTCTTTCAGATCCAACTATTTTTGAAGGCCATTCATATGAATCCTCCAAAAGTGTCATTACAGGGCTATACAGTAGTGAACAGAGAACTAGTTACATCGGTAAGTAACCGCTAACGAATAAATACCCCAGTAAAATTATTCTTAGATCACCACTGCTCTAATATTAATTTTTATATAAATCTTTGTTTCAGAGTGTGGGAACGATGGCCATTTATCTAGTGGTGTTACTGCAGTTTAAAATAAGTTTACTGAACCTACGTGGAGTGTAAAACTTAAGTACTTAGTTGTTACAGAACTCGTTTAACGTAGAAAATTGAACATATAGGTTTAATTCAATTTCTATTCTAATTGGTCCAATTAATAAAATATGTACAAGCTTGATAATCGTTAACAATTCGCAGTAGCAATTTTAAATTAATTGTTACTGTCACGAACGCACGTTAATTTACTAGTTGTTATAGGAACTTAATAAATACAAACACATTAACGTTATTTAGGTCACATAGGAAATAAAAATGATTGAGAAGTTAATGTCACAGTAAGTAGGGTACTAGATCAACTTTGAATTGTACTTTTATAAATTATCCCAAATAAATATGAGCTCCAGAACTCTAGTTTTTTTATATGTTACGTTTTGCCTAATTCAAGGGGTAAGTATAGAGCTGTCAACGAATAAACGTAATGTTCAAAATTTTTCCTCGTTTAGGAATCCAACTTCAATATCGTGGTGCCTGAATTTATATGTGATAAAAATGGCGAGCAAAAAGATTCTAAAACTGGTACCACTGTTATAGGGTAAGTATTGACGTGTCGCAAATGGTATGTAGAAATATCCGCAATTTTAATTTAAGGTTAGGATTTGTCGTTGCAGATTTTTCAATTTTAAATTTGCTGCAAAATGGTGGATGGGCGGAGCGTAATTGCCTGTTGTCGTCACTGTTTTGTATTAAGTCACTGTAGTCGGATTTTCGATTATGATGGCTTCCCTTTATCAAAAACTTTTACTTAACCTTTCTATGTAACTACGAGATATTTTTTAATTAAAAAGTAATCGGAATTTCAGGGTTTGCTTACTGAAGCTACTTTTTAGGTTTGAAGGAGAGGCAAAATTAGATTTTAAGGTGGACTTCAAGAGGATGAGGATGAGCAAGGCTTGCAGAAATACGCAAAGATGCAATCTGATTGCTTGGAAAGTTATCCGGGAGTTTGAAAAATATCTAAACACTTATCCATATACGAAGGCTAATTCTATCGAGTTTAATAACTCTATGGTAAGGGGATTTATTTATAAGAAGAATTAATCCTTTTATTCTTCTCTTCCGATGCCATCTAAAACAGGCTATCCATTTGTTATATATAAAAAAACACCAGAAATTACAGCATTTTTGTAGCAAATCGGGGGTATAAATTTTATAAAAGAAGGGAAATAGCTATTAACAATGAGAAAATTAATTTTAATTTGTACGGGGTATATAAGAAGTAATTGCTTGAGTTTTGTTATGACTGCCTCAACGGAAACCATGTTTAGATAAATTTATCTTATCGCCGGGAGTTAAGAAATTTCGATGGGAGAGGACCATACGAATCGGTTCCGAAGGAAATTGCTGAGGAGACGATATTGCGTGAGTGGACTCGCCTGAACGTATATTGGGAGAAATCTAGGTGCAAAAAGGCCGATTCAGCGGTTCACCGGGGGGGTACCGTTGAGGCGAAGCGCGGATGTGGGACAAGGAGTCATACAGTTCGACCAGCTCGGACGGGACAGTTCGACCAGCGCGGAAGGGACAGTTCGACCGAGCGAGAAAATTGATCGGGCAGCGCAGCGTCGGGACGTCACGATACAGAGACGGAGCTAGAGTTTTGACCGGCCAACGTCAGGGACGTCGTCGCGGTAATTGTGAATTACCTAGGGGCTAGTTAAGCGCCGCGAAGTGCGAAAGTGACATAGAGACCGCGCGTCGGTGGACGGGTATAAGCCGTGGCCGGACCCTAACCTTTGGAGGGTCTTCTTTTACCAGTGGCCTATCAGCTGATTTTGCTTTATAGGTGCTTTCAAGTGTTTCTCTGATCGGGGGGAAATTAAAATAATTCCCGATCTGGTGGCAGCGACGCGCTACCTCTTCTTAAAGTAACGCACCTTTTTTTTGATATACGGGGTATGCGCGTTACATTTTTGAAAATGTTTTGCATTTTTTATTACTAAATATTTAATATTTCCTCTATGAGGAAATATTTTTTTTTAGTTGGTTCCTGGTTTAAAATACATTTTGAGCGTGTTCGTGACGCAGGGAACTACAAGAGAGCAAAAACAAGTCGTTCTGAACTTTGTCGATGAGGATTTCATAAGAGCTGCTGACAAACCATTAGCTTCCATCAGATTGGTTGGCGTTCCTTCATCAGTAGTCCAAATGGTTTATGTTTTGCACGCTGAAATCAACATTTGTTCGAATATTAGCGATTATTATGTAAGTTGAAACATTCAGAAAGGAGCAATACAAATTATTTACTACAAATTAAAAAAATTGAAAAATAAAATGAGGAGTTTAAAATGAAGTAAAAATTCATTCACAATGACTTTAAAAGAACTTAAAATAAATCAAGCAGCCTATACGGAGGCAAAAAGAAATTAACAAAGGCAATCAATCCATTCCCAAACATGATTGTTGTTTTCAGTTTCGCTGGGAGCTGTTCGATGATACATATTTACTAAAAAAACTTGTGGATAGGAGTCCTGAGTTGACTATTCCTCCTTTCACTTTCCGAGAAGCAAAAAAGTATGTTATCGAATGCAGCTTGGTAAATATGGAGAACAACATGCCTTTTGCAAAAGTATTTATTTTTCCCTAAGTTATTTATTTATATATTGCAGCCTTTTCTAGGCCATCCTCCCCATAAATATGAAAGCTGGTGGTGAATCGTTAGTGGTAAAACTTCCCATGCTGTACACAACTATGCAAATGCAACAACCGATAAGTATAAGACCCTACGTCCTGGACCTTGAAAATCAGGACGAAGATATAAAAGTAATTTATATAAACAGTTTTTACTCGCACTACCATTTAAATATATTACGTCCAAAGCGATCAATTTTTCTTTTTAGATGGAGTGGTCATGCATCCACGATGGCAAAGATATGTGTCAGATTAAATATGGCGACGAATTGAATATTGAAGGAGGATTTATAGACGAAGGAGAGTATGTCACTTAGCAAAATAGTTTTCCGTACAAGCATACTGAGACAGTTTAAAACATAGTTCCATTTTTTTTTATTGCAACACACAAACAATATTTGTAGAATAGCTGTAGGGCTGTCTTCCTTGAATAGGTATAATTCTTGACGTTTTGACATCTTGTCGTGATCTCCTTCTGAAGCAAAGTGAGCTTGATGACTCGCGCTCTCCTATTTATGCGGATGAAAAGAGGCGTGGCTTTGTTTCGGTGACACTGCGCTGTGCATCATGCGCAACCAATGCCTCGTCATTAAGTCCGCCGAGACGTATGGCTTCGTTTCGGGGCTATCATATAGTTAAGACATGCACATTATTGACTTCGATAGGTGTTGCTCCGTTTCACCAACACAACGTCGCGTAGCCATCTGTGATGTGGTTAATAGTCGGAAATATTCAACACTGAAGACAATTCGAAAACTCTTCTACAAATCATCTGCGAAGGTCTTATAATGAAATTTTTCAGATACAACATATCTGTGAAGGTAACCAAAGGCTCCGTTGTAAAGTTCGATTCGTGTCTAGTAAAAGTGATGAGAGGCGTTCCATCTATCGAAATAGAAACAATACAGTCGCCGATAGTGCCTTCTTTGGGTGTGACTATTAAGGCAATAGTTAACGACTTGAGAACGTTCTGTACCGTACAATGGCTGTTGGAAGAGGGACCCAACTCCTTCCAGTTAAAGGATATTGTAAGTAAGGCAGGCTCCTGAACTGTTTTTCGGATCCTAAAGACTGCGCCATTTTTTTTTTCGTATCAACTCTTATTCTGCATTATTTTAGCCTGAAAATGTAGACTCTCCTTATAAAGTATATGTAAAAAAAGATTTATTTTTAAATGAACTTGAGGAATTTAGTAGTGATGTGACCAGTAAGGAATTCAACTTAGTAATTCCTCCACCTTCAGGTAAGAGTTTTTGCATTTCGGATACTTCTGTATTGCTCAATTTTATAGGCACCTGGCCAGGCTTGCCGAATCCAGGCGAAAATTACCAACTCCGGTTCCGCTTAGAAGCAAAATGCCCTGAAGCCCAACTACAAAACAACGACATAGAAATAGATTATTCCTTAGACATGCTCAATGACACGATAACTGTGTCCGCCCTAGTAAGCATTGACGTGAATGTCGCCCCCCACGCGCAACCGCTGGAGGTCACGCCCCCTACGGGCGTGGCCATGCATACCGTGTTTTCATTTCAAACTCAGGATGCCCAGAAAATTGGTACAGATTACCCGTTTTTGTACAAATTTGGCTATTTGTTAGGCGAGAGGGAATTTATTTTTTGCAATATGCTCGGTTTCAAGAAAGCTGAAACCATCTTACCATTTGCTGGTAAGTAAAAAGCAAGAGATTACAAATACAAACAATGTATTTCCATAAAAACATCTGCAAAGAATTCACCAACGCACTTTTTTAAACACGAATAATCGTTTGTAGACACTGGTGTCAGAACGTTCTTGGAAGTATGTGATAACTTCAATTCGTGTGGGAAAATTTTCGGCCCAACCATAAAGACAACTATGCCAGAGAAGATAAATGAAGAGTAAGTATTATGGCAGAAAAAACTAACACCGACACATTTTGGCACTTAATTATCTTCCAGGAATGTCTTGAGAATATTCAAGCAAAAACTGAACGGCGAAGATTTTTACAAAGCTTTTGGTTACGCCTCCTCAGTCTTATATACATGCGAAAACTTAGAAGAAGAGGAAACATTAAGAGAACAATTCTCTAATGGAGTTTACGATAAAATTCAATATATGTTAAATTCCTATGGTAATGATGAAGAGTGGTCAAAGAGGGTCAATAAATTGATTACCAATATAAGTGAATTCAATGAAGAGTTGGCCTTTTCAGATAAGGTCTTAAATGTAAGTAGTTTTCTCCGAGCAGAATATCACAAGTGGATCCATTTGAATTCTGATGAAATTGTGGTGTGTGAAAGTATGTGGAATTTTGGAAAAAGTTTGGTGGAAGTATATGGAAGTATGTGAAAGTTGTAGAAGTGTGATGGAAGAATATACAAGTGTATGGAAATAATATGTGGAGATTCGGTGGAACTATGTGTAAGTATATGGAATGTTGAAGAAAGTATACAGAATTTTGGAAAAGTATGTGGAAGCTTGGTGGAGCTTTGTAAAAGTCAGAAAAGTGTGGCAATAGTGAATGTAAAATTTTGAAGTATGTGAAAATAATATAAGTATATGGAATTTTGAAGGGAGCTTCTAGAAGTTTGAAGAAAATATGTGGAAGTATGTAAAAATTGTAAAAGTATGACATACCAAAGTGTGTAGAAGTTTAGTATAAATATGTGAAATTTGGAGGACGTATGTGGGTGTTTAGTAGTATGTGAAAGCATGTAAGAGTGTATGGAAGTCTGGAAAGTTGTAAAGATTCGGTGGAGGTATGTGTAAGTATATGGAATTTTAAAGGAAGTATTTGAAATTTTGGTAGAAGATTTTGGTAGAAGTATGTGGAAGGTAGTATGTGACGATTCGATGGAAGTATGTGTAAGTATATGGAATTTTGAAGGAAGCATCTGGAATTTTGGAAAGGTATGATGTGGAAATTATTGAAATGTGACATGCTGCAATAGTGTATGGAAGATGTGGAATTTCGGAGGATCTATGTGGAAGCTTGGTGGAAGTATGTGGAAGTTTTTCAAATGTGGGTACAGGTACACGATTATTACTGACCAAAGACTCCTTGATTTTCTGACACGTAAGTAAAAAATTTCAATGAATGTTTGAATTCAAATTTTGTTTTTAATTTATGTTTAAGACAACGCCTATCAACGCCTTTGCTGGAACATGTTTGTATCTAAAACCATCATTTCCCTTTTTTAGGGTTTGGTGGAGTTAAGAAGCAGACTCCTAGCAGCTCAAAAAGCAAAATTGATTTTTACGCAAAGACAACTGTTGGGAATAACCAAGAAAGTCACCTTAGAAAATTTTAAGAGCTATTTGGAAGTGTCAGATTTAATTATAACTAGTTCCACAGACCAAAATAAAATTGAATCCGAAAAGGAGCATTTGCGCCAGAAAATCGCGGATTACATGGGAGAATTATGTGTCGAATTGTATGAAAAACAGCAGAAAATGTCTTTAGGTAAACGTTAGATAATGACATTGTAAAGATTTGTGAGAAAGTGAATGACCGAAACTGTGTAGAAGTGGAAGAGTCTTGGGGTTTCCTTACATTTTGGATATTTTAAGTTCCTGACGTTGCAACCATCTGTAGGTTTCCTTCTGAAGATCGCACTCTGGCTCTCTTCTGAGGCAAAGTCGTACTACAGAAGAAGGGCACGACGAGATGGTCGAAACTGCAAGCATTCAAAATACTCGATGAAGAAGAGAATCCCAAAACTCTTCTACAAATCATCAGCTCCACGAAAGCCTTCAAAGAGAAGAAAACTATTTGCCTACATGGAGATAAGCCCATGTTTTACTAACTAACATTAATTGTCATTTGTTTCAGAGTTAAAGAGTGTAATATTCGTCGTGGAGAAACTACCAAAGAAATCTTTCAACAACTTCCACGCCATTCCTTCTGATGGAAATCCTTGGAACACCACCGCAGAAATAAAAATAAATGCCCAAGCACTTGACAAAGTCAGAGAAGATAATTTATGTATTGTGAAAACTGCCTTTAGGGATTTTTTCAACAAACCTGGAGTGGCCTACGGAGCTAAGGTGTTAAACGGAAACGATGGAAGGTTAGTCCTAGAGCATGCAGATAACATTCTGCTGATGCCTGTTGACAAAGACCAAACTGTTGATAAAAATCCAAAGGTAATATCTTTGCAATGCACATAGTCTCTTGATTTGAAGTTTACGGATTACCTTTTTTATTTTTCAGTGCCTAGTTTATGAGAACGGATGGAAAGCAGATTGCAAGTTTACAGACTTACTTCCCGGATATGCTCAATGTTCTTGTAAAACGCTGGGGACTTTTTAGTATGTACATTTTTTTTATGTAGATCAAAAAAAATGGAGAACGATTGCACATATCTTGACATTAAATTCAATAATGACTTGTGGAAGAGTTTCCGAGTTCTGAGTTCTCGCTTGTGATGAATTTTTACATGTCGACAATCTTGTCTTGATCTCCTTCTGAAGAGAAGAACTTCACCTCGCAAAAAGACAATGACAAGATGACCGCAATGTCAAGAATTCAAAAATTCAACGAGTAGAAGAACCCAGAAACTCTTCTACAAAGTCCCAGAACTGAGATATCAATAAGAATTGTTTGCAGTTTGGAGTACGAAGACAAACCAGTTATTACCACGACAGTAACGAACGCCGGCGACAATAAAGCACCTGAACCAACAACCAAAGTAACAAAAGTCACCGAATTGGTTAGTAACGATCAGAGAACAACCCCGAAATTACCCCCAGGCCAACCATATACCACTCCAATAGTAGAATTAACCGCTGATGAAAACAAAACAGTAGAAACAGTTGCCCAAAAACCCAACAGCTTGCCCCCAAACTTATATACCAATAAATTTACGAAAGACGCAGACGCAGATATAAACGATGAAGTATCTACAACACCTGCTACTCAAACACCTCATTCTAAAGGTACTGGCGGTTCAACTGGTTCACCACCTGAACTGAACACTCACTCAGTAGAAACTACAAATATCGTCACGCAACCATCAGCCACTGAAATTGCGGAAGCAACATCATCAGTTGCTTCAGCAAATTCGGCTACTGACGAAAATATCCCAGCAGCGCCTAGTGTGGAGGCAAATCCTCCATCTTTATTAACGGAATCACCTGCGTCTGGTTCTGGCATTTCAACTAAAACTGATACTAGCACACAATTATCTGTAACGTCGTCAGTATCGTTGGCATCTTCTGCAGCAGTTGCAAATGCGACCAAATCTGTAGCTTCAGGGATAGGTGTGAATATCGCTACCGATATCCCATTAACTTCTACAACTAAAGTTGTTAGCGTTGAGCCTGCAAAAGATGATGATGAAATTGGTACCGGTGTTGGTAGCAAGATATCAACTGCTGGGATACCAACTATCGTGCAATTTTTAACACCACCGACTTCTGGTGTGTTTATTAAAAATGTTACAAATGGCCGGAAGCCAGTGGATGACACTTATAGAGGCGGGTTTATACAAGGGGGGATAAACGCAAATTTTAATGCAGGTTTTTCTGTTAATTTCTATTTAAATACTACACACAAATAGTAGATAGTCATAGCAAGATATGCGACATGACTTAACTACATTTCCCAATCCAGTTGTTACCAAAAGGGTTCTGTTTGCTAGGTTAAGTTGCAGTTAAACGTTGAAATGTATTATCTTTAAATCTTTTATCTTTCACGCAAGGAGGCTTTATATTTTTTGTTTTAATCCGAAGATTTTCGCGATGTGGTTTCGAGATTCTCTCCCGCGTTAATTATTTAGAATTCTCAACATTTCGACTATCTGACCATGATCCATGTCTGAAGTGGAGTGCACTCTGTGGGCCAGAGTCGCTTTATTTATACGTCGCTATGGGAGGCGTGGCCAGTCATGTGCACCATGTCATTGTAAGCGTGGCATTGTTTCACTGGCTTCGCATGTAACTATTTTAGTAGACTAAATAAATGAGAGCATTCGCTTCAGATGTAGATCACGACTAGATTATTGAATTCAAAATAATCAACGCGGAAAAGCATTCTGTCAACTAGCTGAAAATAACCTTCAGAGTTTAAAACCTACCCAATTTTAGCCAACCCAGTTCTATACGTGTTAATAATAATATCAGTGCTTGGGGGTATGGGAATTCAGTTTTGTGCTTTAAGAAAACTGTCGCTACCGCTAGTTAGTGACATTCACATGGATGACCTCGATTTTTCAAAATATACCTACTAGCCTGCATGATGAGGATATGTTACCTTAAAACCGATGTTCTTCGCTACCAGCGCACGCAGCAGTAATTTTTTAGTGTACTTTGACTTTGAAATAAAAAGACTAAGTAAGGTGTTTTTGTTTGCTTATTTACTCTACATATTTAAGATTTCTCACAAACAGATGTCATTTTATTGATTGGCTGGTCCTGCAATTGCTCCTTAATAGAAACATGTGGACATGGTTATACATTTTCTTTAACACACATTTTTGTTTCTAATGTAATACATTTTAATTTCCAACAAACGAAGTAATTAATTTTGGTTGCCCTTATCAATAAATTAAATTTTTTTGTAGCCCGAATACGATCCTGCTCAAATATTCGGCCACGGATATATTGCGGAATAACTTGGTTATTATAAAAGATAGGCTGCTGAAATTTGGAACATGAATAATAGGCGACTAAAGTCAGAATCTGATATAATTTTGCATATAATTCTACTTCCGGTTTAGCCGGAAGTAACATCAACTTTCTTATTTTAAGCATAAATCCCTGTATATTTTTGCATTTTCTTATTCGTCGTAAATTTCTGAATTTAACGATATGTCACAAGCTGGCATTTGTTTAAAAAATGGCATCGAGAATGTGAAAAAAAACTGAAATACACAAGTAGCTTCCTTAATTAAGAAGAACTCTGCGTTAGGGCAGTGACAAAAACATGTGTCAAAATCAATGCGCCTACTTTCTATAAGAATCAAAAATAAAATTCTGCAGGGACGTACTTTCGTTTTTCGTTTTTTTTACATTTGCGACGCCATTTTTTAATTAAATGCCAACTTGTGACATATCGTTGAAATCAGAATTTCATGACGAATAAGAAAATTCGAAAATATATAGGATGTTCCATTTAATTTTTTTTTTTTTTTTCGTAATGACCCAGTTATTTCTTAGGCAATACTTTTGTTGGCCAACCGGTAGAAAACGTAAAATACCAAATATCTCACGTGCTGAGATATTGAAAGTATTCACTGATATAAAATTATCATAAACAAAAATAGGATAGATTCAAACTACAGATATGGCACCTGCAAGTCATGGATAGACGTTTAATTAGATAGGTGTAATAAAGACCAGTAATAAACTTTGTAAAATAAAAATATAATTATCTGCTAATCACATTCTGACGTTATTTTATACGAAGATTAATGCTTGTAATCATTCTTATTTGAAAATTTGGGCAGTTTTGTTTTTTGTATTTGTCAATTCGATCCAAGCCAGTCTAAGTGCTTTAAATATTTTTCTTTAACGGTTCGCGAAAGTACTGAAAATACAAATAAAATAAAGTGCACCCCCCTGATTAGGTATGTGTCGATAATTTTTTTAATAAATCTATAAGTTATGTGATTTTTTCTGGAGAACTCGAATGTAGATACAAAATTTTTAAGGAAACAACATTTTTCGGTTTATTAAAAAAAATGCTTAAAATAATATACAAATTCTGCCAACTTCTGGAAAATTATTTCGTACAGGATCAAGTTTGAAAAATCCAAAATTTGTGTCAGTCAGAAAAGTCTATCGAGGCTTTGAGTCATGTAAAATCCACTCAAAATTCGGTGTACCTCAAGGGTCAGTTCCTGGGCCGTTGCGCTTTTTAATATGTTTGTTAATGATATTTTTATTATTTTCAAAAAAGTGTTAAAAATCAGCCTCGCTATTTTTTTGTCCTGCAAGAGCCGACCCTGGAATTCTTACCATTTTACGCGGATAAATTCAGATCTCACATATTTTAAGATTTACACTCATAATTGAAATAAACTGCCAATAAAAATCTCAAGATCGTCCTCGTTATCAGATATTTTTAGAAATGCAAATCAGGTTGTTACCTAAATTTTATCAATTTAATACTACACAGATAACAGCGGAGCAAGGCATAAGAGGATAGTAATTTCGGAAGCTTTTTGTCTGTCCGATAATGTAGACTGCTGAAATTTAGCCAAGTCACTTCGATCTAGATCTAGATAAAAACAGGACTCAAAGAGTACAAGGTCAGGTAAGAAATTCCATAAATTGGAGATAAAACGATGACTTGTAACGCAACGTTCGACAGTTATGGAACTTTAAAGTCAATATACGTACAAAAAAATTCAAGCGGTCGATACAATCCGCGCATGGCAATAATTTCTTTAACAGGCAGCAATTGATTTTGATTTTTTTTCTGTTGCGATGGACCCAATATACCCAATAATACCTCCCCAACGGAAAGAGATAGCTAACTGCGGCTTACTCCAGTCGAATCGTCTCATTCTCCTCTATCGCCATGAATTTTTTGAGAATTTTTGGAAGAAATAGACACAACTATTGTTAAATTCAATTTATGTCGACATAATTTGAAATACGTTTTAATTTTGGGTCGTCGCGATAATGATTCCTTCACTCGACGATATCATTTAGATAAGCGGAAATTAAATTAGCTGAGTCAATAGATCCAAAGAAGTAGTTACATAATAACTCTAAGTACTTGAAATATGTTGTAAAATAACCTACTCTCAAATAAACAAGCATTCAATAATTTATGAAACGAGGAGTTATCAGTGACCCATTTATTTGATATCGGTGAAACCTGAACATTCCGCGGGGTGAGAGGGGGTGGCACAAAGGTATCTCAACCAAGTTGCCACCCTATAGTCAGCTCAGCTATATTTGTTGATATTAAGGAATCTTTCTAACCATATAACATCTGGTGTCCACCAGGATCCATCCACTAGGCCACTCGCCTTTCTCCATCGCATTAACGACTTCTATCTATTTTTCTCCCCTAGATTTGTGAATAGAACAACTAGAATGAGGTTTAGCTTATTTATATTATGCCTGTCCCTGTGCTTGAATCATATCGAAAACGCTAACATTTTGGGCGTGTTTCCATTTCCTGGGAAGAGTCACTTCGTCATGTTTGAAAGGATTCTGAAGGAGCTTGCCTTAAAAGGACACCAAGTGGACGTTGTCAGTCACTTCCCATTGAAGAAACCAATCGAAGGGTAAGCAATACGAAGTTCAAAGAAACTTGCTCCTACCTCACATTTACAGGTACAACGACATAAGTCTGGCAGGAACGCAGGCCGCGTTTCACGTTAACATGACGCAGTTCCCATCTTGGACGCCTCGCTTCTTGGTCTCGTACATGATATTGACCATGGGCGTCTTCGAGGTTTGTAAGACTACTTTCGACACTGATGTAGTAAAGAATCTACGAAATTCAACGAAGAAATACGACTTAGTAATCACCGAACTATTCAACTCCGATTGTATGCTAGGTAAAGGATCGCCATTCAGCAAGCGGATTTGTTATTCGATTTCTTAATGCTTTCAGGCTGGGGCTACCACTTTGGCGTCCCGGTGGTTGCCATGACCAGCAGCGTGGCTCTGCCTTGGATCAACGACAGGTTCGGCAACCCCGACAATCCTTCTTATATACCTACGTTTGACGTCAGCTTCTCCACAAGGATGACGCTATATGAAAGGGTTGTCAACTCTTTTTCTCTGGTGCTTGCGAAATTAATGTAAGTGCTTTAGCCATTCCTCAGCTCATCAACCCAAGCACACTAGACGTTCGTCTAGGTTGATGACAACTAATCGTTGGGTATGTTTTAGGTACCGCTTCATTTCTGAAAGCCCCTCCAACGAAATGGCGAAACAGTTCTTTGGGCAAGACATGCCTGATTTGGGAGAGCTTGCCTATAACACCAGTTTGATCTTGGTGAACAGTCACTTTAGCACTAACGTGGCTAGGCCCACCGTGCCTAATTTTGTAGAGGTGGGGGGAGTGCATATAAATGAACCAAGACCATTAAATGAGGTGAGTTACCAATTTTTATGTTATTTACGTGGAGAGGAGCTCGGAAACTCTTCCACGAAAGTCTTGGAATAAAAGTTTATGTTTTTTTGTTCATTCCATGCTGCATACAATTGAGCAAGTTCTTTCGGCAACTGCAATGAGTGCAGTAACCTGATCAGCACTCTATGTGATATAAAACTGTTTCAAATCAAGTGTTTCCTTAAATAGCATTTTCAAGAAGTATTAACAACAGACAGTAAGGGGATCATTTTCCTCACCATGGGCTCGATAGTAATGACGGAGACATTTCCAGTCGCAAAAATTCAAGCAATGTTCGATGCCTTTGCTGAGTTGCCTTACAAAGTTGTGTGGAAGGCTGACAAAGACAACTTTCCCGAAGGGATCAAATACCCCGAGAATATTCACTTCGAAGCGTGGATGCCACAAGCAGACATATTATGTGAGTACGACGATTATTATGACCAAGTCCTTATGGTAATTTCCATTTCAGGTCACCCCAATGTGAAACTGTTCGTGTCTCATGGCGGGCTCATGGGAACGCAGGAAGCCATTTACTGCGCCGTTCCAGTCATCGGAATCCCAATTTTTGCGGATCAAGAGTTGAACATCAAACAGTCGGAGAGCATGGGCATTGCTATAAAAATCGCGTACGATAATATTAGTAAGGAATCCATTTTGGAGGCTGCCACAGAGTTACTGAGTAATCCACGGTGAGCAGCAATTTTTTTAAGCGCTAGTTTCTAATTCCAGAATATTCTAGGTACCAAGAAACAGCAAAATCAGTTTCGCAAAAATTTAGGGATAGACCTACAAGTCCCCTAGACACGGCTGTGTATTGGATAGAATACGTGATGAGGCACAAAGGAGCGCCGCAGTTAAGAAGCGCCGGAGCGAAGCTGCCTTGGTACCAGTACCATCTACTAGACGTAACTGTGATCTTAGCTTTAGTTCTTGTTAGCTTAGGGTATTTAGTTTTGCACGTTGTTAGGTTTTGTAGGATTGTAAGGAAGCAAAAGAGTAAAAACGATTAAGTAACGTAGTTTTATTTTTATTCTTCAGTGCAGTACATTATTAACCACTATTATTCACTATTAGGCACTGTTCCTTTTCGTGTTCAGTTCAGTTTGCATTATTCCACTGCCTGCAGTGGACCATCTTAGCCTTTACGTACCTGCAGATATGCCTTTTAGCATAATCTTCTGGATTATGCCACAATTCTGTGTGCTTTTAATTTTTCCGCTTGTAAACGTCAACAGAAAAATTAATTTTATATTCACTGAAAAGAATCCGTCTCTGGAATGGCCCCCTCCAATCCGGTCTTCAATCATCAATAATAATTAAACTAATTTTTATCTTCACTCACAGAGATTAAATAATTCACGTTTCGACAGTCATTCCCATTACCAGCAAGTTTACACAAATTAGCTGATTTATAAGTAAGTATATATTTGGTAATCGTAATCATCAGTACGCAGTGTTAGTGGCAAAATTTGTTTATATTCTGGAAGTATTAAATTTTCAACCAAATTTCATTTAGGTAAATACCTACGAAATTATAAACTGCGACACCACGTTTAATTTAAATTAATTTTAACTAGAGATGGAAACATTTTGCTTATCATTTCGCATTATATAACAATTTAATAATTTTTTTCCACAGGTTATACCGATCATCAAAATGAGATTGTACCTCTTAATAATATGTTTTTATTCCTTTGTACCCTTCATCGATGGCGCCAATATTTTGGGGATGTTTCCGTTTCCCGGTAAAAGCCATTTTGTAATGTTTGAAAGACTTATGAAGGGTCTTGCCAAAAGAGGGCACCAAGTGGATGTTGTAAGTTGCTTTCCACTAAAAGAACCAATAGAGGGGTGAGTACAAAATTAGCCATTATGCCAATGAGAACCCTAATTATTTTATGGCCTTGCGGCCGGAAGGAGTTTCCGCTTTCCGTGCCTTCCTTGAAAAATCACGCTCCCTCATCTGAATACATTACCAAGGTTTATGTAGCTATAATTTAAGACTTTTATGTTCCAGATACAACGACTTGACGGTTGTTGGATCTCAACAATTTGTCAATAATGTAACTATGGACTTACTTAAACAAATAACCGGAAATCACATTTTGTCTTTGTACTTCATGATGAAGATGGCAGGTGTTGATGAATGTGAACATACATTTAATAATGACGTGGTGAAGGGTTTACGACAATCAACCAAGAAATATGATCTAATAATAACGGAGATTTTTGTCAGCGATTGCATGCTAGGTAAGAAGAATAGTTAGCATAGCTCAGCTGCATTAGCAAGATCATTATATAATTTAAATACGTGTTGTTTTAGGCTGGGGCTACCACTTTGGCGCTCCAGTAATTGCAATGATCAGCTCCGAAGCCTATCCATGGGTCAACGATGGATTTGGCAACCCGGATAATCCGTCTTATATTCCTACGTTTTTGACTCAGGTTTCACCCAAGATGACCCTGTATGAAAGAGTCGCTAACACCTATTATAGTCTGATATCGAAATTCGCGTAAGTATTTCCGTGAAATTTGTCAGATTATATAATCCTCGTAGTAACACTTTTGATTACTTATTGATTCTAGGTTCAAATATGTATCTGAATGGCAAAGCGAAAAGCACGCAAAACAATTCTTTGGCGAGGACATGCCAAGTTTAAGAGATCTCACCTATAACACCAGTTTGATTTTGGTCAACAGCCACTTCAGTATAAATCAGGCTAGGCCGACGGTGCCCAATTTTGTTGAAGTTGGAGGACTCCATATAGGTGATCCCCAACCCTTAGATAAGGTAAATATTGTTCAAGTCAAAATTGGTTCAAATTTATTCAAATAAACTTTTTATTAGCACTTCGACGAGATAACAACAACCGATAGCAAGGGTATAATTTATCTGACGATGGGATCGATGGTGATGACGGAAACGTTTGATGTGGAGAAAATTCAGGGGATGTTCGATGCCTTCGCGGAGTTGCCCTACAAAGTTCTTTGGAAAGCTGACAAAGAGAAGTTCCCAAAAGAAGTAAAATTCCCCAAGAATATCCATTTCGAGAAATGGATGCCGCAATTTGATTTGTTGTGTAAGTTGGACTGGTACCAATATCCATTCTTTTATATGCCCAAATTTAAGTTAAGGCAAACATTTTCAAAACACGCGTACGATGCTTTCACTAACATACCTTCTTATTCTTACCACCTACTTATATTTCAGGCCATCCAAACGTAAAGCTGTTCGTGTCTCATGGTGGACTTATGGGCAGCCAAGAAGCCACCTACTGCGGCGTTCCTCGTCTTGGTATTCCCCTTTTTGGAGACCAAATAACCAACATCAAACAGGCCACGTCTTTTGGCATTGCCAAAATGGTTGAGTATGATGACATCGCCAAGGAATCTATTTTGGAAGCTGCCACAGAATTATTAAATAACCCAAAGTAAGAGGCAGCTTGCTCATTTTTTGGAGTTGTTATAAGGTGCAAAATTCTTTTTTCCCACAGGTATAAAGAAAACGCGAAGTTGGTATCGGAACAATTCAAAGATAGGCCCTCGACCCCTCTCGACACAGCTTTGTACTGGACTGAATACGTGATTCGGCACAAAGGGGCGCCCCAATTAAGAAGCGTGGGGGCGGATCTGCCTTGGTACCAATACCATCTCCTGGATGTTGCTGCGATCTTAATTTTAGTTCCTATTATCTTAAGTTATTTATTACTGCGTATTATTAAGTTAATTTTTAACAGTAGAAGAACCCAGAAGAGTAAAAAGGAGTAAATAAAATGTTTTTGTAAGTTTCTTTGCCTTCGTTAATGTTGTTCAATAATCCCAAACCGTGTAACTTTGTACGGAGGCTAAATGGAGGTGTAGCAAATCGGGGGTATAAATTTTATAATAGCTATTACTAATGTAAAAAATTTAATTTTAATTTGTGCCACGGGGTAAATAAGAAGCAATGGATTGAGTTTTTGTTTATGTCTGCTGCAAAACGGAAATCATGTAGATGAATTTATCTTATCGCCGGGAGTTAAGAAATTTCGATGGAAACGGACCATGCGAGTCGGTTCCCAAGGAACTGCTGGCTACGCGAAATTGGGTAGGTGGACTCGCCCGAACGTATATTGGGCGAAATAGGGCTGAGGTCAGCGGTTAACCGCGGAGAGTCGAACCACGAAGTTCGCCGCGGGCAGTGACGCAGTGACAGTTCCGCCGGAGCCGCGAGGTCGATTGGACAACACGGTCGTTGCAAGCGATTTAGCGTAGGGGTGCTTGGAGACGGGCACCAGGTGAACCCACTAAGAGGGCTCAAGTCACAGAGACAGTTCGGCCGAAGCCGCGGAAGAGACAGTTTGACGGTGAGTACGCAAACAGTCTCAGCCCGACGGAACCGCAAGAAGTAATAGTCCGAGCGCGGAAATTGTTCGGGTAGCGTAGCGTCGGGACGTCTCGATAAAAAAGACTGAGTCAGAGTTTTGACCGGTCAACGTCCGGGACGTCGACGCGGTAGATTTGTGAACGGGCGTGTTTAAAGTGATAGATCCGACGTTTAATTTTGGTGAAGGTATTTGTGAAATAGGATTATTGAATTTTAGAAGTTTTTGGGTAAGTCAGTTTGAGTTTACTAACCCCAGATACGTTTCATTTTGCGAGTGAACCTGAAATAGGGTCTCTGGTATTAGAAACCTAATTGGTATTGGCACTAAATGTGGAAGAGTGGCTTACATATAATATATTTATATAGAGCGACCAAGATAGGGTACGTAAGATTTTCTTTGCTAATAATTTTAGGGATCCTAAAGCGCGTATTATCGGTGGGTGACAGCCCGCATTGTTTTGTAGCAATTAAATTAAGTACTGTAAGTTGTTCGTAACCCGTCCCTGGAATCCGGTCTCACATCAACAATAATAATTACAATATTTATCTCCAGTTTTAGCGATTATACTCATATTGTTTACAATAATTCTCCTTCCAGGCAAGTTTACAGAAATTACTTAATATATAAATAAGTATTAGATAAGTTTCGTAATTATCAGTACACGTTAGTGGCAAAGCTTGTTTATCTCACGGCACCATCAAATTTTCAATAAAAGTCCATTTAGCCTAATAGTAAATTACGAAAGTACCAAGTCAAATTTTTTCTACAGATTGTTACAAAATGAGATGGCACTTCTTAATCCTGGGTTTTTTCCTCCCCTTCCTACACTTCATCGATGGCGCCAATATTTTGGGAGTGTTCCCCTTGCTTGCTAAAAGCCATTTTGGAATGGTCGAAAGGCTCATGAAGGCGCTTGCGAAAAGGGGGCACCAAGTGGATGTTGTAAGTCACTTTCCGTTAAAAGAACCAATAGAGGGGTAAGTACAAGATTCAACAAATATACATTTTTGGCCCAGAATTTAATTCTGCATTGAAAAAATATTACATGGTTTAATAGTTTCTCCACAAAAAATTAATGACCAAAACAAAAGAAATAACTAGGTTTTGATAGCGTTCATCCTTGTTTAACGGCCCAAAAAAAACATAGGTACCTACCAAATTTAGGCCAAACTAGGAAAATAGTAACAGAGCTAAATTTTTTTAACTACAGTTATTCAGCTAAATAGATTTACTTTACTCAAGGAATCTGCTGTTGCGATTTGACCTAAGACTTTAATGGCAACCCAGTATAGATATCGCCGGAGGAAGGTTCAAAACAACTATTTTTATCTTCTAGGTACAATGACATGAAGATTCTTGGGTTCCAACCCGTATTTACAAATAACATGACAATGGATACGGTTAAACAAACCAACGGAATGTATATTTTCTCTTTATACTTCATAATAAAACTCCTTGGTATTGACGTGTGTGAAGACGTATTTAATACTGACGTAGCAAAGAGTCTACGAGAATCGACAAAAAAATACGATCTCGTAGTAACGGAAATTTTCGTCACCGATTGTATGCTAGGTAAGAAAAACAGTTGCATTGATCTCAACAAGTGTTGTGTTATGTCGGTCCTGTTCGAATTTTAGGCTGGGGCCACCATTTTGGCGTTCCAGTAGTTGCGATGACCAGTTCCGAGGCCTATCCATGGATCAACGATAGATTCGGTAATCCAGATAATCCGTCTTATATTCCCAGCTTCATGGCTCAGACGTTACCTAGGATGACCCTGTTTGAAAGAGTTGCCAACACTTGTTATAGATTTATTTCTAAATTCATGTAAGTTGTATAATTTGTTAGAAGAATATCAAAATAAAATTCTTCTAAATGATTTTTGACTTCCAATCGTTCAATATATTCCAGGTATAAGATAGTATCTGAGAGAGTATGCGAAAAACAAGCAATGCAATTCTTTGGTCAGGATCTGCCGAGTTTAAGTGATCTCACCTATAACATCAGTTTGGTTTTGGTCAACAGCCACTTCAGTATAAATCAGGCTAGGCCGACGGTGCCCAATTTTGTTGAAGTTGGAGGACTCCATATAGGTGATCCCCAACCCTTAGATAAGGTAAATATTGCTCAGAAGCTTGCTAGGCACAATTGGGTCAAATTCTATCTTGTTTTGGTAGCACTTCCAAGAAATAATAACAACCGACAGCAAAGGCATAATTTTCCTGACGATGGGCTCCATGGTTATGACGGAAACATTTGATGTGAAGAAAATTCAGGGGATGTTCGATGCCTTCGCGGAATTACCCTACAAAGTTCTTTGGAAGGCTGACAAAGAGAAGTTCCCAAAAGAAGTAAAATTCCCCAAGAATATCCATTTCGAGAAATGGATGCCGCAATTTGATTTGTTGTGTAAGTTGAACTGGTACCAATTCCCATTATTCACATGTCCAAATTTTTTCCTTTTAGTTGCTTCCACTTACTTCTTTTTAACCCTACTTATATTCCAGGCCACCCAAACGTCAAGCTCTTCGTGTCTCATGGTGGGCTTATGGGCGGGCAAGAAGCCACCTACTGCGGCGTTCCTCGTCTTGGTATTCCTCTTTTTGGAGACCAAGAAATTAATATCAAACAGGCCGAGTCTATAGGCATTGCCAAAATGATCGCATACGAAGACATCACCAAGGAATCGATTTTGGAAGCTACCACAGAATTATTAAATAATCCTAAGTAAGAAGCAGCTTGTTCATTTTTTGGAGTAAGGTGTAAAATCTTTTTCCTCACAGGTATCAAGAAAACGCGAAGTTGGTATCGGAACAATTCAAAGATAGGCCCTTGACCCCTCTCGACACAGCTTTGTACTGGACTGAATACGTGATTAGACATAAAGGGGCACCCCAGTTAACAAGTGTAGGGGCGGATCTGCCCTGGTACCAATACCTTCTACTGGATGTTGCTGCGATATTAATTTTAGTTCCTATTATTTTTATTTATTTATTACTGCGTCTTATTAAGTTAATTTTTGTTACAAGAAAACAAAAGAGTAAAAGAGAATAAATAAAATATGCTTTGTATATTTCGATATCTACGTTAATGTTTTTGAATATGCCCTAACTACCTGTCATATAAATGGAATTATACAAACCCTAAGTGCATTTTGCCCAATAAATAAAAATAAATAAAGCCCTGGCGTTATTACACCAACCAATTTTGCTTACACTCAAATCAGTTTAACTCGCTACCGTTTTCCCTCACGTGTATTTTCTTATGAAGAGGGGCACATTATTGTTAGCAGCCCACGGGCGCGAAATATCTTAGAACGACCCTGTGTATGCCTGTAATACTGGTTGTATAACTCAAAACGAAAAGCAATCGTAAACCATTCGACTGAAAATAGGCAACTGGATATACGTTTTGTTTTTTGCAAATGTAATACTATTAAGTGTATATAGGGTTGCCTAGTTCTGCAATCACGTGCTGCACAATCATTTATAAAGACCTTTTACAAAATTCTAAATTAAAATCAAATTAATTCCACGTTTATTTTCAGCAGTTTATAAAGCTTGTATAAAATTATTTAAGTACCCAATGATCAAAATAGTTCAAACTTCATTTCCTATGAATATAAAACAATTATATTACAAAAATTTTGCTTACAGCCATAACACAGTCCTTCCATAATAACTAAATGTAAATATATAACAATAATTTATATAACTTTAGCAGCTAATAACGAATCATATAGAACAGACAATAAATAATTTGACAAAAATAATTTATAAAAATATGTTTCTTAAATTTAACATCACTAAATTTTTTCAAAAAATTTTTACTTACTAGAACAGCCCTGATAATGTTCAATAAATATCTTGTCATTTCTTGGGCGGCGCTAGTATCTGAAAAATGAAAATTAAACAAGTATTACAAGAGAGGCAGGTAACAACTTATTCAACTTAATTGACATGCTACTACCTGAAACGAACACAGCAAATCCTCATTGATTGACATAAGAGCACCGGCGTTGTCGAAAGTGCCGCAATAATTTGGAGCCGAGAATATCGTTATCAGTTTTCTCTGCGCGAAGAATTCATAACCATCTTCAACTACCTAAAATAAAACAAATGAATAACCAACATGAGAGCGGGATACCCACAAACCCGGTACGCAGCTGTAAAATTTTAAACAGGGGGTTTGGAATTACTGTAATATTTAGATTACAAAGAGCAGTGGATTTAAAACAATTCATTCCCAAATTATTTTAGGCATAAGCATAACAGTCCAAAAAATGTACTACAATTTTTTTGAAGAGGAAATTATTAATAGTAATGTTTTCTATCACCGATGGTATTTTTATTAGTCACCTTAAATTAATCCCCGCCATAAATGTTCTCTTTGTATCATAATTTGTTATCATATTCGAGTTATTTACTATATCACCGAACAAATAAAATATGAGTAAATAAGAGTTATACAAAATTACGACCCTAGGATACGAATTGAATATTTTAGGACGTGAAAATTTTTAAAACTTTCACCGTTTCTGTCTCTTGAGCATAACATACCTGATGTCCTCTACATATTAAATCAAAGTCATGCTTGTGTAAAAATTTAGTTATAACATCTGGTCCGAAGGAGAATGAAACCCCTCTATCGTTCTCAGTCCAACCCGGCAGTGGACTTGGATCTGACCACAACAAATCGCATAATAGACCTAAAAAAAAACACTATGATTCCTTCAAGCTACAATGGAAATGAACAACTAAAAATGTCAAATATTTATACTGAATAAAAAACAGCAGCAAAAAAATCTTTTTTTAAACAAAATTAGAAAAACAAGCATTACCACCTTGCACGGGAATATCAATGGGCCTGTCAATATTTCTGATTTGCCCTATATGCAACAGATCCGGACTTAGCCCACCGTGACAGCAAAATATCTTGTCGTCTATTATGGCAGCCACAGGCAACGTGTTAAAGACGTCCGTGAAAGTCTTAAATAATTTGATGTTGTACCTTCTTTTACCTGAAAGAACGGAAAGATTCATCTGAAGAGACAGATGATGCCTAATAAAGAGTCACGTAACCATCGAATTAGGCAGCCACAT
This sequence comes from Rhagium mordax, assembly GCA_963680705.1. Classification (NCBI taxonomy): domain Eukaryota; kingdom Metazoa; phylum Arthropoda; class Insecta; order Coleoptera; family Cerambycidae; genus Rhagium; species Rhagium mordax. Next base: position 2,301,404 of record OY796660.1, on the reverse strand, counting down.
ACACACTCAGTGGAAACAAATGGTGTTACTGGCTGCCTGATCTTGGTCAGGACTCTATCCCTTTTACTCACATTCATCGAAGAATCCATATATTTTGCAAACCGAGGCTGCCTCGTGGTTGCCTCGCAGAATGAAAAAGTTCTCGGGATATTTAACTTTGTATGCCAGCATTAAGCACATGGTCTCTATCGATTGCTTCCCTCTATCCACGTAATCACCCAGAAAGAGGTAGTTCGCTTCGGGAGGGAATCCACCAAAACCAAAGAGTTTTAGCAAGTCCTGAAACTGACCGTGAATATCGCCTAAAACACATTTCTATCTAAGAAAAAAAGGAGGTTAATATATAACGATAAAAAAAATAATGCAATAAACGTGGACAGAAACTACTATATATTGGAAAAAATGTTTAAACTCTTTTACTACCAACACTTACCACAAACTTTAATAGGTGCTTCCAGTTCGAGTAACATAGGTTGCGACATAAAAATACTCATTGCTTTTAGGCACAAAGCCTTTATATCGGACTCGTTTAGTGTTACCATTTTGATTTTCTTACTCTCCCTGACTAAAAAGATAAAAATCCGAAATTATTTGCAAATTTCTGATAGACAGACGGACGGACGGACGAGCAGATATTTAAAAACAACACATTTTTTTGTCTGTAAGCTTTAAAACTCGTAGCTAATGTTTCAAATATTTCCTAAACAGATGTCTTAGACCGTCAACCACGTGACCGCAAAAATAGGCAACCATATATACACCCAAGTATCAACATACATACTATATCAATATAAGCAGAAGTCGAAATTCCATGTATAAATTCTGTTTTCCGAGTTTATAGTAAAAATGTAAAGAAAAACTACGCCTTTTGAAGAATTATAGAAGAGTTCAGGATTTTTTTCAGCGTTGATAGTTATAAACTGACATTTCGATCATCTTCTGCAGCTTTAAAAATTCATAGAGAGTGAATAGAGGGACAATTTCCAAATTCAATTAAATCAATTTTAAAACCGTCACATATTCTATTCTCAATGAAAATAAACAAGCCTAATAAAACATGTTAACGCTTTATCCATGTAAATATTCTAGAATCCATTACCATTTGCAATATTTTATCACAAACCCAATATTTTCATTGTAACTAAAGCCAGTATCATGTACAAAGCAATATTTAAAAAATTATAATGGATTATGATAATCTCTATATGTTGACAAGCTTAATATACAATTAGGATAAATATTCAATTAGTGCATTAAAAAAACATCTCTTATAATACTTAACCGTCTGTAACGGCATGTCTGATTATACAATGCATGTTAGATAAATGAGGTGTTAACACCGGCTTAAAAACCGAGATAATCGAGCTTGTTAAAAAAAAAAATGATCCAACCATCAATTTGCACCTATTAATAATTATAATATCTTTATTATTTACCCAAATAAATCAATACGTTTTATTGAGATTTCTAAAAAATTGAGATTATAAAAATTCAAATAAACCGAATCATTAAAAATACACAAATCTTTAAAATAAGTATAAAGTTTCATAATGTTATATTTTCCTTCTTTCGATTTTCAAACCTAAACCATATTTACAATTTCTAATTTATCTCAAAGAAAACAATTTATCCTGTTCACGGTGATAATGGATTATCTTGTATAAAAACTGTTGAGTTAATTCTGAGAATTGTGAGTGTACTCGCAGAAGTACCTGGCAGACTTCTTATCTTAATAAAATATTTACCAACATGTAAAGTAATGTACACTTTGCTTCAATAGCCATCAATAATTTTCTTAAATCAACTTGCTATCGTTCTTATCAAAGCTTACCTTCTTTCGCTGTCAGTTTCTTTATAATTTTGTCCACATCTACACCAGCCGCCATTATGAGGACAAAATAATATATTTATTGGTAATTACAACAGCACATTAACTATTGTCTACTAAAAATTAAAAATACCAAGCAGGATCAATTTTGATTAGATAACAAATATATCAGATAAAAAACAATCAGTTCCTTTAAGTTATCTTTAATTACAGTATTGAAAATTGCGCTATAATACATCGGGATTAATAGTGCCTGTTGACACAAACAAATATTTATTGGGGCAGATAGTCCAGGTAATAAAACGGAGCACACGAAATGGATAAATGAGCATCTGCTTTGTTGAGTAAAATATATCCGTAATACAAAAAACAGGTCTGCTTACTGATAACAGATAAGAGTAGTAAAGGATTCGAAAATTTAAAACTGAGATTTAACCCTGAAGCGGATTGGAGTATCCACTGCATGCCAAAACACGGAATACTCAATACTCAACGTGCGTTTCGTCAACCAAGTTGGCATCATCGGAGGATAATCATCCACAAAATCGTAATTTCAATAGTAACTTTTGTCCCGCAAACTTCATTTAGTCCTGGTAGTCATACCTTAAAGTACGGCTTCGATTCTCATGCTCCAATTTTAAAAGAACAATGAAATTATACTTAGAGCTTTCTTAAATGTTTAATTCTGTTGAAGTTTGCTAATTTAAAATAAAATGTTAATTTGTGGCTCCCACCGGACTAGACAAAATGAGGACTAATTGCTGTACTGCTTGCCTGTGGTGTAAGTACTTAATTCGATAAAAAAACAAAAAAACTCATTTAAGTCTTTATTACGACCTTATAAAATGAATAATACTTTTGTTACTTTATACTTATAAATATTATAACATTGCAAATACAAATATATTTATATCAAAATAATTTATATATATTGTTTTAAGAATTAGTTCTATTATTGTCAAAAACGCTCCAAATCTGCCTATCATTTCCCTGCAGAAGGAGCTTGTATTTGTTCTTTGGTATTCTCTTACACGTCAGACATTGAATAATTTTTTTCAACCATTTTCGATCTGCTATGCCCACCTAAAAAAATATTTTATTGTTATTAACTCTCTACAAATCTAATAACAACTTACCTCAATAAAAACGGCCACAATAAAGTGCCCAACTGGAAAAGCCAGCAACGTATACATAAAAGTAAGTTGGTCATGCGCTCTATGCGGAAGATACATAATATCCATGAGTTCTGCTATCATTTTGCTCGGCCGTATGATTAACCAGGTCACAAACGAGGTTAACGACAGAGCGCTTACGAGGAACCAAAAGTTTGTAATCAGCATCTCCCTAAAGGGCCTTCCCTTGGAGTAAACTGTGGCCAAGATTATGTACTGGTAACAGGAGACTGTAAACAGCACAGTGTTCTCCCATGATAAAATTATCTCTTCACGACTGTCTTCTGGAATTGGTTCGAACCAGTCCGTCTGTTGGTACAAGTAGAATAAGGCACCTAGCTGAATTAAGGCACAAGTGGCTATTTGTAGGATTAGAGGTATTACGTTTTTAGCCGCTACCAACGAGCTCATGGGTCTTTCGGCTCCTAGATACCCTGAAGGACCTGGACAAAGATATAAATATATAGATTTGATATTGCATTGTTTGGTCCTCTTTAATATATGACACATTTCACTAATTTTAGTACATTTCTTGGAAATTAATAACAATACATTTTAGCAGCTTTCAAATATTATTTGTAAACTTAAAACTTCTGCAATTAGAGAGAGCTTGATTTTTGTTTGTACTCTGTGTAATTATTCATTCTGAATTTGAGTATAACTGGTTGCGTACTGCGTACATAGTCCTTCGTTTTAAAAATTATTAAAAAAGTGTAGTAGTAATTTTTAAATTTCCCGCCTGGTTTAGGTTGGCATTTAGGTTGGTAGTAAGTAAAGGTTACTGTTAATTTATAGGCGCATTCTTTTTACTTCAAATTTCAAAAAACACCAGCTCACTTGAGCAAACAAAATACGATAATGGAACAGACAAACTGAGACATTTTGAGGTTATGATGTGGTACATGGTACATTTAAAATTTTTACTCTGGCTAACTTACAATGTATGCAGTACATGTGACGTTCTTTAGAGAATTTATTTGAAAACTTATAATTTCTGATAAATTACCTTGTCTACCAATGGTGACGGCCAGGCTTGTAGTGATTATTAAATCGATAAATAAGAACTGGTAATCCCCCAAAATAGAGTGTTGCTAAAAGTTTAAAAATCATAAATACATTGGATACTAAACAGATGATTAAATCACTTACTCGGTATAAAATAAGAATGGTAAAAAACTGGATCAAACTGTATAAGGCCATGTACTTGAAAATTGCGAAACTGGTAACTAGGGCGCATCTTCCTTCTAACATTAAGTGAACAATACAAGATATGTCTTGGATAGAAGAGGTAAACGGAGCTGCCACACTGGCCTCGGCCTGAGACAAGGACACTCCGACATGGGCAGCCTTTAGAGCCTGAAAGTGACGTTTTGTACACGAGGCAAAAACAGCAAGTATTTCGGTATTTAAATATATATTTTTTCAATCGTGTCACATGCAAAACTTACTCCACAATCGTTAGCCCCATCCCCGACCATCGAAACGACATAATCTAAATTTTGCAGATTGGTAACCAGCTGGGTTTTTTGATCGGGTTGAAACCTGGCAAATATAGTGGTCCTTACCAAGAGCGTTGGTATTACCTCTGGGAAATGGCTTTTCACTTTATTCCAAGTCTTCCCGTCGATGGCATAATGATAATGCTGTAAGAAGAAACCCAAGTAATGTTTCGTAATTAACAAGCTGCTGTTACTTACCTTCGAGTCAAAACTTATTGCGACGTTATCGTTATTACTCGCCGGTAGTCCAGTATTTTCTAAAACAATTTTGGGGACTTCGTTAGGATCATCACAGTTTTCTACGGTGACCACGAAAATCTGGTCGTGCATTTGCACCATCCCGCAGTCACGCGCTACGGAGATGGCAGTCAAAATATTATCGCCTGAAAAATGCAACAAGTTTTACCAACGAATGTAGAAACTAATAAATATATGTATTTATTTTAGGCAGTAAGCTGCCAGTTAGTAGATAGAATTATTATTATATTATTTATATGGATCTCTGTGTATCGAAATATATATTTACCTGTTATCATCACAGTTCTAATATTGGCATTACGTAATACTCGTATTACTGGCGCTGTTTCATCCTTTAGAGGATTTTGCATTATCAGAAATCCGAGAAATATCAAATTGCACTCAATCTAAAAGACACATCGGGAGAAATTAAGAATAAGCAAATATTTTCATCGATTTAATAAAAAGGATAAAATCCTTCTCTTATCTATTACTTACCACGTCTCGCTTTGATTTTTGTGCCTCTTTCCACTTGAACTTCTTAGGCAAATCCTTATAAGCAACGGCTATTACTCTATACCCTTGGGCGGTGTACTGGGCCAACCTGGCGTTAAAATCGTTGGGAACTGTATGTTGCAAGCACATGCCCTGTATCTTTTCAGGAGCGCCCTTTGTAAATGCAACCATATGGGGCTTTTCCAGATCTCGACATATAACTGACATGCATTGTAGTGTGGAGGAAAACGGAAACTGGCGGATAATACCGATCTGATAAGGCACCTGAAAAATATTTGAGTATGTACACCGCTCAAGATGTTTCGAAAGTAGAGCAGACATTTTTGTTTCAATCTGAATGAATTTTAAACAAAATTGACTATATCTACTACATTTAATTCCAGAAGGTTATGACAAAATTGAATTTTATGTATTTTTCCACGAAAATGTTGATAATTATATAATCGCTGTGTATTAGTTAAAATAATAAATGGCTTACGTCTGACTTTTTGCATTTTAGTAACTGCTGAGCACATTTTTTACCAGGAGCTACAACTGTTGGGGCCAACATATCAAAGCGAGCATTTTCGTCATCGCCTGGCTCTTCAAGTTGCTGAAAAAGATAACAAAATGATAATCAATGATAATTAATTTTTAAACGTATATTTCTTACCCATTTAGTAAATTCAAACATATTCAAATCCAGTGGATCGCCATTCAACTCCCCCTCAATACGTGTCAAAGAATGACAAGTAGCCATGGCTTGGACAAACTGGCTCTTTATATCTAACTCACAGCTATCAGTTACTGGCTCAGAGAATTGCCCGTTCTGGCACTCCACTACAGAATTCATATCTAAGCCGTCATGGGTTAACGTTCCAGTCTATAAAAAATACAACCGCACTATGCTCAACTTTTAATGCCAAATAATTTGACTCACCTTATCAAAACAAGCCAATTTTATTTTGCCACAGACGTTTATCCTGGGAGGACTAATACAATATATGCCTATTTTCTTCAGACGGTTCTGGCTGTAAACGGTGCCAACTGCCATTGCTGCAGGTAAAGCTGGGGGAACTACAATCGTTATTATATCCAAAGTACGAATCACAATTTGTCTAACTTTAGCCTAGAAAATACGTTATTTCATATATAAAAATGGTTTCACATCAGTCACAGATAATAAAAAGTAGAAAGTTAAAACATATATGAAAGTATTTAAATGGAACAGCCCAAGAATGAGTCCTTGAGGGACATCCAACGTAGAAAACTGTTCTGTGAGTAGTCTGAAAGGGTGGCCGTTACAGCAACCACGTTACTAATATGAAGAAGAAACAGAGCGCTAAGGTAGATCCTTGTGAGACACCAGATTTGATGGTGAATTTTCCTTACGAAACTTGGATTTAAGACAGATTTGGAACTGTTGTTCCACTCACAGTAATGAAATACTAAAAATACTTACTCCTCTCGATATATACAAGCACAGACAATAGGCCATCCCAGCCGCAGCCACGGTGAATAGAACGCAAATAAATTTAAAGCTATCCTTATAAAATGCCAGTCCTACAGGGGTGGGGAACAGAATACTTTTTACAAGAGATCCTTTGGTCGTGTCGAAACCCGTCCTTACAACTCTCGCTAGAACGTGCTCCCCGCCATAGTAGCGTGTTTGGATGATGTGAGTCCCTGAAAACAACGTATGCCTTTTGTGCGAGTTTGGGTGGTACGGTTCTGTGCTAGAGTGCAGGGCTGTTTTGGTTATGGGTACGCTTTCTCCTAAAAATGAACTCCTTTATTATCTTGCCATAATGTAGGTAAAATCAGGTACAAAAAGACTATATAAAGTAATTAAGGTGTTCGAATCCAATTCAGGCCAAAATTAGGAAGTTCAAATACGCAGTTTGCGAAACAAATATGTCGTACTCAAGTGTATACATTTTCCGGCCATCCCCACATTATTTCTCTGTTATAACATCAACATGAAACATGTAAATATTTCATTAATTGTTGCGATCTGGTGCAATGGATATATATGTTTTTTGTCATAAAATCTAATATTGGAACGTTATCTTGCTTCATGACAAATAATTCAGATTTCTATCTTTGTTTAATTCAAGTGACTATATGATATAAATTTATCAGAAGTTAATGTATTCAAGATGAAATAAGCCTGGGTATCACCCACTTGCCGGTCTATATTAGCCGGTTGAGAATCATCGATATCATCCATTCTTTACACGTTTAACTTACCTGTTAGAACGCTTTCATTCACGATACACTGGCCCGTGACCAACACGGCATCACAGGGCATTATAAAATTGGCTGCAGGAAGTACTATTAAATCCCCCGGAACTAATTCCACTGGATCGATGTTTTGAATTAAATTTTGGGAATGCAGGGTTTGGCGCGTTACTTTTACCTCGTGGCATTTCGAAGATTCTACCAAGTCATGGAGGGCTTCACTTTGCTAAAAATGACAACATGTATAAATATGCAAAAAGTTTAAATTTTTCATCTACAGTAAAATTGTTTAATCCTTTAATATTTTGCCTCAGGATGTTGCTACAATTATATCAGAGTCAGAGTAGTAACTCGTCAATTACTGTAATATTGCAATAATTGGTGTTATATAAAAGGATAATTTGAGGGTATTTTTATGTTACTTACTTTACGGGTTTGTATTAATGCGGTAATACTGGAAAATAGTGTTAAGACAACCACACAAATGGCATAGGATATGTAGTCGTCATAAAACCATAAAACTACTGAAAAGACTTGAAACATATAAAACGGATTGAAAACTTCCTCTATAAATAATTTCCAATAGGACATAACTTCCACTTCTATTTTGTTTGGTCCATAGAGTTGCAATCTACAGCAAAAAATAATTTAGTATATGAAGGATAGTAAAACATAAAAATTAATAGTCAAGTTGTAATTGTTTAGTTAATACACAATTAAAACGATAATTAATTTATACCCACGTTAGGTTGCTAATGTACGGAAAATGTCAGTAAAATGCTTCTGCATCAAAATACCAGCGTACATATAAGAATAAGTACGGAAATCGTTTTGCAAATTTATTTTTAATTTTAAATTTCATTTTTGTAGTTTTAGATTGGATCTACTATAACATTAAAAACTCTCTTAGCAGACAGCAGATACATAAAGTTTCAATATTGTGGATTATTAAAAATAAACTGCTAATTATAGGTTGGAATTCCAACCAACAAAAAGCATCTTATATGATTAGATTTTTAAGGTTAGTTGTAACGTCACGTGCGCGTCACCCATAATTTCAATAATTTAACTTTTTCGGGCGACCTCTATTGACGGGTGGCCGAACAACCGACCAAACAAGGTCATCCATTGTGAATTTTTCACAACAAAGGATTTTTAAACTTTGTCCACACTTGTTCTTATATGTACACTGATGTTGCCTAACCATGGCACAGGACCGTACTCCAATTCTTTAATATCTAAATAGGTGAGCTTTAAACTATTTTTATTTCCTAAATTTTACACTTTCATTCAAAGTAAATAATTATATGATCTAGACAAAGATAAATAAATAAATATCAATGACTCAGTTTATAAATTATGAATCACCTAATCTTTACTCAACTTGAATAAATATTTGTCATTATATTATCAAGATTGAAACATTCAAACAAGGCGAAGTGATCTACGTAGGTGACCGATGGTCAAATTCAATGCTCTGTATATAGAGGCATGAAAATTGGTACAATGATACACGTCAACCAATCTGTTGAAGATTTTTTAAACTACCGCGAGATGTTGCAAACAGTTATTTCTCTTGAATTTTTGTTAAAAAATCATGCATATATAAATTCCCACTTACGTATTTATGTAGTCATTATCTTTCAAGCCATTGAGATCATTTAAGTAATCGTCTAGTGTGAGAAATGGAATTAATTCGTCCAGGGTGGTAAAGAGCTCCGTTTCGGGCTCCCAAACATATTTGGTGTGTTGATAAATAAAATACCTTAAATTTACGGCCTCTGGTCCTAAACTTGGCAGTTTTATCGTTTCGTTCTTAATTTTAATAAATGAGGTTTGGCCATGGTTATCACGAACTAAAACATATACACTTAACAGAACAAACATTAAAACTCACATACAAAAATATCTAGACTTTGTACGGGCTGGAAATCTATGTTTATAAGAAAGGACTGGATGTCTTTATGCAATTTCAAATTTTTAGAGGTACCTATATATTTTAAATTTCTCGTCAACCATTGCAATTCTTTTTTCATGTTTACTTAATTTTTTATCATTGTATTTTGTGTCACATTTTTCAAAATATAAAATGATTGAAGTCATACCCCCTTCCTCATTATTTTGAATACGGCCCTGCTGGTCATATAGAAACAAGATAAACAAAAACATAACCTCACCTAGTAAAATTGTTGCAGTGTCCAATGGGCAGCTTTTGTACTTCACAGCCTTTAGCTTTGGAAATAATTTTATCAAAAAATATGGTATTCCCAAGAATATGATTCCAAAGAAATGATACAAAAATGTATTTGTACTACGATTGGTGTATCCAAAAATTGTACAAAAAGTTTCGTCTTTGTTATCATTTTGAAGTATCTGGACGTTGTTTGTGTTCCCTATTAAGGGTTCATATTCTACAAAAATAACACGTTATGCTAAGTGGTTTTGAATTCGTTTTGTATTACCATAATTCCTCCTATTATGACCCATTATTTATATTAATTAAATTAAAATATCACATTATATCATAAAAATAAAACACATCTTTGCACCGTCAGGACATTATTAACACTAGTAGGTGGAAGTAGCAAATGCATTGCTTTGAACGCGTAAATTACTTATCTCACGATTTTATTTGCGATTACAAAAATGTTAAGGTCACCTACTCCGTAGTCCGTATCTGCATTCTACAGCCTACGCTGCTGTCGCTGCTGCTAGATAACATATGGACTAATGACTGTTTTCATCATATCTATTATTCCCTAATGCCCTAATAAAATTGGTTTTTTGTGCTCATTATTAAGCACAGAACATTCCCCAAGTTTATAAGTATTCATATTCTTCATAATCACATCATAATAATTAAAAAAAAAAAGAAAAAGGTTAGGAAATAGTGATCTCAACTACCGATGAGGGCGCTGGCATTCAGAAATAAACTTACTAGATTAAAACGGCTATTCTCAGTACAGAGATTGTTTGCCACCAACATAGTAACAGTAAAACGCTTAAATACAACAGTGGCGGGTGCGTGTGGAAGGGTCATATTTAACTAATATTACTGGAATTATAATGGCGAAATGGTAGACCGGCCAATAAGGAACCTGTAGGGTGTTTACAAATAAGGGACCTTAGACTGTAAAAGTGAACAGCGGGAATAGAGTAATAGTGTTTATTTATCTAGGGGTTCCTTGATCGGATATATTGTGTTTTGATGGTTTATTCATGGATAAACACAATCTGCTTAACAAATTCTGTATTATGGTATATTAAGAATATTTGTTATTTTTAATAAGTATAGCTTTAGTTGGCATTATTATTTTTTGCATAGGTATCTAACTATATATTTGTCGCTTACAAAATGCACTTAATAAGTTTTATGTTAAACATAAATAAGTCAAACTATGAAGCTCAAACTTCCTCCAACATCTGTCATTAAATTATACATCGTTGCAAAGAAAGATTATTGAAAATCGTATTAAATATCCTATCTTATGTCTTTGGAGGAGATTTTGACAGAAACATAACCACACTTTCTCTAAATTCAACGATAAATTGTCTTTAATATTATTTAGAAGACGATATCAATATATCTCTTATCCTTCTGATTTATATATCCATAATTCACATCATAAATACGGAGCCTTTGAGTATAAAACGAACATTCAAAGTACGGAGCGGTATTAGTTTCTTTATTGCCATTAGTGGCATTTGGGAACATGTGAAGAAACGCTGTCGCAAAGCTTTATGAAATATATTGTGATCCTACCTTAACGTTTCGAGAGTTGGCAACTGTGATGATCGACCTAAAGAGGGCACTTATGACAGCGACTGATAACTTGACAAGTGACAGCGTTGACAACTGTCAGATTTTGAAGTTACACTGACATTTCTGTGCGTCAGAATCGAACAGGGCAGGAACTGGAATTTCTTAATTGTATTTATTTTGAACTCTACGAAAATGCCTATATATGAAACACTAACCAGCGATAAACTTACAGTGGTGTTGGATATTGGAGCAGCTTTTGTCAAGTATGGGTTTTACGTAATATATTATTGAAATGTTAAAATTGAACCGTTTCAGATTCGGTTTTACTGGAGAATTTGCACCAAGGAGCATAATTAAATCGGAAGTCAGATGTAAAAGAACTGGACAGTTAAGAAGAATATGGGATTTTGAGTCGGCTGATGATTTATATGACTTGTTGGTTGAATTTATACACGTTATTTACTTCAAGTATGCTCTGTTAAGCCCCAAAGACAGACCTATAGTAATTATTGAGTCGCTACTGTGTCCTACCTTATTTAGGGAGACATTAGCAAAGGTGATACGTACCTCTATGTTGCATATTGATAAGAGACTGCGGTAAACCGAACAATAACCTAACTTGTATCAATTTCCATTTCAGGTACTATTTACGCATTATGAAATATCTATGATGCTAGTTCTGCCCTCGCACTTGGTAAGTTTATCTAGTCTCGCAATTGATACTGCCATGGTAGTAGACGTTGGGTATAAAGAAGCTGTAGTCATTCCTGTGTGTTATGGACTGCCTATTGTGCAGGCCTGGCAAGCTTTACCTTTAGGAGCGGAGGCCATACACAAGTGAGTTACTAATAGACTTTTGTATCCGTACTTATTATTTCTGCTCCTTTATTTTCGTAGCAATTTAAGAAACTTGTTAAGCAGTAATAACACGGGCATACAAAATTTGCCAGAATCTGTTATAGAGGATATAAAAGTTCGTTGTTGTTTTGTCACAAAAAAATCTCGAGCTGACCAATTAGCTCTAGTGAAACCGGAGATAGCTCCATGTCCTGAAGTAAAATATCCTATTGGTAAGATTACAAGAGAATTTAAATTATATGCATGTTAACTTGGATTTTATTTAAAATTTTATACAATGATCGTTTCTTGCGTAGGTGGTACGGAAAGTATTACAGTGCCTGGAAAAGTACGAGAAAGGGCGTTTGAAATATTTTACGAAGAAGACAACGACCATCTTTGTTTGTCAACGATGATACTGGATGCCATTTTGCAAATCGATCTAGATTTGAGGCAAAAGTTAGCCGAGAACTTACTACTTATTGGAGGAACTACAATGACACCGGGTTTTAAGGCTAGACTTAAGGAAGAATTGGAAAAACAGCTGACGTTTGATCGTTACAGTAAACTGAATATTAAGAATTTTGCATTTCATTCGCCTCCTTGTAAGGAAAATTATGCAGCTTGGTTAGGAGGTAACTATATATAGTTATGTACTGTAAAAAAGTTTGATTTTTTGTTCTAAATACTTAAGAGAGGAAATAATTGATAACTATATTTTTTTAATTCCAATTTTAGGTGCTATATATGGGGCAACGGAGCTCCTGAATATGAGAGCTCTAACTAAAGAAAACTATTTTAAAGAGAACCGTTTACCAGATTGGATAAACTTGAAGGATAATGTGCGCACCTTGTAAACGATAATATTAGCCACAGCTTTATGTTTTACTAATTTAAATTTATTTATTTTATATTTTTTTAACATTCTTAATAAATGAAATGCCAGTTATTTATATTATGTTCCATCATTTTGCCCTTATTTAAGTAAAACGTATTCATAATGATTGTATTTGACAAAATTTTGAAAGTATTCCTGACCGCAGGCGCATTGCTTGAGATACCAACTTGAATTTCTACGTATTCAGTTGTTGATGAATGTCTTAAAGCAAGCATTTACAAGATGAGCACAAATATTAATAATAGTACAAGTGCAGAAAATCATTATTTTTATTGAGTCCGCAAAACAAAATAGTATCCATAATATAATCCAAAATATAACAATAAAAAATATGTAATCAAATATACACATCTGGTAATTACGGTGCTAACATTTTGTCGAAGTATTTAATTATGATTTACCAGTTAATCATCATAATAATAAAATATGTATAATTAAAAATCTATGTAACGTACATATATACCAAATTATGACTAATAATTTTAAAAGCTTAGTACTAGACAGAATAAGGTGTTATTAGAAATTCGGAAAACTTTTTAACGTTATCTGCTCCTCTGACTTCTTTTTCCAAGAGAGGCAATTTGGTGACATGGAAATCTTCATACAAATCATTAATTTGATCCAGATATTTCTCCTGTATCTTATACCTTGCACAACACATTTTACACGAATCCTCGTTGGATCTTTTAAATAACAACTGATTTACAACGATATTATGTGTATCTATTTTACATTTTGTTAATTCTTGAACCAAACGCTCCGTTTCGTACAGAGACAGAAACTCGGCAATGCAGACACACACAAAAGTCGTCTGATCAGGGTTTTTAAACTGCTCATTAACTTGCTTAATAACTGACAACATCTCCTCCATCTTGGAAGAGAAATTATCAGCATTAAAATCCGGAATGCCTAGGAGTCCACTTAATTGAGATATTAATGGCGATACTTTGAGCCTCAAACGCAGTAATTTTCCTAAACCTTTTTCTACTACTTGTGGAAATGACAACAATCGTAATGTATGTCCTGTTGGCGCAGTATCAAAAACTACAGCAGAGAAGTTCATACTTTTTATAAGCTTCATAACTTCGGCATAGCTCATGGCTTCGTCGATACCAGGGAAGGCACCGATTATTTCTTGAATAATCCCTACAAGGAAACAAAAAATCACTCAATCTTAAGGGGGTATAATAATATGAAATACTACTATGATTATGAGCAAAACTCTTAATTCTATACAGGAAGGTATAAGTGAAAAAAAATCGCTTCAAATAAAAACATATTTTAACTACCTTTACTCATTTTCATAGCATCTGGTTCACCATCAAAATATTCATCGGGTAGCTCATTAAAACCCACATTTGGGTCAATTTCCATTGCATACAAATTGCTGAAGCCCTTGACTAACGTAGGGACTTTCGTAAACTTCTGATCGAAGGCATCGGATATGTTATGAGCAGGATCAGTGGAAATAATTAGAACACTTTCTCGGACCTTAGACAATTGCACGGCCAAACTACAACTGTAAATTGAAAATGTCATGTGAATCATTATTTTTATAATTAATATTTATTCCAACCTGCAAGTTGTTTTGCCCACACCACCTTTTCCTCCAACGAATATCCACTTCAGACTCGTCTGGTCAATCACATTTTTTAGAGAAGGGTTTAACTGTTCAAATTCTGTCATTTTGTAAGTACTATTTGGATTTGGAAATCACACGTAGGTTTCCAAAAGTGGAATTAATTTAACCTTCTTAAAACCATTTGTCAACATAAGTGTGTGTCATAAAACGCATTCCATTGGAGCCAGTAAACAGCAGCAAGTGATCGGATCAGTTTCTTTTAATGAATTTATTTCTGAAGATAGTTGGAGAATATCCCTCGAAAAACAAGAGGTTACTGGTGGTAAAAAATTTAAAGTGTTGATATCACAGACGTATCAAATTCTCTTAAATAATTAAATCGGTATCAGTGACGGAGAGCCACAGAAGTCTCTGCGGAGAGCAAGGGAACAGTAGCGCCCTCTGACAATGACATGATCACATGTTGTTCATGTGTCACCACTTCTATGGTCACCACAGATTCTCTGCCACAGATACAGATATAGCAGTACCGACACTATTTAAAAATTCCGCGTTCTCGAGTTGTCTAAAATAGCTTGACCTTGATTCAAAATTTAGCGTTGCTTTGTCTTTGTTCAAAAGATGGCCCTCAAGTGGTAGTTCTAGAAAACCCGATATTTACTGGCACTACATACAAGCTTATACCCTATTCAGACCTATACTTACGTTTTAAACTATGCTTATGGTAGCAATATTCGTAAATTCATAATTAATTACGTTCGTAAATTATGGTTGCGTTACCCTTTATTTGATTTATTACAATAGAAATAGCTTTTTCATTTTAACCGGTACTTCAGGTACTACGTTTGCACTGCAGATTGTCGGCTACTTCAACAAAGGGCGAGTTGCTTTATTCACCGTAGGCAGTGCCCACCCAGCTCATAGCCCACCCAAGTGTCCAACCGTAATAGTTTTCTTATAATTTTATTTGGCATATTTTTTTTATAAAGAAAATATTTCTTGTAAATAGAAAATGATATTGAATTATTTAGGTGGGTTCTCAATAATAAAATAATCATACACCTATTTTCTCTAGGAGTTTTACATAATATTAATCCACATCGCAGCGTTTTAAATAATATTTTTAATTTTTATTTTATTTTAGCACTTTTAGATCTGAAATACATGTGAAATCGCGAAATCAAAATATCAAGGTAGGCATTGCCCAAGTACCTTGGGCATTGCCTACCATATTCCCTCCACCCATGATACAATAAATACGAGATAAGATATTTTCGTGTATCAAAACTTATTTCCGCCGGTGCTGGCAACATTGCTAACTTCACACCAGTTCTTGAACGCCATCTAGTGCGTACTAGTTAAAGTCGATATGTAAAGTTGAGACCTTTTCGGAAAGGTTGTTTGATGTCACGTGACAGTTATACCCGATCACCAATACTTGAAGTATACGAACGCATTTGTTTTCATTTCGTTTTTTAATCTCACAGAAGATTTTCCGCTTCTTGCATATTATTCATAATTAACTAACGCAGACAATAAATAAAATAATATCATTTATTAAGTCACAGCACAGAAGACAAGATTAATTAACTTAACCTGAATCTTCGAGGTAGTTGCTTGCTTCACAGTTGACCGTTGACTTTGAATTTATATGCAATGCGCATGCGATTAAATTTGACCCTGCTTTTACGATAGGGTTACATAAGTTAACTCGAATAGTAAATCGGGTTGAGAATTTTCATGTTTACAAACACGGGTAGATTTGACTAGGTTAGTAAACGAACGTCATTTGATGTGATCTAGTTAACTCGAGTAAGTTTCCGAATATTCCTTTAGCATTTCAGCTAGCGGCTAACTTCTCGTTGGTTGGTTTTTCTATAGTTTCATTCCATTCGTTTGCCTTCGCTATTCTGATCAGTAAAATTCTTACGCACCTTTTTAGTTTCTAGCCAGATTTAGTGAATAATAAAGAACTATGGATGAACCTGTTGTAATAAATTTGATGACAGTGATGACTGATGATCCTGTAGCGAGAGAGGTAATTTATTGTTATAAAACAGCCAAATATGTTGATTTTGTAGGTTAAGTGAACATGATTTTTGTTCAACTTTTAAAATGCTTAATTTAATTTTTAGATACAATATGGGTGTTCAAAACATTTGGAAATTTTATTACACTTGTTCCAATGTCCAATGTCCAATGTTCCACTAAAACGAAAACGCTCTACTAACGAACATAAAAATGCCTTTACACGCCAGGCAATCAGGAAGTAAAGTTAGACTGGCTATAAGTATAGGAGTTCCCAAATTTCGACACAGAAATAATTGCTCACGAGGTGGTTCAGGCTATAAAATCTTCCAAAGAAGATAAACATGTTTTTTTCAAAGCGAATTAGTGCACAAGGTATTTCTGCAGTCTATCGGAGCAGTTAAGGAAGCTAATAAATACGCAGTAGAAAGTAATGGCAGCGAAATACATTTGACGGCTTTAAAAGGTTAAATAATAGTTGTTACATCTCAATAGCATTGTCTCACAATGACTGTTGTAGGAATTTTTCAATTTCGTCCTAATTTTCTTTGTACGGAAGAGGGATTAAAGCAACAAGTCACTGTTCGGTTCAAACAAAGCAACAATAAGTAAAAGGAATCTACAGAGACAGAACATTATAGGCTAGAAGAGCAGATGAACCGTGGACAGAGTGCATGTGTATGAAAATACTACCCTTAGTAACGTAAGTAATACATGGTAAAGGAACTATACGAGTTATTATATCGGTAGGAATTCGAAGTTATTGTTCTTAAAACGAACTAAAAACACATTCATAATCATTTCGAATCGCGCCATCTACTGTCTAGTAGTTAAAGTCGATGTGTAAAGTTGGTGTGCAACTAACCATAGAGATAAAACTAATTTAGCACATAACCACATTGATATGTTCATTTACCCATATAATCTTTTATTTAAGGTTATGTTCTATTCTGTGATGTTATATTACTTTGTAATGGAAAAAAATGTTTAAATAATCAAATAATCTCATTTTAAGGTATTTACTTTTAATGACAATGTTATCTGACATCGAGAAGTAGATTTGCATATTCGTAGTGCGATATAGTATAGTGCTGTTAAATTTATAATACTCGGTTATTATGCCCATCTTTATTTCTGTTTCAGATCCTTGCAACCGTGCTTAATAATGTTGGATTAATTCAAAGAATTTCAGTAGCTCTGATCGATATTTGAGCATCGAGAGATGGAGGAGACCAACAAGAATCGTTGCTTCCAGAATTAATCATGACTAGTGGAAAGTTGGGACGTGGAATATAAACTTCAGGTATGTGTATAAAATGTAACACGTCTTGGATTAAATGTTGAGGGAATATGATTGACTGCTGTTTATTCGGTTTTAACTTTATCTTTGTTTCGATTATGACTTGCAAAACTGCCCTATTATGACGAAAATCGTTAGGAAATTATGTTTCAACTTGTGGGAAACTGCCACTGCCCTGCAGACTTACCTGAGGTTCGTGAGCACACAGTAGATTTCGAATAGATTATAAGTAATTATGTTCTGGGTTATGGCACTCGTATTTTAAAAAAGTAACGCAATTAATTTGAAACACTTGGATGTTGTTGTTGAATATAGTTGTAGTTGTATTTTAAACAAAATGATATTAAATCAGCATTAATCCTAGACTGAGGTGTACTGGACGATGATCTTCTTATCTTATCTCCTATGCAGATCATGTACTAGGCACTTCAGTTGTGTAACTTTTTTTTGTTATTATTGAGTTGAACATCGATTAATACATTTTGATAGAAGGGTCCGTTGTTTACATGAACACTTTTCAGCAATATGCACGGAACTTTAGTTGCTACAAATACCAGTAATAAGGAAATTAATTATTGTAATGTGCGTTTCAGATGGAAAAAAATCCATAGCAGGTGATGGCATCTAAGATTCAGAAGTTACAGGGAGGATTCAACATCATCTCAATCAAATTGTTCAAAAAAAATCCTAACATCTGGCTTTAATTCTACTTGTAAGTACAATTGTAAAAAAATATTTATCAAGTTTGTTTCTCTTCATTGGAGGATGATCCAACCAACATCTTGTGTTCTAATCCCATTTTTGCAATGTCAGCCTTTATAAATTAGAAATCAGTGCAACTTTTGCTACAATTGCTACAGAGTGCGTCATTTTATAAGGTACCAACTGTGAATTTTATAAGATGTTTATTAAAAAATAGCTATATATATATCGGAGTAGTGCAAAAAGCTAGTGTTTATGGCACGTAACATGAAAATTAAAGCGCAGCTGAGTTGGATAATATGCTAAGTGCCACAAACACATTTTTTGCACGTGTTATTTCATTGTTATCAAAGCAAATTGCAATGAAATTAAAAACGGTATAAATAGTCACTTTTGGCACTGCAAATAGTGTAAGTAAAGTACTAACTTTTTTCACGATCGTAGGAAAAAATAATTTCATGTAATCTACCTATATTTTCCTCAGGAGGATTTATCTCAATATGTCCCCTGTTTTTGAATTATCCCCAGATGTTGGTGAAATGTAAATTGAGTAAAATATGCTAGTATTAGTGGAATCTGTCACATCAGAGGTGTATCAAGGGCGTAAGGTAAGCGTTTACAGCCCGCAGCATGAAGATATTACTACAGGTTAATGGTTATGAACGTTTATTACGCCCGTGGTACATATAAAATTGTATGCACGAACAATTTATAGGGTTAATTACTAACTTAGATTCGTTTTGATTTAAAAAAGTTGACTCACAAAACAAAGGCAATTTTCGGGAACTTGCGATTTCGAAAGTGTTTACGATTCGAAATTTAATGCCTTTTTACAAGAAACATCTGTTTTTAGTGGGTTATCGAAAACTATACAGAATAAATAGGTTTTTACGCAATTTGCAAAATTTGGCATACCAATATTAGTGCAATTAATTGCTGACGTGTGACCTAATAAATTTTCCGCTAAGTCATCAAAAGAGGTTAATTAATGTCGCTATGCTGAGTTTTTATTATAAGTGAGATTATTTGATGTACTGTCATATCGGCTAGCTTATTTAAAATTATATTCAATACTTTCGATACTATTGTCCTAATTAGCTATGGTAAATTTTGCGCTACTAAACTTAAACGTTTTTAAATTGTCTATAGTTTTGTAATAAGAGACGCGCAACAAACAGGAAAGCACTGTATATTTATTGTTGGTCGCAGGCAACACTCAATATACAAGTTTGTTTTATTGGTTGCCTATATGGGAATGCGTATTAATTTCCAACCGCAAGCAACACCTGATCACAATTAATTCTGTGACCTGATATTGTGACTTGTTTTACTGGTTGCCTATATAGAAGTACGTTTAATTAAATGCTCTAGTTGATTAAACTCCCAAATATCGTGCTTCTGTCTCGCTGGGCACATAGTCAATAAAAAGCCAAATTCATAATTTATTTATTAAAATTACATTTTCTTTGACACATTTACAGTTTTTTTAACCTACTAACTTTTTGCGAATTGGGAAAAAAGTGTAAAACAAAATTTCACATTTAGTGTTAAAGACATATAAATTTATTGGGAGGCCACAATTGACCATTGTTCACATTAATTTGACTAGATTTTGTTTAAAAAGTATACATCTAATGAACAATAACAAAATAATTACTATACTGCCGGCCAAGTGAAACGTCAAACCACTGAACCTCAGCTGTTCCAATATTTCAATAGACGATTTCCAAAAATCTATTTCCTTGCATTGCTGTTCTTATCGGCTGTGAAAAATACTAAATGCATTCACTGTATCGTCATTTGTCCAGAAACTACAGGATGATAACCACATCTAATGCAAATTTACCGTAATTTTAGATGCACCAAAATGAATGGACTAAAATTTTGTGGTGTAACGTTTCAATTGATCAGCGGTTTACTTTCGAGCAAATAATCTATGCTAATACTGATTGGTTTCATTTGGTTAAGGATATGAAGTTTTTCTTTATAAAACGATTGTATTCTTTACCCTGTGATAGTATGTAGTAAAATAATGTAGGTATATGCATCGAGTGTAAAGGTCCAGAAAGATGATTAAAAAATTGTATACATTTTTAATAGATGCAAGAAAGAATATGATTTATGTGAAAGAACAAGGCATGAAATTTATTAATTGATTTTCATAAAATATAGTCATATAATTTTAAACAGTTATAAAATTCCTTTGTTGCCGTTACGTCGTCTTTCGAAATGCCAATGATTTGAAGTTTGCAGTGAGTGAAAGGTCGAGAGCTTGGCATTTTGGTAGTGTGACTTCTTTACACGAGTTTGTGTAAAAGACTAAACATTTGAGAGCTAATTTTGCGTAACGGGAACATTAATTTGGGTAAATATCAGACGCAGTCAATTCCAATTTACTTCCTCAAGAGAAATAATGTTCAATTTTAAAGCTGTAGTAAGGCATTCATCTAATAACATTTACATTTTAGTTGTACATAGATATAGAGAAGACGGATATAACGATTTAAACTCTTAGGTAACAATATAGACGTTGAAATGTTGATATTTAAAAATATATTTGATATATTTAATACTATTCTCCTAATTGGCTATGATAAATTTTGCATTACTAATTAACGTTTTTAAATTGTTTAAAATTGCGTATTAACAGGTGTGTAACAAGCGGGAAAACGAAGTATTGTACATCTATTTCTGTTCGCAAGCAACACTCAATATTCAGGTATGTTTTACTGGTTGTCTATATAGAAGTGTGTGTAATTTAAACTTATTTCAATCAACATCAAATTCCCAAATATTGGGCCCCTTAAATTAAATATAAAAATGAGTTGATCTAGGGTTTGTTTCATGGAAATGAGTGTCTACAATAAGAGGCTACAGGGTGAACACTAATCGACAACATTGGAAAATCGTGACGAATCATGTTAGTTTTTAAATTATAGTAAATTTGAGCTGATTTGTTAAATTTTTTTCCACGGCATTTTCATGAAACCATCCTTTCTGCAATGACTTGTGAGTGTTTCCCAGAGCTGCTTTCCAGTGTCACCGGTACAAAGTGCATCAAGCCCTGGCACATCAGTGAGCTTGCCACTGGAACGCCCAAAATTGTAAGGTTTATGATTATTATAACATAACCTCTGAAAGCAATAATAATTTGAGGTATATATGCTGCATTTTTCTGTGAAAACTGACGATGTCTAACGAAGTTATTGATATTGCACCTTATTACGGTGCATCCTTAATTATTAGTTATTTATTTCCAATAAATTGGAAATAACCGACAACTATACGTGTGCACCGTAATAAAGATGATGGTAAGAATGATAAAATGTCATTGTCATTAGGATAAGACTAATTTTTAATTCATTTTAACTGTTTTATACGCTTTAAAACTCAACAAAATTCAAATTTGACATTCCCCCTCCCGTTTAGTACATTAAACACCAGAAAATTCTTGGTGCTTGAGGGAACGGGGGTATGCAGACCTTGAACAGTTCAGATACGTTAAGCCCGAAACCACTGGAATGCTTAGCAGCTGTACAAAGCGCATCTGGAGCGCTCCCGAGCTGCACAAGAGCGCCTCAGCGTGGCACTGGAAAGCAGCTCAGGTAACATCGATGGTACGCTTCATTTAAGGATAATAATTAATTATTAATCACAATTTAAAAGAAATAAAATGTTGAATATTCATCCTACTGTTTAATATTACGAATGTTTAATTTTCGGTAGGGTAGGAAAGTCACGTTTGAAATACTTACTACCTAATCCCTACGAAATACTTTTTCTTCTAATCTGATTGTAATAAATTTGGTCCGTTATGTTTTAAGTCAAGCGTACCACACAAAAAATAAAAAATATATAGTAATCCATTTGCTTATCACATGTACACACATTGACAACTTAAACAGCTAAAAAACAAAACGTCTATAATATCACTAAAGTACTACCCCCTGCGATTGTACATTGACTAGAGTTTGCCTCAACAGATTCGTTCTTGGCTTCCGTAAATCATCGGATTTACTATATTTCTTATGAGTATTTCACGCAAGAAGTAGTTGGTCTTCTGTTGCTCCACTATCACCGTCCACTAATAAGTTTTTTTGATATAATGTCATTGTGAGCCGTCCACACTAGAAGTTTCTGAGGTTTTCGAGGAGTCGCTAGATCTGTTGCTCAGCGAGCCATTGTCTAGCAGGGGCTTCGTTGTGTTGTAGCAGGATTTTTGGCCATCGCTGTCACTGTCTTCTCCTTAAGGGTTATGCAGATTCATTCGGAATAATACTCCATTGACCATTGCTACCACTAATTGTTTATTTGCAATAGCAACGTGTGTTATTCTATCAGGAGGAAAATCCTTCTTGCTCTTGGTAAATATAGGCAGTTCCATTTCCAACATCATATTTATATAGCCTAGAGAGCTCTAAAATTAAGAAAATAAGTGGTGAATCATAATCTCAAATAGGACGATTAGACAAGTAATTTCGGCTCTTTATGTAAACCTCGGCAAGGCGCCTTCTAATAAGTTTGAGGTTTGTGTTCATGTAGGCAAAGTTATTGCCGTGTTCATCTACAATTACAGTTTTTTTCACCTGTACATTTACAAAAAAAAATGAGTTATGTTATGCTATATGGGGGTAGGTATCTGTTCACTTCAAATGAAAATCTATTGTTTATAGGTTATGCTGATTTTTAAATTTTCGTGTATCAAAACTTATTTCCGCCGGTGCTGGCAACGTTGTTAACTTCACACCAGTTCTTGAGCGCCATCTAGTACCTACTAGTTAAAGTCGATATGTAAAGTTGAGACCTTTTCGGAAACTTACTCGGTTGTTTGATGTCACGTGACAGTTATACCCGATACCAATACTTGAAATATACGAACGCATGTTTGTTTTCATTTCGTTTTTTAATCTCACAGAAGATTTTCCGCTTCTTGCATATTATTCTAATTAACTAACGCAGTCAAGATTAATTAACTTAACCTGAACCTGAATCTTCGAGGTAGTTGCTTCACACTTTCACAGTTGACCGTTGACTTTGAATTTATATGCAATGCGCATGCGGTTAAATTTGACCCTGCTTTTAAGATAGGGTTAGAGAATTTTCATGTTTACGAACACGGGTAGATTTGACAAGGTTAGTAAACGAACGTCATTTGATGTGATCTAGTTAACTCGAGTAAGTTTCCGAATATTCCTTCAGCATTTCAGCTAGCGGCTAACTTCTCGTTGGTTGGTTTTTCTACAGTTTAGTTTCATTCCATTCGTTTGCCTTCGCTATTCTAAGATCAGTAAAATTCTTACGCACCTTTTTAGTTTCTAGCCAGATTTAGTGAATAATAAATAAGTACGGATTAACCTGTTGTAATAAATTTGATGAAAGAAAGTGATGTGATGATCCTGTAGCGAGAGAGGTAATTTATTGTTATAAAACAGCCAAATATGTTGATTTTATAGGTTAAGTGAACATGATTTTTGTTCAACTTTTAAATTGCTTAATTCAATTTTTAGATACAATATGGGTGTTCAAAACATTTGGAAAATTTATTACACTTGTTCCAATGTCCACTAAAACGAAAACGCTCTACAAACGAACATAAAAATGCCTTTACTCGCCAGGCAATCAAGAAGTAAAGTTAGACTGGCTATAAGTATAAGTATAGAGTTCCCAAATTTCGACACAGAAAATAATTGCTCACGAGGTGGATCAGGCTATAAAATCTTCCAAAGAAGATAAACATGTTTTTTTCAAAGCAAATTAGTGCACAAGGTATTTCTGCAGTCTATCGGAGCAGTTAAGGAAGCTAATAAATACGCAGTGGAAAGTAATGGCAGCGAAATACATTTGACGACTTTAAAAGGTTAAATAATAGTTGTTACATCTCAATAGCATTGTCTCACAATGACTGTTGTAGGAATTTTTCAATTTCGTCCTAATTTTCTTTGTACGGAAGTCACTGTTCGGTTCAAACAAAGCTACGATAGGTAAAAGAAATCTACAGAGACAGAACATTATAGGCTAGAAGAGCAGATGAACCGTAGACTGAGTGCATGTGTATGAACATAATACTACCCTTAGTAACGTAAGTAGTACATGATAAAGGAACAATACGAGTTATTATATCGGTAGGAATTTGAAGTCATTGTTCTTAAAACTTAAACGCATTCATAATCATTTCGAATCGATTGATCTCTCGGTTGCAATAATCGAATGATCGATTATTCGGTAGTAATCGGAATATTTCGATTATATCAATAGCTTTGTTTGTCATCAGCCGCTAGTGTACACATTTTACACTTTTTGGTATACGAGTACAGTGTACACGTTCTTGCACTTTTGCCACTGACTCAGGAGGTGTAACGAGTGTCGATAGTGCAGTGCAGGCGCCTTATAATAAGTTTGTGTTCATGTAGGCAAAATGTAGGGTTGATGCAGTTTTATTTCGAAGTTATTGCCATGTTCATCTACAACATTCAGTTTTTCCCACCTGTACATTTAAAAAGAAACTACGTTACTCTGTATCGGTAGGTATCTATCAGAGACATGGATGTGTCTGGTATCTATTTATTCTCTTCAAATGAAGATGTATTTATTATAGGTTATGTTGATTTTTAAATTTCCGTGTATCAAAACATTTCCTGCCGGTGCTGGCACTGCGTTGCTAACTTCACACCAGTTCTTGAGCGCCATCTACTGTCTAGTAGTTAAAGTCGATGTATAAAGTTGGTGTGCAACTAACCATAGAGACCAATGAACTAATTTAGCATATAACCACATCGATATGTTCATTTACCCATATTATCTTTTATTTAAAATTGTTCTATTCTGTGATGTTATATTCGTAAGGGAGAAAAATGTTTAAATAATCAAATAATCTCATTTTAAGGTATTTACTTTTATTGACAATGTTATCTGACATCGAGAAGTAGATTTGCATATTCGTAGTGCGATATAGTATAGTGCTGTTAAATTTATAATACTCAGTTATTATGCCCATCTTTATTTCTGTTTCAGATTCTTGCAACCTTGCTTGATAATGTTGGATTAATTCAAAGAATTTCAGTAGCTCTGATCGATATTTGAGCATCGAGAGATGGAGAAGACCAACAAGAATCGTTGCTTCCAGAATTAATCATGACTAGTGGAAAGTTGGGACGTGGAATATAAACTTCAGGTATGTGTATAAAATGTAACACGTCTTGGATTAAATGTTGAGGGAATATGATTGACTGCTGTTTATTCGGTTTTAACTTTATCTTTGTTTCGATTATGACTTGCAAAACTGCCCTATTATGACGAAAATCGTTAGGAAATTATGTTTCAACTTGTGGGAAACTGCCACTGCCCTGCAGACTTACCTGAGGTTCGTGAGCACACAGTAGATTTCGAATAGATTATAAGTAATTATGTTCTGGGTTATGGCACTCGTATTTTAAAAAAGTAACGCAATTAATTTGAAACACTTGGATGTTGTTGTTGAATATAGTTGTAGTTGTATTTTAAACAAAATGATATTAAATCAGCATTAATCCTAGACTGAGGTGTACTGGACGATGATCTTCTTATCTCCTATGCAAATCATGTACTAGGCACTTCAGTTGTGTAACTTTTTTTTGTTATTATTGAGTTGAACATCGATTAATACATTTTGATAGAAGGGTCCGTTGTTTACATGAACACTTTTCAGCAATATGCACGGAACTTTAGTCGCTACAAATACCAGTAATAAGGAAATTAATTATTGTAATGTGCGTTTCAGATGGAAAAAAATCCATAGCAGGTGATGGCATCTATAAAGAAGATTCAGAAGTTGCAGGGAGGATTCAACATCATCTCAATCAAATTGTTCAAAAAAAATCCTAACATCTGGCTTTAATTCTACTTGTAAGTACAATTGTAAAAAAATATTTATCAAGTTTGTTTCTCTTCACTGGAGGATGATCCAACCAACATCTTGTGTTCTAATCCCATTTTTGCAATGTCAGCCTTTATAAATTAGAAAACAGTGCAACTTTTGCTACAATTGCTACAGAGTGCGTCATTTTAAAGGTACCACCTGTGAATTTTATAAGATGTTTATTATTTAAAAAATAGCTATATATATATATATCGGAGTAGTGCAAAAAGCTAGTGTTTATGGCACGTAGCATGAAAATTAAAGCGCAGCTGAGTTGGATAATATGCTAAGTGCCATAAACACATTTTTTGCACATGTTATTTCATTGTTATCAAAGCAAAGTGCAATAAAATTTAAAATGGTATAGATAGTCACTTTTGGCACTGCAAATAGTGTAAGTAAAGTACCAACTTTTTTCACGATCGTAGGAAAAAATAATTTCATGTAATCTACCTATATTTTCCTCAGGAGGATTTATCTCAAGATGTCCCTTGTTTTTGAATTATCTCCAGATGTTGGTGAAATGTAAATTGAGTAAAATATGCTAGTATTAGTGGAATCTGTCACATCAGAGGTGTATCAAGGGCGTAAAGTAAGCGTTTACAGCCCGCAGCATGAAATATTATTACAGATTAATGGTCATGAACCTTTATTACGCCCTTGGTACTTATAAAATCATATGCACGAACAATTTATAGGGTTAGTTACTAACTTAGATTCGTTTTGATTGACAAGCATATTAACTGTTGCTTGAATGTTGTCATTCAAGCAATTCGAAGTCATTACTTAGCAACGGTCAAACAAAGCCAATCTCGTGCTCGTTATATTTCAATAGCGGGCTATAATAGTAATTTTCGTCACAAGTCCGGAAGGTGACTTGTTACAGTCGAGTAGATATTATGGACGAGGCGACGTCAGGAGCCGAGTCTAGAATATCTAAACGAGGCGGGAACAACACCTTACGGACGTGTGTCGAATGATATTTTATTTCATCCCGTCATTTCTTGTATATTAGTATATTTGTATAATTTGACACTTGGTTATTTTCTTATGTCATTTGACATTTGACACTATTTTTTAATTTACGGTTGATTTTTATATGTCAAACAACTGTCAAAAGGTATAATAACAGTTTGTGATTGGTTCGTAATAAGTTTCCGGTGGCTTCCGGTACTTTGCCGGCTCTGATACCGTAATGTCTCATTTTCCGGCCGCATATGAATACTGTACTGTGGTACTTTCCGGACGGGATGAAATAAAGTTACTTTATTTCATCCCGTCCGGACACTACAACATTACAGTACTCATATGCAGCCGGGAAGTGAGGTATTACGGTACTAGATACTGTAATGTACTGGAAGCCACCGGAAATTCATTACGAACCAATCACAATCACAAACTGTTATTATGCCTTTTGATAGTTATTTGATATATAAAAATTTACCTTAAATTAAAGAATAGTGTCATAACTGTCAAATGTCAAATGATCTAAGAAAGTAAACAAGTTTCAAATTATGCAAATGTACAATTAATGACGGGATGAAATAAAATATTATTCGATACACGTCCGTTAGGTGTTGTTCCAGTCATATCTACTCGACTGTAACAATTCACCTTTCGGATTTGTAACGAAAATTACTATTATCACACGAGCCTGTGGGCCATAAAGTTGTACCTAACGCCCGCATAACCGGGCGCTAAAGCACACTTAGTCGCCCCCCGGTCATGTATAAAATCCTATATTCTTTGTTCTAGGGCCAGCATTAGGATGGACAAGGAAGATGGCGTTTGGCGATACGTTATATGGAAGACTCCTACAGAGTGTTATCCAGTGTACTTAACTATGATGTATTTTTTATTATATATTTAACTCTGTAGTTCATTCAGAAATAAATATTTGTATATGCATTTAATTTTTTTATTTCTTGAATCCCATACCTACTAAAATCATAGAAATTATAGACTTTACTGAATGGATTGAAAAATGAATCTAATGTATCAGTTGATATTTTTCTTTAAAATTGAACAATTGATGTAAAGTTGTATCAGGATTTATAGTTTCTCTTTCCTATGTTTGGATTGAGTAAAATTAGTTTAATGTTGTAGTTAATATTTCGCTTAAAATTTCAACGTTTCGGTGTAAAATTGTAGTTTAATAAAAATACAAAAGGTGGCGCCACATATATTCCGCAGAAGTATTCCGGTCCTGCGGCTTTATAAGTATGATACCCACAAGGGTGGGGAAGGGTTGGGATCCCAGACCGACCTCACTCCATGGAGTGTCTTTCCTGTTTTAGAATTTAGTAATATAAGAAGATAGATAGTAGTATATATTATACTTAGAATATATATAATATTTTTTCTTAAAAAATAGTAATACACCCCCCTCTATAGCAATGGAGTTACTGAAGACGCCTGTAAATATTTCGTTTATATAGACGTCCGACAGATCTGTATCAGCGAAATGCAAAAATTTTATGTGGCGCCATCTTTGATCAGCATGACGTACCTTCAAAAATTAAGGCGTTTGCAAAAATAACAAATTGATCAACCACATTTCAAACTCGTCAAGAAATATCTTTTCAATTAAAATTCTCTGTGATTTACGACAAAGAGCAAGTTGTAACAGCTAAGTTTAAAACTATATATTTTGCAGCATATTACTATCTGCGACATGAAAGTGGCTCCATCTTTGGGAAATTTTTAATACCACAATTTTAACTGACGGTCTTAATTCCACTTTTCTCTTAATTATCTTTTATTAGTAAAAGGGAAAATGAAAATGCATATCATTTAAAATGGGTTTAATTATAATTGCCAGGCACAACAAAACAGAGTAAGTAAACATAAAATAATATACAACACAAGCAAATAAACAACAAACTTCAAAGTTCCCTGTCCTTCAAATTTTCCAGCGAATGGTCGTGCGTCAGCGAGCCCCAATAAGATCCAATACCGGCCCTGGAAAATCAAATATATAAGAAAAGTTCAAGTTGTATTCATACAGGGTGTCCCGTAAATAATGGATAATCCTGAAACTGGTAATAGGCTAAGCCATAACCTATCAGAACATCACATTTTGACCTTATTGAAAACTCTACAGTTTTTAAGATATGGACACTCTCTTGAGTAGAAATTTTGAAAATTTCAAGAGTGCCCATTTCTCGAAAACCGCAGGATTTTCATTAAGATCTAGTTATGATATTCTGATAGGTTATGGCCTGGCCTATTACCATTTTCAGGATTATCCATTACTTACGGGACACCCTGTATAATAATGGGTTGCAGTCAAAAATAATACACAGAGATATATTGTAAAGGCAGCTTTACAGTCGGCAATTTTTCTTGCTGCAAAATGCTCCCTGCTATAAATGGCGTATGTTTTGCAGTCAGCAATTTTTACTTCTGAAATTATTATTGCGTCAGGAGTGCCAACCAAACAAATTCCACTGCATAAACCATCAGTTTATATGTATTTACTTGCTACATGAACTATCCATTTTAATTTCTTTCCTTTTCTTTTTTGGGATTTATTACCACATTCCTCGAGATTCCTATCCAAAAAATTCGATTTATCTAAAAAATATTCAAATTAACCAGTTTAAAACTGGGAAATAACCTCTACGCCTTTGACGTAATGTCAGAGGATCAGTTAGAGGGTGTTTTTTGACAACTAATAGGAATTAAATTAATACAAAAATACTGCGCTGACGTTTCGGAAACTATATCCGTTTCCTTTTTCAAAGTTTAAGCTTTAGATTTTAAATTGTTTATATCATTTCCATAGATACTTACCATAGAAATGTTGAAAAATATACTAAATAATATTAATTTTATTAAGTTCTTCTCTCAACATTGGTAAGCAAGTTGAACAAAATTCTACCGAACAATTTGATACGCATAATATGGTAAGTATCTGGAAATGATATAAACAATTTTTATTTTATGCCGTGTTATTCTACACGTTACATAAAAATCTAAAGCCTAAACTTTGAAAAAGAAAACGGATATAGTTTCCGAAACGTCAGCGCAGTATTTTTGTATTAATTTAATTCCTATTAGTTGTCAAAAAACACCCTCTAACTGATCCTCTGACATTACGTCAAAGGCGTAGAGGTTATTTCCCAGTTTTAAACTGGTTAATTTGAATATTTTTTAGATAAATCGAATTTTTTGGATAGGAATCTCGAGGAATGTGGTAATAAATCCCAAAAAAGAAAAGGAAAGAAATAATTTATGAAATGCCACAAATAACATTTAAACAATATTTATCCATTTTAAATTATAATAAATTCACAAAAGCAAATTAGACACTTACTTCTTTACTTTGAATTTTGACTGAATAGGCTGCAGGGAATTTGTAAGGGGTTGGCAATATGAAAATTACTAAAAAAATCACCACGTAAGTCCAATAAAAATAGATCCAGAGCTATTTGCTGCAAGTGCAAGAAAAATTGCAGCAA
Organism: Rhagium mordax; assembly: GCA_963680705.1. NCBI lineage: Eukaryota > Metazoa > Arthropoda > Insecta > Coleoptera > Cerambycidae > Rhagium > Rhagium mordax. The sequence goes on along the minus strand of OY796660.1, from coordinate 2,270,465 downwards.
CTCGTTGAAACGACTCATTTGGACGTGCGCGCAAGAAAAATTGCCAACTGTAAAGCGCCCTTTAGATCAATGTTAAAACACTTATCCCAACCAATAAGTCACACCATCACATGCTTTGCTTTTTGTCACTCTTAGACACGTTTATCATTACAAATAGGAAATTTAATTTAATTTTCTCTCTTCATGATTAAACACAAAGCATGCACGGTCTACAACGCCAAACAGCCACAACATATAATACCGGGGTATTAAAGACTAACCAATTTAACTGTAACGACTAATACAAAGATGTAAAGTTAAAATCAAACCTGTTAGTTTGTCCCATATATATCCGCACGTTTGGCATTAGTTTTTATCTATTAAAAACCCACTCCAGGTTCTACCACAATCGGAACATCATGATGACTCAGAGGAACCATAGTGGAACTTGGCATCCATATACTTCGATAAAGGTACCTGCCTCTGTGCGAGTTGCAGCGTATCCAGCTGAAACAATAAAAGTAACATGAAGGATAATGTATTATATTTTGTGAAGTTTACACCAGTTACAAGGTGTACATTTTCCTTCCCGTAACCGTAACTTCTCAAGCAAATGAGAACAGGTTTCCTTATTTGTCTATGCGTGTAGCAATGCAAATATAAGATGAAAAGAGACGTGAAACGTTAAGCGGAACAAAAAACGAACCTAACCTGAATCAATTTCAGCAAAAAACTATGTACGTTACTAGCAACCACACATCTTGGTCTGAAAGTTCCTGTTTTGAAGTCGGAGAACTCGAAACTGAAATAAGTTTTCCATGCAAACGCTCCGTTTTTGCAAAATAAATCCTGAAATTTCACTCTTTGACACCAACATTTTGTATCATTAAAAACAACTTAATTCCATCCAATTCGAAAAAGTTTGCTTTTCCACAAAGAAATCAAATTTTATACACAATGGCTAAAATACTCAGGAGCCCGTTCAGAAAGAGAAAGTAATACCGGGGTAATGGTAAACAATGAAACTTTGCGTAGTGTACCGAGGCGATGTTCGTTTATGAACGCGTTACGGCGATCAAATTATTCAAATCTTATAAAATTATAAAACACAACATTTTGGAGACAAATCTGACCCATGTTGAGAACATGCTTCCCATTACTTAAGAAAAAGTTAAAGATTGTTAATTGTTGATAAAAAAATATTTTCTATATAACCTCACTTCAAACAAAGATATAGCTTTTGCCTTTCAAACTTAATTCACTTTTTATACTACGCATGTGCGGCGATTATCGCTGGGCTCCGGAGCGCGGCGATCATGGTTTACTTTTGGCGACTTACTAAGCCATTTCTGAACGTTGTAGGGTAGTTGACCTAAGAGTAACTTTACTATTTCTGAACGAGTACAGGTACACTGTGTGTACTCGGTAAGCGTTCCTGAACGCAGTCCTGATCAGTTGTCATAACACCACAGAGAACATGAAAGGTAACCATCAATCATCATAACCACGAAACACAGAACTAGCGTAGCTGAACTGGTCTGAAGTTAGCAACTCGTTGCCAGCAACGCTAAGGATTGAAATAAGTTTTGATATAGTGCAACTAACTTAAGACGGCTAGATCTGGTGTGAAATTAGCAACGTGTTGCCAGCAACGCCAAGGAAGTAAGTTTTGATATAATGCAACTAACTTCAGTCAGCTGTATTCTAACCTCAAAATTTATCACGCTGCATGACGCATGATGATGACTGTTTGTTCAGTGATTATGAAATAAATACAATATATAAACCACTATAGGGCAAAAATCTTCGATCAGCCGTAATAACGTTTATACGAATAAATTGTCCCGGCGCTGCTGTGGTGTATTTCCACCTAGGAAAATAAAATGTGTTGGAGACATATTATGGCGGATATGCCGTTGCAGTTTTTTACTGATCGAACATTTTCACCTTATAGGGGTTGTAAGGCGATGTATATACTACCACGAACCCATAATAATTTATAACAATCGCGAATTTTTGGGAAAATAATGTTTTTATTTATTTTTGAATTAAAGTTTCATTATATAAATCGAATTTATTAATCTTTTAGATTGTAATAGCGTTCAAAAATATTTAATTCTAGATTAGTTGCCTCTAATTTCACTACTCCCTCAATATTTTTAAAAATAAATTTTCGTCGCGTTGCTAACTTCACACACATCTTAGCGAACAGAGATTGACATGAGCGCATTCGAGTGAAATATTATCGATCATTCGATTATTGAATTAATCGACACCACCGGGTTCACATCAATGCAATCACCCATGGGTCCAATAAGGACAAATGAACCAATTTATTACATAACCACAAATCTGGCAAATAACCATAGTCGATACAAATAAATAGAACTTTCTTTCAGCAGTTGAATAAGAAATAGATATATTTTAAGGAGTGTATATGCTTGGTTAAATAATACCGCTACTAAAGAATCAAACGTTCGGTTGAATACCTATACACTCCCTGTATTTTATAATAATATACCGTGAAAACAAATGAATTGAGTACTAAAATTAAATAACCATATTTAACTATAGCGCCATGCATAGTTCGCCGCCAGCATAGGCCACATTCTGGTTCTTTATATTATGCTTTTACTCGATGGTTGGAGTATAGTGCCCAATTTGATGCTATCAAATATCATCAGACCCGGACTGGAGCGGCGGGCAGCCGGGCAAATGCCCCGTGGGCTTTTTATTATAACAAATATTAAATTAATATAAAGTACCCTCATATTTTTAGCGCGCTGTATAGAATACGCCACGCCACTGGCCCATGCCACATTTGACAAGACTTATTTTTTAACTTTAAAGGTAAGTTCATGCACTTGCGATATGCGGTTATTAAACGAAAAATAATGTTCGTTCATGCACAAACGCGAAAACTAGTTACTTTTGAATTTGAAACTTGTCTTGTCAGACTTGCTGTTTCTGCAGTTAACCAAAAAATTATACATACAACAAAAAACGAAAAAACTACTTGATAACAAGTAAATACCATGAATAGTGCTTATGTGTTGAGGCTTTTACAACGTAGAAGAATAATTATAACTTAGTATTTAATCAGAAAAAAAAAAAAAATACAGAGATATTGTGCAGTGAGAAATTTTTATGAAAAGAAAAGGTCGGAGCATAAATGCAAAAAAATATAGTTCATCGGTATCTCTATGAAGAAAAGCTCATGCGCAGTGTAAAAAAATGTCGCGTTAATCGCGAAAAATAGAAACAATTTCAATTTTCCCGCCCCCCAAATTTAAATTTTGTGATTCTCGCAATAAATTGAATTACAAATAGTTGCGTCTAACATTTTTGAAACTAGCCAATCAAATTAAATCGCGAGTGCATGAACATACCTTTATACTGTTGACAAATGAACAAACATCTTATTTTATATCTTTGCCGTTTATAATATAAAATATGTACCTAAATAATAAAATTATTGTGATCTGTACTATCACAGTTACAAAACAATCGGCTGGGGTGGGGCCAGTCAAAAAAGTTGCCCGGTAGCAGAATGAGGTCCAGTCCGGGCCTGGATATATGGTAAAACAGTAACTAGAATTTATCTATTAAATATTTAGTAACACAAAGGCTGATTTAAAATGGATGCTCCCCTTAGGGATCTCGGAACCAGTTAGAGATAGAGATTCGGTTACATGGGGGCAAAGTTAAACAACAATTTCCTTATGCCACATTATTGGTGAACATCCAAGTTAAATCAGGCTGTATACTAGTCAAATTGGTCCTTTCCATAATACCTCCAGAGGGCACAGCACCTTGCACACATACATGCTGGTATATTGTCAAATTAACTGAGAAAATTTAGTTGAAAGAGCTAGAAGAGCTCAATCAAGTTGTGACCCCGTTCTCTCTTCATGATTGAACACAAGGCATACACGGTCTACAACGCCAAAGAGCCACAACATATATAATACCGGAGTATTAAAGACTAACCAATTTAATTGTAACTACTCTAATATAAAGATGAAAATTTAAAATCAAACCTGTTAGTTTGTTCCATATATATCCGCATGTGAGGTACTAGTTTTTATCTATTAAAAACCCACTCCAGATTCTACCACAATCGGAACATCATGATTATTTAGAGGAACTTGGCGTCCACCTGCTTCGATAAAGGTACCTGCCTCTGTGCGAGTTGCAGCGAATCCAGCTGAAACATTAAAAGTAACATGAACGATAGTGTATTATATTTTGCGCAGTTTACACCATTACACGGTGTACACTTTCTTCCCGTAACTTCTCAAGCAAATAAGAACAGGTTTCCTTATTTGTCTCTGCGTGTGCAAACAATATGAGATGAAGAGTTGTGAAACGCAAAGGAGAACAAAAAAAAACCTAACCTCAATCATTTTCAGCGAAAAAACTATGAACCCCACATCTTGGCCTGAAAGTTCCTGTTTTGAAATCAGAGAACTCGAAACTGAAATAAGTTTTCCATGCAAACGCTCCGTTTTTGCAAAAAAATCCCGAGATTTCACTCTTTGGCATCAACATTTTGTATCATTAGAAACAACTCAATTCCATCCAATTTTCTCGGTGCATTCACACAGGGGGATGTTCAGCGAGTAATACCCCTTTTATCCATTACGAAAAAGTTTACTTTTCCACAAAAAAACCAAATTTTATACACACAGGCTAAAATACTCTGAAAAGGCAGCCATCTTAACTAACTCATTATAACCACAGAATCAGAATCACAGAACACAGCATAGAACACAGAACTAGCATAGCGGAACTGGTGTGAAGGTGGCAACGCGTTGCCAGCAACGCCTAGGAAATAAGTTTTGATATACTTCACACGCATGCAGGGCAGTGGCAGTATCCCACAAATTTAATTTAAAAAAAATAATCTAGTGCATGATCTGTCACAGCCTTTAAACAAGTTTAAAATAACAAGTTTAAAACTGTGGCGAATCATGCAATACAATATTTTTTTTTTAAGAACCAACGCCGCAGGTAGAATTATGTTCTGACAATTTTCGTAATAAAATGGCAGTTTTGGAAGTACGAAATCATAATCGAAACAAAGATGAAGTTAAAACTGAATGAACTGGAATCAATCATATTCTCTCAACATTTAATCCAGACGTGCTGCATTACACATACCTAAAGTTGATATTCCACGTCCAAACTTTCCACTAGTCATGATTCATTCTGGAAGGAACGATTCTTGTTGGTCTCCTCCATCTCTCGGTGCTCAAATATTGATCAGAGCTACTGAAATTCTTTGGATTAATCCAACATTATCAGGCAAGGTTGCAAAAATCTGAAACAGAAATAAAGATGGGCATAATAACCGATTATATTATAAATTTAGTAAATACCTTAAGATGAGCTCATTTAAACATTTTCCTCCCTTACAAAGTAATATAACATCACAGAATATATTGTCAGTTCCTAGACACGGAACGTTCAGTTGCTCTGAGTCTAGATTTACTGTGTTCGGTTTCAAAAATCCAGAGGAGAGCGGGCAGTATAGATTTATTACCGAACGAATACCAAGGAGGGACATAAACCATAACCCTATAAATTATTTATTTTTTTATTTAGGTGTAGCACTCAGAAAAAACAATGACGTTTATTTAATCTATGTGTTCTGTTATGTTGTACTCAAGAAGACTAGAGAACAGTCTTCTTGGTTGTACTTATAATAGAAAGATGACAGAAGAACCCTAAAAAATCTGTTTGCTCAACGTCTTGAAGTCGAGCTCAATGAGATGGCGCTGACCGCTCGTATTTATGCTTACCGAACGCAGAGGAGATCTGAATGAGCGTGTATTGTCCTATTACCGAACGGCAAATGAGGTAAACGAGCAGAGCTAGCTTTCAGATATGTAAAAACCGAACGCAGTTAGTCTAGTTCTATACGTCTATGATTTTGTTTATGTTTTATTCTTGTTTTTGATTTCAAATAAATATAGTTTATCAAAAAAATTTAATAGACATAGCTTAGTCACGCTGTCTAACGAGGAATGAGACCGAGATCTTCCAAATTTTTATACATTTAAAATTTTCCCTTAAATAAACAACGAATGTAAAAAAAATATCGTACGTAACACGTGCAAAAAGTGTATTTATGGCACTTAGCATATTATCGAACTCGGCTGCGCCTATTCATGCTACGTGCCATAAACACTAGTTTTTCCCACTAGATACATATATATATATATAGTTATTTTTTAATAAGCATCTTATAAAATTCGCAGTTGATAACTTATAAAATGACACACCCTATAGCAAAATATGCACTGATTTTAAATTCATAAAGGCCGACATTGCAAAAATGGGATTAAGGTAAAAGACAGTAAGTAATCACCCAACGAAGAAAAATAAACGTAATCAATTTAATTTTACAATTGCACTTACAAGAAGAATTTTTCTGAACAGTTCGATTGAGATGATGTTTCATCCTCCCTGCAACTTCTGACTTTCTAATTTGCTTAATCAGCTGGGGTTTACGTTGGGATGTACTCTTCAGCTCATATAGGACGGTCGGTTGAAGATATCTTCTTTATAGATGGCATATATGGATTTTTTCCATCTGAAACGCACATTACAATAGTTAATTTCCTTATTACTGGTATTAGTAGCGACTAAAGTTCCGTGCATATTGTTGAAAAAACTAGTGGCGAATTAATGACGTACAACTAAAACATACAGGGTGGTCCGTTCACGCCGTGTATGTCAACAAACTTTGCCGGAAAATCACATCATTATAAACCACGCTATATTACAAATAATAATGAACGGAAGTTAATGCAATAAAGCACACTTGGTGCCAAAGATGTTATCTTTGGCAACAAGTTTTTGCAGTCAGCAATTCCTATTTTCTGAAATTATTATTGCGTCAGGAGTACCAACCAAACAAATTTCACTGCATAAACGATCAGTTTGTATAAGCCATTTCTTGGCGACGAAATAAATTCAACAAGTTTCAAAACACTGCAATGTGATGACAGTGTTTTGAAACTAGGGGCGAGTTGCTTTATTCACCGGTGGATCCATCAGATGTGTTTTATATCGTTCTAACCTTAGAACGAGATAAAACACATCTGATGGATCCACCGGTGAATAAAGCAACTCGCCCTAGTTTGAAACTATTTCGTCGCCAAGACACAGCTATAGTATTTACTTGCTACATAACATTTTAAATTATAATAAATTCACAAAAGCAAATTAGACACTACACTTTGGAATTTGACTGAATAGGCTGCAGGGAATTTGTAAGGGGTTGGCAATATGAAAATAACTCAAAAAGTCCAATTAAAATAGATCCGGAGCTATTTGCTGCAAGTGCAAGAAAAATTGCAGCAACTGTCTTCAAACGACATGCGAGTTGAGTCAGCCTGTAATACTAGTCAAATTGGTACTTTCCATAATACCTCCAGAGGGCACAGCATCCTGCACACATACATGCCGGTATATTGCCAAATTTAGTTGAGAGCGCTAAAGAGCTCAATCAAGTTGTAATACCCCGCCTATCTTCATGATTGAACACAAAGCATACACGTTTACAACGAGATACAGCCACAACATATGTACATATAATACCGGGGTATTAAAGACTAACCAATTTAACTGTAACTATTCTAATGTAAAGACGTAAATTTAAAATCAAACCTGTTAGTTCGTTCCATATTTATATCCGCATGTGAGGTATTAGTTTCCAAGTATTAAAAGGTCACAACAGGTTCTACCACAATCGATCATGCTGACTTAGAGGAACTTTAGTGGAACTTGGCGTCCATCTACTTCGATAAAGGTACCTGCCTCTGTACGAGTTGCAGCGAATCCAGCTGAAACATTAAAAGTAATATGAAGGATAGTGTATTGTATTTTGCGTAGTTTACACCAGTTGGTGTACATTTTCCGTCCCGTAACTTCTCAAGCAAATAAGAACAGGTTTCCTTATTTGTCTCTGCGTGTAGCAATGCAAATATTATAAGATGAAGAGATGTGAAACGCTACGCGGAACAAAAAACGAACCTAACCTGAATCAATTTCAGCAAAAAACTATGTACCTTACTAGCATCCACACATCTTGGTCTGAAGGTTCCTGTTTTGAAGTCGGAGAACTTGAAACTGAAATAGGTTTTCCATGCAAGCGCTCCGATTTTGCAAAAAAAAATCCTGAAATTTCACTTTACTCTGGCACCAACATTTTGTATCACTAAAATCAACTCAATTCCACCCAATTTTCTTGGTGCATTCACACAGGGGAACGTTCAGCGAGTAATAACCCTTTTATTTATTACGAAAAGTTTGCTTTTCCACAAAAATAATCAAATTTTGTACGCATAGGCTAAAATACTCCGATTAGTGATCACAGAACAGAGAACTGAGAGAACACAGAACTAGCGTAGCGGAACTGATATGAAGTTAGCAACGCGTTGCCAGCAACGCCAAGGAAACAAGTTTTGATATACTTGAAAACTTATTTCAAATTCGCTTTAAAACGTTGCTAACTTCACTCACATCGTAGCGAATCGATGGGCTGGGCATGCGTGCATACGAATAAAAAATAATCGGATCATTCGATTATTGAATTAATCGGCACAATCCGATTATTCTGGGCGTTCGAATGATAAATAATCTAATGAAAATCAGAGTAATCAGACAGAACGGTACGCAACGATTGCCAAGCAGTCGCAATTCGGGTCAACAAATGGGAGAGAAAATTCTCAACGACTAAAGGTAAGTTCATGCCCTCGCGATTGCGATATGCGATTTTATAACGAAAAATAATGTTAGTTCATGCACAATCGCGAAAACTAGTTACTTTTGAATTTCAAACATACTTGTCTTGTCAGACTTGCTGTTGTTGCTGTTAACCAAAAAATTATACATACAATTAACAAAAAACCAATGACAAATGTAAACCATTTGTCATTGCAAAAAACGAAAAAACTACTTGATAACTTAAGTAAATACCATGAATAGTGCTTATGTGTTGAGGCTTTTACAACGTAGAAGAATAATTATAACTTAGTATTTAATCAGAAAAAGAAAAAGAAATACAGAGATATTGTGCAGTGAGAGAAATTTTTATGAAAAGAAAATGTCGAGGCTTAAATGCAAAAAAAAATAGTTCATCGATATCTCTATGAAGAAAAGCCTATGCGCAGTTTAAAAAAATTTCGCGATAATCGCGAAATATAGAAACAATTTTAATTTTCCCGCCCCCCAAATTTAAATTTTGCGATTCTCGCAATAAATTGAATTACAAATAGTTGTGTCTAACATCTTTGAAACTAGCCAATCAAATTGAATCCTGAAAATCGCAAATCGCGAGTGCATGAACTTACCTTAACCCATAGACTTAATAATACTTAAGTCTATGCCTTAACCCCACCACCAATCTCTAAAGACATGACAAGATCATAGATCATGCGAATTAGCATCACTCGGATACAAAGTATCCGATTATTGAAATCATTCGATTATGCTCATATTGAGCGCCATCTACTGGCTACTAGTTGAAGTCGATTTGTAAAGTTGGCGTGCAATCAATTCCATAAGGACAAATGAACTAATTTACTACATAACCACAAATCTGGCACAAAACCTCAGATAGATAATAATACAAAAGACCTTTCAGCAGTTTGACCACTATATTTCCAGTATTCGACAAAGCAATATATTATGTTTGTTTTCACCAGCTTACCAATGGCGAGTACAAATTTGGAATAGTAGCTGCCAGGGATGTAGTGCATTTATTTTTAACAAAATAAAATGGCATTTATTCGTTTTGAATTTTCATATTTTCATCTTCCTTATTCTATTCTATTCTAGAACGTGCTAAAGCAGGACATGAATATCTTTGGGATATAAAAAAATTATTATGCTTTTCTAGGAAATCAGAACATTTTTTTTTCTACGATCAACAAATTCTTAGCGGTAATCAGATTTATTAAAACAAAAACAGTGTAACTTATGCCTACATATATTTACACACGGACGGAATAAGAACTAACATCTAATAAACTCGAGACAAAAGTTTAAAATAACAACTTATCTGGTGGAAAATATAAAGTTAGAGATTAGTATAGCTAGGGGGCTGCGGCCTCCCAGCCCCCTGCAGTGTATACATCCATGTGCACAGTGCCTGCCACCCCACACGAAACACTCACAAGCCTCCACTGCGGTGAATAAAGCAACTCGCCATTGAGTAAAAAATAATAAAGAGTTGCAACTGTCAAGGTTTCGAGATTTTAGTATTGTATTTCTTGGCCAATAACTTCATGATTGTCATCAATTTTTAGTGCTACGGGAAGGTATTTGTAATGTGGCTGTATAGCCCTTAAAATTGAAGACAATCATGAAGCTATTGGTGAAAAAATACAACACTAAAATCTCGAAACCTTGACAGTTGCGCCTCTTTATTATTTTTACTCAATGAACTCGCCCAATACAGACAAGACTGAGAAAGTATCCCAGTTCGCAATGAAAATACAAATAGGATCAACATAATTTTAATACTGATACCATTATATTTTTACATAAATATATTTACTTTCGAAAGGTACTCTAAAATTATCTATAATTATTATTAACAGTTCATTTATATTCTCTAAAAATCAACATTTATATTACATCACACAGTCTATTTATTACAAGTAGGGTTTTACATATCATAAGGCATACTTTTAGTCACACTTCAAAATCACTGGATAGTTAATATATTGACATCTCTAGGATTAAAAACGGAAAAATCATTTTTCAATCCAATTTATATGTATAACCTTACGTTGACAACTAATAATAGTTAAAAAACTCTTTCACAGTCATGGAAATTTAAAAATACATATATAAAAAAATAATTCATAAAATTGTGCTATTTGGCAAGTATTAACCTAGTAAAATGTTGAGGAACATAGTTATATTTACAGGAGTTTCTTACTATAACAAATAAATAAATCAAAACTACGTGTATTTGTCAATAATGGCATCTGTTTAAGCTAGCGCTTTAATACAAAATTTACAGCGGTTCCCGTTCTCATGGGGTACAAGACTTGTGTATTTCTTTCAACTTATATGCTCTTAACTTATGAGAGGCAAGTAGTAGTAATATGTAGTTTAAACATATTTTTGAAAAATTGCACGTTTTATAATTAGAGATTTCGGAATCTACCAATATTCTTAATGACAAATCAAATTATAGATTCACACTCCTAATTATTTATTTATTTAATTTTTTAATCTAATATATAACTTACAACTAAACTTTTTCAAAAATTTTAGTCCCTACGTAGTTTTGGATTTGTTGGTTATAAAACTAACCCATAAAAATGTTTTTATTAAATTATTCTAAGTTGTGTTCGACAGACTTTTAAAGTAGAAGTATAGATAATAGAAGACGGTGAGAATTAATAGAAACAATAAAACCAAGCTGAATTTTATGGCAGTGTTATTTTTGTTACGTTAAGGCCTTAGCTACTTAGACGTAACTTTCTCAGTCCATTTCTATCGAATGTTAGAGGCACTTTTCTTAGAAAACTGCTTGTAGTACAAGACTTATTAAAATATGGCCAGAACCTTCAAACTGACGATGACTCATGGGGTTAACAACAATAACAAAACGCTAAACTCAAAATATATAGCTCTTTACGATTTCTTTAAACCCACAATAAATAGTTAAACAATGAGGACAAACTTATTGGTTGCTTTTGCATTTATATAAACGTACATCACAAGCCAACGGACTGTTATTATTGATCAATATGAATAAATAAAAAGTTTTATCAACTATGACATTTCCGAAATGGTTAACGTTTTGTTTTGGGCAAGGATATTTTGATCGTGTTGAAAGATTACGTGGTTGTAAATTTTGGGAAGGTTTACGAAGAGTGATATTTAAAGGTTACTTGATCAAACAGAAATTAATACACTTGTCCTCTACCCCATGCAATTTCGGCAGAAAGGACCAAAACTATGTAGACCTGCTGATTTTTAACACTCCTGCAGATCTGCAAACATGGAACTAAGTGTAGATCTTAGAAATAGGTGCTAGTTGAAATATTTCAGACAAATAAAATCACAGTTTATAAAAATTCTGCAAATTATTCTGAAAGTTTACTAGCGTAAATCTAAATGTTTTCAGGTTTGAATTTCTAGCTGCAATGTTTCTACGTTTAGTTGAATTTCTACATACGAAAATTAACTAGTGACTGCATATGTATATATCAGTTTTCTCTTTGCTCGAGTACAGCCATTTTTCTAAAATTCACGCATAATTTTGCAAGACTTCGATGCTGTAAACACAATGACAAACCCTTAACACAAGAAAAGTGGTAACAAAATTAACCTATTAAAAAAAAAAGTAAGTACACTTTCTCACAAACATTATTAACAATCAAAGTAACATCAGATTATTAAAAGGAAAATGGCACAAGTATAATTGTAGCAATTTTCGTAAAAGTAAAACGTAAAAAATTGTACACATTATTTATACAAAATAAATACTAAAAAAGTAACTTAGTTGGTCCCTTAAATTATGGATCACAGCCTTTGAAAATGCAAGCTTGCAATTGTTCCTTACCCACCCGGTAATCGAAGGTCACTTTGTATAGTTCTAAGCTTCACGCCTCACCCCACTGCAGTTAGAGTGTTATGCTGAGGCCTGTGATCGGCGGCTCTGGAAAAAAATAAAAATTGTAACCTCAAATTTAAGTGGCGTCAAATCTTGAAGACAAGCATATCACAATTTAGAATATATATTTAGTATTATTAGTTTAAAATTATACAAATATGCACAAAGGTCTGTCACACAAACTTTTGACTGAGATTTAATGAACGACTGGCTCCTATAGATGATCAACAAGAAATTAATAGTAAAAGTATTAGTGTACCTCCGATATCTACACCGACTTTAGAATTTCTTAAAGGGGGGAGGGGATGTTGGATGTTGTTATAATTACAGTTTACAGCACAATTGCCTCTCAAAACAAAAAAAAAGATTGAATATTGAAAAGTGAACTGAACACAAGAGAAAAGGAACAGTGACTAGTACAGTGAATAATAGTGGTTAACAATAGTAATTAGTGTTAAGTATTATTGTAGTAATTAGTGAGTTAATGTTTTTTTAGTTTATTTACCCTCCTATGATGCCAACTTGGAAGTCGAAACGTAACTCGAATGTTAGATATTGGTGTTTTGAATAGAAACTATTTCAGAGTCAGCGCCACATCAAAGGTTTCAACCCTCTTCAGGATGTACACAACTTGTTATAAACTTTCGTATAAAACGATAAAGCGTTTGTACTTACTCGAAAGGCAGATAATGCAGACATACTGCGAGGATTGTCTTAATTTTAACATTTTAAGCATAAAAGGTACATGCGGACTTACCACTATTAGAAGGACGGACACAAGTAGAAAGAAGTTATAAAGATTTACTAATGACAAAATGATTAAAGGCCAAGAAAGCTGTAAAAATGAAATAAGTAAAGTGAAATTTCAACAAATCGCTCATTTGACGACGAAACAAAATTTTTAAGAAACTTTTCAGTCATGTTTAAAGATAGCAGAGACATTACAAGACAGAAATTATTTTAACTATACTATTAGGCCAGTTCGTAAGGCAAAATAATGGGAACAAACAGGAAAAAACTTTTTAATAGGATTTTTCTTGCAGAATATAGGAAAAATTCTGTCTAAAAACGTTTAAACGTTGTCTCCAATTATTACGCCCTCTAGCCTGTAGCTTTAGCAATTATTAACTAGGCAAACTAAACAGTGAACAAAAACCAAGTCTTTAGTGCTTATAAGCTACCCGATACCTGTATATAGAAGACGTAGATGTCGACCGAGACCAAGATACCAAAAATCTCTCACCTCTTCTTGCAGCCTTTCGATGATCGATGAGAGCTCTGGTGACATCGTCTGGCGCCAGGACCGTTTGACTTACTCTGTACAATAACCTGCAAAAGGAAAAATATATACCAATAATAATTACCCACGAAAGAATGAATATAAGAAACAATACATCATAGAATAATTGATTATTAAAACTCTAAACCAAAGTTAATTACTTACCTAGGCAATAATGCTACGACACAAGACAACAAGGTAACAAGCCAATAGGAAGGCCTTGACATGGCAATCTGAATAGTCCAATACGTGCTCGGCAGTCCAAAGCAATTTCCGCAGTACGTATCGTAAAGTAAAGAGTATAAGTAGAAGGCTCCTATGGAAAGTATTATCGATGCTATATGTATCACCGTCTAAAAAATAAAAAAACTGCTAATAGCTACCTAAGATTCATGAATATATCTGATTTGAAACACTGAGAGAAATTACTGTCGTTATCATTTGTTATTTTTAAATTTTAAATTATAATACTTAGGATTTGTTTTAGAACCGCTGGGAAATTTTTATAAATTTCCAGCGGTACCCAAACTTTTACGATTCTCGGCTCGCTGAATCCAGGTTACATCAATAGTATTTTGACTTCAATTCATTTTAAACATATTCAAGATGACACACTTACCCACGAACGCATCTCAATGGAAGCATGCAGCAACATTACGAACATGCAGGCAGTGGTAGCCGTCGTGCCAAATTCAAAAACGTCCACGTCGCTGTTGTTATTCGCCATTTGGCAGATGAAGAATATGCACGTACTCTGATACAAGGCGTCTAACATTGTCAACCAAAACGAGTAAGACCTGTACACCTTGCCCAGCCGTCCTATCCTGTACAAGTACGGCTTACTTATGAGTATTTCATGCGGAGCATCTTGATCATAAACACCTAAAAGAAGCAATGCGTGAGTAAAACGGAAATAGTCGCATGGAGCCACGCCGAAAACTTACCTATAGCTACAGGAGGTAACGAAGTAAACAATAAATTATATAACATAAGATACATTTGGTCAATCATAACTGTGCCGGAAAACCCACAGTAGAGCTGGTACCAAAAGCACAAGAACACAAAAGCCTAGAAGAAAAGATTTGATAAAATATTTCTTGTCAACATGTCAACAAACTAAAACTTACGGCATTTTTATAGAAAAAGTAGAGAACCATCCTGGACAGCCGGTCGTAACTCCAGTGCCCGTGTACCAAGAGAAACTGTTCCAAATATTTAAACCTAGAGAGAGCGAAATCGGCCGCCATTACAGCCTGCATGCCTTCCTGCCCTGATATTCCAATGCCCACGTCGGCCGTCTGGATCATAGACACGTCATTGGCTCCATCTCCAATAGCTAGGGTTCTCATCTTCAGTTCTTCCTTCACCACCCTCACTATATAAGCCTTCTGCAGAGGCGTCGCTCTGCAGCACAGCACGGAATTGCAATAGGTAGTTAACTTCAAAAATGGTTTGGTCAAATTTGCCCGTCGGTCGAGGATGAAGGTGAGGGTCTTGCCGTCGACAGCCAGGGCTCTAGTCTTATTTCTCTGAGGTGATCGTAGATACTTAAAGCTATCGGTGGCGCTAGTTGATGGAGCAACACCGTCTACATCTAGGTTGGTACCGTCATCTCTTAGATTCCGTTCTATTTCGGCCAAGTAGCAGTGAATCGTGGTCTCAGCAGCCTCTTTAGATCTGGCCATTAGCTTAAGCAGCTCCATTTGCGGCGAGAAGAGTTTGGCAGAGTATGCGATGTTTATGGCGGTTTCAGGTTTGTCGCCAGTCAGGACCCATATCACAATCCCGGCTGCGAGTAACGCAGATAGGGTCTCCGGCACCCCCTCCTGTAATCTATCTTCAATACCTGCAAAAAAGTTGTTACTTGAAAACAAACAAACAAGCGAAAGAATCTAGTTCAAACAATAAAGTCGCTATTTAGATAAAAAAAAGGTAAATATTAGGGACAATGCGGATGTTTCAAATAATTCGAGGTCATTGTCAAATGATAAGGTTTCATAATAGATCTGTTTAAACCATCTTTATCAAAGTTAATAATCAAGTCAGCAATTGCAAAACAACGAATATTAAATTAGGAAATTTGCAATTTGTGTTTTTCTCATTTTATATTAAAAATCACAGCAGCTCCAGGATTCCTATAAAAACTGTCAAATCGAGTGTCCTTCACTTACCGGTCGCTCCTAATAACGTTAAGTTGCACTCAATACTAGAATAGCTATCACGTGTTTTCCTTTCGACATTTTCCGCAGACAACTCTACCTCCTGGTGCTTTCTATACCATTCATCGTACTGATGTTGGGTAAGTACTCGCTTAGCCATCACAAGCACCCGTAAACCCTCCCTCGCATAACTATTTAAGTGATGCTGAGTTTTGGCGATGATTTGTTTTTGCTCTGAATCGTCCTCTACAGGCGTCAAGTATTGCAACATTGATGAGTCCGCACCTGTACCGAAAATGCAAAGTTTTTTATTATTAATTAAGTGCTTAGAGAAAGTGATGCTTACCTTTGCAATACAAAATAATTTGCTTTGAATGGGGGTGTTTAATGATGACGCTCATTCGCTTACGGGCCGAGTCGAATGGAAGAACATTTAGAATTTCAAAATTTACTTTCCCTTCTTCTGGTATGTTCACAGTCACCATCGTAGGTGTGCGATTTATCATTTGGCATCCGTAATTATAGGCGGCGTCGACTAGCGCCAGCTCATCTGGACTTTCCGCTTCATAAATAGGTTTGCTCATGTGTGGTGACGGAGTATTCGATCTTTGCTGGTTTAATTTGGCTTTCTGCTCGTCCGTCAAATTATTTCCGTTGTTCTTTTTTAAAAAGGCGATTGAGGGTATATTCAACAGCTTCGGTCGCGGGCTCTTGGAGGAGCTACACTGGCTCTGGATCGATTCCGAAATAGGGGACGTGTCGACAGAGTCAATCGGTGATAAGCTAGGAACGTGTGCATTTCGTTTGGCGTTAACCAAGTAAGCGTTTAACGGTGGAGAAGGCGTTACCGAACGTGACTCTTCAAGACGAGTGTATTTGTCGTTGGCAGATAAAGATTGGCTGGTAGAGCTGACCGAACTGGTCCCATCGGAGTTTTGGTCCGCTTTCTCGAAGAGATTAGGTTGCTCAATAATACCTGATTGAAACAAATTACATCATCAAATAGGAACAGAAATATTGAATGTACAAAATGAGATCACAACAGAACGGCATCAAACTTAAAAAACTAGAAGAACTTACCGCTGGCATTCATGATATCATAATGAGGATGTCGGGAGCACACGACGGTGTTGCAGACGGCCAGCAACAGCAAAAATTCTTGAAGCCTGGCAGAATGAGTGGCGCGAGAACTAGAAACTTGTTCCGATAGTGTTCCTTCTGGGTGGAGATCAGTTACCATATTAGGATTAACAACTACACTTAAATTAGTCAATTTTCCATTATTTCCCTCGCTCTCCAGCTGTGGATGGTTGTAATCCACACCAGCGATGGTGCATTTACGGAATATCATGCGGTTCTCAGTGAGGGTCCCCGTTTTGTCGGAAAATATGTACTGGATCTGACCGAGTTCTTCTGTGATGTTTAAGGCACGACATTCAGTCCTTTTGTCCATGACAGGATCATAGAGATCAACATTATGGTGGATATGATAGACTTGGATGATTTTACACATTTCTAACGTAACATATAACGAAAGCGGAATCATAATCTAAAATACAGAAAAATCGACCAATCAATCGAAAGGCAAAATTTAACGAGTTTGAAACTAAATTCAAAGTCGGCTTATAGCTTACCTGTAAAATAATAATATACGTCCAGAAGGCTAGAATGGCCTCCGTTGTGTCGTGGTGCTCCTGAAACGGCTCTGGTAGATTTCTATAATAACTCAGCCATAGTTTACAGCCTATGGCTCCAATCACGCACATGAATACCAATATAAAAACACACCAAATTACATCCTGGTTCATTTGTTTCTCCAAGGAGGACCGCTTATACCTCGGGCCACCATTATTTAGCATCGCTTTTGTTTCGTGCCCTAAAAAAATAATACACGAATAACACTAGAAATAGGGTTTTATGTATTTATGATTTTACCTGCATACACTACGATCCCTTCGATGAAATCTGTATTTTTTAAAAGGCATTCTCTTAACAGTAGATTATCAGTTCCTACAGGCATGCGAGCTCCAGACGGGTGAACGATGGCGCCATGGAACCTGTAGATTTTGGTCGTCGGGGCTTCCACCTCAATTGAACTCCTAAATTTACTTGGTTCAAAGATATGTTGCTGGAAAAAAACATATCGTAAGAAGTGTTGTTTATCTCCATTTCATAGTATGTTAAATAAAACTGTCCAGTACAAAACTAAAATGGTCCAAATGTCAGCAAAGGCACAGTTGAGAAAGAACCCGTGGTAGAGGTTAGTAACATAACCATAGTTTAGATAAACTCTGACATAACCTAAATGTTGCCTGTTAGCAGAGACATCTGCAGGCTGCCACTGTCATTGACGTTTGCATGCAGGGTTGCCAGATTTCCGGTAGTCAGCTGAACTTTAAACTGGTTAAAAATATTAAGTACATTACGATTTCAATTATCAGAGAAATATCGCTATCATTATTATAGGAATCGCATTATTAAATGTGAGGTTAAATTAATGGCACGTTTACAATAAAGGTAAATGCATTTTTACTAATGTATTATCTCTGACATAGGCACGGAATTGTATTTAACATAAATGTTCCATTTTATCAGTATATTATCAGATGGAAATTATAAAATATAACGAAACATTGGATATCGCTTATCTAGGGATTTAAAAATTGTTTGCTGTGCGATGTAAAACGGCAAAGGTTATGGCTATGGAATTTTTTTATACCTCAGACATATAAAAAAAATCCAATTAGTTTTTTGCTTTGGTCACGATCAAGCCTGTCGAAAGCTTCCTAAAAAACAACTTGGCCTTCGCGATCGGTTGTCTCCTCCATAAATCAAGCTTGTTCATTGAAACAAATTTGACATTTAATATGGAAAGAATATCATAGAGAACAGATTCAAACGTAGTACTTTTTTACGTTTAATTTTTTCGCGTTTTGGGCTAACTTCACTCTCGACAAGTCGACCAATCAAACGTTACCTTTTCTAAAAAACCCCTGGCCACCTGCCTCTGCTTCAAGTTGGTCTCGCCATCTAGGTGGCCGGTGTCGATGTAGCACAAACCGCTCGGATCACTAGATCTAAGCAACAGAATGTCCGCCGGGACCACCTCATTGTTGGACAAATGAATTAGGTCACCCACCCGCACCTCCTTCCATAAGACTTTTTTGTAGCGGCAGGCCTCGCTGAAACAAAAAAAAAAACGTTAGTCCCAAATGCTCCTTAAATCTTGTAGGACAAAAGCGTCTAGTGTGCCCAACATAAGGCTTTATTTTTAGTTCAGTAAATCCTCGACCTTCAATCGAATCCAACTTTATCCTTTGGGTCAAACGCACCGAAATCTGATTTGGAAACATGCGATTTTAATCTGAGCAGGAATGGAACCATAAACAGATAATACCTACTTGAGAGTTTATAACTATTTTTAGTACTTTCATTTCCACTAATTTTTATTGGAGTTAATACGATAAGCTATCTAATTTAAACGATAATTTTTTCCAATAATATATTTGTTGATTTGAGAAAGTAAACTGGTGACATGTAATCCAAGGCCAGCAACGCATAGATCAAATGAATACTTCATATTTTAAATCGCTAGTAGTTGTGTTAAAGTAAATATTTGTAGTAGGCAAATAATTGTTAGCTTGGGAATTGCCAAATGTACTTAAAACGCCCCTCACCTCTCTAAAGAAAAAAAGTTCTATAATTTCTATTTACCTACCTAAGAATAGTCCATTCCAAAACTAAGACCATTTTCTTTTGTTTTCCTAACATTTATTATTATTATTACTATTATTTACTATTTGCTACACAGACTTTATAGAGACAGAGACGACAATTGAGCCAAAGTCACGCCTACCCGCCATTATGAGATTAAATTTATCAGGACTAACATAACCTTAAATTTTTAGATTTGTAAATTTATTTTCAATACAATAATACAATGAGGCATGACGTGAAATAAACTACACCAACAATTACCTTATGAATACAAAAAAAATACAATATAAATTATTAAATAAGTTTTTAAATAGGTAGTTCTTTTCGCAATACATTAATCACAAATAGTTTTTATAAGTTAAATGTCACAATAAACTGTTAAAGATGCACAAGTATACACAGTATATGACAGCTGAAACAATTTCAGCATTTTTAGCCTCTTGTGTCGGTACATACCACGTGAATCCAACTACCAATCAAAATGCTGACAGCCCTTTGTCGCCACTGACCCTAAAAGTCGCTGTGCCATTTACTAGAAACCGGACAGGACCGTATTTCATATTTCTTGCATACCTGAATTTTTAAAAAACTATTCTTTATTTCTGGACTTTTCCACTTTTTTTCGTTCTGCGTTTGCAAAAATGCAAAATGTTTATCCACCGACATAACCAACCAAGCTGGGTGCGCCATACATTCGTGGTATGTTTTTGTGTTCGCTCCAACCAAAGTTTAAATTCTCTGAAGGCCTTCAATTTTTATACTGTCACCGCTTGTGCAATTCAGTTGCAAAATATGCTAATGAATTGCTATTGACCGACTAAATTTACAACGAACGAACCACTTCGCACGATCAAGTGTTATTCACCTCAATATTAAAATTGTTAATGGAAAAATAAGGTCTTGGGTACATTTGTAAAAATCTTGATTAGTAAAATACAAAGAGAAGTGTGTGTGACAAATGCAAATTTCTGACTTTTACCTCATTTACATGGTAATGTATGCAAATCGACGTAGTAAATAATTGCAAGTTGTTGCTCCGTAATAGTTCTCGAGGCACACGATAATGTCATCAGTTTTCACCAGTTGTTTTTCTCATGCATGCATGATATTTAGTATTTGTTTCAATATCCATTGTACCGTTCAGTATCTACATCTACCGATGTAACTGGTGCATATCTAACTCAGTAGAGAAATTTAAATTTTCTTAAGTTTGAAACTTTAAGATTTTCTTAGTTTAGCCCCGGTATTACCTATGCCAAAGTAAATAATAAATATCGAATTTTGTCTTTATTTTTCTGCCCTGCTGCTGCTGCACGTCCTGCCTATAACATTCATGCTCCAAAATAGGCTATATAAATTGTTGGTTGTGCGACGGTTGATAAAAGAGCATTTAACTAAATATGGAATATTATGGAATCTAGGAAATGCTATCTAGACTTTCAGTAAATAAACCACTCGTTATTTACAAAGTAAATTTGATGTGTCACTAAACGACACGTTTAAATAGATGGAGCTGTTTACACAAGTTTTAAGCTACTTTTAAGCCTACTTATGAATATTTAATACCTAGATTATGATATGCAAAAATACTACCTATTCACTGATATGAATAAAATCGCTGAATCCAAAAACTTGGTGGACAAAGGTTGCAAATTTCAAATTATTCAGAAAAATCTTTTATTTTAAGTAGGTAATAAAATTATTAAATTACTTCGACTTGTCTTACCCCCCTGATGTTAAGGCATTAACATTACACATGGGGTGCGTCACGTGCCACACTGGTATTTTTTTAAATAGAAACTTCGATTGCACCAAGCCCGCCCACATCGTACGTGCACCGGTTTCTGGCATCATCAGCACGTATATTTTCTGAAAATTTATCAAGTTCTACAAAAAAATACTGTAAATCCGCTAAAGAACCCACCCCTGGTATGAATAAGAATAAGGCGAAATAAAACCTGATGAATTGGTTATTGGAATCGAATCGAATTTAATGTCGTTTCAATAATGATTATTGCCGCTGTGCTTTACTAGTTCAACAATTTTCTGATTGTGTAAATTCATCATTTATTTATGATCGTACCGCAGTTAATTGTTCTCCAGTCACGCAAAACCGTGGAGTGGTGTTTGCACAGTCGGAACTAATTATTATGTAATGGCACAGGTCAATTCTTCTCTATTGGGACACTTGTACAACGGTAACAGTAAATAATCTCGTACTGGAGAAATCAACATGCATGGCCGATCAAGATAGCCCCAACGGTTTGGTACATTGAAAGTTTTAGGTCGACGATTTCAATATCACAAGGAGTGCAAACAGCATAAAAATAAAGATAATAATAATACAAAATGCGATATTTAGAACAATTTTATAATTATTAAATTAGTGGCTGGAAAGGCGATCACTGTTGTTTCGCCCTATTGTTTTGCGGTTATCTCCGTACCCGTTGCTCTGACGTATTAATTCGTCATTAGCAATATTGTAGATCATAAAACTTCCTACAACTTTCATTTAAATATTTTTTCTCTATTGTTAATATTTATCGATTTACCACGGCTAGAAAGGCGATCACTATTGTTTCTCTGCACAGTTTTGTGATTATCTCTGTACCCGTTGCTCTGACGCACTAATTCGTCACTAGCAATTTTGTAGATAATAAAATTCCCTACAACTTTTGTTTAAACATTTTTTCTCCATCGTTAATATTTAATGATTTACCGCGGCTAGAAAGGCGACCACCCTATTGTTTTGCGATTATCTCTATACCCGTTGCTCTGACGTATTAATTCGTCATTAGCAATTTTGTAGATCATAAAATTTCCTACAACTTTTGTTCAAAAATGTTTTCTCTATTGTTAATACTTAACAATTTACAGCGGCTAGAAAGGCGACCACTATTATTAATTAGTTATTATTTACACTCCAGCCTAGTTTTTGTACATGCACTGTCAACTTCTAAGGTGACGAGTCGCCAGAGCTCGGAAGGAATTAATTTCAATTGCAAAAAATGTTCCTACGTTATTGCCCCTTCCTGGCCTACGCCACTGGTGGCCGATCAAACGGACGCCATAGTGTACACATAACGAACCCTACGCTGGCGGCTCATAAAATGATAATGACACCTGAGGTTTTTATAGGTCAAGGGCGTCCAAACGCACGAACTACTTTTACTGTCATTTTTATGTCCCATGTAATTTATTATTTGTAATTGCCGACGGTCTGCGTGTTGTGTACCTACACACATACATCGGCATTTGATAAAAAAAACATACATGTTGGGGCTGGCAGGAGCGTAAATGTTTAATCAGTTGAAATGATTACGCGCCTGGCTGTTATCTCTCCCAGGAGTTGCCTTCTTGAGCAATATTGCTCAATTTTGCTTGTTTTTTATTGGTGTTTGTTTTTCAAATTGCCAATCTCTTCGTAGGGGGTTAGACAAGGGGGTGAAACGAAAATTCGAGTATTTTCTTAGCGTGTCGTTTAATTCCCTCATTTTATATTTTTCAGCAGTATCTGCTGAATCAATAAATGCTTAACCTTTAACACGATGATATCACAGGTTAAAAAAATCCTTTAATTAAGAGTGGCTGAATAACAAATAACGCCAAACGTTAATCGCATAAGGAACTTTAATCCGCCGATTCGTGCCTAAAAACAATAATTATCTTTATCGTAATTACCTACTTAGCTATACGTTAAGCATATTTATTAGAACTCATTTATCTCTTGAATTAACTTGTCATTGTCATAAAATGAATTACACAATTTTTTTGGTATTATTTACCTACACATCTTGATTACTTTCCGCTATAGAAACCCCATTCATAACTTAATGACGTTGTACGAGGAGTAGTCGAACGTTAGTCGCCTCATAATTACAATACAAAATTAATTCATCATTTTTCCCACCAATTTCTTGACAGGTCTGGGTTAGACCAGTTGAATAGACAATGTAACGCAGAAGTATTATATGTTTGTACACCTGTCGCCTTTACCGCTAATTCGACTCCTACGGGGGCTTTTTACATAGGGAATAGCCTCACGTCTAAAGGGTCTTCATAAATGATTATAAACCACGTGACCGCATTATTAGGCAACCATATATACAGGAAAATGTGTACTTGGTTGCTGTTTTAACAAACAATGAAATTTAAATAAATGCATATTTCTAAGGTAATGATCATGGAACTAGCATTATTATAAATATTCTTGTATACAATAAAATTGGTCTTTGCCTGGGCTGATAAACTATCTGTACAGTGTACAGCTGTTGATATCATTTTAATTTGTTTATCGACATATTTTCAATATTTTTTTTTAAATTGCTCCATTTCCAAGGAAGGATATCGCAATTTGGACCCACCTTAGTGTTTCGCAAGGCGAGACGGTCTGATGTCATCTAAACAATTCGCTGTGGGAAACATTAATGCGTATTTTTCAACAGTTTATTAGAAACAGTTAATCCCAATTTCCTTTGTATATTAATCTCTTATCTACTGTAAATATTGAATATGTATAAATCATCGTTCGGGTATAAACCGAATATAAGGAAAGTGAGATATCCCTCAAGGTCATTTTTCATATTTCACAAGTCACAGCAAAGCTAAGCAAAGAGTGGAAACTAAGAAGAGACGACACTTCCTTATGAATGGGATATAGTCATAAATGACAAACGTATAATTTGACCTACATTATTTATTTTATCCGTGAGAGCTGTCAAAATCACTGTCAAATTTAAAAATTGAAAAGTATGTCTTTCGTACTTAATTTTGAAAACAATGTGATTTTTCTTAAAAGAAGAGATATAAAGTATTTCAAATTTTTCTATTTTTATAATTGAAATTAAAATAACGTTTTCACTTTTGACAGCTGTCAAATTTTCTGTCAAATGAATAAAAATGCATTTTAATAATTATTTCCACAAATGATTTTAGTACTTAAAGACATTTTTTTATAGGTTTTGGAGGTACTGAATATGAAATTAATGTCATAAAATTATTATGTTTGTTGGTAGCTGTCAAAATTGCTGTCAAATTTAAAACTATGCAAGTTTGTCATCCATAATTTTATAAACAACGTGAATTTCCATAGAAGGGAAATCAAGTGTTTTTTTTTAATTTGCTAGTTCCATAACTGATTCTTTACTTTTGACAGCTGTCAAAATTTTTGGCAATGAAAATGCTATTTATTAATTATTTCAACAAATCAAAGTATCTAGCAGATATTTTTCTATAAGCTTTGGAGGAACTGAATACGAAACAGTTGTAAAGAAGTAATATATTTGGTGGTAGCTCCCAAAATTGCTGTCAAATTTAAAAAATGCAAGTATGCCTTTCGTAATTTTGAAAATAACGTGAATTCCTATAATAGAAATGCTATTAAGTGTTTTGAAATTTGCAAGTTCCGTAATAGATAATAAAATAAAGTTTTCATTTTTGACAGCTGTCAAAATTCTTCAACTTAATGAAAATGACATTTTATAATTATTTAAGCAAATATGTAAATGTACTTAACAAACATTTTCTTACTATTTTTGGGGGTATTGAATACGAAATCGATGTCAAAAAAATATTATGCTGGTTGGCAGATGCCAAAATTGCTGTCAAAATAAAAAATTTACAAGTATATTTTTCGTAATTTTGAAAATGATGTTGATTTCCATAGAAGAAGATACATAAAATGTTTTAAAACTTTTTAGTTCAGTAATTGATATTAAAATAAAGTTCTAACCTTTGACAGCTGTCAAAATTTCTGTCAACTTAGTAAAAATTACATTTTATTATTATTTCAACGAATTAAAGTGCTTAACAAACATTTTTCTATAGGTTTTGGAGGTAATGAATTCGAAAGTAATACGAAAAAGATATACTTGCATATTTTTAAATTTAGTAGCAGTTTTGGCAGCTACTAAAAAACATAATATTTTTTTGACATCAATTTCGTATTTAGTACCTGCAAAACCTATAGAAAATTATCTGCTCGGCACTTCAATTTGTTGAAATAATTATTAAATGGCATTTTTATTAGGTTGGCAGAAATGTTGACAGATGTCAAAAAGCAAAAAATGTGTTTTAATATCAATTACGGAACTAGCAAATTAAAAAAAGCACTTAAATCCTTTATTCACTGGAAATTCACATTGTTGCCAAAATTAAGGGAGACAAACTTACATATTTTTAAATTTGACAGCAATTTTGGTACCTACCAACAAACACGATGTTTTTTTGAAATTAATTTCGAATTCAGTAGGTACCTATGCAAACTATAGAAAAATGTCTGCTTTGTACTTTCATTTGTTCAAATAATTATTAAATGACATTTGACATATGCCAAAATCGAAAACATTTTAATTTTAATTATAAAAATAGAAGATTTAGATTTAAAGAATTTTATATTTCTTTCTCTATAAAAACTCGCATTGTTTTCAAAATTACAAAAAACGTACTTGTAAAATTTTAAATTTGACACTGATTTTGGCAGCTGTCAAGAATAAAAAAATAATGAAAATTCTATTTCGGCAATCTATTACATATCTATTTTTAAAGTAAAGATTTAAAACGAATTGGACGTTTCTTTATATGTATATTATTATGTGTGACCTGTAGACTGATTTTAATTAAAAAAAAAGGATATTTTTCTATAAAAAAATTAATTTTGGATCTGAATTATAAAAAATTATAACTTAAAAATAAAAATCCGGCTCGAGAGATTGATGATTAAAAAAAATAAGACGATCCAATAAAGTCTGAGGGCTACAGTGATTTTTGAACAGTATTTTTTTCACGCCCCACTGTGGGCGTCCGGTCCTGATAACGTCCTTTTAACTGTGCGTGAGTCTAGGTGAAAGACCTTTTTTACCAAAAAAATGTTCCTATTTAGAATCTTTAGAGTTATACCAACGCTACATTAAATTTCTACAACCAAGTTAGCATCATCAGGAGATTACGTAGCTTTATTTTGACTTGTTGATACAACAGGACATGAAACAACTTTCTTTAAACAGTCAAAATTATTTACAAAAACTTGCCAAAAATATCCCAGGAACGTGCAACAATTACATACAAAATCGACTGCAACGACTAGAACTTTCAACACTAGAGTCTTATTATTTTCATTCTATTAAACCTCAAGGCAGCTGAAAACATGAAAAATTGTTTACAGCGAATCTAAACATAGAATTCCGGATAAACTGTAAAATATATACAACCAGGTATTTTCCAATACGGTTTTATTTATTATATGCAATTTAAAAAAAAACCTACATCATGTAAATATATTCAACACTGTTCCGATAATACATACCTAGTAACCAACACACTCGTTATGAATCATTAACGCCGATAATGTATTTGCATTAGATATTCCGCAAATCCAAACAAGGAAAGTAAAAGTTCCCCAAGCATTTCGTTTGCACCATAAACTGTAATACAAATATTAGCAGGTACGTGTGGGTCAGGATAAACGATGTTTCACCTACATATAACGGTATTAATCAGCGTTAATTATTCCTGTACACTCCGTACAACAATCGCCACACATAAACATTGCAACCAAGCAAACAATAACGGAGATGAATCAACGCAACGCAACTCCGGACAGAGATAAAAAAAAGGTTGTTTGAAATTGACAGTCAACTTTTGGCTGATGACTTCCCTCTGGTACGACTATGCCTGTAGCGTACAATTTCCAATAAAATCTACTAATATCTCCAATAAATACGAAATTGGTGTCGCAGATTTTATCACCCCAATAATAGCTGTAATTTAAAACGAACAGACAAGAAGCGATATTGATATTAGGAACGCAGTGGCAGAACGTTACAACCGCAGGACAATAATCGACAGGAGTCATGCACAGCATAACTTCCATTCTAAATTACTTACGTGACCTTATTACAAACCGGGTAAGAGCTGCTCATAAAATCAATTTTTGAACTGATCTTGAAATCACACGCACGGTGTGGATTCTCCCACGCGCGAATTACTGTAATAACATGACGCAGAGTTGCCTGCAACGATGGAAACCGTGTCACACATCATGTACGTACCAAGGAGAAAACACGTTCTCGGTCAACGAAAAAAGAACAAGGGACAATAATTAAGACCAAAGAGCGGTCTCAGATGTGCATAACAATGGACTAGAACAGTACAACTTCGACCTTAGACGTGCAGTGCGACTTCGCCCTAGCCTTGCACCTTACAAAGAGACGTTTGAATTACGCTCTCACCTGATGGAAATTCAACAAAGTACTTACGTATGGTTACAACCATGGACATACAAACAAGAAGGGAATAGTATTGCTACCGATTTCTACTGAATGATAGAAAGTGAGGTTATGGTTCTGTCAAAGCTTCCTCCATACGCGCAGACAATAGTAAAATAACCTATGAAGTTTTTCCGTAAAATTCAAGCAAATGATAATATTGACATAAATTGCATAACACTGTCAACAAACTTCCTCCAACATCTGTCATTAAATTATGCAACAATACGTTACACATGACTTGTAAACTCACAGTTCACACTGACACTGTACAAACTTCCTCTAACATATATGTCATTAAATTATCCAATTTCTACAGAATGTTAGAAAGTGAGGTTATGTTTCTGTCAAAGCTTCCTCCAACAACATAGGCGTAGACAATAGTGAAATAATATCAATTTTTCCGTAAAATTTAAGCAAATAATATTAACATAAATTACTCAAACTGACACTGTCAACAAACTTCCTCCAACATCTGTCATTAAATTATGCAACAATACGTTTGAGCTATTGTAAGTTGGTCACTGGTAAACTGACACCGACACTGTAAACAAAATTCCTCTAACACATATTATGTCAAATTATCCAATTTCTACAGAATGTTAAAAAGTGAGGTTATGTTTCTGTCAAAGCTTCCTCCAACAACATAGACGTAGACTATAGTAAAATAATATCAATTCTTCCGTAAAATTTAATTAAATAATATTAACATAAATTACTCAAACTGACACTGTCAACAAACTTCCTCCAACACCTGTCATTAAATTATGCATAATTCGAGCCATTGTAATTTAGTCATCTGTAAACTCACACTGACATTGTAAACAAATTTCCTCCAACATCTGTCATTAAGTTATCCAATTTCTACAAAAAGTTAGAAAGTGAGGTTATGTTTCTGTCAAAGCTTCCTCCAACAATATGGGCGTAGACAATAGTAAAATAATCTCAATTAATTCTTCCATAAAATTTAAGCAAATGATATTAACATAAATTATTCAAACTGACACTGTCAACAAACTTCCTCCAACATCTGTCATTAAATTATACAATAATACGTTCGAGATACTGCAACTTGGTCATTTGTAAACTCACACTGACATTGTAAACAAACTTCCTCCAGCATCTGTCATTAAATTATCCAATTTCTACAGAATCTTAGAAAGTGAGGTTATGTTTCTGTCAAAGATTCTTCCAACAACATAGGCGTTGACAATTGTAAAATAATATCAAGTTCTTCCGTAAAATTTCAGCAAATAATATTAACATAAATTACTCAAACTAACACTGTCAACAAACTTCCTCCAACACCTGTCATTAAATTATGCATAATTCGAGCCATTGTAATTTAGTCATCTGTAAACTCACACTGACATTGTAAACAAATTTCCTCCAACATCTATCATTAAGTTATCCAATTTCTACAGAATGTTAGAAAGTGAGGTTATGTTTCTGTCAAAGTGTCCTCCAACAACATAGGCGTAGACAATAGTAAAATAATCTCAATTAATTCTTCCATAAAATTTAAGCAAATGATATTAACATAAATTATTCAAACTGACACTGTCAACAAACTTCCTCCATCTGTCATTAAATTATACAATCATACGTTCGAGCTATTGTAATTTAGTCATTTGTAAACTCACACTGACATTGTAAACAAACTTCCTCCAGCATCTGTCATTAAATTATCCAATTTCTACAGAATCTTAGAAAGTGAGGTTATGTTTCTGTCAAAGATTCCTCCAACAACATAGGCGTAGACAATAGTGAAATAATATCAAGTTCTTCCGTAAAATTTCAGCAAATAATATTAACATAAATTACTCAAACTGACACTGTCAACAAACTTCCTCCCACATCTGTCCTTAAATTATACAATAATACGTTCGAGCTCTTGTAATTTAGTCATTTGTAAACTAACACTGACATTGTAAACAAATTTCCTCCAACATCTGTCATTACGTTATCCAATTTCTACAGAATGTTAGAAAGTGAGGTTATGTAAAGCTTCCTCTAACAACATAGGCGTAGACAATTGTAAAATAATATCAAGTTCTTCCGTAAAATTTAAGCAAATGATATAACATAAATTATAAATTACTCAAACCGACATTGTCAACAAACTTCCTCCAACATCTGTCATTAAATTATACAATAATACATTCGAGCTATTGCAACTTGGTCATATGTAAACTCACACTGACATTGTAAACAAACTTCCTCCAGCATCTGTCATTAAATTATCCAATTTCTACAGAATCTTAGAAAGTGAGGTTATGTTTCTATCAAAGATTCCTCCAACAACATAGGCGTAGACAATAGTGAAATAATATCAATTTTTCCGTAAAATTTAAGCAAATAATATTAACATAAATTACTCAAACAAACACTGTCAACAAACTTCCTCCATCTGTCATTAAATTATACAATAATACGTTCGACCTATTGCAATTTAGTCATCTGTAAACTCACACTGACATTGTAAACAAACTTCCACCAACATCTGTCATTAAATTATCCAATTTCTACAGAATGTTAGAAAGTGAGGTTATGTAAAGCTTCCTCTAACAACATAGCGTAGACAATTGTAAAATAATATCAAGTTCTTCCGTAAAATTTAAGCAAATGATATAACATAAATTACTCAAACTGACCCTGTCAACAAACTTCCTCCAACATCTGTCATTAAATTATACAATAATACGTTCGAGCTCTCGTTCGAGCTATTGTAATTTAGTCATCTGTAAACTCACACTGACATTGCAAACAAACTTCCTCCAACATTTGTCATTAAATTATCCAATTTCTACAGTATGTTGGAAAGTGAGGTTATGTTTCTGTCAAAGCTTACTCCAACAACATAGACGTAGACAATAGTAAATTACTATTTATGTTATTTATTTATGATTAAGCGTATTTTGTGAGTTGTAAATACAGTTAGACAGTGTCTGATATGCAAAATACTAGATTACAAGAGCCCAACCATATTTTTTCACAGTTAAATTTATAGAAACCACTATTTTGCAGTGGTATTGATATACAGTTTAACGGTTGTTTAAATTTTACGGAAGAACTTGATATTATTTTACTGTTGTCTACGCCTATGTTCTTAGAGGAAGCTTTGACAGAAACATAACCTCACTTTCCAACATACTGTAGAAATTGGATAATTTAATGACAGATGCTGGAGGAAGTTTGTTTACAATGTCAGTGTGAGTTTACAAATGACTAAATTACAATAGCTCGAACGTATTATTGTATAATTTAATGGCAGATGTTGGAGGAAGTTTGTTGACAGTGTCAGTTTAAGTAATTTATGTTATATCATTTGCTTAAATTTTACGGAAAAACTTGATATTATTTTACAGTTGTCTACGCCTATGTTGTTGGAGGAAGCTTTGACAACAACATAACCTCACTTTCTAACATTCTGTAGAAATTTGATAATTTAATGACAGATGTTGGAGGAAGTTTGTTTATAGTATCATTGAGTGTATTGATGTATAATTAATGACAGATGTTGGAGGAAGTTCGTTATCAGTGTCAGTAGGAGTTTGCAAGTTGCCAGGACTCGGAAGTTGTCATTATTTTGTGCCATTCATTAAAAAAGGTGATAGAATGTGATTCTGTTGGCATCAAAACAAGGGTTATAATACTGTATCTTACTTTATTATCAATCATGTAACACAATAAGTAAAGTTGGATAAACATTGTCAGTATGAAAATGATAACATATACAAGGGTATGTATGATTGATATAATATGAATACGTCCCTTCCGAATCCGAATGAATGAATTTTGGTTCTTTCTTCAGGAACTTTCTAAACGTCGGAGCGATGACTAACACAGATAAATAGATCTATACATATGCCATTTTTAACGTATATATGCGTATTAGCAACAATCGGAATTGATACAATCAGTTTTGCAATCGCTACGGTAATCTATTTGTGTAACAAACAATGTATATTTTTAGCTTGGTTCCCTCGAATCCATTTCTTGAAAATACTCTCCGATACAAGCGTTTTCGCATTAATATCATACAAACCAGCAGTCCAGCGTCAAGGATGCGTGGTTTCTTCATTAGATTTATACGAATGTTAAAAATATACATAATTTTACGATAGTCCAGTTTGGTACAAGGTGATCCAATGTCAAAATTAATGTCTATACGCCAAGTTAGGCGAAACGAACGAGGCGTCGCCAATCATACCAACCTCTCTATAGGCATGTAGGAAATTAAAGCGAATTTGAGCTTGGATAAGTTATAAGGATTTTCTTGACATTAAAACTATAATAATCAACGCCGAAGAGAACCTTGAAACTCCGACAGAAGCATTAAGACTCTTGACCATTCTGACGCCCATTACCAATTCCGGTGTTCCGCAAGGATCTGTTTTAGCGCCAACTCATGGTACCGCCATACAACAAAATCATACTTTTCACAGCAGATTTGGAATTCATAGGAATGTATTCATTCAAGAGATATTTTTAATATTTACTAAGATCCTCCTCTCAATAAATCTTGACGCACGGTGATGACGCCACCCCAAACAAATGTGTGCACGATTCAAACAACAGTTACATTATACCCATTACGGTTGTTACTAGGTCAAAAACAATTGTGGGATGTGTTACTAGGTTACGTATTTTAATTCGTTTCAATGAAAATTACACGGTTTTCATAACATATAATGTTACATTCTTACACCCGCAATCGGGTTATGACTGTGAGCTTTGTAATGAGACTTTTTTTTTATATCTGTACTAATAGTAATTTAATTCGAGTCGTTAGCACTTGATTATGAAATTATTCCTATTGTCGACAGCGATTTGTTTTACTGTGGCTATAATTTTATTGTCATTTGTACATAAACACCGCTCGCAAGGTTTGTAATTTGAATATTAAATATGTATATTGAATGTCGGTTTCATTGAATTTTAGTTTATGTATTTACTTCGATCCAAGGCCGATTCTAAACCGGCTATGTTAGCCCTGAGACGGCAAGATTCACTTCCGAAAGAAATTAAACAAACAGCTTTGCATATATTACGTATGGTCCTTCGGGCCGGATTTAGAAAATACCAGTTGCAACAAGACTGAATTAAAATAATCTTTTATATTTGTTCCGGCTATAGAATATCGTCAATTGCTAAAAAAATAATAACGAACCGTATATAAAAAAATATCATTAGAAAGATGTTTCGAGAAATATTAATTACAATTTATTTTCTACGAATAATAATTTAATTGAAGTCGTTAGCTCTTGATTATTTCATTGTTCCTATTGTCAACAACGACTTGTTTTATTATAGAGTTATATGTAATTAAATTGTCACTTCTGGAAAATAATGTAAACATTTTAATATTAATTACATTGAATGTCAGTGTTTGACTTGGATTCCTTGATTTTTTGTTTATATATTTACTTTGATTCTGCGTCCATTTTTAGACGTAGAAATCTCAAAAAACACACCCGCTGTATCAGTCCTGAGCGAGCAAAGAAGGTAAGAAAATATGCTTGTATTATAAAAACCACATACTTTTTCCATGGTCCTTCGAGCCGGATTTTGAAAATAATACCAAGACTGAATTAAAATAATCTTTTGTTTGTTCTGGCTATATCCTGCTGTCTGTACCCAAAAAATAAGCAGAGACCACTAGAAAGGTGTACCTATTGACAAAATATGAACTAATTTTTTTTTAATTTCTGCTGCAAATGCTTGTTTCTTGCATTTTTTAAGTTATTGCTTATTCTACTTACGCTTTGTAGGGGTCGTAGGAATGGTTCGTGTCCATACCTGGAATGAAAAGAAGACTATTAGAAAATTTGAGATACAACAGAGTTGAAATTCATTTTGTTCCCTCGTCGTTGGTGGATTCGAAACAAATTGAATACCAACATATGGCCACTTGAGCATTTTAATTTATTACTGATAGTGGTAAGTGTGGTTCCGTGTAATTAACAAGGCAAGTGGTTTTCGCCAGAGCTTGACTGATAAAATAACCGGAAGTAAAAAACGCACTTGTAGATACGAAAAATACTCATGTATTGATTGGTAATTATTAATTTACGTCACAGTGTTGGGCCGCAAAGATCGAAATTTAAAACTGCACCAAGAGCTCTGTTGGAAGCATCTTGTCAAAAACACAAGCTTCCAATATTCTAAATTACCTTGACTTGACTTGACTTTTACCTATCCGCAAAGTCACTGCCGAATTGTTGCATGCATAAGACACATTTGTATCTTATCTCTATGATCGTTTATATTAACCTCGACACAAATAAACTAGACACCAAATGTGTATTTTAATTAACTAGCTAACAGCTAAGTGATGATGGGCTTAATAGGTTCCAATTTTTTAATCACTTTTGCGACATGCTTTTTAAATTCGTGTTTATTTATTTAATACTCGGTGCGTTGTTTAGGCTGGGGCAAGCGCCCACTATTTATTTACGTAATACTCCAACGATCTAATAAATCATTGAACTTAAAATGATATACGCTAGCGTTAAATGCCAACTATGAAAGCAGCTATTGCGTAACGGAAACGACTGATGTAGAGGCGATTAAAAACGATAGGAATAAAACGGGTCGGCTCTCCTGCTTTGTTTGTTTCAATGCGGAGGATAGAATAATCGCCCAAACAACAATGAAGCTCCTGCAAAATACAGCGGCACGTTGCCAGATCAGATGTCAAATTTACTACAATAACTGAAAATATATATAGTTATAAACTGACATAGTTAGTCCGTACAATATATATAAACGGTCATTGTGAAGCCCAAAATGGCACCGTTGGGGCTCAACAACGTACCGAGGTGTATATCATCACCATTTGGTTAAATATGCAAAGTTTAAGGAGGGCTCAAGAACGAACTACTCTCATCTACGTGTATATCTCGATTAGTTCTCTCTCACGGACGCTGCAACTAGCAGGAAAAATTTATGTCATACGCCAACGATATAGCAACAATGTTGGACTCGTAACGGTGCCTATGAAGGTCCACCTGAGTACTGTTTAAAAAAGACCAAAAAGGCAATAAAGTTACTCATTTATCTTGGGCGGGATCCACAACGACCTATTGGTATATCGGGCTCAACAATGTACCGTATATAAGTATATATTTTAATATGACAGTATATATATTTTTAATTCGAGTATAAACTACATCCATTGACTGTTTCTCATTTTTTGTTGCTTTACACGAATGACATGCAACTTTGCTATAACTGAGGGGTAAATTGCGGACCCTTTCTCAAAAAACGTCCCACTACATTCTCGCAATTCCGTAGTTTCACAAATGTGCAAGGGATCTGAGGTAATGGAACTGTTTCCGCACGTCTATTGGCGCCAAATCAGGAGACTTGGCTGGCCGTTCTCAATAATTTCGGGTGCATTATTGGGATTACCATTGACTAGTTTTTCGTTGATGGGTCCTTGGAATCCAAAAGTATCTAGATGATTGCACCCCGTATAATGATCGCTAAAGTTAGTGCTATTCGGAGTTACTACAGTCAACCTTAACGTTTGCTTCAAAAAAAAAATACTAGCAGACAGCGAAGAATATTTTAAATTTTAATTTTTCTATTACTACTCTTAGTAATAATGTACTATATATTCGATTACTATGATCTAATATGCCACAATCACATCTCTGCAGGATATCGAATACCGGTCGCAACCGAGATATGATTAATATATACATTTTTAATTTGTTGTCTAGCGTAAACGAGAAACTTTAAGCGAAATATAAATAAATTGCTAGTCCAATCAATATAAATATGAAAAATGATTTGTAAGAGTTTTTGGCTTCTTTAATTTCAGTAGGGGCGTGGCTCCGTTCCACCAATGTCGCGACGTATTCACGCGCACCGTCAAATTTTACGTCACTGAGAGGGGGCGGATTTGCTTTTAGTTTCGGGGAGATCCAGGGGTCTAGAGCGAGTGTGGATTCAAGTTGGCGCATGCGCAGAGCTAACAACTGCCTCTGAAAATTCTCAAAAATGCACGAAATCACGGAAGACAAATCGAATGGCGCAACATTAAATTTCGATACATCGTCCATAAAAAATATGAATGAGAATGAACTGTCTGCTGAATGTTTTTTGCTTTCGGTTTCTTTTGTCTTCATCCAAGTAAAACAACTCGGGGCGGAATACTTTATGCTTATGGAGCATTAATAAACCACGTCATAATAGTCTTGACCTGAATAGTTTGTCATGTAAATATTTGCCTTAAATTGTTTCGTTTATGAAGCAGAGAATACTTATTGGAAGTTTAAAATAAATGTTTGGTTTTCGTTTACCCGAGCCATGGGCGATATACATACAGGGTAATCCATTTTTTAAATTAGTATTATTTCAAACTGGGGCACCCTGTACATCGCTATTAGGCGTTCGCCTTACCAGAAAATTTAATAATATTCTTGAGAAGTGAAACTCCGAATCGATATTCCAACGGTAAACGGCGAGGTAAACAATCAAAAGGATCTTGACATTTAGACATTCCGGAGCGCCGCTATCGCTGTGGATTTAAGCAGGCGAGCAATACTCGCATTATAATAATAAATGTGACGTGAGTCTTAAGTATTAAATGGGGAATCAATAGAACTTATCGGATAAAGGGATATACATACACTTTAGCCGAGCCGGTGAAAGCAGATGTATTTTTTTTGCAAATCACTTGGAATGGGAAAAAACCTACACACCCTTGGAAATGTCGGTGTCTGCTTTACTCGTATCGTGTGACACATTTAAATTAATCTCACATGTTCCTTTGATCGGTTTTATCAAATAATAAATCATATCCGGCTCTTTTTTGGGTATGACAATTATCTAACATTCGGTAACGTTCGTTATCCCTAATTTTTTTTTTTTTTTTTTAAACAAAACTACTACGTAATTCGCTAGTATCCTCGAATAGTTTACCACGGGTTTAGCTCGGAGGTATTTTAGCCAAATAATCCATACTGGACGGATTCGCCGAACACGTGCATAGTCCGGAGTGTGGACCCGCCTTTAGCATGGTTATCCAAAGTATTATTACGGACGTGCTAATCCGTTAAATTATTAATAAAGAAAGTAGATAACGGCCACTTTTAAATACGAAAATGTACTGTTTGCTCTGCAATGATATTTTATTAGCACTCAGGCATGCAAGCGATGTACTTATGCATAACAATTTAGAGGCGTTTTTAAAAGGATCCTCACTTTCTCCCGAGAAAATTATTCCTCTCGTATGGTAATTCGCTAGTGTAGCGCTGGTAGGTATTTGCATTTTTGCGATAACGATAAGATATATGTTTCCACAGCATATAGCGCCGCAATTATGCAAATCGAATCACTGGAATATTATGGATAAATATTTGTATACTTTATTTGAATAGGTATTTATATAACTATTGGTTTGCTTTACCTTCGCTTGTTTCTTTGGACTTTCTTTAATTTGAAGCTCGCCAAGAATTTTACATTTAATATACAGGTTGTCTGCGAGGTGTCAAAATGACATTTATCGCATGAGGATTAAAAAGTATTTGCTTTTGAGTTTTGACGTACATTTTCAAACAAAAAAATTTCATATTAGGCATTTTTACTCAGAACTGCCCAAAAGCTTAAATCCAGGATTATAT
Organism: Rhagium mordax; assembly: GCA_963680705.1. Taxonomy (NCBI): domain Eukaryota; kingdom Metazoa; phylum Arthropoda; class Insecta; order Coleoptera; family Cerambycidae; genus Rhagium; species Rhagium mordax. The sequence continues at coordinate 2,232,786 of OY796660.1, read as the reverse complement.
CAAGTTCAAAAAATGGTGAAATTTTGTTTAATAAAAATTCAGAAAGTTTCATTTTAATGGGTTTTTGCGTTTTGAAAAGCATGCTGTGACAATTTTGTTTTGAAACAAAATTCGAACTGTCAAATAGATGTCAAGTAATTTGTAAGTTGTTTGTTTTTGGCGCATCTTGTATTTTTTTAACAAAATTTAAATATTTTTTAACTTTAAACTACTTTCATTAGTAAAATTTTTCGATAAAAAATGCCTAATATATTTTTATTTTTTCATTCAGTTTCATCGAGTTTCATTTATTTACAAAAAATTCATGGAAACAGAGGAAAATCCTCGTGAAAATCAGATAAATAGAATATTTTTTCAGTTATGAAATTTAAAAAAAATTTAAAAAATCAAAAAATTCGAAAAATAAAAAAATTTTACTTAGATCTTAAATACATGAGATATTGATTCTATACACCCTGTATAGGTGCTTCCTATAAAACTATACCCCCCCCCCCCTTATTTCGGTCAATTACACAGAATTTTCCGTAGATTTTGAATATGCTATTACTTTTTTTCCTACTTCAACCGTATACGAGGGGCAGAAAAAAGTTTGGTTTTTTTAAATAAAAAATAAATAAAACACCCTATATATTTTTACATATTTGGATTCGCCTCGTCCTTGTGATTACAAATATATATGACACTTAGTATGTATTTGCTATAAAAATGGCGTAAATAATTGAATTTAAACTTAGGGCGTTTCCTTCAAAACTATACCCCCCTTATTTCGACCAATTATTAACGATTCAAAATTTTCAAAACCTACACATAGAATTTTTCGTAGATTTCATATATGCTATACTTTTTTTCTTCCTTCAACGGTATACGAAGGGTGGAAAAAAGTATGGTTTTTTTATGGAATGCCCTGTACATTTTTACATATAAAAGTATTATAAATATTTATAATCAGAAAGGTAGGGCGGATCTAAATATGTAAAAATGTGATATTTTTATATTTATAATAAATATTATGCCATCTTTGCCAACCCTGCCATGTACATTACAGCATATTTGAAATCGCGATATTTTTCTGAATTGCAAATGTAGGCATATTCTATTCAGTGATTTTAAATTTATTAACAAAAAATAAGTTCACAACAGTTTTACCCGGTGATTGTGATCGTGTTGCCATTTTTCCAGCCAAACAGTGCCGGTTCTAGGGTAGGATCGAACAAGGGGCGCCGGAGGCGCCCTAATCTAACAACAAACTGAGAAAAATCCTACTGGCATTTCAGGAAAGGATCCCATCACAGAATCTCGCCCCTCCGCAAAAAATCCCTAGAACCGGCGCTGCAGCCAAACTGCATTTTTCACTTTTCAATTAATATCGTGGCATTAACTAGCTCATGTACATAAAATACTACCTTGGCTACAACCTTCCTATATTAGACCACTAAGTTTCTTCTAATAGGGTTCTCCTTGAAACACATTTATTAAAACCTAGCCTGAAGACATTCCACCATTTTAAATCGCGAATAAAGGGAACACCGAACGAACAACTACATCGTATACTTTCACAAAGAGTGCTGTTTCCAAAACAAAAGCAAAATAATGACAATGACATAAGGTCATGAAATAAAAAAACAATACATAAAATTTGTTGAAAACAAAGAAACGCGGCGTAAGAAAACGTGATAACGGATGATAAACAAAAATAATTTACATATCACAGTTTAGTTTTGAAGCTCAAGCAAGAAACTTTTGATATACAATCAAAAGTTAAAATATTAAAAATTAAAACGAGTACACTAATTGGTAGAAGCCGGACCTGAGCAGGTCAAGACAGGACCGGCTCTAGCACAAAATAATATATTTTTTGTGGCCAATATGGCCGTTTTTTGCATAATACAATATGTTACCTTGCAATTAACAGTTACTTACTAGTGAATTCCAAAACGTTCGCAGTCAAATAATCACTACAGAATTCTAAACAAGCCGCCAGAGGAATTTATGACTCGAATTTTGGTTGTAACACTGGCACAAATGCATTCATATGACAACTACGAAGAGTTATAGTCCAACGTACAGGGTGGGCAATTGAAAATGAAAAGGAAGGGTTCTCGGGTAGCTCAAATTTTTCTTTTAAATAAAAAAAATAATAAATAAATAATAAAAAAATTTTTTCTGGGTTTGCCCAATTTCTTCGCTCACATGTTTCTGTTTTTCTGTTTTCTGCGTAACGATAAGCAACACTAATTTTGCGGCACACATGTCCTCGATCCAATACATCTGCCGCCAGCTGGGCAGTGGGTGTGCCAACCTACGACACCAATTTTAATGTGGCTTATTGATTTTCGCAGGTTGCGTATTGTAATCAATCATTCCCACTGAAGCATATATCAGTCAGTAATGCGATGCGTTAAAAAAAAAATCAGTTTTTAATCGATGTAGCACATAAAACATAAAAATCCTATATCCTCTACGAAATCCGCTTGAGTCACGTTCTAAACGCTCATTCTGCTATTATAACTGGTCGACCCTGATACAAATCACTTTGGATAGATACATGGCTAACTAGATAATCTTAATGCGTTATTAGACGATCGGTATCCTTAGACGGAACGAGACGGATGTAGCGGGCAATCGAAATATAAAAACCAATCTGTAACATAAATTCAACTTCATCAAAACATTGGGACTTCGTTGCGTAACTGTACAAAAAAAACTAGGAGGCCGAATCAGGTGATCTAGCTGGCCACCACATACAAGATGGAGATCTTCACTCTCGATTGTTTCTCCTGGTTATTTTTGAAACAGCTCCTTCCCTCCAACAAATTTGGTTTTCTGGGTTCCTTTGTTGACTTGGAAGCCGGTTAATAAACATTTAAAACAAGGTTAATTTTAGAGAAAGCGGTCGTTTTAGTTCAATGCGTTTTTTAACTGTTCTACTGCAGTAATAGCTTTTTAAAATTGGGTCTAGTAGCTATGCTATCGAAAATGGATAGTAAATTGGGTCATTCCTTGTTATATTGCAGGGGAGATAAGATACCTGTTTATCAAAACAAGTACGTAATACCAAAGATTACCAAGTCACTAGGTGGGTACTAACAATTCCACATTATTGCTGATAAAAGTGCTGGCTTCGATAAATCTAAATAGCACACGAGTCATTGATTCACTATGCAAAATCGTAGGGGGAAATGATGTTTAAATAGTTGTCCTGTTCAGTCCAACGCACATCAAGAAGAAAGGGAAGACACAAGAAGAAATAGAATGAAGAAGAAGATACAAAGTTATAACCACAAAGAAGTGACACAAAAAGAAAGTACCAAGAAAATCTTAAGAGAAACTTGGAAGATCAAGAAGAAGAAATTAATAAAGAAGAACACTGAAAAAGCGGCAAGAGTCAGGAGTATCAAAACCGGGAACAAAACAATAAAGTCAGCACAAAAAGTTATTAAAGAGAAGAAAAAGCTATGGAAAAAATACCTCAGTTCAAAAATTTTGAAAAATTATTGAAAATATAAGGAGAAAAGAAGAGAAGTCGAAAACCCAATAAAGGAAGCGAAACAAGAAGCATGGAGGAAATTTGGACAAAAGATGAATAAAAATTATTACAAATCAAGAAGAAAGGGAAGACACAAGAAAAAATAAGAAAGAAGATAAAAAGCTATAGGCAAAAAGTATCAATAAAACTTTAAGAGAAACCTCGAAGACCAAGAAGAAGAAATTAATATTGAAGAACATTGGAAAAGTTTAAAGAAGCAGCAGAAAAAAATTTTGGCATATCAAGAACAGGGAAAAAAATACAACGAGACTAGAATGGTGGTCAGTACAAAAAGCGAGACAAAAAGTCATTAAAGAGAAGAAGCTATGGAAAAAAGAAAAAATACCTGTTAAAAAACTTTAGAAAATTGTGAAAAATATAAGGAGAAAAGAAAAGAAGTGAAAAACACAATAAAGGAAGCGAAACAAAAAGAATGGAGGAAATTTAGACAAAAGATGAATGAAAACTTCAGGAAAAATCAAACAGTTTTACAACAGAAACAACTGAGACAAAAAACAGGACCGTATGAGAAATATAAAAAATAATGTGATGTATTTACACCGATTTACAGGGCTCTGTAGTATGCCCATAGCAAGTCCCTAAATGTGGTTGCTCAGCAGTCGTCTAAGAGATGGCGCCAGTGGTACGGAAACAAATGAGAAAACAAGTAGAATGTCGAATCATCTAGGGTGCACCTGGATTGTTCTAGAAGGTATCTCTTTAGATATATAAAGGCCAGGATGGTTCACTAAAGTCTATGGAGTGAACTGAAAAAGGAGCAGTGACTAGTACAGTGGCATGATAAATTGACGAAACGCAAAAACTCATTTTTTCGCTAGAATTCGAGAAAAAATCAAGTTTGTGATGGAAATTGCGATTGAGAGACTCTATAAAATGGCAGATCGAAAAATCAACCGGAAAGAATTATTCTTCGTTCACAAAACAAATACTACATCGGGAAGCATTTGGCCGATTCTGTTTAGACAAAGTGCTAATGAAAGCTAATAGAATGCCCTTTCAAGAGAGGTTATGCTCATCACATACATTCTTAACATATTCCATCACGTTTTGCAAATGTCAAGGAAATCATTTTTTAAAAATTGCAAATCCTGTTTTCAAAATATACTCCTCTACTTCTGGCGAATATTTTTATTGAAATTTTGATGTATTTTTAGGAGTAAAATTAATAAATCCAATGCATATACATCAAAGTTGATATTTTTATTTCGGTATACTTCTTCTTAGCGATATAGTGGGTTGAAAAAATCACGCGGAAAACCTCCAAAGATGCTGCGATCCGCCCAGTTTGAGACATAACGAGAATGGGACAGGGCTGGCCTCAGTTGTTACTAAATATTGACGATTAATTTTGGACCAAGTTCAATAAATTCATTAAGTAGGTATATAAAAAACAACAAATCACAAATTATATAATAAATTATAAATAAATAACACTAAATAGATCACAAGTATGGACCACTACACTAAATAATAACAATTGCACGCGCAAACGAAACAGAAGCCAACTTTGTATTCCAATAACATGTATTATCCCATCCCCCAGCAACTGGTGACCGCGGTAATGGGTGCTACCTGCGCATTATTATTTACTTGCCCCTCATAGAGAAGGAGAGATAGGTTGTGACGGTCGGCTTTCTTTGTAATTATTCGCGTGATTTTTCCAACCCATTATATTGCTAAGGTTTACTATACCGGGTTGCCAGCGGCCAAAATGGTCTCGAAACGCCAAGACGGCCCTGACTGTTTCAAACAAAAGACCGTAATTAAACAGTTTGAGCGCCACAGGAACAACATACGATCAGTAGAATTACGGCGGCAAAGTGGAATTTCAAAGAACTATGGCTGTTCCAACAAAATCTTAATTATTTATTAAAATAAACAAGTTTTGAATGCTTAGCTTTATGGATAAGTGATTATATAACTCGCGGCATATATATATGCGGGAAATACGCGAATAGATTCGCAAAACACGTTTTCTGTGAATCTCATACAGATTATCCGATAATAAATTGGCTTCCAAAAAATCGATCTCCTTGGAACAATAAATACGTTCATTAACGACCACGTATATACATATATAGCCAGTATAAATAACGATATTGGCTGCAAACAAGCAAACAGGATTACATGTTGGATTGTAACGGTGCGTTTATGTTATAGCGAGCAACACCGAATCAATACACAAACAAACTCGTTCGTTCGTTCGGTCACGTCCGGTACGAACGATAATTTTTATGACAGACAGACGCACCGACAATGGGGATTTTCTACGTTTCATCAAGATGTAGTAGATTTTCCTGATTGTACTAACAAGGGCCTTCCTTTGGATAATACGCCTCACAATTTATTCAGTTTCTTTCAATATTTGATGGTTGCCTCAACTCAACGAATTATTAAAACTCAATTACGGTAGCTGTACACACATAATCAATATGTCAGCGAAGCTATGATTTAATCGCAGGTAAAGCACAATAATAACAAGGCATTATTTCTCTGACCATAAATCGATTATTTACTTACATGTGGGCTTTGTTCATTTTCTTATTTATGGGAAATAAATTGCCTTCTGTTACATATCGCTACATCAAGACACGTCAGATTATTAAATTGTAATTCCCAATTATACCGAGTACTTTTCCGAGTTCTCGGTTCTTCCAGTTTCGATTTTGGGGCGACCAACTGAACGTAGCCAGCAGGAGAGGAGTGGATAGGATGCATTACTATTATTTTTATACAACTAATCATGCGCACCATTTGCCTAACATAACCTTAAATTTTCAGTTCTTGCAAAATTGTTTTCAGTTTTCAATTTAATTTTTGTAGTTTTAGCTTGGATCCATTATAACATTTACAAATTCTCTCAGATTCATAAAGTTTCAATATTGTAGATCATTAAAAATAGATTGCTAATAATTATAGGTTGGAATTCCAACCAAGAAAAAACAACACGTGGATCGTGGTTTCATTTAAAAAAAATGAAGGCTATGCAGAAATATTACATTTCCGATGTTCATTTGTTTTCATTAAAAAATATAGAGTAAAATAAATCTTTTGTCTCCACAATTCTTTAATAACTCATCAAGTAAAGTCGACTTCATATTTGTTCCGCAAATAAAAAATTACCGACAAAGGAACACGTGCAGCGGCTTCTTTAAGGGTCAAAGAGGCCGCGTTTCTGCTTTGTAAATGCGGCATTTTTTCCCTGCGTTACAAATAAGAAATGAACTTTAACTGCTGTTGCTTGTTTACTAAGTGTTGAACGATTAGCAGCAAACTGATTAAGGAAAACAAAGCAACTGGAATTAAAATGAAATTTTTATATTTACACCCTTGAACTAGCCGCATTTAGTATCTATAATAATAATATAATTAACTTTTTCATCGGCTAGACTAAATACAATAAGTTAGATGCGAATTACGTCGATTGAAATACGAAAGTGAGTGAATCTACGATTCAATAATTTTTTTCGCACTTACGTCATAACTCATTAATAGCCGGTTTGCTTCTATCAGATATCTTGCATGGTGAAATTATATGCGCAATATGAATTAGAAACTAATTAAGCTAAGACAAACGAGAAAAGGAAAATTTCACCAGAATTCTAACATTATTTTCACACTTTTTGTGGCAACCGAGAAAGAGAAAAATACCTCAAATCAACGACATTATTGCTACAATATCTTATAGCGGTTTTACACCAGTGATCTGTCAAATGTAGAGAACTGTACATAGTTCCGCAAAGAACCAATAGATGGCGCTGCTGTTTAGGAGTCTCCAAAAGGGATGAGGCGACACTTCTGCGAGTGGGGATAAAAACTGGTTTGCTATAGGTATCCTTTTACAGATTTTGATACAATTTCCCTGGCAACAAATACAAATTATGAACAGGAGCCTCAATGATTAATAACAATTACATATTGAATTTTTTTCGTAATTAACTAACAATAAATATACTTGATACGGCGTCTATAAATAGGAGCAATACAGTATTCATCGAGTTCATGTGATATAATTAGGAGGGTATTAACCTTAGGAAAGGACATTAGAAACAGTTCTATTCAGCTTCTGCAACAATTGGGTTATACAATTATTATTATTTTGGTTGCTACGTTCATGTGTAATTATCGAGGAAATAATTGCAACTTTATTCGTTAATAAATACAATTACGCCAAATGCATATCCGCGCTAAATTATTTTCGCCTAATTTATCTTGTTAACAATAAAGTTTCATTATTTTCGAGGACACAATTTTTTTTATTAATTAATAACCTAAACCACCCTATATCCTTCACCTGGACCAATTTCATTTCTTCGCCGCACCGTCGACATACCCTGCTCCGGTTCTGACTAATAGGGCCTATAATCATTTTTAATTGTGTTGAGTTTTACTGGTTGAGTGAAAAATACAGAGAGACGCAAAGCTATTTTCAATCATTTGTCGCAATTAACAATTTTAATAGTTATTTTAATAATACATTTGGTCGTGCACTTCGAATAAAGGATATAAAATTGTTTTATTCTAAATAAGCGACCCAAAAAACCTTTAAAGCACGTTTTCAGACAAAAGAACATTTATTTTTCAATAAAAATGTCCGCCATTTTGAAGCCACCAATGTGTTTTTTGAAATATTGACAAAAAATTCATAATCGGCGACCCAAAAAACCTATTAAAACCCGTTTTCAGAAAACATCGCTTATTTTTTATTAAAAATTTCCGGCATTTTGAAGCCACCATTTTGTTTTTTGAAAAACTGGAAACAAATTCAGAATTAGCAACCCAAAAAAATCCTTTAAATTCCGTTTTCACACAAAATCGTTTATTTTTTAATAAAAATTTCCGGAATTTTGTTTTTTGAAAAATTGACAAAAAACTGATAATCAGCGACCCAGAAAATTTTTTTTCAGATAAAATTGCTTGTTTTTTAATAAAAATGTCCGCCCATTTTGTTTTTCGAAAAATTTACAGAAAACTCATAATCAGCGACCCAAAAAACCCTTTAAAACTCGTTTTTAGAAAAAATCTCTTATTTTTTAATAAAATTGTTAGCCATTTTGATGCCACCATTTTGTTTTTTGAAAAATTCATACATACAATTCATAATCAGCGACCCAAAAAACCCTTTAAAATTCTTTTTCAGATGAAAATCGCTTGTTTTTTTAATCGAAATGTCCGGCATTTTGAAGTCGCCACTTTGTTTTTTGAAAAATTGAAAATAATTCGGAATGGGCTACCCAAAAAAACCTGTTTTCAGACAAAATCTCTTGTTTTCTAATAAAAATGTCCGCCATTCTAAAGCCACCGTTTTGTTTCTTACAAAATTGATCAAAAAATTTTTCCAGCGACCCCAAAAACCCTTTAAAACCCGCTTTCCGACAAGAACTGTTGTTTTAAAATAATAATTTCCGGCATTTTGAAGCCGCCACTTTGTCTTTTGAAAAAAAAATTCGGAATGGGCTACTCAAAAAAACCCAAAAAACCTATTAAAGCCTGTTTTTAGACAAAATCTCTTGTTTTTTAATAAAAAAGTCCCCCATTTTCAAGCCCACATTGTGCCTTTTGAAAAATTGACAAAAAAATCCTTTCCAGCGACCCCAAAAACCCTTTAAAACCCGCTTCCAGACAAAAATCTTTTATTTATAAGTAAAAATTTCGAGCATTTTGAAGCCGCCACTTTGTTTTTGAAAAATTTACTAAAAATTCTGAATGGGCTACCCAATAAACCTTTTAAAACCCGTATTCACACAAAATCTCATTTCTTCTACTAAAAATGTCCGCCATTTTGAAGCCACCGTTTTGATTTTTGAAAAATTGACAAAAAATTTGGAATCAGTAACCCAAAAAATTCCTCAAAACCCGTTTTCAGGCAAAATCTCTTTTTTAATAAAGGTGTCCTTCATTTTGAAACCGTCATATGGTTTTTTGAAAATTGATAAAAAATTCGGAATCGGCTACCCAAAAAATTTATTTGGAATGGCTTACATTCGAATTCAACACCGCCTCATATTTTGGCCACGTTTTCCAATTTTGGACCACTACGAGACGTGTTAAATTATTAATTTTGAAATATTCAGTTAAAATTTTCCAAATGGAATAACTCCATATTTTTTATTTTCAATGAATAAGTCAGATAAATATCTACAATTCCTTTCAGGTCATAAACCAGACAGGGATCTTATTTGGGGGCTACGCACTGCAATATGACTGCCACAAAGATGAAAAATTTTGGCAAAATATCAACGAACCGCTGCTCAGTCAAGTTCATTGGAGCCGACCCAATGGCTCAAAAAATGAGACTTTTATATGATACAAAATCAAAGCAAAACAGCCAAAGCAGCTCAGCTCTGCTGGTGCAACTATTTCAAACGCCTGGCCTGTTAGAAAAGAAAATTCGCCGGGCTTCCTTATGCACACGTACTCATCGCCAATACGTGAGTAGTACGTGTTGCAGTTGTTTATTTATATAATTTCACATTCACACACGAGTCCGTTTCATCCAAGGTTAATGAACGTAAATTGACCATGTGCCAATGCTGTGCAAGCTGCAATTTATTATAACCATTTTTAAAGTGCCATAATCCTCGGACGAGCGTTCCAACTTGGTCGCTCCTGATACAACTGCCACGAAAATAATAAAAATAAAGGAGTTGGATCACAAACCTACTGACGTGTGAGGTACCTCAAGGAGGCGACACTTAATTTTACCAAAAGATTAACAAGAAGTCATTATTAGAGAAGAAGAAGCCTGAATAGACGACACATCCACCCACCAGTACTCCTTGGAGGCTCAGGTTGATGAAAGTTATGATACTTGAACTTGCATTGCCAACCAATTTTATATTCATAAAGACGTTTGGTGTTAATTTAGTCCGTTGCTTTTGCGAAACCCTGCACCTAGGGCAGGCTTTTTATATTCCTGTTTTGAACTAGCGATACCCCACAAAAACATAAAAGGTTTTATTATCAAGAATACAGTTACGATAATTAAAAAAACAATAGAATTATGAATGATTAGCCGACATAATTGTTGCCCCATTCCTGAACAAAGCAGCGACTAAGTTAATTAACGTTTTTCCACTTTCAGCGTTATCCATGACTAACAAAATCTTTTTACAATGTTCAAGGCGAAAAGGAAGGAGTCTGATAGTTGTATTGGTAAAAAAGACGAAGTATACCGCTTTTTTTCGATTTAATTATTCCATGCATCGCCTACTAGCGCCGTGCCACAACAAAACGTTATGTAATAGTTTGGGAGACGATAAAAATAAAACACCGGCTGACCTAGAGATAAAGAACAAGTAATTAACATAAATTAAGTATTGATGAAGAGATTCGAGACCAGTTCCAGCATCAGGATCATCGTTTATCAAAGCAATCTTGACGTAATGGTTATGAAACGAAACGGCAATTTTTCTCGGTCAATCATTTTCGATCACTCTGTAGAACGGCCGGGCTGGTTCAGCTACTTGAACAAATTAAGCGTCAATATAACGATGCCTATTAACTCGTTTTATATGTGTCGTTAAATATGACTATTGACAAAGGAATGTCGCTGGAATTAACATTTTTTATTATTATTATTATATATTTATAAAGAGGCTTTTGTTTGAACATAAAAAACTTCGGCTTTTTGACCAGAAAAATGATGGACGATTAATGGACAAATAAAGTTTTAATAGAGAGAAAGGCTTATTCACTTTTTTCAGATACCTCAGGTAAGTGCGACCGAGGGATTGTCGATCAGGTTCATATCTGGTAAATTCCACAAAATCTGGCGTTTGAATGACCAAAAAACACTTCCTTACCCTCCTTCCGGAAGAATTATAGTTAAATGCGAGATCATTTTTCTAGGTCAATCATTTTCGATCACCTTGTATAATGGTCGCATAAGTTAACTGGATAAATAAGGTTTTAACACAAATATAAAGTGACTCATTAAATATTTTTAGATACGCCAGGTAAGTGTGGTCGAGGCATTGTCGAACTTATAGAGCGACTTATTAAATATTTTTAGATAAGCCAGGTAGGTAAGTATGGCCGAGGCATTGTTGATGAAATTTATATAGTTGAAATTTCTTAAAATGTCGCCTTTGAATGACCACAAAATACTTTTTCGGAACACTTACTCTAGTCACTTACTTTCTGACTAAAAAAATTATAGTAAAATAGACGACGATTTTTCCAGGTCAATCATTTTCGATCACCTTGTAAAATGGTCGCATCAGTTCACTGGATAAATAATGTTTTAACACAAAGATAAAGTGACTCATTAAATATTTTTAGATACGCCAGGTAAGTGTGGCCGGGGCATTGTCGATCAGGTTCATATCTAGTAAATTTCTTAAAATATGGGCTTTTCAATACCCACAAAACATTTCCAAACTCTCCAACCAGAAAAATTATAATAAAATGAGAGACGATTTTTCTAGGTCAATCATTTTCGATCACCTTGCAAAATGGTCGCATCAGTTAACAGGATAAATAAGGTTTCAAACACAAAGATAAAACAACTTATTAAATACATATTTTTAGATACGTCAGGTAAGTGCGACGAAGGGATTGTCGATCAGGTTTATATCTGGTAAATATCTTAAAATGTGGCCTTTGAATGACCATAAAACAGTTTCTCGAACACTTCCTTACTCTCTGACCAGAAAAATTATAGTAAAATGGAAGACGATTTTTCTAGGTCAATCATTTTCGATCACCTTGTATAATGGTCGCATAAGTTAACTGGATAAATAAGGTTTCAACAAAAAGATAATGTGATTTAAATATTTCTAGATACGCCAGGTAAGTGTGGTCGAGGCATTGTCGAACTTATAGAGCGACTTATTAAATATTTTTAGATAAGCCAGGTAGGTAAGTATGGCCGAGGCATTGTTGATGAAATTTATATATTTGAAATTTCTTAAAATGTCGCCTTTGAATGACCACAAAATACTATTTCGGAACACTTACTCTAGTCACTTACTTTCTGACTAAAAAAATTATAGTAAAATAGACGACGATTTTTCCAGGTCAATCATTTTCGATCACCTTGTAAAATGGTCGCATCAGTTCACTGGATAATTAATGTTTTAACACAAAGATAAAGTGACTCATTAAATATTTTTAGATACGCCAGGTAAGTGTGGCCGGGGCATTGTCGATCAGGTTCATATCTAGTAAATTTCTTAAAATATGGGCTTTTCAATACCCACAAAACATTTCCAAACTCTCCAACCAGAAAAATTATAATAAAATGAGAGACGATTCTTTTAGGTCAATCATTTTCGATCACCTTGTAAAATGGTCGGATCAGTTAACTGGATAAATAAGGTTTTAATACAAAGATAAAGTGACTCATTAAATAATTTTAGATACGCCAGGTAAGTGTGACCGAGGCATTGTCGATCAGGTTCATAGTTAGTAAATTTCTTAAAATATGGCGTTTCAATGAATATGAAACAGTTCCTAACTCTTCAATCAGAAAAATTATGGCAAAAAGGAAGACGATTTTTCTGGGTCAATCATTTTCGATCACCCAATCACGATTTTTAATATAAACTTGCTTATTAACTATGTAGGCAAGTACGTACCGTAAATGCAATACAGGTCAGCACGACGCCGCCTAATCTAACAACGAAATCTACGAAGCAACGCGAAAAATAACTGAATTAAGAAAAGCGTCACGATCAACGTGACAAATTGTAGGTCCGATGCCAGGAGAGAAGAAATCTCGTCGCGGTACATAAAGTTAAATTATATAACTGCATTACAATAGGTACCGTTTGTTATATAAACGATAATTGTTACGGGTGCAATACGTTGCGAAATAGTACAGGAAAAAAACTGGAGATTATTAGGTAAATGTTCGAATATAAACACTGCAATTGGGAAATGACGCAGAATCAACTCTGATATTTCGTGGTTTTACGCGGTGCTCGGCATAAAACCTCGAATGATCCATGCTCCATTTCTAAATTGGGAAATCTCTCTCCAAGAGATGACCAAATATGCACCTAATCGAGAATTCATCGTGCAAACTGAAGTAAATAAAAATCAATATGTAATCAATCGATTTTATTATACACAGATTAATTTTTAAAACATCAATTTACGCTATTAAAAATTTATTTTCTTTGCGGAGAAATCCTTTAGACGAGGTCGAATTGATTATATATCATACATCGGCCCAACTTGTTATTAGACAAGTTTATTGATAAAACCTTGAACTTGGAAATTCAATTATTGGCAGAGACGTCAATATTTTTATTACAGGATATCTCACAATATCGATTCTTGGAAACAGTATAGATAAACGAAAGATTTACCTTAAATCGATTCACTTAAATTAATACATATTAATAACATATTTCTACCCCCGCTGTTCGTTGTTGCCATATAAAAGTATTTGTACAGGTGCCGCACCCATTAATAAATACACCCACAGCTTATAAGGCTTGTTTAGAACCTTTATTTAGCAGTTTTTTAACTTTAAACGATCCGAAATTCACTATTACACGTACAAGGTAAGATACTGAATTATTGTAATTAAAAATCATCATTGTACATAGCAGCTAGAGCCGACCCTGGTTTTGACGTCACGCCTACCTCAGATCCGGCCTCTTGACATTTTTCACGAAATTATTTTTACAGCAGATGTTTCAACTTTTTAATATGACGCAAGAAAACTATTTGTAGACATAATTAATAAATCAGCCATCAGTAATTTAGGCTAGAATAACGAAATTTAAGCGATTATATCGCAAAACCGAAACACACACGTTTGTCGTAAAAAACATGTTAACAAGGCAATTAGAAACAACTAATTGTCCCGAATATTATTCATACTACAATTACCATACAAGGCAAATTTAATTATAACCTTTAAAAACGACCAGTAATTTTTTTGTTTTTTCAAATTCTATTATTATTAATATTACACACCGAATTATACAGCAGCATTTTAAGTGTGAGGTAAAAACAAAATTAACAGCACGAAAATAATTTATTAATAAACGTATTGGTTAAATATACAACATAAAAAAATTCTAGAAGGCAAAGGCGAAGAAAGGGGCGTACTAGGTTCCTTAAAATACTATATTTGAAAAAGACGACAGTATCCCAAACCAAGATCGATCAATCAGTCAATTTCCAAGCTGGAAATACCTTCATAATGAGATAAGTCATTTACATACGAGTTTACATACGTAAAAAAATTAAGCGGCCCTAGTACGGGTCCCTGGGGTTCACCCGCCCAATTTCCCGCAAATCAGCCTGGCTCGCATCAACTCACCTGTTATAAATCCTGCAGGTGGAGTTATTTATCCTTTTATCGCTGGCGTGCCTCCTGCGGTCCTCGAACAAGTCTTTCACAGCCGTAACACCAAGCACGAACATGACCGGGATCATGGCGATCTCCTTACCGAACGCATTAATGGCGGGCAGCCAATTGAGCAAAACTATAAAAATAAAGTACAAATTCGCCACCCTGTGGAACTGCTCGAGCAGATTCCGCGGCAGGAACGACAGCAGCGTGTATTTGGTAGTCCTGATTCTGTTGTCCGGCCGCCTGCCGTTCGGGTGTTCCTTTCGCGGGGTTTTCGGAGGCACTATATGGTTCGGAACTACGATCCGATAACGTTCTTCTTGTTCATTTTTCGGTGAACGACGTATCAAGGTGCACAATATCCTCTGCCACAGAGGGGGAGGCGCCGACCTCCTAAGGGTGTATATGGAGTCCGACCTGAAACAAACGGTAAATCAAAAATTTGCTGCCAACTTTGCAACGCTAGTACTAACCTGGAGGCTTGTCGGGAGTGGCCTCTCGTCGAACTCCTAGGCGCCACCCCGGCCACATTTTCCGCCTCCTTGTGGCCAGGCGGAAGAATAAAATCTGTCTTCGAACCGACTCTGCTGTGGCCTGGCTTGGGGCCGCCGGAGTCGGATATCTGACCTTGTGAGAAGGCCCTCTGATGGCCCCTGGCTCCCTTCAAGGCAGATCGGCCCACAACGCCGGCCGAGTTGCTGCCGCCGAGGGACGTCCCGCCCCCATGGCTGACGCTACGAAGGTGGCCGCGCGTTTCCGGGGATCGAACCGCCTCGGGGAAGGTGTATGTTGAACATTGTGCGTTTGTTGGTTGGGAGTTCGACTCTGCTTGCGGGTGTGTGGCTACGTTCTCTCCAGTCGCGAAATTTGACATCTTATTGAATCTGAAACAGCAATTCTGGACGTTAGGTCGAGTAAAATGTAAGTCAGTTGGGTACAAAAAATTAAGACATTTGACAACAATGTACTTCTTCTGAACTATTTAGAGTCCTTTCTGAGGATGCGCCAACTTTTGCTAATAACCAATATACGTCAGAGCCATGGGTACAGAGATAATCTCAAAACAATACAGCGAAACAATAGTGATCCCCTTTCTGGTCGCTGTAAATCGTTAAATATCTCGTTAAATATTAACAATAGAGAAAAAAATGTTTAAATAAAAATTGTAGGAAATTTTATGATCTACAATATTGCTCATAACTAATAATTACGTCAGAGCAACAGGTACAGGAATAATCACAAAACAATAAATAGAAACAATGGTGGTCGCCTTTTTAGCCGCGGTAAATCGTTAAATATTAACGATAGAGAAAAAATTTTTAAACAAAAATTGTTGGAAATTTTATGATCTACAATATTGCTAATAACCAATTAATACGTCAGAGCAACGAGTACAGAGATAATCACAAAACAATACAGTGAAACAATAGTGACCGCCTTTCTGGTCGCTGTAAATCGTTAAATATTACCGATAGGAGAAAAAATGTTTAGGCAAAAATTGTAGAAAATTTAATGATCTACAATATTGCTAATAACCAATTAATACGTCAGAGCAACGGGTACAGAGATAATCACAAAAAATGCAGCAAAACAAAAAAGTTCACTTTTGTATACGCTTAACTCGCGATTTAACTCGTAAGTAATAGCAATAGAGAAAAATTGAAGCTCTTTTAGGGTAGAACTAACAATTGACAAAAAGTTTATTGCGTTCTTTCCAAGATGGCGGTCTTGACGGCAACAATATTTTTGGGGAAAATATGAATTGCCACCTAGAGTAAAACAGATTTTTTTTCCGGGGAATTACTATGGGATAAAATGCCAAATTGACTATTAAAAACTTAACCTTGAAAAAAAAATAACTCAACAACTTATCACGCACCAGGGATTTTGATTTGTAAGAAATTCGGCGCTGATGTCGATTTCGGCCACTTCCCGATTTCTCGCTCCACTTCAACAATGTCGTAAGTGTTACTGCAGGTCAAAGATTAAATATTTGGCAAGAGCTAGACGAGCCAGTTTAAACAAAAACCGGTAAAACAGATGTTTGATAGACGTACGGGTACAGCTAACTGGACGTAATGGTTTCAGGGCAGGCATAAAAAAAATTAATGGCACTTGAATTGTTCTCACCTAGGCAAAAATGTATTCGGTCGGGTGTAATCACTGCAGTCGGGTCAATTAGCTTAAGACTAGTCAAATTTTTATGTGCAAGTCATCTGGCAATCCAGCGCTGCCAACTCGTTTGCCAATTGGCAGCAATAATTATTTGGTTGATATTTTACTGATTTACAAAACGGCAAATTTTTTGTTTAAAATCTGACTACACCACTGGGTTTTCTAATCCAGTGGTGTACTTAGATTTTTTAATAAACAAATTTGGTAATTTTTAACACAGAGAAAAATTCCTAGTGGACTAAGAATTTAATCTACATCCTAAAATTGTTCATCAAGGAGCTTTTGATACTTTATCTTTAAAAAAAATCCGACGCCAGGAAAAACAAAACTTTTACAGGGTTTCAAATTTTTTGCAAATTTTAACAATGCAACAGCATCTTTAAAGTTATCGCCTAAATTTACATCAACTGTTTGTTGCAGTCGACAATAAAAAATAAAACCAAGTCACATTTGAAAATATCTAACATATCACGTTATTATTTTATGTAATATAATATAATAAACGGCAAAGATTAGATAAATTCATATCTCATTAATATATTTCACATATACTTATGTTTTCTGGGAAATTTATATAAAATAATTCTGTTCTCTAAAAAATTTATTACCTACATAATTATAAAACGAGATCATTAAGATCGAAGTACCTAGGATGTCCCGATAAAGAAACACGTGAGGTATCTCCTGATTTTTAGGCGAGTTTTGCATCGAAAAGGCAAAGTTTTTGAATGAAATTAACGAGAAACGATTACACACACACACAAACTAAATTTTTCTTCGAAATTACTCGTTACGGTAAACAGATATGCCATAACTTGTAACTACTTCCTGCTTTCGTCATACGCTTAATCTTTGTTTTGTATTATTTTTAGTTCAGAAATGTAATTAATACATATTTTTGAAATAGACAAGTAAGTATACATCACTTCCTCCTGATAATAATAACTTCATTTACTTTTTAACCGACTTCAAAAAAAGGCGGAGGTTCTCATCCGACCCAAATGGTTTTTAGAGTAGTTCGCGATAATTCGCCTATGCGTGACGTACCGTCATGCTGGCTTTTGTTTATTTTGGCCACACGATTTAAGAATTCAAATTGTCAGGTCATTTTTGGCAAATAATAATAATATATCTTTACCAGCGAGCCATTTAAAAAAATAAATTCTGATTTTTTTTATATTGCAGTACAGGGGGTTGTCACAATGTTAATTTACTGCAACGGCCGAATCAAATAAGCGACAAAATAACCGAAAATAACTATAACAGTAACATATTAATACTTGCTACCTAAGTAGGCCATTTATAACTGCTACAATCTATATTTAAGAGTTCAAGAATGAGAATTAGGGTTTATATTTAGACAAAATTAGTAGTTATAAATATGTACTAAATACTTAATAATAAATATAACTTTGGACAGTGGACAGTATAGTCAGTATCTGCTGGTCGAGACGTTGGTATTTCTAAATAGTTAGCTGGGTAGATTAGTTACGTTCAATTTAATTTGTTAATTAGTTAATCATCTCATTACTTTTTGCCGCCAGTCATTTTTTTTAGTTAAATAAAAATATACATACTAGACTATAGGGATCAACCGTTGACAACTGCTAACTTAATTAGTTCTTCTAGGTAACTAGCTTCATATAAAATGAAATTTCAAAACAGTTTCAATAATAAATACCTTAACTAAAAATATGTATACGTACTTTCGTACTTATCTATTTTTTAAGTAGCAACAGCAGGTATTTTGTTTTCCGAGACAGAATTTAACGAATTTATTGTCATTTTAAGCCAATGCAAACAGCTTGGTTAAGCTGTAATCAATTACCTAGTAATTGCTAATTTTAAAAATAATAACTTTAGCAAGAGACATCGAAACTAATAATCAAGATAAAACGACTTAAACCAGATTACTTGGCGTTAAAACATAACAAGCATATGGGAAGGTGAATAAGTGCAAAACCCAATAGATACTTAACACACCAACAAGGTGAAGTAGTTCATATTTTAAAACTCCCTCCAGCATGCACTTCCTCAAAAGGGTATTTAAGAGATGAACTGTGAGATACTTGTGGATTCTGCAACATTTTTACCTTTTTCTCTCATAACTCCTTCCAGATGTTAATCATTTATCTTCTTTATGAGGCATTCGATGCATAAAAACACTAAATTAGAAAACTTAAATCACTACGCGTGACGAACTTTTAAAAAAATACCCGGACCGTATACCGTATCGCGTACTGCACAGCAATCTCGCACACGTCGAACTATTTCTTTTCATGTCTCTTTCTTTTCTTGTTGCCCAACCACCACTCTTTGACAATGCGCGCAGACGCCACGCGTAGGCCAAATGTCACAAAGATAACTGTCAAAGCGCAGGTAACCAACGCAAGGAAAACAAAAATTAAAATCAATTTACCAGACATATTCCGGTTAATTAATTCAGATACATACCTTAAAGCCACAGTTGCTCCTGTTTCATAACGCCTATTAAGTGGACATCCTATATTGAACGTTTTGTTTTATATCGTATCGATTTAAAGATTCTGGTTCGGTACAGTTGGTAATTTTTCTCTGTAGGGTTGCCTCGCTGTCAATTTAGTGACGTATCACTTCTTCGATAAAAGTGGGCCGTCAATCGGTATTCCGCCGTCAATTAGTTAATTTATCTGTTAATTGAGCACCATGGATGAAGAATACGACGCGATTGTGTTGGGTACCGGCCTAAAAGAATGTATTTTAAGTGGAATGTTATCTGTGTCAGGTAAAAAGGTTTTACATGTTGATCGGAACAAGTACTACGGCGGAGAGTCTGCTTCTATTTGCCCTCTGGAAGAACTTTTCGCAAAGTTTGGGGTCCCGGCCCCAGATGAATCGTATGGACGTGGAAGAGACTGGAATGTAGACCTCATTCCCAAATTTCTTATGGCTAATGGGTCACTCGTTAAGTTGCTAATTCACACGGGCGTAACACGGTATTTAGAATTTAAATCAGTGGAAGGGAGCTATGTGTACAAGGGAGGAAAGATCTCCAAGGTATTTTACTTCTTATTTAACGTGGAATTTTTTAAAATAATTTGCCCAAGTTTTAATTAAGATGTGAGACAACGCATATTAGGTACCTGTAACTGCCAAGTCATTAGTTTTGAGTTTTAATTTCTTCTGATCATGGAAAGTTTTGCTGGTTTTTGGTTTTGTAAAAAAACCTGTTTTATTTTGAGTTTGTATTTTTATTGATTTTGGGTGTATCGCATATGATTAGATAATTCTTTCAAGTTGTGTGGTGCCCATAACGTGACTCACAAACAAAGAGATTCTATTTATTGAATATATTAACACAAAGATTAGGACATATCAGGAATAGGTTTTGTAAAGCGTAAAAAATTTGGAAATAAAAAGTTCCTTATTACGCAGTCGACTTATGAAATATGTATTGACTAAATTATTTACCTAACTCTGGGAAATATGTGCAGATATTTGTTAATGTATGGGTTT
Organism: Rhagium mordax; assembly: GCA_963680705.1. Classification (NCBI taxonomy): domain Eukaryota; kingdom Metazoa; phylum Arthropoda; class Insecta; order Coleoptera; family Cerambycidae; genus Rhagium; species Rhagium mordax. The sequence goes on along the minus strand of OY796660.1, from coordinate 2,212,255 downwards.
TCATAAACTCATATTTACATTTTTTACGTACTAAGTTTTCAAAATTCAAATAAAACTAAGACATATTGTTAAAATATGTGTTTTTTCGTACAACTTGTGATACGCCATTATTGAAACAGATATTTGTAATACGCTTTTACCTTTGATTTATAATTATAGTTGCGTAAAATTCACTGAAGCGTGAAATTTTGTTTTTATCCGCTTTATTCAGCTTGGTGTAAATAAAAATGGGAACTTTTCCATAAATAATCTTAAAATACACTATTTGCGTCAGGTAGTTAATGTAAATATACAGGGGCAACAATTTTACGTGCATGTATGAAATTTTTGGGTTATCAGTCACGTTTTAATATTATTTCTTAATAGGAAATTATCTTCATATTAGTTCGTATATTTTTTTGTCTTAATCTAAGAGATTGCTTTTAAAACAACATAAATAATTCCAATTATTAATTATAGCTGCTGAAAATTTTAGAGGCTCACGTTCACGAATTTAAAATTGCTTCCAGGTTCCCGTCGATCAGAAAGAAGCGCTCGCTTCCGACCTGATGGGCATGTTTGAAAAGAGGCGTTTCCGCAACTTCTTGATATACGTCCAAGATTTCAACACAGAAGACCCCAAGACATGGAAAGACTTCGACCCGAACACTCAGAACATGGTAGCGTTGTATGAGAAATTCGGCTTAGATAAGAACACCCAAGATTTCACCGGACATGCGCTTGCCCTGCACAGAGATGACGACTATTTAAACAGGCCTGCTGTTGAAACAATCAATCGTATCAAATTGTACTCCGACTCTCTTGCCAGATATGGAAAATCACCCTATTTGTACCCCATGTACGGATTAGGGGAATTACCACAAGGTAGGTGACCTATTTTTGTGTCTAACTGAGTTAAGGACAATCTACATCTATAATTTTTAAACTATTCCTGAATTCCGTGGCCAAAATTTAAAAATATAGGAAGCGGAAAGCACTCTTATTTAATTAAATTGATCTGTATTTTTTCTTTATTATCTGGGTATCTATTAGGTGCACTTTATCATAAATATTGGGTACTCGTTACGGTTCTACATTCAGCTAATTATATATTTCACAGTTCTGACTTCAGCAGCGTTCAATTTATTTCGAGGGAATTTACAGTTACGAATCAAGGTCACTGATTTATGGTGTGTAAAACGATTGAACTATTTACATGCCGTGAATTTATTTTGATGCTTTATAAGGTGTTGAATAGTAAGGACATAATTACATATGGGAGTGGTGTTCACGCAGAAAATGCATTTTTTTAGCCTTGGATAGGGAAAATTGAGAGGGTCGTATACCTATTTTTATGCCTAATTCTGATATAATTCTGCATTTATGGTAAAGTTCAATGACTTGTTTATATCGGTATAAATGTGTTGGAGAGTGCCTTAAGAAATTAAGGGGTCACAACATGCATAAAAAGACGACCTACGTTGCTGATTTAATGCCGATTGGCTGTTCTTAATAATGTTTGGGAAATCGTTCTGGTCCATGCGCTAATTTATAATTTGCTGGTACATCGCACAGGATATTATAAAATTTTAGAACTATCCAGCAACATCATTTTGACTACTATCAGTATCACTGTAACTTTTCTCAAGAGTCAATCGACAAGGCAAAAAAAATCCATGCAGATAGTGCGTTAAAATGAGAACTGATAGTGATGATTGCATGACACCACAAAAAATGCGGTAGATAATTTTATTTATATACTTATATTTCACCTGAGAACATTTATATTTAGATATTTTTGTGATAAAAAGAATATGATTGTTTCAAACATTATCACATTAAAATAAATATATGCATAGAAGAATATATCTTATAATAATGTTAATGTAATTTCTGTCGTGTACAAATTATCCTGTTTTTCAATAATTTGTAATAAAGTTGTTAATAACAATCTAATCTTATCCAATATCGTTAGTGTTATTGTTTTTTTTTTTTCAATTTATAACGCAGTTATTAATTATAAACATAATCACTTATTATTAGCCGTCTTAGTGTAATTTGTTTTTTTTATAGAGCGGGGCATAATCAACTTTTTCATTTCCTTGTTTTAAAAAACTAATTATAATTCGGTTTCCCAAAAAAACAGAGTTCGTTTTAATGCATGATATATTTTAGCCATATTTCCACAGAATTATCGAATAAGAGAACATCGTTTTAAACATACGCATGAATTTGTTTCATCAGTAACCAATTATATTCCTCTTAAGAAGCCTAAAAATTTGGGTCTGTCTTTCCTCGGTAATTATTTATAAAAATACTTTGCCAGGTTTTGCCAGACTCTCTGCTATCTATGGGGGCACCTACATGTTGGATAAGCCGATCGACGAAATCGTCCTAGGCGAAGCCGGGAAAGTGGTAGGCGTCCGCTCCGGCAACGAAATCGCAAAATGCAAGCAGGTGTACTGCGACCCCACGTACGTTCCCGATAGAGTACGCAAGAAGGGTAAGGTTATTAGATGCATCTGTCTGTTGGACCATCCCATCGCCAACACGAAGGACGCCCTTTCCACGCAGATTATCATTCCTCAGAAGCAGGTCGGACGTAATTCTGACATTTACGTTTCCTTGGTGAGCTACACCCATCAAGTGGCCGCTAAAGGTAAGCTATCGGCTTTGTCCCAAAATGAAGTGTTTGTACCTACTTTTTTTTTTTTTCGACAAATTTTTACTTAAGCTTATCACGAAAATAAAAAGAATTTAGTGGGCGTATATTTCGTAGGAATCCGCCTTTTTTCAATATTTACTACATTTAAGATTCATTCATATATACTTTTTTCGATATACAGGGTGTCCCACAAGTTGGTGTTAATATCTCAAAACCTAAAAGAGTTAGCAAAAATATTATAATTTTTTCAAAAAGTGCTCCAAGAAAGAAATAACCATTAAAAAATTTTCATAAATAAAGGAAATATAAAGAAAAAACGAAAATGGCAAAAATCAGTTTTTTGTTACGAAACCAAAACGATCCTCTAATTTGTTTCCGTGCGGTATTCCTTTGGATTATAACATTGTTGATGTATCTAGGTTGGTTTATCGCCATGGTTTCCACAACCGTCGAGACAGATAACCCCGAAGCCGAGATCAAGCCAGGTCTGGACCTCTTGGGGCCGATCCGTCAGAAATTCGTGTCCATCTCCGACTACTACGAGCCGACAGACGAAGGTCTCAATTCACAAATTTTCATTTCTCAATCCTACGACGCCACGACTCACTTTGAAACGACCTGCTTGGATGTTTTGGACATCTTCAAGCGTGGCACCGGGGAGGAATTTGACTTCTCCAAAATTAAACACGAACTGGGAGACGAAGAACAATAAACCCAGCTTGTCTTAATGTTTGGTGCAGTAAAACAGTTATGTAGGTAATATATGTGCAACATTTTTTTTTGTTATTTTTTTATATATATTTTTCTTATTCAATCTCCTCTGCTGAAAATATGATACTCTTGTTACTAGAATTTAAATCAAATCTAAGCCTCGTATAAGTACAAGGAGAAAAAAATTTGAGCCGAGTTGTGGTCAGGAAACACTTTTTGGCGGCTTAGTTGGTAACTTTTGTTAATATCACGGTTGCTATTAACATGTAAGTAGTTTGTTTACCTGTTAAGAGAAAGTGCAATGTAATATACGAAATTTCAAGTCAAATCAACGATAAACGCCCCAGGTTCGTTTTTTCTCCTGGTACTTGGAATATTAGTAATATCTTTTTTATATTATAGCAAGTGGAAGTAAATGTGGAAATTGAACAACAAGATGAACTTTGCTTTAATTACCTTTACCTAATACACTTTTATTTGCAAAAGGAAATTATATATCTTTAAGGATAAGAGATTTGTAAAACTGTATTTATATATAGCTTTATGTTTTAGTTAGATTGCATGTCTGATTAAATTCATTACTCGGTGATAAGGCACACAAAATATGTATTATTGTGATGGATCAAATATACCAAATGAAAAAAGGGTAAATGTGTATTAAATTATCGCCTAGCCTAAATCAATAATTCTCAATTGCAGATTTTTTTTTATACCTTTCCAAGCTAAAGTTCTTATTGGTGGCGTTCGATTGTGTTTGAGAATTGTTCATTTTAGGTGATCGGCTTATGAAAGCTTTGGCATTCCATTGTTTAGGTTAATTGCTCACACAATGTGTAAAAGAATTGTGTTTTGTGCAAATGAAGCCCAGTATTCTTTTTTTATTGCACAACAGTTTCGAGAATACTGAGGAGTTCTTTTACTGTAAAACCTATAAAAATAAATTTTAAAATTTACAAAATTTTTGAATTTTATTTTTAATGCGTACAATATTACTTACGCGTGTCAGGGCGTATAAAAGGCATTAATCATGAAACAAATTTCTAAAAGCTGGCACAAATGCTGCAGATGCACATATTATGGTAATTTTACTCAAAATAGTCAAAATGAAGCAGTCAAGACATTTTCCAGCTTTTTGGAATTTATTTCCAAATTGAAATAACTAATGCCAGGCCTAATATACATGTTTTCAAGTTACATACTGGTTTTATTAAAGCGAGCATACAAAGACGAGCATTTCTGTTTCAAATAAGTATAAATATAACTATGAAATATACTAATAAAAATTTAAAACATGATTTTTTTTTTGAGTTAATCGAAATGACATTTGCATGCAGCTTGTAGTCCACTCTGATGGGATTTTTTTCAGTTTTCCGTAGTAATACGCATCCGTGCAACGCACCCCGTATCAAATTAAAACAACGGAAACAAACATCCTTTGACCAACTAAGTTTTATTTTGAACCCCTACATCTATACAATACAAATTATTATCCCTACAACCTACATATATTCTACCATTATAAACAAATGGCGAGGAAAATACTTCCCCTGGTAACTGAACGCTACGCACTACACGGTAAGTTTTTAAATCGATCACATAAATAATACCCGAATTACATGCACTTACGATAACATCATTGCCACTTATAACGCAAACAAACGGTGTTGTAGATATTTCTGACCCTAAAGCAACTTTACTAACTACCTCACAGCTGGAAGATGAAACTTTTGTGATGTACACATTCTTATCGTGGCATCCGAATAACAGAAAATCCGTGTAAAATATTACTGACGAAAAAATATAACCATCTATTCGAAAGGTCCAAAGCTTTTCGCCACTTTCTGACCGCAAACAATGCAGGATACCTTGCACTGCGGGAAAAACGATGCTTTCTTTTTTATCAAGAAAACAGGGCGTGCCGAAAATCGGACCGCCACAGTTGTACTCCCAAGCAAGAGCGCCAGAGTCCTCGTTTAAACAGACGCATGTGCCACAAGTAGTTGCCGTAAAGATTGATCTGTTTGGTTCGTCGTGCACTAGATTTGAAGATATGCTACCGTCTAACACCGTTTCCCAGAGTTTAGAGCCGGTCTGAAAAATGCACGTTAACTTAATTTCTATCACAATTTTATTTTAATTTACCGCCTTAAAATTTTTTACTAACCGTACGATATTTACTCACCTCAAGTGATACACAGTGTATTCTATTATCGTAAGACCCAAAAACAGCAGCTGACTGGGCTCTGCAAAAACATGCCGAGCTCTTTATTTTCCCACCAGTTGAATATTCCCAAATTATCTCTTTTCTCTTGAAATCTATACAGTACATTACGCCATTAAAACACCCTACTAATATGAAGTTCCCACACGGTGATATACTGGGCGTGCTCTCTATTGAATTTGGCAAAACCATCTTGGCGATATTCTCACCGTTTTCATTAAAAATTGCAAATATGTGGGAAAAACTACCAACGAGTACATAAACCAAACCACTAAAAAGAATTAAACAAACGATCAGTTGTACAAATACAAGTGACCTTGAACTCGCTTTAAAATCGGAAATTTATGAACGAAAAAATCGAAACATTTTACAACTTTATCTTAGATTTAGAACACTTACTCTTTCTCAAGAACAATGGGAGAGGCATCAACACATGCCTTTAAGTCGTATGACCAAATAATTTCTAGCTCATCAGACGTTTTCCCTTTTTTGCTTACGTTCCCCGCAATGGTTTCACGACTTCTCTTTCTTACCGGTTTGCAAACCTCTAAGAAAGTTAAACAATCTTGCAAGGTATTTTCAAAAATCATCCTGACTAGTTCCTCAGGATACTCGGAACGTACCAGTTCTCTAAATTCTGTTAACAGCTGTGTCGCCGATATGGAATTTCCACCCGTTTCAAAAAATTTACTCCTCTTTACCTGCTCAAAGCTTTCAGAACTGATTCCAGCATATTTGCACCAAAGCTGGCTAAAAACTTCTGCATCATTCAGAGTATTAGGTATTACGTGTAACTTGCCCAAAGCCTTTTCGTCAATTTTTCCATGGGGCGTTAACGGAAAATTCTCAACAATATCTATAAAATCAGGAAAGCTTTCTTCAGGCAGTACGTTAATCAACTTAATACGTAATTTGTCCAAAGTCTTATCCTTAAGACGCTTATCCAAGTTTCTTATCAATATAAATGCCAAAATTTTATTACGTTCCTTTGACCAAACACACTTATTTTCCAGTCCAGTTTCTTTAAATATACTAGCTTCCAATCTACTTAAATTTATTCTATGCCCGAACCTCTTAATTATCTTATTTTTGCGACCAATCAAGACCACACCTTTGTCAGTTGCTTCTGCAATATCCCCAGTTTCCCTGAAAACAGTCCCACGAATCTCTACCGAAGTTTCATCATTTACGTAACAAATTCTTGATGAACTACCTAAAACACAAATTGAAAATAAAAAACTTAAATACAGACACTCAGTATTACCTTACCTAAAAAGATTTCCCCATTCCCGGAATCTACTACTTTGCCTTGCTCATCTCGTAACTCTAAAAGCGTTGCTGCCAAATTTGTTCCAATAGGAATATCATCGTCACAAGTCTCATCCTTAATTTCGTACACAGTCGCCCAACAGGACACCTCACTTATCCCATATAAATTAAATACTCTTAAGTGGCTACCTGTGTCATATCTCAATATAACTTTGGGGAAACCTTCTCCGCCAAACGCCAGAACCCTCAGCTCGGGATTTAACAGAATATGCTTTATCTGCGTTTCGTTCCAACGAAGGAAAACGGAAGGAACCATCTGGAGAAACGTAACGTGGCATACATTAAACAAAACATTATAAAGTGAGTGTGGATTCACCGAAGCATTGTAAGGCACAATCAAAAGACACGCACCACTCTGCAGAGCCATTAGTAGTTCTATTACTGACGGATCGAAAGTTAAAGGCGTGCCCCAGTATACTATATCTTTGGAATAAATTCCAAATATCTGCCTGGAATTGAAAATACTTATTAAACTAAACTCACTTCTCCGACATAACTCAATTTACCTTAAACTAGATACGTTTTGTTCAATGCAAGTATTAGTTACTTTTATCATTTTGTATTCTCCTGTACTTCCAGATGTCTGAACAACACAAAATATATCTATATAACTCGTATTTGCGGATTGCAAAATGCTTCTGCGCCATAAAAGTAAATTGTTTTTCTCGTCAAGTTTCAATTTATGTACTTGTTGGAATAAACTTATCTCTTTCGTATCCTCAATTGATAAAATCCAATCGATTTTTAAATTAGTTATGATCTTATCGAGATTCTTTGCTGTTATAAATACAAAGGCGCATTTTAAGTGTTGTAAACTACAAACATGTAAATGGTAAACGCTACAGAACTGTATAACGAATGAATGTACTTACCTAATAATTATAGAAGGAATATGCACATTGTGATTCATTAACAGCCCTATACAAATATGTTGGTCCGTTATATATTTAGAAACCACTTTCGTTATGATTTTACTGATGCTTATTATTTCTTTATAAGTTTTAGACTCCAAAACCTTTTGTTCGTTACACAATACAATTGCGTTTTCATTTGATTTTGCCAAAAATTTACATTTTTCTGTTAGGGATAGCATTATTTTCAAATATTCCTTAAATTGTACAAATTGACACATAAATATCAATGAAGTTGCAGTTTTAACATTTATTTGACAGATTCAGATAGGCTGCTAAACATGAAAAAATATATTCGTTCTTTGAACGTGATCGTGACGTAATTGGTTTGATCGGTTACAAAGTACATTTACATTGCATAACTCATCGTTCACTTTGTTGTTAAGTAGGTAAGTAATGGTAATGTTTACTGGCAATTAGGTCCTTCCCGGGGCCTTTTTATCAATCAAACTTCCCCGCTTCATAAGAAAGGCCTTAACTTCTATAATCATAATTCATTAACTTCATGTTACTTATTACTTTGTATAGGTACATTTTTTATTTCCTAGAACAAGAATATAGGTCTTGCGTTGCTTATTTAATCATTTTTATCATAGTGAAGCCTATATTTAATCCCTACATGAGTTTCGCTACTGGCAGATTTGATACCAGTGTTCAATAAGGTGATAACCCTCCGACTGTTAGCCTCTTTACTATGTGCATGTCAATATACTCTTCTATACTTCTATCCCAAGGTTTGTATATTAAATAACACTACTAAAAGTTATTTTTATTGTCCATTCAAATAATATACTCAGTGAATTTCACTGATATACTTGATTACAAAAATTTACAGAGAGCCATAAGAACACCTACTGGTTCTGGTTATTTTTTAACTTCGTAAAAATACGCTTTATTAGACAGTTCTGTTTTGTTTAGTTGGATGTACTGTACTGGATCGTCTAACTGTGTATAAGTTCACACCACACTCCATTCTTGACAATCAGCTGGTTTTGTTTATATTTTTAATAATATAAATTTATAGAAAACAGGTACATTTATATTAACTACAATCACATAACTTTGAATATTTACAATAATATTTAGTTTAGAAAGTAGTTTTAAATTGTATACGCAGTTTATAGTTAACTCGTCTTCGTTTTCTTTGTTTGAGAGGTCAACGGTTTCAGGTTGAAATCATGGGCAGAATTTTTTTGGAGCATATGGGTGGAAATCGCCTATTTTCGTGTGCCAGATGCGATACGAATTTGACAAACCGTTCAGAGTTGATAAGCACACGGTTTACTGGGGCGACAGGAAGAGCCTTTCTATTCAATCGTGTAGTAAATTTAACGTATAGCGATGTACAGGATAGAGTAATGCTGACTGGACGACACATGGTAATTATTAGAATACATTGACCGTTGATTGAATGATTCAACAATAAGCTTAACCAAGCAGGTTCTGAGATATCATTTGCAAAATTCTAGGTTAGAGATGTATCGTGCAAGTCGTGTGATTCAAAACTGGGCTGGATGTATGAATTTGCTACAGAGGACAACCAAAAGTACAAAGAGGGCCGTGTTATATTGGAACGTGCCTTAGTGACGGAAAGCGATGGAATGGAAGACAGAATTTATAACGACAGAAGGCAGAATTGAGTTGAATATTTATTTGTTGTTGACTATGTATTTAATGACATATACATAACCATAAAAAAAGTGGAAGTCTATTTGGACATGCTCTACCTAGCAATAATTGCCGTTAAATTGTTCAGCTACATATTTGATTTTAATAATTTCATAGTTAGTCAATAAGTCAATCTGAACAACGTGCAATATAAATTTCCATTAAGTTATGGACTTCTACTTTTTTAATGGTAAGGTTTTAGTGTTTAAGGTAGATTAGGTTTTATACATATAAATTTATACAAAATTCCGTAAATGAAACTATTTTCACGTGTTCTAATGTAAGAAAAAGAATAACTGTCACCCCCCCCCCACTAATGTACTATTTGTACCTAAAGGGTGTAGGTAATGTAAAATTAAAAGGCGAATTTTTTTTTGACTGAATCCCCCTAATATTTTCAATTCTATTTTCTTATCGTCAAATCAAGATTTTAAAAGATTCATATTATTGCCAAAAAAGTACAGTACACGTTTTTAAAATTTATGGAAAATGACATCCTCCTGAAAGAGATGTGTTCATAAATATATTATAATTTGTGAAGTATCAAATATTCGAGCTTAAGTATTATTTATATTCTCTAATATACTATATATAATAAATAATAAGCTTCTGGCATTGGTTATCTAATTCCTGGAATTTATGTAGGGGAATCTTAAATAATTTAATGACTACTACTGCAATGCATATAAAGAATTATATTTTGACTTTATTTGATTAAAATGATAATAATAGAAAAAGGAACAAATAATACAATATTTGACTGCCTTGTATGTGATTTGAATTATACATCAAATAGATTATATAAATGTAACGTTTAGTTTTATTTGTAGAACCGAAGGCCATAATTTCAATGAGCGTATAAGATTACATAGTATGATGGCGGACTCAATAATAACCGATGAGGGCACTGATGCAAAAACAGTACTGGTTTAAAATTTCCATATCTCATCACGCAGTTAATTGGTAGCTCTTAGTGGCAACTGAATTAGTGCTGTGTCGTGTGACTATTCAAAGCCAGAAACAAATATCAATCTATCCTCATAAGGTTACATAAAATGGAAGCTACTTCGGGGCCTCTTTATCTTATGAGAGGTGTGCCGACATTTAGAGAGCAAATCGTATGTGAAAGGTGAAGGAGTGCATAGTTGTGATCTTCGTAATCATTTACTGGGCAATCCACACCTAGTGGTTTTGGAGCCGAGCCACTTTTTCTTAACATCCGTCACCTTCCAATTCTTTTATGCCGCTTGCATTCAATATATAGTCGTTCTTCTTTGTCGCTATTAATTAACTAGTTGGTAAATTCATTGACGGGATTACATTCTTCTTTAATCGAGGGCTGATTTTAGAGAAGCCTGAAATTTAAGTCGTGCACCTAATCCCATTTTATTAAATTAAATTGATATAACGAACTTACCAAATAATATGTAATCGTTTTGTTTGAAATGAAGGGAACAAACGAGCATATTTTTGGTGACTGGCTTTCCCATACGCAGCACCGTTTCCCAGGCAAATCGTCGGTCAACATTTTCCACCACACCAAATTTATTTGTGATGTCAACTTTACTTTCTCCTACTTTAGGGAAATGATGAAAATGCAAGGAAGGAGAAACACTTTTTTTTGAGTTACAGCCGAAAACACAACAATTAGTATTGCACTTTTTGCCCATCGTTTTATCATACGTTCACGTTGCACATGTCAAAATTGTCAGTTATAGAAATGTCAGAAAGTCACGGACCCACTTCTCTCGTGGTTTACAAAATCTGTCGCCAGGTGGCGGGTGCATACAAATCTAGTGAGACTTGAAAAACAATTCTATCTATTTATTTAAAATCCATGATACAATTTAGAACAGTTGTATTATATCTCCACCTAGCGAACAGTAGTGAAATCTGATATGTTTAAAAAATCTGCAAAGCCAGTAAACTGTATAGTTATGGATGTGATCTTAGCTGGAAAAAATTCTTACATAATCTTCCATCTCAATTTACCAAGTTCCGATTGCGGAAGATAGAAAAGAACAGTGATAAATTCGGTGTGAAAAAACAGAACAATTTTATTGTGATTTGTCATTGACATAATTTTTGTTACCTTTTTGGGACAATTTCTCCCTGGAAGTTTGAGGACCACATGGCTATATTTTGTCAAAATTATGATTATAAAAAATCCAAAACCGGCATATAGAAAGTGGTTAAAACGAGGTGCATTGACGTTATTTGTGATAGAGGCCGTTTGTTTTGCTGGTAGTTACGGTGTTTGGTACAAAGTTAATACTGAAAGGGGTAAGTGAGAAAATAATTTGAAAAGAAAAGTCCATAATAAACATTTCATTGTAGAGTACAGGCGATATTTACACGACAACTACCCTTATATTCTGGAAGTGTTCTACAAAACAGGAGAAGTCATTAACTCTGAAAGTAAAACGAGACAGATCGATCAGGAATACTGGACTAAGGAATCCGCTTAATGGCCAACAGATATGTTCGATCTGCTTTTTGGTTGTGTGCATGTACTGGAGTGGGCTATTGTCTATTAATTTTTTCTACCCCGTCTGCTGCAGATATTAAAAAACTGAAAAAGGTAGGCCCGAAAGTGCAGTAATATATAGTTGTATAATCTTCCTGCACGGTATAAGGGAGAACCCGATACCAATCATACAGAATTTGATTACACCTAATATCAAGTTTCATAAAGTAGATACTACTTACTTTACAATCTTGACCTAACACCTTTGTTTATTGATTTTTGCTTTTAGTTTTACAGTTTCATGTTAAAAAAGTGAAAATACAAATAGGCTGTCACAATGACATTTTGCAGATTTAAATATAAAAACGATAATAAACAATACATAGAAACGTCCATTATAACGTCCTTTCATTTGCGTATAAGGTCATATCATATAAGAAAGATTCAGTGAGTTATATTTTGTTTAGTCCTACTGAAAATAAATAACAAGAATCCAAAATTTAGTTACGTATATAATACTGATCCATTTGAAAATTGAACTCTTCCATAATGCAAGTCCGTTGATGGTTTTTTCTCAGATTTTTTTAATACGTTATTTTGGATATTCATGCCAGTTTATCCTGCAATCAATTTTACGTGGACGTGGTTTTATAAATATTTTGTGTATTTTGCAGACTTTACCAGGCGTTGAAAAGAATCCCGTTGAAGTTCATAATAAAAATCAACAATTTACAAACGTTCTAAAAGCAGCTACTGAGAATAATACGCCTTTTTATCGTTTATCAAAGGAGGACCTAGATAAGGAACTTAAAAAACCCTAAATCCTATATATTTACATAGCATTATAAAAGCATCAAATGGATATCATGGAAGAGAACAAACCTAACAAATTAAATCTATTAACAAAAAGGGAACTAGAAAGACAACTCAATTTGCAGAAAAAAAAAGAGGGTAAAGATCTTCTTTCGGCCGATAATGAGAAATTAGGATTTTTTGAAAGTATTTTTGGAGAGAAACAAAATTATATAGAAGCATTAATCAGTGATTCCCCTAATTTACCCAAGAGTGAACTTCCCAACCATTTTAACATAATCTCGCATGAAATATTAACCTTGCAAAAATATGTATCGGCTTCAACTATATTCCTAAGAAATTACGACTTAAAAAGGTGCCAGAACATTTTGCAGGATCTAACAACAAAATCCAAACAGTTCGAAGATCAGCTGCTCCCGAAGAAGAAATTCGGGTTTAAAAACAAGCCCAAGCCGAAACCTGTCCATAAAAATCTAAATGGGAATATACATAACGACGAAGTAGACTCAACCATAATGTCTCGCCTAATCGAAAGCAGTTGCGGGTTTTCTAACAAATTTAATGAAACACTTATAATGACTAATTCAGATATATTCAAGAAAGACGTATCCGTTGAAAAATTAGAAGACTGCAAGGTGTTTTTCAAAGGCAGTCCATCCACATTGCATTTGAATTACTTAAAGAACTGCAAAGTATTCTCGGGTCCAGTGTCAACCTCAATATTCGCAGAAAACTGTGAAAATTGCACTTTAGTAATTGCGTGTCAACAGTTACGTTTGCATAGTTCGAAAAATGTTGACATTTACTTGCACGTAACTAGTAGAGCTATTATGGAAGACTGTAGAGATATATCCATTGCACCTTACAATTTGGAGTATGAAGGAATTGAAAGCGATTTTAAGAGTGCACCTCTAGACCTAAACATAAACAATTGGAGATGCATCGATGATTTCAACTGGTTAAGCGAAAAACACTCACCAAACTGGAAGGAAATAGAAGAGGCGGATAGGGTTCAAACTTGGAGTGATATTCAGTAGTTTATGTTCCATAATAAATTATATATAGCCATTAGCCAGTCCTATTAAATTTTTTAATTCATCAAGTTTTTTTAAACCTGCATCGCACCTTGCCATTTCCCATTTTGTATCTACAATTACCTGCATTAAACCTCACACTTTTGTCTCTTAGATTGCTGAGAACAAGTCAAAGAAACACTTTGTATATAGAAATTAGACAGCTCATGAAGATTTAATGTTTACTTTTTACTGTTAATTATAAAGTTACATAGATTCTACACAAAAATTGTACAATGGTTTAAACGTCGTATCCAACAATGTGACGTTTTCCGATACATTCCCCAACATAGAACCAGCACAATACTTCTATACCAACAAGGGTGTTTAACCAAGCTTCTCGTATTGTAAAATTCTTCCACGTGCCATTTTTAGCTCCAGTGATTAACCTACCAATACCAGCTCGTATTTGAGGAATGTCAGCAGGGGTCGGAGGTGAGAGCTCAACCTTTGCATACTTTATGAATGTGTTGAGTTTTGGACGACCTTCTTGTGCAAGCCCTAAAATAAAACGTTTTTGTAGATGATTGTAATTTAATCTCACGTTTTTCGGCTACGTTACGTAATTATTAAATCAATTTTTTTCGCAGAATTTTATGGAACTACTTACTTCCTGCTAGTACAGGTATTTGGGCAATCAATTTCGACATTTTCTTTACCGATATATTACTTTCACTAAAATTTATGCTTAAATCGAACCTGCCAGTCCAAAACTAACCCTATAAGTTTGACTTGACAGATGACGACAGATTGACAGAACAGAATGACAGATTATCGCACAGAATCATAGAGCACAGAATATAAGGTACTTTCCTTTCACCTAGTTACACTAAGTTGCACTCGGTGTAGAAGTTCAACTGCACCAAATATATAAAAAGCACAGAAAAAGTGTAATATGCACTAGTGAAAGAAATCGGTTAGCGACGAGAGTGTTCAAAGAAAGACACCCAAGATTCCAGAATTGGAACGTTCTTGATAATTCACTAGATTTGGTCGTAAAACTATTACACCAGTGTAGAATGGAGATACTCCTTGTCCTTGTAGTGTAGAGTAGACTCGTAACCCACTGCGTTGATACCTAAAAACGCGATTTTTGTTTAATTGAAAATGTCTATCCAGATCCAGGGGCAATAATATTATTGGAACGATCCCGTTGATATTTCGGAACAAGCATGTGATTCACAAATTAAGGCTTTAGTGACTTTTTGAATGCTAAAGAATTTTTATAAGTTTTAACAAATCATATCAAACACAAATGCAAATGATTAGTGAACAAGTGAACAAAGAAATCATGATTCAGTTCAGTGCTTGAGACTCCTTAATTACTTTGCCCATAAAGCTCATATTCCATCTGCTCGTTAGCCTTGAATTTGACGTAGACGAATTCAACTATTTTTGTTGTACTTTGAGTTTTATACGTCAAATTTGGAAACTTGGTATAATGGTATAGTTGGTAGCCGACCGCAGAGCACGAGACTATGAAGTAAAATAGCTAAATTATCGTTTGTCAAATTTCTCACATAACCTCAGTTTTAAATTACAAGTGGCCGAAAGGGCCATTTTAACACTCAATAATCTCTAAATAATTGTTGAAAGTGTCATAAACAAACATGCCTTCCCATTCTCTAAAATGGCAAATTGCGTTAGGATTAGGTGCTGTTGGAGCTGTGGGTCTGGCGTATTGGTATTTAAGAGCAAGCAAAAACCAGACACTCCAAACAGTGGAGGAGTCGGGAATAATTACAAAACAAGTTGAAACACCTTTTAATGAAGCTCAGCGGTACAAATCCGAAGGTAATGAAATGTTTAAACGAGGCAAATATGACGAAGCTATATCACTCTATAATAAAGCCATCGAGACTATTCCAGAAGAGTATAAAATGGATTTAGCTACGTATTATCAAAATAGAGCTGCAGCCTATGAACAGCTGAAGAAGTGGAGCTCAGTTATAACAGATTGCACAAAAGCTATTGAACTTAACAGCCGATATGAAAAGGCACTTTATAGAAGAGCCAAAGCAGAAGAAATGACAAAAGATTGGGTAAATGCCTTAGATGATGTTACCTCTGTGTGTTTATTGCAAAATTTTGGGAATCAAAGTGCTCTTTTAATGGCAGATCGTGTATTAAAAGAACTGGGAAAGAAAAATGCTGCAGAAGCCATTAAAAACAGAACGCCTGTCATTCCTTCAAAAAATTTTATTAAAACCTATTTTTCCTCATTTTCTGAAGATAAAGTTTATAAGAAATTACTGGAAGCAACTGAGCCTTTGGGCCAAGGAGAATTAAAAGGTATATTGTTTGATTTTGTTTTCACAGGTAAATAAACTAGAATAACAAAAAAATTGTCATTTCTGAATTAAACGTAAGTAGAGTCATAAAGATCTTATTTATAGCTAGTATAAGCAACATATTCTGTTTTATTTTACTTTTATAAAAAATAGTTTAGTTATCTATAATATAATGACATGAATAAGAACTGATACCAAATATTTACTCAAGTGCTTACTGTTTATGTGTTGATAACGATATGAAATACAATAATATATTTAAATAACTTTGTCTTCACTTTAAAAATTTTTTCAGGTTTCCTCAAGGCCAAATTGGCTTTTGCCACAGAGAAATACGAGGAAGTAATACCAGCATGCACAGAGGAGTTAAATTTAAGCGAATCCGAATCCAGTTACAAGCTAGAGGCCTTGTCTCTTCGGGCTTCATTTTATTTCCTTACTGGTCAGTTTAAAGAAGCCTTGGAAGATCTCACCACAATTATAGAGACTGAAGACGCAGATGTATTGATTAAAGTCAATGCACTCGTAAAGAGATCATCGATATATATGCAAACTGAAAAACTTCAAGAGTGTCTTAATGATTTTGATAAGGCTGCAGAACTTGGCCCAGATGTTTCAGGTACAGTAGCAAATATTTATTTGACGGTAACTAATTTTCCGTTCTACACAAAAATTGTTTTAAAATCGCCACTAACCGTAAACAGATTGTATTTTCAATTGTCTTTAAAACAGGTTTTGATTTTCCGTAGATGTGTTCCATCATCGAGGCCAAGTGAAATTACTTATGGAACAAACTGAAGAGGCGAGGGATGATTTCCAGAGAGCCGTCGAATTGAACCCGAATTTTTCCGTTGCAGTAGTACAGAAGTGTTATTCGGACTACAGATACGCCATGCAGTCGCAAGATGTGGGCCTGCTCATGCAAAGCATGCAGGACTTTAGACGGGCTATAGAGAGGTTCCCTAATTGCCCCGAGACTTACATATTATTTGCTCAAGTGAAAACGGAAAAACAAGAATTTCAAGAGGCAGAAGAACTGTACCAAAAGGCTATGAGAATTGACCCAAATAATGCATCAGTGTACGTTCACAAGGGGTTGTTACTTCTGCAGTGGAAAGGAGAAATTGAGAAAGCCGTAGAGTTAATGAGAGAGGGCATCAAAATTGATGACAAGTCTGAATTTGCATATGAAACGCTGGGTACCGTGGAGGTTCAAAGGTAAGTACGTTTTGTAATTGACACATTTATTTTGATCCTGGAAGACATGAGAACAGCGCCATCTTTTTTGTTTCAGGGGTAACTTGATTTTAGCTATTGATTTGTTCAACAAGGCCATTGCTCTAGCAAGATCCGAGATGGAGATGGTCCATTTGTTCTCCCTTAGAGATGCTGCTGCCTCCCAACTTAAGATTGCTTCGAAATTAGGGGTAGGCCCAGACCTTCTAAAGGGCGTCTCCTAGTGTACCTAGTATTTGCTCATTTGTTTTTTAATTATAACAGAAATTTAATGTGACTGTTGACAAGCGTTGTTATTGTAAATACATCATTCCAAAATTATATGAAATTTGTGGTTAAAGTTTACTTTGCTTCATTTCAACTTACTGAATTGACAAATTTGCATTTTATTGTATAGGATAGTTTGGAGATAAGTTTTTTCTTTTAATGTTGTGTTACTTAGTACTATTTTGTTCCTAAAGAAATATTTGTAAATGAATAAAGCTCTTTATGGTTGTTATTTTTTATGAAAATAGCATTATTCAACCCTACCACTTAAAAATTCATGGATGTTGTACCGCCGTGTAGAATTCTTACAGCGAATTTTAAGCGACTTGTACAAGGTAATCAGTTTTAGTGAAATATAATATCTTAAATTAACAAAATTCTTATAAATTGGTACTCTCAAATTTTCTGCGCACTATCTCAACGTAGAGTTGATGAAGGTCACTTAATTAGTCAACGAGAAATTTAAAGTCGCTGGAGTAGTTCTATGTTCTACTCGTAGTATTTAGGGAATTTTATTCCTAAATGTTAGTCAACACACTTTCTGTATCACAGAATAAAAGAGAGAGAGACGGAAAATATTTAAATTTAAACTTTTCTCTCAAGATAAAAATTTGAAAAAATAGTTTTGAATACCAAGATATGCATATGGACGCGACAGATATTATTACAAAGCAATTAATTTCCTTCCAGTTTGATGTATTTCATTATTTTTTATATAGACCTACTTTCATTAATATCTTGGCCTACTGTTCGAATTTTGTCGTAATGACAAAAGACACTTCAGATTCAAAAGTTTGGCATCTAAATTAACCGTCGCATACTTTCATCATAAATTCAATTCATTCATTTTCACAAACCCTAAATCGAACCAGTGCGACAATTTTTCAAGAACAAATAAATTGCTAAAGTATTTTGCAAACTACTTACAAATTTACCGACCACCTGTAAAAAATGTACGTAATTAAACAGTTTTCAAAATTTCTGGCAAGTGACGCAGTTAAAATTGTTAAAGATCGTTACGCTACTGTACTGGCTGAAAATACCTCAAGGAATTACGGTGAGTAGGTATAATTTTACAATCTTTCAATTACTAAATCCTCTCCATATTTCTATATACGATACATAACCTCATACTTTATGTTGTTTTAGGGTTTAGTACTAGTCTCGTGTCTAGAAATTTTTCTAGTTATAAAGGTAACTGTAAGAAAAAGAAAGTAAAAGGGTGTATACAGAAACACCCAGGTTTAAATAAACTCATTGTTAAATCCAGCTGCCCTGACGAAGCTAAATCTGGAAGAGATTGTGCACCCACGGGAAAATGTCCGTGTGTACCTCCACCTCACAGACCTCCTTCGGTATTTACTATATTTATTAGCTAGACATATGAATACGAAAAATTATTTTTCTCTTGAATTACGTTGCTTTGTGACGTGTGTAGCACTAGCCAACTTAATATATTAGGGTGTTACAGGAAATAACTTTATATAAAATAAATTTTGAATTGGAACCTTTAGGTACTCTGAAATTGAACTACATACTCTGTTCTTGTGTGTTTTTTAAAACGGTACTCTACATTTTATTTTTTTCGAGTCGTCAATATACCTTCGGCTGGCTTTTCCATTTAAAATCAAGTATAATTTTTCGTAGTTTTTAATAAACCGATGGTTTATGTAGATAACACCAAAATTTTAACTTATAATTTTTGCTTCAAGAAAATGGAAGACATCCACGACTGTCCCAACACGGATTTATATACTAAAACAGATATAAAATGTTTACGGGAAGATGGAAAACGAACCGATTAACTGTAGGTACAGTGAGAGTAGGTACTAATAAATATATTTCTTATAAATAATTAGCTATATGTTTAAACCTACCCTGTAATTTAAAAAGAAAAGAATTACATATTTTAAATACAGTTTCAACTTAATTTTTTATGATAATACAAGGCCTGTCTGTCCCATTAAAATTTCGGTATTCAAAATATTTCTGGCCACTCTTTTTACTTTAAATAGATACAACATAATAATATATTTATATTTGCAGTTAACATAATAATATATAAAAATCACTATATAAGTAAATACAGTATCATTAATTTAAAACTTCTACTATTTCATTAAAATCTGTAACAAACCACTTCGCTTTGGCTTGAACTGTTGCCCTTATAACATTACCACCATATCCTAAAAATTTACCCTGTTATATAAATGGTTACAGCTTTTTAAAAACGATTGTTTTTAATAATATATTAATCCCATGTACCTATAAAAGCATCTGCGGGAGGGCACGCTTCCAGATCTGTCGCTCCGTCTCCAATTAATACGAGGTTGTTAAAACCATGAGTATTCTTCAAGTGACTTATCACCACTCCTTTTCCACCACTCTTAGATGTTGGTTCATTTTCGTCAACACCAGCAAATTCTCCTACAAAAACAAATGTTCAGAGAATAATGTAGTGCAGGGGCAGAAATATTCAACGTTTACTAGGCGTATTTACCTGTGAAATAAAACTTAAGTCTATTCGCAAAGATATGTTCACATGGAATGTTTAGCTGATGCGCTACCGGAGCTATGATACTTTTAAATCCTCCAGATATAAGAAAAACAGGTATGTGACGACTGTGTAACAAGCTGATTAATTTCCTAAAAATTTAACATCACAAGTATACTGTCATTAGTCAGTTTTAGAATATTATTAACCAAGTTTTAGAATTACCTAATTCCTGGAGTCAAAGTTGGAGGGCGTGTCTTAATAAATTCTTTCACTTGCATCAATGAGGGCTGTATTATGTCCAAGCGTAGTTTTAAAGCCTCCTCGAAAGTCATGTTTCCAGTCATAGCTCTCACAGTCCTTAAAGTACATTAAATATAAGACGACGTTAAATGTTAGCAATAAAATAAATAATCAAATGCACGTTAACGTTGAATTTGTATAAATATACAGGGCGTCTCTAAATTGCTGTCAAGAAATTCTGGAAGTTTGTCCAAAACTGCTACGCATAGATTTTCGTGGCAAGGATGGCCGCTCAAACATAATTTACAGTTTTTAACTTACATGCCGCCCTATTAGCGTTTCATGTTAGCACGCAACAGAGACAAATATTTTTTTTAATCGTTAAGTTTGCTAAAAAAATATACACTTACAAGTTTGCAACTTCTGTACCTTTATTACAAAATTTTGCAAGTTCATCGATACCTTCTTCTTGTATAACTGTTGAGTCTACGTCAAAACATACGGCATCAGTATTTCTGAGTATGTTTTGTACTTCACTAGCCATATTGATATTCGATTGCTGGAAATGTAAAAAATAAAATGTTTAAAAGCTAGATTTTAGATAAATAATGAAAATCAAATATACTTATATTGGTCCCTTTACGTTACCACAGAGAAAATAATTTTAAGAATACCAAATGGTCAATTAATTACCTACTTTCAGTAGCAGTAAAAGTTAATAAAATAGGATACAATTGCCCACTAAAATATACTTATTACATCATAGCAATAATAGTTTTTAAATAAACGGGTCATTTATTATTCTACATAGTTTCTTATCGTGTTATTTTGACCTATAACTTGACCCCATTTTTGCAATTTTGCATTTTTTTAGTAAATAGGTATAAACATTCTTCTTCTCCATCTAAAGATAAACACATGATCTTTCTTTATAACCTATAACCACATCTAGCTACGGATTCATAACATTTATCAACAATTACCACGACCTAATAATTATTATATTAGAGATAATACTGATAACAGTTTGAAATTTCAAAAACAAACTAGGTCCTGCCTGTTTGTCTTATTGTAGCAGGAACTTTTTAAAAAGAATAGACTTCATGCGACCGGAAGTACGCACACGAATACCACTCCATGCTAGTCGCCATGATAAGCCTCTCTTGGTGACGTACCGACAAAATATTTCTTTAAAACAGTAAAATTAGGTGTTATTAGAGGATCTAACAATAGATTTTCTACAGAAGAGTATTAAAGTTTAGCAATAATACTATACATCTGACAATATGCATCAAAATTAACAATAATGAGATACTTCTCGGCCACAAATTTCACAAGAATCGTGCTTGAGCCTTACCAACATCAAATAAGTTAAAAGTTTATCATGGAGACTATGGTAGTGGTGCCAAATGGTTTGCACGGAGTTAGCATGTGTTGTGAAATCTATTATCTATTCGTGATCGTAGAGGTCACATAATACGCAGAAGTCACTAGTTTTATTAGAACATATTCTGTAACATATTCTGTGGAAAAATCATGATACATGCTTTTATAAGACTTGGTGATCTAGCTTTCACTATTTTTACTTGGGATCAGCAGAGACAACTTATTAGTTCTGTTCAGTTCAGCCTAGTGCACTCTTGAGCTGTACAGTGCACTTCCACGTGACAGTGAACTGCAGAGCACTCTGCGCTCAGCTGCTCAGCTCAGATTTGACTCTTGAGTGAGGACGAAAGAAACGTGCCTATCAATTGGGGTTATAAAAGAAATTGTTACAAATTGGTTAATTTCCTTATTTTTTGTAATAGGTATTTTGTAGTTTTTCATTAACATACACACTACATTATTTTCTTGGCCTACTGTTTGATTCCTGTAACAAAAGACGATACACTTCACGTTCAAATTATTGCCATCAGAATTTAACCATCACCCATCACTTTCATCATACAAACAGAAACTTCAGTTAATTCACTTTTGCAAATGCTAAACCGAACCAGCGCATCCGTTTTTCGAAAAAAACAGGCTACATAAGTATATTGCTACTTACGTAATTACCTGCCGGCTGTAAAAAAAATGTTGAGGATTAAACAGTTTTCAAAACTCCTGACAAGTGACCCAGTCAAGATTGTTAAAGCCAGTTATTCTAGGATATTCGTTGAGGATGCCTCAAGCAATTATGGTGAGTAGACATAGTTTTACAACTTTTATTTTAATTACTAAATTCACCTTATTTTATATGTGTACATAACCTAATAGTTTGTTTTATGTTTTTTCAGGGTTTAGGTCCAGTCTCGTTTACGTTCCTAGAAATTTTTATAGCAATAAAAGCAAAGATGGTAGTAATAAGGTATGTGATGACGAAAATACAGACAACGCTAATATAAAAACCCATCCATGTCCGAGTCAATCCATGGATCCTCGCTGCCCAGAATCCCCCAACGTGAAATTGAAAGAATGTAAAACCGTTGACATTAATCCCTGCAAACCTCCACCTGATGGATATCCTTCGGTATTTTCACCCTTTCCTTTTACTATGATTATCGGCTATAGACATATAAATAAATTTTTGGAAACTTGTAGATAATACTAAATTCTAACTTATAATTTTCGTTTCAAGAAAATTCCATCAATCCAAGACTGCACTTCCCCGAATTTATTTAGCCTAATTCCGGACCCGAAGTGTCCATGGGACGAGGAGGAGAGGAAGCAGAGGTTCAGGGATCAAAGAGTATTGTTGCTAGGGTTACTATTCACCGCAGTTACTCTAGGCACAGTGAGTATAGACATATTTCTCGTAAATAATTAACTAAATATCAAAATCTGACATACCTACATATTTGAAATAGAAAGAAAGTTCTATTTTCCTGGTTACAGCAAATTTTTTTGTGTTCTAGGTATGGTATCTTGGCTTTATGGACTACAAGGAAAGGCCGTTGGAAATAAAACTAGAAAAAAGTATATGTCAAAGCATTGTGTATTGACGTATAATCTATTTTACTTTGTTTTTTAGAAAAAAAACGGCCCGTTATAAAAAATCCAGACACTTCTTCAGAGATACCAAAGGAAGTTCCATATTTATTAATTGGTGGCGGAACAGCATCATTCTCCGCATTCCGAGCTATTAAATCCGCAGATCCAACAGCAAAGGTAAAACGTAAACACATCCAACTTTAACCTTAATTTCTGCAACTTATTTGTTTTACCAGGTATTAGTAATTACAGACGAATCCTACTATCCTTACATGCGACCCCCATTATCAAAAGAAATTTGGTTCAACGACGACAAGGAATCTGTGAAAAATCTAATTTTTAAGCAATGGAACGGCTCCGAACGAAGGTAGATACTCCACCTATAAGTTCGAATTTTTTAATAAATTAATAAGAAAGTATTTTAATGTATATCTGAGGTACCAAACACGAATGTTTAATATAAATATTAATTAGACATATATTACAGCTTATTCTATGAGCCAGATGACTTTTATACAGAATGCAAGGACCTCATGAACAGCCCTAATGGTGGTGTTGCCGTTGCCCGTGGATGGTCTATAACTAATTTAGATGTGATGGAGAGATTGGCCTATTTGGAAAATGGCAAACCCATACATTACGGGAAGTGTCTTATAGCAACCGGTAAGCCATTATTAAACGAGTGTTTGCTTTAATTTCCGGATGTCTTATGAGAAACATAATTTTTTTATTGTATTGTACATTGTTGAGAGTTAAAAACAGCTTATGCTGATCTCCTTTTTGTGATATATTTTTCTGTTTGATTTTAATTTGTAATTTGTGTAATTTTATAGTATCACAAATAAAGTCTATTATTATTATAATTATTATTATTATATTATGAGGGTTATCTAATTTTTTTTGTTATCAAAAACGGCACAAATTTAAATGATAGTTTCACGCCAACATATGTTAACCAATAAAATAGGAGCATTGCATTGCCATGGCAACCTATGTATTTCTTTGGAAATTTTCTCCTGCTGGGGTACCCCGGAAGGTAATACAGTGGAAATTTTTTGACAGTTGCATATAAGAATACGAAAACTTCAAACTCTATTTCCGAACAAAAAACCGCCGCCAGACCGCCGTTCTGGCAAGAAATTCAAGGTAGAGGGTCCAAATTGGAACTACATTTCATACCCAATTATTTCCTCATTACATTGATTGGTCTCGTGTTTTTAAGGTGCAATACCAAAATTGTCAACAGTATTTGAAGTCGCTGCCGCAGACGAGAACCTCACCGACCGAGTGAAATTGTTCAGGAATATTTATGATTTTGAGGAAGTGAATCAAGCCTTTGAGGAATCCAAGAGCATTGCTATCGTTGGCGGTGGTTTCCTGGGCAGCGAACTGGCATGCGCTATGGGCAGAAAAGGTAAAACTTAGCTGGTGGAGATACGTTGATATATTTTGTTCACTACTATTACTATTTCTTATGCGAATTTATGCTGTTACAGACAAGAAAAAGGTCAAACAGCTTTTTCAGATATTCAGAGAGGACGGAAACATGGGGAAAATCCTACCAGAGTATCTCAGCTCTTGGACAACTGACAAAGTTAAAGCAGAGGGCGTCGAAGTAAGTAGTATTATGTGCCAAATATTATTTTTGTAAAACTGATAAGCAGAATAACACAAATCGTATCCCCCTGCAGGTTATGCCAAAATGCGAAGTTGTGGGAGTGAAAGGCACACCTAAAGGCGCTCTGGAACTGACATTAAATAATGGAACAACGCTGGTAGTGGATAACGTAATTGTAACGGTTGGAGTTGAACCAAACACACTATTGGCGGAAAAATCTGATCTGGAAGTTGACCCTGAATTGGGTGGATATTTGGTCAACACGGAACTGCAAGCTAGGACAGATCTTTACATCGTAAGTTCTTTGGGCACTGTTTAAAAATTTTTTACATATTAAATGTTTTTCGACATTACAGGCTGGTGATTGTGCATGTTTCTACGACCCTAAACTGGGCAGAAGGCGCATCGAACATCATGACCATGCCGTCGTTTCAGGGAGGTTGGCTGGCGAAAACATGACAGGCGCTCGCAAACCGTACCTCCACCAGAGCATGTTTTGGTCCGATTTGGGTCCTGACGTAGGCTACGAGGCTATTGGCATCGTTGACTCCACCCTCCCTACAGTTGGTATTTTTGCAAAAGCCACGGCTAAGGACACTCCAAAAGCTGTTGTTGACGCTACAGGAGAAGGGATTAGGTCACAAACCGAGGAGGTAAAGTGTCATTTCGGATTTTTTTCAAAAGCAATTTATTTTGGAAAATATATAGGTTGATTTTTTTTTATGTAGGTGCCAAGATCCTGCGATAAATATCTGACAGCCGCTCAAAAGAAAGAGCTGGAAGAGTCCAGGAAAGGGATGACAACCGGTGAAGATTATGGAAAGGGGGTGATCTTCTATTTGCGCGACGATATCGTAGTTGGAATAGTGTTGTGGAACGTTTTTAATAGAATGTCTGTAGCTAGGCAAGTGTTAAAAGATCAAAAGAAATATGACGATTTGAACGAGGTAGCGAAACTGTTCAACATTCACGAAGTGGATGGCGGGAAAGAGTGACCAGGAGAACTTTAGTTATAGTGATTGTTGGAATATTTTGAAGCAAGTGCGTCTTTATCATTTTTCTACCTCAAAGAATGCCACTTGACCGAGTTTTATTAAGTTCGGTTATTCTGTAATTTATCAGTATATTTGGTATTAATCGTTAAGAATTATAATATAATTTAATTATTTTTAATTATAATATAATAAACTACATATTGTGTAGTTTATTTGTTTTTATTTTATTTACATTTTTTTTCGTACAACTAAAAGAATTAGGTCCAGTTGGAAGAATATTAACATTTTGTCCCTCTTTATGGATTTCCCTTATACTAAATTTGGTGGAAATTAGTTAATAAACATTTTGTATTTATGATAGCCTTTTGTTACTTTTAAAACTAAAATGTTAAAATGAAAGTAATATTCGGGCAAAACACCAGATGCTGAAAAACCTTTAAATGTCAATTACCATTTCTGTGGATTCGAATAATCTAGTTCTGGAGATACAGACAGCCAAATTTTGGGTCACAAATATGGAAATAATAGACGTTCTAAAATAGACTACTCTACAATATTAGACATATGTAATTTAGACGCTTGTATACAAAAATGGATAAGTTTTTAACGTAATTTCCTCATCAAAATTTTCTCAGTGCATTTTTGGTTCTGGGGAAAGAACCGACAACAAATCAATTTTACAAAAAAATGTTTCAGATACGATGACCCTATTTATGATCACACTGGATACAGGGGGAATACGAAAAACTCGACACAATCTAATAAATAATTACCATTTATTTTGTTACACATTTAAATAAATAACCTTTCTATGGTTTTGCAACCACTCTCTCAATAGAATTTCTAAGTAAACAACGATAATTAAAAACTATGTAAATCACAATACAATTTTAGGCAATATTTAAACACTTAATATTTAACCATAAAATGTGTTGGTCCTAACCTAAACGAACCATAATCGCCAAACTACAGAATTGGAAAGACAGCCAGCATCTCCGACAACTAATGATATATTTTGAATACGGTTGTGTATAGTGTTTGGGGTCTTTCAGGCTAGTCTGCACGATGAAATAATGGCGACTTGGGCAGGGTTTGTTTTCGTAGAAGGGTAGTTTTGAGAGTCGGTTTCTGAACCCATTTTTCCCAATAAATCAGATTATCGTTTCTTACCTCTACGAAACAAAACCCCATTTCTACTATTTTGCCTTGCAGACTGATCTACTACGACAGGATATTATAAACAGTTGGTCCGATTTATTACACCAGTTTGTACATATCTTCTACTTTATATTTATAACGCCCTGTTCGTCATTCTTTTAATTAATAAATGTGGTGAGGAAGTTATTAAATTTACATTCTTCAGCGCCTCTCATCTGTAAATGAGATGTCGGTTTCATTTTAGGTACCGTAAATATAAAAAATTACTATGACGTTTAAAAATATATTCCTCTACGAACGATTGACGTTAGGGATTTTACTGAACTTTTTAGTTAAATTAAAACACTTTGAACAATTTTGTGGGGTTACATTGACATTTCTCTTAGGACTATAATTGACCCTGTACCAAAAAAATATTGATTGACAAATTTTTGAAGATCAAATAAAAAAATTGCATACCCTCCTGTGACTACAAAGAGATTCTGAAGTGTGTATACACATAAATTAGTAATATAGTACTAAATAAAGAGTATTAAGTCCACTAATAAACGTTACACCCCTACTTAGCATTTTTCTCTTCTAAGTTGGTCCATAATAACTTGCTAAAATCTAAATAGCTCAAGCGAAAAATTCACTTTTGCTTGACATCTCGTACTCCATCTCCTCATTTTTGTACATATCGATCATCTTTTGTATGTCATGAGACAGCATATCCAGTTGCTTCTCGTGGGTTATTTTCAGTTTTTCCTTCTCTCTATCCTGTTTAATCGCTGCCGTCTTGTGTTCATCCACAAAACGTTTGTTGTTGTTCTGCTGCTTCTCCTTGAGCCGCCTCTCTTTGTCCCGCTTTGTTTTTAAATTTTTGTCATTTGCAACCTGAAAAAAAAATTCGTTGCCAAATTACTCGCTAGGCTAAACGGAAAATTTCTACCGACCTCTTTTGCCGTCTCGACGGAAATCTTGGCCTGTTGGCTGCTCAACTCCTTCATTTCCCTGTCATGTTTGGCCTCCAGCTGTTTCAACTGTACTCCTTGCAAGAGTTCCATGTGCTTGCGAAGCACGTCCCGTTGGTCGTCCAGTTGATTTCTTAAAAACTCCCACTCTTGTTTTCGGTGACGTTCCATAAGAGCGCTCCACTCCAAGGTCTGTTCTGTTACCAGCTTTCGAACTGCCGGGTCGTTCACAAGGTCATTCTTACTGTAAATTAATATTAATATTATAGCAGGCGAGATCGTAAGAATCACAAGGACGACTTACTTTTTTCCTTTAATTAATTTATCGATGGCTGAACATTGGACCTTTTGGACTGCGAGTTTTTCTTTGGTTTGTTTTTTCTTTAAAGTATCATATTCTTTTTGCTGTTTCTTAGTCGTCTTCTGGAATGCTTTGTCCTGTTTTATTGTTTCGATAGTAATCGGTTCAAACACTAAAAAACAATACCGTGGTGAACGTCCTACTTATCTATTATTTTTTCTGCACACTTACCAAGTTTATGTTCCTCTTTTTTCTCCTTTTTCTCGTTGGCCGATCCCTTATCAGTGACCTGCTGCATGAAAATAACAGATTTTACAATAAATAAAAAAACCATTGGAGAAATGAACCAGCTCCCAAATGCAAAGCACTCATGCTTTATTATTATTTATATACCTACTTCAATTCCCATAGAAGACATATGTTCGTCCTGTTTCTGCTTGTTGCCCATGAAGCCTCTGGGGTCACTCAGGGCAGCCATAAAGTCCTCAAAGCCATCAGGGACGTATATCTTCAACTCAATGTTGCAGAAGAGCATAGGCAGCGACATCGGGAAATTTGCTTCGGTTCTCAGAGAAATATGGCGATACCCGGCCTAAATAAATAAAACTAGTAAGTGCTTAAGTAGCTCGAGTATGGACAACATACCTGTAAACCGTCCAACGGTAATATTCTTTGGCCGAGTAACTTTCCGTTTTCGTCATACACACCAAATCGTAGGACAGCTAAATCGGGCAGTACGACTTTCCTAAACAGAAACGGCTCCTCGTTGTAAACGGGGTTCAGACCGTTTGCTGGCACCATCCTGGTCCTAAATTCTCTCCGGATAGTATCTGTGGGCAGTCCATACATGTCCACCTCAACGTATGTGCCAACCTGAAACAGAAAACTTACTTCAGTAATTATAAATAACAAATTTTCTACTAATGATTTTATCACGTGACTAACCTTTTTGTCTGACAAGAACTGCCCTGCTATGACTTGAACAGCGCACTGGGCGGCGATGACTCCATCCACGGGACACTCGGCGAAAGGATCAAAGGTCCTGTCGTGGCGCCTCATGAAATCCGGTTTCAGAAGATAGCCGCAATTCCCGTTGTACTCAAACTTGCCTTGATTTAGTTGCATGGGCAAGTCCGAGGTTTGGAAATTAAGGGACACCATTTGGCAGCCGGCATTCCAGAAAACCTACCCAGCAAATACGTTACTTGTAAATAGCAATTTGACGTGGATAACGGAGCTTACCTGAGGCATGTAATTCGAGGAGTTTGCTCTGGCACCGCTGGGGTAAATGCGAGACATTTGCCGTTTATTGTAGTTCACAAACTCGATTGCCTGCGTTTTCAGGTAATTCAGGCCGGCTGGTTCCGAGAAGCTGGACATATTGTGATGGATATTTTTTTCTGAAATATAAAAATAAGTTATTTTAACGGTATTATTATATAATGTGACGCTTACGTTCAGCTACGTCGAAGCCCTGAAATTTGACAGGTTGGGCATAATTAACCATCGAGCTGAGCCACGGATGCACGTTGGTGGTGGATCCAGTGTACGTTGTCGCAGGAACAACGGCATCCCCTTCGCCTATTGCCCCCTCCGTCGCAGGAGTCTAAATAAAATAACCCGTTAACGAAACTTGAGCAAGCGATAAATTACAAATATTTACCTCCGCTGATATATCAGGAGGAATAAGCCTATCAGCGCTGGCGGCATTCGCATCTTCTTTCTCTTCATCCTCAATTACAAACTGGCCCTGTCTGAACAATTCCAACTCCTGTTTCTCAACTTCCTGCTTTAACCTGAAATCATATTACGAACATATATTTTATCTTGAAAACGAACTTGCTCTGTACCTCTTGTTTTTAATGAGTATTTTTTTCTTCAAAGCACAAGGGGGAGGCAGAGGCGCTCCCGGTTCCAGCGGAAAGTCCTCTAGTGGCTCCTTCAACAACAAATCACCTAAAACAAGTATTATTACCTTTAAAATCTACCCGATAAATTGGTCCTCTTCTTACCTAAAATTTCATCGCAGTACTTGGCCAATTTATACTGCTGCGTCTTACAACAGTGGTTCTCAAAGGACAGTATAATTGGATAGTCGGAGGTGACGAATGCCGTGTCGCGTATGGCGTAGATGACGTCTTTGAATAGAATATCCGTGCACATGGCTCGTCCATGGGTTATAATCGGCTCCTCGTCTTCCCCTTTCCCTACACAAACATTAGCATGTCAAAAGCAACACAAACATAACGTTTAAATAGCTGCTACTAATGTTATATTCGTGAATATTGACGAAACATGACAACTATGTAGAATTAATTTGAATTTGTGGTTATACTTTTGAGTTTTCAACATAACCTCAGTAATTAAAACTGTCAATCAGATTTTTCCAAAGCCTACTTCAATTTATATTAAGTGTGAATGGCTTACTACATAGATAGGAACAGTGGTGACAAAGGGTGACTTATTAAACATATAAAAACTATTTGTGATTAGTGTATTGTGAAAGGAACTATTTAAAAACTTATTTAATAATTTTATATCGTACACTGTATTCATAAGTGTTGGTTTAGTTCTAAGCTAAAACTACAAAAATTAAAATGAAAATTGAAAATAAATTTGCAAAACTAAAAATTTAAGGTTATGTTACTCCTGATAAATTTAGCCTCATAATGGCGGGTGGGCGTGACTTCGGCTCTATTGCCGCGTCTGTCCCTATAAAGTCTCTGTAATACTTACCATCCCAGCAATCCAGTTCAACACATCGGCATCCCGCCAGTAATACTTGCCGGTACATTTCAACAGAGGACTTCCCACCAAACTGTCGGCCAGATAAATACGTGTTGTGACTAGAATTTATGTAATAAGCACACAGAGGCTGGTCCATCTCCATGTAGATGTCTAGTCGATCGAGGAAGACCGGGGCATTCTCGTCTGACATTAAATATCTGAGGGCATAAAATAAAATACAGTTATGTGTAAAATTATTGGAAATACTGACATACCGTATTAGCCCGTCTTTGGTGAGTCTATTTGCTTCTTTGGAGGCCTCGTCTTGTTCGTAAGTTACTATAATTTCTTTGGCGCGCTTCTCGTCGTAGAGCGGATACAGTATTTCATTTAATCTGGGATCCCTTTGCTTCTCATTCAAAAAATTGATAAACTGCTCCAGGTTCATGTAGTCGGCCTTACCTTGGGTTCTAAAAACAGGATTTGAAACGCTGTAAATATAACAACCGATTTAAAAATCATTTTCGTTACATACATGCTGCGGAACAGCTCCTCAATGTCGTTCCTAGGGCAAATCTTATGGTATAGAGAGTAGAATTTATCGAACGTGAACGCTTCAGGCTCGATAGTGTCGTTTTTCCCAGACGGCAGGTCCAGTTCGGATAGTATTTGGTATATGAGTTTCTCGGTTTTTCCCGAGGCAAAGGTTCTGGCTATTACTTTAACCGGAATCTTCCCTCTTTGGTCCACTAGGAAGCCAAGCCGCATCCAACTGGAATTATGAACGTATTATTTGAAACGCAAATCGTCATTCTATCTATATATCCCACAAAAACTAATTTATTAATTTGGCAACTTAAAGATATTATTTCTTAGATTCGCCGGAGAGAAAAGTTCCGACTATAATATAATTACTATTCAAACAAACAAGAAACGGATTTTTAAGAACGAATTAGTGAATTTCTCTGTCCAGCTCAGACTGTATGAACATCGATTGCTGTCTCTAAAAATTCGTCAATATGTTAAGAATACCACGAGAATTACCGTACCGTACCGTAACGTTTATTCATTATCAAGAAGTTGTCAAATTAACAGAAGCACTCACTGTTTCATTAAGACTGTTCGTACGCACACGTTAACAATTTTGTTATTATGCGTGATGGTCCTCAAGCCTTCCTTCCACACCTGTTAACGGAAAAGCCATGCAACACCAAAAAGAAACACATGCACTTAAGATAATAAAAATGAATTAGTTGACATTGGACGACAAAGACATAAATGTAAGCTTAAAAATATATCAGAGCCTTTTATAATTATCCCCAAATACTCTCATTAATAAGAGAAGAGAGCTGCAATATTTTTGTATTGAGAAAAGTTCATTATTTCTAGGATTAAATTCAAAAACAATTTTTAAGCTTTAAGCTGTATCAAGTTATATTTTCCCGTAAACAGGAAAACTATATTTAAAAATTATATCTTGTTATCTTTAAAAAATACTAAAGGAAATACTTCCGTTAGTTACGCCCACACCACCTATTTATTTGATATTGTGACCGGTTTATTTTAAAAGGCTTTGATCAAGATTTTCTCACACTTTGCAACACAGCTTAAGACTAAACATTTAATTTGTTATTAACAGACATGCATTGGCTGGAATCAAATGACTTCACTGACTTACTGTTTTTTTAAGCATGTCATGGGACAGAAATTGTTCGCTTTCACGTTATGAGTAATTTTTCTTAGTCCGTCCAACCATACCTTTAAAATTAAGTATATTTATTTGAGAAAGAAACAGACATTTAAAAACCCTGTACTGAGTTTCAATACCGCAAAATATTAAGTATATTTTATATTTTATAAATTACAAATTCCGCAGGTACCATAAATAGATTATTTTTGTAAGATTTTGCAGAACAAACATTTTTTTCGCTTTATTAATGTGTTTTCCTTAAAACAAAAGGTTCTATATACCTATATTAGATCTCCTACCGAATTTAACAGGATGTACCGTTTTCTGATAAAAAAATGTTATTGTTTAAAACTCTCTCGATATAAAAATAAATCTCTAACACATGTTAAACCACATGTTATTAAACTTCGTCTATTTAGAAAACATGTGTTTTTTCAGACATAAATATTACGTCTGATATGAACAATAACAACAGATACTATCACGAAACTATAAAACGATAGGAAATAAATAACAAAGTTATTGTTCTGAATTTGCATCATGTTATGGGTTACAATCAGATCAAATTTAGTATTAACGAATGTATATAATATCTATGTAAAATCACGTATGGGGGAAGGGATCAAATACGGTACTACCTTGGCTGTTTCGGCATTCGGACACACTATATGCTGGTAATTAATGTTGATGTAATCCGTCCCGCTGCAAATCGTCAGAGATTTATCCTCAAGATCCTGTCCATGCTTGGTGTTTAATGTACTCAGTAATTTCAGATCTTTAGGAATGCCCCCGGCTCTGACATCACTGACTTGACAAAGCTCGATAACATCGCCTTCCTAAGAACGAAAAATAAATAAGAAACTACTTAACCTTTAGATTACAGATTACCCAATGATGTAATGCATTTCAATGTAATTTATGGCAAAATCAATGAAACGAAGGAAAAAAAAGTGTTTTAGAAAACTTACCCTTCCTTCTCCTTTCCAGTAAATAAAAAACCCATATTCATCCACTTTAAACAATGCCCGCTGCTCCAATTCAACGTTGTCCTTTTCTTCAGTCCATCTATCGAACACGCAGCCCGTTAAAAGGGGCTCCGGTATGGAGATGTGCCAGTCGAACTCGAATTTCTTCGTCATTTTCGCCCATTAAGCAAAATGACGATCCTGGTTATGAAACGCACAAGGTTAGACAGTGGTCAGTTTACATTATTTATGAATTATTAGATTCATTCTTACTTAATAAATAAACATTTCTAAAATATATTCACTAAAAAACTAGTTTATTTATTTTTGACGTACGACGTGACGTCAGGCGTCAATATTTTGAAATTGTCCCATTGGTTCGAAATCCCAATAAATAAAATATTCAAATGTGGGGCGAAGCAGGCAACACGTAATACGCCCATGTTGTAGGATAATATAAATGAATATAGAGCACTTGGCACTTGACTACAAAAGCAGGCTACCGCCATAAAGCAAAATGTATACTTGGTTGCCTATCTTTGTATTCCTATATTCACTGGTTTTAGTTTATAACCATTTACGAAAGCTCTATACTTGGATAAAATAATAATAGATTATATTTTGCTTACCTAGTGGCCAAATACGTTATAATATAAGATAATGTGCACTACAATTTACAAATAATGTTGTACTTGCTCATTACCTATAGACAACTTGTCCAAATGTGTAGGCGAAAGAAACCTCTTAAGGGTGCTTATTAAATTATGAGGAAATTAAATTATAGGATAATGAAAGATCAATAAACATATTTATTTCGTATTTCTACAGACTAATACAAATATATAAATAGTTACACTAAAAAATAGGTATTGAATCTTCGATAATTAAAAACGGCCATAAAAATATACAAGGTCGATACTATCTATTACTATAAATTACATAAGTGGAGGTGATTTTTATGGCTATGCGATGTTAGTAAATGACACATCCGTTTTATTAACTTCAAAAGCCTGATACGAGTTGGTATGGACTGGATTTTCAGAGTGCATAGGTTTAATGGTTCTCTAACGGGTCAAATACGGTTTTTTCATGTTAAAGAAAAACTTAAAAATACCTATCAATTTGGATAGTAGAATATGCAAGAATAATGTATTGGTAAATACCATGTCTTTATTATTTGTTAATTATTCATAAATCAATAAAAAGTATCGTCAATAATTTCAAATTTTATTAACTTCTGACGTCACGGTTTAGAACTAAATCTAGGAAAATTTGTTTTTGTTAAGATTCCTCACTAGCAATCTAGCAATAGAAAAGCGGGAAAAGCGGTGGTAGTCATTTGTCATTTGACACTTTTGTTGACAGTTTGCTTTTGCTTTAGTTTGTGTTAGTTCATCATTTTTTACTATTATGGAGCCTAATTTCGTTAAAGCTGGCAGTGAAAATTTACCTGAAGTGAACTACGTTATGATTCAGGAATTCTTTGCGAAAAATATGGACTATTTCAGTGTCGAGTTTAAGAGCGTGAAAAATGTGAGGTTAGTTTTCTTGAGATATTTCATTTACGCTATACTGCGCATGCGAAAATATATACTGTTGGCGGGAACTTAATAATTTCAAATTACAAACCGAGTTTAAAAATACGTAGGCGCAAAAAAAATACTTTTTTTCCAAATATACAGTGTTTTAAAGTGTTCCTGATTGTACATTTAACATAAATATAAATTGTGAAATAACATTACTGGGAGAATAATTCAAGTGGATCCGCTTATATTACGTTATATGGAAATAAGACAAACGTTCAAAACGGGTGTTTTTGATTAATCTCGATTGAATACTAGTGTTTCTAGTAGCGTTCCATGACTCGAAATAGTTCATTGTACACTAGAGGTTTTACATCGTTTGCAAAAAGAAAATCTCCATGGTTGAATTTCTCGTACGGTATAAGGTAGTCATTGGCGACGTTGCTTAGCCTTCTAACGATTCGTTGAACATCCTGAAAATTACATATATGTGATTAAATTGTAATATTGCTGCGTTCAAGTACGTATAGGAATACTGAACTTTGTACAGGTCAAAATTTGATATTAAGAAACTTGAATTTATTAAATAATTTTAGATACTAACCTTAATACCAATGAACCTGTCATTTTTCCCGTAATACAGCGCAATGGGGGCAGTTATAGCAGTTAAATTGTACTGCGAAGGATTTGCTGTGCCGTATATTCTAATGTTGTTCTCAGGACCATAATCGAACTGTTGGAATTTACCTTGTAAACAAAATTATAGATTAGAAAAAGGTAGTAAATGTGTGATTTGAATTTTTTAGGTTAGAATTTAGAAATCTCTTATTTTTTAGGTATTAATTGTGTTACCTGATTTTACTTCTTGAAAATAATGTATAAATTGTTTAGTGGAGGCATCTGAAGGTGTTGTTTTGAAAATTAGTGGAAATGCGTCCTAAAACATGAAAAAGTTTATTAATGTTACTAGATAATGCACCTAGCGCGTATGCAGCCAACAATACTCTATAGGGAATATAGGGATAGGCATGTTGATAGTTAAATAAAATAAAATAGTCAGGGCTGGCCTGAGCTTATTGGCCATCCATGTGTAAAAATCGGAGCTGCAAATTCCCGTTTTGTTTGAGACATTATTGACGACATGTTTCAATAAATACCTTATTTAACTGGGAATTGTCATCATAGCCCGCTCCAAATGCGTAGAAAAGTTCCCTGCAAATCGCAAAATATTGTTCATCCTTACAGAAGTTCTGCATAAAACTTCTAGTCAAATCCAAGAGCGGGATGTGGTAAATTTGAAAGTAATCCGACAGAGCCTGGAAAAAGCAAACGAGTTGGAGAATAAAAAATCAACGCAAACATTTATTCACTTACTTCTAAATAATCCACTAGCTGAGATAGTAGTTGAATAATAAGTTCTGGAGTATTTGATACAAAACCTGCAGGACCCATTAGGGAGGCCAGACGTACTTTGCTGTTGTATTCTGGCCTTGTAGAAGCCATGACATAGAAGGAAGTGCACCCTTGTGAGTGTCCTATGTAATACAAATTAGTCTGGTTGGTTACGCCCAGGATGTAGTCGATCTTTGTTGGGATGTCTATGGTTCCGATTTCATGCCAACTGGAAGAGAAACTGGTTAAAATCCGTCGAGGCGGGGTAACTCGAAATTTACCTGAAGTCGTAAAAATTTTTCGGATCTGTGTAGGGATTAATGTGAATGTGGTTATTGGAATAACTGTTTCCTCGTGCATTTCCGATCCACACGTCGTATCCCTGATCAGCCAGCAGGTATCCCAAACTTTTATTGGGATTAAGGTTTACGAAATCTCCCGAACTGGAGGCTATGCCGTGCATAATAAGAACTGGCGGTTTCCCTTTCTTACTTCCTCGGATCCCTACAAAATAAATATTAAAGCAGTTATAATCCCTGCGTGTATATTTACATACCTTTGGGAATCCTATGTAGTGTCAGAATGTATCCATCTTCTGTTACGACTCTGTGGGTTTCTGCTGGATACCCAAATCTTTTTATTATACGCTCCTAAAATATGAAAGATTTGGACGTCTTAGGATTTTGTTTTCGCTACAGTTTTGGGGTTTATTTTATAAAACTTTGGATAAATTTTCTCAGTCCAAAAAACACAATTTAAAAATATCTGTCTGTCTGTCTGTCTGCTTGTCTGTCTGTCTGTCCGTCCTGATAATTTGAGAATAAGGAAACAAACAGTACACTAATAATAACCTAGTACAATAATTTATGAATTAATATTAATATTTCTTGTAATATGAAATTGGTATGTCCTAAAAAATTACAAAAAAAATATTTCTACCGCTGTACTTACCGGATCTGCAACACCCCTTAATTTAAAATTAAGAATATCCACTCTACCACTTTGAGCTTTATCACGATTATCACATTTAGCACAAAAAATAATTGACAGAAAAAATAGAATGCATAATATTGTTTCAAAAGCATCCATTTTATATTTTTAGATATAAACAACTTTTCCCAATGCACTTCTGCATAATTTCTACACAAAATAAACCACTGATTGCCAGGTGGTACTGATTCGAAATTGCATATTTTAGGCATTCTTGAAATAATTGGTATTTAATACTTTTATAATTTGACTAATTTTCCACTGAAGTATTAGTGGTGAATAATTAGGGCCGGCCTATAATGAAAATATTTGGCATATTTTTAAAATGGGTAAATCTTAGCAAACTAAAAATAATAATAATAATAATAAAATAATCTCTGATATGGCAAATTTTAAAGAAAATCTCTTCTTTCCAATAGCACCAAAAAAATGTCGACTATTAAAAAAAATCAGTGATGATAATAATGAATCGGGTAGGTATGATAAAAATGATAAGAAAAAAACGAAATTGAAAGTCGGGAAAATAGCTAGTTTGTTACATATTTTAATCTCTTTAACAACAATGTATCCTAGGTGTAAATTGGCAGTCCAGATCCTGAACAGTTTTCATTGTCACGCAAGACGTAAATTTCATATCTTCAACGGATTTATAATTCGATCTAACTTCATAGTTCCTGATTACGTGCGCCACAGCAGTCTTCAACATCATCATTGCATATTTCTTGCCTAGAAACACATAGTATATGTATACGTCGCCATAAAGTGTCTGATGACCAAGATTCACCGAAAAATCAACCAGAACCAAATCAGGCACATATACATGCCTTTGATTCGCCTCTTACTACCGTGAAAAAAATGACAAACATCTTGGTAGTGAGGATACTTACCTATGCAGTTCCTTGGCCCGGCAGAAAAAGGTATAAAGCAGTAAGGATCCCTGCTCGCTACTCCATCTGCCAAAAATCTGTCTGGATTATACTCCAACGGATCCGCCCAATACGTTTTCGACCGATGCAAGTCAAAAACACTTATGAGTATATTCGAGCCAGCTGGTATTCTTCTGCTACCTAAAA
Organism: Rhagium mordax; assembly: GCA_963680705.1. NCBI lineage: Eukaryota > Metazoa > Arthropoda > Insecta > Coleoptera > Cerambycidae > Rhagium > Rhagium mordax. Next base: position 2,173,532 of record OY796660.1, on the reverse strand, counting down.
ACCATCATTTATTGAAAAAAAGCTTTAGCAATTTTTTTAAAAAATTTACCCAAGTCGACGTCGGCAGTAACGCGCCTGCCAATGATCGGAACTACCGGCAGCAGCCTCATGGATTCCTGAATAGCCCTTTCAGTATACTTCAGATTCGACAGGTCATTGTGGTCTATGGGATTCTTGACGCCAACGTGGTGTAAGACTTCTTGATATACCTTCTCCTGAAAACGTGAAAATTGGCTTCAACAGCAATACAATGAGCGTAGCATATAACCCCTCCTACTACCATTTGTTTTAATACTAACAAACATATTTTTGTAATGATTTAAATATCCACCATCTGTCGCGTTCTCCTTTTGAAGCTAAGTGAGCTCTGTTAGCCCGAGCTCCTCTATTTATGCATCGGGAGGAGGCGCGGCTTTGTTCTGGTGTGTCGCTTGGTTCGTGCGCAGTATCGATTTGCGCAAAGCCACACCCCCTGACGACGCCGACGTATAAATAGAAGAGTTTGCGCCCACAGAGTTCATTACGCATTACGCTTCAGAACGTCATGATAGGATGGTCGAAGCGTAAAGCATTCGGATCATCCCAACCTTCTTCATACTTTAAATCAGTACCTGTGCCAAAGGATTCATGCCAAGTAAAGTGAACGTGAACGCTAGAGTGATTCCAGAAGTATCGGTTGCCTGAAAGAGAAAAATTGTGTGTTTAGGCTTTTTAATTACTGTTAATAAATTTAGATTTTTGACATACTGACCGCCAGAAGAAATAAAATTATCTCTTGGAAAATCTCCTCGTTGCTAAATGTTACTCCTTCAGCTTCCAGCATCATGTCCATAAGAGGTAATTTTTGACCATCGTCTTTATAATCTGAAACAAGAATTAAAGAACAAGAGTCACGGAATATGATGTCGATTTAGTGTTAATTTTAATTGATTGGTCGCCCATGAGGAGATTGACGTAAGACTCCCAAGAGACGCTACTCTGTAGGTACTCACAGGCTTTAAAGGCCAAATTTGTATGTTTTCTTTCTCCGAAAAAAAATTAATAAACATGCAAGGGTCGCATGGGGTGCCACACTAAGAGAAATATTTAAATATACAAACCAACGTTTTCCTTAAAAGTCGCCATTTTCTTCTGGATTATCTAAAAAACAACAGACTTAAAGCAATTTATAAGTTTATTCGCTCGCAGAATAACACACTATCTATGAGATATACCGCCCCACTTACCTCATAAATGACTCCTTGCATTGTAGACACGTCCTCCAAAAATCTCCTGCCCCCTGGAGTAAGGAGCCAAACGAACTCGGGACAAAAATACGAGGAGAACGCCCGCTTCCCAATTAAATCTTGCAACCTAAAATATTTATTGCCGATGTTTATTTTGAATGAAAAACTGAGGTACGCCTCTTACCTACGTACAAGCTCAGTCAATTCGTCATCAATATTGAGTTGAGCATCTAAATCCAACTGCATAACATTTGCTGAAACACTAAAGTGGTGAGACAAGGCCCAAGGGAACAAATAAACGCTGTGTATTTACCACAGAAGTTGTCCAGCGAGAATCTTTCGAATATATCAAACTTATCTCTGGCGTCGCTCTCGCTGAGCACCTCCACCAAAGTACATGATTTTCTGTAGATAACCTCCACGAAGCTGTTCAGGATTGACTGGCTGAAGCTCTTCGAGAATATCTTGCGGTTTCTTTTCCAGGTCTCGACTAAAAATAAGGCGTAAATTAGAGCGTATTGGGCGAGACGAATTACGTTGGCAATGTATATGACTGATGGTCGAGATGGTAGCGTACTTGCCTCTCACCCAAAAGTCCCGGGTTCGATTCCCGGTCGTGGCAATGGAAAATACTGTGAGAGGGATTTTTCCATTATACACGGATATTGGATGTGTGTCCCTTGTCTTTAAATGTGTAGCCCCCTCCCGCACAAGGCTCTTCTAGAGCCTTCTAGGATAAAGGGGGTCGTAATTACAAGTGGTGTATTAATGGCTCGCTGCAATCCCGCACTCGCATGAAACTAGGAAGCTAGTGCGATTTGGAATATTGATGTCATTGCTAGGAAATATTTGCGAATTTTTGAACTGGTTGGCAGCTGGCTAACTGTCAAAATCGTTAATCTTACTTAAAATTTGAATTCAGCAACCTCAAAGCCATAGTTATAAAATTATTTCGAGTTTTTAATAATTTTTGGTAAATTGACACTGTTTTGACAGCTGTCAACTCAACATTAACAGTTAAAAAAAATGGTGTTATATTTTTCTGGTTGCTGTATTTAAATCTTGGCAGACGTCAAATTAAGAATTTTTACGGTTGACAGCTGTCAAAACAGTGTCAATTTACCAACTGTCAACTGTAAAAATTTTTAATCTGACGTCAGATTTAAATAATGTATCTGTATATAATTTTTCAAGATCATTATTATAGATTGTTTCAAGTTTTTGAACTGTTAATGTTGATTTGACAGTTGGTAGGCAGCTATCAACTGTCAAAATCGTCAATTTACCATAAGATTAGAATTGTCCTGTATATATTTACATTTGCATTTGTTTGAGAAATATTTTAGTCCACTTGATTTTTTTAGACCTATTTTTATTTCTGCATCTAGATTGGATGTAAATACAAATTAATGATTTGACATTTGAAGAGATGCAAATTCTAAAATCCGAAATTTTGAAGCTGCCATTTTGAAAGACAAAATTTAGGCAGCAAAAATAAATTCAGCGTACCCAAATCCTTAGTGTACACTGCGCGGCATATGGTACCCTTTGATTTTATCAACGTAAATCTGGCTCAATCTGTCAAATTTGACATTAAAAGATCTGTCACAGATACTTATAACTGAAAAGGTTGCAATTCTGACGTCTCTGATCTCATCATAACCTACAAAGCTCTTAAATGACAGTTGGCTCTGATCTGATCATAACCTACAAAGCTCTTAAATGACAGTTGGCATCAGTCACGCCCAGGCGAAGATCACCTTACACAACTAAAAAAGTCTGATTTTCGAATTACAACTGTTGTACCTCATTTATATGCCGAATTTTGTTCATTTTAATCAAAAATTGGCGTGGTGATAGATTTTTGACGTCTATTTTTGCAAAAGGCACCAATGTGCACACTAGGTGAGACCCTCAGGGCTCAGTTACAGGCCCTCTTCTATTTGTGCTATGTGTAAACGATTTGCCAAGCTTCGCTGGTAGAGATAGATTTACTGTTTGCTGATGATACCACAAAAAAAGAAAAGGTTTCAAATACTCACAGTCTGCCATCAAAAGCGTATTTTCAAATATTCTCTGAATATTGGTATACACGGAGCTCTTATCGAACGTATTCGCACTATTTAATATCACTTTTATTTCCGATGCCTCTGCGGTTATGTAATTGTAGTCGTGCCCAATCCAAATATTGCACGGCAGCTTGTATTTCTTTACCACTTTTTGAACGCCGCTGAAGAAATCTGGAAAATTAATAATTACAGTAAATTTGGCAGCGACAAAAAGACAAAGAACAAAATATTCTTATTGGCCTAGGTCTGTTTTTTTTTTATTTTGTCCCCCTCGCCTATACTCGTACCGTTAATTGTGAGTAGCTTTAAGCTAAACTTCGCCCCTGGGTAAATGTATTGTATTACTTTATGTGCAATACTTTTGAAATAAAGACTTTTTATTATTATTATTATTATTATTAATTAACTAAATAAATTAATTGAAATATGGATAGTACTTACTTTCTCCGATAATATGGTATCCGTTGCCAATGATCGGGTAAAAATTATACCCCTTAAACTTGCTAGAGAATTTCAAAATGTGCCTCTTTCTGTAGAGGTCCCACACAACAAAAAGCACCACGTTAAAAACAAAAACGCACAGAACTGAAACCGCAACCTCAGTAGAAGCCACCATGCTGAAGGGGGCAGCTGAAATGAACTTGTTCTTGAATTCTTCTTAAGAAACATATATATAATACAATAGAGTGTGAAGACAGTGGCAGCTGTGGCCAAAACAATGAACGCCTTTTAAAATTGAATACATAATACGTTTTTGTGTTTTCGATTTGTTGAGCTGACATTTATCTACTGAGGTCACCTATGGACATTTTTCCTGCCATCTTTTCCGTCGAAAAGTAAGCTTTCATTACTTGCCTATACTCTGTTTACTAAACAGAAATAGTTAAGCTCCTCCCCACAAATGCGCGCTAAATTTAAACATAATGTTCCTATTGGTTAAATTTTTAAAACCCATAATACAACCAACCACACTGTGCTCCGAGAGCAGATTCGATCTGTGTCGGCCATTGCGTTTTGGTGTTTGAAATGAAAATAATTAATATTGATTAAACGCCAGAACCACACCTTCCTTTTGAGGTTAGAAACTCCATCGATTCATATTAATTAGGTACCTAATAAATTAGCAATTTGTAGCGTGTAAAACTGGTTAATGCACCCATTGGTCCAAGCAAATGGGGAGGAGCTTAACTATTTCTGTTCAGTAAATAGAGGATCGATACACCTTTTTATTATTAATTTTATTTACCAGACGCCACTCTCTTCAGTTTATATCTTGGCTGAAAATATTGTGATCTCAATACATTTCAATACATCAATACAGTAAGAACCGGCCTGGAACCACGCCACTGCCTAATTATTCCGTAAAAGTCCTTTCACATTATATTGTTATTGATTCGTATTTTTTGTCGTACTTGAAGGCTGTAACGGAACATGTCTGATATTTTGAAGGTGGACATCAATTTTACGGGACACCAGGTACACTTTTTGTTTTTTTCTACATAACATAATATCAGAAATCTAAATGTGTCCGGTAGAAGTTCTGCTCCAGTATTTGAGCCTGCTGTTTTATTGACACCTTGAGAAATCGTTTCAAGGTTTCCAAGAATATGCTAAATTATTAATTAGTAATTAACATCGTTATGAATTGCTTTTGTTAGCGCGTTACCAAATGGCATTACATGTCTTTCTTCAATAGACCTTGAAAGGGTTCACAAACAGAAAAAATTGCATGTCCCTGATTTTTCCACAATAATTATTTATACCTACAGTATGCTCGAGCGAAGCAACTTTCGAACATATACCGAGAGATCAGCAAAAATATGGATTTTTCAAGTCGAGTGGGGGCGTACTTGCGTTCACCCTGGCCACGAGTGCTGCGGTAGGATACCCCATAGGGGCAAGTCTGGGGAAACTTTCTTAATAAACAGGCTGCGGGGTTACGCCGCAGACTAAGCTCAGTTAGTCTGCGGCGTACCTAGGATACAATTGTTACAACAATGAAAATAAACAACTTTAACTGCCGGATAAAGTTAACGGGAGGATGAAAAGATTGGGCCTTAATCTAATAAAATAAGATGCTCTTTGTAGGTTAGAATTCCAACCTATAAGCAGTCTATTTTTAATAATCTATATTAAAACTTTATAAATCTCTCTGAGACAGTTTTTAAATGTTACAATGGATCCAAGCTAAAACTACAAAAATTAAAATTAAAATTGGAAATAAATTTGCAAAACCTGAAAATTTAAGGTTATGTTAGTCACATGATCCAATGGATCCAAGGCCTTATCGTGTAAAAACGTTTAGCGAAATTAAATTTTGGTAGCCCGCCTTTGGTAGATTTGTATCAAATTTCGTAAAAAAAATTCTGTCAAGGCGCACTTTTTTGCATCCCTAGTGTTTTTTTTATTTTTTTGTTGCCAGAAATTAAAAGTAAAAGGCAGTTGCTTGCTTAAAAATCTAGGTTTGGTAAGATAAATGGGAAAAAAATTGAGAGTGTTGATTTTGCCACAATTTGGTAATAAATATTAGTATTTACAAAAGAGAATGAAGTATATTGTGATGTATTTACACAGCTTTACATGGGTCTGTATGTATTCCCAAAGTCCCACTACAGAGACTTTACAGGGACTGAAACGACAATAGAGCCAAAGCCACGCCCACCCGCCATTATGAGGCTAAAGTTATCAGGACTAACATAACCTTAAATTTTTAGTTTTGCAAATTTATTTTCAATTTTCATTTTAATCTTTGTAGTTCTAGCTTGGATCCATTGTAACATTTAAAAAGTCTCTCAGACAGTAGATTTATAAAGTTTCAATATTGTAGATTATTTAAAATAAACTACTAATTATAGGTTAGATTTCCAACCAACAAAAAGCATTTGAGTTGGTTTTCTTTAGTTGACTATTGAAACACTCGTATTATGATACTATAATAATTATTAGTGGGATTTAATGAAAGTCTAGATATGACAGTTTAAACAATTTTAGCATTTTTTAGCCTCATAATGGCGGTACATACCACGTGAATCAATCAATCAAAATGCTGACAACCCTTTGTCGCCACTGCCCCTATAAGTAGATCTGCGTAACCAAAAGTAGGCAACCAGATATACACGTTTTGCTCTTCCAGCTTTGAGCGTATTATTGGTTGCCTAATTCTGTAGTCGCGTGGCTTGCAATCATTTATAAAGACTTTATTTATTACAGTTAATATTCTAAAGAATTAGAATATACGTACTCTTTGCCACTAGAAGTGAATTTCCAAAAAACGTGTCTAAAACTGCGTAGCTTGTATTTTTATCAAATGCCTGTGGATGGTGTAATATTACTTTCATTTTTTCAGCATCATCGGTTATATAGAAACATTCATGTCCGATCCAAAACGTTACCGGTAATATTTTGTACTTCTTCACGTATTTTTGAGCAGCTGACAATAGATCTAAAATTAAACATGGCATAGGACACCAAAATTATTAAAACTGAGCTATGTTTATAGGTTAGATTTCCAACCAACAAAAAGCACTTTAAGTATATTAGTGTAATTTAATGAAAGTATAGAATATTTTAGTTATGTATCATGCAAAAATGTATGTACAGCGTCTTAAAAATATATAAATACGTGTGTAAAGTAAAGTTGTAAATTTCAATTAAAATGTTTTTAGCAAAAAAAACTTCTTATTTCTTTAAAGAATTTATTTATTTTTTTAAGTATTTATTTACGACGATGCTTGTTCATGTTTAATTATTTTAAATAATTACTTATTACAACAGTCCTGATAAAAACTCAAACTTTAGAGCAATTTATAACACAAAATAATTTTTTAAAGTACTTCGGCAATTATCACGTTTTTCGCGTTGCACTTTAATGTCTCTTGTAGTGCTGTGTGTTGATCAGAGTAAATATTTTTTTCTGTAACCGTCCCAAAAGTAGGCATTTTCGGATCAATTTTTTTGCAAGTTTAAACAAGAAACGTCTATTATGACCATGAAAAATGAAAACCCCACCGGGATGAGCGTAACTCCCTGGATATTATGTATTTTCATATCTACTCTGGTGGGTCTAGTCATTTTGGATATCTACAAGAAGAGACACCTTTTCAAATTCAGTAGTAGTACCGACATATTTCGGTTTTACCCAATTATTGGAAACGCGCACCGCCTGATAGGAGAGAGTAAGTACTTTTTTTTTTTGTTTTTTTTTGCAAAGGATAAAAAATCTATTCCAGCCAATCGCTATACATCAATATTAATATTTGTGTTGCATGACCTTGTTTGTCCAACATACTAGCTTCAACTTAGCTCAGTTTTAATAATTTTGGTGTCCTATATTTGCCATGTTTAATTTTAGATCTATTGTCAGCTGCTCAAAAATACACGAAGATGCACAAATTACCGGTAACGTTTTGGATCGGACACGAATGTTTCTATATAACCGATGATGCTCAAGAAATGAAAGTCATATTAAACCATCCACAGACGTTTGATAAAAACACAAGCTACGCAATTTTGGATACGTTTTTTGGAAATTCGCTTCTAGTGGCAAAGAGTACGTATCTAATTCTTTAGAATATTAACTCTAATATATAAAGAGTCTTTATAAATGATTGTAAACCACGTGACTACAGAATTAGGCAACCAATAATACGCTCAAAGCTGGCAGAGCAAAACTTGTATATCTGATTGCCTACTTTTGGTTACGCAGATCTACAGAGACTTTATAGGGGCAGTGGCGACAAAGGGTTGTCAGCATTTTAATTGATGGATTCACGTGGTATGTACCGCCATTAAGAGGCTAAAAAAATGCTAAAATTGTTTAAACTGTCACATCTAGACTTTCATTAAATCACACTAATAATTATTATAGATTCATAACACGAGAGTGTTTCAATAGTCAACTAAAGAAAACCAAGCCAAAATGCTTTTTGTTGGTTGGAATTCTAACCTATAATTAGCAGTCTATTTTAAATAACCTACAATATTGAAACTTTATAAATCTACTGTCTGAGAGAGTTTTTAAATGTTACAATGGATCCAAGCTAAAACTACAGAAATTAAAATGAACAATGAAAATAAATTTGCAATACTAAGAATTTAAGGTTATGTTAGTCCGGATAAATTTAGCCTCTTAATGGCGGGTGGGCGTGACTTTGGCTCTATGGTATTGACAGATATTCCATGTTCGCAGTTGACGCATGGAAGAGAGACCGTAAATTATTTCAAAAGGCTTTCAACCAAAACATCCTGAACAGTTACGTGGAGAGGTTCTATCAGCACTCATGTATACTAGTGGAGGAAATCAGTACACATCGGCTTAAGAGTATGGCCGATATGTTCAGTCGGTTCTCGTTGAGATCCGCTTGTGGTAAGTATTTCCAGTTATTGGCAGCGACTTGGGTCACCTTATAGCCATTTTTGCAGCTAATATCACCGGAGTAAATGATCTGGATGGTGGAGTTTTATTGACCGACCTATTTGAAAAGTAAGAATAAAGTGATACAATAATAAAACAGATGAGTACCTGTATGCGAATATTTTTCAGAATGATGATAACTATTAATGACAGACTATTTTCTGCGTTCATGTTTCCAGACTGCTTATGGAAATACACACAACCAGGCAGAAGCCAGTTGAAAGTCTCCGATAAAATACAACAATTTGTTAAGGGCGTAAGTTGGTAAATCAAGTAACTAAAGACAAAATATCTCTCTACTCTTTAAAAAATGTCAGGCCCTCTTTGTTCTGAAGAGAGTTGAAGCCATTGATGTGGCTTATGAAGTAGTTTTCTGTTTCACCAACCAAAGTTCGTCGGAACCGTGACCTATTAACCATTGGAATGGGCCATTGGCATAGGTCTCTTGCCATTACGCTTCCATATTTATATTTTGCAATTTCTAAGCTTTCAAACGCCTTTGGTCCTCTTTCCCAAATTTTTTATTTAACACTAGACTCTACCATATTGGGTTATATGCTCTTTAAACTTCTTTGAATTGACCGTCTTGTTTGTCCAACATAGAACGAAGCTGGTTTAAAATAAAAATTTAAGTAAAACATTATTTTGCAGATAATTGAAAAGAAGAAGCAACATTCATCAGCAGAAAAAGGTTTGTAATAATTCTTCAGTTGATAAATTTATATACAGGACTTCATTGTTGGTCTTATCATTCCTTCAATGGATTTTTATACCATTGCATTGGTTGATATTTGGTACGCTTAATGTTAAATCTCTTCATCTTCCGTTGGTCCAAAGTTTGCTATTTCCAAAAGAGACTGCAAAGATCTTTCCTTGTTTGCTCTACAGGAATCAAATCAGAAGATTAGGTCATGGTGGTGGTTCCGTTTCAATTCTTGATATGTTTTTCAGAATTACACGAAGAATCCAATCGCTTATGCTTATTGGACTTAATTTTAGAAAATGAAGATAGTCTATACAGTCAAGAAGATATTTATAACCAATTTTCTTTGTTCATCTTAGCAGTAAGTAATTTATCGAAGTTTTATATACATATTAAATTCATGGCAAGGTTAGTACCTATGTTTATAATGTCAAAATATTTTCCTTGATTATGAGGCTTTTGCGAAACTGATGATTTTCAGAAGAGTTCTGTTCCGCGTTGACTATTTCGAAGAAGAAGAAGACGAGAGGAAGAAGACCAAGATGAGCGGAAAAAGACCAAGACGAAAGGAAGACGACCACGATAAGATGGTTGAAACACCAAGAATTCAAAATATGCAACGCGGAAGAGAACCCGAAAACCGTTCTACAATTCTACAAATTTTGCTATTCTTTTTCAGGCAACTGACACGACTGCAATGACATTATCATTCACGTTAACTATGCTGGGAATGAACCCCGACGTGCAGGTACTTCTTACTAAGAATATTATTTGGACATTTAACATTACCTCGTATCATTCGTTTCTTAGGAGAAAGTATACGAAGAAGTGAAAAATACTGTAGGCCTTGAGAGCCCGATCTGTTCGAACGATTTGCCGAAACTGAAATACACCGAGATGGCACTATTCGAAGCCATGAGGGTTCTACCTGTAATTCCTTTTATAGGAAGGCTTGCCACTGCAGAAGTAGATCTAGGTAACTAAATCAGTTCGCTGAATCATTTCCACTCGTTCTCATCTACTTTAGGTACAAGAATAATTCCTGCTGGGACAAATTTAATTTTGGATTTTTTCCATTTACATCGATCCGAAAAATATTGGAAGAACCCTTTAGAGTATGACCCAGATAGATTTTTACCGGAAGAGGTAGCGAAAAGACCTGCCTATACCTTCCTGCCGTTTGCTGGGGGACCTCGAATTTGTTTGGGTGAGTTGAGGTCCCACCCCTTGTATGATATTTATTATGAGCGTTTTCTCTGTCTTTTAGGGATGAAGTACGCTATTATGGCTTCCAAAACCGCCTTGGCCCATGTAATCAGAAACTACAAAGTTACTTCAAATTATAAATCCGTGGAAGATATAGAATTGGTATCTGGTATCACAATGAGACCTACTCATGATTTAGATTGTACTTTTGTGTCCAGAAAATGATAATAGCTGAGAAGAAAAAATGCCAGCAGGACAATAACATAAATAAAAAATTTAAGCCTAATTTGTGTTTTATTATTTAAGTGGAGACCGGACCTGTGCGCTTTGTGACGTCAAAAGCAGGATCGGCTCTAGAGGTGCAATGAACTATATTAATAATAAATTAATGTAATATCTTTCCTTGTGTTTATGTGTGAAAGTGAGGTTATGCACTTTCACACATAACCTCAAAACATAACCTCAAAAATGTAAATTATAAATAACAGTAACATACCTCGATAAAAATATCATCCAGACTATTATAAATTTACTAACTGGTTTCTCAACGTTCAATTTTAAAACTCAAGCTTTAAACCTGTCTGTAGGCTGTATCTGAATGGGAACTGTTTTTCGTATAGGTATTCTACTCGCTGCAACAGCATTCTCTCTACATTAACAGTTATTGCTACAAATTTAATAACCAAACAATTACAGCTCAAATCACAGCTCGAGGCAATTTTAACGTTTTTGCGTTGGCTTCGCTTTCGCCCCTGCTTAGGTTGTACGACGAGGCAATTGTTAAAAAAATACGCCAGTAAAAATACAAATACGTTTTTATTTTGCTGCACAATTTAGTAAATCTAAGCTTTAACAAAGAAGAAATAGTAACGACGTGTTATCATAACATTCCAGCCTTAAAATGTGATAGTAACACGGAAATGGGCTTTTCCCACTGCGTTTATTTATTTACTGCCACTGATTGCATGCATATTTTTTATTACATAAACTGGTTATCTGTTAATCAACATAATTTATTTACACGTTCATTATTCGCACTTTAATTGGAGATAGGAAATGTTAGGAGGGGCCCACAGGAAAACATCGTTTGTGTAAATTTTGACATTTGAGATCCCGTGTACACGTTTAAAGTAGCAAAGTTTTTAAATAGAAATTTTTACTTTTAAAGTGAAAATTTCTAATTTTAAAGTAGAAATTTCTAGTTTCGAAAGTAGAAATTTCTAGTTTTGAAAGTAGAAATTTATAGTTTTAAAGTAACACTTGGAGTAGTTTTCCACACACACCAAAACACTTTTGCACACACTCGACGCGCGTTTCGCCAACCAAGTTGGCATCATCGGGAGATGATTAAAACTCAGTTTTAATCATCATCTCCCGATGATGCCAACTTGGTTGGCGAAACGCGCGTCGAGTGTGTGCAAAAGTGTTTTGGTGTGTGTGGAAAACTACTCCAAGTGTAAGTTCTACACCAAAGGTTCCAACCCCTCTTCAGTTTTAAAGTAAAAATTTAAAATTAAAAATTCCTAATTTTCAAAAAAGCAGAAATTTTTTGTTTTAAAATGAACAGTTCTAGTTTTAAAGTAGAAATTTCTAGTTTTAAAGTAGAAATTTCTAGTTTTGAAAGTAGAAATTTCTAGTTTTAAAATAAAAATTTCAAAATAGAAATTTCTAGTTTTAAAATTGTATTTTTAGTTTTAAAGCAGAAATTTCTTATCTTGAAAGTAGACATAGTAAAAATTTCTAGTTTTAAAGTTGAAATTTCTAGTTTTAAAGTAGAAATTTCTAGTTTTGAAAGTAGAAATTTCTAGTTTTAAAATAAAAATTTCAAAATAGAAATTTCTAGTTTTAAAATTGTATTTTTAGTTTTAAAGCAGAAATTTCTTATCTTGAAAGTAGACATAGTAAAAATTTCTAGTTTTAAAGTTGAAATTTCTAGTTTTGAAAGTAGAAATTTCTAGTTTTAAAATAAAAATTTCAAAGTAGAAATTTATAGTTTTCAAAGTGAAAATTTTTAGTTTTAAAGCAAAAATTTATAGTTTTAAAGCAAAGATTTCTAGATTTAAAGTAAAAATTTCTAGTTTTAAAATAGAAATTTCTAGTTCTGAAATTAGAAACTTCACATCCAGTGATAAAAAAGTACCTACTTAAAATTCTTTACATATTTCACCTGTTTGTTCAACATATATTTTTGCAGCTCGTGTAAACAAATGTAATATTATGATACGAACTATACTGGCTTTTACTATTAAATATCTAGCTCTACGTAAAATGTACTCAGTGGCAAAGCCCATCGGTGCAGGATTTATATTCAATTTTTTCGATTGTTCTTAATATGCGGGGATGAGTTCTTTAAAATCGTCCGAAACGTATTCGCTGAAATCATTGGGCTCCTCCTCTGGTCGCTGGTTGCTGCTGTGGACGTTCCGATTGAGGGGCTTCTCTGGAAAAGAAATCAACGTAAGAAATAATACATTTAATATCTAATTGTTGAGTGAAAAATACAAAGAGCCGCAACCCTATTGTCTTGAGCGTGACCGGTCACGTGTGCTCGCCTCTCAGGCATGAAAAATCATCTAGGGTGAATTTTCGTCACTTACCGTCGGCGTCATTCAGTAACATGTACGTCCATTTGGCGGCGTCGTCGATGTCCTTATTTTGTGATGATGCGCGCCCTATCCTGGGTCCGAACCAAATGCCAGGCTTGGAGCCGCTTCGCCTCTCGGGACTGTCGTCGGGTGTCCAGGTTGCGGAAGAACGACCCACCCTTGGAAATGCCATCAGTTTCCCGAATCGTTTATCCTCTGAAGGAGAAAAATTTAGTTTAGAAATCAGTTACTACTAACACAATAACAAAATAATGATTAGAGCAAAAAATTAACGATCAGCTGCGCCGTTTTTTTTATTACTTTATAGAATTGAATGCTCTATCAGAAAGATAAGTAAAAATTTGTTGTCATATCTCGTTTAGTTTCAAAGATACTGACAAAAAATCATCAAGAAGAAGAAGAAGAAACATTAAAATACCAAATAAAATTCACTGTTAAATAAATTTAAAAAAAGTTAAACAACCCCGGCTGCACTGAATTAAGGCGTCTTAAACGCAATCGCGTGCGATCTAGATCAAACATCAATCTAAACATGTGCGGCGCTCCGTTTCTTCAATAACCAAACCGCAATTAGCGCCAGCTTGATTCCAGCCCCACACAATTAATAAATCAGTTTCATTGCATTTTATGTGTCGCTTTACTTATGAAGCAAATGTTTGATTAATTGATTTGGTGTGTACCTGTCGGAAAGTCCCACAGCTCCTCCTCCCCGTATCTTTTGCCAACCCTTATTACATTCCGAAGTCCACGCCGTTCGGGTGTTCTTGTTGGTTCTGGAAAAGAAACATTTTAATTAAATGTAAATATTTTAAGATTATTATATATTCGTAGTATAGCGAGCGGGGACCCGATATAGACATATAAGAGCTGAATTTATGTAATTATTTGAGTTTTGTTGCTTGAACGGCATTATTAAAATCGTTTAAATGCCTGTCTGGTATTAAAACGAATACAAGTATTTATCAATGGTTATATATTGTATATATTAATAGTTGCTTCACTATTACGCCTGAATTATTTCTAGACATATTATATTGTTGCGAACATATCTCGAGAAGCGCACATATTTGTATGTTGGTAGAACGTTTCAAATTATTTATTATTAAACGTTTCTTGGGTACGTTATTTTTATGTTGTTCTTATTGGTGTATTATGAAGATATATTTTGGCCGATTTTTTACGTTACAAACATAAGCAACGCTACCAATCAGTTTTTATATACTGAATTTATAACAGCGCGCAAATGTTTATTTAACGTTTTAGCAATGCGAAATTTAACTTCAAATTTTTCTGCCCCTTTAACATTACCTATACGTTTGTCCAATGTTATTAAATTAATATATAATGTAACATACAGAACAGGGCTCTTGAATTACATTAACATTGCATTAACGTCTAAAACAACATATATCAACTTATTTAAGTCTTATTATTTACGTTTCTGCAATGTTATTAAATTAATATGAGTTAGCATACTAGACAGACCATGCAGTTACGTTAATTGCAACGTCAGATTTATATATATCAGTTAACGTTATAAGAACGTTGATGTAACGTACGGTCAAACCAACAGCTTAAATATTCTTTTAAATCAACGTTAGAATGACATCGACGGTTAAATTTCCATATAATAATATTTTATCAGGTTCAACATTTATTGCTTTTTTATCATCGTAATATTACGTTTGCAATATATGTTTGGCAATGTAAGATACCTAGTGTTGATTTATCGGTGCGACCACAATTAAAAGTTAAACTTTTGCTTTACTTCAACTTTGATGTTACAGCAACTTATACATTTCATAAACATGTTCATTTAGCGTTGCATTGAAGTATTCTTTTAAATTAACATTGCATTAATGTTAAAAGACAGTGGTTAAATAATAATAATAATAATAATAATAATAATAAAATGACTTTATTAGGCGAAGTTTAGTACAAGACTACTCTTACACTTAACCTAAATTTCCTTATGATTTCAATGTCGAATTAACTAAATTAATAGTTTACATATTCTTTCAGATCAATGTTAGAGTAACACCAATGGGTAAATTTCTTTATAATACAAACTAAATACATCTTTTTCAACTTCAACTTTTAGTGCTCTTTTATCTATATCATATTACGTCTGCGATGATATGTCTGTAGGATTATACGATACGTAACGTTGTTTCAACGTTGAGACCACAATTAAAAGTTAAATTATCAATTTCCTTGTAAAAATATTTTATCAACATCAAATTTTACTGTCTTTTTTAACGCAACATAACATTTTTGTTAATGCTAATTAAATTTATTAATAACGCGTAATTCAGAAATATCGCAAAGTTATCAACATTATATTTATGGCAAGTTATACATTTTATAAGTATATTGATTTAACGTTACGTAAAAGTATTTTTTAAATTAACATTGCATTAATGTTAAATTTTCTTATTATGTCAATGTTGAATTAACCGAAGCTAATAGTTATATATTCTTTTAGATCAATGTTAGAGTAACATCAGTGGTTAACTTTCCCTACAATACAAACGCAATACATTTTTTCAACTTCAACTTTTAGTGCACTTTTAACAATATAATATTACGTTTGCAATAGTATGTTTCTACAAGAATTATACGATACGTAACGTTGATTTAACGTTGCGACCACAATTAAAAGTTAAATTAATCCTTTACTTCAAAATTGATGTCACGTCGAAAACAGCGATTGAATTCCCTTATTGTATAGATATTTTTACAATATCAAATATTACTGTTTTTTAACTCAATATTACATTTATGCAATGCTATTAAATTAATATCTATTAACACATAATTCGGAAATATTGCAAGATTATTAATATGCTATTTACAACAAGTTATACATTTCATAAGTATGTTGATTTGACGTTGCGTTGAATTATTCTTTTAAATTAACGTTGCATTAATGTTAAAGAGCAGTGGTTAAATTTTCTTATTATGTTAATGTTGAATTAACATACGGCCAAAAATGATAGTTTGCATATTCTTTTAGATCAACGTTAGAGTGACATTAATGGTTAATTTCCCTACAATACAAACACAATAAATTTTTTTCAATTTCAATTTTTAGTGCGCTTTTATTAATATAATATTAAGTTTGCGAGAATATATCTGTAACGTTGATTTAACGTTGCGACAACAATTAAAAGATAAATTATTCTTTTACTTCAACGTTGATGCCACTTCAAAAACAGCGATTAAATTTCCTTATTGTATAAATATTTTACCAATCTCAAATTTTACCGTATTTTTTAACGTAACATTACATTTATGCAATGTTATTAAATTAATATCTATTAAAACGTAACTTTGAAGTATTGCATGATTAACAACACATTTATAGCAAGTTATAGTTATAAAAATATTGATTCAACGTTGCGTAGAAATATTTTTTTTAAATTAACGTTGCATTAACGTTAAAAAGCAATTGTTAAATATTCTTATTACATCAGTAACTTGTCAATATCAGCTTTAGCTTAACAATACGTTTATTAAATGTTACTAAATTACTATGTTCTAATTGACGTTACAATAACATAATAGTTAAACTAATCGTCGATACTAACACGTAGAAAACAAACCAACACGTGTGTTTATGGGGAAGTCCGGCCGGAGGCGAAGAAGTAAAGTGTTGTTTTCTTTCTATCTCTGAAAATGTTGTTTCAGGATTTTCAGGCAGCGTTCTGCAACTTGTGCCTTCGAACTCAACTTTTAAATTATGCTAACGTCTATTTGAACATCAAAGCCATTACGGACGATAAAATGGATACATAGGAATCCGGTGGGTTAGTCTAAACGGCCCGAACTCGAGGAGGGAGTCTTGAAGTTACCTGTAATCTTGTAAACTTACATGGACGAATTAGTTGTTAAATATTTGAAAAATGTAAATTTGCAAGTGGAGGAGCTTGGATTTTGTCCAGCAGTTTAGAATAATTTTTGTTATTTCAGGATCCCGTTAAGGTACAATTATTAGACATGGCTTGCGTTGCGACACACGAAACTAACTACCTAAAAAAGATGCTTGGTGATTTATTACACGCCTAATTGAGTTTTATTTAAAGATTAGAAATTCGCTGCTTGATTTTGTGTAGAGCACGTAAGCTTCGAAGCAATTGTTTTGAGAACGAGCAGAGGTGGTGCTAATTCGATACGTGTTTTTGTAATATTATACGCCTGGGGAGGGGGCGCTTTTTTCTCTGCTCTGTAGGGAGCTTAAAAATAAGCAGCAATATGGAAATGGTAAATTTTCAATTTTCCAGAAATTCCAATAAAAAAATTTTTTTTGTGACAAAACCGAAATTTGTTTGAAAGTCAAATATTAATTAGATATTCCGTCTATTTTAGACACTTTTTTAACAGGCTAAAGAGAAACATTTTAATAAAAGAAAGCATTATGTGAGTGAAATTAATTAAGATGCAAAATTATGCAAATTATATAGGCACAGACTAAATTAAAGTATCGTCTGTTTATTCATAAAGAACAATGAAGGCTGTTTCTGGGACAACTATAAACATTAAATGAAATTTAGTAACATTAATTACAGCAAGGATTTTTCGTCTCGCGCTGTAAAAATATTTAAATTATTTTTTTCTACAGCAAATACACATATTGCTTTTATTTCTACGTCTAAACAATCTAGTTGCAAAACAAAATTGATTGTTATACGTTGTACATAATAATAAAAACAATTCTTACCGATGGAGGCTACAAAACCGAGAAAAATCACTAAAACCAACAATTTAACACTACAGAAACCAAGAAAGCCCATGTTCAGCTCTCCAAAAGAATGCTTTTGGGAATGGGCCGCAACAGGTGAGATAGCACTGTACTTTTAGGGGATGCTCTGTTTTTATAACGGCGCCATGCGATGTCGCCGTGCGTCATGCGTACATTCGAATTTAAATTTAAAAATGATTACCTGAAAAAAGTGCAATTTGTTCGATTAGTCCCTCTTAAATGATTTTGTGATTAACCGTGCAAGTGTTAGGTATTAATGTTCGTTGGGTGCTGGTTACGGTTTATTTAAGGGCGGAACGAGGGGTGCCAGATGTTCCCCTGCATCAGGTACTATAAAATAGTAAAATAAAGGCAAATATATTGGTGGCAATAAGCTCTCAGTGAAGGATTTATTTTGAATTTTTGGGAACTATTCATGTCGGGCGTGGAGAAATACTTTTAATTAATAATTTTTTAGGAAAAAAATTTGAAAAATTTTAATGTTTGTGTCAGTTCAGGCAGAAAAAAAATTTACATACCTACCTACAATTATTATTTTATTTCGCAAATATTTTAAATAAGCATAATAACAAAAATATTCAATTTTATATATTTATATTGATGCTCCACTTCTGAACAAATATAAAACTTTATTATGATTGTATAACCCCCATATTTTCCATGAAAAAACATTTGAAAAACACAAGTAGCCCTATGACGATAATTTTAAATAGAACCCTGTATATATTTTTTGACCATTTGATAGGGCTTAAAATTCCCTTTTCAATGATATATTACAAGTGGCAATTTGTTTTCAAAATGGCGGCCTAGGCGACATATTTTCATTTTTCTTTACAGGGTGTGTCAAAATTTCAATTACATCTAAACCACCGAGCCTTGACATATGTCAAACTCATCGACTTATTTTTTAAATTCCTGCGTAAAAAAAATTTTTTGATTTTAAAAAAGTTTTGGGACTGCTGATTATTGGAACAATATATAACCTATTGACTAGTACTTTATGAACTAAAACTGTATGTAATTTGTTTAACAAATGAACTCCGGCAATGTTGTCTTGAGAATAGCAAGCATATTTATTTTTTACGCGTTTCTGCGAGAAAATATACAAAGTTTTCCAGTGACCACCAAACTGTTTGTGGCTCAGAGCCGAAAATAATCGAGAGTCAAATCTTACTTTTGTTTAAAAAAAAGGAAACCATGCCAATCAGTTGTAATCGGCGACTTATGCTGAGGGTTGAAATGTAATTACACGTTTAAAACTCACCCTCTATTTAAATTCCGTTTGTAAAATCTTTACATTTTTTCACTTTGTTCTTAGTATTTTACTGCAGAGTTTTGTTTTTGAATAAAATAGTAAGTAAGCAATGCGAGCAAAATAAGTCGATAGGTTTAAATCAGGGAACGTAGCTGGCGATTCAATAACCAACTTTTGTCTATCTATGGTCTTGGGAAACATTATCTACATATTGTGCCTTCATGGTTTGGGGAGCTCCAACTAGTATCGCAAATTCAGTTTGTCGGTCTGTCTGTCAGTAATTTCGCAGTTTTTTCGATTTTCAAATTTCTCCAAACAAGCGTCCGATCCGAGCTTAATAACTCACGTCTCCTTCGAGATGGAGCGATGAAACATTTTTTTTTGGAAACTAGATGAAATCTCGAAAATGCTGGGCGAAATCGTTTTCCTCGATTTTGCCTCCTAAGAAAGTTATGATTTTTGAAAAGTGGCTATTTTGTAGAATTGCGATCCTTTAGAAATGTTTCGGAGCCCTTCTATTTTAACCTGGAGGATCTAGACCTTGACGGAGGCCAAGAAGACACGTTAAGGGGTGTGTCTGAGCCGTCTACTTGTACAACCGTAAGGCTCAATTTATATGCAGGTGTCAAGTCATTATCTTATCACTACCGATTTTACGCGTCCGGACTATATTTTCAAATGATTATTTAAATTCTCGTTATATTTGGCGAAGGCGCCAGGTAGCGATCCGAGATTTTCTGTATACACAATGACATTATGTTTCATAAGTATATGCAGTAAATACAAGAAGTGTTTCCTGGCCTTATTTTAGGAAAAAAGTACAACCCCCCTCCCCCGCCCCGTTTTCATAATACTGGTTGAAGTTTTCCAAAAAATCTGATTTTTTTTTAAATCCTTTTACCTACTACACATTTTCAGGACTGCAGATCAAAATCCTCATATTTTATAACAGCAGTCCCCACTTAGTATATCAATTTTCAGAAAACTTTCGGTAAAAATTCGATTTTCGCAATATGTGCCGGGTCGAACATTCGCAGGCAAACATTTAATTACCACTCATTAGCGGTCGATCTAATTAAGTTAAACAATCACGAACGATATATTAACATCCAGTTGGTAAAACGACTACGGCACGTACAGGTTCTCTTTTAAAAATATATCAGCTCGCTCGGTTCAAAAATGTCACGTTTTAATAACAACGTATTTTTTCGCAAATACGCAAAAGTCGCGTTCAGAGCGGCTCGGAATGTAAGAGGGAAACATGTGGAAACAGCGGAAAAACTGCGTTCGAACAGGAAAGCGAAAATATTCGGAGGTCCTCAAAATTTTCAGGACCTGTGATTAAATTCGCCTTTTCATCTTTAACCAGCACGCCAATGACTTTGCGACTTAGATTATCATTTTAGAAGAGGAAAAAATCTAACACAGAAACTTCACAAATGATTGTATACCACGTGACCAAAAATAGGCAACCAGGTATACACATTTTGTTTTTCCGTATGTATGGTTGCCTAATTATGTAGTCACATGGTTTACAATTACTTATAAAGGCTTTTCAGTTCACTTTTGAATAGCAATAGCTTCTCCGGGTATATTTTGAGGGTGAGGAAAAATAATTTTCATTAATGTTACTTTTAATAACCAAAATATGTCGCAATATTGGTAAAGTCGAATATTCCTTGGGGAAGGTTTCCATTAATTCAGCCTCGGCGTAGCCCGTTGAAATTCCTCTGTAACTTTCGCCAACGTCTGAAGTTCTCCTCCGGGCTCTGGAACTCCGGACTAATCGAGATTTTTACAAATAAAATTGTCGCCTTAAACTCTAAAGTGAAACAAAGTAATTCTAATCGTGACAGTTGTTTGAGTAGGAGTCGGAGCAGTTAAGGTTAATTTCAGTGTATCAGAGCCGTGTATCTATACCTGACTCGACTTCATTCTTTTTTCTCGCGCCCTCCATATTAATGGCTCCCGGACAATGCTATTATTTCACTTGTCATTCAGATCAGCTTTATAAAGTTAAAAGTTCCGTTTCACCTTAGAAAAATAAAAGTAAGTTATAGGCAACGGAAATAAGCCGGTATTTACTTCTATAGATCTGTATCGCGCATAAAGGGGTACGTCGTTGCAGATACAAGTTCGGCGTTTAATTATGCTTAAATTGTAAAACACCGAGACGTGAGAGAAAAGAATTTTATTTAAGGGGAAAATGCTCGACAGCTTATTTTTATTAAATATTTCGGAGCTTTATTGTAACAATTATGAATAAATGAAATATTTGGTAATTTAATATCATTGCTTTAGGTTAACCGATAGAACGTGAAATACAAGGAGATTTATAAGATTTGACAGTATACTGCCAAACACTAACATTACACGCAGCCAACAATAGCAACGGGACATTTTAGCTGCTGCCAGCAAAAGTAAAAATATTTATTAGCTACTTCGAAGGAAATTGCATACTTTCGACCCTAAAATACGGGACGAATATGTTATTGATTTACTCGTGGCACGAAATAGCTTTGCTTTTTTAGGAAAGGAAGTGCATGATTTCCTCCCATGGGTGAAATTTATTTGAAGCAGCACACTACGGAAAAGACATTTAAAAAACGCTATTTTCTGTGCGGGCAGTAGAAAATAGCTATTTCTTATCTAGGTATGAAATTGCATGAATTCCCCCCGGGGGTGAAATTTACTGTTTAAGGTACACTAGGAAATAGCATAAGAAAAATGCTACTTTCAATGCAGGCAGTAAAAAATAGCTACTTCTGCATCTAGAGAGGGAAGTGCATAAATTCCACCCGCGGGTGAAATTTAATGTTTAAGGCACACCAGGAAAGAGAGCAAGGAAAACGCTACTTTCTTTGCAGACAGCAGAAAATAACTATTTCTGTATATATAAAGGAAATTGCAGGAATTCCTCCCTCGGGTGAAATTTATTGTCTGAAGGACAGAAAGGAAATGGCATACTGTTAACATTACATGAAGGAGAGCGAAGAAATAGTATAAACAGCATAATTTAAACTGTAATATACAGAAGGAAATTCTTCTTTCTATTCAGGTAGCTGAAAATAGCCAATTTGCTTATCTAGGGATGGAAGTGCATGAATTCCTCCCACGGGTGTAATTCATTGTTTGATGCACACTAAGGAAATGGCATAAGAAAATAGCTACTTTCTTTGCAGGCAGTGGAAAATAGCTATTTCTTCATCTAAGTAGGAAATTGCATGATTTCCACCCGCGGGTGAAATTTACTGCTAAAGGTACATTAGGAAACAGCATAAGGAAAACGCTTCTTTCTATGCAGGCAGTAAAAAATAGCTATTTTTGCATGTAGGGAGTAAAGTGAATAAATTCCACCCGCGGGTGAAATTTAATGTTTAAGGCACACCAGGAAATAGAGTAAGGAAAACGCTACTTTCTTTGAAGGTAGCAGAAAATAACTATTTCTGTATCTATGAAGGAAATTGCAGGAAATCCTCCCTCGGGTGAAATTTATTGTCTGAAGGACAGCAAGAAAATGGCATACTGTTATTATTACATGAAAGAGAGCGAGGAAATAGCATAAATAGCATAATTCAAACTGTAATATACAGAAGAAAATTCTTCTTTCTATTCAGGTAGCTGAAAATAGCCAATTTGCTTATCTAGGGATGGAAGTGCATGAATTCCTCCCACGGGTGTAATTCATTGTTTGATGCACACTAAGGAAATGGCATAAGAAAAACGCTACTTTCTTTGCAGGCAGTAGAAAATAGCTCTTTCTTCATCTAAGTAGGAAATTGCATGATTTCCACCCGCGGGTGAAATTTACTGCTAAAGGTACATTAGGAAACAGCATAAGGAAAACGCTACTTTCTATGCAGGCAGTAAAAAATAGCTATTTCTGCATGTAGGGAGTAAAGTGCATAAATTCCACCCGCGGGTGAAATTTAATGTTTAAGGCACACCAGGAAATAGAGTAAGGAAAACGCTACTTTCTTTGCAGGTAGCAGAAAATAACTATTTCTGTATCTATGAAGGAAATTGCAGGAATTCCTCCCTCGGGTGAAATTTATTGTCTGAAGGACAGCAAGAAAATGGCATACTGTTAACATTACATGAAGGAGAGCGAGGAAATAGCATAAATAGCATAATTCAAACTGTAATATACAGAAGGAAATTCTTCTTTCTATTCAAGTAGCAGAAAATAACCAATTTTTTTATCTAGAGATGGAAGTGCATGAATTCCTCCCACGGGTGAAATTTACTGTTTAAAGCACAGTAAAGAAAACTCTGCAGTTACTAGAAAAGAGTTATTTGTTTCTCTAGCGAGGAAAGTATAAGGAAACTCCATAAGATAAACGCTACTTTCTACGCAGGCAGTAGAAAATAGCTATTTCTTTATCTAGGGAGGGAAGTGCATGAATTCCACCCGCGAGTGAAATTTACTATTTAAAGCACACTAAGGAAATAGCATAAGGAAAACGCTACTCTCTATGCAGGCAGTAGAGAATAGCTATTTCTGTGTCTAGAAGGAAGTGCATGATTTCCACCCACGGGTGTGAGAATGAGAGAAAAATAAATCTGATTACTTAATATAAACATTTTTATTATGTTCTTTTCAATTTGCATCACATAAAAGCATAGTCATTTCCTTGATTGAGGAAATAGGAATCAACAGTCATAAACAAAATTATCAGTTGGAAATAATTGCATCACTACGTTGCCTGTAGAGGATCGGACTCCATGACGTCTTGTTGACTATAATAGCCTAGCTCACTTCTGGTATTATCTGCAAAGAAAGTTAATAATTTGAATTATTTATTGTGTAAGTATGAAACTGCTTCAAGGTGTATAAAATAATTTAAATCGAGGTCATATCTACATTTTCATATATTTAATTACTAAGATAAAGCCAGTAATAATATATATCAATCGATTTCAAATTGCGGAATAAAGAAGTGTTAAGTCACGTACTAAACAAGCCAGTAAATATTAATTAGTAAACAAATTACCACATAATTTCAAATGATTAAATTGTACAGTATAGATGTTGTAAATGACTCTCACTTTTACTTCCTCATACAGGGTGTTACAGAGTGAAATATTAGTAACGATTACTCGCCATTATTTAATATGACGCATGCCGGCTCGTCCAAGTCGCCGCTGATTTTCGGAAATATCGCACTTCCTAGTCTACTTCCGAACCAAATTTCCTTTCCTTGGTCGTCATCCTCAGGCCACGTCTTCAAAGAGCGACCCGTCCTCGGAAAGTTGGTAATTTTATATCTCTTGTTTCCTAGAAAAAGCATTTTGATTAATTATTATTTTTGATAAATCAATTGTTATTTTTGATAAACCCTGTATGTAATGCAAATAGAGACATGAACATTCCCTTTCAATACGTTAAAGTTCGTTTTACGAGGATAATTAGAGACGCTCGTAATTTTAAACCGTGGGGGTCCTTATTGGAACATGAGCGAATACGTAACGGAAACGGCAATATAATGATACATTTTATGGATTTAAAAGGCGTACCTCAGTCAACAAATCAGAGCGAAAAAACCATAATGTTAAATAAACTCATTAGATTTTCAAATACAGAATAAACAAGCAAATAGAACCTTACCTCTATGTGCCTCTATGTGGAATTGATCGGGGATGCCGCTGTATTTTTTACCTACTCGGGTCATTTGGCTCATGCCCGAAGGGTAATAATATACCTCTGATTCTGAAACAAAATCGTGGTTACAAGGTTTACAGACACGGCCATTATATTTTAACAACATTAAACACATAAGAGAAAAAACCAGTAGGGGTGTATTTCTAATAATAATAATAATAATTTGTCCAAAATTAATAATAATAATAATAATAATAATTATAAACATCGTTAACATCTGACGCGATACTTTTTTTAGAGTTTAGATGTTTTTCTGCCCTCTGTGTATATGCAACGAAAAATAATTATTAATACTAAAGATAATAACAATGATGATTAAACGACAAAATATTACCCTTTGAAGGTTTATGCAGCGTTTGATAATATTGATACAAGGAAATTAAGAATAACAAGCCAATCCCTAGGCGTTCTCGCGAGAAGTATCTCAAAAACAAGTATGTCGTAATTAACCCTGTTTCCTCCCTGCGTGGGAGGCAATCGGGAATAATTTATGACAGCATTATACACTCTAATACCAGTTGTCGGTATTATTTGTTGTGCCCCACGTTGGGCGCCAATTTGCCTTTTATTTTACACTGAAGAAAAACGTTAAAAATTCTGCAATAGTTTCGAAATTTGTAAAATCCAATAACGCTTCAACTTTTTGGTTTATCCGTACATTAATACACAAATAGCCCCGCAGCAAGGAGGATTATGTGCAGAAATACTGATTTGAATAAAATGGCACCAGTTTATAATGCGGTTTGTATTGTAAAATTAAGTCCTTTAATGATCATTATTTCCAAGGCAAACAATGCGTATGTGCAATTCGAAAGCTAATCTGTGCTGTTATTTGCATAATTGTTTTTCCAATCAGTTGTTTATTTCAGTTACTGGTCAAGTTGCTGGCAACAACAAAAAGTCATATCGTCGGTTCCATTGGTTGCGATTCAACAATAAATATGCACATACCCAGCAGAGGCCTTGCTGTTTGTTAGGCAAAAAATAAATCTGAAATTATTACTTGCATAATAACAGAGCTGGACCGATATTTCAGCCTACTCAGAGAAATCGCCGGCTTTAAATTCATTGCAAGTACAATACGGAGATTCGCTAAAATATTGTTTGTTATCTTGATTTATTTGCACAGTTTCGTTGGGACAATAATCGTGGGATGCGATCTGAAACCCCTTCTTTCTTATTACTTATCAATACCGTAGCGTAGATTTATCAAATATTATTTCACAGCATTAAATAAGTTAGGTAGCTGGCTAAAAAAACGAACAGAAATTCGCCTCACATGTTCCTTATTGAAAGTAGCCGGTGTGCGATATACAGGGTGTTCCTTATGTACAGGGTAAGTCTCTTAAAATTGATTTAACTCATTCAAAAAAGAAGTGGACACGATTTTTGATGAATTTTTATATTCTGGAAACGGATATTAAAAATATGTTAAAATATACAGGGTGGAAAATAAATTTTTTTTTAATGACAAAAAAATGTCCTTAATTTTCTGAATCCAAAAATATATAATTGTTATATAATCATTCCTCCTGTTCGTGAGATATTACCAAAAACTAATCGCATCGCGGGTATGTGCATGTCTTGCATTGTTTATTTATGGACAGATGTCATCCAGTTTTTTGTGGGATAGTCGTTGACTCTGGTAGATATTAGCGTAAAGAAATACCTAGGGGTCGTAAACCAGCAAATTATTTTGAAAAGAGTTACTTGAAATTTATATTCAGTGCAACAAGAATAAGTCTCTTACTCGGAGGGAGTATGTTAGGTTATTTCCAGGAAGATGGCCTCCTTCCCAAATTACTTTTAAAAACAAAGTTTAGGAATACCGAAAGAAAAGACTTCCAACGAATATCCCATTCTCAAAATAACTTGCATGTTTACGAACACTAGGTATTTTTTTACGCTAATATCTAACAGAGTTTCATTAAAAAGCCCTTTTTTGCAGAGTTACTGCACAACCAGGCATTTCGCCCCTAACTCTAAAAAGCAATAAAATTCGTTTGCATTGTATTTCTCACAAATGCATTAGGTACGATAAGTAACAAAATATTGGATGACATCTATCCATAAATAAACAATGCAAGATATGCACACACCCGCGATGTGATTAGTTTGTAGTAATATCTCACGAACAGGTGGAGTTATTATATAACAATAATTATAAATTTTTGATTCAGAAAATTAAGGACATTTTTTTGGTAGAAAAATATACAGGGTGTTCCATAAAAAAACTTTGTTTTATTTTCCATCCTGTATATTTTAGAAGATTTTTAATATCCGTTTTCAGAATATAAAAATTTATACCACTACTTTTTTGAATGGTTAAATCGGCAGAGGATAAGGGAGATAAGGAGGTTGTCAATTTCAAAATACTCATCCTGTATTTACCAGAGTTGTTTTACACAAATTATAAAAACACTGCGTAAATTAAATAGTCGCTAAATACGAGGTCAAAGTAGTTGCTACATTTTTTAAAGGATGGGAGCTGACACCAGCTCCTTCGCCATTATCGTCTACCGAACAAATAAAGGCGCTTGGGTTTTTTATACTCACCCAGACAAGAATTCTGTTCAGGGCAATGTGATTGAGGTTAAAGAAGGCACATTTTAAAATTGGTGACACATATACAGAGTGTTTCTAAAAGGTTTGGCGATGAAAGTACATATTTTTTTACTGGAACGAGGTATATTTTTTTGTCGCAATTGAAGCCACTTAGGGGTCTCTCTTCAAGCCTAAATTTTTTTTGCTCTTCAGTGCAGCGTTGCCAGGTTATGAATATTTTAACTTGTTTTTGGGTCATTATCAACCATTTATGTAAAACTGAGTATCTATTCCATCGCTTGTTGAATTTTCATAAAAATTTAGTTGCTGCTACAGGGGGTTACACTTTGTCTCACAGCAGTGCCGAAATTAAACAATATAATACCAGGAGTTCAAAATTGGTTTCAATTCAATTTTTTTAATTTTTTTAAATGAAACACCCTATATTTTGCCAGATATCAATGTGGCAATCAATTCTGTTTATTTTGATAACTGCATGTCCACCCTTATCTTTGATGGTTTTTGAGATATAACAATTCGAAAAATAAATGACATTTTTTTAACTTTCTCGGGCGTAGGTTTTTTTGTCTGATATTTAAAATTTTTTAAGATATTTTTTAAAATGCGGTGCTTTTAAAGACTGTAACCCCTAGTTGAGACTAGGATTTCATTTTATTTTTTCATTAGTTATGTTAATAAACCGAAATAAACTGCTGGACAATTGAAGCGGGCCAAGCAAATTTTTAGGTTAACTTTGAAGTCAAATATTTTACGAACCAATAAAGATATCGATGCGCGGTTTGCAGAATTTGAAAGAGAATTTAATTCTGCACAAGCTTGTTTATTCCGATTATTTTGGTTTCAAACATCTCACTGTCTACAGGGGGTAAAAGAAAAGTATGTTTTTTTAAGCAAAGTTTCTAAGTACCGGGTTTCCACAAAAATTTTTCTGGTCTCTTGTTTATAGGGAAAAAACTGATTTGTCAAATTTTTGATATCCCTCCTCGTTCATGAAATTTCGATTTTTTTTTCTAAAACCCTGTAAATTTAAGGTTAATTTTGGATGACCCATTATCCACAAAACAAACGACATGAATGCACTCATTGCAAGAAAGGTAGTCCGAGGGAGTTACAATTACACAAAATACAATAAAGTCTACTAGCACAAATACCTAAAATTTACAGGGTCCTACAAAAAAATCGAAATTTCACGAACGAAGAGGAATATCAAAAATTTGAGAAAATAGTTTTTCCCTTATAAGCAAGAGACCAAAAAAATGCAAACCAAAAAAGTAAAAAAATTTTTTGTGGAAACCCAGCACTTTGGTTAAAAAAACATACTTACTTTTCTTTTACCCCCTGTAGAGGCAGTTTAGATAGGTTCGAACTAAATAGTTTTATTAAAATAACAAATGACAGACACAAAAAAATAAAAATTGTTGTTATATTTGTCCTTACCGGGTGCCTTAGGGCCAAAAAAAATACTAGAAAAACAAACACTTACCGATAGAGGCTACCAGAAAAACCAAAACCAGCAGTACCAAAAATTTTACACAACTGAATCTGAAAGTCCCCATCCTATGCTGGTTTAGGGTTTGGACAGGTGTGCTAACTGTGCGAATTTCGTAGTCCTGTATTTTATAATCCTTGTTTAAGGTAGCGACATGCGTAGATTCGGGTTAAATTAAAAAATAATTGCTCCAGACTTGGGCAATTCATTAAAGTAGTGATCCTAGAGTTGCTTCATTAAAGTCTGGCTAGGATGCAGTTGCGGATCCAGAGGGTGTTCAGTTTTACATTAGAAGGTAATTAATAATTTTCTAATAAATTAAACAGTCGTTAAATACGAAGCCAAAGGTGTTTTATTTTTAAAGCTGACACCGGCTCCTCCGCCAAAATTATCTACCGAACCAATTAGAGCTAGACAACGCCGTTAATTTTTGCTACCGCTCTTAGTTTCGTTTTTAGCTATGATGAGGTTTTAATTACATTTACCTTTTGAAAAATGTAGCAATGTCGTTTATTTGTTTTAGACCAATATCACTATTATTAATTAAGTATCTATCAAGCATGCAACACGTAAAACAATACAACGCGCGTAATATTGCCGCCACAACATAAACTTGCTTCATTTGTTTGCTGCCTTGAGAACAAACAATTTTCTGCCTTGGAACAATATTCTTACATATCATAAATATAGATATACATACTTGTTGCGCCTCTTATACAAAAACAATACCGATTTGTAAAAAATCGAATACGAAAGTGTTTATTTTAGAAAAGAGAAATGAGACTTCAAATATCGATGAATGTTTCATGCTCACGAATATGTTTTAATGTGCAAGTAAAGTTATGTACAGGGTCATTCCTGATGTATTGATAAGTTCTTAAGAAATTGTAAAAACAAAAGATTTATGTTTCGCTCTATTTGAAGTTGATAAGAGATGTCTCATTTTCTATAATGTTGGCTATTTGGACTGACAAAGTTTAATACTCTTTTGTAGAAACCCTTTAGATCCTCTAATAACGTCTAATTCGTTTACAATATGAGATTACTTAAATCTTTATTGGAAGTTGCCATAAAGAGCATTCGCTTACATACACATTGTTTCCATAATTAAACAATTCCCTATCAACAGCCAACGGGATAATTCTAAATGAAACCTGATAGCTGAGTATGTTCATGTTTAATTTCTGAATTTGTATCTCAAATACGAATAGTTATTGATTAATTTTTAGAAGATTCCTTCGTGGGTGTTTATTAGTTGGATTTGAGTGTCTTTATTGTTTTTAAAAATTTTTTTAGTATTGTGTACAGGATAATACTATTTTTCTTCTACGTTACTGTTTAATCAGTGAGCGGAAAATAGTTCCCACTTTAAATGTTCTAATTAAATGCTAATTGGATTAAGTTATAGCATGAGTTGCAGGACCTTCTCTTCAGAGTTTGCATAATGAATCTACATCGAAAACTGTTAAAATTTGTGTTTTTTTGAGTATCAAAAATTGTTTGCTTTATTATTGGATAAAGGTGGAAATAATTTTTTATGTATTGATTTTGAAAATTGGAATATGCAGTATATAATTTCCTTTCTGTTCTGGATGTTTTTTCATTTTCCAATTTGTGAATACTTCAGTAGGTAATTTAGTGTAAACTTACGCTTTTCAAGATTTTATAATACCCTGTGCCTTAGGCAACCAACAATGCAAAGTATTGTTTTGCTGGTGGGAGCAGTGCATCAATGATTAAATTTTTAAGAGTTCCCTCCTAATAATTTTATTTGAGGTGGTTTTTTCAATTATTCAGAAAGTGGACAAAGGAAATAAGTTAATTAAATGTTAAAATTTTTCTTATATTGCCCTAAAACAATGGTAAATTTTTTATACCGGTGCACAGTGGGGTGCAAAAAGAAAGTACCTTTCAAAAATCGCTGTAGACCTCAGATTTCTTTTTTTTTAAATGTTCTTTTTATCAATCTCTCGAGCCAGATTTTTTATTTTTAGCTATATTTTTTTTCAACTATATTTAAAATTACAAATAGATAATAGATCTGTCAATATAGAATGTCATTTATTTTTTATCCTTGATAGCTGTCAAAATTACTGTCAAAAATTGAAAAGTATATCTTTAGTAATTTTGAAAATAATGATTTTTCATAAAAGAAGAGATCTAAAGTATTTTAAATTTTTCTATTTTTATGACTGAAATTAAAATAACGCATTCACTTTTGACAGCTGTCAAATCTTCTGTCAACGGAATAAAAATGCCATATAATAATTATTTTCACAAATGACTTAAAAAGACATTTTTCTGTAGGTTTTGAAGGTACTGATTAAGAGATTAATTTCATAAAATTATTATGTTTGTTGGTAGCTGTCAAAATTGCTGTCAAATTTAAAACTTGCCTTTCATAATTTTATAAACAATGGGAATTTCCATAGAAGGGAAATCAAGCGTTGCTAGTTCCATAATTGATATTTTTACTTTTGACAGCTGTCAAAATTTCTGACAACTTATTGAAAATATAATTTAATAATTTTTTTAACAAATTAAAGTACCAAGCAAGTCTATAGGCTTTGCAGGAACATTATAGATTAAAAATAAATTTTTCACTTTTGACAGCTATCAAAATTTTCAACTTAATGAAAATAACATTTTATAATAATTATTTAAACAAATAAACGTACTTAACAAACATGTTTTTATAAGTTTTGGAGGTACTGAATACAAATTAATGTGAAAAAAATATTACGTCGGTTGGCAAACGTCAAAATTGCTGTCAAATTTAAAAATATATAAGCATATCTTTCGTAATTTTGAAAATAACGTTGATTTCCATAGAAGAAGATACATAAAATGTTTTAAAACTTTCTAGTTAAGTTATTGATATTAAAATAAAGTTGTAACATTTGACAGCTGTCAAAATTTCTGTCCAATTTAATAAAAATGCCATTTTGTTATTATATCAATAAATTAAAGTGCTGTAACAAAGTGATTTTTTCGTTACTAGTTCCTGTTAAATATAATATTATTCGATACACCCCGTATATAATTAAGTTATTGTTTTCCGCATTTTTATATTATTATCACCTGTAACCAGTTAATTATTTTGATTTGTAATATAACCTGTCCTGTTATTAGTAAGTAATCAATAAATCCGTAATTAATATAAGCACAAACAAATAATATACCGCGCTGATATCTGTTCTACGAGTGAAAGGCGTATCTGCACCGAGGGAGTCTGCCCGCATAAGCCAGCGAGTATAGACGTGACGATGCAGCGCTCTAGCCGTTGAAACGCTGCCCTACGTCAGAGCCTCGCCGGGACGCCTTTATTCACTGCGCTGCGACATTACGCTTATCCCTACCACTCAGCCAGCTGATAGAAGATTGATATTCCGAATCCAAGAGAGCTGAAGTCAGTCAGTCGGTTATTTTAGCAGCAGTTTTGGTATCTACCAAAAACCGTAATATTTTTTTACATCAATTTCGTATTTAAAACCTGCAAAATCCATAGAAAATTGTCTGCTCGGTATTTCAAATTTCAATTTGTGAAATAATTATTAAATCGCATTTTGATTAGGTTAACAGAAATGTTGACAGCTGTCAAAAGTGGAAAATATATTTTAATATCAATTATGGAACCAGCAAATTTAAAAAAAAACACTTAAAGTAATGTTGCAGTAAATAAAGTTTGAAATACATTATTAGATCTGCCCTTCGCAGAAAAATTTTTACAAATCTCCAAATGATGCACGAAACCAAATGTGTATACGCCGATATATCAACGTCATTATAATGTAAATATTTATTCATTTCTATAAACAACTATTTGAGCACTGATAATACTGATATAATGGAAAGTTGACGACTCGTATGGGCAAAGAGTTTGTTAACAAATCAACAAACAAGCAATATCGAACTGGTCAACACTGAAGACGTAACACCGTGTAATGACGTTAGACTTTCCGAATAACAATAAATCGATCTCGAACGTTTCTGAGAAACTCCAAAGTAAATTTAAACAGGATGAGACAGACCGGCGCAAAATATTCAGAATTGATAGGAATATATTCTATATAATTTGTGATAGCAACACGAGACAATTCTTAGGTCGTTTTTAGAATTTTTTCGTAAAGGTTGACGCCCCACGTTGGGCGCCAAATTCCGCATCCCTTGAACTGTCTTAATTTAAGCACGCTTTTGGCTCGTCCAGTCATGGACTATTTTTCACAGTCCTTGATTGGTTGTATCCTGATTTTATACAGTTACTTCTAGCTAGGGAACGAAAGGAGCAAAGTGAAAAAAAGTACAAGTGGCGAGGGGTACTAAAAAACGATTGTTACCACGGTGGTACTCCTGCCCGTATAAATAACACAAACAATTTAATTTCAATTCGTTAAATGTCATGGTTAGATAATTTGTTGGTTCGTTTAAAAGTGCTGCCTGCACAATTACTAACATGCATGAATTACGGAAATGAATTCAGAGAGTGAAAGTTAATGTTTTGGTATCGGGCATTAGGAAGTGGATTGTAAATGTGTTCAGCACTCCAGCGGCGTAGATTTGCTTCCGATTTATTACAGAACTACAGAATTATTAATAAAGACGATTTTACCCTAAATATATGTATAATTTAGCCCCAAATATTGAGAGCCGGGTGATGACTGACTAAGTCTCGATGCAGTGATCTCTTCTGCATTTGTTGCCTGCTTATAAGCGAATTCCGGTCGGACCGTAGACTGAGCGGTGGCTGAAAGGCCCCTTGCTTGTGCTTTACTCCCGTAATATGACCGTATGTAATTAGCTACACATGTCCGGTGTGGCACGTTGGGAACTGAGTCGGAATAATAATTTATTTTTATAATATAACAATGTTTCACGAAATACAAAATGATTTTATGCTGAAATGTGAATAACTAAGAAACTACTTTTTTTTTTAAACGTGCTTGTACGATTCCTGAACTGTATGTTGTTGCCAAACGATTCAAATAAAATACGGGGGATGTTGAACTAGTCTCGTAAACATTTTCTTATTCGGGATTGGTCTGTTAGGATATTTTTCTTCGTGTAGGTATCTGTTGACGATATAATTTCGATGTCAATATTTGTCACGATTGCAATACTTCATATAATTTTATTGCACGTATAAGGAAGTAATATAACTTGAGTCAGCTCCAATAATAAAGTTTTCTATAAATTGTGTTAGGAAAGGTGTGACTATCTGGAAAAACAGCTAAAATTAAACTAAACAAATATAATTAAACTATCATATTTTTCTGACCTTTACAAACGATCAAGACTGAATTGTTTAGGAATATTAATGATTAATTAACTGCGCCTTAAAATCCATAAAAGTGTTTTTTAAATGATATTAATAAAAAGAAGATAATAACCAGTTCGTCCCGGTAATTGTTGTCCATTTTGCATGCAAACAAACAGTTCGTATTATCCTGCTTACTGTTCAAATACACCGGATTGTATAATCGCTTGGGTTTAGGTCAGGGTATCAAGTGGCCCTTTGGGAATGTAAATATTGAAGCATTACTACTAAGAAGTGTGATGGAAGCAAAATCGCAATCGAAACTGGCCAGCAAATTTTCCAGAAGGTTGCAGCCCACTAAATTTTTTTCCTGCTTCCTGCTACATCTCCTCCTTTGCTAATATTTCGATGCTATTTGCTGTCGCTGGTATTGGTAGTTGGTGATTTTGCTATATTGTTTCGCAAACCGCAAACCTGACCTTTCACTTGTTTCTACGAACAAATTTTTGCAAATATTAAATTTCTCATCTCGACCACTCTGGCGCCATTAAGAAATCCAATTTCTTTCGTCTAAGCTAAAGCATAACATATCGTTGTGTTTGAGCATAGATCTTATAATTGTCACGTAGGTACTTTAAATATTTACCTGATAGAGTATTAAACGGATAGTTGGTTGTTGACATCAATATTGACATGCAATTAAATTCAATATAGTTGTAGATAATACTGAAGTAACTGAAGTATGTTTAAGCGCAGCTCTAACGGATCGGAGATCATTACAATATTTAAATTTTTTTAAGTTGTTAAATTGGATTTTTTTATATTTTTTGAAATTACCCCTTTCTATTTTCACATATTTAGTTGCAGCTTCTTTTTGTCTTTTAAAAATACCTTACATAATTTAGATATATTCAGATTACCGGATTCTTAAGATTGATTTAAAAAGAACAAAGGATAGTAAGAACCGCAGTCAGCCTTGAAAAAAACCAAACATTAAAAAGACGGCAATTTGGACACATGCAAATTAGACATCAGAAAAGAAGCTCCAGCCAAATATACGAGAATATCTGGTGTTCAAAAAAATATTGCTCAAGTTTTGTATCCCTATATGATTTTCCATTGTTTTTTCGATAGCATATTCTTATGATTCATACAACTTTGCTTTTAAATTCTTTTCGGATCTTCATAAATAAAGTTTGTGGCCATACCTCGCAATATGACAAATCACCTTGGACTTGGCAGTAAATAACGAATATGTAAAAACTTTATAGATATTGTTTCCCACGCAGTTAATGACTGTGCTATCTATAACTAATAAAATTGAAATAAAAAAACACAAATCGCTTACAAATTGAATATTAAATCAGTGAAAACAAAAGATATGTAAAAAGCGACAAGAAAACCCGAACAATCTGTAAGCAAAAGCAATTTAAAATAGCTATAAAAATATAATAAATTCAAATTATCATAGAAAAAAAATCTTCGCTAATTAGCGAAGAAGGTGTCGAAAGACGTGGCAGATGATTTTAATTAAACTTTTAAGTGCGTGAGTAAAAAACTTAGTGACAAAATCATGGTTAGTCAATTTCTTTATTGCCTATAGACTCATAAATCAAACTAAACATAATAAGGCACCTGAAGCAGCTCTTATAAAAGTAGAGGAACTAAAATCAGGATATAATATTAACCCCTACATTTGCACTAGTTATACTTAGGACCATGACGGTAAAGCAAAATTAGGTTTGCTTTGGTTTTCGCGTTAGAAGACCACAAGATGGTCGAAAAGTAAAAAATCCAAAATATATCCGAAAACTCCTCTCCAAAGATTGGTTTTAGTTCTTAGAGCAATTCGTTTACGGGTCTAGTTTGAACAATAATCAGGACATTTTTAATGCATCTCTACCAGCAAGCTATCTTAAGTTTGTTTTATTCCAGGAAGCACAAGGAACTGGCGTTACCAAAAATTTGCGGTGTGAGGAATTGTTCATCATCACTCGAAGGATCAGCAAGATTTGGTGTCATTTTTTGGAGTGTGATTTATCAATCGGAGCATGAGCTGAGGTTGAAAGGGAAAATGGTGCATCAAAAAATTTGCCATCCTAGTTATGGGATATGAAACCCGAAAAAGAAAACAGCAAACTCTGCACTTTTAATGAAGTATATCCCAACTGTGCTCCAATTACTCAGCAACAAGAAAAACAGATACACGAAGATCAGGACTACCAAAAACTGATACCAACAACCATACTGCAGTGAGAGATAATATTGTTTCTGCAGTAGAGGCTCTTTATCCTTTCGATGGCAATGGTTGCTTCAACAAGATTAGGCACCTCCTCGTTTTGGAATAGTGGTCGGGGTTGGACATAATGTTTTTTCAAACAGATGGATTGGGCATAGAGTGGCTGGTTCAGTCACCCGATTTGATCTCCTTTGACTTTTTACGTAAAATATCAAATATTTTTTGGAAATTTCAACTCCTTGTACAGATATTAAAAATCGTGCATTGGCAGACAAAAAAAAAAACTTCTAGATGAAATGATGAGATAAAAAATCATAACAAATGTGTAAACAGAACGTCCGATAGAGAGCACCTAATAGATTATATTTTAATGTAATCACCAACATATATCAGTAATAACAAAAATAAGAGATAAACTTCTGTTAATTTTAGAAATAGGTTAATTCTAATTCAAGTCTACCCGACGTTAGAATCTGTTTGATTAAAATATGCTCGTGCCTTCCTTTTGGTGCCATTTTTGTTTAAAGTTTAAGTACAAGGAAAATATAAATCAAAGGTGAGTACCTAATAATTATTAAATTATTCTATATGAACTTTATATTGTAAAATCTTTTTTAAATCGGTACATTTAATATTATGTAATCAATAATACCATATAAAACATATTTTTTGTCAATATTATATAGAAAGCTTTCCAAACCCAGTCCTGAGGATGTCTTAAAATAAAGACGAAACGTTGACAATCTGGACATTGATTTTCTGCTTGGTTTACCACACCTCAACCATCTTACCTTTAAAATAAAAAATAAGGGCCACTAAACTGTTTCAATAAAATATTAATATGTTTCTATAGTATAGTCATTTTCAACTAACTTGGCGCCTATGACGTCATATTCGTACATGTCAATTAACACCCCTAAAATGGAAAGAGAGGGGGTGAGTGACACCTCGTCTGAAAAGTATTTCGATTCTCTCTACAAAGATGCCTAGTTATGCCATGACACTTCATTTATGACTCATCAAATTGGAAATTTATTCGAGTGATTAGCAGAAGTCGTTTACAGAATTTAAAAGGTATTACTTGTTGTTGCTTAATATCAAGATTCCTAGAAAATGTAAATATTCTGCGGTGGTATTACCTATATAGGTATTATTCGTGTCGGAAATTTTTTTATCAATTATCGCACATCAAATAACAATTTACTATACTTGTCCCGATACACCTATTGCGGCGAATGTCATAAGTAAGGATCATATATTACAGAAATATTAATTAACGAACGTAAGTCATTTTTAATTATCATTACCGCACGATAATTTATTTAATGATTTGCATGCCTGTAATGATAGTGATTGTAGTTCGAACGTGGAAAGTTCTTTCGGAGGTATCATTAGCCGCTTTTCCAGTGCCGGAAGTATACGTAATAAATATCGCACTCGCCAAAATATGTGAAATTTCAGCTTCATAAACGAGGTTTTTTTAAAAAATCAACAGGGCTAAGGGCAAAGAGCTTCCAGCTTCCTTCATCAATCAGTAGTTTCTTTAATTAAAAATAATTCCTCACTGTTTGCTTGTTACTATCAAAGGTTCTTTTTCCTCTACTTTCTCGGAATTCCTAATTCATTTAGAGTTATTGTTTTAATATGTTAAAGTTGAGTCTGAATATTTCTATCCAACTTTGATTGCAAAAAGCTTCCGGCTTCCTTCCTCCCACAGTAGTTTCTTTAATTAAAAATACTGCTTGCTTATTACTATCTTTCCTTTACTTTCTTGCATTTCCTAATTATTTTAGAGTTATTATTTAATATATTAAAATCGAGTCTGAATTTCTCTATCCATTTTTAATTATAATAATCTTCCTTCCTCACACTGGAATTCCTTTAATTTAAAAATAACTCCATAACTTCTTGCTTATTACCATCAGTGGTTGTTTTACTTGAACTTTCTTGAATTCTCTAGTTCTTTTAAAATTGTTATTTAATGTACTAAAGTCGAATCTGGATTTTTCCATCCAACTTTTATTACAAAAAGCTTCCAGCTTCGTTCCTCCCACAGAAGTTTCTTTAATTAAAAATAACTCCCTCACTGTTTGCTTATTACTATCAAAGGTTCTCTTTCCTCTACTTTCTTGGATTTCCTAATTCTTTTAGAGTCATTATTTTAATAAATTTAAGTCGAGGCCGAATGTTCCTATCCGATTTTAATTATAATAAACTTCCTTCCTCGCACTTGAATTTCTTTAATTAAAAATAACTCCCTCACTGCTTGCTTATTACCAGCAACGATTCTTTTGCTTTAACTTCCTTTAGAGTTATTATTTTAATATATTAAAGTCAAGTCTGAATTTTTCTATCCGATTTTAATTACAATAAGCTTCCTTCCTCACATTGAAATTCCTTTAATTAAAAATAAATCCCTTACTGCTTGCTTATTACACGTGAAGGTTATTTTGCTTTAAATTCCTTGGATTTCCTAATTGTTTAAGAATTATTATTTTAATATATTAAAGTCGAGTCTGGATTTTTCTATCCAATTTTGATAGCAAAAAGCTTCCAGCTTCCTCCCTCCCAGAGTAGTTTCTTCAATTAAAACTACTACTTGCTTATTACTCTCTTTCCTTTACTTTCTTGCATTTCCTAATTATTTTAGAGTTATTATTTAATATATTAAAGTCGAGTCTGAATTTCTCTATCCGTTTCTAATTATAATAATCTTTCTTCCTCACACTGGAATTCCTTTAATTTAAAAATAACTCCATAACTTCTTGCTTATTACCATCAGTGGTTGTTTTACTTGAACTTTCTTGAATTCTCTAGTTCTTTTAGAATTGTTATTTAATGTACTAAAGTCGAATCTGGATTTTTCCATCCAACTTTTATTACAAAAAGCTTCCAGCTTCGTTCCTCCCACAGAAGTTTCTTTAATTAAAAATAACTCCCTCACTGTTTGCTTATTACTATCAAAGGTTCTCTTTCCTCTACTTTCTTGGATTTCCTAATTCTTTTAGAGTCATTATTTTAATAAATTTAAGTCGAGGCCGAATGTTCCTATCCGATTTTAATTATAATAAACTTCCTTCCTCGCACTTGAATTTCTTTAATTAAAAATAACTCCCTCACTGCTTGCTTATTACCAGCAACGATTCTTTTGCTTTAACTTCCTTTAGAGTTATTATTTTAATATATTAAAGTCAAGTCTGAATTTTTCTATCCGATTTTAATTACAATAAGCTTCCTTCCTCACATTGAAATTCCTTTAATTAAAAATAAATCCCTTACTGCTTGCTTATTACACGTGAAGGTTATTTTGCTTTAAATTCCTTGGATTTCCTAATTGTTTAAGAATTATTATTTTAATATATTAAAGTCGAGTCTGGATTTTTCTATCCAATTTTGATAGCAAAAAGCTTCCAGCTTCCTCCCTCCCAGAGTAGTTTCTTCAATTAAAACTACTACTTGCTTATTACTCTCTTTCCTTTACTTTCTTGCATTTCCTAATTATTTTAGAGTTATTATTTAATATATTAAAGTCGAGTCTGAATTTCTCTATCCGTTTCTAATTATAATAATCTTTCTTCCTCACACTGGAATTCCTTTAATTTAAAAATAACTCCATAACTTCTTGCTTATTACCATCAGTGGTTGTTTTACTTGAACTTTCTTGAATTCTCTAGTTCTTTTAGAATTGTTATTTAATGTACTAAAGTCGAATCTGGATTTTTCCATCCAACTTTTATTACAAAAAGCTTCCAGCTTCGTTCCTCCCACAGAAGTTTATTTAATTAAAAATAACTCCCTCACTGTTTGCTTATTACTATCAAAGGTTCTCTTTCCTCTACTTTCTTGGATTTCCTAATTCTTTTAGAGTCATTATTTTAATAAATTTAAGTCGAGGCCGAATGTTCCTATCCGATTTTAATTAGAATAAGCTTCTTTCCTCGCACTTGAATTTCTTTAATTAAAAATAACTCCCTCACTGCTTGCTTATTACCATCAACGATTCTTTTGCTTTAACTTCCTTTAGAGTTATTATTTTAATATATTAAATTCAAGTCTGAATTTTTCTATCCGATTTTAATTACAATAAGCTTCCTTCCTCACATTGAAATTCCTTTAATTAAAAATAAATCCCTTACTGCTTGCTTATTACACGTGAAGGTTATTTTGCTTTAAATTCCTTGGATTTCCTAATTGTTTAAGAATTATTATTTTAATATATTAAAGTCGAGTCTGGATTTTTCTATCCAACTTTGATTGCAAAAAGCTTCCGGCTTCCTTCCTCCCACAGTAGTTTCTTTAATTAAAAATACTGCTTGCTTATTACTATCTTTCCTTTACTTTCTTGCATTTCCTAATTATTTTAGAGTTATTATTTAATATATTAAAGTCGAGTCTGAATTTCTCTATCCGTTTCTAATTATAATAATCTTCCTTCCTCACACTGGAATTCCTTTAATTTAAAAATAACTCCATAACTTCTTGCTTATTACCATCAGTGGTTCTTTTACTTGAACTTTTTGAATTCTCTAGTTCATTTAGAATTGTTACTTAATGTACTAAAGTCGAATCTGGATTTTTCTATTCAACTTTGATTACAAAAAGCTTCCAGCTTTTTTTAATTAAAAATAACTCCCTCACTGTTTGCTTATTACTATCAAAGGTTCGTTTTCCTCTACTTTCTAGGATTTCCTAATTCTTTTAGAGTCATTATTTTAATAAATTTAAGTCGAGGCCGAATGTTCCTATCCGATTTTAATTATAATAAACTTCCTTCCTCGCACTTGAATTTCTTTAATTAAAAATAACTCTCTCACTGCTTGCTTATTACCAGCAACGATTCTTTTGCTTTAACTTCCTTTAGAGTTATTATTTTAATATATTAAAGTCAAGTCTGAATTTTTCTATCCGATTTTAATTACAATAAGCTTCCTTCCTCACATTGAAATTCCTTTAATTAAAAATAAATCCCTTACTGCTTGCTTATTACACGTGAAGGTTATTTTGCTTTAAATTCCTTGGATTTCCTAATTGTTTTAGAGTTATTATTTAATATATTAAAGTCGAGTCTGAATTTCTCTATCCGTTTCTAATTATAATAATCTTCCTTCCTCACACTGGAATTCCTTTAATTTAAAAATAACTCCATAACTTCTTGCTTATTACCATCAGTGGTTGTTTTACTTGAACTTTCTTGAATTCTCTAGTTCTTTTAGAATTGTTATTTAATGTACTAATGTCGAATCTGGATTTTTCCATCCAACTTTTATTACAAAAAGCTTCCAGCTTCGTTCCTCCCACAGAAGTTTCTTTAATTAAAAATAACTCCCTCACTGTTTGCTTATTACTATCAAAGGTTCTTTTTCCTCTACTTTCTCGGATTTCCTCATTCTTTTAGAGTCATTATTTTAATAAATTTAAGTCGAGGCCGAATGGTCCTATCCGATTTTAATTATAATAAGCTTCCTTCCTCGCACTTGAATTTCTTTAATTAAAAATAACTCCCTCACTGCTTGCTTATTACCATCAACGATTCTTTTGCTTTAAATTCCTTGGATTTCCTAATTCTTTAAGAATTATTATTTTAATATATTAAAGTTCAGTCTGATTTTTCCATCCAACTTTGATTACAATAAGCTTCCAGCTTCTTTCCTCCCACAGTAGTTTCTTTAATTAATAACTTCCTCACTGCTTGCTTATTACTATCAACAGTTCTTTTGCTTTAACTCTTTTGGATTTTTTAATCCATTTAGATTTATTATTTTAATATATTAAAGTCGAATCTGCATTTTTCTATCCGATTTTAATTACAATAAGCTTCTCACAGGAGATCCGTTAATTAAAAATAACTGCCTCACTGTTTACTTATTACCACCAACGATTCCTTTGCCACTAATGTGCAATTATAGAAATTTAACAATGAAGCACATTTACTACCCTTTGTGTAGGGAAGTTGTTTAGGATAGTGATATGGAAAGACTAATATATAGCAATTTATTAGTATTAGTTAGATACATATTTTGCCCCCACCTTCCTGGATTTCTTAATTCTTTGAAAACCATTTTAATATAATTAATAATGCAATATACATAAAATCCGTTTAGTTGCGTTTTATCCTATTAAGCTGCAACAATCCTGCTGGGTTTGAATTTGCAAATCCTGAAGGACCAAGTTTCGTTTGTTCTTCCGAGACATTCAGCATTGCAATCACCAAGTGCTGATGCGCTGCTGAGGGATATCACTTAGCCAATTCACGTGAAAGTATTACCATTACCATTACCCCTGCAGCAAATCATAGTAAACAAAGTATGCTGCGAGCCCGGCATCGGCCGATCGACCAGGCGCTCAGTCCAAATTCGGCGGGGTTCCTTGCAATTTGGTTCAGCAGGACTAAGTGTCAAGTTTAATGTAATTTATTTCGTTACGATCTAGTAGTATTGTCGGAAGCAATGCTAGAGGCGTGTGTGAATAACGAACAACCGTTTTCGATGGTGCCCTCGCGAAAACCCGCGCAACAATTCAACAGGATAGCTAAGAAACCCCCGGTGCACATCGAGTTTCAGGATCTGACTTATTCCATCCCGGATTCGACCTGCAAAGGCGGTAAGTGTGTTAATGTTTTCCTATCAAAAACACGTGAAATGCGTTATTTGCGACCCACGTTCCAGCCTGATTCAATGTCTAATTTGTGCCCTTTGACTTTATTTCTGATACAAGAAGCTTGCTGATAATTTTTTTATCACTGATGTCACTGTGTAAATATGCCAATTTTATAATAATTATATGTATACAACAATGTTATCTAAAATGATTCTGGCGGAATAATTTTGCCCACTCATGCGCCCATACATCCTGGACTAAAAGAAAAGTATTTGTTTTTTCGTCTTTTAACAGCAGGAAAAAATGTTTCTGATAAAAATTATTATTCTGTCACGTTCCATGTTGAACATTGTGTATCTCAATAGTCACTAGGAGGTTAAAGAACACTTACTTGGTAGTTCAAAATTGTATCAGTGGAATAATAAAAAAAAAAACGTAAAATATTTAATACTTATTTTTCTTATACA
Source organism: Rhagium mordax (assembly GCA_963680705.1). Classification (NCBI taxonomy): domain Eukaryota; kingdom Metazoa; phylum Arthropoda; class Insecta; order Coleoptera; family Cerambycidae; genus Rhagium; species Rhagium mordax. The sequence goes on along the minus strand of OY796660.1, from coordinate 2,130,019 downwards.
GTAAAATAGTTTCTAAATGTTTTTTTTTTGTTAATTGTCAATTGTCATCAAAAAGTGGTGTATTTAAAACGCAAGAATTCATCCTGTTATCTAGAGATAGTAATCGAAATGGGACACGTGTTTTAACATAAGCATTGCACCTCTTTGTATACATTTTTTACTCAATGTTACTGTGTGAAAGAAATCGATAATAATCAAATAAAAAGCTTATAGGCTACAGATGGTCAGAAATTGATTTATATTGGACCAATTTGCGTGGGGTATAGGTTATACAATATGGTCGATACCGCAATATCAATAACAAGCGAATTAATTAATTAATTACCTAATTTATTAGTACTTTATATTAACAAAATGAAAATTTAAAAATACATGTTTAGGATGTACTAAGTACAATGGTAATAAATTCTGCTAACGAGTTAAAAGTATTTCCATGTAGAAATTGCTCTAGCAATTATTTGAATCTATTAAAGTTTGTGGCATTTTTTTTAACAAAAGTTGTAGTGAACAAATCAATCAATTCTTGTCTAAACTAGTAGTTAAAATAAACCTTCTCTTAACCCGAAATGAAAGGGTTCTTGTTTAACGAAATAACAGTAATTAAAAAAATGCCGAAAATTTCATTTTTTTCTTAATTTTAAAATGTAGCCTCTTTGGTCTCCCACAACTTCTATATACAATTTTTGTTTTTGTTATCGATAATAAAGGAAGTGTTGGACTTTATCGCACCGTTGACTCACCCTGTACACATATACAGCTGGAAAAATGCACTTGTTCGTCGCAAATTGCAAACGTTAATGAAGAAGATATTTTTTATAAATGACTTTGTTTAGGCTTTATACAAGCATAATAATAACAAACATATCCAAATTGATATACTTATATTGATGTTTCATCTCTAAACATGCTATTATTAAATTCATTGGACTTTCTTTAATACATTATGAATATTGGATTAAAAATTATAAAATTCAAAACGCCTAAACAAAGTCATTTATAAATAATGCATATCAAGCAAAGAAAGAGAATTGTAAAAAAAGAAGATTATGGGTTTCAAGAGTCCAACCAATAGAACCATTCTATTTAAATTTAGCGCCCATTTGTGGGGAGGCGCTTAACTATCTCTGTTCAGTGAATAGAGTATAACCCCGCGGGATCTAATGGGGTTTTCGGAAACATACCCTGAGTGATCTGCAAATATACTTCTCTTTTTCTAAAACTATAAGAATAACAAAGACAGAGATAGTGATCTGGTTACAGGGAGTAAGTCTCCGAAAACCCCTTAAGATATGGAGCTGGCGCTCCACCCACCCGTGAGGAGTCGGATACCGCGTGGGACTACTGAAATAATAATAATAATAATAATAATAAAAACAATTTAACTAGAGTAATAATGTGTAACAACAATTATTTATTGTGGATTTTGTGGACACAGAACGTTTAATAATGCTCTAATCGATCTAGCCACTAACAGTTCAAGGTTAGATACTTTTGGCATTGGAGCAATCAAAACACATTCTAAGTTTGTAGGAAAATATAATATAAAATAAATATGCAAAGTATTTGTTTTTGTTTGTGTGATTAATAGCATTTGTTACTTCCTGGCTATTTCTTTAATTGTAAAATTCAAATAAAGTCCCACACTTGTTGTTTGTTTGGCTTATTGACAGTTATTGGGTTAGCACTGTTTAATTGTAGCTCGTGGCAGGTTCAAGGTGTGACATTCAAGTTCTGCACTTGTTTTGGATCGTTTTAGAATCAATACAATTTATACGCTTTTTCCTCCGCTCTTGGTTGGAGTTTTCCCAATCAGCTCGTGATTCACTAATTTCGCATTTATTTTGGCATAATTTCTGATTCTTAGTGTCCGCCAACCAAGGATTTCCAGCTCTGGCGACTTTCACCAAAGTGGAGAATGTGCATCTGAAACGTTTAAGATAAATTCATTTATTTGTATTTTATGATCTATGTTTACAGTCTCTGATATGTCAAGGTCTATTGTATAAATATTGCAAAAATTACGTTACAGTTAAAACATTTAGAGCGTCAGTGTGTAATTAACTTACAAGCTTTTACTAACATACTACTTGTACCTGCAATTCTCATTAATTAGTTGTAGAAAATTATATGCTCCAAACCTAATTAACACTGGTTTTTTAAATGTGATAGATTGACATTCGTATCGCTAACACGAAAAACATTGCCAACGATAACGACAGGTACAAATAAAGATAAAGCTGAAACGCATTAATTAATTACCGCATTCAAACTATTAAACATTGACGGAAATGCACAATACACCATTTTTCTTTTTCTATTGGAAGCAATGGATTCGTGGAGTGTGGAGTGTGAAGCGATTCCATCGAAAATGAAGACATAGTATTATAGTTGATGAGAAACTGCCTAGAAATGAAAGGATTCTTGGAAACATAGAAAAATAGAAGAGTGTTTGTATTGGCCATCGAGTAGTCCAGATCTCAGTCCAGTTGAACATTTGTGAGATTTTATTGGCACGCAATGTAGAAACTGTTAACGATGTTTTAGTAAAAATATGGAATGAAATTGAAGAAATTGAGCAGAAAAAAATTAATAAACAATGAAAGTATGAATAAAAGTAGTCTTAAAATTAATCTCATATTGTGTGTGCTTCGATCAGACCTTGACCAGTTGGACTGCAGAGAATTTCCATCGTAATCATCGGCTCATTATTATGCCAAACCCATTACTCAATTAAATTTATCACACATGTACTTAGTGAGGACTGCAAGGTTCTGCGACATCTGCTGCACTAAAACCGCTTCTGGAGAAGTGACACAAGGATACGCATTAACCTGTACAGACTAAAAAGTGCATGTGGCAACTGGTTTTTCAGGTCACGTCCCTACGATGATGTAAAAGAAAACATTTTTGCTCTACGATCAATATTAGAAAAGTGGTGCGCCACAGGGGTCAACATTGGGTCCGGTTTGTTTTTTAGTGTACATAAATGACATCGCTCAGTTCTCCTGCGTTGTTTTCATGCGCTGACCATACCAGTGCCGTCGTCAGGAAGAGATATTATGATTATTTAACGATTTGAACTCTGTTGGTTAATTCTCTTCCCAAATTTGAACGGATAATGGTTTACAAATATTTTCAGAAAGGTAGCTGCTTTTTAATAATTTCAAACACTAGATTTAGCCAGTAGACTCAAACCAAACTAGTCTAATTAATTGTAATTTAAGTGAACCTAATCTCAATTTTATATCATTTAGCTTTTGGGAAAATTTCTTAAAATTTTTTTTAAATCAAAATGATATAAGCAAATCCGATACTGTTCATTGGCATACTCGCCGGATAGAGAAGTTTAACAATTCAATTTTGAATTGCACGTCAAGTACGTTTATTGTTTCTGTTGTGGTGATTCGAGTTGTGATTTGAGCTGTGATTGGTTAATGAAATCACTGACATCGTTGTTAGTCTACAGATAACGGTACCAGGATACCAATTTTTTATTTTCAATGTATTAAGACGACACAATCCGCCAAATTAATTAAAAAATTAATGATTATTACGGGCCATGAATACTGATTATCTTCTTGTAATTATGATAATTTAGATGCGAATATTAAAAACAAACATTAGGAGCCATTAGTGAAAAATTGTTTACAGATAGAATATTTTTTAAATTATAATTAATGGGGATTTAATTAGTTTAGAACCAAACGCAAACCGGATACTGTTTTGATCAGCATCAAACAACAAAATCGAAGAGCAAAATCGGCCACGTGCGCCATACTGTTATATGATGGTCGAAGAGGCATTTTCCAATCGCCTGCCACCAAAAGCAAAATTCATTTAGCCCCTTACGTCGAACTTCTGGCTCAGTATGGAATTGCACAGGGTCGGCCTCCAAATTTAATCAATATTAAAAAATAATATAAAATATTTAATAAAACTTGTTGAAAATAATCTCCATATGGTGGTTTCTATCAGATGAATTAGAACAAATCTAAACACAATTCACATCAAATAAAAGCTGAAAGTATGCCCTTTCTGGTCGGGCAAAAAAAATTTTAAAATTCGCTCACTAAATTTAATTGTTTTTCATGAACTTTTAAAAATGCCAAATCTGCGGGAAAATAGATTAATAGATTAATAGATTAATATATTAATAAATTAATAGATTAATATATTAATAGATTAATAGTTTAATAGATTAATAGATTAATAGATTAATAGATTAATAGATTAATAGATTAGATTAATAGATTAATAGATTAATGGATTAATGGATTAATGGATTAATAGATTAATGGACTAATGGACTAATGGATTAATGGATTAATAGATTAATAGATTAATGGACTAATGGATTAATGGATTAATAGATTAATGGACTAATGGATTAATAGATTAATGGACTAATGGACTAATAGACTAATTAATAGACTAATAGACTAATTAATAGACTAATAGATTAAAGATTAATAGATTAATAGATTAATAGATTAATAGATTAATAGACTAATAGACTAATAGATTAATAGACTAATAGTCTAATAGACTAATAGACTAATGGACTAATAGACTAATTAATAGACTAATAGATTAATAGATTAATAGACTAATAGACTAATAGACTAATAGATTAATAGACTAATTGACTAATGGCCTAATAGACTAATAGATTAAAGATTAATAGATTAATAGACTAACAGACTAATCGACGAATAGACTAATAGATTAATAGACTAATAGACTAATAGACTAATAGACTAATAGACTAATAGACTAATAGACTAGTAGACTAATGGACTAATGGAGTAATAGACTAATAGACTAATTAATAGACTAATAGATTAAAAATTAATAGATTAATAGATTAATAGACTAATAGACTAGTAGACTAATAGATTAATAGATTAATAGACTAATAGACTAATTAGACTAATAGACTAATAGACTAATAGACGAATAGACTAATAGACTAATAGGCTAATAGATTAATAGATTAATAAATTAACAAAATAATAAATGAACAATTACTAAATTAATAGATTGATAAATTAATAAATTATTAAATTATTAAATTAATAAATTAATAAATTAATAAATTAATAAATTAATAAATTAATAAATTAATAAATTAATAAATTAATAAATTAATAAATTAATAAATTAATAAATTAATAAATTAATAAATTAATAAATTAATAAATTAATAAATTAATAAATTAATAAATTAATAAATCAATAAATCAATAAATCAATAAATCAATAAATCAATAAATCAATAAATCAATAAATCAATAAATCAATAAATCAATAAATCAATAAATCAATAAATCAATAAATCAATAAATCAATAAATCAATAAATCAATAAATCAATAAATCAATAAATCAATAAATCAATAAATCAATAAATCAATAAATCAACACATCAACACATCAACAGATCAACAGATCAACAGATCAACAAATCAACAAATCAACAAATCAATAAATTAACAAATTATAAATTAATCAATGAATGAATGAATGAATGTAAAAATAAAAAACTGAAAAAATTATAGAACTAAAAATAAATAAATGAACAAATGAATGGTAGATGTAATCGGACTCCACAATCAACTATAGGGCTTCGTCTCTCGTTACCTACCACAATATCTGAGAATTTTTCGACGTTCCTTCGGTGACTTGAGAGGCGGTTATGAATAAATGAATAAACGAAGAAGTAAATAAGTAAATAAGTAAATAAGTAAATAAGTAAATAAGTAAATAAGTAAATAAGTAAATAAGTAAATAAGTAAATAAGTAAATAAGTAAATAAGTAAATAAGTAAATAAGTAAATAAGTAAATAAGTAAATAAGTAAATAAGTAAATAAGTAAATAAGTAAATAAGTAAATAAGTAAATAAGTAAATAAGTAAATAAGTAAATAAGTAAATAAGTAAATAAGTAAATAAGTAAATAAGTAAATAAGTAAATAAGTAAATAAGTAAATAAGTAAATAAGTAAATAAGTAAATAAGTAAATAAGTAAATAAGTAAATAAGTAAATAAGTAAATAAGTAAATAAGTAAATAAGTAAATAAGTAAATAAGTAAATAAGTAAATAAGTAAATAAGTAAATAAGTAAATAAGTAAATAAGTAAATAAGTAAATAAGTAAATAAGTAAATAAGTAAATAAGTAAATAAGTAAATAAGTAAATAAGTAAATAAGTAAATAAGTAAATAAGTAAATAAGTAAATAAGTAAATAAGTAAATAAGTAAATAAGTAAATAAGTAAATAAGTAAATAAGTAAATAGGTTAAATAAATAAATAATAAAGTTGGTTGAACGGATGCAAAGTTATGCAATTTTATGTCCAATAATTAGGCACAAAGAAATTCAGAAAGTCTGCATTGGTTTTTGAGATATTTCGGACACAAAAAATTTTTGGCTTTAATTAAATTTTTTTTAGCTTTGAAGAGACTCAAAAAAAAACTAAAAAAATTCTGAGCTCAACAAAATGGCTTACCATTTTGCTTACCACTTTTTGTAAAATTGGGGGCACCACGAACTGTTTTCACGAATACGGACCTGTTTTTTTTTATCCGTCACAACTTTGCATCCTCATTCCAACGACCAACGACCTATGACACTCCACGATATGAATATTTTCATCTCCAGAACCGAAAGTTAATTGAGATACAAATTTTTAATTAATTCGAAAAACCAGGTCCGTATTCGAAAAAACGAAGTTCTGATTCTGACGCAACATATTATAGAGTAATATTTGTGTGTGTACACAAGTGGGCACTTATTGCCATAGCATTTTACTTAAACAAACAGATGTGAACATCTCGTGCATTAGTAATTTAGCGTAACAAAATAAACATTTACTATTTGTTTTATTATCAATAACTAATAACATATTTTTATTTACTAAGCTGAAGTGTCTGTTAATGACCACTTTCACACCAGATCATTGGCTTTGGCTGTCTAGGGTATGAAATAATCTTTGCTTTCACTCTTCGCTTTTGTGCAACTATCTTACAAAATTAGTTATACTTTCTTGCCACAACGATAAAAAAGGTGGGCAAGATCATCAAATCTCGGCTCGGACGTTAAATTAGGAATGTCCACATCGACTGCGTGAACCGGAAACTAGCAAAAAACTCATTAAAATCAATGATACAATCGTCCTTGAATGTATTGAAATGGCCCATTGTTGTTCAAAATTAATTAGTAAAAGTTGCAGGCAGCAACAGCCAATTGTTATTGTTTTTATGAATAATTCTGGCACGCTGGATGTGTCAGAGATCGGCGAACAAAAAAAATTTAGATAATCTGCAGACTTTGTATTCAAGCCGTAGACCCCAAGGTTGGTGGCATCTTCATGTGTGCTTCAGGAATAAATCTGGCGTAAATAACTTCCTTGCAGGAAACTGTTTTTGATTTTCTAACACGGAACATGTTATTATATTGACTGTATGACACAACTAGGTGTGGTTACAGTATTACTATTACTCTCATCACGGGCGCAGTGAAATAAAATAACACAAATTGCCATTGACGCCGGTCGATCTCTCTCCATTAGTAGACAGCGGGCATACGTAAATGTATTCCACTTATTTCTACGTGTTTACTGCAGAAAGAGGTTAATAATTGATTTCGTATTAAACCATAGAAGTGTGAAAGGAAGTTGCCATTAAACATATATTATGTGTATACCTATATGTATCTATAATAGTTAAATTATAATAATAAAGTTATTATCCAATTTACATTGATAATTTTACTATAAAAAATCACTCACGTGTAAGAAATCAGGATGTTGCCTTGAAATTCTTTATTCTTATTTTTTATGGTTGTTGAAAATCTGCTGAATCATTGTTATACAATGTGCAACAAGTATATGGACCGGTCTTTGCGGAATCCAAAATAAAACGCCTAAAAAGGGGGGGTGAGAATTCCACTTTTTCGTTCGTTCCTATTGCCTCGAAAATCGCAGCGAGACCGTGCGATTTACGATGTAGCTCTAAGTTGGACCCTCCACCTTGGATTTCTTACCAGAATGGCGGCCCGGCGGCGATTTTTCGTTTGGAAATAGCGTTTAAATATTTCGTGTTTTTCTTCAATTTTTCAAATTTCTCCAAACACGCGTCCGGGCCGAGCTTAATAACTCGCGCCTCCTTCGAGATGGACCGGCGGCGTATTTTTTTTTGAAAACTAGATGTAATTTAGAAAAACCCGAGGCCCGAGGTTTTCCTCAATTTTGCCTTCTAAGAAAGTTATGAATTTTTGAAAAGAGACGATTTTGTCGGATTTTTGCGATTTTTCAAACATGTACCCTTTAGAAACGCGCCACAGCCTTCCCCGTTGGATCTAGAGAATCCGGACCTGGACGGCAGGTAAAAAGAAGGAAAAATTAAGAACTCCCTTTTTTGTTTTAAGGTCCATCTCCGATATTAGCCGAGATATGAATTTTTTAAAAAGGTCGATTTTGCCGAAAAACTGTACTTTTCCGGGGGCCTTTGCTCCCTTCCCCGGAGGATTTTTTCGACCGAATTTTCAGGGGAGCTAGAACCAACCTTCCCCTCGGATCCCTGAAAATTTCATTGTCCAAGTTCACTTCAACCTTATTTTATGACTATAATAATTATTATAATTATATTATTTTATTATTGAAATATTGTTAATTAGCTAGTTTTAAATTATTCTTAAATATGTTTGTTTCATCAGGTGTAACAAATAAATTTCCTGTTTATTTATTTCGTTTAATAATTTTTTTATGCGGCAAAAGTGGAAAGACATGTCAATAAAATAAAAACAAATTACTATAAATAAATTTAACGGATAGTAAATATTTTTTGGCCGTCGACAATATAATAATAACCTCAAAGTATTGAATATATTTGGTTCAATGTACAAAACAATTTTATTGATCGTAAAAAACGACAACAAATTCAGGTTTTTAATTAAATTAAAAAAGTGTAAAATGACGTAAATTCCTAAGCCTAAAAATCAGAACTATTAAATAGGCAACGAGAATATACCACGAGAGCAAATTATTCGAAGATCTCAACTTGGAATTTTGTTAAAAATAAGCAGCAAATAGTACCCAAAGCCAATAATTAAAAAAAAAAAAAGTAACAAACATATTGAAAAAATATCCCTCAGAAAACACCGGAAATTGCAGATCAGTTTCAGAACTAAGCAGTTTATTAAAAATACTAGAGAAAGCTTTTTATGTTCATAATCAGATCTAATAGATCTACTGAGACTATTATAACCAATGTCAAAATTGGTGTTCCCCACGGATCTGTTCTAGGACTATTGCCTAGTTGACAAAGGCGCATCTTGTGTTAAGTATTCGGTGTCTTACTTCAGCAACAGTGCCTGCCAAAACGTTCCAATCTCCTTTTGTGTTTCACTCTGAACCAGCATATTTGGAGTTATTTTGTTTTCCCCGCCAAAAAAAATATTTACCATCCGTTAAATTTATTCATAGCACCTACTTGTTATTTTATAGACATGTCTTTCCACTTTTGCCGCATAATAAAATTATTAAACGAAATAATCTGGAGATTTATTTGTCACACCAGATGAAAAAACTAGCTAATTGAGAATATTATAATAATAAAATAATATAATTATAATAATTATAGTGGTAAAATAAGATGAAGTGGACTTGGGCATCATTAATAGACGTCCCTATAAAAAAAATTGCCATACTTAAAAGACGGTTTGGTATCCGAAAATCACGCAATATAAATTAAAAAGTCACCTCAAACACAGTCTCGTTAGAACTCAGAGGCGATTTCCTCGCATCTCCACCAATCAAAGTTGCCGGAAGCTGAAAATTACACAACCTAAAAGTAGGTAACCAAATATACACCCTGCGTCCACATGGGCTGCCTAAGTTGCCGTGAGGGGCAAAGATATTTATTAATCCTTAAGTATGCAACCCATTTAACATATAAAGCGGATGGAGGTATATTATGGATTTATACCGTTTTAAAGTGAACACAATCCTAATTAATTAAGTGAAATCATAGGGGCTCAGTGTTTCGACGTTATTATGTTCGTAGATCCTCAAAAATTACTATAAATATTGCATGTTATGATAACATACGCTTTCGTGGAATCGTCACTTCAATAATTGATTATTTAATTGCCACAATTAAAAAACTAAAGGTGACAATTAGTTGGTAAATTATGACACAAGCTTTTTGAACTTCATTTATTTTACTTTAATTACCTATCATTTGACTAATGATGTAAACAAATCTACGTGGCGGAGCTTGGTCCTACAGGGTGAACCCCAACTTTAATTCCTTTTAAGAAGGGATCTCTGTTGATATTTGTAACATGAATTAAAAGAAAAAAATATAAAAAAGAAAGTAGAAAAACTGATTTACCTTACGGAAAAATCTATTGAACTTTTGAGGACCACTGCATATCTCTATCGATCCACATATGAGGTAAACAGCATGCTTTGTTTATCTAAGTTCATTGCAAATTCCAAAGATCTAAAATAAACACCATAAAATCACCGACACAGTTGTCTTGGGACTATAAGTTGGGCTGTTATATTTCCATTTGTTAAGTTCTCAAAATGTTGACGTATTTTAATTCATTTTTTTTTCTCGAAAACTGCCGCGTATATTTGCACTGATATATTTTTTAAATTCGCTCTAAGGCGGAAAAATATCATTTCGTTGAAATCACAATTATTGCAATAAAAAAGTGAATATGCATGCGTACAGAGTTAATACGTAATTTATAATTAGTCGTAAGTGTTATTTAATTAACTATATGATTAATGACTAGATCAAAGTATCGATATTAACTTTTTTCTTTAATTAATATTATGTGTGATGTTTTTTCTGTTCGTTTTACGCATAATTAATTAAAGTTAATAAAATGAGCCTCCAGGAATTCTTCAAATGAGTAAAATGCGCTTCCGAATAAAAAAAATTTGTTTATATATGTTGACCGGGCATTGTAAAATAATACAATTTAACTTTAAAGAACTTGTATTTATTTTATCTCGATTTCGTGTTGGATCAATTTGACTGTCTATAACCTAATTGGTGGCCAAAATTTGACGTTTTCTATACACGTTTATAATGTCTGAAAGAAAAATAGAGATATTTATTTATTTTATTTGTGTAACTAATCAATACTATTCTATTACAGGTTGGAGACAGCTACTGAAATCTATAAATGGAAAGTTTAAATCCGGCCAGTTGACGGCCATAATGGGCCCTTCGGGAGCAGGAAAGTCAACGTTGCTGAATATCTTAGCAGGATACGTGTAAGTGTTCCAAACATTGCTCTTAGTAACCCAAGAACCGAAGATAATAAAAACTATGATTTTATTTAGAAAAATGTACGCCATTTTGAAACCGCCATTTTGTTTTAGGAAAGTTGGCAAATCATTCAACATCAACATAAAAACACCCTTTTAAGCCCTATTTCAGACAAAATCTCTTATTTTTAAATAAAAATGGCTACCATTTTGAAGCCGCCATTTTATTTCTTAAAAAATTGACAAAAAGTTCGGAATCAACTACTCAAGAACTCTTTAAAATCCATTTTCAGAGAACATCTCTTATTTTTTAATAATATTGTTGGCCATTTTGAAGCTGTTTTTTGAAAAATTGACAAAAGATTTGGTATTAGAGATCCAAAAACCTTTTAAAACCCGTCTTCAGGCAAAATATCTTATTTTTTAATAAATATGTCCGCCATTTTAAAGCCGCCATTTTGTCTTTTGAAAAACTGGCAAAAAATTCGGAATCAGAGATCCAAAAAACCCTTTAAAACCCATATTTAGACAAAATATCTTACTTTTCAATGAATATATCCGCCATTTTGAAGCTACCATTTTGTTTGTTGAAAAATTGACAAAAAATTTGGAACCAGTTACCCAAGAAATCCTTTAAAACCACTTTTCAGACAAAAATCTCTTATTTTTTAATAAATATGTCCGCCATTTTGAAGCCACCTTTTTGTTTTTTAAAAATTTGACAAAAAATCCTGAATCAGCGACCCAAGAAACCCTTTTCAGTTAAAAATCTCTTACTTTTCAATAATAATATCCGCCATATTGAAGCTGCTTTTTTGTTCTTTGGAAAATTGACAAGAAATTCGGAATCAGTGACCCAAAAAATCCTTTAAAACCCATTTTCAGGCAAAATATCTCATATTTTTTAATAAAGATCTCCGCCATTTTGAAGCCGCCATTTTTCTTTTTGAAAAATTGATAAGAAATTCGGAATCAGTGACCCAAAAAATCCTTCAAAACCCATTTTTAGACAAAATATCTCTATCTCTTATTTTTTAATAAAGATGTCCGCCATTTTGAAGCTGCCATTTTGTTTTTTCAAAAATTGCCAAAAAATCGAAATCGGGATCCAAAAATGCCATGCCAATTTTTCTCAATTTGCACTTGAACTTAATTTTAGCGGACATTCAAACCCGCAATTCACCATTGAGAAATCTACTCTTGTTCTCCGTGCTGTAAATTTTTTCCTCTCGTTTACGTCCAACCGGTTTGAGGAAAGTTGTCGGATCTGCGATTACGTAAGCGATCGGCAAATAACATTGAAAGAAAGCGAAAGCGTGCAAAATGGAAAGCGTATAGGTTCCTGAAGAATATACCGACGAACATATTTCTTATTGTTAGGTATTACGCAAGGCGTTTTGTAACGCCAGCCAGTTTATTTAAAACGCACAATTATTGTTTGTGTAAAAAGCCCATGTTGTAAAAAAGATCTGTTGAAACACGATAAATAGAGGATTGGCTGTTGAAAGTTGAAATTCTGGAGGGTGAGGATTTTAAGACTTAAAGGAGGTTATCAAGTCCAAATATGAGGGTTGCGCACCTCGCCCTTAAAGTATTCTGTAGAAGATTACTATTACTCTATTTTGAAAATCTCTTGAAGACGATAAATCAGGCGTTTGCAACCCAGAGATTCTGGTACCTTTCTGAACTTTGATCTCAGTGGCATCCATCAGATTCGCAATCACCGCGTCAAAATCATGCGAAAATGGAACTACCTCTTTTGTCAAGTTCAAGGTCATGCAAGATCAAGTTCAAGTTCATTGGCCCGGAAGTTCAAAGGTCATTGATCTGGAAGTTCCCACGGGCCCCAAAACGTTCCCACACTCAAGTGCCCCCATGCTTATTAATTTACTAAAAGAAACCAAAATGAATGACTGATTCTTCATATATATACAAACAAACAAAATCAGAAAACACAGCACAATCACTTTACTTCTTTATTTCTCATTTGCGAAATTAGAGACGATGTTGTCAGTCGAAAAACTAAACGAAAAGTGATTTCTAGAAGTTTCAGGATTTAGCACATCTGGTTGGAACCATCGCCTGAGGGGCTGTTGACTTGGGGGGGTTAGCTAAGTTAAAAGAATTGATCAATTGAGACCAGCCCCGCATCTGAGTATCCTACTTAGGGGTTGAACCTTGTCCTAGGGCAAGTGCCTTGGCACCGTTAAATAAGTTTCCATACGCCTCATATTTATTAATTAACTTAATCATGAATACAACTCATATAAACTATTTCTATATAGCACCTGCATTCGCAACTCGAGCTGAGGGAAACTCATTCTTAAGATTCATTTACTATTGGGACAAAACCTCGCTCAGGTGTATATAGACTCTACCTAACTTAATATTATTTACATTGTTGATAATGGAATGTTTCAAGAATTGATTACCCCAGTTATGTTATCCAATTTACTCCGTAGATAGAGATATACCTACGCTCGTTTAATTGAGCAACTGCTCGCGTGATAACTACCTGTCGGGCCGCTACTATGTATGCTTAACCCACGATAACTTTCGTTTAGTAGAAGCTCCCGGACTAATGGTCTTTCGGACGCTCGCAATGTACCCCAAAACATGTGTTTGCAGTTTACCAAAGGCTTTACCGAATAAATGTACTGCAAATTCTACTAGAGATGTGACCACGAAGATATACAAACTGGAGTTAATACAACGAACTTAGAGGAATCCATGCTACTCAGGAATATCGAGGAAGGGTGGCAAGGAGAGCGATTTGGAACAGTCTTTTAAGAACAGCAATGGAATATGTCTTCTATTAGCACCAGATTGATTTAGCAGAATTCCAAAAACACTTACCATTACCGCAATATAAATAGCACTCGCATACCAGCATAACATTATTTGGTCAATGAATCCTCCAAGATCATAAACACTTGAGCGGTTTATGAGTTTCTTCACAGATAAACTATAGTATTTCCACACATGCATACGCTTAATTGAACGGACGTCGCCGATTATTTAAATATTAGCACAGAGAGAAGGTAAACAAAGGAAAAATGTGCTGAGCAAACACAATTAGCAAGCTTAATAGGTTAATAATTGTGGGCATCTTTTTGCGTAGGCAGTGATGCACCGAGAATAAACAAATACATTTGCAAGGTTACGACACGGACGCTTAACAATTGCAATTAATTTAATTTTAATAACAGCAGCTGAATTGTTTAGATGACAATAAATTGGAAAGTTTATAAAAAAAAAATAAGAGGAGGTCTAAATTACTTGATTTCGACGCAATTTTGTCAAAGCTTTGACAAACTGGTTCATCAGACCCAATTTGATGTAGAGGGGTGGAAGAGGAATTTTTGATGGGTCAACCAGAGGCAGAGGTTCCTCAATGACGTTTCTAGATCCAGAATTCAGCCATTGCCTTCTTGGTCAAACTGTTGCCTTATAATAGTTCATATCCTTTACATAGGAAACACAGATATTAGAAAATCCCAGAATCTTAAGATCTCCACTAGTATTCTTGTATTGTTGTAGTTTTCTTGAATGTGCCATTGGAACAAGTCAGTCTTTACTGTTATGAGGCCTTAAGACTTCCTTTAGACGAGTCTGAATAATCTCCAGTCCTTATCATAAACGTTGGGTTTTAATGTCAAAAACTTTTTTCTCTTCTTCGATAAACGGTCACTTTTGCTCTTTTTCACAGGAGTGATTTTTGTTAGAGCAATTTGGCACCATTCTTGGGTAATACCAAGATCATTCATTTTCTTTTGGTTAAATAGTTGAGGAGTCTTAGAATCGCCTTCACTTCCAATATTATAGGTTCATCGCCATCACTTTCTTCTTCACTCTATTCCTCGTTATCACTATCTTCATCATCACTTTCTATTTTTACATATTCTTCGTGACCAGTTTCTTCTTAGAACATATAGAAAACACTTTAGAGTATTCCTTGAGGAAGAAACGACGTGAGTCAGTATTCCAACCATCATGATGTTCTTGTTCTGCCCTCCACAACCATGAGGTACCAAACGTACTAGTTCTACATCTTCATCAAAGTTGAAATTTTGTAATGAGTAAAATCTGCTGAAACTGTCTTATCTGGGCGGGCAGCCTCTGCCCATATAAACGATTTTACAGTTTCAGGAGTGAGTCCTAATTTTGAATTTTCTGCCACCAACGTGAAAGTGAAATTGTTTAGCAAAATTTTTGCATCATCATCATCGTCGTGTCTTCAATTCACATACGTTAGTCTTTTTCCTGGATCCACCACTTTTCTTGATTCAGATTATGCTTCTTAGATAAATTTTTAGGGCATTGCTGATTATTATGAATTTATGCGACCCAATTATTTGTTTACCTTGCAAAAAATTTCTCTATCTCGCAATCAATAATAATAAAAATTAAATATTTTCTCTCCGACTTAAGTTATGGAAATTATCACGTTTAGATTCCAGTTTAGCTTGAAACAAATAAATAACCTGAGTTGCGAAAACTAATCATATTATTATTATTAACAAATATTTAAATTAGCAAAATCACGTTGCCAATGTAAACTTCCCTTCGGATTTTAATAGTTTTATAGTTTAATAATGTTTACAACTATTTAACATTATCGTTAAATAAAGAATTATGTACACAGATAATTATTGTATGTACATAAATTATTTAAATTCTCAGCATTACTCATCAAAGAATAGGTCAGCTAACCAGCCACCCCTCTCGAGGAAATAGTACAAAATTTTTTAGATACATTCCAATAGTATTATAGCACCTAATTTGTACATTGTACAAGTTACGCACGGCGAGCAATAATAATTAGGTCGTAGAACTTGTGGTAGGCATTACATAAATAATTATTATATTACAATTTCTGTTATTGCGGTCATTATTTATTTATTATTTACATTACAAACGAATGCGGATAAATTACCTTGCGCTAAGGCATTAAATAAACAAGTTAAATTATATCCGCAATATAAACGTTTTCTAAGTTTAAAACATCAATAAATCGCGTAAGGAACAGCCAGCAAGGTCACCGGATTCAGTCCGACAGATTTTTCACTTATTTCACCCGAGGTAATAGCTGAAATTAAATTTAAATACAAATATCGGGCCCTTGTCGAGGACAATCTCACTATGAAATCATTACGTAACATAAAATACGTCGAACAATGTGCTTACGACAAAACTTTGCCACAGCGAAGGCAACTGCCCCCTTATTTGTTACTTTTATTAGTCTTTTTGTTCTATTCTGGCGTATACTGAACCCTGAAACACGCAGAGACAACTGTCCCTTAATCGTAAATTTCCTTTCAGGACTGCCGGAGTGAAGGGAAGCATTAAGGTAAACGACAGGCCGAGAGATATGAAGCTCTTCAACAAGCTGTCATCCTACATCATGCAAGACGATCTAGTCCAACCGAGGTTGAGCGTGAGGGAGTCGATGTTGGTGGCGGCGAATTTGAAGCTGGGGTCGACGATTAGTCACAAGGAAAAAACTGCAGTGGTAAGTTTGAGAGTCCGGTACTTTCAAACGATTCAGTAGGTACCCAATATTTCATCCATTCAATGACGTAACAAGCGCTTGTTATTCAACCAGCGTTCCCCATTTGTAGTTGAAATCAACACTAATCCGACGACGTTTTTATCGTTTGAATACAAAATGAATTATGAATTAGTCCTTGAACGAGTAACCTGCCGGAGTGTAAACACTGGCGCATTGGAGGTCAGTTTTGGATTGAATTATATAAGCAGTTCGTGAATCAGCAAGTTGGCTGGGTTCTCCCATGGGAATTCCTCTGTCTGTACTTTGCATATGTAAATATTGAAGCAGAAATAGCAGAATTATAAATATTTGTTGTTCTTTTTGCACAGGAGCTGTTACGCGTTGTCGCTTCGATAATTTTTCGCCAAACTGCTCTTTCATTAAACAATTAATGGTTTATTTGTCCATCTGGTACAACAGAGCAGAGTTGGTTTAAAGTACAAAAAATTGGATGGTAAAATAGATCAAGTCAAATTTTAATATGACCAACAGATTGTGTTGCAGAATGTTGTGCTAATGAGTATCAATAACAGCATCCATAACGTTTGTCTTTTTAGTTGGAAGTTGTTTCTGTTGAACGAACACACGGTACTGATCACACTCTGTTCTTATTAATTTTAATGATTTGTTAATTTGGCCTTGTAAAACAAGTTTTTAACATGACATGATATGCCAGTTCTAATAATTTCAATGGAATTAATAAGTGTTTCTGATATCGATATCTAGATTGCTGTTTTGGTTTTGATTGATGGAATATTACCGAGATCGTAATATATGATTAATTGCCACAAAATAATAAAAAAATTAAAATATTCCAAGACAAAATGTTCCTATGCCTCAGCTAAGCGATCAAATTTTAAACATTTACTGCTGCTACTTATGTTACATATCCACCAAAAAATATCTAAATCAATTTGATTCAGCCTCAATTTTCTCCGGATTCTTACTCAATTCGATAAAAAGTTGGGGGGGGGGGCATAGACTTTAGACGGGCAGTATATTATATATCATTGACATTGAAATAAATTCAAATAAAAACTATGACTCATCAACTGTGATAATCTTAAGTCGAATTGTGTTTGTGGGTCGCCAAAATCTCATTAAATGTTCCTGAGTGCCCCAAAATTAGGCAACCAGATATACATATGCGTATTTTGTGTATGAGCCAAGCTTTATTGTATTATTTATATCTCTGAAACTGACCTTTCAATAATTAATATTTCCGATAGAACGCTTCGACAGGTCGCACGACCAATCGGCCCCAGTGGCGGCGTCAGCGTTATTTTTTAGAGGGGCGAAAACCAGAAAAAATGAGGAATGAGAATATATGATGGTGGTGATGGTAAGAAGTGAAAAAAATAGTATACTAAATACAATTGTATTTGTACCAGTGTAAACATGGTTGCCTAATCTTGTGGTCACGTGATTTTTCGTATAAAGTCTGCAATAGTTGTTTTGCTCTCTTCCACAGCGCTTAAACACAAAATAAATAAGAATTGATATAATGAAAATAGTTCCCCCCACTCCCAATCTTTCTGACGTTTTTAAATTGATTTATATCGACAGGCCTAATTAATACATTTTGTTCAGGTCGATGAAGTGATAAACCTGTTAGGGTTGGAAAAGTGCTGCCACACAAAAAGTGAATACTTATCGGGCGGTCAGAGGAGGAGGTTAACAATTGCCTTGGAGTTGGTGAACAATCCCCCGGTCATATTCCTGGATGAACCGACGACGTAAGTATATTTAATTTTGAATTTTTGCCACTCGAATATTGCAGAATATTCTTTGATTAATAATTTAAAATAATCCTGGCATATCTAGCAACGATAGAACTACATTTTCTGGGACTATTTTTTGAATATTCCATGCTAGACATGCTAGAAAATGTAAATATTAAAAATTAATAAAATTTGCGCTATTTTAGAGGCACCCAAATAATTTTTCGCGGTATGTTGTAGAATATTCTCAGAATATTCTTTTGTATTAATCTTGGCATTCATAGAAAGGAAACAACTGCACTTTTTTGGGAATATTCTTTGAAGAATATTCCATGAATATTTAGGTACTGTCTTATACTGACATGCTAGAAAACATAAATGATAAAAATTAATAAAATCAGCGCTATTTCAGAGGCGTCCAAATGATTTTTCATTATAAATTATAAAATGTTCTCAAAATACTCTCTTGAAATAATCCTGCTTTCATAGCAGGGTTGCAACTACACATTCTTGGGAATATTCTTTGAAGAATATTCCTTAAATATTTTGGTACTGTTTTATGTGGTCATACTAAATAATGCAGATAATATAAATCAATAAGATCTGCGCAATTTCAGAGCCATTCAAACGATTATTACAGAATATTCTTAAATATAAAATTAAAATCATTTTGGGATACTTGGTAAAGGAAAAATTACATTTTCTGGGAATATTCTTCTTATGGTAATGCTAGAAAATGTAAGTAATTCAAATTAATAAAACCTGCGCTATTTCAGAGGCACCCAAATAATTTTTCGGGGTATGTTATAGAATATTCTCAGAATATTCTTCTGAATTAATCTTGACATTCCTAGAAGGGATACAACTGCACGTTTTTGGGAATATTTTTTGAAGAATATTCCTTGAATATTTAACTACTGTCTTATATTGACCTGCTTGAAAATATAGATGATAAAAATTAATGAAATCTGCAATATTTTAGAGGCACATAAATGATTTTTCGTTATATATTATTGAATGTTCTTGGAATATACTTTTTAAAAAATCCTGCATTCTTCACAGGGATGTAACTGCACTTTTTGGGAATATTCATTAAGTAAATACTTTGGTACTGTTTTATGTGATCATGCTAAATAATGCAGATAAAAATGAATAAAACTGCGCAATTCCAGAGCCACCTAGACGATTATTACAGATTATTCGCAGAATTTTAAATTAAAATAATTTTGGCATACCTAGCAAAGAAAAAACTACACTTTCTGGGAATATTCTTTGAAAAATATTTCACGAATATTTCACTACTGCCTTATATGGTAATATTAGAAAATGTAAGTAATAAAAATGAATAAAATCTGGACTATTTATATATTATCAGGATATTTTTTGAATTAATCCTGGCATTCACAGCAGGCACACACTTTTTTGAGAATATTAGTTGAAGAATATTCCATGAATATTTAGGTACTGTTTTATGCTAGATAACAATTAAAATCAATAAAAACTGCACCATTTCGCAGCCACTTAAATCATTATTCGTGGAATATTACAGAATATTCTCAGAATATTAATTTAAAATAATCCTGGCATATCTAACAAAGATAAAACTGCACTTTTGGGAATATTATTTGAAGAATATTCCATGAATATTCCGATTCTAATGGATAATAATAAAAATTAAAAAAATACACTCACGTTTTCTTTAATTTTTCAGCGGATTGGACAACGTAGCGATAAAACAATGCATGGAGTTGTTACAGAAAATCACTCGTTTGGACAGGACCGTAATCTGCACAATTCATCAGCCCCCAGCGTCTCTTTTCCAAAATTTTGATCAGGTAAAGCATTTTAATCTTCGTTTCCAGGACCTCCCTTAAATATCATTTAATTTCTACCAACCTTTTAAGTAACATATAGGTTATTAATCTAATTCTTGTTTCAGGTTTATGTAATGGCAAATGGATATTGTGTGTACAATGGCATTCCGTCACAATTGGTAGCCTTCATGTCAGCTGCTGGTTGCGAGTGTCCTTCCACGTCGACTCCTGCCGATTACAGTAAGTAGATATGGCAAGACTGTCACCTCCACTCGCTGCCGGGGCTGGCCAAACGATTTTTGTCTGAGACCACTTAAAAATAGTCATTGTTGTGAATTGAAGTATTTTCCTTTTCAGTCATAGAGTTGGTTCAGTCAAACCCAGAAAATATAAATGTCCTGCAGGCCCAAATACAGAATGGCAAGATTAACATGCAAGAAAACCTAAAATATACAATTGGAACCGAATCAGCAGGCGCCTACGAATGTTTTGACATTTACCAAGATACGACGCAAGCAAGTAAGAGGAATTTGTCTAATTAATAATAGTAATGATAATACATTATTTTACAGGTAATGCATATCAAGACGTAATTTTTCCCACCTCGTTTTGGATACAGTTCAAGATTTTGCTATGCCGAATGCTGCTACAAATGAGAAGGAATCAACCGATGCTTTACATTCAATTTTTTCACCACCTTCTATCTGGTTTATTGTTAGGTGGGATTTTCTTCGGCACCGGAAGCGACGCTAGTCAAACTGTTTCCGTTTTCAAGTATTGCATCAGTGTTAACGTATTTTTCATGTATACCTACGTCATGTCTCCCGTTTTACTGTGTAAGCATATTTTTTCTTCAATATTCAGAGCTACTCAAACGATTATTCACGGTACGTTATGGAATATTCTCAGAATATTCTTTTGAAATAATCCTGGCGTTCATAGCAGGAATAGGAATTCACTTTCTGGGAATATTCCTTGAAGAATATTCCATGAATATTTCTGTAATGTCTTACATATAGCTAGCGGTGTTAACTAAGAGAAATATGTGCCAAAATAATCTTTTTTATACTTGTCAGTTGTAAAGTAGCTAGAGTTCATGTAGTTTGACTACTATTTAATCGTCTTAATTTTCAGTTCCATTAGAGGTTAGATTACTTAGACGAGAATATTTCAACAGATGGTATAGTCTTAAGGCGTATTATATGGCGTTAACTGTAGCAAACATTCCCCTATTGGTAAGTTTTTTTTCAGATTGCTAACATTCTTTACCAGTTACCAATGCTATCAAAAATCAGAAACGTCTAGAATTTTCATGTGACCATAATTTTTTTTCCCAATCTTTCAGATCGTGAATTGTATAATGTTTCTACTAATAGTATATATCCTGGCGGACCAACCATGGGAAATAGACAGATTCTTGTGGTTCAGTTTGATGGGATTAGCTGTGGCGTTGTGTTCCCAAGGCCTTGGATATGCCATTGGAGCAGCATTCAATATCTTGGTATGTTGCTCAAACCAGCACACTATATTGCTTCTCTGTGGTCTAATATGCCATTAACTGTTTCCAGAATGGATCCGTGGTAGCTCCTCACATCCTGGCGCTCCTCCTGGCGCTGGCTGTATACGGCATGGGCTACAAAAACACAATCGAACCTCTCATGAAAGTGATGAGCTCAACGAGTTACCTAAGATTCGGACTGATTGGGTTCTCTGCGGCTCTCTTCAACCGAAGAGAGCCCTTGGAATGCGAGGAACTATACTGCCACTACCGACAACCCGAGCTGATAATGACGGACATGGGGATGGCCAACAGCGAACCGAGGAACCAGTTCCTGTCCATAATGGGGTTCATGCTGCTCTTCAGGGTCTTGTCGTATTTGTCCCTGAAGTACAGTCTTACCTCCGAACTGCGCAACACGCTTGTCCACTACGTGGCGAAAATTGTAGGGCAGAAGGAGACGAAGAGGGGTTGTTTCACGTGAGCGGCGCGCGGCGTTGATTTTTAGTACAAAACTGTTGACTAGAGTAATTTTATTGTTTTTATTTGTTAATGTACAAAACGATGACCTTGTTTTTGTTGAAGATTGTAGCGTAAATTTGTTTTTGTATTGTTTTTATTAGGGAATACTCTACAGTAGCTACGCTAGGCGACGCGCATCAATATTAATTATAAAGTCTTCCTCGTGGTTGTTCTGGAAAAGTATTTTGGTTGCTTAGTTTTATTAGAATATCATTTTGCGAGGGATTTGCGTTTAGAAGCAAAAAGTTGCGTTGAATTAAACAGTATTATGATTTTCCAAACTTTTAGAAAAGCCTTCAGTTTCAAGATCATTGCTAGAAATTTGAAGCGACTCAACGTTCTGATTCAGTTTAAGTCACTTCAATTGATGAACTAGAGTAGTGACACAAGCAGTGATATACTCTTCTCTGTTATTGCTTCCCATAGCAGGGCGGATCATGTTCGAAGTGGAAGGCGCTTTCCCAGCCTCTCACCACATGTTTTACTCTATGCCTTTATGTCGCATCCACTAGTTCATCCATGGACGATCTGAACGTTTCTACTAATCTCTTGTTGCTTTTAAGCTTAAAGTTCCTGGATCAGACAACATCAAATTTCGTTCTGATTATTCATCAAAGTTTTTTTATGAGACCAATTTGGGATATTTTGGTGTCTTCTGTTCAACTCAGCATATTTAGATGAAGAAAAAGGAAGAATAGTGTTTGGAATCTGTTTACTGGTGCGTCGTGATTGGCCTAATGTGGACAAGTTATTGGAGTTGGTATGATCAGGCGACCAATTAGAATCGCTGTGCAAGTAGGAGCGTTCAAAATTTTTCTGATGGTGATATTTTTGATGGTACCAATAATTATTATTCTGCTGACGATCTGTGGTACTTTTGGCGTTACCTGGTCGTAGAAGTCATGGAAATTGAAGCAACTCCTCATTGACCGCCGAAATATTACTAGTGGACTCTAATAAGTATTATAGCGGTTTTGTGGGCCTTATTGCTTCTCATCCAACTGATTTATCGTATTCGACTGCTTCGAGCTCCAGACTTATTTTGTTGACTATTGGTCATTTTTTTAATGGCATTAAGTTTTACTAGGAATTAGTTTCAGGTGTGTTCATTGTATAGAATAATTTAGACAGTTATGTATCGCGGTGTCCTAATTAGACTTAGCGTTAGTAACATTTATTGTGATAGTAGTTTTTGTATAATGTATTTGTTGTAATTTAATAAAGAACTGCGTGTGTATAATTTGAATAATTCCGTTTCCTTTCATGTAAGACCAAGCTCACTTCCAATCTAACAAACAGTAAAGTTAAGGAATTCGTCGTTCCGTTATATTACTTTCTGTAAGAAAGGAAAAGCGAAAAAAATATTTTTGGTGAGCAGAATAATTCCCATTTGAATTATGCTTTGCCTTGAGTCATATTCGTATATCCAAGCATCAGTAGCATTTATTTGCCATGACCTTGCACCTTGTCACTGACTATTTAGATAAACGGACAAACGTAAATATGAACTCAGCGACGTAGCAAATAATGCTCTAATTTTCCCTTTTGCTTCACGTCTACATACACCTATATCAATAAGTCTTCACCTAGGTTACCTATTGATTGGGGCATTCACCACATCAACAAATTAGGGACAGTTGTCACTCCCTATCACAACAATAATTTAAGAAACAGTTGTTTCTCTCAAGTTATATAGTGAAGCTGAACTAAACTTCTTTGGGGGCCGCGCCTATGCCTTGCCTCATGCCTACGGCACTGTGAATGCGTAAACTGGTTACGATAACCCAAGAAACTTCTTTCAATTATTAATAGAACCAGTTTCACTTCGGTAGTTTGGTTGGTATAAAAATAAATATTGTGAACGATGCAAGTGTTATCGCTTAAATTTTAAGATAAAAACAGTGCGGATAGGATATCTAATCTGTTTCAAGTGTGCCCATTCGCTCAGCGAGGATGATAATTATCTATTTCGTGTTGTGGGTTGTACCGTTGGTCTTTTGCGTATACGGTGGTATTCGTTTTGTAAAATACTTGAGGCATCGATACATTTTGAAGCCAGTGCCATGCCCACCGGGGCACTGGTTGCTGGGTACCTTGGGGAATGTGATGGGGATGGGCCCAGGTAATGTTTGATACTTTTAATAAATATATTTTTAGTTTTTAGTTTCACGTTCACGTATCAAATTTGATTTTAGAGGAAATATTTCAAGAGTTGAGAGTTATGGCGGATCAGGGGTGGCCAATATATAGATTTGATGGAATATACATAACTACAATAAATTTATTGCATCCTTGTGATATAGAGGTAAGTATACTTACACTGATATTATGTTCGTTGCGTGATGGCTCAAGCATTGGGATCCACGTCATTGGGGGGCGTGACTGGGCTCTACCAATGGCGTATGGCCTCTCCTACCGTCCACGTCATCGAGAGGCGTGGCTTCGTATATAATGTATCTAGTACAATTAAAGCAATGTATTAAATTAAATTATTTTCAGATTGTCCTTTCGAATATGAAACATTTGTCAAAAAGTGCTTTATATGACTTATTAGGAAATTGGTTGGGGGAAGGTTTACTTACAAGTACAGGTAAGCGGCTTTATGTGAGTAACATGATAAGAGCAACAAGGAATTAATTGGTGACAGCATAAACTGATAATTCTAGGAATAAACTAGTAATATGAATTTTGACATAATGACAGCTGTCAACTAGCTGTCAATTTTTAGGGAAAATCCAAAGAGTCAATATTTGGAGCATATTATTAGGTTTCTTGGGCTGTTAATCACGAATCTAAAGTCAAAAATTAATTTTGACATAATGACAGCTGTCAACGAGCTGTCAGTTTTCTTGAATAATCCAAAAAGTCAATATTTGGAGCACATTATTAGGTTTCTTGGGCTGTTAATCACGAATCTAAAGTCAAAAATTAATTTTGACATAATGACAGCTGTCAACGAGCTGTCAGGTTTCTTGAAATATCCAAAAAGTAAGTATTAGAAGCATATTATTAGGTCTCTTGGGCTTTTGATCATGAATCTAAAGTAAAAAATCAATTTTGACATAATGACAGCTGTCAACGAGCCGTCAATTTTCGTGGAAATCCAAAGAGTCAATATTTGGAGCATATTATTAAGTTTCTTGGACTGTTAATCACGAATCTAAAGTCAAAAATTAATTTTGACATAATTACAGCTGTCAACAAGCTGTCAGTTTTCTTGAAATGTGCAAAAAATCAATATTAGAAGCATATTATTAGGTCTCTTGGGCCTTTGATCATGAATCTAAAGTAAAAAATCAATTTTGACATAATGACAGCTGTCAACGAGCCGTCAATTTTCGTGGAAATCCAAAGAGTCAATATTTGAAGCATACTATTAGGTTTCTTGGGCTGTTAATCACGAGTCTAAAGTCAAAAATGAATTTTGACATAATTACAGCTGTCAACGAGCTGTCAGTTTTCTTGAAATGTCCAAAAAGTCAATATTAGAAGCATATCATTAGGTTTGTTGGGCTGCTGATCATGAATCTAAAGTAAAAAATCAATTTTGACATAATGACAGCTGTCAACGAGCTGTCAGGTTTCTTGAAATATCCAACAAGTCAGTATTAGAAGCATATTAGGTCCCTTGGGCTGTTGATCATGAATCTAAAGTAAAAAATCAATTTTGACATAATGACAGCTGTCAACGAGCCGTCAATTTTCGTAGAAATCCAAAGAGTCAATATTTAGAGCATATTATTAAGTTTCTTGGGCTATTAATCACGAATCTAAAGTCAAAAATTAATTTTGACATAATTACAGCTGTCAACGAGCTGTCAGTTTTCTTGAAATGTCCAAAAAATCAATATTAGAAGCATATTATTAGGTCTCTTGGGCTTTTGATCATGACTCTAAAGTAAAAAATCAATTTTGACATAATGACAGCTGTCAATGAGCTGTCAATTTTCTTGAAAAATCCAAAGAGTCAATATTTGAAGCATATTAGTAAGTTTCTTGGGTTGTTGATCATGAATCTAAAGTAAAAAATGAATTTTGACAAAATGACAGCTGTCAACGAGCTGTCAATTTTCTTGAAAAATCCAAAGAGTCATTTGAAGCATATTATTAAGTTTCTTGGGCTGTTGATCACGAATCTAAAGTAAAAAATCAATTTTGACATAATGACAGCTGTCAACGAGCCGTCAATTTTCATGGAAAATTCAAAGGTAGGGGGCCGTAGAAAAAAATTGACCCACCAAAAAAATTTCTCTTGGTAAATTCCGTTTCAGCGCGTCTAAATACAAGGGAAAAGTTGGGTTTGATCTCTAGGACAGAACATTTTTTTGTTGTTGTGGGCCTGTGTTATCTGTTGATCACCATAAATAAAATCTGCTTGATTTAAGGTAAGAAATGGCACGCAAGAAGGAAAATATTAACCCCCGCATTCCACTTTAACATATTACAAAAATTTCTGCAAGTATTCAACGAAGAAACCGAAAAATTGGTTACTCAGCTAGAAGAAAACTGTGACCAACCTCACATTGATGTCATCCCTTTCGTAACGCAAATGACTTTGCAATCTATTAGTGGTAAGAATTTATAACTTTCCCTTAGTTTAGTAGCCACAGGTGTAATCCAATGCAAGGCGGGGCGTTTGCCCGCCGAGTAGTTGTTTTCTGCAATTTAGCAAATTTACCATTTTTGCAGAAACAGCCATGGGTTTGGACAGCATCGACGAGAGCACACAACAAAAATACAAAAAATCGATTTACAGAATCGGAGAAATCCTGCTGTATAAATTAACACAACCACTATACAGATCTCCGTTGTTCTACTATTTTACGCAGCTGAGGAACGAGGAGACGGAAATCACTGAATTCCTACACAAATTTTCTTACAACGTTATTACCTCCAGAGAAAAAAGACTGATGGATGTGTACGACACCAAGGATTACCAGGAGAATGTTTCCTATTCTGGGAGAAAGATTGTGAAGATGCTTGATCTGCTACTGCTGGCCAAAATGGACGGCAGCGACATTGACTTGGAGGGTATTAGGGAAGAAGTTGACACATTTCTCTTTGAGGTAAGCATCAATATCATCACCAAGACTATACTTTCAACGTTGTCACTTGTCTAAATCATCAGTTTCTCATGACACCAAGTAGATTATTCTATTTGAGGATGAGAAATAGGAGAAACGCCCCACATCTCTACTTGGTGACCAACGTCATTAGATGGCGTAGGCCCAATAGAAGTCGCGTCTTTTATTAATCCTACACGATTAGCGGTGTTGGTCCCCAACTAGCGTCTTGTTATTATGAAAGGGTATAAGTTCTAATAGCAAAAATTATGCATCGTTCCAAATTGGTAATAGTGTCAATTGTTTCTCTTACTTCTAGGGCCATGACACAACATCAATGGCTATTACATTCCTTCTGTTAACATTAGCCAGCAATCCAGATGTTCAGGTGAGTACAACCTAAATTGTTTTACTGATCAGAAGAGATTGATGATTGGCATTTGGTGCAAAAGCCTGCTGAGTCAGCTCTGATGAGTTGCAAAGAATTGAAAACTCTCTTAGAGCTCCACATTAGCTTCTGGATTGGTGTAAGGTAGTTTCTGGTTTTAGGAAAAAGTATCCCAAGAAATAGAAGAAGTCCTGTCCTCAAGGACCCCCACCTACAAGGACCTCCAAGAGCTCAAGTACACCGAGATGGTGATAAAAGAAACACTGCGGCTCTACCCCAGCGTTCCCTTCATCTCAAGAGTGGCCAGCGAAGAGTTCACCACTTTCACGGGATATCGTATCCCAAAAGACACCGTCCTACACATGCATATTTTCGATTTACACAGAGATCCCAGGATATACCCCGATCCGCTCAAGTTTGACCCCGACCGTTTTTTACCAGAGAACTGCCAAGACAGGCACCCCTTCGCCTACATCCCTTTCAGCGCCGGACCAAGAAATTGCATAGGTGAGATATACCGCGTTTCATCGACATAGCGTGATGTGGTTTGTGTTGATTTCAGGTCAAAAATTCGCAATCCTGGAGCTAAAATCGGTTCTCTGTGGCATACTTAAGAAATTCTCTCTGCACCAGGTGGACAAGCCTTGTGACCTGCGGTTTCTCTGCGATCTAGTTCTGAGGCCCAAGTCGGGAATTAGGATTAAGTTTGTACTAAAATAACAATTAGAAATATTTATTTCTTTATTACAATAAAAATAAAACGTGTGAAAATAACACCAGACTAATTCTTACACGACTAAATAAATAAAAATTATTTGCTAAAACACAAAATACTCAATTACCTATTTTTATTATCACATTTTATTAATTGTATGTACAACGCCCATGCAGTTTGATTTGAAATTGGGTAATATAAAAATATATTTAGGTGTCCCGCGGGGTTCCCTATCGGGGCCGCTTTGGTCTTTGACATTTGCAAATGATCCCAGCCTAATTCATCGCTTTACTATCCTTCTACGCATTCAAACAGTACCATTGCTTTGTGTGGCGCAGCCGATTGGCCTCAACAGAGGAATTAATCATTAAAACAATAGACAACAAAAAGTACCAGCTACTCCCACGATATCTTAAAACCAATAGTGACTAAATAATTAAATAAATAATGCAAACTCTCCTTTAACTAAACCGTAGGATAAGACTTAATTTTGATGCAAATTAACCATTTAGAAACATTAAACTGTATATAACTATACTAGATGCACTTTCGTCACCAAAGCTGACATCATTAGGAGATAATTATAACTAAGTTTTGAGCACTTTCGGCGCCTGTTTCCAAACCCTTCGTTACATAGTACCTCGGGGAAATTGCCTACATGTCTTATAAAATAACAATGTCGCGCTTGGTAAACCAAGCCAGAAACAACAGTTAACTAAGTAGTAACAGATAAATAAATTATTTGGTTCGGACATTATTTACAGACACATACATGTTAATCGATCCCCTTCTACTTGGTTCTACTTGTGGCTAATTTCAATACAGATAGTAGAAAAAATAAATACTGGCGTTACGCTGAGGATAGCTTTCTTCTTAGCGTGCAGAAGGCGACCACCCTCAAAAAGACGACGGTGGACACTAGATACCCGACGTCTATCCAGTAGTTCTGCTTGTCCATGCCGAGATCTTTCAGGACGTTCTCGGGGTATTTGTAGTGGCAATATTCGCTGGTTTCCGGGCACAGCAACTCCTCCCTGTTGTAGCCGTACACGGCCTGCATGATACCTGCACAGAATCGATAGTTAGGCACAGAAATCAAATATATATCACTAAAGTAGTCAAGTGGGCCAGTAAAAAACAGTCGCAATTGAATTCGAGGGAAATTATGAAACTGTTCATTTCTATTTCCTTGGTTACCTACTGATGATGGTTACCCACAACGTCAATAAATTAGGGGTAGTTGTCCCTGCCACAACAATAAATTAAGAAACAGTTGTTTCTCTCTTAACGAGTTAATACGTAGGTAAAGTGGGGGGCTTGTTTCAGTTAAATTACTAAATTGGATGTACTTACCCTCCAGTGCGTAGCTTAAGAAGGAAATGTATGTCAACAAATACATGGCCTTGGACATGTGGGTGAAGAGTATTAACATCCCGCCAACACACAGCATCACTGCTAACGTTATGGCGCCGAAGAATGTTCCGTTCTGGAAAAAGATTCAATGTGTTATAACATGTTGTAACGAAAAGTAGTTGTTTTACAATAATTGCTTTATAAAGTGACCATAGGCACAAAGGTAACCCTGCTCGTGGGCAAAAATAAAGCTGTAAAATCATACTTACCACCGGATTTACGACGGTACCCAGGAGTAGGCCAAAACTAGACGCGGCGAGCGCTACCAACGTTTGGACCATAAGTACCATTAGGAACCGTCGGCACTCGTATGGCTGATTCGTGATGAAGTAAGAGGTGCAGGTGTAGGCCAAACTGAATGCGATCTGAAAAATGGGAATTTACATTGTTACAAATTTTTCAGAGGTACCACACGTATATCGGTACCACAGTGTCAACAAGGTGCCAAACTCAAGCTTTGGTACAGCCTCCCAATCTTAATTTGAACTGAATTTTATCTCTTTTATCTTAAAGTAAAAAATTTGATACGCCACTGGATATTATGATCCAGTGGCGTATCAATATTTTTTAATTATAATTATTTGTGTGAACTTCGCCCCTTTGCGGTAATTTTCGACATTGTCAGTGTCGGAGCTGGGAATCGAACCCAGCCCTCTGTAGACAGTGACATTAAACATGATCGTCACAACAGCGAGTCGGAAAAAAGTTACCAAAAAATTCTTTAGGAATTTAGGAATTAGGACTTAATCTTGCTTCCTCGCAATTGGAGAATAAAAAAATTAAATAATTACCTGCATTGGTATATCAGATATCAAAAACGCAGCATAATAAGTCTTCAGTTTATACCAGTTGTTGAATCTTTCCTTTTTCAAAACTGCCAACTCTGAGGGAACTGGAATATAAATAAAAAAGAGACAGCTGGTTATTTTGTAAGTTACAGAACTAACACAGGACCGCACTCAAGGTTTTATAATATCTAAACAGGTTTGTTTTTAACCTAATTTTTTATTCCTGTCCACAATATTTACTTAAATTTTCTAGTTTATATTTACATACTTACATTTTAAGACAGCTGGCATAAGCGACGTGTATGTCAAATAGACGACACTGCAGAACATCAGGCTTAAATTGTTAATCACTTTGGAGGCGTCTTGTCCGCAGTTCCGGAACGTAAACCCTAAGAAGATGCCGACCAGGATATGGAGGACTAGTTTTAGTTGCGATATCGTCTGAAAATAGAAGATTTGTTAAGTAACTAGGGATCATAGAATCACCAGACGAAGTCATACAGAAGCAAAATATTCGATCCGGTTCTGTAACGCGGGATAAAAGAGGAGATATCCTCTACCATTTGCAAGACAGTACCGCATACTGCAATTAACTTAACCAAAATACTAACCCAATCCCTGAACAGCTGGACGCCGCACCTATACAAGAGTATCCAGAATCGTGTCCATTCTGAGGGCGTACCATACAACACGTTTCTTTCATCATCGTCCTGGTTGTACACTATAGCGTCCATTTGTGTTATATTCGCCTTTTCCTCGCATATTTGAACTATAAACCAAATTAAAATTCAATTAAAAAATTGATTTAGGAGTAGAGGCCGGACCTGTGCGAGTTATGGCGTCAAAACCAGGATCGGCTCTAGATTATTTATTGACAAACATTTTATTCATTGTATATTAGTTTACAAACGTAAACACCGCCAAACGAATTTTGCAACGGTTGTAGAAAAAACTTGAGAAACTGGGCCAAAATCAGAAATATGGGATAATAAAAAAAATCTAATAAATTTGTACTCACTTGTTGGGACCGTCCTTCTCCATTTCCTGTTTGTTGCTGCCTCTGCCAGTAGATCCGTGTAATTGCCGTACTCTCCGCTTACGACTTCCAAAACTAAAAAAATTACGAAATCCAATTGTAATATTGTCTCGTTTTATTTTAATACATCTAGTGATGAATGGAGAACTGAATTAGGATGGAAAAACAGTTGCGTCGGTTGTTTGAACGTATATATAACTTTACCATAGATAAGAAAAAGTTATTTAAACGTTATTTAAACATCTATATTCAATTGGACGTTATTAAGACGATTATTCAACTGTTTAGTGGAATAATTCATTTAATAATAATTTCACAGGTAAATTAAACGTTAAAGAAACGTAAGACCCCAATTGAAATAGCCACCACGTTGGTGGTCAACATTATTTATACGTGACGATTGACATAATGTTAACGTATATTCTGCGTGTTACTTAAACGTTGAAAATCACAAGATTTTTCAATGGAATGTATCTGTTTTAATGTTATGAAATAAGAGTTAAAGGTTAATTCCATGTATTAATGAAACATTAAAGAAACATTAGAAGTTACATGGAAAAATACTTCCACGATCCTTGTAAACGTTTTAAGAATATTACTATATTAATTTAAATGTTAATTTTTTTGTTGCCTAAACGTTGAAGATATAATATAATATTATAATCATTTAAGTGCTGCAATAATTTGAATTTCAATCAATTATTCAACTTTACGAAATTATGTAGAGGAAAGACTTCTGAAATGCCTCTTATAGACGTTTTATAAACATTTATTAGCAGTGAAACAATTGTGAATGTTGATAAATAACGTAACAGTAACGTTAACACAACTAACTAGCGCTGATAATAATTGTGGAGCAAACGTTTGTCTAAATTTGATTTTAATGTTAATTTTTCTTACAATTAAGACGTTATAAAAACGTCGTAATGTGCGCTAAAATATACATTGAACTGTGGATGAATGAAACGTTAGAAAAACATCAGAAGTTACTTGAAAATTATAAGATTCTTGTCAACGATTTCAAGATGTAACTATTAACGTAAATTTCTTTTGTCATCTAAACGTTGACCAACATAGCATAATGGTTTGTATAACATCAGTGTTATATTTAGTTACATAGTGCAAATATTTTAATTTCATTAAATATTGTATATGGTAAAAAACGTGACTATTAAAACGTTGAATCAAATGACTTTATGCCGGGCGTTAAAGTACACTTTAACGCCCGGCTTTGCGGGAGTTAAGTGGAACTTTATGGCCCTAGGGCGATAAAGTAATATTATAGCCCGCTATTTAAATATAGCGACCAAGAGATTGGTTTTGTTTAACAGTTGCTACGTAACGACTACGAATTGCTTGATTGAAAACATTCAACAGTTATTTATTTGTAAATTAAAACGAATCTAAGTTTGCACCTGACCCTATAAACCATCCTTGCGTAAAATTTTGTATGTACCACGGGCATAATAGGCGTTTATGCACGACCGGATGTAAAGCGTGCTTTAACGCCCTGTTTTGCGGACGTTAAGTGCAACTTTATGGCCCACGGAAGATTATCGTTAATTATAATAGTTTTTTATGCATCAAGGGCGTAAAGTAAATATGGCGGGCTATAAAATTACTTTATCGCTCGTGGGCCATAATGTTGTACTTAACGCCCGAAAAACCGGGCGCTAAAGTACACTTTACCGCCCGGCCGAGCATAAAGTTATATAAACGTTTGTGTCTTTATTAAATTGGAAAAATAAGATATATTTCAATTATTTTTACTTTATTCCTATGTTGCGCACAAACAAGAAACTAGAATAATCTATGTTTGTTATTTACCGAATTTATCCTTGGCGTGTTTGTTTCATTGACTGCCTCATGTTTTTACCACTTAATCTGCATCCTGTAGTCTTTAGTTTTAAGTATAAATGTAAGTACATGTGATTTATAAATTGCTATTATCTCTTATCTTGTAATGACATGCAATTCCATTCGATACTTGCATGTAGGTACAAAAATAAACTATGAATAATGACACTAACGATGTAGGAACTTACAATAATCAGCTGGGTTGTGATACTGGGGGCAGGTAAATCCGACTGAGGATAAATAAGGTACCGTGTTGCCGCTGGATCCTTGATACACGCATCTGCCTTCGGCCAGGACGTAAACGTGGTTGAACATTTCGTAGATTGTGGCGCTGGGTTGGTGGATGGTGCAGATTATGGTCCTGCCGCCTATTGCAAGGTTCTTTAGCATTTGCACGCACTGGGTGGATGAGGAACTGTCCAGTCCCCTGAAATAAGCGGATAATCATTGCGTTTCTCCTAGAGGAATATCGACATTTGCTAAAATTATGCAAAAATGTTGCCGAAATATGCTGCACCGTTACACCGGTTATTTATTTCATTGGTATTAGTAATGATGACCTAAGCGTTGTTTATACACAGCGGTAACAAAATTTGGAAGAGTTTTAATTGCCTGGAGATGGTTTTCGGACCAGATTTGCTTGAAAGCTCTATAAGAAAATCATAATTTCGTTTCTATACTTATAACAAGATTTGAAAAAAGGTTTTTTTTTCTGTATCCGTCTTTGTTATTATTTACAACATTCGTACCAAAGTTTGGGAACTACTGTATTAAGCAAATGGTTTTTTTATATTAAATTTACAAAGAACATCGGTAATTATAATAAAGATGAATGAAACGGGTTATTGGTTTGAAACGTACCAGTTTTTTACACTTCGATCAGCCACAAAAAGGTTGTAGCAATATGTTAATCAGTCTCTAAACTTTCGTTGCTCAAGATGAATTTAGAGAAATATTAAAATCCATTTTTAACACTTCGCTTCATGGATTAATTCCTTGCACTTTTATAGCGATAATATAGTAATCAGTCTCTAATTATGTTAATCAGTTTTTAAACTTTCATTGTTCAAACTGAATCTCGAGAAAAATTAATGCCAATTTTTAACATTTCGCTTAATGGATTCATTCTTTGCATTTCTAAAGCTATGATATAATAATCAGTCTCTAATTACTTTAATCAGTTTTTAAACTTTTATTGTTCAAACTTAATCTCGAGAAACATTAAAGCAAATATTTAATATTTCACGTTATGGATTCACTTCTTGCACCTTTAATGCTATAATATAATAATCAGTTTCTAAATATAATAATCAGTTTTTAAACTTTCATTGTTCAAAATGAATCTCGAGAAAAATTAAAGCCAATATTTAATATTTCACGTTATGGATTCACTTCTTGCACCTTTAAAGCTATAATATAATAATCAGTCTCTAAATATAATAATCGGTTTTTAAACTTTCATTGTTCAAACTCAATCTCGAAAAAAATTAATGCCAATTTTTAACATTTCGCTTAATGGATTCATTCTTTGCATTTCTAAAGCTATGATATAATAATCAGTCTCTAATTACTTTAATCAGTTTTTAAACTTTTATTGTTCAAACTTAATCTCGAGAAACATTAAAGCAAATATTTAATATTTCACGTTATGGATTCACTTCTTGCACCTTTAATGCTATAATATAATAATCAGTTTCTAAATATAATAATCAGTTTTTAAACTTTCATTGTTCAAAATGAATCTCGAGAAAAATTAAAGCCAATATTTAATATTTCGCTTAATGGATTCATTCTTTGCATTTCTAAAGCTATAATATAATAATCAGTCTCTAATTATGTTAATCAGTTTTTAAACTTTCATTGTTCAAACTGAATCTCGAGAAAAATTAAAGCCAATATTTAATATTTCACGTTATGGATTCACTTCTTGCACCTTTAAAGCTATAATATAATAATCAGTCTCTAAATATAATAATCAGTTTTTAAACTTTCATTGTTCAAACTCAATCTCGAGAAAAATTAATGCCAATTTTTTACATTTCGCTTAATGGATTCATTATTTGCATTTCTAAAGCTATAATATAATAATCAGTCTCTAATTATGTTAATCAGTTTTTAAACTTTCCTTGTTCAAAATGAATCTCGAGAAAAATTAAAGCCAATATTTAATATTTCACGTTATGGATTCACTTCTTGCACCTTTAAAGCTATAATATAATAATCAGTCTCTAAATATAATAATCAGTTTTTAAACTTTCATTGTTCAAACTCAATCTCGAGAAAAATTAATGCCAATTTTTAACATTTCGCTTAATGGATTCATTCTTTGCATTTCTAAAGCTATAATATAATAATCAGTCTCTAATTATGTTAATCAGTTTTTAAACTTTCCTTGTTCAAAATGAATCTCGAGAAAAATTAAAGCCAATATTTAATATTTCACGTTATGGATTCACTTCTTGCACCTTTAATGCCATAATATAATAATCATTCTCTAAATATAATAATCAGTTTTTAAACTTTCATTGTTCAAACTCAATCTCGAGAAAAATTAATGCCAATTTTTTACATTTCGCTTAATGGATTCATTCTTTGCATTTCTAAAGCTATAATATAATAATCAGTCTCTAATTATGTTAATCAGTTTTTAAACTTTCA
Organism: Rhagium mordax; assembly: GCA_963680705.1. Lineage (NCBI taxonomy): Eukaryota > Metazoa > Arthropoda > Insecta > Coleoptera > Cerambycidae > Rhagium > Rhagium mordax. The sequence goes on along the minus strand of OY796660.1, from coordinate 2,093,711 downwards.
TTGTTCAAACTGAATCTCGAGAAAAATTAAAGCCAATATTTAATATTTCACGTTATGGATTCACTTCTTGCACCTTTAATGCCATAATATAATAATCATTCTCTAAATATAATAATCAGTTTTTAAACTTTCATTGTTCAAACTCAATCTCGAGAAAAATTAATGCCAATTTTTAACATTTCGCTTAATGGATTCATTCTTTGCATTTCTAAAGCTATAATATAATAATCAGTCTCTAATTATGTTAATCAGTTTTTAAACTTTCATTGTTCAAACTGAATCTCGAGAAAAATTAAAGCCAATATTTAATATTTCACGTTATGGATTCACTTCTTGCACCTTTAAAGCTATAATATAATAATCAGTCTCTAAATATAATAATCAGTTTTTAAACTTTCATTGTTCAAACTCAATCTCGAGAAAAATTAATGCCAATTTTTTACATTTCGCTTAATGGATTCATTCTTTGCATTTCTAAAGCTATAATATAATAATCAGTCTCTAATTATGTTAATCAGTTTTTAAACTTTCCTTGTTCAAAATGAATCTCGAGAAAAATTAAAGCCAATATTTAATATTTCACGTTATGGATTCACTTCTTGCACCTTTAAAGCTATAATATAATAATCAGTCTCTAAATATAATAATCAGTTTTTAAACTTTCATTGTTCAAACTCAATCTCGAGAAAAATTAATGCCAATTTTTTACATTTCGCTTAATGGATTCATTCTTTGCATTTCTAAAGCTATAATATAATAATCAGTCTCTAATTATGTTAATCAGTTTTTAAACTTTCCTTGTTCAAAATGAATCTCGAGAAAAATTAAAGCCAATATTTAATATTTCACGTTATGGATTCACTTCTTGCACCTTTAAAGCTATAATATAATAATCAGTCTCTAAATATAATAATCAGTTTTTAAACTTTCATTGTTCAAACTCAATCTCGAGAAAAATTAATGCCAATTTTTTACATTTCGCTTAATGGATTCATTCTTTGCATTTCTAAAGCTATAATATAATAATCAGTCTCTAATTATGTTAATCAGTTTTTAAACTTTCCTTGTTCAAAATGAATCTCGAGAAAAATTAAAGCCAATATTTAATATTTCACGTTATGGATTCACTTCTTGCACCTTTAAAGCTATAATATAATAATCAGTCTCTAAATATAATAATCAGTTTTTAAACTTTCATTGTTCAAACTCAATCTCGAGAAAAATTAATGCCAATTTTTTACATTTCGCTTAATGGATTCATTCTTTGCATTTCTAAAGCTATAATATAATAATCAGTCTCTAATTATGTTAATCAGTTTTTAAACTTTCCTTGTTCAAAATGAATCTCGAGAAAAATTAAAGCCAATATTTAATATTTCACGTTATGGATTCACTTCTTGCACCTTTAATGCCATAATATAATAATCATTCTCTAAATATAATAATCAGTTTTTAAACTTTCATTGTTCAAACTCAATCTCGAGAAAAATTAATGCCAATTTTTAACATTTCGCTTAATGGATTCATTCTTTGCATTTCTAAAGCTATAATATAATAATCAGTCTCTAATTATGTTAATCAGTTTTTAAACTTTCATTGTTCAAACTGAATCTCGAGAAAAATTAAAGCCAATATTTAATATTTCACGTTATGGATTCACTTCTTGCACCTTTAAAGCTATAATATAATAATCAGTCTCTAAATATAATAATCAGTTTTTAAACTTTCATTGTTCAAACTCAATCTCGAGAAAAATTAATGCCAATTTTTTACATTTCGCTTAATGGATTCATTCTTTGCATTTCTAAAGCTATAATATAATAATCAGTCTCTAATTATGTTAATCAGTTTTTAAACTTTCCTTGTTCAAAATGAATCTCGAGAAAAATTAAAGCCAATATTTAATATTTCACGTTATGGATTCACTTCTTGCACCTTTAAAGCTATAATATAATAATCATTCTCTAAATATAATAATCAGTTTTTAAACTTTCATTGTTCAAACTCAATCTCGAGAAAAATTAATGCCAATTTTTAACATTTCGCTTAATGGATTCATTCTTTGCATTTCTAAAGCTATAATATAATAATCAGTCTCTAATTATGTTAATCAGTTTTTAAACTTTCCTTGTTCAAAATGAATCTCGAGAAAAATTAAAGCCAATATTTAATATTTCACGTTATGGATTCACTTCTTGCACCTTTAAAGCTATAATATAATAATCAGTCTCTAAATATAATAATCAGTTTTTAAACTTTCATTGTTCAAACTCAATCTCGAGAAAAATTAATGCCAATTTTTAACATTTCGCTTAATGGATTCATTCTTTGCATTTCTAAAGCTATAATATAATAATCAGTCTCTAATTATGTTAATCAGTTTTTAAACTTTCCTTGTTCAAAATGAATCTCGAGAAAAATTAAAGCCAATATTTAATATTTCACGTTATGGATTCACTTCTTGCACCTTTAAAGCTATAATATAATAATCAGTCTCTAAATATAATAATCAGTTTTTAAACTTTCATTGTTCAAACTCAATCTCGAGAAAAATTAATGCCAATTTTTTACATTTCGCTTAATGGATTCATTCTTTGCATTTCTAAAGCTATAATATAATAATCAGTCTCTAATTATGTTAATCAGTTTTTAAACTTTCCTTGTTCAAAATGAATCTCGAGAAAAATTAAAGCCAATATTTAATATTTCACGTTATGGATTCACTTCTTGCACCTTTAAAGCTATAATATAATAATCAGTCTCTAAATATAATAATCAGTTTTTAAACTTTCATTGTTCAAACTCAATCTCGAGAAAAATTAATGCCAATTTTTAACATTTCGCTTAATGGATTCATTCTTTGCATTTCTAAAGCTATAATATAATAATCAGTCTCTAATTATGTTAATCAGTTTTTAAACTTTCCTTGTTCAAAATGAATCTCGAGAAAAATTAAAGCCAATATTTAATATTTCACGTTATGGATTCACTTCTTGCACCTTTAAAGCTATAATATAATAATCAGTCTCTAAATATAATAATCAGTTTTTAAACTTTCATTGTTCAAACTCAATCTCGAGAAAAATTAATGCCAATTTTTAACATTTCGCTTAATGGATTCATTCTTTGCATTTCTAAAGCTATAATATAATAATCAGTCTCTAATTATGTTAATCAGTTTTTAAACTTTCATTGTTCAAACTGAATCTCGAGAAAAATTAAAGCCAATATTTAATATTTCACGTTATGGATTCACTTCTTGCACCTTTAAAGCTATAATATAATAATCAGTCTCTAAATATAATAATCAGTTTTTAAACTTTCATTGTTCAAACTCAATCTCGAGAAAAATTAATGCCAATTTTTTACATTTCGCTTAATGGATTCATTCTTTGCATTTCTAAAGCTATAATATAATAATCAGTCTCTAATTATGTTAATCAGTTTTTAAACTTTCCTTGTTCAAAATGAATCTCGAGAAAAATTAAAGCCAATATTTAATATTTCACGTTATGGATTCACTTCTTGCACCTTTAAAGCTATAATATAATAATCAGTCTCTAAATATAATAATCAGTTTTTAAACTTTCATTGTTCAAACTCAATCTCGAGAAAAATTAATGCCAATTTTTAACATTTCGCTTAATGGATTCATTCTTTGCATTTCTAAAGCTATAATATAATAATCAGTCTCTAATTATGTTAATCAGTTTTTAAACTTTCATTGTTCAAACTGAATCTCGAGAAAAATTAAAGCCAATATTTAATATTTCACGTTATGGATTCACTTCTTGCACCTTTAAAGCTATAATATAATAATCAGTCTCTAAATATAATAATCAGTTTTTAAACTTTCATTGTTCAAACTCAATCTCGAGAAAAATTAATGCCAATTTTTTACATTTCGCTTAATGGATTCATTCTTTGCATTTCTAAAGCTATAATATAATAATCAGTCTCTAATTATGTTAATCAGTTTTTAAACTTTCCTTGTTCAAAATGAATCTCGAGAAAAATTAAAGCCAATATTTAATATTTCACGTTATGGATTCACTTCTTGCACCTTTAAAGCTATAATATAATAATCAGTCTCTAAATATAATAATCAGTTTTTAAACTTTCATTGTTCAAACTCAATCTCGAGAAAAATTAATGCCAATTTTTTACATTTCGCTTAATGGATTCATTCTTTGCATTTCTAAAGCTATAATATAATAATCAGTCTCTAATTATGTTAATCAGTTTTTAAACTTTCCTTGTTCAAAATGAATCTCGAGAAAAATTAAAGCCAATATTTAATATTTCACGTTATGGATTCACTTCTTGCACCTTTAAAGCTATAATATAATAATCAGTCTCTAAATATAATAATCAGTTTTTAAACTTTCATTGTTCAAACTCAATCTCGAGAAAAATTAATGCCAATTTTTTACATTTCGCTTAATGGATTCATTCTTTGCATTTCTAAAGCTATAATATAATAATCAGTCTCTAATTATGTTAATCAGTTTTTAAACTTTCCTTGTTCAAAATGAATCTCGAGAAAAATTAAAGCCAATATTTAATATTTCACGTTATGGATTCACTTCTTGCACCTTTAAAGCTATAATATAATAATCAGTCTCTAAATATAATAATCAGTTTTTAAACTTTCATTGTTCAAACTCAATCTCGAGAAAAATTAATGCCAATTTTTTACATTTCGCTTAATGGATTCATTCTTTGCATTTCTAAAGCTATAATATAATAATCAGTCTCTAATTATGTTAATCAGTTTTTAAACTTTCCTTGTTCAAAATGAATCTCGAGAAAAATTAAAGCCAATATTTAATATTTCACGTTATGGATTCACTTCTTGCACCTTTAAAGCTATAATATAATAATCAGTCTCTAAATATAATAATCAGTTTTTAAACTTTCATTGTTCAAACTCAATCTCGAGAAAAATTAATGCCAATTTTTAACATTTCGCTTAATGGATTCATTCTTTGCATTTCTAAAGCTATAATATAATAATCAGTCTCTAATTATGTTAATCAGTTTTTAAACTTTCATTGTTCAAACTGAATCTCGAGAAAAATTAAAGCCAATATTTAATATTTCACGTTATGGATTCACTTCTTGCACCTTTAAAGCTATAATATAATAATCAGTCTCTAAATATAATAATCAGTTTTTAAACTTTCATTGTTCAAACTCAATCTCGAGAAAAATTAATGCCAATTTTTTACATTTCGCTTAATGGATTCATTCTTTGCATTTCTAAAGCTATAATATAATAATCAGTCTCTAATTATGTTAATCAGTTTTTAAACTTTCCTTGTTCAAAATGAATCTCGAGAAAAATTAAAGCCAATATTTAATATTTCACGTTATGGATTCACTTCTTGCACCTTTAAAGCTATAATATAATAATCAGTCTCTAAATATAATAATCAGTTTTTAAACTTTCATTGTTCAAACTCAATCTCGAGAAAAATTAATGCCAATTTTTTACATTTCGCTTAATGGATTCATTCTTTGCATTTCTAAAGCTATAATATAATAATCAGTCTCTAATTATGTTAATCAGTTTTTAAACTTTCCTTGTTCAAAATGAATCTCGAGAAAAATTAAAGCCAATATTTAATATTTCACGTTATGGATTCACTTCTTGCACCTTTAAAGCTATAATATAATAATCAGTCTCTAAATATAATAATCAGTTTTTAAACTTTCATTGTTCAAACTCAATCTCGAGAAAAATTAATGCCAATTTTTTACATTTCGCTTAATGGATTCATTCTTTGCATTTCTAAAGCTATAATATAATAATCAGTCTCTAATTATGTTAATCAGTTTTTAAACTTTCCTTGTTCAAAATGAATCTCGAGAAAAATTAAAGCCAATATTTAATATTTCACGTTATGGATTCACTTCTTGCACCTTTAAAGCTATAATATAATAATCAGTCTCTAAATATAATAATCAGTTTTTAAACTTTCATTGTTCAAACTCAATCTCGAGAAAAATTAATGCCAATTTTTAACATTTCGCTTAATGGATTCATTCTTTGCATTTCTAAAGCTATAATATAATAATCAGTCTCTAATTATGTTAATCAGTTTTTAAACTTTCATTGTTCAAACTGAATCTCGAGAAAAATTAAAGCCAATATTTAATATTTCACGTTATGGATTCACTTCTTGCACCTTTAAAGCTATAATATAATAATCAGTCTCTAAATATAATAATCAGTTTTTAAACTTTCATTGTTCAAACTCAATCTCGAGAAAAATTAATGCCAATTTTTTACATTTCGCTTAATGGATTCATTCTTTGCATTTCTAAAGCTATAATATAATAATCAGTCTCTAATTATGTTAATCAGTTTTTAAACTTTCCTTGTTCAAAATGAATCTCGAGAAAAATTAAAGCCAATATTTAATATTTCACGTTATGGATTCACTTCTTGCACCTTTAAAGCTATAATATAATAATCAGTCTCTAAATATAATAATCAGTTTTTAAACTTTCATTGTTCAAACTCAATCTCGAGAAAAATTAATGCCAATTTTTTACATTTCGCTTAATGGATTCATTCTTTGCATTTCTAAAGCTATAATATAATAATCAGTCTCTAATTATGTTAATCAGTTTTTAAACTTTCCTTGTTCAAAATGAATCTCGAGAAAAATTAAAGCCAATATTTAATATTTCACGTTATGGATTCACTTCTTGCACCTTTAAAGCTATAATATAATAATCAGTCTCTAAATATAATAATCAGTTTTTAAACTTTCATTGTTCAAACTCAATCTCGAGAAAAATTAATGCCAATTTTTTACATTTCGCTTAATGGATTCATTCTTTGCATTTCTAAAGCTATAATATAATAATCAGTCTCTAATTATGTTAATCAGTTTTTAAACTTTCCTTGTTCAAAATGAATCTCGAGAAAAATTAAAGCCAATATTTAATATTTCACGTTATGGATTCACTTCTTGCACCTTTAAAGCTATAATATAATAATCAGTCTCTAAATATAATAATCAGTTTTTAAACTTTCATTGTTCAAACTCAATCTCGAGAAAAATTAATGCCAATTTTTTACATTTCGCTTAATGGATTCATTCTTTGCATTTCTAAAGCTATAATATAATAATCAGTCTCTAATTATGTTAATCAGTTTTTAAACTTTCCTTGTTCAAAATGAATCTCGAGAAAAATTAAAGCCAATATTTAATATTTCACGTTATGGATTCACTTCTTGCACCTTTAAAGCTATAATATAATAATCAGTCTCTAAATATAATAATCAGTTTTTAAACTTTCATTGTTCAAACTCAATCTCGAGAAAAATTAATGCCAATTTTTAACATTTCGCTTAATGGATTCATTCTTTGCATTTCTAAAGCTATAATATAATAATCAGTCTCTAATTATGTTAATCAGTTTTTAAACTTTCATTGTTCAAACTGAATCTCGAGAAAAATTAAAGCCAATATTTAATATTTCACGTTATGGATTCACTTCTTGCACCTTTAAAGCTATAATATAATAATCAGTCTCTAAATATAATAATCAGTTTTTAAACTTTCATTGTTCAAACTCAATCTCGAGAAAAATTAATGCCAATTTTTTACATTTCGCTTAATGGATTCATTCTTTGCATTTCTAAAGCTATAATATAATAATCAGTCTCTAATTATGTTAATCAGTTTTTAAACTTTCCTTGTTCAAAATGAATCTCGAGAAAAATTAAAGCCAATATTTAATATTTCACGTTATGGATTCACTTCTTGCACCTTTAATGCCATAATATAATAATCATTCTCTAAATATAATAATCAGTTTTTAAACTTTCATTGTTCAAACTCAATCTCGAGAAAAATTAATGCCAATTTTTAACATTTCGCTTAATGGATTCATTCTTTGCATTTCTAAAGCTATAATATAATAATCAGTCTCTAATTATGTTAATCAGTTTTTAAACTTTCATTGTTCAAACTGAATCTCGAGAAAAATTAAAGCCAATATTTAATATTTCACGTTATGGATTCACTTCTTGCACCTTTAAAGCTATAATATAATAATCAGTCTCTAAATATAATAATCAGTTTTTAAACTTTCATTGTTCAAACTCAATCTCGAGAAAAATTAATGCCAATTTTTTACATTTCGCTTAATGGATTCATTCTTTGCATTTCTAAAGCTATAATATAATAATCAGTCTCTAATTATGTTAATCAGTTTTTAAACTTTCCTTGTTCAAAATGAATCTCGAGAAAAATTAAAGCCAATATTTAATATTTCACGTTATGGATTCACTTCTTGCACCTTTAAAGCTATAATATAATAATCAGTCTCTAAATATAATAATCAGTTTTTAAACTTTCATTGTTCAAACTCAATCTCGAGAAAAATTAATGCCAATTTTTAACATTTCGCTTAATGGATTCATTCTTTGCATTTCTAAAGCTATAATATAATAATCAGTCTCTAATTATGTTAATCAGTTTTTAAACTTTCCTTGTTCAAAATGAATCTCGAGAAAAATTAAAGCCAATATTTAATATTTCACGTTATGGATTCACTTCTTGCACCTTTAAAGCTATAATATAATAATCAGTCTCTAAATATAATAATCAGTTTTTAAACTTTCATTGTTCAAACTCAATCTCGAGAAAAATTAATGCCAATTTTTTACATTTCGCTTAATGGATTCATTCTTTGCATTTCTAAAGCTATAATATAATAATCAGTCTCTAATTATGTTAATCAGTTTTTAAACTTTCCTTGTTCAAAATGAATCTCGAGAAAAATTAAAGCCAATATTTAATATTTCACGTTATGGATTCACTTCTTGCACCTTTAAAGCTATAATATAATAATCAGTCTCTAAATATAATAATCAGTTTTTAAACTTTCATTGTTCAAACTCAATCTCGAGAAAAATTAATGCCAATTTTTTACATTTCGCTTAATGGATTCATTCTTTGCATTTCTAAAGCTATAATATAATAATCAGTCTCTAATTATGTTAATCAGTTTTTAAACTTTCCTTGTTCAAAATGAATCTCGAGAAAAATTAAAGCCAATATTTAATATTTCACGTTATGGATTCACTTCTTGCACCTTTAATGCCATAATATAATAATCATTCTCTAAATATAATAATCAGTTTTTAAACTTTCATTGTTCAAACTCAATCTCGAGAAAAATTAATGCCAATTTTTTACATTTCGCTTAATGGATTCATTCTTTGCATTTCTAAAGCTATAATATAATAATCAGTCTCTAATTATGTTAATCAGTTTTTAAACTTTCCTTGTTCAAAATGAATCTCGAGAAAAATTAAAGCCAATATTTAATATTTCACGTTATGGATTCACTTCTTGCACCTTTAAAGCTATAATATAATAATCAGTCTCTAAATATAATAATCAGTTTTTAAACTTTCATTGTTCAAACTCAATCTCGAGAAAAATTAATGCCAATTTTTAACATTTCGCTTAATGGATTCATTCTTTGCATTTCTAAAGCTATAATATAATAATCAGTCTCTAATTATGTTAATCAGTTTTTAAACTTTCCTTGTTCAAAATGAATCTCGAGAAAAATTAAAGCCAATATTTAATATTTCACGTTATGGATTCACTTCTTGCACCTTTAATGCCATAATATAATAATCATTCTCTAAATATAATAATCAGTTTTTAAACTTTCATTGTTCAAACTCAATCTCGAGAAAAATTAATGCCAATTTTTTACATTTCGCTTAATGGATTCATTCTTTGCATTTCTAAAGCTATAATATAATAATCAGTCTCTAATTATGTTAATCAGTTTTTAAACTTTCCTTGTTCAAAATGAATCTCGAGAAAAATTAAAGCCAATATTTAATATTTCACGTTATGGATTCACTTCTTGCACCTTTAAAGCTATAATATAATAATCAGTCTCTAAATATAATAATCAGTTTTTAAACTTTCATTGTTCAAACTCAATCTCGAGAAAAATTAATGCCAATTTTTTACATTTCGCTTAATGGATTCATTCTTTGCATTTCTAAAGCTATAATATAATAATCAGTCTCTAATTATGTTAATCAGTTTTTAAACTTTCATTGTTCAAACTGAATCTCGAGAAAAATTAAAGCCAATATTTAATATTTCACGTTATGGATTCACTTCTTGCACCTTTAATGCCATAATATAATAATCATTCTCTAAATATAATAATCAGTTTTTAAACTTTCATTGTTCAAACTCAATCTCGAGAAAAATTAATGCCAATTTTTAACATTTCGCTTAATGGATTCATTCTTTGCATTTCTAAAGCTATAATATAATAATCAGTCTCTAATTATGTTAATCAGTTTTTAAACTTTCATTGTTCAAACTGAATCTCGAGAAAAATTAAAGCCAATATTTAATATTTCACGTTATGGATTCACTTCTTGCACCTTTAAAGCTATAATATAATAATCAGTCTCTAAATATAATAATCAGTTTTTAAACTTTCATTGTTCAAACTCAATCTCGAGAAAAATTAATGCCAATTTTTTACATTTCGCTTAATGGATTCATTCTTTGCATTTCTAAAGCTATAATATAATAATCAGTCTCTAATTATGTTAATCAGTTTTTAAACTTTCCTTGTTCAAAATGAATCTCGAGAAAAATTAAAGCCAATATTTAATATTTCACGTTATGGATTCACTTCTTGCACCTTTAAAGCTATAATATAATAATCAGTCTCTAAATATAATAATCAGTTTTTAAACTTTCATTGTTCAAACTCAATCTCGAGAAAAATTAATGCCAATTTTTTACATTTCGCTTAATGGATTCATTCTTTGCATTTCTAAAGCTATAATATAATAATCAGTCTCTAATTATGTTAATCAGTTTTTAAACTTTCCTTGTTCAAAATGAATCTCGAGAAAAATTAAAGCCAATATTTAATATTTCACGTTATGGATTCACTTCTTGCACCTTTAAAGCTATAATATAATAATCAGTCTCTAAATATAATAATCAGTTTTTAAACTTTCATTGTTCAAACTCAATCTCGAGAAAAATTAATGCCAATTTTTTACATTTCGCTTAATGGATTCATTCTTTGCATTTCTAAAGCTATAATATAATAATCAGTCTCTAATTATGTTAATCAGTTTTTAAACTTTCCTTGTTCAAAATGAATCTCGAGAAAAATTAAAGCCAATATTTAATATTTCACGTTATGGATTCACTTCTTGCACCTTTAAAGCTATAATATAATAATCAGTCTCTAAATATAATAATCAGTTTTTAAACTTTCATTGTTCAAACTCAATCTCGAGAAAAATTAATGCCAATTTTTTACATTTCGCTTAATGGATTCATTCTTTGCATTTCTAAAGCTATAATATAATAATCAGTCTCTAATTATGTTAATCAGTTTTTAAACTTTCCTTGTTCAAAATGAATCTCGAGAAAAATTAAAGCCAATATTTAATATTTCACGTTATGGATTCACTTCTTGCACCTTTAAAGCTATAATATAATAATCAGTCTCTAAATATAATAATCAGTTTTTAAACTTTCATTGTTCAAACTCAATCTCGAGAAAAATTAATGCCAATTTTTTACATTTCGCTTAATGGATTCATTCTTTGCATTTCTAAAGCTATAATATAATAATCAGTCTCTAATTATGTTAATCAGTTTTTAAACTTTCCTTGTTCAAAATGAATCTCGAGAAAAATTAAAGCCAATATTTAATATTTCACGTTATGGATTCACTTCTTGCACCTTTAATGCCATAATATAATAATCATTCTCTAAATATAATAATCAGTTTTTAAACTTTCATTGTTCAAACTCAATCTCGAGAAAAATTAATGCCAATTTTTAACATTTCGCTTAATGGATTCATTCTTTGCATTTCTAAAGCTATAATATAATAATCAGTCTCTAATTATGTTAATCAGTTTTTAAACTTTCATTGTTCAAACTGAATCTCGAGAAAAATTAAAGCCAATATTTAATATTTCACGTTATGGATTCACTTCTTGCACCTTTAAAGCTATAATATAATAATCAGTCTCTAAATATAATAATCAGTTTTTAAACTTTCATTGTTCAAACTCAATCTCGAGAAAAATTAATGCCAATTTTTTACATTTCGCTTAATGGATTCATTCTTTGCATTTCTAAAGCTATAATATAATAATCAGTCTCTAATTATGTTAATCAGTTTTTAAACTTTCCTTGTTCAAAATGAATCTCGAGAAAAATTAAAGCCAATATTTAATATTTCACGTTATGGATTCACTTCTTGCACCTTTAAAGCTATAATATAATAATCAGTCTCTAAATATAATAATCAGTTTTTAAACTTTCATTGTTCAAACTCAATCTCGAGAAAAATTAATGCCAATTTTTAACATTTCGCTTAATGGATTCATTCTTTGCATTTCTAAAGCTATAATATAATAATCAGTCTCTAATTATGTTAATCAGTTTTTAAACTTTCCTTGTTCAAAATGAATCTCGAGAAAAATTAAAGCCAATATTTAATATTTCACGTTATGGATTCACTTCTTGCACCTTTAATGCCATAATATAATAATCATTCTCTAAATATAATAATCAGTTTTTAAACTTTCATTGTTCAAACTCAATCTCGAGAAAAATTAATGCCAATTTTTTACATTTCGCTTAATGGATTCATTCTTTGCATTTCTAAAGCTATAATATAATAATCAGTCTCTAATTATGTTAATCAGTTTTTAAACTTTCCTTGTTCAAAATGAATCTCGAGAAAAATTAAAGCCAATATTTAATATTTCACGTTATGGATTCACTTCTTGCACCTTTAAAGCTATAATATAATAATCAGTCTCTAAATATAATAATCAGTTTTTAAACTTTCATTGTTCAAACTCAATCTCGAGAAAAATTAATGCCAATTTTTAACATTTCGCTTAATGGATTCATTCTTTGCATTTCTAAAGCTATAATATAATAATCAGTCTCTAATTATGTTAATCAGTTTTTAAACTTTCCTTGTTCAAAATGAATCTCGAGAAAAATTAAAGCCAATATTTAATATTTCACGTTATGGATTCACTTCTTGCACCTTTAATGCCATAATATAATAATCATTCTCTAAATATAATAATCAGTTTTTAAACTTTCATTGTTCAAACTCAATCTCGAGAAAAATTAATGCCAATTTTTTACATTTCGCTTAATGGATTCATTCTTTGCATTTCTAAAGCTATAATATAATAATCAGTCTCTAATTATGTTAATCAGTTTTTGAACTTTCCTTGTTCAAAATGAATCTCGAGAAAAATTAAAGCCAATATTTAATATTTCACGTTATGGATTCACTTCTTGCACCTTTAAAGCTATAATATAATAATCAGTCTCTAAATATAATAATCAGTTTTTAAACTTTCATTGTTCAAACTCAATCTCGAGAAAAATTAAAGCCAATTCACAACATTCCGCTTCATGGATTAATTTCTTGCACTTTTAAAGCGATAATATAATAATCAGTCTCTAATTATGTTAATCAGTTTTTAAACTCTCATTATTCAAACTGAATCTCGAGAAAATTACAGTAAAATTTTAACATTTCACTCATGGATTCATTTCTTGCACTTTTAAAGCTACAATATATTAATCAGTCTCTAAATATATTAATCATTCTCTAAACTTTTATTATTCAAGATGAATTTAGAGAGAAATTAAAACACATTTTTAATATTTCGCTTCATAGATTCATTTCTTTTGAAGCTATTTTAAGCAAAAGTGCATTTAAATACCAAAACTGAGTAATGTTTAAGAATGTTATTCGTTTAACATCGGTCTATTTCAGCTACTGCGGTCAATCATGGACGTCAGGAGACAAGCTAGACTGCGTTACATCCCCTACGAAGGGTGGTATATCACCTACACAGCCCTCGCCCAAGGTTACACAGTTTCTGCGTATACACTGTTGCTTAACCTTTTTTGTAATGAGCACAAGTACGGTCGCCCCAGATAAAAATTTCATAAATATATACATATAGGGAAACTTTACTCACGTTGTGGGTTCATCCAGAAACATAATGGGAGGGTTATCGACAAGTTCTAACGCCACAGATAACCTCTTGCGTTGACCCCCGGATAAATGATTGCAGCGTGTATTTTTGCAGTTTATTAAACTTAGGTTATCCAGTATGTCGTCTATCTAAAACAGTAGAAAAAGGTGGATATCAGTAGAATCGCCGGTTTAGTTCAACGTTTCCAAGTTTGAGAAAGGCAACTCCATAAACGTACCAGAAAAATTTTCGCCTTTTCGGAAATGTTACGCAGCTTCAGGTTAGTTGCTATGTTCATTAGCTCTAATACTGTAAACAGTGGTGGTAAGTTGTCGTCCTGTAATATATAGCAGGATTCTTTCTTGTACTGCAACGCTCCTCTTTTGCTATTCGCATTGCCGTTACTTCGTATCAGTCCTTTCGTACCTGTAACTCTAAAGAAAATATTGTTATAGCCCATCCGACGAATTTACCAATATGACGTTTGTGCAATTATAATTTAATGCTATGATGTAAATCCCTAATAACTATTTTAAATATACCCAATTAAGTTAAGTGCTGTATGTCAAAGGTCCGTCAATGCCTCATATCCTCGATCATCCTTGACATTAACACGCATTTAAAACTAACAAAAATCTAATTATTTACTAATATTTCACCATGATTTGCTGGCATCACTCTGTATTATGAGCATAGGTTACAGTTTATCAGTAAATGTTTTTGGGTTAGTGATCTCAATTAATCTCAATAAAAAGTGCATAATAAATTAATAAAACTAGCTATGAATTTACATTCACTTAGAACCTGCAAGGTTGTGTGGACCTAAAAATTTTTATCGTTAGAAGTAACAGCAAAAATCAAATGCCAAGGGAAACAGGAAACACATGGAGAGAGATGAGAGTACATTTTGGTATAGGTGAATTGTTGTATTTGGTATTGGTAAGGAATAATTTTGAGAGATATTAAGCTTAAGATTGTGCTACTGACGCTTATATAGCCTGCCCCACGTTGGGCGCCAATCAATTAGAAATGTCATACTCTCGATATGTTCCTTTACCCTGCAGACATTTTTAAAATTCAATACGGTGGCCAAAGTCATCCCTCGTGCAACCCCACTATAATAGAAATAAACATGTCAAGCTTTCAACAAAATAAAATCAGTAAAAAAACTTTTACCGATTTTATTTCGAGACAATACGTAAAAATCGAGACTGTTTAATGGTATATCATAAAGCATAAACAGCTGTAGGTACTAATAATTAATTGATGCATAATTAAACGACTTCTAAAAACATGTATAAACATGAAGATTTAACGATTTTTTAAAATTTTCTGTGTAAGTAGTATTTTTCTTAATAATAATAGTCCAACAATATTATCATGTTTACATAAACGTATCATTTCATTAATTAGATAAATAATTAGGTAGATAGAAAAAAATCATTAAAAAATTACTTTGGAGTTTATTTTTACTTGAATAAAATAGGTTAGGGTAACCTAGCTTAGGGTGATATCAAAAAAAATTTCTCTGATAAAAATATTTTTGACAATTCGGAGGGAAAATAATTTTAATTATTCTTGTTAAAAATTCTTCAACGTAGTTCAATGGTCTCAGTCAGTCAGCTGGAGTAGTAGTTGCTTTGAGTCGTACCGCAGGGCAGAATAAATGAGGAAATAATGTAAAGATATGCAGACACATTATTTTAATATAGTAGTTGTTCTTTCCAAGTCCAAATACGTCATCGATGACGTACACTACTGGTTCTAGGTGATAACAGGCCTTAAGGCAAAGGAGTATTTTGTCGTAGGCAACGTATATTGCGAAGATTTTTTATTCTTTTAATAGGTTGATGTTTTCTTAATTCTTAATTGCTTCTCAAATTACCGAAGTAAGCCCCCCCCGCCCCCCCCTGGGGGGCATTCAAGTGCAGTCTTTAGAAAATATTTAATAAATGTAGCGAGAAATGGTTTTGCCTATTGTGGTTGACGTGGCGGTTAAACATTTTTCTGACAAGGTAAAAGCCCGGGCATTCGCACGTTTCGCTGGGAACCGCCGAGGGGTGCGGTCGCCTACGGTGCCAGCCCGATTCCGATTTAACTGGCCGTACGTTTCAATAGAAGTTACAGACGTGCATCACTTGAGTTGAGGCTTCAAGTGAATAGTCCTTACGAGCGATAAAATCACACATATTAGGAGAAACGGACAAAAGTGCACTTATATTTTAACAATGAGATAAAAGTGCCTCTACACTTATCTGTACTCTGATAAATTATGCGTTGAATTAAGCTACCTCTCCACGATAAATAGATGCACCTCGAGTTTGTCCACCTGTGTTTCTTGGAAACTATTCATCATAGGATGCTAATTTTTCTTGTACTGCAAAATTGAATTTTGACTTTGACCACCGGGCTGTGGTGTCTCTAAAAACAACTGGAGATATTGACCCGCGGTCTGCGTTATTGAGAAACAGGGGTCAATAAACGTTGAATTTTACGTTCCTGCTTATAGTGGTGGACTCCGAAAACAGGTTATTGTTCGAAAAACCAGCACTGCAGAATTACAAATTAGTCGGTGCCATTTATGGGAAACTGAAAAAAAATCAGGAATGCGCTGAAAACTACCTGCGCTTGTTGCAGCAGCTATACAGGGTGGTCCAGTTTCCAAGACAAAAATAGGGGTAGAGGGGTAGGAAATTTGGGGTTTCTACTTTAAAATTGAAGAAAAAAATAAAAACTTAAAGCATTTTTGGGATACAGCCCCTTCGGGGCTGAAAAGCTACAATTTTCAAAAAGAGAAAAAATTTATACGGCACAACCCCATAGGGGCTGTCTGTGGTTGAAATGTGTGGGGCTGTTTTTTGAGGAACAAAATTTTTTCTTCTTCTAATAAAATTCCTCGGGTTGAAATCTGCGGTTGAAAAGTACGTTTTTTCGTTAAATTTCCAAAAAACTGTCAAAAATGACGTCAAAATGAAGGAAGGGTGCTATCGAGGAACCGAAAGTGGTTTCGGAATCCTGAAGTCGTCCGGATTCCAAAACTGATATCGTTTCTGCCCTAGGACCAAAACAAAAAAAAAATTAAAGTTCGCCGGATCGACTATAAGCTGCAATCTGTCGGACGGACTATAAATTTCAAGATAAAAATTTGGCGAAATTCCAACAAATCTTGGTTCGCTAAAAAATTAATTGTCCGCATGTGTTCGAATATTAAGAGCTAAAATTTGGTGGGACCCGACAGGAATGATGGGTTTAGCTTCCCTTAAAGTCCGGTTAAAAAAATGCTCCGGCTAAAGGAGCTACGGCCTCCGGAAAAGTACCGTTTTCAGCAAAATCGACTGTTTTAAAAAATTCGTACCTCGAGTAATATCGGGGATCGAGGAAAACACACAAAAGGAGTTCTTCATTTTTCCTTCTTCTTGCCCACCGTCCAGGTCACGATCCTCTAAATCCAAAGGTAGAGGCTGTGGCGTGCTCCGGGTGCGTCGCTAAAATCCGAAAAATCGCCTCTTTTAAAAAAATCGCAACTTTCTTAGGAAGTAAAATCTAGAAAAACGATTTTGCCCTGCGTTTTCCAAATTTCATCTAGTTTTCAAAAAAAAATGTTTCGTCAGTCCATCTCAAAGGAGCCACAAGGTATTAAGCTCGAACCGGCCGCGCGAAATTTGAAAAATCGAAAAAATTGCAAAAACATAAAAACTTCAAACGCTATTTCTAAACGAAAAATCGCCGCCGGACCGCCGTTCTGGCACGAAATCCAAGGCAGAGGGTCCAACTTAGAACTGCATCGCGAATCGGACGGTCCCGATGCGGTTTCCGCCTCAGGAGATGCGAACGAAAAGAGTCCATTTTTTTCCAAAATCCTCTCTTCCAAATTGTTCTTATGGGAAAATAATCGTCGAGGTGGAACAAAACGAAAATAGCAAGTTAGTAGTAATTATTACTAATTTAATTAAATCGTAATTGCAGTTTTAACGACCTAAAAATTGTAATGACGTGCCTATTAAAATTTTATTATCTCGTAACGAATCGTTTAAATGAAGGTATTTATGGTTATATAATTAGTCTCTAAAGTACCAACCGCAACATAATGGATGGCAGTTAGATTCCTATTAAACCTAAGTTAATAAGTTATAATTACATAAAAGAATTGATACGTAATATAGAAATAATAGACAAATTTTGCTAATCATAAAAAGGAGTGAGCACTTCCCAGAGAAAAAAAGTACAACGTAAAATGCGTACGATACTAGTCACTTTTGTTGGGCTGTAAAATAGGTAATTATCGACAATTAAGATATAGAAACAATGTAACGAGTTTGTGTTAATCTTATAGTAGAAAGTTGGGGAATGTTCTTAGTCTAATGGCCTAAGCTCAGCGATTATCAGGCAAATGATATTTGCATCTGTAGATGCTGAAGAAGTTAATATTAAATTGATAGTTAAATTGCATTCAGTGTTTTTCTATTTAATGTACAAACACGTCAACCCAACCGGTTTGGGACACCCATTTATAGCTGAAACTGGCTGGTCCATCTAATTAAATTCAATATTGACGTTAAAATCCTTGAACCAAGATTAAAGTAAACTGGTCGGTAGGGATTTTTGAGTAGTTTCATAGTAAAAGTTATTTACTTTTATAACATAATTAATCTCTAGGTCGACTTCTAGTTTCAAGATCTGTATAACAACAAGGATGGCTAATGGTATAATATTTTGGTTAATTGCTTTTACGTTAATACACAATCAATTAGTTACCAAAGGTTAAGTCATCATACGTGTGTTGGTTTTTAAACAGAATTCGCAGGAATTGAAGAAATTTAAGCCAAGTTTTGTGGGGAAAAAATGCAAAGAAAATAGATCAAAATAGGGCTGTCCAAAAAATCTGTCATTCAATTCTCCTCCAGATACTTTCAAAGAAAGGAGGCGCAGTTTTTTCACAGCAAAACTTCCCCACTGAGTCACACCTTAAAGGATCCATGATCCAATGCTACTGATATGGCTAACTTAAAATCCTGCAGAACCTGTATAGACAAGATGACGCCTAAATTTACATAAATTTGCTCAACATTCCCAGCACATGGCGTATCGACTTTGGCTGTTTCTTAAACCTGCTGATTATGGCCACATTTTAGGTAATTAAAAAACGGTAATGCTAATAAACTTACTGAAATCCTGTGAGTATGTTCAGCAGAGTGGTTTTCCCTGCCCCAGACGGGCCCATTATAGCGGTCAGCTCTCCAGCCAAGAATCTACCTGATATCCCTTGGATGATGGCCTTTTTATCTGCAACAAATGTCAGTTTAGAGTTATTAACCTGCGAAGGTGATTAAACCAGTCAAATACGTTCCAGTAAAATATATATTTTTTAAATTGTGCTTAAATTTTTTTTTAACGCCATACAAACAGTGGACCACAAGTCCAAATAGATACCTATTCCCTTTGACCTTAAAGGTCTGAGGAGAACAGGACCCAGGGAAGACGTAAGTTTGTTGTTCAAGGTAAAAAGATAACTGTTAAAGCGATATTTGATAGCTATGGAGCTTCCGGGTTAAAGTATGAATTGCTATATTTAGTCTAGTAGCATAAGTCCATGTCGCGGTGGTGTTGGAGATGCAACTTCTGCAAAAAAATCCTCATGAAAACGCCAATAAGATAATCTGAGTGCTTCCAGAGTGGTTATCGAACTTGTAAGAGCTACATCATCACTCATTCGTAAACAATTTTCAATTTGGCTTTAGATGCAATCAACTCGAGCATTGCTATCCATAAAGATGTTATTCCACCCCCATAGCTTCGTTACTGCCACCACGTTGCATTGGATGAAAGAGATTCAGACTCAGCACCTTTAAAAATAGGCTGACATCTCCGGTATGAATGTTATTAGGTCCTTTTCTACTGAAGAGTGCCTTGCTTCACACCTGCACTAATGCAGGTAAACATTGCGCCTTAAACGAACTGTTTCCAAATTCCACTGATCCAGCTCCAATCGATGAACTGCTTCACTTGCCTTACTGAATTAATTATTTAAATGAAGTTTCTCGAAGAATATCCTATATAAGCAGTTTCATCTATTACTTTACAAATATAGCCCCGCAGGGGCTGTTTTAAACATATCATAAAAAAGAGAGCCCCGTAGGGACTGGCAGCTTGAATTTTTTAATTTTTTCAATTTTAAATTTTTTCCACTTCCTCTATCCTGATTTGAACGCTTCTGTTATTACCTGAAACTGTATATTTACGTCACATTTTGGTTAGTGTGGAACTTTACGTGTCCGGGCATCTTCCATGGGAATATTAATCGGTATCACCTTTAATACTCAGATACTAATATTTTATTCTAAGAATCTCGCGCTGTTCAAGGTGGCCAGGTCCACTTAGCGGTGATATAATAATTTGAGCACCTAGGACGAAAATATGTACGAAGCAATTATTGGATTCAAGGGAATGGACCCGAATTAGTATAATTAAGGACAAATCTGTTGGCATATCGATTGAACGAGTAGTTAGACTCTGCCACTAAGTTGAAGATTAATTTCGAAGTATGGGCGTTCAACTTGGAAGTTGCAGTCGGTGGGTTAAAAAATGACAATAAATGAATTCCAGTTGGAAACCAGTTTTTGACCAAACGCAAGTAAAAAGGTAAGAATTGAGTTGTTTTGTTTTGATCTTTGTATTGAAAGTAAAATATATGCAAAAAATTCCTACCTTAAAAGAAGAGAAAACTGATTTCAAACATTTTTTTATATTATGGCCTTACAGAAGCATTTACGGCCAACACTCCTTTGGAAAAATTAAAGAATCCCACTTTACGCACCTTTCTTGAAAAATATACGAACCGAACGCTCCCTCATCCGAATACACTTCGACATGGTTATGCTAATCGGGTTTATAAAGCTGTAATGCAAAACTGCTTGAGGATATTGCAGAGAATTTTGTGTATTTCATTTTTTCCACCTAGACTCCACCAACAAAGTTATGGAAAGTCTTCCCCGAGTCCTACTCTCCTCGGGCTTTTAAAGTCGGAGTGAATAGGCACCTCCGCCAAATGTAACACGTGTACCCTTCGTGGAAAAAATATTAACGTTTTAATCGATGACTAATTTACATTTTACACGCAAAATTAATTATGTATTAGAAGTGCCAATAAATTTACTTGATTTGATTTGGTTACATTTATATATTTTATTTTCAAGTTACCGTGTTTTTCCATTTTATAAATTACATTTAATTTATTTAATAGCAAGTAGCGGTAATTAAAAAAAAACAAGTTTGATGTTTTTGTACGGACTAAATAGTCAGGGTCGTTATTTTCAACATAACAGCACACGTGAACCTAAAAAAACGTGCGTACAAAAAATTCCACTAATTATTATTATTGTACATCGAATGTGTAATAGACGTTTGTACTTCGTGCTACAGCGTGGCAACTTTAACTGGAATGAATTCTGTAACTTGATTAGTCAGTATTTCTGTAAAAATTCTGAAACACACCAGACTTTTTCACTGGCAGGTCAAAAACGTCAATATTTATCTTGCGACACTGGGTTTAAATGGAACACCCTGTATATTTTTACATTTGCTGGCTTTGGAGGAAAAAAATGTATACTTCATTTAAAATTCGTTTAAAAATGCAAAATCTGCGCGGAAAACACGCTTCTTGGATTAAGAAGAGCTCTGAATTCATGTAGTGACAAAAAACACGCCCACGCGTCAAATCCAACGCCTACTTTCCAAAAGATTCAAAAACAAAATCCCGCAGGGCCTCCTTGTGTTTTTCAGTTTCTATACATTTTCGATTTTCGTCGCCATTTTTTAAACAATTGCCAACTTGTGACATATCGCTGAAATCAGAATTTCATGACGAACAAAAGATGAAAAATACAGGGTGTTCCATTAAAAGTAAGAAAAAAATGTCACTTTACAAACCGTCAATAGTGTTTCATTATTTGATAGGTGCCGAATCGAAAAACGGCGATTTTAGATACGCGATAACTAAGCACCTCGTAAGCGTACCGTGATATTGCTCATTTTACTCTAAGAAATGATATAAAAGTGATTGTCAGCTGTTTCTATCTTGATTATTTTTAGACATTACTTTAACATAATTAGTTATTACTGGAGCTAACAAACTAAACGTCAACGCTGCTGGAACTAAGTAAATGATAGATGGAGCACCAATGACATGCGGTGCTTGTTCCTGTGCGAATAGTTACCTCGACAAATTATTCAAAGTGTATAATTTTGTTGACAATAATATTGTCCACACGACAGGATGTGTTGTTAGCAATAAAACGAAACCAATAAGAAATTAGGTATACGTTTGAATGTAAATAAATAAATGGCAGGGAAATCCATAAAAATAATTTAAAACTGAATTCGCCAGTTCTTCACCTTGAACTTCGATTTCATTTTTAAGAATAGAGATATCTTTGCAGCGAGTCAGGGACGATTTTGAAATTTCTGGGGTTTGGTGCTAGACGTTAAAATTGTCGCATATTTTGGTCAACAAACTTTGATAAACCGCATACGCATAATGCGATACTAACTTACTTGTTTATTTTGATTTGTACGGGTCAATTCATATAAATATTATATTTTGGTAATTAGAAATACACGGTTGTAAATACAGTTAAAAATTCATCTGTTTAGATAACGAAAAATATGGAGTACGGTTCTGTTCCTAGTTTCTTGTTCATGCATCGCTACACTATTTTTTAAATATCTCCGGCTCTATTGGTCGTAGAAAAATTGAAAGAAAACCAAAATACTCGTAAATGAATAGCCTCTCAAACTGTTGGGGTATAGGTGCATTAAAAGTACATCCTAACCTCAAAAAATTCAAGTTGCTCAAATTATTTTTTTACTTGATAAACAGACTCTGGTATATGTTCACAAGAAGCACATAAAAAGACCTACTCCTACCTACAGTTTACCCTACGACCATTTTGCATTAAATAGCAAGTGTTTTAATTTTTTTCGAAAATGTTCAATTGTGACCGTAATAATAATTTTTCCTCTTTTTTAATTTAGTCACGTATTTTTAGCATGAAAATACATTTTCTCCAATTTTCGTAAACATCAGAAGATTTTTACCCCACTTATTGCATTATTAGTAAAAAAAAAATAAACAGCAACTTGGATTTTTTGAGGTTAGGATCTACTTTTAATGTAACTATAGCCCAACAGTTTGATAGGCTATTCATTTACGAGTACTTTGGTTTTTTTAAATTTATCATACAGAAAAATTAATTTTTAACGATTGCAAAAAACATATGGGGAACACACCTATAGAAAATATTCCACCATTTATCATTCCACTTGGAGAAGATTCAGATTCTGATGAACAACCTTCATCGGAAAAGTCCGAATCTGAAAGTGAAATAATGGTGGAGGAATCTTAAATATTTATGATTATCACAATAGTTGTTCGGCACTTCATGTCCAAACAACAAATATTTATCTTCCACATTATTCATGGTATTCTGATTATCTTGACATTCTTGACCCAGCATACTCCTTGTTTGCTTTGCCATTATTCATTTCACTGTTTTTTATAAGATCAATAATTCATCCAACTCTAAATGCAATAAAAATTATTAAGGTATTGTGCAAGGACATTTAAACCTTCCGGACTATTGTTTTTTGTATATTGCATATCAAAAGTATGCAATATTGACATTGGTAACATTTTGACACTAGATTATTATTATTATTATTATTTGTAGTGTGAAGAAAACCAAAAAACTCCTGTGCCAACAAAACTGGAGTTGGGGACGTCCAGCAATGCAACTTTTCCCCTAAAACTAGACCTTGAAGAGTATTACAGAAAGAAAACGGACTTTAGATGCGCAGAATAGTCCGCATCGAACTTGACATTGCCGAGGAACGTCAAGACGAACGGACACAGCTTAGACACGCACGTGTGCTTATGCAAACGATTCTTAATTATGGCAAAAATGTGCTAACCTTGATAATACCCGACTGCTAGGCTAGCCATGGACTAGAAACAGCAGACATAATTTGGGACAGACGCCAAATTGCCTAGACCATTTAGATTTTCCAACCTTGACTCTGTAGTCTTGCAGACTTTCTAACTGTAACCAGAATTTGCCTCCTGGCGCTCTGGAATCATAATCACTACGACGTAAATGCTGGAATTGAATTAATTAGGCCAGTGGGTATTGGCAACCTCATTGTTGTTTACATATCAAGTTGTTTGTTCTTCTTTATTTTTATTTCTTTACGACCAAAACCGACGATAAGCGCCTATAAATAAACCTTAAGAATGCTGTGGACTTCAACCTCATGCTACAGAATACGACATGAGATCCAAAGCAAATTGAGAAACCCATTGGGTCAAGTGATGTTTGAACGCTAGTAAATTTGTTTTTGGCCGATTTGATCACCAAGCGTATAATTGTTAATTATCGCAACGATTATTTAGTATAAGACATGATATTGCATTTTCCAACAATCAGAAGCAGTTGTTTTTTTCACACCATGATTCTAGTGTCAGCAAATTCTTTTGTAAGCAGATACAATCATCTATTGCATTTATGAATCTGTATATTTGTAAGTCGTCTGTATATCAAGAGAGACATGTGTTGGAGGTCAGATTCTATAACATTAATGAACATTATGAACAATAAGGGTCCAAGATTTGAGCCTTGGGGAACACCAGACGTAGCAAATATTTCTCTGGACTTGTAACCATGGTACCTTACATACTGTTTTCTATTGTGCAAATAAGAGGGAGGAAAAACATATTGAGAGAATCAACAAAGTTGAATGAACTGAGCTTGCTAAGTAGATCTAGAATGTCAAAGGTCGTCGATCTGTATAGACAACATCAATCTGATAGATAGAATAAGAAGAAGAGTTGCAAATTTTTACCCTGTCTCACCAGATCTTCAGACTTGTTTCCTACAAAACATGTGCCAAAAATTTTGGCAGGCTACCTACATGGTGTCACCGCAAAATTTTAGATTTTTCCCTTAATCACTACCTCGACTGATAAGGGGATACCACTCAGGTTGTGTAAATAAAAGAAAAAAGTTCGCATCGCTAACAACAGGTTGCTCCAATGGGATCACTATCAGAAAACATTTCAATTTGCAAGTAGCGTCCTTCAGACACGTTATCTTTGTGTGATTCCAACGTTGTTTTGTCTGTTGGCGAGTAATTGCACGACCTCGGCCTTGATATGCAAATATATTTGATAAATAAAAATGGCGATTAACTCTCGTTGACAAAAGAACACATTTGCATTTAATTCGATGATGACAAAAAAGAGCGTTCTGTACAGGGTGGTCTTTAAAAATAGAACTGCAAATTGATATTCGTTAGGAAGTAGTATTACTGTTTTTCTTCCTGATTTCAACGATATGTGACACTCATTGATTTGAACAATATTTTCAGTTCTAAAACTTAAATTAAATCTTTAAGTGATTAAATCCATTCATTACGGCCCTGTTCTTTTTACTTAATTTAAGTTTTAGAACTGAAAATATTGTTCAAATCATCGAGTGGCATATATCGTTGGAATCAGGATGCAAAATACTAATAAAATTAGCAAAAATAATATCAGGTCCGTATTTGAAAAAACAAAGTTGAGGGTGGCCCCGGTCTGACGAAACGTTCTATTCAAAAAACATTTTAACTCTATGTTGTAGAGCTGGAAAAATTGCAATAAAGAAGTTCTTCCAGTTTTGATCTCTTCAAACAAACCTAGAAAAAATTTGTTTTTCAAATATCTCAAAAACCTCAAGATATTCATCTTTAGAAATTTAGTTATAGTCCTCCTTAGCGTTTTAGTGCATTGAAAAAACCTTCAAAGGTGCCGCACTTCGCCCAGTCGGAGAGATATCGAAAATGGGGCAGGGCTGGCTCTAGTTGTTACTAAATATTGACGATTAATTTTTAACCAATAACAGCGATTAACACGAAAACAGTTGCACGCATATATGACCTGCGAATTATTATTTAGTAAGAATTCTGGCGAGCATCCTGGGATGTTTACTGCAAAAAGCAAGTTGGTGTACACAAAAAATATCACCACCAAGTTGCACTTTATTTACCAAAATGAGTGTATAAAAACTCCGCTTTATTTGACGCTCGTAAGAAAGTCGCAAGCAATATTTCACAATTATTATTACATTTACAAACGCTACCGATTCTTCATGATAAAAAACCTGAGGCAGACAGAAAAATACTGATAAGATAAAACAGTTCCAATAAAATCGAGATAATTGTTCTTTGAATCACTTGGTGTAAGTGCGCTCGTTATAACAATAAAAAAATATATAATTGATTATAAAAATAATGTTCTGACACATAAAGATCTTTATTAGGAAAATAATCATTAGTTGCTGGAAATACTGACATAAGATCGATGTTATCCCATTGATATTTATTACTTATTATGAGTGACCTATAAGTTTTTTAAGTCTCCTATCAGTCGGGTGATTGCTCAACTAGTTAACTGAATAAGCACATACAGGGCGATTGATTATGAAGACGCCGAACTATGGCAACGTGACGGCGTTGTTTTCTAAAAATATTTGTTACATATTATAGCAGCGGCGACATTCCTTTAGAAAAATTAAAATTACCACCCGAATACATTATGGCAAAGTTATGTTGATCGGGTTTATGAACCTGTAATGCAAAAAATGCATGAAGTGCAACTGTTTTCGTATTATTCGGTGTGATTGGTTCAAAATTAATCGTCAATATTTAGTAGCAACTGGAGCCAGCCCTGACTCATTTTCGATATCTCTCCCACGGTAAGAGATAGAGAGTTGGTTAAACGGGGGCGAAGTTGCACAATTTTATATCCAATAATATGCCGTGATGAAATCAAGAATATCTTGTTTGGTTTTTGAGATATTTGAAAAAAAAACAAAATTTTGAGCTTTGATTTTTGTTTTTTTCTAGGTTTGTTTGAAGAGATATCAAAAGAGAAAGAGCTTCTTCAGTGCATTTTTTCCAGCTCTACAACATAGAGTTAAAATATTTTTTGAATAGAACGTTTCGTCGGACCGGGGCCACCCTCAACTTTGATTTTTCAAATACGGACCTGACATTGTTTTTCGTAAATTCATTAGTATTTTGCATCCTGATTCCAACGATATATGACACTCGTTGATTTGAACAATATTTTCAGTGCTAAAACTTAAATTAAGTAAAAAAACAGGGCCGTAATGAATGTATTTAATCATTTAAAGATTTAATTTAAGTTTTGGAACTGAAAATATTGTTCACATCAATGAGTGTCATATATCGTTGGAATCAGGATGAAAAATACTAATGCATTTAGGAAAAACAATATCAGGTCCGTATTTGAAAAAACAAAGTTGAGGGTGGCCCCGATCTGACGAAACGTTCTATTTAAAATATTGTAACTCTATGTTGTAGAGTTGGAAAAGTCGCGATGAGGAAATTTTATCAGTTTTTTGATAATTCTTCAAACAAAGCTAGGAAAAATTAAAAATGGAAAAAAATTATTATGATGAATTTATCAAACGCCAAGGAGATATCTAAAGTCGTAGGTGACAAATCTTTGATTTGTCTCATATAACATAATATTTTGATGGTATCAGTACTATAAATCTAGCCATCTGGTTAGCGTAGAGATTAAATAAATAATGTGCGAATAAGGTTCTGTTTTCCATTTCTCGGTTCGAATAAATTACAATAACATTTATAAACAATGCCTATAAAGTTTGAAGAGCATTGCGCAGTTTACCTGTAAAGAAGGTCGAAATGTCAGGCATTCAAAATAATCAACCGGGAAACTTTATTTGTTTTAAATCCCTATTTAAACGTTTTTTGTTCTCCAAATACGCATACCACAGTGATCCAAGGATTTATTATGAGTAGCCATTCCTATTTCCAAAAATTCTTAAAATGTTAAGGGCCGTGGGCATGTTAACTCCTTACCTATTGTAGATAGACAAATATCTTTCGCGCAAAAGTTGTTTACCAATCAACACTGCGTATTTCAAAAATATCTTTAGTTATATAGGGTGTTCCATTTAGGCTGGGCAGTAATCAACTTTGTTAAGTTAACTGGGACACCCTATATATTTTTCCAAATTTGGCCAGAGAATGTCAAGAGCTTTCCAATAAACTATCATAACCTATACTTCTTGTGAGCGGTTTTTGAAATATTCTTAATTTTGTCGAAATTTTGACAGATTTAGATCCTAAAGAGAAATGTCATATTTTTCAAATTTAAACTAATTTTAAACTTTATTGCTAGATACGAACTCAAATGATGTATTAGAATTTACACTTTCGTCTACAGGGTGTTCATAATTTGATTTCGAATATGTAAATTTAAAAACATCAATAACTTTCTTATTTCTCTTTATTTCCCACAACTGTCAAAATTTCGACAAAATTTAAAATATTTCAAAAACCGCTCAAAAGAAGTACACATTATGGTAGTTCATTGGAAAGCTCTTGACTTTCTCTATTCAAATTTGGAATAATATATAGGGTGTTCCCTTTAACTTAACAAAATTCCTTACTGCCCAGCCTAAATCAAACACCCTATATAATTGAATATATTTTTGAAACATGCAGTTTTAATTGCTGAACCAATTTTGTTTGAAAGATTTTCGCCTATCTGCAATAGCTAAGGTGTTATGGAGGAAATACGCACTATGCGGACACCCTGTACATTTTACTTCTGACCACACGATAAAATCTGTTGGAGATAAAAACAATTATAACCACTTTAGAATGCAATTATTGCCGAAATTTGTTAAAACAACTACTTTTCATGACTATGCGTTATAAAACATTGAATAACGGAATTCATAGCGTCCAAGCAAAACAACATTGCAACCACCTTGGAACGCAAAAAAAGTTGTAAACAATACGTATCAAGCAAGCACTTTTCATTTTTTTTTTTCGAAAAAATTAATTCTGTTTTCGGCAAAAAAATTCGCGAAAAACTCACCTCCGTGTTCTTTGGTGGTGTAAGCCAAGTTCTGAAACTCGATGTCGATAGTCTTGACGTTGTTCAGGAACAGGTTGAACTGTTTTTTCTCCATTGCGCCCACACAAAAACCACTAGATTAGACACTATCGTAAATCTAAACGCGAATTATATTTTGTATTTCCCTCGGATTCCCGTTGGACGGACGGCTAATACCAGTCAGGACTAGAGCGACGCACGGACTGCCGTGGTGGACACGATTGTTTTGAGCCCGGCAATAAATATAGGGAGGCTCCGGTTCTGGTTGCATTTGGTATCCGCTGTTTTGCACGAGCAAACTTGATTTTCTAAACGTTCGTGACGTGCGATGAGTTTGTACGATTCTGGTTATCGATATGAACAACTGCATATATATTATTTCTATTTCCACTGAGATATCGGTTTTTTAGATAGTGCGTGTTTACATTTAAAATAATATATATATAAACGTGATCATAGGTGTTGCTATGTTGCTACATCTCCGAATAAAGAAGAATTAATATATTTAACCGGAAAAAACGTTCACTATTTTTTTTTTTTTTAAAGATTAACCAAAGCCTTATCTGACATTTAAAGGAACTATATTAAGTCCATGTTTTTTTTAAATAATAGGTGCTAGTCTCTTATAACCACACTAATATACCTATCGATTTCCGTAATAATATATAGGGTGAAAAAATTTGGAAAATCAGTTTTTTGACAATACCTCGTATATCAGAGGTTCTATATCTTAGTCGACCGTAAAAATTGCTTTATTGACTAATTTTTTGCCAATAATTCAAATTTTTATAGGAAAAAACAATCGGCCATCACATTACAGAGATATAGTTATCGGCTTTGTTATTTCTTATGTAGCACCCTGTATATTATTATATCTTTTGATTCTTTTTTTTTTCCTAATTTTATCGATATGAACACGTAAGCTAATTAATCTATTACCATTTATATTTTATGAGATAATTACATAATTCATAATTTGAATTACAACAATTAATAATATACTTATTTTCCAACTGCCTTCCTTGCTTTTCTACACATAACCTACATCTTTTTTTCAAATTATCTATCCCGTAAAAAACAAAAGATAGTAGCTTACATGTTTATATTGATGAAATCAGGAAAAAACCGGAAAATCAAAAGATACATAAGAAAAAACAAAGTCGGTAGCTATATATCTTTGTAATGCGATGCTCGATTGTTTTTTTCTATAAAAATTTGAATTCCTGGCAAAAAATTTGTCGGTGAAGCAATTTTTACTTTTTCAATAAATTCAACAGCAACAAAGTTACAGTAGAATCTAATATTTTCACATGATGACCCTGTATATTATTGGGAGACTTTTTTAAGGTGCTTTCGTTGGCATTACCAGAAAATCTCGATCGTCATTTGTTTTTCAGTTAATGCCGCCAACTTTGGTTTTTCGTATGGGCGCCAAATCGAATTTTTCTATGGTTCAATAGAGCTCTCAATTTCCTTTTCAACGATGTATAACAATATCAGAAAAAAATATTTACTAATGTAAAATATGGAAAAAAAATTAGTCTTCTAAGTAGGCTGTAAAAACAAAAATTTAATTTAAAATATCTCATTTTATGTGCTTCAACTTAATAGTAGCTTATTCCATAAGTATCTAATGGCCTGTATTATTCGCGAGAGTGAAGGATTACAGCACGAGCCGCAGGCGAGTGTCGTAAATCACCCGAGTGAATAATGTACCGGGTGTAAACGAATAGTGGGCCACCCCTGTAACTTCCTCGTTTTTAAAGATAGGAAAAAATTTTGTATGGTGAAATTAGGTAAGATTTCCAACTTTTTGAGTCCTATCCGCCATATTTGTCACTTCCGGTTTCAACGGAAATGCCCCCACTACTCTTTTCTAAATGGACCACCCTGTATATTTTTACATTTTTGAAATAAAGATCACATTTTGGATACATTTATGGCATTTTGAACAATTTATACAGGGTTGCCCGAAAAGTAATTCGAATTTTAGTTGTCAATCTAGATGGCTGCGAATATGATAAAATTATTTTTGTTCCAATGTAATTAATATACAAAATACGAAAACGTCAATATGTCCAATAATACATCATACAGGGTGCTCTAAACTCATTAAAATCACATTTTTCAAAATCACTCTTTCTCAAAACGTTCTCCACTTAACCGTTCCTCTATCTCTAGTAATAACCGAGATAGCAGTGCATGCACCTCCAATTTGAGACATACTATATAATAATAATAACCTAATTTAAAACTTTATTACAAGCACCCTGTAAAAAAATTTAAAACACATGTTTTTGTATTTCAAATCACATAATACCCTGTATATTATACAGGGCATCCCCGTATATTTTGCACCACCACTGGAACCTTTAATTTTGAAAACAAAACTTCTTATACAAAAGCATAGGATTTTTCCTAAACCATCAGAGTATGTTGTCGGAAACAAACAAACATTGTAAAGTTAGGAAAACAAACAAACTTATATTTTTGTTTTTTTTTTTTAATTTACGCTCTCCTGATTTCAGTGATATAAATATGTTAATACAAATATTATACAAATATTACATCATAAATATTGCCATGGAAAAACGATTTGAGCGATAATTATATTGTCAATAATTTGTTTAATTGATTTAATATATTTTTTAACTTGTTTATTTTTTAATTTGTTTATTTGCTTTACGTTAAGAGTAAATTTTAGTTCAATGATAAGTAGTTTAAATTTCACATGTATGTATAACACTTCTAAAAATACCACTTTGTTGACAATAATATTTAATTGAATAATTTTTGTATATCGAGATTTCGATTTAGTAAAGTAAATTTTTCACCAAGCAGAAACAGCAACTTTTTTAAAAATCGAAAACAAAAAGGCTTTTACCCTCCAATTAATCCTGAAATACGCTGTACATAGACGCTGCGGAACGCAAATATCCCAAAGAAGTAATAATATCAAAGACTCACCTCTACATTTCTTAACTGTAAAAGTCATGTTCTCGAACTCGATATTTACAGCAGTACTATTGTTTTTGATAAATGACAAGGGCTTCATTGTGCCGTTTTACGCGAAAAACTCCGCACTACTTTCCTCTTATTCGCTCTTGCGAATTAAACAAAATTTTTTTTATTGTATCCACTATTCTTCCTCGCGACGTTTCAAATACTGAAGTGATCACGCACTAACATTCAGGACTTGGTCAACATTATCAAGCTCTGAAATACCCTTTGAACCTACTGAACAAGTTTCCGAAAACGTGCAAACGACCATGTAACAACGGGTTAGAGGTGATCTATGTGGTCAAATGCGTGCGCGTTGTTTTTTTTTAGTAGATTTGACGAATTTTTAACGAATTATGATTTCATTCGCATTGAACTTGTTTTGATTCTACCGGCAAGGTGATGCTAACGACTTGGACTTTGGCGAGGTTTGACGTGATAGCTTAGGGCAAGCACAGAGGTTTATCGCACCAGATCTTCAGAATGTTTACAATCCAGTTGTTTTTTTTTTTTTGAAGACGTATTTTGGACGATTCTGTCTAATTTTAATTCAGGTGTTGTCTAAGAAGTAAGAGCTAGTGGCCTCGACAATATACCCATTTCTGCAAAAATGTTAGTTTAGATCTCCTCAAAGAAGGAATGGAAAAATGCAAAATTTTACTCAAAAATTGCCATACCGTTTGGTTGGTGGAAACTACCTGCCATACCAGGTCAAAGGAAAGGTTGCTGTTTGTTTAGGGATGAAACTTCCTTTTGGTTTTGATGAGTGCAAGAGAGAGAGGGCTCTATTCCGCGCGTGCGAGAGAAAGCATGCGTTTTTATTAAACTTTCGTTTTCTTATTTTATAATATAATAATTATGGCTTTTTTTCGTTACTACTTTCCATTATATTACTTATGTAATTAATATTCTGAAAAAACATTTTTTTAGCCTTAATTATTTTTACAACGTCAATTCTAATAAACTCACACACACATTATTTTTATATTCTGTTCGGAACATTAAAATAAAAAATTGCAATTAAAGAACCCAGCGTCTCTATTACTTTTAATGTTTTTAATTTATTGTAATAAAAAAAAGTTAATTATAATGTAATTTATTTTTTTTCTTATGTCCCTCCCTAAATATTCCTTTCATAATATTCATATTATGTTCCTTTCATTTCCTTCTTCTGTCATGTTCAATTTGTCATAGTGTAAAGACATATATACAGGGTTTTCCAAAAGTCTGAAAACGGCACGAGTTACACAAAGCTGCACGTTTCAGAAAAAAATTGTTCGTATAAAAGTTTCCAGATTTTTTGGAGAACCCTGTATAAGTTTCAAAATACTATTACGCACTAAGAAAAATATTGCAAATTCAAGCAGATGCCTTTCGTTTATATCCACTTTGTACAATAATTATGTATAGGGTGATCATTTTAAGTGCCTCACTCGATTTTCCTGCTTTATTCTTCACCTAGGAAAAAAATCCCAAAACCATACTTGTGTACTTTTTTCCGAGGAATCCAATACCGAAAAGATAAAAACAATTGAATGTCAAAGAAAAAAGTTATGGCCGAAAAACTGAAAAAGAAAAAATATACACCCTGTATATTAATGCAGAAATGAATACGTGACATTTCACTGATTGTAAATGCTTATCAGATACATATCTTTCACTTCCGGTTTGACCGGAAATTGCTTTAATTTTTTTATTTTAGGTAATACACCCTGTATATTGAGCTCGGTTTAAAGAACATTTCTTTCTGAATTCAGCAATATATAACATATTATCATTATCTTTCATATTTAATAAAATATTGGGGTTTAAATTTAAAATTACACAAATATATGTTATGAAATAAAGTCATCCATGAAAACAAACAAAAGCATTTAAATTATTTTTTATTTATTTCAAAAACTAAAGAATTAAGTTAAGTTAAGTTATTATGCTATATCTTCTTTTGTTTTTGAAATAAATAAATAAAATAAATTATTTTGTTTGTTTTCATGGATGACTTTATTTCATAACATATATTTGTGTTATTTTAAATTAAAACCCCAATATCTTATTTAATATGAAAGACAATGATGATATGTTATATATTGCTGAATTCAGAAAGAAAAGTTCTTTAAACTGAGCTCAATATACCGGGTGTATCACCTAAAATAAAAAAAATTAAGCAATTTCCGGTCAAACCGGAAGTGAAAAATATGTATCTGATAAGCATTTACAATCAGTGAAATGTCACATATCCATTTCCGCATTATTATACAGGGTGTATATTTTTTTCTTTTTCAGTTTTTCGGCCATAACTTTTTTCTTTGACATTCAATTGTTTTTATCTTTTCGGAATCGGATTCCTCGGAAAAAAGTACACAAGTATGATTGTTGGATTTTTTTCCTAGGTGAAGAATAAAGCAGGAAAATCGAGTGAGGCACAATGATCACCCTGTACATATTTGATTTTTTTCGAAATACATGTATAAAAACTTTGGTCTAATGAATACATATTTTTTATTGATTTGATTTGTTAGATTCAAGTAAAAATTTACTTAATACTATCTTAAAAAACATATTTACTTCATTTAAGTACAGGGTCATTCCTCATATATTGACACCCCACTTACAGCAGCCATTTTGATGAGTTATTAAAAAATTTTAACGACAAAAGATTTATATTTTACTCAATATTTTTAGAATTCGTGGTCAGAAAAAACAAATGAACATCGGAAATGAATATTTCTGCATAACCATGAAACATATTGTGATGGGTGTTACCTTTAAGGGAGGTCAAAAGGTAACAAAAAATAAAATAAAAAATCCAGGTCCGCATTTAAAATTTTTATTCTGGAAGAGGAAACGCGGATTTCAAATTTGACAGCGCCATCTTGTAGAGGATAAAAGTGGCATTGACGTTTTGAAATTTTTTTAGAAAAAAATGAATTTTTCAAACTGCAACACAGCATTTTGATAAGCATCTTTGCCATAATTTAACCGGAAAATCGGAATCGACCACAATTTTTATTATTATTATTTTTGTAATAATTACTATAGTTAATGCGTTTTTAATGATGACATTATTATTCATGTAACAGATTACCGTTTGAATTAATTGCACCGACAGCCACGATCTGTACCGAGGTTGTTGGGCAACTGATGAACTTACACAGGATGTCCCTTGCTTCGCGGCAATAATCAGGTCATAAATGAAACACCAAAAAAACAAACGCGTGCACTTCGACCATGCATCCGATATGATTATCTTTAGTCGCTTGGGAAGCATCTGCATCTAGTTGTTATTAACGCCAAAGGCCAAGCTAATCTCATGAGTTATCGTAGATGTCACTGCGTTTGATAATGGTTCCAAATTGACAAAAGCTACAAGAATGTAGAGACAAAACCAATGACCTCATCAGGATGCAAATTACAACTAGATTTAGAAAACGGTTCTTGGGGTGACTACAGCTTACCAAAGCGGTTACGATGAGTTAATAACATTTTTCCAGTCAGATGGAAAAATTGTTGATAAGGAGAGGCTGACTTGGAAGACTGACTGTTTCTTGTGGGATAATGACGAATTGATGAAGTTTATGGGTGCAAGAATGATTGGAGAAAGATATAGATAGAAGTAGATACTTGAGAGATGTTGCTGTTCCTTCAGCTCAAGAGTTTGGAAGTGATACAATCTTAACCAGATGTGATTCCATGGAGCATATATTGGATTGAAGGAAACCACGATGGAATGGACCAAATGTGAATGAATGGCTGATCACCAATCGAGTTATCAAGATCCACTTGGTGTCAGCCAGATGGAAAGATTTATGAATGGAGAGAGATATACAATTAGATTTTTGAAAAATATTGCTATTGCTGCTACCCGTGGGTTTAAAAATGTAAAAATGTAATTTCCTGTCATCAGGGTTTATACTCTTTATCTTTTTCCGTCATTACGCGACTATACCGGTCTTCGCTCGATTTCCTTGATGTCCGCCAACTTGTGTCTTCTTCCAGATGTACCAGTGAGTTTACTAAATATTTAATATTAAATTTAAAAATAAGTGGAACTATAATTTATTAATCACCATTTCTCAGCAAAACTGCGAACTCGAGCTCGTCCTTATTTATAGTTGACCTCAGTTTAAGTAATTATTCACTTTCTTACTTGCATATTTCCAAGTTCAATGGCTAAGGTAATAATTGTGCAGTGTAAGCCAGTAATTACTGTTATACAGTTTGGTGAGGTTGCATAAATTGAAGCGCGGTGGCATAAAAATAGATTATCACTATTTAATCAATTTTTGTTTGATATTTTCCATAACTTAACACGACATTAATGATTGTTATGCTATTTTAGCAATGAAAACTTTAGGAATTCTAAATAGTAGACAAGTTGAATGTATGAGTATGAATATAATGTTTTATTTACAACAGAAAGAGTATATTTTATCGCATTTTTGATCTTTTTCAAATAGTACTCAAGGCATTTATAGATAGTCAACAATTTCCAAGAAATACAAATTATATATATGAACAAGACCTTATGAGTCCCAGATATGCAAACCGTACGTTGTTAGTCCCGGCTGTATATTTCTACATTCTAAGCGACCGTTATTGAGCCCGGCGTTGTTGCCATATCGGTGGTACCTGAAACTAAATTTTGCTTCCTAGATCAGTCTTAAAACAGCAGCCAATTAACCGC
Source organism: Rhagium mordax (assembly GCA_963680705.1). Lineage (NCBI taxonomy): Eukaryota > Metazoa > Arthropoda > Insecta > Coleoptera > Cerambycidae > Rhagium > Rhagium mordax. The sequence continues at coordinate 2,056,982 of OY796660.1, read as the reverse complement.
ACATTCCATAGGTAAGACATAATGATTGTTATTTACAAAAAAAAACAAGATAAATGAGAAAATTTATCTCATTTTTGATATTCAAATTATAAATTCAAATTTTATATATGAACGTGACCTTGTGGATCCCAGATATGTAAACCGTACGTTGTTAGTCCCGGCTGTATATTTCTACATTCTAAGTGACCGTTATTGAGCCCGGCGTTGTTGCCATATCGGTGATACCTGAAATTAACTTTTGCTTTCAAGGCCAGCCTTAAAACATATTCTATAAGTAAATAAACTTTAATAATGATAACTTGAGGGCGCTTGAAGATACCTTAATGAGATTTGGTTGTATGTCCAAGTCAAATTTTTTCGTTTCAACTTGACGTGAGCCAAGAGGATTTTTGAAAATAGGTGCCCCACAACCCCACAACCAACCAATTTTCTTGTTAGTACTATGAAAAATATTCAAGTTCATAGTATTTTAAGATAACAGCCATTACAAAATACAAGGTAATTACAGAAATTAATAAAAAATTTTTCCCACAGCGACAACAAAACATGATAAACACTTGTTTTTTTTTTCAGCGAGCTTTGGCCAGAGCTTATTCAAAACTATTAGCACAAAGTACTTATTAAAACCACAATTTACATCTGTAAATAAACTGCTACTATAATTTATTTACCATTATAGTACGGTAGTGTCGGTAGTTACGAGAATATAAATATGGACTCGGAGTAAATAATGAATGGCAATTCCGAAAATAATTCACAAACATAAATATTTACTTCTCTGCTCGAATATGTATAGGAGTTCATAAATAATTTTATAGCTTCCGATAATTATCTTAACAGGTATTTGACACGTAGGCTTATTTAAATTAAATAGAAAATATTTATTTTTACAAAAACTGGTTTTTGGCATTTACTTTTTTTTTTATAAAAATCTTCATTTATGGCTATCAATTTTGGTGCACGGTAATTGAATAAAATTAAAGCAAGGCACTTTTCATCACTAGCCTCACAAATTTTGAGGATCTATCAAAGACGAAGGGGCAGCAATATCTCTATCTTTTTTTTACTAGTCAATAATAGAGTAAAATATGGAGATAATAACGATTAAAATAAAAAATAGACAAAAATTTATATTTGAGGAATATAAATTATTACACTAATTTTCATTGCTAATTCGTAAATAATTCGTTATCCTTGGGCGCAAACATATTATAAAAATTCCAAAAAATATGTTAAAATGCATGATCATTCATCATTCATAAACACAAGTAAAAAGTACTCTTTATTTATTCCATAAAAACTAAGATGTAGTACATTGTTGAAAAAGTTAATACCTCGAGGCTTGAATACTCTTTCGCAATCGAAATATTTGTCATCTCATATTAAAATTCGAGGGCGTTAAAAAAAATTAACCTTCGTATGTGGAATTACAAGTTCAACTAGTTTCTAGTTATTAAATGGTTGTCTAGTTTTTTTCCCCACGTGCATATTTCATGTTTATGACGTAGGTACACAACGAAACATATATGAAATAAACAAATAAAACATATAACTAACATTATACTTTGATTAAAACCTAAAACTGTAATTTTTAAACGGCTGTACTTATTTGGATAATTTCGAACGAACATTATATTATTTTAGGTTAACTAAAAATATAATTTACTTCCAAATAATTCCAAAACGGGACTTAATTTGTATACCTTCTTTTGATAAATAGTGAACGTTTAAAAAGTGATCAAATAAAGTCATAATTTTTGCCATTCCCTAATAAATTCAAAAAAATAATCAGCCAAATTTTAAGTTAAGTAAGAACAGCCAACAGGGTCTTTGAAATTGACTTTGAAGAAACACCCACTTTTTTAATGCACTATAATTTTTTCTGTAGTCGGACTATAGTTGTTCGCACCATATGTAGGCAACACACAACGCTACTAACTGCTCGTTTAGGTATTCTGTGCTGCCTGCTCATAAGATGTGTCTGTGTATCCTGTCATTTCAATTCTGTGACTATCATTATGCCAGAGTACATACTGCGCCATCAGAAACTGATTCTATACGTGACTGATACCACTTTTTGAATATACTATAATTTTTTTGTTAATCGAACTGCAATAATTCATATTGTATGTAGGCAACACACACTGTATTGTGTATTATGTGCTGCCTACTCATGAGATGTTTTATGATTGTGAATAATTTAATTAATTCAGTAACGACACTTTAATGCAGATTTGAACTACAAATACATAATTTATTTACGTATAACTATAACACCAACAAACTCTTGTTTACATTTCAGTTACAGGTTGCATTGTCAAAATATAGGTGTCGCCCACTACGTGATTTACAAATAATCCTTCTGTTAGTTAGGCAATCTTTGGTTAGGCTTAAATGTTTGTGCTATATGTTGGCAACACACAATACACTGCCTACCTACTTTAGGTGTTCTGTGCTGCCTATCTTTAAGATATTTTTGGCTTATGGAGCAAATTAATGAATGCAGAATGAATATATTAATAATTGTTATGTCTCATACACAGCCCACTTAGAGTGGGCTGTGTCTCATATCAACAGACCAGTGGCGGCTCGTCAGGGGTGGCAGAGTAGGCAGTGCCCACCCAGCCCATAGCCCACCCAAGTGTCCAACCGTAATAGTTTTCTTATAATTTTATTTGGCATATTTTTTTTATAAAGAAAATATTGCTTGTAAAAAGAAAATGATATAGAATTATTTAGGTGTGTTCTCAATAATAAAATAATCATATACCTACCTATTTTCTCTAGGAGTTTTACATAATATTAATCCGCATCGCAGCGTTTTAAATAATATTGTTAATCCGCCTTGACCGCCCCGTAGCGGTAGCGAGCACTACTAAATGAAACCAGAAACACTCGCTGCAACCACAGACTATTTTAAGTTCTGTGGCTGGAACTGGCTTGGTGGCTTGATTGTTTAATCAAGTTCTGTGGCAATGGCGTTTAAGGTGACAGACAGTCGCAGATTTTGCGACTTTTTGAAACTACATGGTGATTTAAGTAAGGGGAAGATTAAATGTGCCCTCAAGTAGAGAAGAAATTATGGGCACAACTTGCTTTCAGTTAAATGCTCAGGGCTCGGGAGAGGACAGTGGAAAAATGGCAGAAGGTTTGTATCCATTTATAACAACTGTAGTACAATTTATATTTTTGTTTTTTAGATTGGAATATTGGAAATACTCATTAAAGAGGAAAGCTGTTTACTGTTAGAACTGTTACTTGTTAACTTAGAAGAGTGTGGTGACGTGAAAAATATTTTTCATTTTAAATTAATCATGATTCATGGCGAACGTGAGAAGTGGTGAGTGAAAATGCTGACATTATAAATTTTTTATTACAAAACCGTTTTGAAACTCTAACCTATGAGGACAAAATTTTTATAGCGGGATTAGATCGACCTTGTCCAGCTATGACAAGTCTTAGTAATCAAAATTCAAATTCGGCCAACAGAAAATTTTGTGTAACATGGTTTAAAAATTTTTTATGGCTTATTTCAGGTAGTGAAACGAATAATAAACTTTATTGTTGGCCTTGCTTGTTATTCAATTAAAACAGTAAGACACCATGGAATTCAACAGGGATTGAAAATTTAAAAACGTTGTACAAGACCACCTGAAAAACATAGGGCGAGTTGCTTTATTCACCAGATGTGTTTTGTCTCGTTCTAACCTCAGAGATAGAACGAGATAAAACACATCTGATGGATCCACCTGTGAATAAAGCAACTCGCCCATAATATATCAAAAAGACCATGCCCATTCTAGTTTAAAATATAAATTATTCGGTCGTCTAAATATTCAAACTTCACTCGATTCTGCCCATCGTATAAGTATTATTAAGCATAACGAAACGGTCAAAGAAAATAGGGATATTTTACAAAGATTAGTTGACATGACAATTTTTTTAATCACACAAGAATTAGGTTTTCGCGGGCATAACGAAAATGTTGACTCACAAAACAAAGGCAATTTTCGGGAACTTGCGATTTCGAAAGTGTTTACGATTCGAAATTTAATGCCTTTTTACACGAAACATCTGTTTTTAGTGGGTTATCGAAAACTATACAGAATAAATAGGTTTTTACGCTATTTGCAAAATTTGGCATACCAATATTAGTGCAATTAATTGCTGACGTGTGACCTAATAAATTTTCCGCTAAATCATCAAAAGAGGTTAATTAATGTCGGTATGCTGAGTTTTTGTTATTAGTGAGATTATTTGATGTACTGTCCTGTCATATCGGCTAGCTTATTTAAAATTATATTTAATACTATCGATACTATTCTCCTAATTAGCTATGGTAAATTTTGCACTACTAAACTAAAACGTTTTTAAATTGTCTATAGTTTTGTAATAAGAGACGCGCAACAAGCAGGAAAGCACTGTATATTTATTGTTGGTCGTAGGCAACACTCAATATACAAGTTTGTTTTACTGGTTGCCGCAAGCAACACCTAATATTTTGACGTGTTTTACTGGTTGCCTATATAGAAGTACGTTTAATTAAATGCTCTAGTTGACGTGCTTCTGTCTCGCTGGGCACATAGTCAATAAAAAGCCAAATTCATAATTTATTTATTAAAATTACATTTTCTTTGACACATTTACAGTTTTTTTAACCTACTAACTTTTTGCGAATTGGGAAAAAAGTGTAAAACAAAATTTCACATTTAGTGTTAAGACATATAAATTTATTATTGTTCACATTAATTTGACTAGATTTTGTTTAAAAAGTATACATCCAATGAACAATAACAAAATAATTATTATACTGCCGGCCAAGTGAAACGTCAAACCATAAACCTCAGCTGTTCCAATATTTCAATAGACGATTTCCAAAAATCTATTTCCTTGCATTGCTGTTCTTATCGGCTGTGAAAAATACTAAATGCATTCACTGTATCGTCATTTGTCCAGAAACTACAGGATGATAACCACATCTAATGCAAATTTACCGTAATTTTAGATGCACCAAAATGAATGGACTAAAATTTTGTGGTGTAACGTTTCAATTGATCAGCGGTTTACTTTCAAGCAAATAATCTATGCTAATACTGATTGGTTTCATTTGGTTAAGGATATGAAGTTTTTCTTTATAAAACGATTGTATTCTTTACCCTGTGATAGTATGTAGTAAAATAATGTAGGTATATGCATCGAGTGTAAAAGTCCAGAAAGATGATTAAAAAATTGTATACATTTTTAATAGATGCAAGAAAGAATATGATTTATGTGAAAGAACAAGGCATGAAATTTATTAATTGATTTTCATAAAACATACTCATATAATTTTAAACAGTTATAAAATTCCTTTGTTGCCGTTACTTCGTCTTTCGAAATGCCAATGATTTGAAATTTGCAGTGAATGAAAGGTCGAGAGCTTGGCATTTTGGTTGTGTGACTTCTTTACACGAGTTTATGTAAAAGACTAAACATTTGAAAGCTAATTTTGCATAACGGGAACATTAATTTTGGTAAATATCAGACGCAGTCAATTCCAATTTACTTCCTCAAGAGAAATAATGTTCAATTTTAAGGCTGTAGTAAGGCATTCATCTAATAACATTTAAATTTGAGTTGTACATAGATATAGAGAAGACGGATATAACGATTTAAACTCTTAGGTAACAATATAGAAGTTGAAATGTTGATATTTAAAAATATATTTGATATATTTAATACTATTCACTATTCTCCTAATTGGATATGATAAATTTTGCATTACTAATTAACGTTTTTAAATTGTTTAAAATTGCGTATTAATTAACAGGTGTGTAACAAGCGGGAAAACGAAGTATTGTACATCTATTTCTGTTCGCAAGCAACACTCAATATGTTTTACTGGTTGTCTATATAGAAGTGCGTGTATTTAAACTTATTTCAATCGACAACAAATTCCCAAATATTGGGCGCCTTAAATTAAATATAAAATTGAGTTGATCTAGGGTTTGTTTCATGGAAATGAGTGTCTACAATAAAAGGCTACAGGGTGAACACTAATCGACAACATTGGGAAATCGTGACGAATCATGTTAGTTTTTAAATTATAGTAAATTTGAGCTGATTTGTTAAATTTTTTTCCACGGCATTTCCATGAAACCATCCTTTCTGTAATGACTTGTGAGTGTTTCCCAGGTAACATCGATGGTACGCTTCATTTAACGATAATAATAATTAATTATAAATCACAATTTAAAAGAAATAAAATGTTGAATATTCATCCTACTGTTTAATATTACGAATGTTTAATTTTCGGTAGGGTAGAAAAGTCACGTTTGAAATACTTACTACCTAATCCCTACGAAATACTTTTTCTTCTAATCTGATAGTAATAAATTTGGTCCGTTATGTTTTAAGTGAAGCGTACCACATAAAAAATAAAAAATATATAGTAATCCATTTGCTTATCACATGTACACACATTGACAACTTAAACAGCTAAAAAACAAAACGTCTATAATATCACTAAAGTACTACCCCCTGCGATTGTACATTGACTAGAGTTTGCCTCAACAAATTCGTTCTTGGCTTCCGTAAATCATCGGATTTACTATATTTCTTATGAGTATTCCACGCAAGAAGTAGTTGGTCTTCTGTTGCTCCACTATCACCGTCCACTAACAAGTTTTTGTGATATAACGTCATTATGAGCCGTCCACTAGAAGTTTCTGAGGTTTTCGAGGAGTCGCTAGATCTGTTGCTCAGTGAGCCGTTGTCTAGCAGAGGCTTCGTTGTGTTGTAGCAGGATTTTTGGTCATCGCTGTCACTGTCTTCTCCTTAAGGGTTATGCAGATTCATTCGGAATAATACTCCATTGACCATTGCTACCACTAATTGTTTATTTGCAATAGCAACGTGTGTTATTCTATCAGGAGGAAAGTCCTTCTTGCTCTTGGTAAATATAGGTAGTTCCATTTCCAACATCATATTTATATAGCCTGGAGAGCTCTAAAATTAAGAAAATAAGTGGTGAATCATAATCTCAAATAGGACGATTAGACGAGTAATTTCGGCTCTTTAAGTAAACCTCGGCAAGGCGCCTTATAATAAGTTTGAGGTTTGTGTTCATGTAGGCAAAGTTATTGCCGTGGTTCATCTACAATTTCAGTTTTTTCCACCTGTACATTTACAAAAAAAATGAGTTATGTTATGCTATTTGGGTAAGTATCTATTCATTTCAAATGAAAATCTATTGTTTATAGGTTATGTTGATTTTTAAATTTTCGTGTATCAAAACTTATTTCCGCCGGTGCTGGCAACGTTGCTAACTTCACACCAGTTCTTGAGCGACATCTAGTGCCTACTAGTTAAAGTCGATATGTAAAGTTAAGACCTTTTCGGAAACTTACTCGGTTGTTTGATGTCACGTGACAGTTATACCCGATCACCAATACTTGAAGTATACGAACGAACGCATGTTTGTTTTCATAAAGATTTTCCGCTTCTTGCATATTATTCATAATTAACTACCGCAGACAATAAATAAAATAATATCATTTATTAAGTCACAGCACAGAAGACAAGGTTAATTAACTTAACCTGAATCTTCGAGGTAGTTGCTTCACAGTTGACTTTGAATTTATATGCAATGCGCATGCGGTTAAATTTGACCCTGCTTTTAAGATAGGGTTACATAAGTTTACTCGAATAGTAAATCGGGTTGAGAATTTTCATGTTTACGAACACGGGTAGATTTGACTAGGTTAGTAAACGAACGTCATTTGATGTGATCTAGTAAACTCGAGTAAGTTTCCGAATATTCCTTTAGTATTTCAGCTAGCGGCTAACTTCTCGTTGGTTGGTTTTTCTATAGTTTCATTCCATTCGTTTGCCTTCGCTATCCTAAGATCAGTAAAATTCTTACGCACCTTTTTAGTTTCTAGCCAGATTTAGTGAATAATAAAGAAGTATGGATGAACCTGTTGTAATAAATTTGATGACAGTGATGATCCTGTAGCGAGAGAGGTAATTTATTGTTATAAAACAGCCAAATATGTTGATTTTGTAGGTTAAGTGAACATGATTTTTGTTCAACTTTTAAATTGCTTAATTTAATTTTTAGATACAATATGGGTGTTCAAAACATTTGGAAAATTTATTACACTTGTTCCAATGTCCACTAAAACGAAAACGGTCTGCGAACGAACATAAAAATGCCTTTACGCCAGGCAATCAGAAAGTACAGTTAGACTGGCTATAAGTATAGTTTCCAAATTTCGACACAGAAATAATTGCTCACGAGTTGGATCAGGCTATAAAATCTTCCATAGAAGATAAACATGTTTTTTTCAAAGCGAATTAGTGCACAAGGTATTTCTGCAGTATATCGGAGCAGTTAAGGAAGCTAATAAATACGCAGTGGAAAGTAATGGCAGCGAAATACATTTAAAAGGTTAAATAATAGTTGTTACATCTCAATAGCATTGTCTCACTGACTGTTGTAGGAATTTTTCAATTTTGTCCTAATTTTCTTTGTACGGAAGAGGGATTAAAGCAACGATAGGTAAAAGGAATCTACAGAGACAGAACATTATAGGCTAGAAGAGCAGATGAACCGTAGACTGAGTGCATGTGTATGAACATAATACTACCCTTAGTAACGTAAGTAATACATGGTAAAGGAACTATACGAGTTATTATATATCGGTAGGAATTCGAAGTTATTGTTCTTAAAACGAACTTAACACATTCATAATTATTTCGAATCGAATGATCGATTATTCGGCAGTAATCGAAATATTTCGATTATATCAATAGCTTTGTCATCAGCCAGCCACTAGTGTACACATTTTTACATTTTTTGTCAATAAGTTTGGTATACAGTGTACACGATCTTGCGCTTTTGTCACTGACTCTGGAGTAGGTGTAACGAGTGTTGATAGTGCAGTGCTGGCGCCTTATAATAAGTTTGAGGTTTGTGTTCATGTAGGGTTGACGCCGTTTTATTTCGAAGTTATTGCCGTACATTTTCAAAAAAAAACTGAATTGTGTTTTGCTATATTTGTAGGTATCTATTCACTTTTGAAAATCTATTTATAGGTTATGTTGGTTTTTAAATTTTCGTGTATCAAAACTTATGCTGTTGCTGGCAACGCGTTTCTAACTTCACACCAGTTCTTGAGCGCCATCTACTGCCTACTAGAGAAGTCTATATGTAAAGTTGAGATCTTTTCGGAAACTTACTCGGTTGTTTGATGTCACGTGACAGTTATACACGATATTTTAGTAAACGAACGACATTTGAGGTGGTCTAGTTAACTGGGGTGAGTTTCCGAAAATGCCTTTTTAGCCTTCAGCTAGCGGCTAACTTCTCGTTGGTTGGTTTTTCTATAGTTTCATTCCATTTCTGTGCCTTTGCTGTTCCTATCTCTAAGATCAGTAAGATTCTTACGCACCTTTTTAGTTTCTAGCCAGATTGTGAATAATAAAGAAGTATGGATGAACCTGTTGTAATGAATTTGATGACAGTGATGATCCTATAGCGAGAGAGGTAATTTATTGTTATAAAACAGCCAAATATGTTGATTTTGTAGGTTAAGTGAACAAGCTTTTTTGTTCAACTTTTAAATTGATTAATTTAATTTTTAGATACCTATAATATTTGGAAAATTTATTACACTTGTTCCAATGTCCACTAAAGCGAAAACGCTCTACGAACGAACATAAAAATGCCTTTACAAGCCAGGAAATCAGGAAGTAAAGTTAGACTGGTTATAACTATAGAGTCCCCAAATTTTGACACAAATAATTGCTCACGAGGTGGATGAGGATATAAATTCTTCCAAAAAAGATAAACATGTTTTTTTCTAAAGCGAATTAGTGGACAAGGTATATCTCCAGTCTATCAGAGCACTTAAGGAAGCTAATAAATACGAAGTGGATACTTATAATGGCAGCGAAATACGTTTAACGGCTTTAAAAGGTTAAATAATAGGTGTTACATCTCAATAGCATTGTCTCACGGTGACTGTTGTAGGAATTTTTCAATTTCGTCCTAATATTTCTTGTATGGAAAAAGGATTAAAGCAACAAGTCCCTGTTCGGTTCAAACAAAGCAACGATAGGTAAAAGAAATCTACAGAGACAGAACATTATAGGCTAGAAGAGCAGATGAACTGGAGACTGTGCATGTGTATGAACATAATACTACCCTTAGTAACGTAAGTAATACATGGTAAAGGAACAATACGAGTTATTATATCGGTAGGAATTCGAAGTCATTGTTCTTAAAGTTGAATTTATAAACTAGGCCGCAGCAGTTGCAGTTGAAGTTGCCGCTGCTGTTGCCGCAGCAGTTGAGAAAAATTTCCAATTTATAAACTCGGCAGTTGGACGTTGTGGTATGATTCGCGTTTGCGCCCTGCCATTTTTACGCTAACCAAAAGTCTAAATTGCTCTGTTTGTGTTTTATATGTTCCGTGTGTTTGATTATCATTATAAAAGATAAAAATAAACAGAGAAACTGCTATACTCCTTGGAACATTGTGAAGTTTTATTTGTTATTATTATGTGTGCCGTGCCTTGTTTGACAATTTTGACATTGGCCAGAAAATATCTACTTTATCGACAATCGACATAAAATCCTGCAATTTCATTGGCTGTCCGCAGGTAAATCCGCAGCAGTTGCCGTTCGACATGAAAGATGGTCATCTACCTACGGACTACGAACTGGAACTGCTACTGCTGCGGACTTTATAAATGGAAGTACTGATTTCCTATTCTTCATAGTGCTACAGGTGCGGCAACTGCTGCGGCCTAGTATATAAATTCAGCTTAAAACTTAAACGCATTCGTAATCATTTCGAATCGATTGATCTCTCGGTTGCAATAATCGAATGATCGATTATTCGGCAGTAATCGGAATATTTCGATTATATCAATAGCTTTGTTTGTCATCAGCCGCTAGTGTAAACATTTTACATTTTTTGCCAATAAGTTTGGTATACCAGTACAGTGTACACGTTCTTGCACTTTTGCCACTGACTCTGGAGGAGGTGTAACGAGTGTTGATAGTGCAGTGCTGGCGCCTTGTAATAAGTTTGAGGTTTGTGTTCATGTAGGCAAAATGTAGGGTTGACGCCGTTTTATTTCGAAGTTATTGCCGTGTTCATTTACAACATTCAGTTTTTCCCACCTGTACATTTAAAAAAACTGAGTTGCATGTATGGGTAGGTACCCAATTCAAATGAAAATATAGGTTATGATGTTGATTTTTAAATTTCCGTGTATCAAAACTTACCTCCTGCGGTGCTGGCAGCTGGTTGCTAACTTCACACCAGTTCTTGAGCGCCATCTGTCTACTAGTAAAGTTGAGACTCTTTCGGAAATTTGCTCGGTTGTTTGATGTCACGTGACAGTTATACCCGATCTTTCACTAGAGTAAACGAACGACATTTGATGTGATCTAGTTAACTCGGGTAAATTTCCGAAAATGCCTTTAGCCCTCAGCTAGCGGCTAATTTCTCGGTTGGTCTTTAGTTTCATGTCATGCCATTCCTTTGCTTTTGCTATTCCTAATTCCTAAATTTCCTATCTCTAAGATTAGTAAGATTCATAATAAGGCACATTTTTAGTTTCTAGCCAGATTTACTGATTTAGTGAATAATAAAGAAGTATGGATGAACCTGTTGTAATGAATTTGATGACTGATAATCCTGTAGTGAGAGAGGTAATTTATTGTTATAAAACAGCCAAATATGTTGATTTTGTAGGTTAAGTAAACATGCTTTTTGTTCAACTTTTAAATTGCTTAATTTAATTTTTAGATACCTATAATGTAGGTGCTCAAAACATTTGGAAAATTTATTACACTTGTTCCAATGTCCTCTAAAACGAAAACGCCCTACGAACGAACATAAAAATGCCTTTACAAGCCAGGAAATCAGGAAGTAAAGTTAGACATAGAGTCCCCAAATTTTAACAGAAATAATTGCTCACGAGGTGGATGAGGATATAAATTATTCCAAAAAAGATAAACATGTTTTTTTCTAAAGTGAATTAGTGGACAAGGTATTTCTCCAGTCCATCAGAGCACTTAAGGAAGCTAATAAATACACAGTGGATACTTATAATGGCAGCGAAATACGTTTAACGGCTTTAAAAAGTTAAATAATAGTTGTTACATCTCAATAGCATTATCTCACAATGACTGTTGTAGGAATTTTTCAATTTCGACCTAATTTTCTTTGTATGGAAAAAGGATTAAAGCAAGTCACTGTTCGGTTCAAACAAAGCTACGATGGGTAAAAGAAATTACAGAGGCAAAACATTCTAGAAGTGCAGATGAACCGTGGACCGAGATCATGTGTATGAACATAATACTACCCTTAATAATGTAAGTAATGCATGGTAAAGGAACTATACGAGTTATTATATCGGTAGGAATTCGAATTCATTGTTCTTAAGACTTATTCATAATCACTTCAAATCGAATCATCTCTCGCTTGCAATAATGGAATGATCGATTATTCGGCAGTAATCGGAATATTTCGATTATATCAATAGCTTTGTTTGTCACCAGTCATTAGTGTACACATTTTACACTTTTTGTCAATAAGTCGGGTGTTATAAATTAGAGCAGACAGTGCTAGCCGTTTGGTATACCAGTACTGTGTACATGTTCTTGCACTTTTGACACTGACTCCAGAGGAGGTGTAACGAGTGTCGATAGTGCAGCGCGGGCGCCTTATAATACGTTTGAGGCTTGTGTTCATGTAGGCAAAATGTAGGGATGACGCCGTTTTTCGCACCTGTACATTTAAAAAAAAACTAAGAGTTACGCTATATGGGTAGGTACCATTCACTTCAAATAAAAATCTATTGTTTATAGGTTATGTTGCTTTTTAAATTCTGACGAAGTAAACTACTAAATTTTTAACAAATTTGTACACTTTTCTGCACTGTGCTTTGATGACAAACAAAGCTAATGTCATTCATAATCGCCCAACAGAAGGCGATGTTACTGCGTTCTGTTTTTACATACCCGAAATCTAGCTTTGCTCGTTTACCTCATTTGCGGTTCGGTAATAGACACTGCATGCTCGTTCGATCTCCTCTGCGTTCGGTAAGCACAAGATACGAGCGGTCAGCGCTACCTCGTTTAGGATTCTTCTGTTATCTGTCTTTCATAAGTACAAGCAAGAAGACTGTTCTCTAGTCTTCATGAGTACAACATAACAGAACACATAGATTAAATAAACGTCATTGTTGCTACACCAAAATAAAAAAATAAACAATTGTTTTGTCACTCCTTGGTTGGTATCCGTTTGGTAATTAAATTAGGCTCGTTTGCCTCCGTGATCACATTTGATAAATCTGTATCTGCCCGCTCGCCTCTGGGTTTTTAAAACCGAACACAGTTTGTACAAGGTGACGTGAACGGCGATAAAGCGATGGGGAACCTGAAAATAACCAAATAATTGATGTAAACTTTCAAATTTCAAATGAATAATCACTCGAATGATAATTCGATTATTAGCATATGGATGCCGAATATACGATTATTAGATCATTCGATTATTTCTCTAAATCATTTCATTTCAAAGAAATTTTCGTGTATCAAAACTTACTTCCTGCCGTTGCTAGCAACGCGTTGCTAACTTCATACCGGTTCTTGAGCGCGCCATCTACTGTCTAGTAGTTAAAGTCGATGTGTAAACTTGGTGTGCAACTAACCATAGAGACAAATAAATAAAATAAACTAATTTTAATTTAGCACATAACCACATCGATATGGCGATAAGTCCATTTAGCAATATCATTTATTTAAGGTTATGTTATATTCTGTGATGATATATTATTTTGTAAGAGCGAAAAATGTTTAAGAGCTCGTCTTAAGGTACTTACTTTTATCGACAATGTTAGCTGACGTCGAGAAGTAGATTTGCATATTCGTAGTGTGATATATTCCTCTTATATTTATAATATGCTCAGTTATGCTCATCTTTATTTCTGTTTCAGGTTCTTCCAATCTTGCCTAACAATGTTGGATTAATTCAAAGAATTTTAGTAGTTCTGATCGATATTTGAGTACCGAGAGATGGAGGAGACCAACATGAATCGTTCCTTCCAGAATTAATCATGACTAGTGGAAAGTTGGCACGTGGAATATAAACTTTAGGTATGTGTATAAAATGCAACATCGATTAAAACATATTGATAGAAGGGTCCGTTGTTTACTTCACCACTTTTCAACAATATGCACGGAACTCTAGTCGCTACAAATACCAGTAATAAGGAAATTAATTATTTAATGTACGTTTCAGATGGAATAGCAGGTTCCATAGCAGGGGATGCCATCTATAAAGGAGATTTCTTCAACCAACCGTCCTATATGAGCTGAACTTTACCTCACAACGTAAACCAACTGATTGGACAAATTAAGGAATCAGAAGTTGCATGCTTTAGAGAAATCGTATCATCAGGCTTTAATGGTTCTTGTAAGTACATTTGTAAAAAATATTGATTACGTTTGTTTTTCTTTGTTGGATGATCAACGTCTTGTGCTCTAATCCCATTTTTGCAATGTCCATGAATTAAAAATCAGTGCAAATTTTGCTATAGACTACCGACAGAAAGGCGGAGCTTACCTATTCGTGACTACTAGCGCTCGCGGCGGCCTGTTCAATAACTTTTGTGCAGAACCTTTCAACGTTATTTTATTATAATTGTTTTCGAGTTCGTTCGATGACTCGGCGGGCAGCTTCCGGGAAACCAAAGCTTTTGGGTTCAGGGGAAGTATAGTTGCAAAGCTGAAACTCAAGGAATTGACAGAAGGGCACCACCAGAAGTGGAGCCTGCGGCATAATTTAACGCAACATGAGAAACCTTAACCATAGGCCCGAACAGCGGAAGGATTGACAGATTGAGAGCTCTTTCTTGATTCGGTGGGTGGCGCTAGTAGACATTCTGCCGATAGTCTATAGGGTGTCGTTTTATAAGGTACCAACTGTGAATTTTATAAGATATTTATTAAAAACTAGCTATTTACCTTGAATAAAAAATAATAAAGAGGCGCAACTGTCAAGGTTTCGAGATTTTAGTGTTGTATTTTTTTGCAAATAGCTTCATGGTTGTCTTCAGTTTAAGGGCTATACCGCCACAATACAAATAGCTTCCCGTAGAACTAAAAATTGATGACAATCATGAAGTTATTGGCAAAAAAATACAATACTAAAATCTCGAAACATTAACAGTTGCGTCTCTATTATTTTTTACTCAATACTATTTATGTCTCTAGTGCAAAAAGCTAGTGTTTATTAAATTATCTCCAGATGATACCAACTTAGTTGGTGAAATGTAAATTTAGTAAAATGGTCTAGTATTAGTGAAAACTGTCACATGAAAGGTTCCGACCTGATATATGTGATAAAAAGTTTTGTGCATGCCACGTTGAGGTGTTATGTATCAAGGGCGTAAAGTTTATTACGCCCGTGGTACAGACATAATTTTATGCACGAGCAGTTTGTAGGGTCAGTTACAAACTTAGATTCGTTTTGATTGACATATGACATATTAACTGTTGCTTGAATGTTGTCAGCAACGGTCAAACAAAGCCAATCTCGTGCTCGTTATAGTTACTTTATCACCCCGAGGGTGATAATAGTGCCTGTGGGCCATAAAATTGTACCTAACGCCCGCATAACTGGGCGCTAAAGTACACTTTATCGCCTGTCATGCATAAAATCCTATATTCTTTGTTCTAGGGCCAGCGTTAGGATGGACAAGGAAGATGGCGATACGTTATGTGGAAGACTCCTACAGAGTGTTATCCAGTGTACTTAACTATGATGTATTTTTTATTATATATTTAACTCTGTAGTTCATTCAGAAATAAATATTTGTATTTGCATTTAATTTTTTTATTTCTGCAATCCCATACCTACTAAGATCATAGAAATTATAGACTTTATTGAATGGATTGAAAAATTAATCTAATGTATCAGTTGATATTTTTCTTTAAAATTGAACAATTGATGTAAAGTTGTATCAGGATTTATAGTTTCTCTTTGCTATGTTTGGATTGAGTAAAATTAGTTTAATGTTGTAGTTAATATTTCGCTTAAAATTCCAACGTTTCGGTGTAAATTTGTAGTTTAATAATAATACAAAAGGTGGCGCCACATATATTCCGCAGAAGTATTCCGGTCCTGCGGCTTTATAAGTATGATACCCACAAGGGTGGGGAAGGGTTGGGATCCCAGACCGACCTCACTCCATGGAGTGTCTTTCCTGCTTTAGAATTTAGTATTATAAGAAGATAGATAGTAGTATATATATTAATACTTAGTATTTATAATATTTTTCTTAAAAATAGTAATACACCCCCCCCGTAGCATTGGAGTTACTGAAGAAGTCTGTAAATATTTAGTTTATATAGACGTCCGACAGATCTGTATCAGCGAAATGCAAACATTTTATGTGGCGCCATCTTTGGTCAGCATGACGTACCTTTAAAAATTAAGACGATTTAATAAGGCGTTTGCAAAAATAACAAATTGATCAACCACGTTTCACTCAAGAAATATCTTTTCAATTCAATTTTCACTTGGCGATTTAAAACAAAGATCAAGTCACAACAGTTTAGTTAAAAAATGTACATATTTTGCAGCATATTTTTATCTGCGACATGGAAGTGGCTCCATCTTTGGGATATTTTTAATACCACAATTTTAATTGACGGTCTTAATTCCACTTTTCTCTTAATTATCTTTTAGTAAACGTGAAAAATTAAAATGCATATCATTTAAAATATGTTTATTTATAATTGCCAGGCACAACAAAACAGAGTAAGTATACATAAAAAAATATACAACACAGATGCAAATAAACAACAAACTTCAAAGTTCCCTGTCCTCCAAATTTTCCAGCCAATGATCGTGCGTCAGTGAGCCCCAATAAGATCCAATACCAGCCCTGGAAAATCAAATATATCAGAAAAGTTCAAGATGTATTCATACAGGGTGTCCTGTAAATAATGGATATTCCTGAAACTGGTAATAGGCCAAGCCATAACCTATCAGAATATCACATTTTGACCTTCAGGGTTTTTAATAAGGTCAAGTTGTGATATTCCTATAGGTTATGACCTAGCCTATTACCATTTTCAGGGTTATCCATTATTTATGGGACACCCTGTAGAATAATGGGTTACAGCCATTGAGTAAAAAATAATATACATAGAGATGTAAAAGCCGCTTTACAGTCGGCAATTTTTCTTGATGCAAAATGCTCCCTGCTATAAATGGCGTATAATTGTAGTTAGCAATTTTTATTTCTGAAATTATTATAGCATCAGGAGTGCAAACCAAACAAATTTCACTGCATAAACCATCAGTTTATATAAGCCATTTCTTGGCGCCGAAATAAATTTAACAAGTTTCAAAACACTGAAAGGCGATCGGTCGAATATGGACCAATCAATTTGCAGTGTTTTGAAACTAGGGGTCAGTTCCTTTATTCACCGGTGGATCCATCAGATGTGTTTTATCTCGTTCTATCTCTGAGGTTAGAACGAGATAAAACACATCTGGTGGATCCACCCGTGAAGAAAGCAACTCACCCTAGTTTGAAACAATTTCGTCGCCAAGAAACAGCTATAGTATTTACTTGCTGCGTGACATTTAAAATTCACAAAAGTAAATTAGACACTTCTGTACTTTGGATTTTGACCGAATTGGCCGCAGGGAATTTGTAAGGGGTTGGCAATATGAACATTACTAAAAAAACTCACCAGCATTTCCGAGCAAATCCAATTACAATAGATTCGGAGATATTTGCTGCAAGTGCAAGAAAAATTGCAGCAACTGACTTCAAAAGACATGCGAGTTGAGTCAGCCTGTAGTACTAGTCAAATTGGTCCTTTCCATAATACCTCCAGAGGGCACAGCATCTTGCACACATACATGCTGGTATATTGTCAAATTAACTGAGAAAATTTAGTTGAGAGAGCTAGAAGAGCTCAAACAAGTTGTGATACCCCGTTCTCTCTTCATGATTGAACACAAGGCATATACGGTCTACAACACCAAACAGCCACAACATATAATACCGGGGTATTAAAGACTAACCAATTTAACTGTAACGACTCTAATACAAAGATGTAAAGTTAAAATCAAACCTGTTAGTTTGTCCCATATATATCCGCACGTTTGGTATTAGTTTTTATCTATTAAAAACCCACTCCAGGTTCTACCACAATCGGAACATCATGATGACTCAGAGGAACCATAGTGGAACTTGGCATCCATCTACTTCGATAAAGGTACCTGCCTCTGTGCGAGTTGCAGCGTATCCAGCTGAAACAATAAAAGTTACATGAAGGACAATGTATTATATTTTGTTAAGTTTACACCATTTACAAGGTGTACATTTTCCTTCCCGTAACTTCTCAAACAAATAAGAATAGGTTTCCTTATTTGTCCCTGCGTGTAGCAATGCAAATAATATAAGATGAAAAGAGATGTGAAACGCTAAGCGGAACAAAAAACAAACCTAACCTCAATCATTTTCAGCGAAAAAACTATGTACTTTACTATGAACCACACATCTTGGCCTGAAAGTTCCCGTTGGAGAACTCGAAACTGAAATAAGTTTTTCATGCAAACGCTTCGTTTTTGCAAAAAAATCCTGAAATTTCACTGCGACACCAACTTTTTGTATCATTAAAAACAACTTAATTACATCCAATTTTTCAGTGCATTCACACATGTTCAGCGAGTAATACCCATTTTATCCATTACGAAAAAGTTTGCTTTTCCACAAAGAAATCTAATTTATTATATATAAAATACTCTGATCAGTTGTCGTTCAGCACAGAACAGAGTTGTTAATCATACAACATAACCAAGAATTGTAAACTAACATAACCACAGAACTAGCGTAGCGGATCTGGTGTGAAGTTAGCAACGCCAAGGAAATAAGTTTTGATATAGTGCAACTAACTTCAGTCAGCTGCATCTTAACCTCAAAATTTATCTGATCACTACAGGCGTAGACAAGGTGGTCGCGGGAGGAAAGGTTCCTTCCTCCCGCGACCGCCTTGTCTTCATTTGAAGTGAATAAATAGATACCAGAGACATCCATGCCATGTCTCTGATAGATACCTACCGATACAGCGTAACGTAGTTTCTTTTTAAATGTACAGGTGGGAAAAACTGAATGTTGTAGATGAACATGGCAATAACTTCGAAATAAAACGGCGTCAAACCTACATTTTGCCTACATGAACACAAACTTATTATAAGGCGCCTGCACTGCACTATCGACACTTGTTACACCTCCTCCAGAGTTAGTGGCAAAAGTGCAAGAACGTGTACACTGTACTCGTATACCAAACTTATTGGAAAAAAGTGTAAAATGTGTACACTAGCGGCTTATGACAAACAAAGCTATTGATATAATCGAAATATTCCGATTACTACCGAATAATCGATCATTCGATTATTGCAACCGAGAGATCAATCGATTCGAAATGATTATGAATGCGTTTAAGTTTTAAGAACAATGACTTCAAATTCCTACCGATATAATAACTCGTATTGTTCCTTTATCATGTACTACTTACGTTACTAAGGGTAGTATTATGTTCATACACATGCACTCAGTCTACGGTTCATCTGCTCTTCTAGCCTATAATGTTCTGTCTCTGTAGATTTCTTTTACCTATCGTTGCTTTGTTTGAACCGAACAGGGACTTGTTGCTTTAATCCTTTTTCCATACAAGAAAAATTAAGACGAAATTGAAAAATTCCTACAACAGTCACTGTGAGACAATGCTATTGAGATGTAACACCTATTATTTAACCTTTTAAAGCCGTTAAACGTATTTCGCTGCCATTATAAGTATCCACTTCGTATTTATTAGCTTCCTTAAGTGCTCTGATAGACTGGAGATATACCTTGTCCACTAATTCGCTTCAGAAAAAAACATGTTTATCTTTTTTGGAAGAATTTATATCCTCATCCACCTCGTGAGCAATTATTTGTGTCAAAATTTGGGGACTCTATAGTTATAGCCAGTCTAACTTTACTTCCTGATTTCCTGGCTTGTAAAGGCATTTTAATGTTCGTTCGTAGAACGTTTTCGCTTTAGTGGACATTGGAACAAGTGTAATAAATTTTCCAAATATTATAGGTATCTAAAAATTAAATTAATCAATTTAAAAGTTGAACAAAAAGCTTGTTCACTTAACCTACAAAATCAACATATTTGGCTGTTTTATAACAATAAATTACCTCTCTCGCTACAGGATCATCACTGTCATCAAATTCATTACAACAGGTTCATCCATACTTCTTTATCATTCACAATCGCTAGAAACTAAAAATGTGCGTAAGAATCTTACTGATCTTAGAGATAGGAACAGCAAGAATGAAACCCCAGAACATTGTTCTGAGATGAAACTATAGAAAAACCAACCAACGAGAATTTAGCCGCTAGCTGAAGGCTAAAAAGGCATTTTCGGAAACTTACTCGAGTTAACTAGACCACCTCAAATGTCGTTCGTTTACTAACCTATCGAGTTAAATCGGGTATAACAGTCACGTGACATCAAACAACCGAGTAAGCTTCCGAAAAGATCTCAACTTTACATATCGACTTCTCTAGTAGGCAGTAGATGGCGCTCAAGAACCGGTGTGAAGTTAGAAACGCGTTGCCAGCACCGGCGGAAATAAGTTTTGATACACGAAAATTTAAAAATCAACAACCTATAAACGATAGATTTTCTAAGTGAATAGATCCCTACAAATATGGCATAACATAATTCAGTTTTTTTTTTAAATGTACATGTGGAAGAAACTGTAATTGTAAATGTACACGGCAATAACTTCGAAATAAAACGGCGTCAACCCTACATTTTGCCTACATGAACACAAACCTCAAACTTATTATAAGGCGCCAGCACTGCACTATCAACACTCGTTACACCTACTCCAGAGTCAGTGACAAAAATGCAAGATCATGTACACTGTATACCAAACTTATTGACAAAAAGTGTAAAAATGTGTACACTAGTGGCTGGCTGATGACAAAGCTATCGATATAATCGAAATATTCCGATTACTGCTGAATAATCGATCATTCAATTATTGCAACTGAGAGATCATTCGATTCGAAATGATTATGAATGTGTTTTTAGTTCGTTTTAAGAACAATAACTTCGAATTCCTACCGATATAATAACTCGTATAGTTCCTTTACTTACGTTACTAAGGGTAGTATTATGTTCATACACATGCACTCTGTCCACAGTTCATCTGCTCTTCTAGCTTATAATGTCCTGTCTCTGTAGATTCCTTTTACCTATCGTTGCTTTGTTTGAACCGAACAGTGACTTGTTGCTTTAATCCCTCTTCCGTACAAAGAAAATTAGGACGAAATTGAAAAATTCCTACAACAGTGATTGTGAGACAATGCTATTGAGATGTAACAACTATTATTTAACCTTTTAAAGCCGTCAAATGTATTTCGCTGCCATTACTTTCCACTGCGTATTTATTTGCTTCCTTAATTGCTCCGATAGACTGCAGAAATACCTTGTGCACTAATTCGCTTTGAAAAAAAACATGTTTATCTTCTTTGGAAGATTTTATAGCCTGATCCACCTCGTGAGCAATTATTTCTGTGTCAAAATTTGGGAACTCTATACTTATAGCCAGTCTAACTTTACTTCCTGATTGCCTGGCGTGTAAAGGCATTTTTATGTTCGTTCGTAGAGCGTTTTAGTGGACATTGGAACAAGTGTAATAAATTTTCCAAAAGTTTTGAACACCCATATTGTATCTAAAAATTAAATTAAGCAATTTAAAAGTTGAACAAAAATCTTGTTCACTTAACCTACAAAATCAACATATTTGGCTGTTTTATAACAATAAATTACCTCTCTCGCTACAGGATGATCACATCACTTTCATCAAATTTATTACAACAGGTTCATCCATACTTCTTTATTATTCACTAAATCTGGCTAGAAACTAAAAAGGTGCGTAAGAATTTTACTGATCTTAGAATAGCGAAGGCAAACGAATGGAATGAAACTATAGAAAAACCAACCAACGAGAAGTTAGCCGCTAGCTGAAATGCGAAAGGAATATTCGGAAACACTCGAGTTAACTAGATCACATCAAATGACGTTCGTTTACTAACCTAGTCAAATCTACCCGTGTTCGTAAACATGAAAATTCTCAACCCGATTTACTATTCGAGTTAACTTTGTAACCCTATCTTAAAAGCAGGGTCAAATTTAACCGCATGCGCATTGCATATAAATTCAAAGTCAACGGTCAACTGTGAAGCAACTACCTCGAAGATTCAGGTCAAGTTAATTATAACCTTGTCTTCTGTGCTGTGACTTAATAAATGATATTATTTTATTTATTGTCTGCGTTAGTTAATTATGAATAATATGCAAGAAGCGGAAAATCTTCTGCGAGATTAAAAAACGAAATGAAAACAAACATGCGTTCGTATACTTCAAGAAAGGTATTGGTGATCGGGTATAACTGTCACGTGACATCAAAACAATCAAGTAAGTTTCCGAAAAGGCCTCAACTTTACATATCGACTTTAACTAGTAGGCACTAGATGGCACTCAAGAACTTGTGTGAAGTTAGCAACGTTGCCAGCACCGGCGGAAATAAGTTTTGATACACGAAAATTAAAAAATCAACATAACCCATAAACAACGGACTTTCATTTGAAGTGAATAGATACCTATATACCCATATAGCATAACATAACTCATATTTTTTTTTTGTAAATGTACAGGTGGAAAAAACTGTAATTGTAGATGAACACGGCAATAACTTTGCCTACATGAACACAAACCTCAAACTTATTATAAGGCGCCTTGCCGAGGTTTACATAAAGAGCCGAAATTACTTGTCTTATCGTCCTATTTGAGATTATGATTCACCACTTATTTTGTTAATTTTAGAGCTCTCTAGGCTATATAAATATGATGTTGGAAATGGAACTACCTATATTTACCAAGAGCAAGAAGGACTTTCCTGCTGATAGAATAACACACGTTGCTATTGCAAATAAACAATTAGTGGTAGCAATGGTCAATGGAGTATTATTCCAAATGAATCTGCATAACCCTTAAGGAGAAGACAATGACAGCGATGGCCAAAAATCCTGCTACAACACAACGAAGCTCCTGCTAGACAACGGCTCGCTGAGCAACAGATCTAAAAAAAACTTGTTAGTGGACGGTGATAGTGGAGCAACAGAAGACCAACTACTTCTTGGGTGGAATACTCATAAGAAATATATTAAATCCGATGATTTACGGAAGCCAAGAACGAATTTGTTGAGGCAAACACTAGTCAATGTACAACCGCAGAGGGTAGTACTTTAGTGATATTATAGACGTTTTGATTTTTAGCTGTTTAAGTTGTCAATGTGTGTACATGTGATAAGCAAATGGATTACTATATATTTTTTATTTTTTGTGTGGTACGCTTCACTTAAAACATAACGGACCAAATTTATTACTATCAGATTAGAAGAAAAAGTATTTTCGTAGGGATTAGGTAGTAAGTATTTCAAACGTGACTTTCCTACCGTACCGAAAATTAAACATTCGTAATATTAAACAGTAGGATGAATATTCAACATTTTACTTCTTTTAAATTGTGATTAATAATTAATTATTACCATTAAATGAAGCGTACCATCGATGTTACCTGAGCTGCTTTCCAGTGCCACGCTGAAACGCTCTTGTGCAGCTCGGGAGCGCTCCAGGTGCGCTTTGTACAGCTGCTAAGCATTCCAGTGGTTTCGGGCTTAACGTATCTGAACTGTTCAAGGTCTGCATACCCCGTCCCCTCAAGCACCAAGAATTTTCTGGTGTTTAATGTACTTAACGGGAGGGGGAATGTCAAATTTGAAATTTGTTGAGTTTTAAAGTGTATAAATACAGTTCAAATGAATTAAAAATTAGTCTAATCCTAATGACAATGACATTTTATCATTCTTATCATCATCTTTATTACGGTGCACACGTATAGTTATCGGTTATTTCCAATTTATTGGAAATAAATAACTAATAATTAAGGATGCACCGTAATAAGGTGCATTAGGTGCAATATCAATAACTTCGTTAGACATCGTCAGTTTTCACAGAAAAATGCAGCATATATACCTCAAATTATTATTGCTTTCAGAGGTTATGTTATAATAATCATAAACCTTACAATTTTGGGCGTTTCAGTGGCAAGCTCACTGATGTGCCAAGCACCTGACTGTTCCGGGGCTTGATGCACTTTGTACCGGTGACACTGGAAAGCAGCTCTGGGAAACACTCACAAGTCGTTGCAGAAAGGATGGTTTCATGAAAATGACAAATGACAAATGACAAATTTACTATAATTTAAAAACTAACATGATTCGTCACGATTTCCCAATGTTGTCGATTAGTGTTCACCCTGTAGCCTCTTATTGTAGACACTCATTTCCATGAAACAAACCCTAGATCAACTCAATTTTATATTTAATTTAAGGCGCCCAATATTTGGGAATTTGGTGTCAATTGAAATAACGCAATTTTAAACAATTTAAAAACGTTACTTAGTAATGCAAAATTTATCATAGCCAATTAGGAGAATAGTATTAAATATATCAAATATATTTTTAAATATCAACATTTCAACTTCTATATTGTTACCTAAGAGTTTAAATCGTTGTATCCTTCTTCTCTATATCTATGTACAACTAAAATTTAAATGTTATTAGATGAATGCCTTACTACAGCTTTAAAATTGAACATTATTTCTCTTGAGGAAGTAAATTGGAATTGACTGCTTCTGATATTTACCCAAATTAATGTTCCCGTTACGCAACATTAGCTCTCAAATGTTTAGTCTTTTACACAAACTCGTGTAAAGAAGTCACACAACCAAAATGCCAAGTTCTCGACCTTTCACTCACTGCAAACTTCAAATCATTGGCATTTCGAAAGACGACGTAACGGCAACAAAGGAATTTTATAACTGTAATTATATGAATATATTTTATGAAAATCATTTAATAAATTTCATGCCTTGTTCTTTCACATAAATCATATTCTTGCATCTATTAAAAATGTATACAATTTTTTAATCATCTTTCTGGACCTTTACACTCGATGCATATACCTACATTATTTTACTACATACTATCACAGGGTAAAGAATACAATCGTTTTATACAGAAAAACTTCATATCCTTAACCAAATGAAACCAATCAGTATTAGCATAGATTATTTGCTCGAAAGTAAACCGCTGATCAATTGAAACGTTACACCACAAAATTTTAGTCCATTCATTTTGGTGCATCTAAAATTACGGTAAATTTGCATTAGATGTGGTTATCATCCTGTAGTTTCTGGACAAATGACGATACAGTGAATGCATTTAGTATTTTTCACAGCCGATAAGAACAGCAATGCAAGGAAATAGATTTTTGGAAATCGTCTATTGAAATATTGGAACAGCTGAGGTTTAGTGGTTTAACGTTTCACTTGGCCGGCAGTATAGTAATTATTTTGTTATTGTTCATTAGATGTATAATAGCTTTATTCGTTTTAGAAATGTTGAGGCAACAACAACTTGCACTTAAAGTCATGCAGCGTCAAATTCATCACGTGGCTGTTGTGAGTTGTGTCAACACTGTCAACACACGTTTTCCACCAAGATGGTTCTATAACGAATATAAAATTGGTGCTAGATATAAAAATCTAACCTAACTTTTAGTTTATTATTATTGTTATTCATACCTAGGTAAATTTATACACGTTTATATAAGTTTGCAAGTATCTAGGCATGATTTTTCCCTCAAAAATGTTATATTTGAAAGTAATGCGAGTGAAATGCTATAGAATATTAGTGAGATGACAACTCACGTCACTATTTTCAGGTTACGACCTCCATGTCTTTTGTTCATCTGAGGTTGCCACAACTAGAACATGCTCATGTAGCATGTGCACTTCACGTCAACACCGGGCAACACCAACATCGCCAAACGTTTATAAAACGAATGCGTTGAAGGCAGACCAAGATATAAAACGAATATAATTTTTTGTGACGCAATGACTTGCGTCATACAAAGTCATCTAAAACGAATATAGCTACTTTTTAAACAAAATCTAGTCAAATTAATGTGAACAATGGTCAATTGTGGCCTCCCAATAAATTTATATGTCTTAACACTAAATGTGAAATTTTGTTTTACACTTTTTTCCCAATTCGCAAAAAGTTAGTAGGTTAAAAAAACTGTAAATGTGTCAAAGAAAATGTAATTTTAATAAATAAATTATGAATTAGGCTTTTTATTGACTATGTGCCCAGCGAGACAGAAGCACGATATTTGGGAGTTTAATCAGCTAGAGCATTTAATTAAACGTACTTCTATATAGGCAACCAGTAAAACACGTCACAATATCAGGTCGCAGAGTTAATTCTACGATCAGAGTCATATTCTTTTCAGCTGCCCCGGTGCCCAGGGCACCAATTTTTGCATTCCTTTGACTGCCCTAGTGACGTAATGCTTCACCAGGGGTTACCTCCCCTACCTTCTCAAGCTTAACGAGCTCTGTAGTTGGGTATGCTTGGGTCAACTTCTATGCTTGGCAATTTATTGATAACAATAAGTTAACATATGAAATTATAGTACAGGTTACGTTATAGAAAAACAAAACCAAAAATATTAATCTTGAAATTAATGGCATCGGGCACTCGGGCAAATAAATAGAATACTTTGAATTTGGCACTTTTTGTGACATCAAAATGACGTATTTTACCACCTCCAACTGCCCTAAACAACTACACTTAGGTAAAGATGGGCAGCCGAAAAGAATTTGACTAATGTGTTGCTTGCGGTTGGAAATTAATACGCATCCCCATATAGGCAACCAGTAAAACAAACTTGTATATTGAGTGTTGCCTTCGACCAACAATAAATATACAGTGCTTTCCTGCTTGTTGCGCGTCTCTTATTACAAAACTATTCGCTAAAATCACGGAGTGGGCGACATCTATATTTTTTGGCGTAATCTCAATATGATAGTGAACAACAAACCGCTGTCATTACTGTCACTGTCAGTGGGCGGGTCTCTTAAATTTTTCTTGTGATTTTTTTAAATTAAAAGTGCGTTTAAAGTGTTGTTACTATATTTAACTAGTTTATAAACAATATAGCAATGCAATCAATTAATAAAACGGTTGACATGATACTTTAATTAAAAAAAGTGTTACTTAAATTAACCTCTAACTTTATCGTAAATGTCAAAACACTGACAGACGCGTCAAAAGTTTGTTATTCACTACCATATACTAGATTTTCAGCGCCATCTCGTGATATTGATTTTCGCGAATAGACAATTTAAAAACGTTTTAGTTTAGTAGTGCAAAATTTACCATATCTAATTAGGACAATAGTATCGAAAGTATTGAATATAATTTTAAATAAGCTAGCCGATATGACAGTACATCAAATAATCTCACTAATAATAAAAACTCAGCATAGCGACATTAATTAACCTCTTTTGATGACTTAGCGGAAAATTTATTAGGTCACACGTCAGCAATTAATTGCACTAATATTGGTATGCCAAATTTTGCAAATAGCTTAAAAACCCATTTATTCTGTATAGTTTTCGATAACCCACTAAAAACAGATGTTTCTTGTAAAAAGGCATTCAATTTCGAATCGTAAACACTTTCGAAATCGCAAGTTCCCGAAAATTGCCTTTGTTTTGTGAGTCAACTTTTTCAAATCAAAACGAATCTAAATTAGTAACTAACCCTATAAATTGTTCGTGCATACAATTTTATATGTACCACGGGCGTAATAAAAGTTCATAACCATTAACCTGTTTTAATATCTTCATGCTGTGGGCTGTAAACGCTTACCTTACGCCCTTGATACACCTCTGATGTGACAGATTCCACTAATACTAGAATATTTTACTCAATTTACATTTCACCAACATCTAGAGATAATTCAAAAACAGGGGACATCTTGAGATAAATCCTCCTGAGGAAAATATAGGTAGATTACATGAAATTATTTTTTCCTACGATCGTGAAAAAAGTTAGTACTTTACTTACACTATTTGCAGTGCCAAAAGTGACTATTTATACCATTTTTAATTTCATTGCAATTTGCTTTGATAACAATGAAATAACACGTGCAAAAAATGTGTTTGTGGCACTTAGCATATTATCCAACTCAGCTGTGCTTTAATTTTCATGCTATGTGCCATAAACACTAGCTTTTTGCACTAGATACATATATAGCTATTTTTTAATAAACATCATATAAAATTCACAGTTGGCACCTTATAAAATGACGCATTCTGTAGCAATTGTAGCAAAAGTTGCACTGATTTTTAATTTATAAAGGCTGACATTGTAAAAATGGTATAGAACACAAGATGTTGGTTGGATCACCCAATGAAGAAAAACAAACTTCATAAATATTTTTTTACAATTGTACTTACTAGAAGAATTAAAGCCAGATGTTAGGATTTTTTTGAACAATTTGATTGAGATGATGTTGAATCCTCCCTGCAACTACTGAATCTTCTTTATAGATGCCATCACCTGCTATGGATTTTTTTCCATCTGAAACGCACATTACAATAATTCATTTCCTTATTACTGGTATTTGTAGCGACTGAAGTTCCGTGCATATTGCTGAAAAGTGTTCATGTAAACAACGGACCCTTCTATCAAAATGTATTTATCGATGTTCAACTCAATAATAACAAAAAAAAGTTACACAACTGAAGTGCCTAGTACCTGATCTGCATAGGAGATAAGAAGATCATCGTCCAGTACACCTCAGTCTAGGATTAATGCTGATTTAATATCATTTTGTTTAAAATACAACTACAACTATATTCAACAACAACATCCCAGTGTTTTTAAATTAATTGCGTTACTTTTTTAAAATACGAGTGCCATAACCCAGAACGTAATTACTTATAATTTATTCGAAATCTACTGTGTGCTCACGAACCTCAGGTAAGTCTGCAGGGCAGTGGCAGTTTCCCACAAGTTGAAACATAATTTCCTAACGATTTTCGTCATAAAAGGGCAGTTTTGCAAGTATAAAATCATAATCGAAACAAAGATAAAGTTAAAACCGAATAAACAGCAGTCAATCATATTCCCTCAACATTTAATCCAAGACGTGTTACATTTTATACACATACCTGAAGTTTATATTCTACGTCCCAACTTTCCACTAGTCATGATTAATTCTGAAAGCAACGATTCTTGTTGGTCTCCTCCATCTCTCGATGCTCAAATATCGATCAGAGCTACTGAAATTCTTTGAATTAATCCAACATTATCAGGCAAGGTTGCAAGAATCTGAAACAGAAATAAAGATGGGCATAATAACCGAGTATTATAAATTTAACAGCACTATACTATATCGCACTACGAATATGCAAATCTACTTCTCGATGTCAGATAACATTGTCAATAAAAGTAAATACCTTAAAATGAGATTATTTGATTATTTAAACATTTTTCTCCCTTACAAATAACATCACAGAATAGAACATAACCTTAAATAAAAGATAATATGGGTAAATGAACATATCGATGTGGTTATGTGCTAAATTAGTTCATTTGTCTCTATGGTTAGTTGCACACCAACTTTACACATCGACTTTAACTACTAGACAGTAGATGGCGCTCAAGAACTGGTGTGAAGTTTGCAACGCGGTGCCAGCAACGGCAGGAAATAAGTTTTGATATACGGAAATTTAAAAATCAACATAACCTATAATCAATACATCTTCATTTGAAGTGAATAAATAGATACCAGAGACATCCATGTCTCTGATAGATATCTACCGATACAGCGTAACGTAGTTTTTTTTTAAATGTACAGGTGGGAAAAACTGAATGTTGTAGATGAACATGGCAATAACTTCGAAATAAAACGACGTCAACCCTACATTTTGCCTACATGAACACAAACTTATTATAAGGCGCCTGCCTGCACTGCACTATCGACATTCGTTACACCTCCTCCAGAGTCAGTGGCAAAAGTGTAAGAACGTGTACACTGTACTGGTATACCAAACTTATTGGCAAAAAGTGTAAAATGTGTACACTAGCGGCTGATGACAAACAAAGCTATTGATATAATCGAAATACAGTCGAACTTGGATATAACGAACACTCGGTTATAACGAACGAATCGAAAAGTCCCGTCCAAAGTCCCTATTAAGCGCATGTATTTTTGTTCGGCTATAACGAACTCGGATATAACGAACACTCGGTTATAACATACCGCATTTTTGGCCCGGCGGACCTCTAAATTCGGTTCTAACGAACTAGCAAGTGGTTTGTTGACTCAATGTCGAACGAACGGCGCGTGACGAATTTGCAAACAAGACTCAGCAAGTTACCTACAATTAATCTTTTGTTTGAGTGGGTGCTAAATTGCGTGTTGAATTTGCATTTGAACAATGGCTAATGTTAAAAGCAAATAGAAAATCTATTTATTTGTCGGATAAGTTAAATATAATTCGCAAGCTGAAAATGGCTGTGCAAATGCACAACTTTGCCGTGATCACGGGCTCTCTAAGTTGAAGCTCTATTTTTGTCGATCTTTTATAACGAACGTTCGCATATAACGAACAGTTTTACGGGTCCCTTGGAGGTTCGCTATAGCCGAGTTCGACTGTATTCCGATTACTGCCGAATAATCGATCATTCGATTATTGCAACCGAGAGATCAATCGATTCGAAATGATTATGAATGCGTTTAAGTTTTAAGAACAATGACTTCGAATTCCTACCGATATAATAACTCGTATAGTTCCTTTACCATGTATTACTTACGTTACTAAGGGTAGTATTATGTTCATACACATGCACTCAGTCTACGGTTCATCTGCTCTTCTAGCCTATAATGTTCAGTCTCTGTAGATGTAGCTTTAATCCTTTTTCCATACAAGAAAAATTAGGACGAAATTGAAAAATTCCTACAACAGTCACTGTGAGACAATGCTATTGAGATGTAACAACTATTATTTAACCTTTTAAAGCCATTAAACGTATTTCGCTGCCATTATAAGTATCCACTTCGTATTTATTAGCTTCCTTAAGTGCTCTGATAGACTGGAGATATACTTTGTCCACTAATTCGCTTCAGAAAAAAACATGTTTATCTTTTTTGGAAGAATTTATATCCTCATTCACCTCGTGAGCAATTATTTCTGTCAAAATTTGGGGACTCTATAGTTATAGCCAGTCTAACTTTACTTCCTGATTTCCTGGCTTGTAAAGGCATTTTTATGTTCGTTCGTAGAGCGTTTTCGCTTTAGTGGACAAGTGTAATAAATTTTCCAAATATTATAGGTATCTAAAAATTAAATTAAGCAATTTAAAAGTTGAACAAAAAGCATGTTCACTTCATCTACAAAATCAACATTTTGGCTGTTTTATAACAATAAATTACCTCTCTCGCTACAGGATCATCACTGTCATCAAATTCATTACAACAGGTTCATCCATACTTCTTTATTATTCACAATCTGGCTAGAAACTAAAAAGGTGCGTAAGAATCTTACTGATCTTAGAGATAGGACGGCAAAGGCACAGGAATGGAATGAAACTAGAAAAACCAACCAACGAGAAGTTAGCCGCTAGCTGAAGGCTAAAAAGGCATTTTCGGAAACTTACTCGATTTAACTAGACCACCTCAAATGTCGTTCGTTTATTAACCTATCTAGTGTATACTAGCTACACTTGCCGCAAGAATTGTACAAATACCCACAGGGTATAAAACCAAATGAACTACTCTTTGCTTTAGAAAAAAAACTCACAAGACGGTCGAAACTGGAAATATCAAAAATTCAAGATATTCAAAACTGAAGACAATTTAAAAACTTTTATAATAAAAGATATTTGACTAAAATTGACAAATGTTTTTAAAATGGTATTCTAGAAGGTACTAAAGCAGGACATGAATATCTTTGGGATATCACAAAAAAATTAATTAGATATTCTTTTCTAGGAAATCATAATTTTTTTTTTCTAAAATCAACGAATTCCTAGTGGTAATCAGATTTATTCAAACAAAAACAGTGTAACTTATGCACACATATATTTACACATATGAAGAAAAAAAAATGGAATAAAAAATTCAATAACAACACTTTAATGTAGATTTGTACTACAAATACATGATTTATTTACGTATAACTGTAACACCAATAAATTCTTGATTACATTCCAGTTACAGGTTGCACTGTCAAAATACAGATGTCGCCCACTCCGTAATTTACAAAATATAATCCTTCTGTTAGTTAGGCAATCTTTGGTTAGGCTACATGTTGGCAACACACAATACACTGCCTACCTACTTTAGGTATTCTGTGTTGCCTATCTTTAAGGTATTTTTGGATTATGGAGCAAATTAATGAATGAATTTATTAATTGTTATGTCTTACATCAACAGACATGGAGTTATTAAAATGATTATTGAATTTATTACAATTTAACCTAATAATATACAATATTGTACATAATTGCCTAATATTGAGAGTATAATTACAGTTGCCAGTATTTTAATGTTGTGTAGGTGTACGTCATAATTAGCTACCTATACGTTTATTACAATTAAAGACAACGTCTCACAAAATTGTGTAATAATTGACAAGACGATAAATATAGATAAACACTCAGAATACTGATTTTAAAGATTTAAATGTGAAGGCTAGGGATTGACACACGCCGGCGCCGCATCACACAATTAATCATTATCGTTATCATTTTATTGATGAGCAGATATATAACTTTGGACTTTTACAGTTTTATTAAATATTTAACCAAAGTATCTCTTACAAATTTGTACGCAAAAGTTAAGTTATTCCATTCCACATCCAACTCGACAGTATCTTATTGGAGTGCGCGTACGCATCGTTTACAAAATTATAATCGATAAAATTTATTTTGCCATCGAATTTTGTTATATTTAGCCGAGAACGGCGGATCTGGGTTTGCTAATATGAGCAATAGCGAGTTACGTAGACGAAAGGTAAATATTTTCGTAAATAGTATTAAGGTAGTGGCAAAACTCCACGTTTATATGTTGTTTTTCTTCTTTTAAATAGTTAATTTGGTAGTGTTACCGTTTGGAGCAACCCCATGTAATCCTTTTATTTAATTTTAGGAGTTACACATGCATTACACCGCTGTAAGTTAGTTTTTGTAGTAATAGATATTACATAACCTAACTTTTTATTTACATTGCATGTTATTTGTGTTTCACCTGTAAATAGTGTGCTGCTTCGATTTGTAGTCCGCATTAATTTGTCAACCGAATTACTCTAACTGCATGTTAATTTTTAGAACAAGGAGCACAATGAGAGACCAAAGACAAATAGGCTTAAACGGAAAGATAAGACTGCGTCTTCGATACAAACCTCACTTCTTTGTCTGATCCTTAGTGGTACAATTCTGACTGTATTTATAAGTAAGGAGTTGCGCATTGCTTACAGTATTCAAATTTAACGTTACGTGTTTTAGTACTATACATTGACCAAATCCCATGGCATATAGGACATAAGGCTGTTGACAGTTTAGCAAAGAAATTCGGGTACCACAGACCTGTACATGCAGTAATTATAGATGCCGGGAGCACTGGGTCCAGGGTTTTAGCGTTTACCTTCCATGAATCTTATTTGGGTGAGTTTTTGGGGAGCCAACGTGAATTAACGTAACTTCTTTGGTTAACATGCTGATTTTTTTGCAGATGGACATTTAGTATTGGATAAGGAGTTGTTTGAACACACAAAACCTGGCCTGTCCTCTTTTGCCAAGGAGCCTGAGAAGGTACTTTTACGCATTTTTAAATTGTACTTCATTTATAAGTTGTCGTGTTTGTTTTAAAGGGCGTAGCAACAATAGCGAACCTTCTGGAGCTAGCCAAGAAAGAAATTCCGGAGGAGTACTGGTCTAAAACGCCTCTGGTGCTAAAAGCTACGGCCGGCCTTCGACTGTTACCTGCAGAACAAGCAGAAAAATTGTTGGACTCGGTCAAGGAGCTGTTCAAAAAGGCGCCGTTTTTAACTAATGATGACTCTGTGGAAATTATGGACGGTACCGATGAGGGTATCTTCTCCTGGTTCACGGTTAATTTCCTCTTGGGTAAGCACAGTTTTTTAAATGTTTTTTTTTCTGTCGTCGGTTTGTACTAGCTGTAGTAAAAATGGTTTATGAGAACTAAATTGGAAGTATTTCGTATCATTTTTAAAATTCTTAAAATACTATTTTAACACTTTTTAAAAAATATTTTGGTTAAAATTTCGATACATGAAGTAACGAACCTGGAAACTTTTAATTGTATTAATTAAAAATTATAGAATAAAAAAATCTCCCGTCAAAAAATTTTCAAATATACAGGGTGTCCCACTTATCGTGCTCACTATGGGTACCTTGGAAATCTTTTCCAAGATAAATATTGTAGAAAATAATAAATAATGCATTTTTAAATTTGGAAATGTATAATGTTTAAAGACGAGGTCAAACTTTCAAAAAAAGCATTTCAACAGTTGCCACTTTTGAAATTATAAGTAATGTTTATATTTTCTATTTGCACAGTATTTATATATGAAGTAACTATGAATTAGAATGACTGGCATATATTTGTTTGCTTGTCTTAAACCTACTATTCATTGTGTAATTTCTTTATTTATATATCATTATGTTGTCCAAATAAAACAAGTCCGTTTTATTCAGACGGCTTCTCTTTATAATTATTATAAAAATTATATCTTACATAGCAATCAAATTTGAGTTTAAATTTGTGAGTTTTTAGCTGAAATCTTGGATGCATTGACAGTATTGAACTTCCAAACACATTAAATCTGTGAAAAATCTGCACATTTATCATACAAATAAAGATAAATATTATTTTATAGGAGTGCTTATGTGAGAAGTTCGACCTTTAATCGATTTATCAGTAGATTTATAAATAGCCTTTTAAATTTGTAGCATGAGTTACTCTTAAATAATTATAAGGTACGATTGACTCAGAGATATGTATTGTTACTAATACCCAAATATACTTCGTTTAAATAATACACAAGTTGTGCAACTAGCATAATATTGTGTAACATTTAAATGTAAAAATGTTTGTTTTGGGTTTACATTGACCCATTTTTTTTAAATCACATATTATGCCGATAATATCGTTTTCGCAATTGGCATACTTAAATTCAAATGGATCTTTGGCGCCTTTAATTTTTGATAGTCGGATAATTCCGCTATTAATAAATAAAACTAAATACCTCTCCCATTAAAGCCCATGTTTGCACATCTGTGATTTCTATGTGTTCGAGTACAGTTATTATTTCATTGAGACCTTACATTCAAGACTTTCCAATTGTTTTGTTTTGAATTTACTGTTATCAGACAGATTAAGTCGACAGAAATAAAATTACTCAATATTTTACAACGGGATTTTATTGATAATATTAAATAGATTTTATCTTATCATTATCAGTTTTTAACTTATATACGTGCCTTCTATAGTAAACAGCAAAAAAGATTGGACGGCTGCCTCAAAACAATTACATAACATTACATTACTCTATGTCAACGAAAATATTTATGTTTTTGTTCTCCCCTTTTTGCGTATTTTTATTTCTATGTTACTGATTTTTGTATAGAGGTTATCATCCTCTATGTGAAAAAACGTTATCCTTGAAATATTATTTCACTTTTTGTTTTTATTTTAGAACACATTAATGGCAACCCAGCCAACACGGTGGCCGCCCTAGATTTAGGCGGTGGCTCGACGCAGGTCACCTTTTCCGCCATAACCCCGGCCAGCCTTAAGGAGACCAGTTACATCCATCAAGCTGCGTCGCCGAAAGGTCCAATATCCGTATACACGCACAGCTTCTTAGGCCTCGGGCTGATGTCGGCTAGGCATGCTGTGATCACACTACAACAACCAAATACAACGAAAGTTATCAGCGAATGTGTCAATCCAATTATTAAGGGCAAAAAGTTCCATTATCACGGTACGTAGGTATAATTACTTCCACACAAAGTTTTATTCAGCAACTTATCAACAAAGTTTAGACTTATTTTGAATATTTCCGATTTGTTCTACTGCATATGGATATCATTAGTTCCATTAGGCTCAGATCAGGCCACTTGGTGTCCTACTGATATCTAGGGGATATTATAAGAATATCAGATATATCTCACTACAAACCAATGTAACTAAATCAAATAGGTTCAGTTCAGGTGAGTTAGTGTCCAGATTTCTATGGTATCACTCTGAAAATTTCTTGTCCATAATTTGATACGTCCGACTCTTGGTATGTTACGAAAAAAATGCTGGAATCATTTAGAAAAACTATTTCGCAAACCTTGAGCTGAAATGTCCGTTCTTTATTTCAGGTACCGACTATTTTGTCAGTGGCCTGCAAGAAAACTACCCGACCTCACATGTGAAGGGTACTGATATTCAAGTGGGTGAGGTGGTGCCAATAGTTAGTTTCTACAACTGTTCGAAAATCATCACGGAATATGTGGAGAGCAAGGCGAAGCCGCCGGAAGAGCTGCCGTTGAAGACCATTTACGCTTTCAGTTATTATTTTGACAGGGCCATCGAAGTTGGTTTAATTGGTAAGTAGTAAGAATAAATCTTGCGTTTTTCGTTTTCTTGTTATAATGTTGTGCCTAAAATGCACATTTTATTTTACTTAATATTTTAATTTACTTATTTACTATTATTGTAAGTTGCAATTTTTTTACAGATGAATCTTCTGGTGGTCAAATTAAGGTGAGAGACTTTAAGAAGGCTGCCGAAAAATGTAAGTAGATAATAAACCTTTTTTTATGAAAAGAGAAAAAATCGTCAGTCATGGATGATTATATTTAAAGTTGTTCGACAGGTTTCATAATTTATTTTTTATGTTTCCGTTTTCAGCATGCCATGAAGCTAATATTGAGCAGCCATTTATGTGTCTGGATCTGACGTTTATTTGGGTACTGTTGGGAAAAGGTTTCGGTTTACAAGAAGACACAAACATTTTCGTAAGTAGCTTTGAAATATTTCTACGGTTGTAAAAAATGTCTAGATTTAAAATTGAGTTACTAATTTACGTTCTTTACAGCTTTACAAGAAAATCAGGGGCCATGAGATAAGCTGGGCTTTGGGAGCTGCCTACAATATACTGAGAGGATGAAATTAATACTAATTTGTTATTATTTCTTTTTAATACTAAAGTGCACATTTTATGTAAGTTTTGCGTCTTTTGTTACTACGAATGTGCCTTAACCTCATTCTTTAATTATTTAGAGGCTGTGCAATAAATTCCATTTATTTAGATCATTTCTGTAAACAAATCACAAATAAATGTTAACTATTTTTACACAACTGTTTTATTTTATCTCCTATTACGAGACGTTTTAATCTTTGGATTTAAGTACCATCCACGCTTAATCTACTACGGTCTGTTAAGTTCTCCATTTGACCGTGATACATTACTTCGTTTATTAATTTTTCTGCATATTTTCTCTGATCGTCCGACATGTCCCTTAATTTCCAAGCGACATGTTTCCCTATCGTATCAAATATATCATCGTGTTCAGCATCATTGGCCATATCAACATCAGTGCTATTTTGCTCCATGTAATTTTCCTTCAAGTCGTCTTCGTATTCTGCGTTTTCTTCTTCTTTGATAATCTACAAATACAAATAAAGTGAGAACAGCATACAAACATTTTATACTAATTTCAAACCGCAAAAATGGTGAGTACCTGTAATTCATCAGTATCCAATTGTAACATAGAATCTGTTTTAATTCGGCAGCTCCTCCTCTGAAACCAAAAAATTTTATTTTCATAGTACTTTTTAGATTGGGGCATATTGATTTGAAATCGACTAATGTCGAACTCAAACTATCTGTATGTAAGACTTTAACACTTACCATGGATTTTCTGGAAACACTTCTCAAGCGCACATCCTTTTTAAATACATGTCCCTTTAAGAAACCCAATATTTCGAAACACCATAGATTTGGCTTATAAGGTACTTTGGAATTCATTTTTTTTCTTTCCCTAGTTTTTCTACATTCGAACCTATATTGACCTTTCAACAGTTGTATTTTCTTTTTAATGTCGCCCATGGTGAATAATTTTCCCGTCGCAAGATTCATTTCTTCCGTGATTTTTTTTATGGCAGTGTTTCTTTTAGCTAAATTGGCATAAGGCGAATCATTGGCGTAGAGACAGGGATGTTTTTTAAACAAATCGATCAATATCGCGGTATATTCTCTATTCCAAAATAAAATTCGCTGGAAATAATAATCTGTTAATTCAATCTATAATACCTTACGAAACAATATTGTCTTATTTAATTTGGTAAAAAATTAGAAAACTGTTTCACCAAAAGATATCCCAGATACATTCAAAGACGGAATAAATGTTGATTTTGAGTATCAGTAAAAAACATGCAAGAAAACTTACCGATACATCATGTGTCTTGTCATCATCCTCAGAACACTCTTCCCCAACGGTGTACAACAACAAATTATAATACCATAATGTGGGCTTATATATATCTTCTGGTCTTTTAGCTGACGATTTTGAAACACACACTTTATTCCATTCCTTTCGGAAACACGCTCGCAAAGAATCTATTTTAAGTTTAACGAAGTCTTCGTCTGCTTCAGGATAGTACTCTCTGCATTTTTGAAGCAACACTTCACGAGCTTCATTTCTTTCAGTACGATTTTTATAATGGGGATGGTTCTTGTCCCACAACACCGAATGCTCCTTGTACACGGCAATCAGTTCCCTTACAAAACGTTCCTGATCTGTCAAGGGGTGCACTGGCTCTTGCATGTTTTTTAAAAATCACCGGGAAATAGAAACAACTCACATTTTCTTTAAAAATGACATTTGGACATTTGTTATTATTTGAGGTTATGTATATTAGCTCTTTAAATTAATTAAAACAATTACCGGCCGATAGATGGCAATGATGAAGAACTCTACATAAAATAAATGTATGGTAAGTGCAGTTAACTTAGCCGCCAAGAGATAGCGCTGATAGAGTAATGAAAATTTTTTAAAATTAATTGTCTATTTTTACTTATAATTCTTTAACTAATATATCTTGTACTCTAACTAAATATACATAATTATTCAATAAATAACATTAGTTTAAAAGTGTTTTCAAATATTTTAGTTTCACTACATTATGTTGGTACACCTTCACATACGCTTGCTGTATTGGCAGCATGTGTTGCTAACTTCTGTATATTTGCCCTTCGTTCTTTTCTCAACATGGTGAGTGCCTGTGGTTTTTTTGCCCAAGTTATGTTTTGAAAATATCTTGCTCATCCTTAAATATTCAGAAAGTATTTGGCATCTACGGATATGCTAAGTATCGCTTCATAAATGATTCCTGTTATTTTCCCAATATTCCTTTAAGCAACGATTAGTATGCCAGTCAAAATTGTGTTTACTTTGTGGTTATGTATGTTGATGATTAAAAATACTTTATTATTTTAGTCGACACACAAGAAAAAGACCAGGAAACTTAGAGGACATGTAAGCCATGGACACGGGCGTATCGGTGAGTAACTTTTAAGTATTAAGCTCTTAAAATGCATAAAAATGTACATGATGACACGTAGAACGGGCGGTATGAAGACTATGATTAGTGTTCTTATTTCTGATAAAGTTTTTATAAATTCTATTTCTTTGGTGTACTTAAATTATTTGATTATTAATTATTTGGTTTTTTATTTCAAGGTAAACACCGTAAGCATCCTGGAGGTCGTGGTAACGCCGGTGGTATGCACCATCACAGAATAAATTTTGACAAGTACCATCCTGGATACTTTGGAAAGGTACTCTAACTAGTTTATAAGTAGCTTTTATTACTAGTTTAATATGCGCAACAAATTCTTACATTATTCTGTTACTTTGCAGTTGGGAATGAGGAATTATCACTTACGACGTAACTCAAAGTGGTCTCCCTCTATTAACCTAGACAAATTATGGACTCTTGTTAGTGAACAAACGAGACTTAAATACAAAGACCATCCAGAAGGAAAAGCCCCAGTTATCGACATCGTCAAAGCTGTAAGTTATTTTTTGAAATATACTTCAAAAAAATACATGTTTTTTTACTGACAAAACGTTTTAGTTAAAGCCATGTTTATTAATCAGGATATGATTCGGTATCATCCACAAATTAGAACTCGGAAACTATTGTTTGATGTCAGGATTATATAAACCATATTAAAAATGTTTCGATTTTTCCATCAGCTGCAAATATTTCGTGCACATGGAGCTATCGATGATTCTTGGTATCATATAATTTACTCTGGTTAAACGTACATCGTAATAATCATATTACATTCTCCAATATCCTGATCCATAGATGTGGCTTTGATCTAATGTTTTATTTGTATTGTTATTTCTGCAAATTGATTCTGAAGTGCACAAAAATATAAAATGATGATTGTATGAACGGGCGGTCGTAAAAATTATGTCGAATGTTCATCAGCTGATTAATGGAACAAAAAATCAGATTTGACCTAGTTAAGAAAATATTTTCTAACGTTTTTATTTTCTGTTTTCAGGGTTACTATAAACTTTTGGGAAAGGGCCGCCTTCCCGAGCAACCTGTTATTGTTAAGGCCAAGTTCTTCTCAAAATCAGCCGAAGACAAAATCAAAGCTGTAGGAGGAGCGTGCGTTTTATCAGCTTAATTTGTATTATTAAGACAAATAAATTTATAAAAATTATGCTCGATTTATTTAATTCCTTAATAGTAGATGGTATCATTAGTATCAAATTATGAAAAGTTTTTTGATCGAAACATCTTGTAAATCTTATACCTATATGAACTGAAAAAAACACCTATTGAGTAATGCTAATGCTAATCACGTGCTTCATTTGACATTATTTTGATGTTTCTAAAAATGCAAAATTTCGACATATTTGACATGTAATCCATCGCGCCGGATTGGAATTTTAATTTTTTTTTTTTATTTTTAATTTCTTTAATATTGCAAGGTCAATTTATTGCCTATATTAACCATAGTGTAGAAGATGCGTGAAAAGGCGCCATCACTGGTAAGCAATTGCAAAATAATTAAAAAGATTTCGATTTTTGAAGTTAAACACGTCAGGTGGCTAGGGTGCAACTTCCCGAGGTTATTATAAAGATTATTTATAAAATATATGATTACAAACGACATAACCACCATGTTATGTAGAAAATACAAAATGTGTACCTGGTTGCCTACTTTTGGTCACATGGTTTATGATGTATTTATAAAAAATATGAATCTGTATCATCGTATAAACATCATAATTCATAATGTAATTATTTGGCGACATACCTAGATCGTAATTTTTTAGACCTTAGACGAGAAAGCTGCACGCCGCTTACGAGCTCGCCACAGATTCAAAGCAATTGTTAGGTTGGCGATAGAAAATCTGTACTGGTTAGATGACGACGATAGGATAATAAGCGATGACGTTCAAAGAAATATTCAAGTGTTTACGCGAAAAAAAGCTAAGAAAAGTGCTTTAACTATTCAGGTAAAAATATATCAATCTTTTTATAACTTTAAACCTTGATATAAATAAAAAAAGTTCAAAACTATGTATTTGTGTTTCAGGAAAAATCAATTTTGAACAAACAAAAGGAATATCGTACTGAGGAAGACAAGCAGATTTTGAACAGAGCAATTGGTGGATTGAAATGTTTCAGAAGATACCCCTCTGTAAATTTTTGAGTTTTTAATAGTAAAGTAAATCACATTAGCGAATAGCTCTTTACCCTTTGGGTTTAATTTTTTAATTGCATCGTTACCAATGAATTCAGTTAAACACGATAGAACTTTGCTATGAGCGAGT
The DNA here is from genome assembly GCA_963680705.1 of Rhagium mordax. Taxonomy (NCBI): domain Eukaryota; kingdom Metazoa; phylum Arthropoda; class Insecta; order Coleoptera; family Cerambycidae; genus Rhagium; species Rhagium mordax. Next base: position 2,015,029 of record OY796660.1, on the reverse strand, counting down.
CTACGTCCAAATTTCTTTTCATGCAGGAAGAAATTTTAAGGTGTTTCTGTCGTACTAGTAATGTCCCAGATCGTTGCACTTTTTTCAGGATGTGAAACGTCAGCTGGCAGCCGTCACTTATTTTTGCTACTTTGGACCAGGTCACAATATCGTAAAGCAATATCACAAGCCCCACGCAATGTATTTCATGATGGCCGGTGAGGCTACAGTCAACGTAAGGAGGTTCGATAAAGTACTTAACGAGTGGGTTGAGGAAATCACGGGAACCATCTCAGCAGGCACCATGTTTGGGGAGGTCGCCCTTCTTCACGGCATCTACAGACTTGCCACCATCACCACAACCAGTTAGTAGTAATTCTAGTGTACATGCGAGCAAGTACCATACTTGTTAAATGTACGCGATATTTCCATTGAAACATAACCGCTACTTTGTAGCGGATAGTGATAATATCTTATTTCTTAGCACATTGCGAGTTTCTGATGATAAAGAAAGAAGATTTTGACTTGGTGTTAAAAGAGACGGTTCTCAAAGCTTGGGAGGAGATTCAAAGAATCATGAACAAATACACCTACTTTAAAAATTGGGATAGCGTTACCAAAAGGGAATGCAGCATCGTATCAAGGACAAAGGTATAAGTCTATTTTATTCGTCAAACAATAGTGGGGCAGAAAATTCTTCACAATCAATACCGATGATATTTAGTCATAAAACAAAGAATCACATCTTTTTCAGTCGTTTGAACCAGAAGAAACAATTCTGGGGGATGGAAGCGGGATAGCCAGTTGCGTTTACTTTGTCACAAAGGGATCATGCCACATCATTGAGAACATGCATGTGGCGGTGGGTCGTGAACGTGGCATTAAAACATATAAACTGCACATCCCAAAGGATGACACAATCAAGAAGAAGGATGAAGTGACATTGAGCCTCATATTAAAGAAATATCTGATACAAGGTAACTATACGGAGATACTGTTTTTTTATATATATATAATTCCTTGTTGCAATTATTTCCTTCGTTTGTTTAATCGATTCTTCAAAAGATAATCTTTACTATATTTCTAAGATCTTATAAATAAAGACATTTATTATTATTATACTTTTTATTACTTAGGTAGCGAAAATAGATCAGAGAGTGACAAATATGAATCAGAAGAACCAGTAAAGAGTACTACAAGTTTACCTCGTATGAGTGTAAGCATGGAGATGAAGTCAGTCAATATCATTACAAATTCTTTAAACGAAACGTGATCCTATTTTTGTTTTCAGTTCTAACTTCACATGTACTCCCGTTATGGACCTTAATGTGGAAACCCATTTTATTAGGGTACGTTTTTTGCACATATTAAAGAAAACAATTTGAGTGGAAGTTTTTTACTACTTCTGCTGCAGATTTAGGTGACCAGAACCTCTTTAAATTTGAATTAGTTTTCCCCGACCCTGCATAACGCAAGTACATTTTCTTTGGATACCTGATAAAGTTATTATTACTACTACTACTAAATGTTCTTTTCAATTGCTTGTTACATGTGCAGGTTTGTGAGTTGACTGAGGGAGCCTGTTTCGGTATAGGCGAAAGTTTCCAGAGAAGGCGAGTGGTGGCAACAGTGCCCACAAATTGCCTACTCGTGCCCCGATACTGGATTCTGAAAAATAACAAAGACAACATTTGGGGTATGGTCCAGCAATTTCTGAATCAACATATCCCAAGCTCAGAGAAAATTTTCCAGCGGTACATCGAAGAACAGAAGTTTATCCGTTACAGAAAAAATTTGATTAGGGACCTTTTACGTCAGAAGAAAATCTCAAACAACAATTGTATCCATAATATCCCGTTCAGTATCCGTCTTAAACAGGGCGTCGACGTAAATTACCACGTATATGATATATAGGTACCTGTTATTTCTAAATTGTGTAGAACGTGTTAAATCTATAAAATAAATATGTGAAAAACAATCTTCATTATTTACAATATTTATAATTTGTAGTTTTTATTGAGTAATTCTTTATGTTAGCATATCATTTGCTTACGCGCTTATGTCAAAAAAGATAACACTTAACAGTTTTGTCATTGGCCCTTTAATAAAATTTGGCCGGCCAGTGCTCGGGCTTCAAGCAACATCCCGACAAAAAAGGAATCAATAGTATTCTGGATCGAAAATTATCGACTCTTCCGATCCATAAAAGCTACTGGAGTAATGTCTACTCGATTAAAAATTTGTATACTTGGTGTTCTCCGAATATGAGTGGTAAGTGTTTTTAAGCTTTAAGCTAATTAGTTCTTCTAATTAATTAGAAATCTGTATACTCCAGTGTCTTTCAAAAATGGGCAAACGAATATGTAGTCTTTTAACCCTCACTAAATGGAAATACAAATTTTGCGCCTCAGTGTTACTGTTAAAGACCACCACTTTCTCTCAACTCATAATGATCCCCTTGCTAAAAATCATATAATATTTAGAACTTCACTTAAAACCTCATTATTAATAATTATAGTCAGTATGATCATGAACATAAAACATAACCCATAACCTCAATCGCTAAGTGTCAACTGTCAAATAGAAAGTAACACGTGACTTAGCGACCAATCAATCAAAAAGCGTGTTTTCACGAGCACCTTAAGCTAACCAAGCATAGTATTTACACCAAAGCGGACACTTATAGGTTTGCTTCGTATATACCATAAATTAACTTACTAAGGAACTACTAGTGGTTCCCTATAAGCTTACAAACTTTTAACGTCTAAAGTTTGACGTATTGACATTGTGTAAACCGACTCGAAGAGACCGGAGCATTATATTTTTTATTATTACATTTTATATTACGTATTTTTACCAGCTCGCGTTACATGCAGAGAGCACCTTCATTGGTAAGCATTTATAGTATACTTATTAAAAAAATAATTTAACATAAAAGGAAATGTACAGGTTGTAAATTGAATCGGTTGCTATTACATGTACAAGATGCAATAAAGCTGGGACGGATAGTCGAACCAATAGCAATAATCCTGCAAGTTCGTGGACCTGTACGCGTCTTTTATTAAAGAAAGGATTTGACCTAATACATATTCGTTAACGTAACTGTAACCATAGACTGGCAGAAATGCATTTTCTTAGGCTCACTAATATAAACTGTAGAATTTCGTGATTCGATTTCTCTCGATCAGATTGTCTTTTTAGACCCCAGAGGAGAAAACTGCGCGACGTTTGAGGGCTCGTCATAGATTCCAAGCAATTGTCAGGTTGGCCATACAAAACCTAGAGTGGTTAAGTGAAGGTGAAGAAGAACTAGGTGATGATATTCAAAAAAATATCCAAATACTTACCCATAAAAAAACTAAGAAAGCTGCTTTAACCATCAAGGTAGGAACACCAAAGCAACGCCCATCTGCTAGGCTGGACACGTTGCTTTGGTGTGATAGGACAAGCGTAGCAACAATGAAGCTAGTTGCTAGTCCCCCGATAGCCTGATATTAACCGTGTATTTGCGTTTCAGGAAAAGGCGATTTTGAGTAAAAGAAAAGAATATCGCACTGACGAAGACAAGCAGTATTTGAACAAAGCAATTGGCGGATTGAAGTGTTTCAGGAGATATCCCTCGGTAAATGCTTAAGGAAGCCTTGTCGTTATCACTTGTTCACCCTTCACCCACCACCTTCCTACTTTAATTCGAATTTGTCAGTATATCCACCACCTTAATTTTAGTAATTTTTTTCAGAATGTGAAGGGTCAGCTGGCAGCCGTCACTTATTTCTGTTACTATGGACCAGGTCGTAAGGTCGTAAAACAGTATCATAAGCCACACGCAATGTATTTCATGATTTCTGGTGAGGCGTCCGTCACCGTGAGGCGTTTCGATACCGTACTTCAAGAATGGGTGGAAGAAGTAACGGGAACTATCACAACAGGATCTATGTTTGGGGAGGTGTCGCTTCTTCACGGCATCGACAGACTTTCCACCATCACCACGATCAGTTAGCAATCTATTTTAATTGAGAAATGCTTTTGTGTATATTTGGAGGATGTGTATTGACTACAGTCACGTCCCATGTACACGTTCTTTAAATTTGGTTTTTTCTCTGATTTAAATTCTTTCTTCAAACGCTCCGATCGAGGAACGCCTAGATAAATAAACACTATTATTTTACCGTTGTCAATACTTTCACAGTCTAAGAAGGTCCCTTATTTGTAAACATCCTACAGGTTCCTTATTGACTAGTTTGCCATTTCGCCATTATATATTTTGTAATTTTCGTTAAATACGACCCTTCTACACGCACCCGCCACTGTTGCCTATGTTGGTAGCAAACAATATCTGTACTGAGATTAACCATTATTAATCTAGTAAGTTCCTTGATCAGAGCTTCAAACTAACAAATTTGTTATAGTGTTGTATATGCAACACATAATACACGCAATGTGTTGAAGGTCACATATACAACAAACTAATTTATTCTTATGCGTTATCGTAATGCTATCGTGTAATTATGATAAATTTGCACAAGATCAGTTGAAACTAGACATTACTAGATCAATAAGTATCCTTATAAACTGAGGACGTTTGAGGCGAATTGATTCCGTTTTTACTCCGTTTTCATCGATCAAACAAACCTTGGAAATAATATACGCAATAAAATGTTCCTAATTTTTTTTACTTTGTACTTCAGCCAATTGTCTGGGCTTGCATCTAAGCCTGATAGTTGGATACTGTTTATTCCTCAGCCTCATGTGAGTTTCTGATGATACAAAAAGAAGACTTTGACTTAGTGTTAAAAGCGACGGTCCTAATGGCTTGGGAACAAACTCAAAGAATCATGAACAAGTACACCTATTTTAAAAATTGGGATATCGTCACCAAGAGGGAGTGCAGTATCGTATCGAGGACAAGGGTATGAAATTTTTATTATGTTAACTATTTGCTTTGACTTTTTCAGTTTGTCAACAAATATTGCATTTTAACTCCTACTAGTTAGTCCACAAATAGGGTTATTTCATGTTAAAGAAAAACTTAAAAATACCTATCAATTTGGATAGTAGAATATGCAAGCATAATGTATTGGTAAATACCATGTCTTTATTATTTGTTAATTATTCATAAATCAATAAAAAGTATCGTCAATAATTTCAAATTTTATTAACTTCTGACGTCACGGTTTAGAACTAAATCTAGGAACATTTGTTTTTGTTAAGATTCCTCACTAGCAATCTAGCAATAGAAAAGCGGGAAAAGCGGTGGTCAGGTAGAGTCATTTGTCATTTGACACTTGTGTTGACAGTTTGCTTTTGCTTTAGTTTGTGTTAGTTCATCATTTTTTACTATTATGGAGCCTAATTTCGTTAAAGCTAGCAGTGAAAATTTACCTGAAGTGAACTACGTTATGATTCAGGAATTCTTTGCGAAAAATATGGACTATTTAAGTGTCGAGTTTAAGAGAAATGTGAGGTTAGTTTTCTTGAGATATTTCATTTACGCTATACTGCGCATGCGAAAACATGTACTTAATATTTTCAAATTACAAACCGAGTTTAAAAATACGTAGGCGCAAAAAAAATACTTTTTTTCCAAATATACAGTATTTTTAAGTGTTCCTGATTGTACATTTAACATAAATATAAATTGTGAAATAACCCCATTACCAGGTTTTTCAATTATTTTTGTGCGTCCAAAGAAATTAATAATTGAAGAGTTTTTCTGTTTAAATAATATTACGTGACCAGCATCTTGACTGAATGCCCAACTAATTCTAATATTCCAGCTTCGGATAGAGTACTGGCTAACTTTCTGTAGCCCTATGAGAACACTTACGAGAGTAGGCATGTTTTAGTGTTGAATTTAAAAAGTGGACTGACCAGTATTGAGTAAGTATTACATCTCTTTCAGTCTTTCGTTCCTCAAGAGACAATTCTGGGAGACGACCATGGCATCAAGAGTTGCGTTTACTTTGTCACCGACGGATCGTGTTACATTATCGAACAGATGAATTTGATAGAAAATTTCGATCGGGGCATTAAAACTTACAGTGTGCACATTCCCAAAGAAGACGAGGTCAAGGAGGACGACAACGCAACGATAAGCCTTATATTAAAGAAATATTTGACCGATACAACTACTCAAGGTAACTATAGATGGAGAATTAGTGGTTTATTAGACAAATGAAATAACTCCATTACATTTAGTATAATTCGGACGTATTGGACAAAAATGTGGACGAGATCCGAGCCAGACAATTTTTGAAATTATCTTTATTCAGTTGTTGATAAGTATTGTGTGAAAGATGAAAACTAAATGTAACGTAACAATGCATCCTGTGAATACAAATTCTCTTCAACTTAAGTGTGAAACCATAACAATTTTTGTGTTGCTCAGGTAGCTTAGAGGAAAGCATGGCAGTTAGGGAACCACCAGAAGGATCACAAAAGAGCAGCGTCAGTGTACACTCGAGTGTACATAAGACTCTGAGTTCAGACGCGAATGTGAAGTCAAGGTCGGTCAATACTACCACAATTTTTTAGATGAAACATGTAGGTTCTCTTTTTTTATTTTAGCTCCACTTTCTTCTCCTGCTGTCCCTCTGAACAATTAGACCTTGAAACTCATTTCATCAGGGTACGTTAGTTTTTCTAGCTTTACATTGATTCAGATGTTATTTGTTATAATTTACACAGGTTTGCGAGTTGACGGAGGGGGCCTGTTTCAATATAGGTGAAAATTTGGCTAGGCGACGAGTTGTGGCAACGGTGCACACAAAATGCCTACTCATTCCGAGGTACTGGCTAATGAAAAACAACAATAATAACATTTGGGGTTTGGTGCGGCAGTACCTGAATCAGCACATCCCAAACACGGAGAAGATTTTCAAACGGTACCTCGAAGAGAAAAAGTTTATCCAATACAGGAAGAATCTGATCAGAGATCTTTTGCGCCAGAAGAAAATTGCCAGCAACAATTCCATCCATAATGTCCCATTTAGCATCCGCATTCGAGAGGGCATCGATGTGAACTATCATTTATAAAAGAAACATATATTTATTTTTAATTATTTATGTACAAATTGTGAAATCTATAAAATAAAATATATTGTAAAAAATCAGTAATCTTTGGCACTTAATTTTAAATATTAAATTTACTTCTAGTATTCAAAGCTCACATAATTATTTTCTAGAATAGTTCTCAATATTCTGTATAATATATAATTTGAAGTTAAAGAGTGAATATACAGCAGTGTTGTTTGAAAAAAATTTTCTTTTCAAATCAAAAAAGAATAGTTAAAAAAAGTAATATCTGCGAGTTCTCAAACTACATATTTTAAAGTGAGAATTCGAAAATAAGAGTTCCAATTCCTTCATCATTAAAAGTTCAAAGGAATTTACAGACATACCTACCAGTTATGGAATTCACTAAATTTATAAAAGGTTCGTGCAGAATTTAAGTTTAAGTACTAATATACATGGTCCCTGCTTAGAAAACGTGTATGCAAATGTTGCATTTATGTACACGTTTTCAATTTTACAAAAATTCACTTAAAAATACTATATGCTTGGTATTACGACATATAACAATAAAAAATATAGAAGAGATCTTTGTTGTTTATATTAAAATTGTACGTCTCGAAATTACTGGGTGTGCAATACAGACTTTACAAATAAGTACTAGAGTGTTCTCCAGTGATAGTAAATTATCGACTATTACGATTGTGCTTCCGAATAGGCACAGCCTAAATACATTTTACAAGTCAAGCTGTTGGCGTCAGTCTTGTGCTAGGTGTCCAATATGAGATAAGAACAATCAGAAACTGCAAATCATTGCAAACATAATTTATTAATTAGCAATACTTGCGAGATTATTTCCCGCCCATCATTTTCGATCACGCATCAGTTTCACTTGATTTTCGAAACGTCATACATTTAAGTCAGCCACTTTGTACAGCCAGCTATCGTCAGAGGGGTATGTCAGCAAAGCGAGCATTTTAAATGTTCATTACGAGCCGTTTGCAGTATAGGCATATTTTATTACGTAATACTCCCATTATCGATCAGGTATCTCGGTTGTTCTTCTAAAGAAAAGTGTCTTGACTAGATATCTACGCAACTTGCACAGACCATATTCATTTGGACTATTTCTACAATTACTTAAAGCACTTAACATTAACAGAAACAATCATTAAACTATATTACTATTATAATAAATCTAAACAATTCAGTGTTTCTTCCAAAAAGGGTCTTTTGGTTTGGAATGTCATGTTTAGAAAATCTGAATATATCTTCGCACGCGTCAGCGCATTTAAGAAACGGTTCGCAAACAGCCCACTCAAACTGGAATGCATTGAAGCTAACTACGTCTACACTGGAATGCTCTCCCAGTCCTTGCTGTTACTGTTCACATAGTGCACGTCCCCATTATCACTGTTCACATTTACAAAAGGATTATTTACAGAGTTAGTCTTCTCCTTTATAATGCTCTTGTTTTGAGGCATGTTCACGTAATTATCTGACGACTTGACAATGTCAGTGTTATTATTTGTAGTCTCCCCGGGTTCCTCGCTGATCTTCGGAGGTATGTGGTAACTGGGATTCGAGTAGCTGGTGGTATTTGTCGGACTTTGTGCTGGTGTTTCGCAATCTGACTCGCTCTGTTGCCGAAGCATGGGCAGCAACTCCGGGCCGTTTCCATCCACCGAGGTCAGGTGCTTGCGGTTGCTTACGTTGAAGTCGAATACTTCACCTAAAACATGAGCGACAGGTTACAAACGTACCGACCCAAACGATAAATACATAAATAGCAGTAAGAAATATAATATACGCACCTGCGTCCGCTCTCGGACTAAAGATTGCGATCGGTTTCATACTGAGGTAGCCTGAATCTTCGAGAGGTTCTTGTCCAACTGATTCGTTGACATAGTGAGGCGTTGAAAGGGCCTCAAATGTCGGAGGACTTAGCATTGACAAATAGTCGCTTTTGCCGTCCTCAAGTCGCTGAGTGTTCATCACCAGGTAGGGATCATTTAGATCGATGTAATGCTACAAGAAGTAATTTATCAAAATCAAAATATGACTGCTAAGAAGTACTTAATTTGTTAGACTTACTTTTCTTAAACTGTCTTCCAGCAAGCTCCCTATTATTTCAGTCAATTTCGAAAATGAAGGTCGGGCTAGGGGCTTGGGCGCCCAACAGTCAGTCATCATCTTGTAGCTGCAATCGAATTTATTATATTTATGGTGAATTCTGAGGGTTAGAAAATAATAGCTTACATTGCTCTCGGAGCATAATCTGGCGACTCCATGCGATAGCCTTCCACCAGTTTTTGGTACAACCTCTCGTCTGCTTCCATCCCTGGGTAAGGGGTTCTGGCCAACGAAAAGAACTCCCACAGTACGATACCAAAGGACCATACGTCGGATTGAGTAGAAAACACTCTGTCCCTGATCGACTCTATTGCCATCCATTTTACTGGCAACGGACCCTAAAACGATTTAATCGGGCATAAAAACAATTAAATTAGAAACGTAGTTACACTTACGTCGCCTCGCTTTTTGTAATTGTCGTTTTTGTACATGCTTTTAGCCAAACCAAAATCGCATATTTTCACGACGTTGTGGTCAGCCAGGAGGATATTTCTCGCCGCCAGATCTCCATGAAGCACCTGCAACGTTAGGACGTAACAAATCATGAAACTAAAACTGTGACGTAAAATACCTTTCTGGAAGCCAAATAGTCCATACCCCTTGCCACCTGGAAGGTCCACGCAAGCAGGTCTTTTGTGCAAATAGGCTTCACGTTTCCTTTGTAGTCGCCCTTATAATTCGACCTCCACTCAGGCTGAACGCTATTGTTGCTGAGTACCATACCCTCCTCTGTAAAAGCAAAGCCGTATTTTATAGGTCGCTTATTACTGTCTTATTTGTATTTATGCGTTACCTTGCATTACGTTGGTCATCTCCGTGTTTGCTGACGTGCCACTATTGGCGTTGGCACGGTAATCGCCCATGTTATTTGCTGGCGGTAGAATTTGATGGTTGCTGCTGTTGGAAAAGGTCAATGCGGCATATTTCAGTAAGGGAGACTGAGTGTTACTGAGGAAAAAATAACCCTTCATGCACTACCTACACATTAGTATACCTACTTCTGAGAGCGCAAAACAAGGTTCAGTCGTTTGTGAATGATTAGGTGTTAAATACGTTGTAGCGTTCAACATGTCGAACGAGGTGTAGGTAAAAGTAAAAAATTTGCTATTTATTTGTAATAAGTTTGTTTGCGATGACTGAACCTTCTTTTGTGGTTTGTTATCTTGCACCACCACCAAGATATAGATTAAACTGACTTACCTTCTGTCACTCGACACTGAGTAAGTGCGATCGAACAATTCTTGTCCGATCAGGTAGTCTATTTTACCCGTTTTTGGATCTACTTGATCTATATAATTATCCCTGTGCCTGAGAAGGTAATTTTGTAAATTACCGAAGCGGCAGTATTCAACGATCACTAATAATTCTCCTAAAAAAATAACATTTAGCTCGTACAGAAGTTTTAACTATCAGGAAATCCAGAGATTTTTAAACAATGCGGTTCTTACTTTTTGCCACATTTTTCGTACAAGCGCCCAGTAAGTTAACGACATTCAAATGTTTCCCCAAGTGTACCATTATCTTCAACTCCGAGGCCAAGGCTCTGATGTACGTATTATCTGCATTTTTCTTAACCATTTTGACAGCTACAGTACTTACAATTTCCCCTTCAATGATATTCTTGGCTTCCCCTTTCATTACAACCCCGAAAGCTCCAGAACCCAACTGCTTCCCTATAGAAGAAACATTGAAGTTTATATTTTCTACGTTTAGACATTTCAGCTCCTAAACTTTCTAAATTTCTTCTGGTTACGTACCTAACTTCAAATGTTCGATGGGAAACTCCCATTTTTGATCGTAAGGCAGCAGCTCAGCTTGGTCGTCTATGCCGAGTTCAGGATTTATGTTTTCCACCGCTCCCTTTTCGAAATTTGCCAGGCCCAGTTTCTTGAGTTCTCGTTGCAGTTGCTATCAAACACAGATCATGGTTCTTAACTTGTGAAGAAAATATTAAGCTACAATTTCTTACCTTTTCTTTCCTTAGTTTTATAGCAATAAATACAATTGCGCCAATAAACAAGATACTGAGGAATATTATTATAAATATGAACCATTTCTGTCCTCTCGGGAGATCTAAAAAAGCACAAAAGGGAAACTCAGCATTAGGAAAAACTCACAAGCGAGTGAACACAAACTTGAAAAATAAAAAAAATGTGAATAATGGTGACCAAACACAAAGCAAATTTTATTCATAATACTTACTCGTAAATTTAACTGCTTGCCTCCTGCTGACAGTCCCTACCCTGTTGCGTGCTTCGCACTTGTAAGTGCCTTCATCTTTCGCATCAGTATGGTGGAAAATAATTTTTTGATTACTAGCGTCCACCTGGATTCTGCTTGGCTCCAGTGGATTAAATAAAATATCGTCCTAAAAAGGGAGTACGTTAAGACAATTTACGACACCTTCAAAAACTTGCGTCCACAAAATGCACCACATACGCTACCCAAGGCATACTTATTAATTGTATTACAATATTTCGATTCTTCAGTCATATTTACCTTATACCAACTGACAGTGGGTTTGGGGATGCCGAATACTTCACAATACATCACTAACACCTCTGGCAGAGCCATTTCCAGTTCGGATGTCATATTTGACTTGTAGATCCTGGGCGCTTCTGGTTCTGTTGAAATAAAAATTGAGTACGTTAAACTGGTTAGAACAGTGGTAATTCGAAGGCAAGCAAAAAGCTATTGTTAGTTTGTGTGATAAAGGCCTCGATGAGAACTGAATGTTTCATTGACTACTGAACGGCAGTAGTAACATGATTAACAAATATCGTGAGGAAACCAAAAGAAATAGTCCTCGGAGAGCATTTGAAGTTTGCTAAAGATTTCGATCTAAAGCCTTGAAGAAAAATAAACACCCTTCTCTTCAATAATTAAAATGTTAAAAATGATATGATTTTCCAATTTCCCATGTAATTTAAATTTACTGTAATGAAAAGCCGCCCTAGCGAACATACAAACCAAGTAGGTACTATCAATGACAAATGTAAACTATAAAGACATGGAACGACATTGTTGTATTTGAAGCAAGAAAATGTATAAAATGCGGTTGGACACTGCCAGAGGGCGACATTAAATTTTTCTTCTTACTCTGTTAATAGTATCCATAAAACATATATTACAATATTGCTTTAAAGTTATTTCAAAAAAACTTATTAAATATTTAAAACCAGTAGTATCAGTAAAGAAACAGAGAAAGAACAGTATCGCCCTCTGGCAGTGTCCAACCGCATTTTGTACATTTTCTTGCTTCAATTACAACAATGTCGTTCCATGTCTTTATAGTTTACATCTGTCATTGGTACTATAAAATCCTACAGAAATGCCATAATTTCTGCATACTGTCACGAGATGTCACCACTCACCAAAATAATGGTTACAACAGAGACTTTATAGGGACAATGACGACAATAGAGCCAAAGTCACGCCCATGCCAACCCGCCATTATGAGGCTAAATTTATCAGGACTAAACACCTTAAATTTTTTGTTTTGCAAATTTATTTTCAATATTCATTTTAAATTTTGTAATTCTAGCTTGGATTCATCGTAACATTTAAAAACTAATAGGTTAGAATTCCAACCAACAAAAGGCATTTTGGATTTGTTTTCTTTAGTTGACTATTGAAACACTCGCCAACAATGAGGCATGGCAATGACGAGAAATAAACTAACCCCAAACTTACCTAATGAATACAATATACAATATAAAATTATTAAATAAGTCTTTAAATAGTTCTTTTCACAATACACTAATCACAAATAGTTTTAGTTTCAAATAAGTCACAATAAATTGTTAAAGATACACAAAATATGAAAGTAATATATATTTTGACATTTATGGCAACGCAGTGGCAATTTATTAATTTCAACCGTCCCTACCAATACTACTACTACTACTCTGTTTAGGCAATGAGTAAAATTATTATTTTTACTCAATGGTTTAGAGGGGCTTGGCACCACTTGGGCATTTACCACGATCACTTTAAAATTAATTGAAAGTGGGCATTTACCTCACCATCTATTTTATGTAATCTGTGATCTGCGATCTCAGATAAACAAAAGTCAAGTTGGTCAACCTGGTGACTGTCATTGCATTGACGATTGACATTTCTGCTGTCAAAAATTTAAAATAATATGGCGCCTTTATGTTCTGTGTTTGGCGCTAGTATTTATTATTGCAACGAATTACGCAAAAATAAGGAGGAAGAATTACTATCTGTATTCAGAAATTGTTATTTTCTTGCCCAGGTAAGTAGGTAATATCTAATATCTTTCTTGTTTTTGTCTAAAGCTACAATATTAGGTTAATTTTACAAATTTTTGAACTTTCCAAGTTCATTCACAGTGGACAGGGTTACAATTACTCCAGAACAGACGGAGATTTTCGTGAAATAGCAGATAAAAATAGGAATACTATTAATAAAAAGCCGGTAAAACTAATTTTGATAAAGTGCATAAGCAAGTAGTACTTCAAAGTACATAAACAACGGATACATACATACTGTATTAGTAGATTTCTTATTGATATTTAAAGATTACAGAGTTCAATTGACTAGATCGTTATTATACTTACCGGCAACATAAAAGGACATGTTTTTGTATGAATAATCTCCATTTTTCTTAGTAATCCGACAACTGTATAAACCATCGTCACTGTAATTTGCGTTTGATATTTCCAGTTTAAGCTTTTTTGAATACTTGGTAGAACTTTTTGTTAATTTGTGTTCTGAAATGAGAAAGTTTAATCGAACCGCCGTTTTACGGTGTAAATATTTATACATACTATCATCGTTCTTAAGAATTTTCTCATTGTGGAACCAGTTGATATCGGTATAGTTATATATCGAAGCACCACATACGATTGATATTGGGTCGTCTCTGGCAACTGTAGCAGTTCTACTCTCTTCATTTACGTCTATTGTGCTGTCCAAACCGAACAGGTCGAAGCCATTTTTGATGTCTAACGCAAACATTTCAAAAAACATTGTTTACACATGCTAAGAATTGATGAAAGTAATAATAATAATGAAATCGGCTACAACGGAAACTATTCTTTTAGAATAATGTAGGCAACGAGATGATCCTTTGTTACAACTTCCAAAACATTTTCTCAAATTTGATTGGTTTGAGTTTGAGGAAGTCTTGTTATCGTCGATTTACTCTTACAATAATTAGTTACGCTTTCAATATATTATTTAAAAAAACTGGTACCTGAAACGTAAAATCCCGAAAAGGCCTGGTCGGACCCTTTATAGTTTCTTGCAAGACATTTTATGTAACCAGATTCAGAGGCGTTGATAGTTACTTCTGATATAAATTCGAATCCCTCCTTTTTTGACGTGGTTCCGTTTATCTAAAAAATAAGAAAAATTTGTGTTAGAATGATGCGTTTTTTAATCATACTTGAAGACATTTTTTTATCTCCTACAAGGTTCTATCTATGGTATATATTCGTTTATCCCATTTACCATGTTTTATAGCCCTCGTATAGTATAGCTTGAATCTTACCGGTAAATAACTGCAACTCTTTGTTTGACAATCCTTATAGTACCATTCAAACTCAGGCTCAGGATAAGCATATGCGTAACATTTTACTGTACTGGGTGTGTCGATTAAGTGGAACGGCTCGCTTTCTATGCGAACAGACGGTTTATCTAAAACAAGATGAGGCTAAATTAATACGAAGATTTTATACATAATTATCTTTAAGCTTTTATTTTTAGACGAGAATCGTGGTCTTAAAGTTCAAACAATTTTGACGATCAGCTTTCAGTGTTCACCTTACCTGTAACGTTGAGGAAGAGACTCAACGATTTTTCCGTTTTGTTGTTACTAGCCAGCAGGGTGTAATTACCAAAATCGGTAATGGCGATGTTTTTGATTTTCAAAAATGCAGTGTACGAGGTAAAGTTTGTCTCGTACTTATTCCCTTCTCCCAACGGAATTGATTCGTTTTTGTTGTTCAGCCTAAACGAAGAAACAACACAGATGATTATTTTATTAAATTATTATGGGATTAGTTTTTAATTCCACCGAGTACGTACCAAGTCACCATCGGTTTGGGATGTCCTCTAACGTCTAAACTCCATTGCACTGACGATTCCCCCGCAGAAGCGATAAGTGAGTAAACGTCGTTTGGTTCAGATATGTTCAGGTAATATTCGTTTACTCCTAGAAAAAAATTACAGTGGAAGAATTAAAGCTCCACGGTCTAAATATAATATAGACTAGAAAATTTTTGCATTGGGAATTTGGAAAAGGGCTCAGTATAGGACCCTGTGACAGTCCTGTTCAGTTTTGATAATTGTTCCCGCTCTAAAATTCAGCAATATTATTACCTTTTGAAAGTAACTAAATATTTCACAAATCAGTATGAAACTTATAACTGATTATAAAATAAATTGATCCTGTCGTTTTCACGAGGAACTCATTTGTAAATATAGTACTTAAGACCACATTATTTGGTACCTACGTATGACTTCCAGAAATCATAAAAATGCAATTAGCGATAAACACCTGAAGGGAAATAAATTATGCTAAGTATATTTGACAATCAGATATTAATAAGTATTAAACATAATGTTTAATTACTATATTTTATTGTACATTAAATTCATGTTTGTAATTTGGGATATGAGAATTAATGTTCCTTTATTACTATTTGGATATAAATTCACCTCCATGTATGTACGTAATATAATGATGGAGGTTTTTATTACATGAATAGTGTATGTGTAGAAGCATAAATAAACGTAGTTTTTCTTAAGGGACCATATTTAACGCGAGGCAAACACGCCAAGAATCCTGAGGTGCTAAAATTTTTGACACTGGATTGCTTCTAAACGAAGAGAAAAGAGGTTCTGATCTTCATCAGAAGGTACTATTACTACTACTTGTCTGGACTCTTTAACTCAATTTGTTCAAAAGTAACGCGAGGAGCGTGCTGTATAAATTACTTACCATATATTTTTACATCTGTATACGAGAAGGAATTGTGGCCTTGCGTGTCGCTGACGTTACAGTAATAACGACCCTTATCTTTCATCGTAGCGTTCTCTATGGTTAATGTTTGTAATTTTTTGTCATATCCTATGTTCATTGGGATGGAAGTGTTCATTCGGGTGTCCTAGAAGAAATAATAAAAAATTGTTGTAAATTTTATCAGCACCAGTAAAAATATGAAAAGAGGTGGACCGGTCACATTTTTCGAAAACGCGCTTATATTTTTGTTGTAAATTAAAATATACTCACATCATACACTTTATTAGGTGGTATCCAATGGAAAGTTATGGTATTGGTGGTTTTTATAACGCAGTCCAGTTTTAACTGCTCTCCAACAACCGTATGGCCGCCACTCTTGTCCTTTATATCTGGTTTCGGTAAATAACTAACGGGTACTAGCAAAAGTGAAAAAATATTAACAAATCTCAATGACAATAGAAACAAACATATATTATGTACAAAATGGTGGTAAATGAAAATTAAGCTAGATAGTTAACATTAAGCATTGTAGACATCAAGCATTACCAACACCAACAACTGGACAACGTGTGAGAGATTTAGAGACAGAGAAGAAAATGTGAGATAAGTGGGGTGGAATGCCATTTTTGTGTTACTTGCACTTCCACGGTGTGATTAATAATTTGGTATTGTTTAATTATACTAAATAATTTTGTACAAGAAAAGGGGATGTTAAAAAATTTGAAAAATAGCCCCGTACCGAACCTAAATACTTGGACAATTTTATGTTTTCGTTTAGGTTCCGCATAGAGGCCAATTTTGCCTCTTACCCTTTTATTTCGTTTTTTATCTGAAAGATATCAACAAAACGTGCGTTCTCACCCCACCAACAAGAGAAAACAACGTGAAATAGCCATCACCAGAAGTACTTCCGTCTCTTACTTACGACTAGAGTCGATTGTCAAATGCACGTAAATATCATCCGATTCCGCATTTCGAGTAAAAGTACAAATATAAATTTGTTGCTGACTTAAATCTGATATGTAAAACTTGTATCCAGTTTTTGGGTCGTAACTAGTGTCCTCTACCTGAAAAATAAACGAGTAGGTTACAAACAAAAACAGGCAAGGGTCGTACGCTGGACGCTTCACACGATTGAGATCTTGGTGTTTTTGTTTGTAACTTTAAGCTGTTAGAAAAAAATGAACGTACTTTCCACAATCATGTGAACGTAGGCAGCCTGATCAGAGCCGTTTTTGGTGAATATGCAATCGAAAAATATATCTTTGTCTTTTTCTTTCGTGTCGTTCGTGAAGTAGCCATACATGGGATTGTAACGGTACAGAGTGTGGATTTCGTTCGTAACGTCCAATGGCACCTTTACGAGTAGAAACCCAAGTTTAATTACATTACAACCAATAGGTTGGTTTTAACTGAACTATTTATCCAAAAAAACCATCTTACTTACATCCTCTCCAGTTATTAAAGTTAAATCCACGTGCACATTAGGCGAGGTTGGTTTGCAAGGTATAATTGCCTCCTGGAATTGCGTTACAACGACTGTTTCCACAACGTTGCCCCCTTCCAAGGTAGATAAGTGTTCGTCATCTGAAAATAAATTATGTATTAATGGCAATTAGCCAAAACTAAATATCTAAGTAAGTAGACATAGCATCATATGTTGTGAAATAGCCTACTGATAGTCTTGACCTGAAGCCTCTTAAGCATTTATGGGGATTCCACCTAAACTCATTATCCCTTCAGCACGATTGTGCTCTAATTTGATTGCCAAAGGGACAACCACAAGGTTCCAACCCCTTTCAGGAGAAAGGAATATTCGTTCTCCTTCAGTAGTGTTTGTCGTATGCTACTCACCATTGACGTATAAATATATGCTTGCGCTTTCAGTTTCACTTTCCTTGTCGGCATCTGCATGATGACAATAATAAAAGCCCACGAAAGGGTAGGTCATGTTTATTATCGTAAGCCTGCTCCCATATTGAAATTCCCTAACAACGGGCTTCTCAAAGGTGCTGACGAAAGTGGTCCAAGATTGCTTGTCTTTCTGCAAAAAAAAAAAAAGTTGGTTAATGTGATTTATCTACAAAAACAAATTCCTCGAATCCATTCCTGGTTTCCTGTTTTCTTACTTTTTTCTCACCAAAACCTTTCGGGTTCGATTCCTGATCATGACAGTGGGAATCCAAACGCCTTTAAATGTGTAGGACTCTCTCCCACACAATGTTAGAGGGGTACAAAGTTAAGGTTATTATTTTTATTATTATTATAATCTCTTACCGACACGTTGGGTACTGTCCATTTCAAAGGTTTCTTTCCTTGGCAAAATACTGTGAAGTTATCGTTCGTCTCAATTATGGTTTCATATTCAGATAAAATTTCAACCTCCTTTTCTCCCTGTGCAGCTGAAAATTAAAAAAAAAATGCTAGATACCGTGCTCTGGTGTGTACGAAAGTACGAAAGTGTAGAAAGGTCATAGTATAGTAATTTCTATTTTATAATTTACAGTTTAAACTGGGAATTATGTATAATTGACACACTAAACTGGGAATTATGTATAGTTTACACTTTAAACTGGGAATTACATATAATTTACAGTTCCAACCGGGAATTATGCATAATTTACACTTTAAACTGGGAATTACACATAATTACAGAGTCAACTGGGAATTTATGTATTATTTACACTTTAAACTGTCAATTATACATATCTACAGTTCCAACTGGGAATTATGTATAATTTACACACTAAACTGGGAATTATGTATAGTTTACACTTTAAACTGGGAATTACATATAATTTAGAGTTCCAACCGAGAATTATGCATAATTTACACTTTAAACTGTCAATTATAGATACATAATTCCCAGTTGGAACTGGGAATTGTGTATAGTTTACAGTTCCAGCTGGGAATTATGTATTATTTACACTTTAAACTGGGAATTACACATAATTACAGTTTCAACTGGGAATTTATGTATTATTTACACTTTAAACTGTCAATTATACGTAATCTACAGTTCCAACTGGGAATTATGTATAATTTAAACACTAAACTGGGAATTATGTATAGTTTCCACTTTAAACTGGGAATTACATATAATTTACAGTTCCAACCGGAAATTATGCATAATTTACACTTTAAACTGTCAATTATAGATACATAATTCCCAGTTGGAACTGGGAATTATGTATAATTTACACATTAAACTGGGAATTATGTATAATTTACACATTAAACTGGGAATTATGTATAATTTACACATTAAACTGGGAATTATGTATAATTTACACATTAAACTGGGAATTATGTATAATTTACACATTAAACTGGGAATTATGTATAATATACACTTTAAACTGGGAATTACACATAATTAACAGTTCCAACTGGGAATCATGTATAGTTTACACTTTAAACTGTCAATTCCCAGTTGGAACTGGGAATTATGTATAATTTACACATTAAACTGGGAATTATGTATAATTTACACATTAAACTGGGAATTATGTATAATTTACACATTAAACTGGGAATTATGTATAATATACACTTTAAACTGGGAATTACACATAATTAACAGTTCCAACTGGGAATCATGTATAGTTTACACTTTAAACTGTCAATTCCCAGTTGGAACTGGGAATTATGTATAATTTACACATTAAACTGGGAATTATGTACAATTTACACATTAAACTGGGAATTATGTATAATTTACACATTAAACTGAGAATTATGTATAATTTACACATTAAACTGGGAATTATGTATAATTTATACATTAAACTGAGAATTATGTATAATTTACACATTAAACTGGGAATTATGTATAATATACACTTTAAACTGAGAATTACATATAATATACAGTTCCAACCGGGAATTATGCATAATTTACACTTTAAACTGTCAATTATAGATACATAATTCCCAGTTGAAGCTGGAAATTATATATAACTTACAGTTTCGGTTGGGAATTATGTATAATATACACTTTAAACTGGGAATTACATATAATTAACAGTTTCAACTGGGAATTATGTATAATTTACACTTTAAACTGACAATTATACATAATTCCCAGTTCTAACTGGAAATTATATATATTTTACACTTTAAACTGTGGATTATACATAATTCCCAGTTGGAACTGGAAATTATATATAATTTATAGTTCCGATTGGGAATTATGCATAATTTTCACTTTAAACTGTCAATTATAGACACATAATTCCCAGTTGAAACTGGAAATTATATATAACTTACAGTTCCAACTGGAAATTATGTATAATTTACACCTTAAACTGTAAATTATGTATAATTCCCAGTCAGAACTGTAAATTATGTATTATTTACACTTTAAAGTGTAAATTATACATAATTCCCAGTTTAAAGTGTAAATTATACATATTTCTCAGTTTAATGTGTAAATTATACATACCTAATTCCCAGTAGGTATAAACTGTAACTTATAAAATAAATATCACTATGGCCTTTCTACGCTTTTGTACAAAGTGCTAATAACCTGCGAACAATAAATAATAAATAATCGCATAACTAATCGCTGAATACTATTATATTGTTACTATTGACACTCCACGCGAAAGGATGTATAACTATCAGCTATGCTGAGTAGGTTTCAACTTCCTTTGATAACTTTTATTCTTGGTATATTATGGTTTTAAAGAAAATAGAACGTACTATTAAAATTCCGCTTATCAAGTCGAGCTTACTTTGTGGTCTTGCCAGGGCGGACCACGAGATAATTTTTTTCTCCAGTGTGTTCTTTCCTAATTTAATTTGAAGCAGAAAATATGCTAAAATGCTCTAGCCCAAAGATAGGTATTTCAGCTATGGGCATCGCCGCAAATTATTGTGTCGAGAGCGTCGAACCGTGCCAATATATTTTTACACTCCGATGGGCTTTTTATCTAGTGCAAATATTATGAAGACTTACCTCCAGTATGTTATTAATTTGTTTTACGCTACATCCAGTTTTTTTGCATTCGCAAGTCCTGGTACTCTTTTTGGCAGTGTCGCAACAAATTGAGTCACCTGACCTATGAATTATTTATACCGCATAAGCTTAGTAATACGCGTTTCTTGTTTATTTACAATTATTTTTATCTATATAGCAACATTTTTGAGGTTTCAAAGTCGTTTATTTAGCGAAACGGATATAAACACAAGCATCCCAGTTTTGCAAAAATTGCCCGTCCCTGTATGACATCCTGACTGAGGCATCACTGGCCAGCTAGACCGTAGTAGCAAGATTTCTTAAAGAGGGAGCAATCGAATATCTTTAGGGGTTGAGTGGGAAATAAGTATTTTTTTCTATTTTTTTTGTTTTTTAAAATTTTGTCAATTTTTTTTCCTAATTTTGAAATTATTCCCTTGTTTTGAATGCATGCAGAAAACAATAAAAAAGGTTAATTTTGGATCATTGGAACTCGAGATATTCATTTTGTTATTTTTTTATATTTTGATTGCTTTTATTCGGTTGGATAATTATTGTTTATAATTTTCTCTATATTTAAATTATTTAAAGCATAAAGAAAGATGGATATTTCAAACTGTCAAAAAACACTTTCTATTGTTTAATTAAATTTAAAATCTAAGAAAAAAATTAAAAATTGGAGAAAATTAAAATTAAGAAAAACAAAAAAAAATGTTTTTTTTGATAATTCAACAAAAATATGCGCTTATCCGTATATTGAACAAAATTTATGAACAAATTAATTTATTTAATAGGTACGTTTTGCAACATCAAAGTTTATTACAAAATCTAAAAAAACAGAAAAAAACAAAGAAAATATTATATCTACAAAACACTGAATTTTAATAAAAATTTGGGGAAAGATACTTTTATGATTATATTAAAGTGAATCAATTAAAAAGTCCAATTGAAACAACTGCAGAAAGTAGTATTTTGCGCAAAATTAAAAAAAAAAGAAAAAAAACTCTAGATGTTGTCTTTAGTGACATCTTCCAAACCGCTAAGTGATCGAAACTTGAAGAATCCTACTTGCGCTTCTTTAAAGTACCATTCACATAAATCTGTAGTACTATGACGACGATTCATCTCGTCTCGGTGATAAAAAACGTGTTTCACAACGTAACACTCTCCTTGGCTGATTAGTCATCACTGAAGGTAAGTCGGTGTCCGTGTTACTAATAAATAAAGTCACGTGGTGCATCCATGTACTCACCTGGATTCTTGGACAAATACTTTTCTTAAAACTCTTTGCTGGCAATCTAACGGATCCTTAAGAAATGCGCTCGCTGAGAACATTTTAAATCCTTCGCGTGATCTGCATGCTAATTAAATTTACACCTTTACTTTATCAGTACTTACTATCTCGTCTCTTATTGTCTGACATATTTATAGAACCTGAGTCATTAATATGCAATTTTTTTAGGCTAAGCCAAAAATAGAAAAGTGCGCTCCATCCACGTAAGGAATATGTCCACGTCTATAGGTGTTGGGATAATACCCAGGATATCCTTATTAAAATAAACAATTGCTGTGTGTGTAAGAATAAGGACGTAAAAAGCGAATTGTGTAAAAAACACGCGTTGTGAATTCCCCAACAAGAACTTGTTGCATGCTAAGATCTACGTCATACAAAACTCTCAAATCGCATGCAAATGTTTCGAGAAATGTTAGGAACCACACTTTTGGGAAACGTATCAACGTAGATAGTGAAGGAGGAAGTCGCTGGAGCGGAGATGCTGCCCCTTTTGCGTTATCAAGCGTAGAATTACACTGTCCAACATTTCGAAATTTTTTTTTCCTTTCAGGAATATCTTTGGTTGGTTTTTACGAATTTTGGTCTGCTGAATCTAGCTACTTGTCACCGTACTAGTCACTGTTCCTTTTCTTCTGTTCAGTTCACTTTCCAATATTCAACTACCAATAAAGAAATATGGAGGAGCAGGGGAAGGGAGTAGCTCTCTAGACACTCTAACTAAATCTACTTGAGCTGGAAAGTCTTTGGGTGGCTCTTGAGGTTGCAGGAAACAATTGCTCGAATCTTAAGCTTTGCTTAGATCACTTGGAAGATATAGTAACTGTGTTTCTACCAGAATTCGACGATCTCATCTTTAAAGGTGATCTCAATGTATTGCGTGGAAGAGCGACCCTAACTCGACCACCGCCTTTTTTTCCTTTGTTTTCCTTAACATTCAATAAAGCCAATGTATTCATTATTATTTGAGAACGAATCTAAGCGATAAAAAGTCTGCGGCAAGCCAACCTTCAGCAATAACGTCGCTTCCTCTGCTAGCTGATTACCAGTTCGTATTAAACCGATCAATTAGGCACGAAATTAGCTGGAGCTGGTGCAAAGACTTGACCGTTGACCGTTGAATAGCTCTAGTGGAATAAGGCTCCTTAAGAAACGGGACCATTTTGTTTTGGTTAAACTTTTGAAAGTTACGCATTGGGATTTACCAGCGGTTCCAGTGCGGTTTGCCTTCCGGAAATTTTTGATAATCTTAGATTACAAACACAAACATATTCCTTATATTATAAACATGTATCGCAAAACTGCGTCAAAAATTGTTATCTTGCTTAAATATATCATTCGAGCATAGTGCAAATATAAGCGCGTATCACCAATGTAAAATATTTCGCCGGATAAGATCGAGATAACCAGATAAGTGACAGTGAACTTCAAGAAGGTCACAAGTATGCAAACTAAAGATATAAGGCAAAAGTACTAATCCCTTTATTAATATTCAATGACTCTTCACGAAGGACGCCACTTGGGCGAGAAGATCCTATTCTCCCATGAGAAGTGTAAGAATCTGGAAAACGTGACTGAGCAATGGATTTAATAGCTCTCTTGTCAGCTAAAGTTTTTTTCCTGGTTTCTCACAACCTACAATTGAAGAAGCAAGCAAGAACCCATCTAAATGGCTTCACCTATTCACCAAGAGGAAACTGTTACAAAAAGATGAGAAAACTTGTTTAGGTCACCAATCAATCGTCGGTAATTTCAATTGGAGTGCTTGTGGCAGTTCCAGTACTGGAGATATATTATTCATTTTATTTTGCAACGTCGGAATATTTACGTAATGGTCGAAGGAAACCGCTGGCATCTATCATAATTCTTTCAGCTAATCTTGAGGGTGAAGTGACTCAATTTTCCCGGAACGCTTTAATATGTCATCTTATAAACAAACTGTTCCAATCTAAGTATTATAATATAACAATTTTACCACAGCTTCCTTGGGCATATCATAATCCGACGGTAGATATCGTTCCTTTAGTGGTATTAGTACAAACTGCGTCTAATTTTTTTAATTTCTATTAATATCTGGGATGTATTTCCGGCTTTTTAATTATTTCGAGGGTCCGGGGAAGCCAAACACTCGGTATAATAGTCGAGAGAGCCGCCCGAAGACGCCCTCTACCGATCGCCCAACGAAAACCGCGAGAAAATCGCTTCAAAAATGGCCATTTTAGCGAAAAGCTTCTGATTGGTCCAATTTAAAACTGTCAAAATCGATTTCAGAAGGCAATGTCCGATCGAAAATCTAAAAACAGTTTCGGAATCCTGAAGTCGCCTCGAGTCCGAAAGTGTAATCGGTTCCCTCCTGGGATCGGAAATAAATTAAGGGGCACATAACGGCAGTGTAAACCGCGGTTGGATCGGCAGCGTAAACCGCGGTAGGACGGCGCTTCTTTGACTAAAATTTCGGTCTCGGTCGTTTGAAAAATTCACAGCTCGGCCGCGGATGGATATTAAGCAACGAAATTTTCAAGGATCCGAGAGGAAGGTTGGTTCTAGCTCCCCTAAAAGTCCGGTCGAAAAAATCCTCCGGGGAAAGGAGTAAGGGCCCCCGGAAAAGTACCGTTTTTCAGCAAAATCGACCTTTTTAAAAAATTCATATCTCGGCTAATATCGGAGATGGGCGAATTAAAAAAAAAGAGAGTTCTTTAGTTTTCCTTCTTCTTGCCCGCCGTCCAGGTCCGGATCCTCTAGATCCAAAGGAAACATCTGTGGCGCGTTTCTAAAGGGTGCGTGTCGGGAAAATCGTCGAAATCCGGCAAAATCGCCCCTTTTCAAAAAATCATAACTTTCTTAGGAAGCAAAATCGAGAAAAACGATTGCACTGGGGATTTTATAAATTTCATCTAGTTTTCAAAAAAAATTGTCCCGTCGTTCCATCTCGAAGGAGCCGCGAGTTATTAAGCTCGGAAGGGGTACGTGTTTTTGAAATTTGACGAAATCGAAAAAATTGCGAAAACTTCAAATACTATTTCCAAACGAAAAAACGCCGCCGGGTCGTCGTTCTGGCAAGAAATCGAAGCCCGAGGGTCCAACTTAAAACTAAATCGTGAATAGCACCGTCCCGCTGCGATTTTCAAGGCAGTCGGAGCGAACCAAAAGGTACAATTTTGGCACATATCGAATTTTAGACATTTTGCCACGTGACCACTTTTTCTTGCATCTCTTTTTAATTTTACAGAAATTTAAGTGGTGGAGACTCGACAGTTATTCTCCGGGCTATGTGTCCCGCCAAGCGCTGAATTACAATTATCCTAGAAAAATATTAAATATTAAATTTAAGAACTTTTCTATATTTTTCAGTTTTTTTCACATCCGCTCTTAATAGGAGAAATATTGTGAATCTTCCTCCCATGTTTCTATACTGTAATAAATAATTACGTATTTACGCATTTATTGATGAACGATTTAAAAAGCTAGGACTATTGCTGCTGAGTTCCCTATACTTGTTCAATTACTTATATAAAAACTGCAACGAATTGCCTGCGAAGGACATAATTTTCATCAATAGTTTTGGATGTACATCTAAATGACATTCACACAGGTTTATTTACGGATTTTATCGCCATTGCATAATAATTACTGATGACTTACACCTCGAAGTCCAATAAAAAGAACAATTAGCTTTATAGATACAGATTAGATAGGCGTATTTTCATTCACAATATTTGCAGATATAAAAATGTAGGTCGGTCTCCTTCCTAATTAATTGATTTCTGAAGGCTGCACCGGAGCCAAGTGCGAACTAATAAATGAAAAAATGTTGTTTAGTTTGGCCACCACTATTCGTGATCAACAGGAGAATTACTTGGGTGCGGTGCTTCTCATTAGTGACGTAGCAATAAATAACACGCCGACATTTTTAAAAATATCGCCCGCAGGTACGCCTAAAAGGATTATATTTTCTCTGCGTAAATATTTTCCGTTTGCTTTGTACGGTGTTAGCCAAATACCCGCCTACGCGGATTTGCGGAAATTAATAGGGGCAGTTGAGGGTAAGTTTGAAAACAATCGAATTCTTAAGGTCAGAATTAATAGGCGTCCTCTTCAAGCTTCTGATAAATGCATCTTAATTTGATGGGAATCACTTTCCATTTTATTTTTATCTGTGGAAATTATCTTCAATTTGGCAACATCGCATTTTACATTATCGGCGCCTCTAGGGGAAGGCCGGAGAACGCATAGAAATTTGGTATTTCCATAGATCTGTCTAGTTGAATGTTATGCAAAAAAGATCAATAATTCTTTGAGAAGTAGTTTTGCATCAGATATTCTTAGTTGGCAGTATCAAATCTTTTGTCCAATTCCTACAATTGTTTCGACTGTATCCATACAAAAATATACATTATCTTGTAATCAAGTGATTCGATAGCCTCGGAGTTTCCGGTAATCCTGGTATATCAATAAAAACCAAATATTATTGAATTATGTTGCGATATACTCGTATGACAAAATTCCATACAAAGTAAATATGCCGACATTTATTGACGAAGTATGTTCAAGATTATGTAATGCACATTTTGTATTGATTGATGCGATTATCTACTGGGATTTCCTTAATTCCATGACCAATTTAAATTTTTTACACCTACCGTTTTAAGATTCAAGATAACGTTTCAATCGGGGCCAAAGCTTGCTGCTTACTCATCACCATCCCTAGTTAAAACGTTCAACTTGCACCAAGTTGAATCATCTTAAAGAAATAACTGGATTAGAATGGATTAGGGGGCCATAATTGCCAACAGCATCCCAGTCTAGCTGGAGTTGGTGTGTCCTTGCGTTATTGGGGCGATTACCATTCTCTTCATATAGAAAGAGGAAAGGGCGCTGAGGACTTCCGAGATCACAATCTAGGTCTTGACATGAAAACGAAGGCCACAAACCACACCTAGAGGGTCTTGGTCTACCAACACCACACACATGTCCGATATCTCTATTGCTGATTCGGAAAAAGTCTTGGTATTCCTTGAGGTATTCGTGCCTCTGCCAATAGTTGAGGCCCACCACGCACGGGGATTTGTACAAATTTTTAATTCCGTTAGGTTTGGAAACTACCGTTTTTATTGTCGATAACATATCGTACGAAACAAACTGGAAATTCCAATTTTATCTCTTAAAAGTGGTATTCCTGGAAAAATTTGTGGTCCGAATTTAAATTGGATAAATATTTTGTAGGTGTTGGAAAATTGATTTCGACGATAAAAGAATAGAAATTCTCAAACTCACGCTGATGTTAAGAAATACAAATTATGTGAAGCGATTATATTATATAATCTTTGAATTCGAATTAGAGGTGAATATATTACATTAGCATAAGTATGTAAATATTAAATAGTGTCCTGGCGGGATTCCCTCTCAGCTGTTCTATGCTTTGCTTTAATGAACGTTTGGACTTTGATTTGGATGATGCGTGACTGCTGCATTTCTAGTCCTCTTAGCAGTTCCTTCACTTACCCTTTTTCGATGATGAATGAGACTCTACCTGCCAGTTCTAGCTTCCTATTTGCTAGCGTTGCCCTCGTGTTTTCGCGTTAACTCCAGTTGTACGCTATTGAGTTCTGCCAGTTTCACCAGGGATCATTTGGTACAAATTTGTAACGTGGAAGCTCCAATCAGCAATCGCATGTTTTTTTTGTGCTGTATAGTAGACCAAAACCCTCCAGGTGGCCTTCTCATTACAAGTCTAAGTCTAAACTGTGATCTTGGAGCTGACCTCAGCGCCGCTTCCTCTTCCTATGTCAGCAGATGGAAAGCGGTACATGCACATGGCTTCCCAATGATTGCTATTGGTTTATTTTCATCGCTTCAATGCGCCAATTCTGGCTAGGCTAGGATGCTGTTGGCAATGTCAGACTCTTAAGCTCGAAACAAGCGCTGCAAATCCAGTATGGTCATTAGAAGATTCCAGCAGCTGTTCAATGATTGTTCTTCAAAATAGACGGAATTCTAAAGTAGAGACGCACTTCATGTTTAGTTCCTTCTTCTTGGCGAAGACATTAGCTTTGTTTTCTGACTGGTTTTCTTCTCCAGTTTCATCTGATTCCTTTCTTCTCCAGTTTCTTCTGATTCTTCTTGTTTGTTTTGAATCAACTTAAAAGCTGTCTGTTTCTTTAGGATGATTCAACTGGTTGCAAGTTCAAAGCTTTAACTAGGAATGGTGATGAGTCATAATACAAGAGAAAAGTTGGAATTTGACCATAAGAGACAGCGGTTTTACTTCCTACTCTATTATTTCAATTTCCAATAAAAGTCAAAAAATATAATCTAACAAAAATTTGGCAAATGCAACAATCCTGTGTCTCGTATTTGGTCGCCCATCTAGAAATAGCTATAAGCAGCTTTGTTTGTCCGATAAACAGGATACTAAATAATCGAAAAAGTCTCAGGACCTCAAGGTCAGAATATTTAAAAACAGTTGTCGATGATAAACAAACAGATATTTTTGGGGCGTACATAATAATCTGAATGCGACAATATTTACAGGACTGACCGCTAAAAACTTGTTGGTCAGGCCTATTTAGCTTCAAGGGGTTCTAAGGTTCTGATATTGCATATAAATTGCCTCAAAATGATGGTGACAAAATAGATAGAATAAAGAATATCCTCGTTAAATTTGTGCTTTCTTCTCTAATCAATGAATTTTAAGCATAGTTTTTTAATCAGCGCCAGCGGCTACTTTCACTTCATTTAAATAACATTTCATCACTTTATTAGTCAATTTCGTGGATTCATCAACTCAGTTATACTATTTACTAATTATGCTGCTAAATATAATAATATCTTCCGGTGGGATTTCGTAATTTATTTGCCATTATAGATTATGGTTGCGCATTTGCATCCCTTCCTGCCGACGATGAACTTTACACCATGTTTGTAAACAATGTAATCCCATATTCGAAATGAAACAATTAAAAAATCATTATCCATAATAACATGTTGAAAGGAAATTCTTCACGTAAGAAGGTGAACGTGTATCGATCAATTAATTTAACGTGTCACTATTCATAAGTGGTCTGACGGAATTTTATAGTTGCACTTGGCAGTAGTTTATTCTTAGCTTAGGGTTTTGTTTCGTATTTTTTTATTTGATTTTTGGGTAGCAGCAAACGTGATTTTTCTGTTACCAAGGTATGTAATAGTAATTACGATGGCTCTGAAGGGCCACAGCAAAAATTAAAAGAACTACAAATTTCCAGTTTAAAACTAGAAATTTTTACTTTAAAACTGGAAATTTCTACTTTAAAATTAGAAATTTCTACTTTACACTAGAATTTTCTACTTTAAACTAGAAATTTCTACTTTAAAACTAGAAATTTCAGCTTTAAAACTAGGAATTTCTACTTTAAACCAGAAATTTTTTCTTTAAAATTAGAAATTTCAGCTTTAAAACTAGGAATTTCTACTTTAAACCGGAAATTTCTACTTTAAAACTAGAAATTTCAGCTTTAAAACTAGGAATTTCTACTTTAAACCAGAAATTTTTACTTTAAAATTAGAAATTTCAGCTTTAAAACTAGGAATTTCTACTTTAAACTAGAAATTTCTACTTTAAAACTAGAAATTTCAGCTTTAAAACTAGGAATTTCTACTTTAAACCAGAAATTTCTACTTTCAAAACTAGAAATTTCTACGTGTGTAGTTTCTGCTTCACCCCTAGATAGATATATGATGTAATCAGCCCTAAACCGAATTATTACCTTTTTTTTGTAAACATAACAGATTTCTATACAGGGTCAGTCGAAAAGTAAAAAAGAATAAAATTTTCAAACAAATATCTACTTACTTTTAAAGTAGAAATTTCTTGTTTTGAAAGTAGAGATTTATAGTTTTAAAGTAGAAATTGCTAGTTTTTTAAATTTTTTTGAAAGTAGAAATTTGTAGTTTCAAAGTAGAAATTTCTACTTTCTAAATTAGAAATTCTTAGTTTTTTTAAATTTTTGCTGTGGCCCTTCAGAGCCATCGTATTTCTTGAGTTCTATGATAGCATAAAAAAATACAAGTAAACTAGTTAAAAAAGTCTATAACCGGAAATTATTTTCGAATATACAGGGCGAGCCAAGACAGTACTACAGGATCAAGTGAATTCTTTTTAAATGGGATGCTATGTATATCCTTCCCTTTTATCTAAATAGTTTACTTATATATTTTTTAAACTTTACTTCTAGTCCGACGCACTCTTGCCCCACCCTGTATATGGTTTAAGATAACGATTTAATTGTATTTACTTATTTATAAACTTACACATGAGCTCATTTTAATTTAATACGAATAACTTCTATTTTATTATTATATTTCGATTTATGGAAATTATCTTTAGTTTGGCAACATGGCATTTTACATTGTCGGCGTCGTTAGATAAAGGCGGGAGAAAAAAATTCATTGAAAAGAAATGCAAGAGTAATAAAACCTTTAGTGCTATCTTGGGAAGAACGAAATTAAAAAAAATAAATTTCATTATTTTACTGCCAAGTAGTTAGTGTCAATTCTATCTAAAGATACTAAGGTTTTTCTATGGAATTTGGTGCAAGAATAGTTTGGGCATCAAATGGGAGCTTACGAGACTTTGAATCAAATCGGGTATCCCTCAAGGCTCTCTTTGAAACTTGAAAATATTGGTTTTCGAGTTTTGGAAATGCTTCACTCAGTTTTTTAACATGATAAACTTTTGAAAAACATTTATGGCAGGGTCACATTTCTTTCAATTTAATTCCAGGTTAAAATTTGATCTGTAAATATTATTGCTAAGCGTTTAGTCATCTGTTTCAATACAATTCTATTAATCACTTGAGATAAAGTATATCTCCTGGGAGTACATTTTACTTCAACTACAGATGAAATACCTGTTTTTGTTTTATTGTAAACATGATGCATTCATGACGATTACATTTTATATTTAAACAAATTCCAAGTATGAATATTAATGGTTTTAGAACTAGAATCTCGCGTTGAATTTAAAACGTCGCTCTTCGTAGGTATTCTGCAAGAATTTATCAAGGGCAGTTGCATAAATTTATTTACTTCTTTCCTCAGAAACATTCGGATCGGTACAGTTTTATCTGTAGCCTAATATTTGCATTTCCAATCGTTTGACCACAAAGATGAGATAATACTTTACTACAGCCAATACGTGCACCATAACAAGAATAACATAATTGTACGTAAATAATTTTAAACGAATACAATAAACAGGTTAAAGCGCACACCTATTTATAGTTATTTTTGTTGTTTAAATATCTCAGAATTGGTGCGCACCAAAAATTCCCAAAACTACCTATGAATTTTTTTTGCTTACCTTCGACGTTATATCCAAGTACTGCAAAAACACACACAAAAATTGTTAACTCATGTCTCAGAGCCATCGCAACAACTTATACGGAGATGTATAAACAAAATTAGTTACACATTTCAAACGCGTTTGGCTTCGCGCGAGTCCTCAACAATACTGGATTGTGACTAAAGTGAGCGGCAATAATGGGGGGCGTAACCGTTTAAGTAGGTTTTATGAGACGCTGATGATTTTGTCAATAGATGACAAATGTAGGCAACTTCTTATACACGAAATAACAGCTTTGTTGCTAGCAAACTGATTGTCGCCTCGTAAGTAGATGCCAGAAGATATTTTATTTTTTAATTTTGAGGCAGCTCTTTGAATATCAATTTTAGTTACGCTTTCGATTTTAATTATTATTTTTTTCAAGACCTCTGACCAGGAGTTGGTATTGGCAATTCACCTCACAGACCCCTGTATCATTCCGTGTCTCCACTACAGTTTTGCCCAGGACTTTCCTGGGAACCGCCAGGAGAGACGGTGCTGTTTCTTGCTAAACTAAGAAACTGGCGCCTTATTCTTATTGTATTTCGCCTAAAAAGCCCTGAGATTGAAAATCGAGACACCCCGTACATATTAATATATTAATTATATACATTTTCCTACATAGTGTATAATCTCTAACCGATAAGTTTCAGCGTGCTCGAAGAGATAATATAATTTTGCTGTAGTAAATTAAAATATTTGTGTGATAGGACGCTGCAGATAATAAAGTAACAATAACAATAACAAAGACGCGTGCCTTTTGTGTCCGCCTGATAAATCCGGGATAATATCTAAATAAACATCCAAATAAAAGGGACGCTCCCCGGGTGGTCTGTGGTATTGTTCAAATATTATGTTAAATATATATTATACAGAGTGTAATTTTTTTTTTTCATATACGATGAGGTTATGATTCCTTATCGTATCAAACTGCAAATTATTGATTTCAAAATAATCAATAACAAATTTTTATGAAGATTTAGTTAAAGCGTTAAGTAGAGAATTTCTCTTTTTTTGTTGCTGTCAAGATTCATTTTTATTATGACGCCTGAGGGGCGACGGTACTAACAGGACGGCGGTACTAACAGGACGGCATACCTCGAGCGCCAGCTTCTGTCTTAGAGCGTAGAAACAGCACTTTTCTCTATTAGCCGGAGAACAGAGGCTTAGATAGCTGCAGTGAAGAAACCGTCATACCGGGGGGTCTGTATTAACCTATAAAAAAAACTCAGGAAATTCGTATTAAAAATTTAAACGGGTTAAATACAAATACTGAAGCATATGTAATGACAATTTAAAGCTAAGGCAATAATAAAGCGACAAGACTACAGTTAAAAACGGCAAGAAGTAATATGACTGATGGTCGAGATGGTAGAGTACCTGCCTCTCACCCAAAAGTCCCGGGTTCGAATCCCGGTCGTGGCAATGGAAAATACTGTGAGAGGGATTTTTCCATTATACACGGATATTGGATGTGTGTTCCTTGTCTTTAAATGTGTAGCCCCCTCCCGCACAAGGCTCAGCCTTCTGGGATAAAGGGGGTCGTAATTACATGTGGTGTATTTACATAAGAATAAGCAAACAAATATACGGTTAGGTGGTAAAGCGTACAACATGATTTTACTTACTAATGCTGGACTGGTCGGACTCGTGGCTGCGCGCCAAGTTATTAGATTTGTAAACCGCACAGACTGAGAGAAATGCGCATTGGATCAACGTACTAGCTTTATAAGTCGATTTTCGTCACTCTCTAGAGTGCTGGTAGCTTCGTGTTGAACGGATTAAAAGCGGATCGCCAACTAAAAATTCAATCTCGCGGTTTAGCTATCTTAAGCCGACGATTCGATTAAAGCGGAGGGGATAACACGTTCTTATGCGCGCGCAGCGCGACTGACCGTAGGACGTTACTCGGTTATTTATTATTAAATATGATTGCCTTAAAACAATACAATTTACTTATATTAAAATTCAGAGTGCAGAGGGTTGTAGTCTTAACTACTCTAAAAATACTTCGTTACAGCGTTGGGCTCCCCATCCTAGCGGTGCTCACAGAAAAACCAGACTTTCATCCGGTAAAGAAACCAATAACGATTTAATTAAAACAATGTTATATCATATAGAAGAAAAGTGTCATATTGACTCAATTTATTTTATTTCAACTCTTACATATATGCTATGTGAAAACCCGGTTAAATAATAATTTACAGGTATGCGTAAATCTTATTAGCATCTACTTTCTCCTGTTACGCCTATAACGTAGAAATCAAGTCAATAAATAAGTAAATCTTTTAGATGCAACCAGTAATACACGTACCGTTGCATAAATCTGGCGCGTATAAGAAGCACTTGTATTTTTTGTTATTGTGGCCGCCAAATGAGTCGAATTTCACGAACTAAAAACTGCACCATGTGTTCTTACAGTGGATCAAAATATTTGAAAGTGCTAAATTTCTTGAATTAAATTGCAGGTGGGTCGTTAGGGCATTTAAGCTTCCCTTCATTGGGACCTGAAAGATTTTTTGGGATAACTCTGGATCTATAATCTATCGTTCAATTTTTGGACTTCTGAAGGAACCTTGAATTTTCTCAGGGGTTATGCTTTCCACTTTGGAAGGCGGTACGAACACCTGTTCCAAGTGCCAAAACGGCCAGACATCTGTATTTTTTTGGTATGGTGTAAGTATTCCTAGAGCAGATCTGCTATTAAACTCAATTCCAATTTGCTGAGTAGCTCTTTGGTTCTTTTTTGGTCAACAGTTTATAAACTTGTTTGCTTGTTTTTGGTAGAAGGATTTACTTTTCTTTTCCCATTTCTCACCTCATCCACTCCGCGACTTTTAGACATCCCACAAAACCGTTCTTATCCGATGAATGACGTTCCTGCACCTTTCCTGGCCTCATGCCCTGGCAACCTCATCAAGGCTTCCGTATTGCCTTTTGCCAGTTGCTTTACCATTTGCAGACATTCCTCGACTTGGATAAATCAACGTAATGCCTTAATCGCTGCCTGGTGAGAGAACTCTTCTTCTTCGTGAAGTTTCTACGCCATGCCTGGAAGATGGTGCTAGCATAACCTAAGACTTTATAGTCCACATCTTGACCCATAAACACCCACTTCTACTCTTTGCTCCATCTTTGATCCATTGGTATCCCAGATGATTGATCCATTTCACCTTCAGAGTTCCATATTGGTTAAAACCACCCAAATTTGAACCTGCAAGCTAGATGATCATTTCTTATAGTAAATATCGACTTTCTACTGAATTATCCGCCTTCCGCAAGGTATTCCCACGTGAACGCATCCTGATTTTGGAAGGCACCTCGCGCGTGCCGCGCGTAACCCTCGGTAATCCCATTGACAAACAACAAGTGAGAGTGTGTGGACCGTGGAGAGGTTCCAAAGGTGAATGCAGAAGAAAGAGCCGCGGATGATGGCATATAGTTCTGTTTAGACGGTCGGCGCGGCATGAGCAACTTTCACTGAGGCCACTTTGCGCGGTTTCGATTTCGTCTTGCGATCGTGCCTGGTAAAACAATAACAGAAATTAAACGCGATGGACCGGCGTGGTGCATATGTCACTGTTAAACGGGAAAGTGCTTTGTTGGTTTGTTGTTACCTGTTACTGATTACTTTTACCGGTAAGTGAGGCAAATTAGTTTACTGGCTAAATATACAGGCGGGGATTTCTGTCCGAAAATATGGGGAAGTGTTATTCAACACATTCTTAAAGCACTTTTTTGGGCAGAATCCATTGCTGATAAAAAAAAAAAATACATGCATCAATTTTTGAAATATAGACATAACTTGTGCTTTTTTAAATGGAACACGGCCGAAGAAACAAAAAAAAAGAAGTAGAATTATTTCTGCACGAATCTCCTACTATTACTGACTAATGACTGAGGTAATATCATCTATAAAAAGAAGAAATAGAAGAGGTTCATGGTTAGAACCCTGCGGGATACCTGATGTAGCTATAACTAGATCAGAGTTATTAGGGTCAAAAGCCTTGGAGATATCTGTGAAGATCATATTTGCTTGACCAGATTCGTGACACATAAATCGTCAAATTGGTTATTCTTGAATGGTGCTGGTAAATTGATTGCTGACTGGCAAGTAGATGCGCTCATAGAAGATGATCTCCAAGAATTTTTGCAAAATCTGATAGAATAGCAATCGCTCTGTAATTACTGATAATGGAAGAGTCGCCTGCTTTAATGACTGCACAAAGTTTTGCTTTCCTCCAAATTTTTGGAAACAATTTGGCCTTTAAATATTATTGACAAAGGTGCGCTCAAAATATTGCTATAATCCTCTCATCGAATTAGGAAAAACCGTCTGCTTGGTATGGAGTCAGATAGAATCAGCATAATCTACAGTTTCACAAAAACCTTCATGGTAAAAGTATCTGACAGAGATGATGACAGACCAGAACCTGCTGCGAAGCGGTACCATATGCTGACTTTAGACTAAACTTGAGATAGCAATGATCTATAGCCATAGTCATTGAGGTCTGTGCACGAGAATTTGTAGGTGACTCATGCTTTGACACCAGAATTCGCATCATCACTGATCACTGAAGCAGTCCTTGAAGATCTGGAGGCAGTTCTGGGGGAACATTCTAAAATAGGAAGAGACTGTCTGGAGACCAATATAAACGGAACCTGAACCAAGCTCAGCAAAAGAATTGTTAAAGGATCTATTACAGAAACACCTCTGGCATTGGGTGGTGTATCCAAATCAAGGACCAAGGATTCCAAATAGGCAACAGCTAGATGTGCAAAATACTAAATAAACACAATGGAGTACAAGAGGTCGAAAGCCCTCAACAAATTTGGATGCTTGGTCTTGATGGCCAAAAAGCTTGTATCTATCGGAGGACCAATTTTGACCCAATTGATCGTATACTCACTTCCAGGGAGGAAACAGGTCTAATGGAACAATGGAACTAGTTCAACGCAGAACATTTTGGTAAAACCTCACTGATTCAATTACGGCACCTTGCGAGGTATACAATCACAAGCTACCAGCAATTATGAGACGTAGACCTATATTTCTATTTATAGCATTTATTGATGAAGTCATGGCCTTAACACATTGTGTGCACCTAACTATTAGAAAGCGCAAACAAATTTAAACACGAATAGGAAGAAAGTTTTTATATCTAAAGCGACAAAAATCATTCGATAAAATTTAGAAACTAATGTGGACTAACGAGCATCTTCACTAATAGGTACTTAACGTAAAAAAAACTGATTCAGTGAAATGTCAGGTCAATTATTAGTAGCCACAGTTTAGATAAATGTGCTTGTTAAATTGGGCGACGCAGCTTTGTCTTGACTGTCCTTGTACTAGATACAAAACCTTCTAGTGGCTTGTATATCGGTTTATACGCAGAAGCTGCGCAACTTTAGGCGAGTGTTATGTAGTTGATCATTTCTTGGAGGAAATGTAAAGATGCTACGGTATTTTTCTTATTTTTCTCGCTCTATTATTCAGGTGTAGCCATTTAATTATTTGCTTTCTTTCTTGCAAATTGTAAATTTTCATTTTTTATCTGCAATACAAACAATTTTACTTTCTTTGTTTTGTACGTATTGCTGACAATTTAATTTGTGTTTTTACAAGCTAGATTGATTTCTCACGACAAAATGGGTAACAGCGCTGTACGCTTGCGAGGGGTTTAAACGTCGCGCATTGGAAATCGTCGTTTTTCGTCCCGATTGGACTAAGAGCATTTCTGTTCTTATTTAGACGAACCGATTTGCATATCTGGGCGGATAGATCAATGTGAACGGTAAAGCGAAATACAAATGAAAGTTTTGTAGTTTGTATATATTTATTGTTGTTGTTAACCTTCAGGTAGGTAACTACGAAACATGTGCACAGCTTTCTTAATCCGTTGGTTTGTAAGTTTATCAGTATGTTTTTCAGTTTATTTTCAGTGGAAGGAATTTGAGGTGAAATCTGCCTTGCCCCTGATTTTTTTTAAATTTTATATGAATACCTAATTAAAGGGTCTAATACATAATTTAACTGTCCTGAGTCCTGCTGCTTAACTAGGGAATTTCAGGAATAGTTCAAGGCAACAAGTGAAGGATTTAGTAATCATATTCCCAAGTTCATTGAAAGTGCTTATGCTGCAGTGATCAAGGCTGAGGTACAACTAAAGAAGTCAATATTGTTTCAAACACAATTATTTAGATAATTATCCAGTTTTTGGATCCCTGAAGGATCTGCAGCAAAAAATAAAAAATTAAAATATCTCTTGTAGTCGAATTAAACTATGTTGCCATACTGCTTAATATTCTAGGTAATTACCTTGTAGGTTTACTGAATGTTAATGTCTCTCAATGTCATTCGCGGATATGTCCATGCACTGCTCGTTGCCAATAAATCTGCATAATTAGTAGGTAATATTTATCAGAAACTGGTTTCCGATGCAATAATACAATCCAACAAAGGAATCGATAACAAAAATGTGATTTAAATTGCTCGTCTGTTCATCTATCGATCTGTCTGTGCTATTACTTGGAGATGCTTCGACCAAATAAAATTGGTAAATGTGTAAAATTGCCAAGTTTATAGCCCCCTTAGGCCCTGTAAGGTAAAAGAGTAATTATAGCAAACCTATAGTAAGTTCCACGTTTAATTATCTTAAAATCATACGCACTGTCGCTTATTGTTTAAACTGTTGGAAAATCCAGCCCAGTGGCGGACTGATCGTATGTTATAAAGTCGATAATTCGGAAAACTATATACAAATACTTGAGAAAAATAAATTTAAAATTCAAAAACTAAACAACTTAATTACTAGTGCAGGCATATTGCATAATAATATATGGGAATATAAAACTTAAATATCTAAACGTGCAAATATAAAATATTAAATATAATAAAGAAAATCTTATATTTTAAAAAACTTACCTTGTAATAATAAATCAAAAATAGAATTTAGAAATCATTGTATCCCTAAAATCCTCCATACATAACAAATTTAACTTTGCTGCAAAAAGTCATCCTTGTCCTTAAAATTATATTCTCTCAAATGTCATTTTTATCAATATTTCCAGTCATTGAATTTTCAGTTTTGCATATTGAGATATTTATTTGTTCTAGGAATATATGCACAACGATCCAAAGGACGAAAGAAAGCCGAGTCGGTGTCGGATTTGTTCAACACCACCTCCTGCATACCCAAACCTTACAGATGTCCTCATCGACAAATTCAGTTTTTCCTATACACAAGGTAAGAGCTTTATTTCTTTTAAGTAATTTTCAGTCAATCGTATGAAATATAAAAATAATAATAAAAATAAATATATATACAAATTTTTTCCTTCGTATCGTACCAACGGTGATATTTGACTTAAACCACTTAGAATAGCCACCCTGTATAAAAATAAATACCAAAAACAAGTTACGACTTACAGCAAGTTACGATTAATTTAGTTAAATTGAGTGGTAAAAGCAGCTTGTAAACAAGAACTAAATTTCCGTTTTCAGATATACCGAGTAACTGTTGCAAGTTATGTAACGCGCTAGGATCAGGAACCGAATCCTGTACCACCGTGACCGAAGGATACGTCAGGGACAATTTGTAATAAATTCACCGGGAGCGGGTAATAAAGAATCTTTTGTCTGATTTCTGTAGGTGAATCAAGACTTTGGATACTGTTTAAAACCGCCGAGTTTTCTTTTATTCTCTATAATACTAATTAGACCCAATTAGGCAAATTGTCCAGCCTGCTAAAAAACCGGAATCGGTCCATGAGACCCCTCGATACGACCGTCTTCTTCACTGCAGACTACTCTAGCCTTATAACTGAATTATGGATTGGCGCATTCACATACATATATGCATACAATTATCTAACCAAATTTACCTCAAGCTTATCATTATCACAGGCGATCGGACGTGTGTGCAAGAATACGTGTTGCTGATGTTACATCACTGTTTGTTTATCCGGAGAAAGCAATAAATATAGACAAAAGTGATAACTGAAGGTATACTTAGAGAGCATTTAAATACGCCAATAATTACAGCAAATGACTATTTTTAACGAACCATTCTTATTCTAGTTGGATGCGCAAGTATTTTATATATTTCGAGGTCAGCAGAGTATCGTAATTTTGAGCAAGTAAGTGCTTTAATCATGGTTGCGAAACGCCTTATGTCTGGTAAATGCGGTGGAAAAATTATCATCATTTATGAACTCCATGTTTTAACTGCAAAAACTGGAAATGTAAAGCAGGGTTGCCTCAAATGTTTGTTTAATTTGTTAGTTTGGTATTAAATTTATTGGTATTTTTCTAGGACGGACGCAGGAACTAGGTTTGTGAAATTTAGTATTTAATCTGTCGACATTAATAGTATATTTAAATATTTAA
The DNA here is from genome assembly GCA_963680705.1 of Rhagium mordax. Taxonomy (NCBI): domain Eukaryota; kingdom Metazoa; phylum Arthropoda; class Insecta; order Coleoptera; family Cerambycidae; genus Rhagium; species Rhagium mordax. The sequence goes on along the minus strand of OY796660.1, from coordinate 1,974,914 downwards.
ATAAGGTGATTATATTATAAATTAACTGATTCATTAACAGCGTATAAATTATACACCTTTAATTAAGTTGATTAAAGTATAATTTAGCCCTGTTAAATTTGCGTTCAATAAACCACAGATATTCTTTTCCTGCATTTCGAATTTTCTGATTATTAAACGCGAATAACTACTACCTCAAGCACAGAGCTATGCCACCAGGAAAATTATTTCCTTCCTTAACTGAACACAATGATTTAGAGTATACACTGGGGCCAAACATAACCACCGTGAACAGGACACTCACTGAGAATGAATCTTACCACCATGAGCAGGATAATGTAAGGCTCAGCCGATATGTAATGCAAACAAGCGCTCTAGCTCTTACTTAGTTATTGATCCTAGATTAATTAATTGCTTTAAAATTTACTTATCTGGTAGGTCACGTAGAGTGAAAATTAGTTTTCTGATGCCTCAAGGGTCAGCATTGGGCCCTATATTATTTGTTCTTCACATAACTGATTGATCAGTTTGCATTTCGTGTTGTATACCTTTTCCGGCAATTCTTCACACTGATTCTTCATTTCAGGCGTACACAAGAGCATCCCGAGCTGATAGACACAACCAAAGAAGAATCTCTGTACTACAGCCAGTTCAACAGGGCCTATCCGACGAAGATAGTTATCCATGGGTTTGGGGGAGGCAGAATGTACGCCCCCAGCACGGATATGAGGGACGCGTACTTCTACAGGGGGAACTATAACGTGTTCATAGTGGATTACGGGACTTTGGTGAAGGAACCGTGCCTTAAAGTAAGTGGATAATGATCTAGTATGCTTTATACAAATATAATTGCTTGTCACATGAACGAAGACGATTTAAGGTAAGATATTTATTAATATGAGTGGTAATAGCAGTATTAAAATTGGTAGTTTATATGGAGCTCCGCAGGGATCCATAGCAGGGCCCTTGGTTTTCATAACTTTCGTTAATGGTTTCACAGTGACATTCTTATCTTTTAAGTGACTCAATTAAATTGAATCGAGACTTTTGTCTCGTGTTTTTTATCACCTTGTCTGTTTGTTGATATTCGTTATCATTACAGGGAAGAAGTTTTGTTCCCAGTTAAGTTGTAGAACCATTAATGTGTTGCACTTTGTCATTGCTTTGGCCACTAATCTGTTATTAATGTCCATTTTAAGTTATGTCAACACATTACATGCAGTTTATTGCAACTAAATTACGGGTAATTTATGAATTATTCCGCGAATTCTCGATTTTATAATAACGCTAAAAACTCATCAATCTGTGACTAAATTTCTATGAAAGCTAGGAATATCCATATGTAATTGTCGGTTATATAATCCGAATAAACTTTTTGCAATCAGATTTATTCAACTGTCGGAATTCTTTGTATCGCCGAGTAATGTATTCATGAAAGGAATATTTATAATGCGTACAAATCATGATTCCGTCTAATAAGTAGGACTAATTGCGTGTTATGTAACGCAAGAGTTGCGTTCCATGCGTTTGGCCCCCGAGCGTAACTGAAGAAAAGAGTATTTTTAAACTATGTTTTCGGGAGTGGGCAATAAAGGATCTTCGATCTTTTTCCGTCGAGTTGTGAATCGAATCTTATCCGTCCAGCCCGCTAAAACCGACAGTCATCCCCCAGACCCCTATATACGTCCGTTTCTTCACTGTAGCCTACCCCCGCTTGTCTTGGAAACCGCCAAGAGAGAAAGGGCTGTTTCTTGCACTCTAAAGTAAGAACATTCGCCCAACATGTGCTACAGCGTCTTTCACATTCACTTCATCATAATTGACTTGTTTGAGTAATTTGATGTATGATTTAGTGAAGGCAATACTACTAGCGTGGGTATCGACAATTTAATGACACCATCGCATGTATTAACAGTATGATTTCGTAATTCTGCGTAGCGATTCCACAACAAGCCGGACTCCTTTCTCTTTCAGCGGCTTGTATTTTCACTCTGTCTTTTCAAGGCGAGAAATGTTTATTTGGTTCTCATATTTGAAATAAGTGGCATTATAGTATCGATTATTGCCGAACATTCACGAGGTGAAACGTTACTTTTTTCAGCAAATGGAGTGGGCGCCGAGGTTCTGCGCAAAGTGCATAGCTCAGCTGATCCACTATTTAACGCAGCATCCCAGAGGGGTCCGAGCCGACGACTTGCACGTCATAGGGTACAGCGTGGGGGCTCACATCGGAGGGCTGGTGTCGAATTATCTGGACCCGGTTAAGGACGGGAAACTTGGTAGGATTACAGGTAAGGGTGGGTTTCTTGGGCACCCAGATTTGTGGGCGCTCGTTCTAGAGGTAGATACAAAAGAGAAATTGGAATAGAAAATATATGCATATCTTTATTGCATCAATTACCTAACGATTTAGGTAAGCAAATTAATGTCAGATGAGAATAAGTTTTGCAACATGTAAATATCGTCTACTGTCTCCGTAGCAATGCTTTCTTTTCCGTTGGATTATGACAAATGATGCTTATAATGCATAATTCATATTAAGCAAGTATAAATAATTTAAAAGTCATATTAAATAACAGAACTGGTTGAAGGATTCACTTAAAGGATGCTTTCACCAAAGCGTGTGTCATGCCATCTAAAATCAGCAGAGGTTCTAAATTGTATTGAAATGTATTTGGTAGTACTGGCAGATAAGACTAATAACCCATTAGGCTGATTTGGTTAAAAACTTGATGACCAAATGCATTGGTCTTTATCAGAGACAAAAATATAACAGCGGAATCGTGTCAGAGGAGAGGACCATTAGGTTCAATTTTCCAAACCACCATTTAGGTCTTAATTTGACCCTTTTCGGAATAATCAAAGTATATTGCTGGTTTATTGGTTTAGAACTGTCTAGTGACCAACATAATGCCATGGGTCAAAACAGATCTTCAATAAGGAGTTCTTGAACATCTTTTTTGAAAGCAAAGATAATGGCCACCATTTTCTATGTTTTTGGTTGTGCTGAATTTGAATATGACCAAATACAGAAACTGCAGCAGAAAATTTAGGAATTCTGTTTTCTTTGGTCCCATGTGGTTCTAGCCCCTTTATAAGTCACACCTCCCAGTTCTTGATAGCGAGTTCAATAACAGCGGAAGCAGTAGTTATATGAGTATATTATTTTACTACGTTCAACACTTCTAACTGGTGATAATTCCAGATAAAAGAAAACAATGCTACACTTACGTAACAAACAGAACTACAAGTAAGTATATAAGATAACTGGAGTTTCCATTTCTCCTATATATTGTATAATATTAACGAGTTAATCACGTGTGGTGGCTCCGATAGCGAGAGAACGTTTTTCAAGTGAAAGTTTGCTTCTGCGTTGGTAACGTAAGAGATTAAGGATGATGCGACACAATTTCTATTGAAATGCGCGATTGATAAACAAATGAAGGTGGATTTACCCAATAATAATTGTTTTTCGCTCAACGACTATTATTTCTATTTTAGATTCTTGCCTTCTAGGTTTGGATCCGACCATCGTGTTCTATATGGGGCAAAACGCATCGAAGGACTTGGACACCTCAGACGCACATTTCGTGGACATCCTGCACACGGGGGCGGGGATACTGGGGCAGTGGGGCCCAAACGGCCATGCGGATTTTTATATTAATGGTGGTTCTAGTCAGCCAGGATGTGGCAGTGATACTGTTTTTAGTAAGTAATTTCATTTGGTTATCCTTTTTGGGAATCGTTCGCCATCCAGTGTGATGCTTCCAATGTTGGGCTGGGTGCGATACTTACACATTGGATTGATGATTGATTTAATTTTTCCAGTTCCGCTACTTTTTCTTGATTTGTTGAAACCAGCTCTAAATTTAGCTATAGCTCTAACAAATTTCATGAATATTACTTCAAAAGCTTCTCTAACCAAAATCCTTTCGCTTCCCTGTGCTTATATAGGTAGGTAGTGTTTGTTGTAAACGAGGCACCACTATTTAAAAGATGCCAGCAACGAAGCAAAATAATTATTTTTTTCCCCAGAAACGCTAGCTTGTGATCACACAAAAGTAACGCCCTACTTCATCGAATCGATCGTTACGAAAAGGGGGTTCTGGGCATTCCCGTGTCCAACGTTATTCAGTTTCATGATTGGGTGGTGCAGTCCGCAAGACCAAGAGTATGTTCTAATGGGAGAACATGTTAGTCAGCAGTAAGTATAGGAAGCTATGGACGCTCTAAATATATTATCACCTATTTGTTACTTTCTGGGTATCTTCTTTTATTTCTGGGTGACTAACATTCTTTTGTTTTAAGGGCAAGAGGGGTGTACTACGTGAAAACGAATCCGGATCCTCCATATTCACAAGGGCCTCCAGAACGATTGAAACGAAAGGCCTTGCAGATACTGAAGAAGAGGATGGGCTAACGGTCTTAAATAGTTTTAAGTAATTTATTATAATTTTTTTTAGTAACTTTTGCCAAATATATATTAAATAACTGTGGAGGAGGGAGACAGTTTGAAATATTTTAGAAATTTAAGATTTAACGAATTTGTAATATATTTATGTAGTGAGGGAGAATTAAGTTGTAACGGTGCAAGTATTGCCATTACCAAAAGCCAGATTTTGAGATTAAAAGTTTTTTTTTGTCGTTTGCTGCTGTAGCTATGAGATGTTCATGGTTTTTCGAAATAGAATATTGCTTCTTTGAGGTTAGAGTTTAACTTTCTTTTGCTCTCATTTATTCAAGGCCATATATCCGCAGACTCATAGGTGCTCTTGATCTTGTTTCTCTTAACATTTGTAATCTTTCCTGCATAATTTTTCCATCGATTACTAGATGTTCGCGTGTTATATCATCTACCTAATTTAAAAATGCAATAATTATGCAAATTATTAGGAAAAGCTCGCAATTTGTCCGGAGAAAGTTACACACACATCAACGATGGACTTAATTATATATTAATATGGTTTCACTTAATTAATAATTGATACTTGACAATTTTATCCAACCTGAAACATTACTGTATCCCAATAAATGTAAAGCATAACTTCACAAAAACCTATTTTAATTTATATTTCAAATTTCTGGTGGTAAACGTACCTAAGAGTAGCAAACAAATTGTGGTAGCATAACCTTTGTTTAATGGACATTGTTGGATGCATTCACAAATAGGATAATTTGTGGAGTAAAATAAACTTGCCTGACAGGTACCTTTCCATTTTGTTACAACAGAGGATGAGCCTGTAACATACGTGTAAATTATTGTATTGTATAACTTTGTACATAGGACTTTGGATAATAAAACCATCAAACTGTTTTTGTAACATATTTATTTATATATTCAGGAATTGATTTTATACATATTTAAGTTTAACAATCACTGTCAAATAATAGACATTCAGTAATAACCTTCCTATAGAATTAAAACAAATCTTTGATTTATTATATTAAGTCATTTTTGCATGCACAATATGAAGATCTTGTGCCGGGGCATCCATTACTATAAAAACGAACGATTCTTACATAAAAAAACTTAACAGGGGTAAACTTGCTGCGGACGCCCCGACAAAGTCAACCTTATAATTAGAACACAGAGATATGCAAAGATTTTAACATTAAATTTACCACGTGTTTTATTTTATTGCCTATACACTATTACGCGCTATGTGAAAACTAAATATATCAAAATTTGCACCTCCTTGTTGCTGGTACATTACAATTTTTGATAGATTATTTTTCAACAAGTTTTGTTAAGGTAAAACAAACAAAGAATTTAGCCTAGCAAGCATGTATCGCTCACCAGAAATGTGATATTTTATGATTATTCTCGCAGCATTTACGGAATTTATTTTTACAAAATGATTTCGAGAATTCGAAAAAACAAAGAACATCCATCTACACGCGAATCCACCTTCACAAATCATTTTGCAAAGCCTCGAAAATATATTTTTGTACAGAGGTGAAATGCCACGAAAACCATTTACAATATTGACGAGTTAGAGAGACAATATGTATAATAGAAGGGGACAGACTTTTCAACATATAGGTGACATTTATACAACGTTTATTTTTGCAAGGTAATTTACTGGAAGAATTAACCGACCTTAGGGAACTATTTTTGCCCAACAGGCTGAATTAAAACTATCTACCACCTATTTATACGTGATATTGACCTAAGTTTCACTTTAAAATGACGTTCTGAAACTTGATCATCCGAAGTTGTATTTTATTGTTAAGTTTGAGGCTAAAGAACGCTTTGAAAACGTTGTTGTAACGTTAGATAATAAATATATCTCAATAAGTCACACGTGATATTGAAAAACATAAATCTTAAGTTAAAATAGCGTTCCATAATTTCATTAACCAAAGTTGCATTTTGCTGTTAAATTTGGAGCTCAAAACGTCAGATTTAAAACGTATTTGTAACGTTAGATAATAAATATCTCTCAACAAAACACGTATCATAGGTATTGAAGATATAGGACTTACATTAGAATAACGTTCTGCGACTTGACCAGCCCAAGTCATATTTTATTGTTAGATTTGCGGCTGAACAACGTCAAATTTGCAACGTTTTTGTAACGTTAGATAATGAATATCTCTCAACAAGTCACATATGATATTGAAAACATGGAATTTACATTAAAATAACGTTCTGTGACTTGATCAATCGAAGTTACATTTTGTTGTTAACATTGTTACTGAAGAGTTTCAGATTTAAAACGTTTCTGTAATGTTACATAAAAAATATCTTCCAATAAGTCACTTACACGTGATATTGAACATCTAAATCTTACGTTATAGTAATGTTCTGTAACTTAATCAATTGAAGTTGCATTTTATTGTAAATTTGCGGCAGAGGAACTTCAGACTTGAAACGTTATTGTAACGTTAAATAATAAATATCTCTTAAACACATATAGAACTGCATTAAATTAATTTAACTCCAACGTTATATTCATACATAGTTATATTTTAGTTAATTACATGTGTGTTTTCAAATATTTATATATTTTATCAATAACGTGTAAAAAACATTAAATTTGCAACATTTATTGGATGTTATTTTTGTTCATTACGTTACTATTATTGCAATAAAACGTTTAAAAATATATAAATTGTTTTCCTGTAGTTTTTTAAAAAATATCCTTTCTAAGCCGACAGTTTAACCGAACTTCCAGCAAAATACCTTTACTTATCTAGTTCAGAAGTTATTTGTACAGTTATATATACACCACAATAAAACACTACATTTTTATTGAAGGAGAACGTTTAAAAAATATTTGTATACACATGTGTCTAGGCTCATAAACCTGCTACATTTATGTTCAATAAAACAAAAAACCACTGGTTAATAATCAGTAATAAGAGGTGGTTATCGAAAGCAGATTTTGCGAGAACATAAAGTCATCTAACTTTTAATTGAAGTAGTTGCCTTGTGTGTAATTTATACGTTACATTCCCCCCTAACTGTGGGGCCACGTTTGAAAACGTTTTATACAATTTAAGTAAAAAACCCTACATATCACGTTTTGCTAAGAGAACTACATGGAACGACCCGAATAGTAGCTCAATATCCTGCCTTCGTATTATCTCATTTAAAAAAGAGGTCGACGCGGATGAATCGAAGCTATTGAGGAAGAATTCGAGAAAAATTTTGATAGTGTCTGGTCCAGCATTAAAATTCTCAATGGATCATTTAATAAGCCAAAACCTGAGTAGAGAGAGAAGTCGCTACAACATTGTCAGTCAAACAGCTCTGGAGCTCAGGAACTGGTGAAACTGTCACCAGAGTGAAATAGCCGATGAGAGAGAAAACTTGCTGGAGAGGCTAAGATGGCTCATCAAGGAAGAAAACTGTATTTGTTTTGCAGTGATTTACAATTTCTTTGGTCAAATTCTTTTTCGGCCAAATTGTTCATTTACAATGGCTACAATTTTTTTACATATTAAGTGGGTATTTCATCTATTTTCTAACACTGATGAAGGCAAGACATTGAGTGACGCAGGTCGCATGACCATCGTTGTGTACCCAAACAATGGATTCAACCAGATAGCAAAGAGAATCGTAATCTACATTGAAGGACGTTTAACTAAATCAACTATAGCATCGCCATCCATAATGGTCAATTCATGCAGATCTGCTATGGCGATGGTGAAGCAGAGTCGCTCCTCATGATCACGAAAAATTAAATTTAGATAGAAATAAATCACCTTAATTGACCATCGTTTTTAAACATTTACATAAAACATATGAGCGATCTGCGAATACCTAAGTACTACCTTGAATTTTGTATCTGCGAACTAAATTATTGAAAGAAATCTATGGGTTATTCCAAACCATTCAAGCGTCAGTAGACCAAATTGTTTCCAAAGCTCATGCACACCTTATAGTACACCTAATTATTATCATCATTATTATCAACGATACGGGGGTTTGACCCGCCATTATTATTGTCAGCACAGCCTTGAGGTAATAGTACCTCAAATTCTTAACTCTATGATAAAATTAATCTATAAATGAACGAATATTATTAAATACATAAAGAAATTAGGCAGCATGGGGCGTAAAGAGCGCAGAAGTCGAAATCTTTGATCGAACTCGGTCCATAATAGTCAAGCAACACTTTTGCGCTCCTTATTACCTTTGCCTCAACAAAGATATGGATATATCGTAATCAACGGACATAACTCGAAAATTATCTAGTATAATAAAATTCTTCTAATACTTAGAAAGTTGTTAAATGTTAAAATCATTTTGTTAATTATTATTATTTACACATAGATTCCAAAATGTTTTCTCATACTATTAAATATTAAAATTTAAAGAAGATAACCCTACAAGCTTATTACTGTTTTTTCCAAAATTAAGGCACTTGTAAGGTTAACTTCTTTCATTATTGACCGCAAGTTTTGAAGAGGACCACCCAGGATATTTCAACTTATTTATTTTTATGGCTTTGAGTGGACCCCTGCGAAAATTGAGAAGGGTAATAAAACATTAAAAAATAACGACGATATATCTTCACATAGATTTGTAGAAAATAGGCATTCCAAATTGAATAAACTAGAATTTACATACATTTTGTAATTTTAACACCTATCTCGGCTCGGAGAAATCGCCTGTATTCGTCGATTTTCCCGACCCCGAGCTATAAACATCGGTATTTTAAATACTTCTTTGCCTAAATTTTCTCATCTACGTAGATCTACTACAATATACAAGATAAATAATTTGATTAAATGGTAACAAATTGCTGTACAAATTGACAATATTTGTATCTAAATAGATTTTAGATTAGTGCTTTAGCTAACAGTTGCTTTTGTAAATCATGTCCAAATCGCTGAATCTGACGGTAACAGAACTAGTAGGTAATATTATAGAATATACTATCACAACGGAATATTCGTATTTTATTAATTCCTATTTTAGAACGATTATTTATGAAAGCACCATTGCTTGATGAGAGATTCCTTTATATTTGATACTCAATAGTTGCCTTGGTAGCTAGGTATGTCCAAGCTTCTTCTTGTGAATGGAAAGGAAGGCTATGAGTCTTATCTGATGATGTGGGATGGAAGATGAGAACTAAAAATCTTTCTCATATCCACTATTTTGAGGTATTCTTACTCAATATATTAGAATGGAGCAAAAAATATGATTCTGCTTGTTCTAACTCTAGACTAGAAGAACTAGAAGACATTGAGTTTTTCCAACACGTCAGTCAAGACTTCCGAATCTCCCATCAAATTAGTGGCGTTTAAACTTTGCATTAAGTACTGGAGATTTAAGCACGTAATATCAGTTGACTCTCAACTAAACATTATAACAAAAGTACCGAACAAAACAATTAGTAGTACCATCTCTTAAATGGTAGGTGCCGTATCAATAAGTGCATATAGGCACTGTTGAAGTGTTTCGATTGCTAAAATACAGAATCATCGTCGCCATGCTCTCATTGGTTTGACTCTGATACCACGTGGGTACTTTTTGGTAAAGCAACGGAGCGTTATTCTGTATTTGTTTTGATCACAATGATTCCTAACAGCCCACGAGGATACATAAGTGTCAGATTTGACATTCTTGAGGATCTTGACAAACCTCTTAAATCCTAGCAAAAATTAAACCCAGGCAAAAAAGGAACAGTGAGCAAGTGTGCTAAATTTAATTTTAGAAATGTAAAAAAAAATTGCCTTGTGAATTATTCATCTCAATAAAATCAATGTATGGGTACTTCCTCAATTTGGTACCCAATTTTTCCCTTCCTGATACTTTGCTGTTGAAAATAACTTTCAACGAACAAACAAAATAATTATAAATAAATCTGGTATCAGAGTAGGTTCATTACTGTTGCTAGTACCACTAGTAATATAATGTTGGTGGGTGGAGTCAAAATCTTTGACCAACACCCTAACCAAGAAAAAAATAGGCAAATAGGCCAGGCCAATGTCGCAGAGACTAAGAAAATATTTGTAACGTACTCTCTTTTGATTCTGATGATTTATAGAAGAGTTCTCAAGTTTTCGTATTCTTCCTTTGCAAAGCGAGCTTCTCTATTTATATGTTGAGTAGGAGGCGCGGCTTCGTTTCGCAGACGTTGTGTGGTTGGCCACTACTATTGAAATACACGCCATTGGTGGGCGTGGCCAATGCCGCGCGACCAGTCACACGCCAAGTCCTCAGCATTGGGAGAGGCGTGGCTTAGTCTCAGCGCTGTCGCGAGGTTAGACTGGGTAGCATTGATTTCGGTAGGCGTGGCCCCGTCCCACCAACATCCCTTAGCAAATCGTTACGAGAGGTTATTTCCGAAGATGGAAGCGATAATGTTGCATGCAAAAAGTAGCCATTACTTTCATTTTCTTAGTCTGCGACTTGACCTGCGACAACAAATTGAAGCGATTTTTGTGTACGAAAATAAAAAAAAACTTTGAAAACCAATAAAACAATGCCAAAAATTGCTTGTTAAACCATAATTTTATGTTCTCGTTACATACAGGGTGTTTCATGACGAACTGTACATACTTGTGTCATGAAACACACTGTATATATCCAACGTGTGACGAGCAGAACGTACAACTATACCCGTATAAACAATATTGCTAACAGTGGTTGGAAGCTTTCTTTAATTTTCTCAACGTTAAGCACGTCACACACTGAAAGTAATCACATATTTAAACTTGACTATAACCCTTTGGTTATATTACATATGACAGAAAAAATATGTATATATTAAACAGCTTCTAGTGAATTCTTTGTAGAGCGAATGAGTGAAAAAGTTAAGCCGGTGTAACACTTTAACAATGCTGGTTGTGAGATGTAGGTGGCGCTTTCGCAACATTAACTCAGATTGTCAGTGTGGTTAAAACTGTCACACTACTGTTAATCTACAATATTCCCACCCCTAAAATAGATATAAACGTTGGCAAGAATTAAGTGCCCTGACGTAAATTTTTTTACTAATAAAAAAAGTATCTGAATGTGAAAAAACAAAAAAGAGCAGTTCCCAAAATCTTTTATGGCGCAGTGGAGTTTTTTATCCTTCGTTTCTTATATTATTTTCACAGCCTTCTTGCAAAAAATGAAAAATAAACATTGAAATTAATTAATTCATTCATATAAATATCTCTGTAACTAAAAGAATAACGGAGGGTTAACTTTTTTAAAACTCATTCTGTGCGTTCTTATTTGCAAGAGCAACTTTACGTCATTATTATTATTATTATTATTATTAATATTAAAATTAACCCTGTGTTTTTCTTTTACAGGTAACTTCCGGACGAGGCGGATAAATCGGTGAGAACAAGGTAAAATTTTCTTATTACATTATAGTTATACCACCTAGCTTCTATTTTTCCCATAAACTCTATTAGCCGTTATACATACACTATTGGCAAGGTTCAACTTAGAGTGCGAAATCTGTAATGCAACTAAGAGAGAAGGTACATAGGGGCAATGCCTTCAGTTAACAAGAGACGCCTAACCATTCCTACACTCCTACTAAAGAGGGGTATGTGTGTTGATGTGGCGCGCGACGACAGCGGTTCAGCCGACCTAAGCCGAGCCGAGAATTATGTTTAGTAAGTAAGGAGCTTCGGTGAAGCGAGTATCTGATGTTTACGGCCGTGCGATATTTTTACGATGTTTTCATTCTTTTATCATGTTTATCGCTGTTGCATTTGACAATACAACAGCGGTTTAAGAGTTGATGTTATTTATTAGCCTTAAACCTAAAAACGAAATAAAAACTTGTATTCTAAAAATAACAGTTTGTACTTCGCAGGAGAAAGGCTTATTGATGAATAATTGTTGGGCGCGACATCGCGGTAGTTCGACACATTCGGCCGATTCCGTCGTCCCCTTCGACCGCGTGTTGTAAAGAATGGAACGTGGGAGGTAGGGGATAGCGCGTTGTCTGTTTAACTTGTAAATGCTTTAAGTTATCTCCGTCTGATGCATTCATATCGGCAACCTAGATTGGACCTTATCAATAGTGTATATAATGAACAGGACTTTGTTCTAGAAACATTGTCGCAAATATTCATGTCCTATAGATAAAATCCAGTCTGTCAAGATTAATTAATTTGAAATTAAAAGTATACCTACGCTTAACTTTCCCACTCATTCACCTCCTTCACCTAACAGTAAAAATCCTTAATACGTTCGGTCGTCAATAGTGCCGTGCATGTAAGCATCCTGCGCGACGGGCTGCACAGTTTCCTGCCTGAAGGGGTTCGACGAGGACCTGAACGGATTCCCTGCAGGGACGATGGGCGCAGGTTGCGGCGGCTGGACGGCAGACGGCGCCGCAGGTCTCGGCGGCGCCTCCAGCGAGTACTGGTGCGGCGGAGCGGGCGGCTTGGACGGCCTGCCCGGCAGCTGGGTCTCCATCGCTCCGTAGGCGACGCCGCCGCTAGGTTGCCTCTGGAGCAGCCCGTTGCTGTGGGACTGAAATATAAATGTCCTGTATGGCACAAGCTCTTACGTAACGTTTCATTTTTTTTTTTTTTTTTATTATTATTTTAAGTAGATTCTTCTTTTAAGTACCTACCGGTGACTTTTTTACTGGAACAGCCTCTTTCATCTGGTTCCACTGTTTCTGGTCTTCTATTTTCGGATCGGCCCACGGCTGCAGTTCTCCAGAGGCAAATATCCCGTAGAATATAATACCAGAGTAATGTATTAAGGCGGATATGATGAACACAATCCTCCACTCCTCCCGTGACTGAAAGGAAAATGCGTTTTGTAGAGGAATTTTCAAATAAAGGCTAAATGGAGAAGTGAATTCCGCAGGGATCCCATTCAGGGCCCCCGCTGTTTTGGATAGCTGTTAATGATAACGGCTGTAGCGAAATTATCAGCCTCGTTCCACTAGAGTAGAGTGTTCTTTCTAAGTATCCTAAAGTAGAATTTAATAGCAAAGGCAGTATTCTTCTAATCGTTTTGCTCAGAGGAACAAAAACAAAAATTCTAAAGCTTCCACTTTCACTTTTATGAGGCGCCGTTTAAGACATTATTAGTATTACAAATATATATAATAATTATAGAAATATATATATATATATATATATATATATATATATATATATATATATATATATATATATATATATATATATTTTCATTAAATATATTTATTTTGTTAAAATATTTATAAGTTTTATAAATATATATATCTTTGTAAAAATATATATATATTTTTACGAATATATAAATATATTTTCACAAATATATATTATTTCTGCTGACATATATTTATATAGAAATGAGCTTTTATCGTCGTACGCTAGGTGGCGCCGTGCTGATTAAATTTAGGTAAAATGCCCGTATTAAATTTGGCAACGTGTCTGTGTGAACTATATCTATATTGTTCTGTGATCTATTCGCCCTTCTAGTTAATATAGATCACAGAACAATATAGATAGAGTTCACACAGACACGTTGCCAAATTTAATACGGGCATTTTACCTAAATTTAATCAGCATGGCGCCACCTAGCGTACGACGATAAAAGCTCATTTCTATATAAATATATGTTATATAAATATATATTTATGAAAATATATTTATATATTCGTAAAAATATATTTACAAAGATGTATATATTTATAAAACTTTTAACAAAATAAATATATTTAATGAAAAAATATATATATATTTCAATAATTATTATATACATATATTTGTAATACTAATAACGGCGCCTTATACACTTAAACCAATGTATATTTTATCGTAAAATAAAATAAGGGCGATATTGCAAAAATTTACGTTAAATGCAAATTTCGTTATTATTCTCATCCGAGAGCCTAATTTACAGAAATCTTTCTCGATACACTTACTCCTCGCGCCGTAGGTAATGAAATTCCCGAAATTATTTGTGACATCATCATTGTTTCGGATTCTGTTCCGCACGGCCGCCTCCCGCCGCTTACTGAACAACGGTATCATTTTCGAGATATGAAGGGCGAAATGACATGCATACAGAGAGTTCATTTTTGCGGACGCGATGGAGCCAGTCGTGTGTGAAAAGTGAGGGTGGCTGTTCGGCCAGCCGGGATATGAAATATAGCGCGTCCGCTCGTCGGGGTACGTTGAATAACTCCACTTAAAAGTTAGCGGCGTTACGACGCGCCTGTTCGGAATTTGTTATGATTTGTTTCCGAAAACGCGACGCAGGTATAATGGGAATGGGTACAGTTAAATTTTCGCCACTTTTATGTAACAACCCGTATCTATTAGTGATTTGACTAAAACAGTAAAATCCACAATCTATCGCTACGAGCTGCGCCACTTTACAAGTGCACTATTTCTATGTAAAAATTTATTTATGAATTATATATATGAATGAAATTCTCACCCTGTCTATTACGATTTGGTGCACGACGTAAGGACATATACACCCTGCTATGGTGCCAATGCCATTGGATATCCCCATCAGAATGCTGGCATATCTAGGTGCGATATCCAGGTGGTTGACGTTGAACCCGGAAATTGCAAAGCCGCTGAAGGCCACGCCAATGGAGAGGGCGGTCATCCCTTGGGTTATCGTCCGGGAGTAGGCCATCACAAGGAAGAAAGTCGCCTCCATTCCGAATCCTGAAACAGGGCATTAAATGGCGGAATTGTTTTCCATTTTGTGAGCATCGAGTTATTACCTCCGCAGTTGAATAACTTCCTGACTTGAGTTGTTGTCAAAATTCCTTTTTTTCGCAGTCGATCAGCCAATATGCCGCCAGTTTGTACCACTACAGTCATGAAGAAATGTGGCAGGGCTCCTAACAAAGCATTCTGAAATTCAGAAATAAAATTATTAATACTGAGAAAAAAAATAAACATCGCTACAAACAACTCATAAGACACATATTTGTCCCAAATTATGAGACTCGGTGAAAATTTAGATACGGTGTAACACAAGGTACCTTATCGAACCCGCTTTCTTATTCTCTTCGGCATATATGCTATTTGAAATAGTTAAATAGTAACGCGTTGAAGTATTTACAAGCATTAAATGTGCTTCTTCGACTTATTTGTGTCTACAAAGACTAGCAAACGAGCTTTTTGGTCTAAAGCACCTCTGCTGCTAAATATTGCCCCAGATGCAACAAGGTACCTCGTCCTCCAAATTTTTTTCACGGCGAAATTCTTGTCAACATCAATCAACTCCTTCCTTACCTCTGTCAGGCCCTGATGGAACGAATCCTCGAAGTACGACGCTTGAAAGAGCACGAGTAAATAAAAATTCCAGGACCTACAAAAGTTCGCCACGAAGATGGCGTAGCAGGGCATCGACGTGAAAAACGAACTCCAAGGGGTGTTCGTTAGAGTCGGCGCGACGTACGTCGATTGGGCCTCGCCCAGCGAGTTCTCTATGTACATCAGTTCTTTTGTTTCGATGCAGGTGTGATAAGCGGGCTTCTCGAACACTAGCCAAAGCCACGAGAGGTACCTACAACACATTGTCAATAATAATAATAATAATAATAATAATAATAAAATCTATAATGTAGGTTTTTAGAAATTGACGTACCACATAATTCCGACTACTCCATAGAAATAAAATGGTGATAAGTTGCCAAAATTTTGTATCAACGCCCCGGATATGGGCATCGAGAACATGACACCCGCATAACATCCACTGAAGGCCAAAGTTGCTAGACGAGATCTCTCTAGTGGTGGGGCCCAATGCCTCATGATGCCGTGGCATGCTGGATATGTTACCCCCTGAAATAAATGTTTGTCAAACACAAGTCAAAGGCAAGGTGTGAGAGTCACGTATGCTGAAGTTTTGGACTCCAATATATGTTAAGGGTCAATTAGACTTAAGGCCACATAAGTTTTCGGCAGCTCAACCTTTAAAGGAAACTCTACTTACCTCCACCAAACCTTGCAACACCTTAAGAACTATTAGAAAATCAGGTTGCTCATATATCGCCGGGATACACAGGTTCAGGATGCACGAGGACCCGATGGCGGCTCCGAATAATTTATTGGCGGGATACGCTGCGGCTATCAACCCTCCGGGTATTTGGGTGACGAAGTAGCCCCAAAAAATCGCCGAATCCACTGCTGATAGCGTCTCGGGCGTCCAGGTGTTGTTCTGAAACCGCATAACGTCAAGTTAGGAACCTTTAGCGATTGATTCTAAAAATTTTCGCGGAGGTGATGATTTGTAGAAACTTTTCGGGATTCTCCTTCGCGTTGATTGAGTTTGGCAGAACGCGCGTTTCAATAACGGGATAACGTTGCGTAGTCAGTCATGAGCACCATTGAGGTCGTACCGGTTAGTCAAAATAACCAACTCGGAAGAGAACCCTGAAACTCTTCTACACATCCCTCAAGAATGTTAAACAGAGAGTGCGTAAAATATATCTTTTGCTACCGTCTTGTGTTATTAGCTCACCATTTGTACTTTGACTAAACTCATACTTGTCCTCATACCAAACATGATAATGAAGCCCATGCAGCTGAGCAGGGCGACGGTGGCTCTTTTGGTGAGGTGGGGCAGTTCGGGTCGGATGTAGTAGTCGATTTTCCGAAGGGGTGGGCGGTCGTGCTCCGGGATGCTCTCCGGTGTGCTGGCGTCGTCTGCAGCCCCATCCCCCTTTTTGGCTTGTATGTTGAAATCCTCATACTGATTCCTGCAACAAGAAACAACTGATGTGGTCTACTAGCCGAAATTTTGGCAAGGAATTTGGATACATCACCAAATACATTTATCTGAAGGAACTTGGATAGTATGTTTATAGTAGACAAAACTTTAATAGTTATTTATGCAGCAAATGTGAGAAATCGAATTGTAATAAAAAATAACCATGAAGGAAAAAAGTTGTATTTTGTAGATACAACTTTGACGCTCTGTATCTCCGAAACTTTTTATCGCAGGATCTTAAATTTAAGCTTATTTTTCTCGTTATGGTCTACTTCAATTTATTCTATATGCATTATTATCTTCCGATCCCAACAAAAGAAGTTATAAGAAGAAACGCGAACAAGTACATTTTTTGAGTAGTTTGCGCCGATTTTAGGGTCAACTTCAAGGGGCTATTATCTTGGCTTATATTTGTCGTAGAGTGACGGGACAGGGCTCATTTTATTTGTTAAAGAGTTTTAAATATTGTTAGTTATGTGCACTTTTCCCAACTAAGGCATAAAATCGAGTTATAATAAAAATATGGACAAGAACGGAAAAACTCGTATTTTGGGGGTCTTGCAGATACAACTTTGACGCTCTGTATCTTCGAAACCATTTATCGCACTAACTTGAATCCGGGCTTATTTTACTCGTTATATAATCTACTTCAATTCATTCTATTGCGTTATTACCACCTGATACGAAGAAAAAAGTTATAAGCGGAAACGTGAACAAGTTCGTATTTGCGTCGATTTTAGGGTCAATTTCAAGGGGGCTGTATCTCGGCTTATATTTGTCGTAGAGTGATGGGACAGGACTCGTTTTGTTTGTTAAAGAGTCTTAATAATGTTAGTACAAGCATTTTTTCCAGTTTAAGCATAGAAATCAAGTTATAATTAGAAAATGGACAAGAAGGAGAAAAGTCGTATTTTATGATTCTTGCAGACACAATTTTGATGCTCTGTATCTCTGGAACTATTTATCGTAGGATCTTGAATCCAAGCCTATTTTGCTAGTTATATAATCTACTTAAATTCATTTTATATGTGTTATTATTACCCGACACGAAGAAAGAAGTTATAAGAAGAAACGCGAACAAGTTCGTTTTTTGGGATGTTTGGGTGATTTTAGGGTCAATTTCATAAAGGCTATATCTTGGCTTACATTTGTCGTAGAGAGATGAAATGGTGCTCGTCTTGTTTGTTAAAGAGTCTAGTTATCGGCACTGTTCCCAGTTGAGGCATAGAAATCAAGTTATAATTAAAAAATTGACAAGAGGGAAAAAATGTGTATTTTGTGGTTCTTGCAGGGACAAATTAAATACTCAGGATCTTCTAAACTGTTTATCGTAGGATCTTGCATTTGAGCTTATTTTACTAGTTATACAATCTACTTCAATTCATTCTATATGCATTATTACCATCCGATACGAACAAAAAGTTATAAGAAGAAACACGAATGCGTTCGTTTTTTGAGGTGTTTGCGTCGATTTTAGGGTCAACTTCAAGCGGCTATATCTCGGCTTATATTTGTCGTAGAGTGATGGGACAGGGCTCGTTTTGTTTGTTAAAGAGCCATGAATAATGTTAGTTATATGCACTTTTTCCAACCGAGCCATATAAATAAAAAATTAGAGGAGAAGGGAAAGAATTGTATTTTGTGGATCTTGCAAATACAACTTTGCCGCTCTGTATCTCCGAAGTTACTTATCGTAGGATCTTAAATTTAAGCTCATTTCTCTTGTTGCATAGTCTATTTTAATTTATCCTATGTGCATTATTATCGCCCGACACTGAGGAAAGAAATTACAAGAAGAAACGCGAGCAAGTTCGTTTTTTGGGATATTTGCGTCGATTTTAGGGTCAATTTCATAAAGACTATATCTCGGTTTTCGTTTATCGTAGCGGGATGGTCTTACGCCCCTTGGACGTGTATTTTAAAAGAGAATTAATAAGTATAGAGGTAATTTCAATGGGCATCCCTGAAATCGCAGATTTTGCTAGTTTGTCCCTAAGTCTAAAAATGTATGCAGAAAATTACGTTGTTTTTTCCTTAAGATCTGAACACAAATTTCGCCATAGCAATATTATTTTTATTAAAGGAATTTACAAGCACACAACAAGCGGGTAGTAATTTCCCGAGATCCGTTGTTGGGAATGAGGCAAAAGTGGCATATTGCAGTTCTGATGCGGGATACGTGCCTGAACAACAAAGCAGCCTCTTATACAGAAATCCCTTGTTCAACTTCGTGAATTGATAGGAATTGTGTTTATACGAATCGACATTATATTCCATCCCCATCAGAAATTCCACGTGAACTTAAATACTTAGATACTTCATCTACATGTCTGGGAATCTATCAGCACGAATTAAAAGAGGTATAATACTAAAAATACAATATTAAAGTAAAATAATCGGTTTAATGCCCTTATTGGCCTAATTCGACCATCAAAATAACAAGAAAGAGTAAAAGGCACTTTTACTGATTGTTTTCACCCCATTACTTGGCCAGCAAGAACACTAACAATGAATCAACTATAACCACTAGTGCTTAATGTGTCGTCTAATATGATTGGCTACTACTTTGAAAATATTTTAAATCACTGAAAAAAAATAAACCTACAAATAAAACCACCCCCATGTTGCTAGTTCTAATATTAAATTGTTTCAAAAACAAATATCAAAATGTGATCATGTTTACCATGCAGTTATATGCGAAGCCGTAATTTGTTTATTTTTGATCCGGCGTAATTATAAATCGGTATCGGAGCAACCCTCGACGTGGGCCGGAAGGGGGTGTTCCGACATACATTCGTCAAATTGTCACGACACGGTTATTAATGGGTAGCCATTTTGATCGGGGTCTTCTTTATGATTGTTCACGTGCAGGGCCGTGGTCAGGCTGAATCGTTCCACCAAAAAGGGCCACAATTTTAAAGGAGATTGTGCCAAAAATCAGTACTGAAGGTTTTGACGAGGCCCATTTTTGATTATAATATTCTTTTACAAATTATTATTTAATTGCTATTCGGTAACGAGGCATGCGTAGAGAACTCCCTATTTAAAGAAGCGTAGCTTTAATATGCCACTTTATACCAAACGCCCTGTGTAATTAGGTTTCTACAAAAGCGGAGGTATGTATCATAAAGGGTGAAAGGCGTTCGGATTTTATGGGGTGACCGTTGAAATATCTGGGGCCGGTTCTGCCCGTCGTTCGTCTTTGTCTCTCCCCTTTTTGCTGATGACTAAAATACATTAACATGGTTCCCTACACAATGCTGAGATAGTCATTACATGTTATGGAAGTCTGTGTTAAAATGCATTATACAAGTCTTTTAGGGGACATTTATCATAAAACGCCGCTTTAAACGACGTTTAATCTAATCTCTAGTTTTGTCTAAAATTACTGATGTGTTTTATCCATTACTATTTTCTATTGACACGCGATACCTCCACGCACACAGAACGTGTTATTTAACTTGCATTAACTTTATTTGTTTGTACCTAATATGACTTGTGTTGTATTTACGCATAAACGTCAATACGTCAAGTTCCCTAATTTTTGTAACTGATTACCGGCACTTGCGACGCCCTTAGTCGCCTGATTTAAAAAATAGAGAAATATATATTAATGAAAATACTAATACTAATAATAATAATTTTAAAATAAAATTCAAATTTATATTCAAAATTTAAAATAAATTCAAGATAAAAAAATGCCAAAAAAATTTTTTTTTTCGATTTTACTCGATTCACTTAACTAATCGAATTCTAAAGAAGTAACTAAATTTCTTCTTTCAAAAAGGCTTAACTTTTTTAATTTTTTCAATTTTAAAGAAGAAATCCTGAATTTCTTCTTTCGTTTAATTTTTTTTAATATTTACAATTTTAAAGAAGAAACCCTAAATTTCTTCTTTTCAAAGAGACCCAGACTAATTTTGTAGAAGAAACCCTGAATTTCTTCTTTCGCTTAATTTCTTTAAATTTTTCAATTTTAAAGAAGAAACCCTGAATTTCTTCTTTCACTTAATTTTTTCAAATTTTTAAAGAAACCTTAAATTTCTTCTTTCAGAAAAGACAGCCCCGGCTTAATTTTTTTAAAATTTTTTCAATTTTAAAGATGAAACCCTGAATCTCTTCTTTCGCTTATTTTTTTTTAATTTTTACAATTTTAAAAAGGAGAAACTCTAAATTTCTTTTTTAAAAAGAGCGTCTGCTTAATTTTTTTTATTTTTTCAATTTTAAAGAAGAAACTCTGAATTTCTTCTTTAGATTAAATTTTTAAAATTGTTTAAGAAGAAACTTCTTAAATTTCTGCAAAAAAACAGCCCCAGCTCGAATTTTTAAATTTTTTTCAGTTTTGAAGAAGAAACCCTGAATTTATTTCTTCTTTCAAAGAAAGCCCCAGCTCGATTTTTTAAAATTTTTTCAATTTTAAAGATGAAACCCTGAATTTATTCTTTCGCTTAATTTTTTTAATTTTTACAATTTTAAAAAGAAGAAACCCTAAGTTTCTTTTTTAAAAGAGAGCTGTCCGCTAATTTTTTTAAATTTTTTCAATTTTAAAGAAGAACCTGGAATTTCCTCTTTCGCTTAATTTTTTCAAAGTTTTTAAGAAGAAACCTTAAATTTCTTTTAAAAAAGACAGCCTCGGCTTATTTGTTTTAAAAATTTTTAAATTGTAAAGATCAATCCCTGAATTTCTTCTTTCGCTTAATTTTTTCAAAGTTTTTAAGAAGAAACCTTAAATTTCTTCCTTCAAAATAGACAGCCTCGGCTTATATTTTTAAATTTTTTTCAATTTTAAAGAAGAAACCCTGAATTTCTTCTTTCGCTTAATTTTTTTAAATTTTTTAAGGAGAAACCTTAAATTTCTTCTTTCAAAAAACAGCCACGGCTTAATTTTTTTAAAATTATTTCAATTTTGAAGATGAAACCCTGAATTTCTTCTTTTGCTTAATTTTTTTTAATTTTTACAATTTTAAAAAGAAGAAACCATAAATTTCCTCTTTCAAAAAAGAGCTGCCCGCTTAATTCTTTTAATTTTTTTAAATTTTATGGAAGATACCCTGAATTTCTTCTTTCGCTTAATTTTGTAGAAGAAACCTTAAATTTCTTCCTTAAAAAAAGACAGCCTCGGCTTATTTTTTTTATTCTTTCAATTTTAAGGAAGAGGCCCTGAATTTCTTCTTTCGATTAAATTTTTAAATTTTTTTAAGAAACCTTAAATTTCTTCTTTAAAAAAACAGCCCCAGATCGATTTTTTAAAATTATTTCTGTTTTGAAGAAGAAACCCTGAATTTCTTCTTTCGCTTAATTATTTTTTAATTTTTTAAGAAGAAACCTTAAATTTCTTCTTTCAAAAAACAGCCACGGCTTAATTTTTTTTAAATTATTTCAATTTTGAAGATGAAACCCTGAATTTCTTCTTTTGTTTAATTTTTTAAAATTTTTACAAATTTGAAAAGAAGAAACCATATTTTTCCTCTTTCAAAAAAGAGCTGCCCGCTTAATTCTTTTAATTATTTTAAATTTTATGGAAGAAACCCTGAATTTCTTCTTTCGCTTAATTTTGTAGAAGAAACCTTAAATTTCTTCCTTAAAAAGAGACAGCCTCGGCTTATTTTTTTTATTTTTTCAATTTTAAGGAAGAGGCCCTGAATTTCTTCTTTCGATTAAATTTTTAAATTTTTTTAAGAAGAAACCTTAAATTTCTTTAAAAAAACAGCCCCAGATCGATTTTTTTAAATTATTTCTGTTTTGAAGAAGAAACTCTGAATTTCTTCTTTCGCTTAACTATTTTTAATGTTTTAAGAAGTAACCTTAAATTTCTTTTTTCAAAAAAAGACAGCCCCGGCTTATTTTTTTTTTAATTTTTACAATTTTAAAAAGAAGAAACCCTAAATTTCTTTTTACACTAAAGAGCTGTCCGCTTAATTTTTTTAAATTTTTAAATTTTAAAGAAAAATTCTTAAATTTTGTCTTTCGCTTAATTTTTTTAAATTTCTTCAATTTTAAACAAGAAACCCAAAATGTCTTCTTTCCATAGAGACCCAGAGACAGCCCCGCAGGGGCTGTCTTTTTAATTTTTTAAATTCTTTCGCTTTTTAAAGAAGAAACCCTAAATTTCTTCTTTTCAAAGAGACAGCCCCCGCTTTATTTTATTTAATTTTTTCAATTTTAAAGAAGAAACCCTAATTTTTCCTTATCTCTTTCTACCCCGAAACTTTGTCAGAAGAACTGAGTTTCTAATTCTACTACCCTCAAGAAGTCGACCGTAAGGGCTTTATATAATGAATTAAATTTGGTTTGGGGGGTTGCAGATAGTAGTAAGCAAAAGTTCGACGCTTGTACTTGTACCAAAATCGAATAAAGGGTTTCCAACGTAATCCACATCGGTACCGTGGCTGTCATTACTCATCCCATCACTCGCAATTAGGAGACGTAAGACAGGCCCTAATTGCAGCCGACAACATCATCGGAGATGAAACCTATATGTGCGTCGTCGCCTTGGCGAGAAGTACACATCTCCAAGCAATTTCTGAGACCACTTCACGTCACTTGCCGGCTTCTGCTCGGTATTCATGGAGCCCCTAAGTGGTTCGCAATCAAGGGAATCATATCACAGACGCACCACCACGCCAACTGATCGATGCTAAACGAGAAAATAATAATGGAGCGCTAAAATAAAATGAATTAGTTTATAATTGGAACCGGAGAATTGGGTCATGTTTTATTTGTGCTGTCGGACGCGAAATTAAAAACGTGGAGTTGGATGCACGAATTTGGTTTAAATTATGATAGTCCAAGGGCTTCGGCCTGGGATAAGTCGCCAACGCCAAGAGATTTTGGTGGAAGATGAAACAAGTTTGTCTTAAAGATTGCCAAATAATGGGATAATTTAAGTAGTCGAGGAGTGGCCGGTGGAGTGGAAAAAAAATATTGTTTAAAAATCGCTGTAGATCGCAGCATTTTTGGATCATATATTTTTTAAATGTTCGTTTTTAAATTCTTCATCAAGTTGAAAATATAATTTTCATTTCTTTTTTATTCTTGACAGCTGTCAAATTTAAAATTTTACAAGTGTGTTTTTTGTAATTTTGAAAGAAATGTGAGTCTTTATAGAAAAAGAGACACACAATTCTTTACATCTTAATCTTTCTATTCTTATAATTAAAATTAAAATGTTTTCGCTTTTGACAGCTGTCAAATTTTGTGCCAACTTAAAGAAAATGCTATTTAATAATTATTTGACCAACGAAAGTACAAAGCAGAATTTTTCTATCGGTTTCGGAAGTATTCGATACGAAATTAGTTTCAAAAAATGTTTATATTTGTTAGTAACTGTCAAAATTGCTGTCAAATTTAAAAATATGCAAGTTTGTCTTCCTTAATTTTGGAAACAATGTGAATTTCCATTGAAGAAAGGATTTAAGTGTTTTTTTTTTAATTTACTAGTTCCATAATTGATATTAAAATACTTTTTTATTTTTGACAGCTGTCAACATTTCTGTCAACCTAATAAAAATGCCATTTAATAAATATTTCAACAAATTGAAGTATCGAGCAGACAATCTTCTATAGGTTTCGCCGGTACTAAATACGAAATTGATGTCAAAAAAATATTATGTTTTTTGGTAGCTGTCAAAACTGCTGCTAAATTGAAAAATATGCAAATATATCTTGTTCGTATTACTTTCGTATTCAGTACCTCCAAAACCTATAGAAAAATGTTTGTTAAGTACTTTAATTTGTTGAAATAATAATAAAATCGCATTTTTAATAAGTTGATAGAAATTTTGACAGCTGTCAAAGGTTACAACTTTATTTTAATAGCAATTACTGAACTGGAAAATTTTAAAACATTTTATGTATCTTTTTCTATGGAAATCAACTTTATTTTCAAATTACGAAAGATATACTTGTAATTTTTTTATTTTGACAGCAATTTTGACATCTGCCAACCGACATATTTGTTTGAGCAATTTCGTATTCAGTACCTCCATAACTTATAAAAAAATGTTTGTTAAGTACGTTTATGTGTTTAAATAATTATAATATGTCATTTTCATTAAGTTGAAAATTTTGACAGCTGTCAAAAGTGAAAACTTTATTTTATCGTCTATTATGGAACTAGCAAATTTCAAGACACTTAATAGAACTTCTTCTATGAGAATTCACATTATTTTCAAAATTACGAAAGGCACACTTGCATTTTTTTAAATTTGACAGCAGTTTTGGCAGCTACCAACAAATATAATATTTTTTTAAACAATTTCGTATTTAGTTCCTCTAAAGCCTATAGAGAAATGTCTGCTTGATACTTTAATTTATTGAAATAATTATTAAATGGCATTTTTATTAAGTTGCCAGAAATTTTGACAGCTGTCAAAAGTAAAAACTGTATTTTAATCAATTATAGAACTAGAAAACAAACAAAAAAAAAAACACTTGATTTTCCTTCTCTGGAAATTCACATTGTTTATAAAATTATGGAAGACAAACTTGCATTGTTTTAAATTTGACAGCAATTTTGACAGCTACCAACAAACAATAATTTCATGAAATTATTTTCGTATTCAGTACCTCCAAAACCTATAGAAAAATGTATTTTTAAGTACTAAAGCCATTTGTGGAAATAATTATTAATTGGCATTTTTATTCAGTTGACAGAAAATTTGACAGCTGGCTGTCAAAAGTGAAAACGTTATTTTAATTTCAATTACATATAAAAATAGAAAAATTATACATATCTCTTTTTTTATGAAAAATCACATTGTTTTCAAAATTACGAAAGACACACTTTGACAGCTATCAAGGATAAAAAAAGAAATAAAAATTCTATTTCGGCAATTCTGTTATCTATTTGTAAAGTAGATTTGTGATCATCCAATCTGCACAGCACGGATTGGTGCAGAGAGAAAGTCGTTAATATGTAGGAGACACACAGTGAGCGATAAAACGGACCCTTGTGGAACACCATAGTTGGTAGAGAAGTGAAAGAACACTCGATATCCAGAAGCATAATTGAGCTGACAGGCTGAATTATAGTAACTTGTTTATGGTGTATTTAATTGTTTTTGCCTATTTAAAAAAAAAATTGTATTGATTAAGATCAAAACTCGAGGGGACGGGGCTGTGTACAAGCTATTTATTGCCTCGTGTAACCTCCTGAGCATCCGCTTATTACTCCGGAGATGACCTAGTCAGTTGTGCCTGTGCAATCCAGGGCAAAGTGGGCAGAAGTTGCACTTTTAAAATCTTTACCCCGAAGGACGTGCTGAAACTCTAAATGCCGAGATTATCTCAACGAACGCAAGTAAACCGAGATTAAATTACACGTTTTAACCGCACCAACACAAATTAAATAATCTACCGTTCCGTTTTTTGCCAGTTTATTTCAATTTGCAGATTACCTGTGGCTCAATTACATTTTTAACTTCTTTCCCTCGCACCACGTCACTTTCTCGCACTTCCAATCGTCTCCCCTTACAATTCAACAGGTTGTCAGCACTGTATTTATTATTTAGCCGGGCCTGGTGGGTAACAGAAATTTCACCTGTTACTCGGGTTTTATGCGATTACACCCCGCAGCCGCTATATCGCCCCACAAAACGGTGTGTAAATTTTATGGGTTGCTCGTGGGAATAGACTTTGTATCAGGATTTGTCGGGGCAGTTAAAGAATATGGAATTTACCAGAAGATGTACTAACAAGTCAAATAATTACCTACCAAAAAAACATGTAAAAAGCGTGATGCTTATTTGTTGAAACCGCAAAAATACGACCAAAATTAAGGTGAAATAGTTGATTTTTGGTATTAAATATAAAATACTGAAATTCGGGGGCGATGTGCATTAGTAGAAAAAACGTAAAGTATGTACGGGGTGTTTCATGACGAACGA
Source organism: Rhagium mordax (assembly GCA_963680705.1). Taxonomy (NCBI): domain Eukaryota; kingdom Metazoa; phylum Arthropoda; class Insecta; order Coleoptera; family Cerambycidae; genus Rhagium; species Rhagium mordax. The sequence goes on along the minus strand of OY796660.1, from coordinate 1,947,902 downwards.
TAGAGGATCCCTTGACTATTCACGAAAGGGTATAGAAATTTGCCTGTTGCGCTTAATTACTGAGATACAGGGTGATAAACTACTTATTGCCAATATTTCTTTTGGCCAGAACTTCCTTACTATATATCACAATTTGTTCAAATTTTATACAATTTGTGTACTTATCACAGTTGATATAATGCCGTTTTTAATATTTAAAAATTCCAGGACCGGACTTTTTTAATTCAAGTTTTTTTATTTCTGCATTGATAATCACCCTGTATAATATTTTTCAAATTTTATGGGAAATTATAAAAGTCCATCCATCAGTAAACAAAAGCATGTGAACAGATTTTTTTGTCGCACCTTTATTGATTTTTTTATAAGCGATTGAATCTGTAGAAATCGAGGTAGAAATGTATTTATTATCTAAAATAAATCTAATAATTAAACATTCCATGGTCGGACTTTTTTAATTCAAGTTTTTTATTTCTGCATTGAAAATCACCTTGTATAATATTTTTTTCAAATTATATGGGAAATTGTAAAAGTCCATCCATCAGTAAACAAGAGCATGTGAACAGATTTTTTGTCGCACCTTTATTGATTTTTTTATAAGCGATTGAATCTGTAGAAATCGAGGTAGAAATGTATTTATTATCTAAAATAAATCTAATAATTAAAAATTCCAGGGTCGGACTTTTTTAATTCAAGTTTTTTATTTCTGCATTGAAAATCACCCTGTATAATATTTTTTTCAAATTATATGGGAAATTATAAAAGTCCATCCATCAGTAAACAAGAGCATGTGAACAGATTTTTTGTCGCACCTTTATTGATTTTTTTATAAGCGATTGAATCTGTAGAAATCGAGGTAGAAATGTATTTATTATCTAAAATAAATCTAATAATTAAACATTCCATGGTCGGACTTTTTTAATTCAAGTTTTTTATTTCTGCATTGAAAATCACCTTGTATAATATTTTTTTCAAATTATATGGGAAATTGTAAAAGTCCATCCATCAGTAAACAAGAGCATGTGAACAGATTTTTTGTCGCACCTTTATTGATTTTTTTATAAGCGATTGAATCTGTAGAAATCGAGGTAGAAATGTATTTATTATCTAAAATAAATCTAATAATTAAAAATTCCAGGGTCGGACTTTTTTAATTCAAGTTTTTTATTTCTGCATTGAAAATCACCCTGTATAATATTTTTTTCAAATTATATGGGAAATTATAAAAGTCCATCCATCAGTAAACAAGAGCATGTGAACAGATTTTTTGTCGCACCTTTATTGATTTTTTTATAAGCGATTGAATCTGTAGAAATCGAGGTAGAAATGTATTTATTATCTAAAATAAATCTAATAATAAAAAATTCCAGGGTCGGATTTTTTGAATTCAAGTTTTTTATTTCTGCATTGAAAATCGCCCTGTATAATATTTTTTCCAAATTATATGGGAAATTATAAAAGTCCATCCATCAGTAAACAAAAGCATGTGAACAGATTTTTTGTCGCACCTTTATTGATTTTTTATAAGCGATTGAATCTGTAGAAATCGAGGTAGAAATGTATTTATTATCTAAAATAAATCTAATAATTAAAAATTCCAGGGTCGGACTTTTTTGAATTCAAGTTTTTTATTTCTGCATTGAAAATCACCCTGTATAAAATTTTTTCCAAATTATATGGGAAATTATAAAAGTCCATCCATCAGTAAACAAAAGCATGTGAACAGATTTTTTTGTCGCACCTTTATTGATTTTTTTACAAGCGATTGAATTTGGCGAAATGGGGAAATGAAAGATAAAAAATTATACTTTGATTCTGCAAAAGCAAATTAGCCTAGAAAAAACTGAGTACTCACCTGATCACAGTCATGAACAAAGCTCACACTATTACTACGTCTAATAATTACGTTATAATTACTCGAAGATCGGGATGAATGGGTTATATGATACCAGACTACCGGACTCGGGTTGAATAACAAGGCGCGCTCCGGAGTATTTCAGGAGTAATAGAGCCAAGCGCGATAGTCCGGAGTCGCGCTCTCAAACCGGAGTCACGTGTTTGTGGCATTTCTGCTGTTTTCTCGATGCACTTCCCCGATGCTTTTCACTTTTCATCGATCTTATCATCCGTACGCTTCTCCCTATTTAAATGGGGAGATTAGCGAATATCGAGAAGTCGACCGTAATTACAACCGGCTGCTGTAAATATTTCTTCATAAATAAATCAAGAAAGTTGAAAAACACAACTTGAAAGGCAGATTTGAAATAAGAATTTATTTTGTAGTATTTAGCAAACAAGGCATGCGTGACAAACCGACAAAAATTAAAGAAACACGTGACGCAGGAGTCGCGTTTATTATTCAGATATATCTATAAATCTCCTGGCGAAATTCACTGCGTTGAAAGTGCATTACATTTATTTAATAGGCGGAAAGGGTGGCGGCAGTAAGAGAAAGGTTTGGAAAAGCGGAGCGGAGTGCTTTAAAACGATTTCAATCTCTAAAAGCCACGCTTTTTCCTTGTAGTCAAACAATACTAGACATTATATTGCTACTCGATGCAAATTGTTGGGGTACAGTTGGGTCGAAAATGTTGGGGTTTATTTTCACCGAGTATTATGGCGGAGAATACTGTGTCTCGTTTTCATATAGGTTCTTCGCGACAAATTTTTTATATGTATATTAAGAACTGGATGTCCTCAAGTCTGCATAAAGCTAGTCATTTTTTTTTCTTAAACACTTCATTAAAAGCAAAAACTTTCCCACATATTCTCTCATTGTCACTTCCAAAATAAAAGGTGTAATTTAATGGAACTATATGAGTTTTGGCGCCCAACGTTGGGCTGCATCGCTCATAACTTTTATTTTAGTTCGGGATCCGAATTACAAGCGAAACATTGTCGTAATTAAGTGTCCACAGGCGTTTCGGATTTTTAAATGTAGTTTTTACAAATCCATGAGCTCTTCCTAGACATTTTTTATGAAATTATTACACTTGGCAAAAAAAGTACGCAAACAATACTGATTAGTAAATAAACAACTACTTTTAGGAACTACTGTAAAAAATGGCGCCCGAGCAGGGACACTTAAAATACATGTTCATGATCTCCCGTTGCTACTTTTTGGCGCCCAACGTGGGAAATTTTAAAACTTCACACGTCCTAACAGTTAAAACCCAGTGAAATTACAAAGTTCAAAGTTCAAAGTTCATTTTAAATGCCCCTTCTGAGCCATTAAATACCCGAAAAAGCACGCAGGCAATACTAGTTAGTAAATAAACAACTACTTTTAAGAACTATTGCAAAAAATGGCGCCCGAGCAGGGACCCTCAAAATACTTACTCTTTGTTACCTTCGCTTGAATATGCTAAACAATTAGTGTTTCTTACCTAGTCAATCAAGGCCTAAATAAACAATGAACATGTTCATAATCTCCCATTGTAACTTCTAAAATATGATGTGTATTGGGCGAAGGTGTACGATTTTATCGATCTACATATATTATGGCGCCCAACGTGGGAAACTTTAAAAGCGATTACATTTTTTTTATCTAATGCTATTCAACTTTTTCCAGTGTCAGTTTAAGCGAGAATTTTCAGCGCCGTACAAACCGTGCTATTCCGATATGTATACAATATGTCTGAAATATATCTTTGGGTCACGTAATGAAATTTTAAGGGCATCCGGGGGTTATTTGATTTCATAAATGAAATCAGACTCCTGTCTGTCCGACGGAGGGTAGAATTGATCAATTTCAATCTCGTGCTCGCTGATAACCATCTTGGAAAGTAATTTTTGGGACAGTTGCTTTTAGCTGTATTTCGTACATTACATTAGGCAGAGAATTGTTGGTTACATAAAAAAAAGCATTTAAGTATGATCAACGTTTACATTACGAGTCGATTGTAACAAATAACTTTGTATCTATTTTTGCTACAAAGAAATAACGCTACTATGTAAAATCATTTTGCTTTAACCGACACGGACTGCCCATGTCACTCTATGCAGAGTAAAGTTAGGTGAGAATCACGCATACAATACATTACTTGAATTATACTACGCTTCAGCAGCAAATTAGATGTTTAATACGCTATAAAAATTAACTTTCGATAATTTTTGTCTTATCGAGTACTTAATTTAAAAGTTATTGGAGATGTTCTCTTAGTTGCAGCAGTCCTTTGATTGGGTCGATACAAAATTGACAATATCGTACGGTATATTTTATAGTAAGTAGTTGTTACAATATATATATTTATTTAGTCCTTAGTTGACTAGGTAGGATATTCTAGCTTCCTCTTCAAGTCATAGCGAGCAACAGTTCATTTTAAGTGCACCCTCTGGACCCCGGATACCATTAAATACCAGAAAAAGCACGCAAGCAATGGTTAGAAAGTAAACAACTAGTTTTAGGAACTATTGTAAAAAATGGCGCCCGAGCAGGGACTCTCAAAATACATACTATTTTTTACCTTCGTTTGACTACGCTAAACAATTAGTGTTTCTTATCCAGTCAATCAAGATCTAAATAAACAATGAACATGTTCATAATCTCCCATTGCAACTTCTTCTGAAATATGATGTGTATTGGGAGAAGGCGTCCGATTTTATCGATCAACATATATTATGGCGCCCAACGTGGGCAACTAAAAATTCACACGTCCTAACAGTTGTAACAGTTGAAATTAGTAATTCCATTACAACTATATGCTAAATATGTTTAAGATTATTATCCCTGATGTTTGCGCAAACATTTTTATTTTTAAGTTTTAAAAATGTATTCTTGTTTATATTATTATTACTACTATTTTCCTTACACACTTTGGTTTCACAGCGTGGTAATTCAAAACAACCGTTTTACATTCCTCATCACTCCGAGGGATATAAGTTGCCGGCGGAGCACGAGAGGAAGTTGATTCCAACTGATCCTCGGCTTTTATCAGATCGTTCCTTCATTCCCTCGATGAGGGGTCACTCGATTCCTTATCTAGGGCCTCCTAATGTGCATTTTATACTTCTATCTTCCACAATCAACAGATACAATCCATGCCGCTCTCTAGGAAGCTTTCGATTCTTTCAACTTCCGGTCTGTCGCAGCGCCGAGGATTTCTCGAATAATAGCGAGATATTGAGGGGCGGCGTCTTTTATATTAGATGAATTTATAAAATTTTATGAGCAAAAGCACAACGAAATGCATTCTCTTGGCTGTAGCGGCCTTTTGATAGGGTCGATAATAATTTGAAAGGATCATTGAGTAGATTTTTGAGAACATTTTTAATAATTCGTAGCATTTAAGATGTTTCAAACGGACAACGAAACGAGATATCGGACTTTAGTTTACGTCATTCGATTCGACATATTTTTCTTTATCTCCTTGATTTTTTTCAGAATTTTCGGAGATAGTTTTTCTCGTTACGAATTTTTATCTGCCCAATGTTGGGCGCCAATTTAATTTGGGATCTAAACTGCTGGCGAAGTAAAAAAGCTGCTACGATTGTACAAGAAAGGAGCAGTAGCATTATAATAGACTCAATTTTGGTTATTGCTTTTTGAAATCAATAAATGACGTAACAAAGCGACCCAAACTCGCCCACGCGACGCCAGCAACTAACCTAAATAACGACACGTCCTCGTAGGTCAGTTTCCTATAAAGTCTATGTAAGGAGGGTAGGTGTATCTTTAGAAAAGCATTTTCTGCTCTCCATTAACAAGATTAAACTGGCACGGAGATACCCTTTGTATCGCCTTTCCACACAAGACGCCACAACAATGGATGTTCCGTCTATTGTTGAAAATTCATTCTAGGAAAACATATCACTTACGCTAAATTAAAAAAGAGTTAGGCGCCCCTCTGTATTAGCAATGCGAGGAGGAGGTTTGAGTTTAAATATGGACGAATAAACTGGTACCAACCGTAAAATATTTAAATATTCATTTTACATCAATCCGTAACTAAGTCATCAAACGCATACCTAGCCCAATTAAATTAACGAAGACTAATGAGAAAACTTTGTACCCCCAATAAACTTCCGGCAAACAGTATCAAAAACTTCTCAGCTGAATGATATCAAGTGTCAAATATAATTATATGATTGATGATTCTATCAAGTGTGCCATTACAAGGATGATTATCTTAATTATTTTAATTTACTTCCGTTATGGGGCACCTGATGCTGGTGGACTAGTCGAAGTGCTTCTGGTTACGGTAAGGGTAATAAGAAAGGGAAAAATTTTGATTTCTAAGGCTTTGTAGAGGAGTTTTCAAGTTTCCTGTTTCATTAATTATTTTGACTGTTTGATGATTCGAAAATCAATTCATTGTCGGTGCCAACCCGGAAAAATCGCACGTTCAACTAGTGGCGTGGGACTGAAACTGTAGGGATAAACTGCATAAAACGAGGTATATAATTCGAAAAGCCATTAGCAAAAATCTGGCAAAAATGCGAATGCGCCTAAAGAGGCCTGTCGGTGAGCGTCTGTGGGCCGTAGCGACTGAGGTTTAGCTGATTTCCCAGGGGGCCTGCTTCAATGCCTATCGCGCGGTCACACTTCAATGGCTACGGAAAGGCCCGTTCACATCATTTCCTGATGGATTACACACGGATTCCGGCCTCAACTTTGATTGACGGACACGGCATAATCAGATTTTTCATTAGTTTTTCTAAATGCGGTGGCCGCAGCGTCGCGACGCGTCGGTTTGCTCGACGTTGGTTTTTACGTTTAAATAGTACAAAGAGAAATGTGGACCAATCTTCAAAAAAGAGCCAGCAAAAAAATAATTACTGGAATTGGAGTGCCACAAGGTTCCATGTGCTTTTATTATATTTATTTTATCATTTTATTTTTTTTTTAAATGTTCGTTTTAAATTCTTCATCAATCTCTCGAGCCGGATTTTTTATTTTAAGTTAAAATTTTTTATAATTTAACTCCAAAATCTGGTCTATTAATATTAATATTTGAGAAAATCTTTGTCAATTGGCAACTAAATTATAGTGGAAGATTCTATTGCTAGCTTATAAGTTATAATTTGGATAAAAGCTTTTGACACTGCAATCTTTTTTCAGATTAAGCCCAGGGACGAACTATTCAAGCGTGTAGTGGTTTTAACATCTGTACAAAGTGCACCTGGAGACGGAGTATAACTACCTATATATAATAGACACTAGTGACATTTATTTGGACATATCTAGTTCACTCTATCGTAGAGAGAACGCCCGGTTTCGTCAAACCAGAGCCGAGATCTCGACGAGTATCTTGTCAATATTTTTGTTATTTCTAAAATAGCTGGGGTATTACAAGTGTTAAGGCTTGTAACTGTATTCGGGGATTTTCTGGGGTCTTCGGAGTCCAGAAAAGCAGTTAGTAGGCTCTGGTTTTTTCGTGCGAGTGTAGGTTGCACAAGGATTGGACTATGGGGACGAACCGCTTTAGGGAAAGGAGATAAAGGTTTGTTTTATTATCTTATTCAATTTTAATATTCTTACTAATTTGTATTTTTCTATATGTAGGTAGGTTCCGAACGAGATAGGACATGGTGAAGACATCGTAAGGTAAGATTACATAACCACTGTTTATATCCGATTTATTTTGATCATGTGAAGGGCCACTATTTGTATAGATATCTTATGGTAAAATAAGAATTTAATAAATTAATCAAAATCAGCTAGGACCAGTATTAAATAACTCGGTTATTATAAAAGATAGACTTGTTAAATTTGGAGCGTCGATAATGTCATATAAAAGAAATTTAAAAGAAAAAGCTTTCTTATTATTACTATTATTATTACAATAAATTATGTGGCAAATGCTACCGACGATATTCAAATGACAAATGGCGACATTTGCAATTCCGGCAAATCCTGAATAAGAATAATGCTGCAGGAATGCATTTTTTATGTTCAGCAGATTGCCGTTAGAAAGGGCCGGGAGGTTTTCCACATCTCTACGTAGAGTGCTCTGGAAAGAAAACAAATGTCGCTCTCTGGTCACTCTTCGACGATTTTCGTCATCAATCAGGGTTGGTTAGCGTCGCTTTCACCCCGAGGTCTCTATTTTCCTCCTAAAAGCTTTGATTTCATTGCGAAATTGATTTTTACCATTTATTTTCGTTTATAGGCGTTTAAAATGTCGGACGCCATTCCATAATATGAGTCGTATTAATTCGATTGTTTGACAATAACTGAGGTGGCCTTGGAAGTAATTAGCTTAATTCAAATAAAAAAATAAGCTCTCGAAGTGCGTCTCAAAGTAAGCCTTGACTGCGAATGCAAACGTCACTGTATTATATTTAATGCCTCAGGATATTTGCACTAATGACATCCTTTATATGGGACCCCTATATAATGTATCTCTTCCTCTGCCTTCATTTTTATGCTATTCACGCAACATAAAGCTTTAAATCGATATGTGTCACAAAAGAACAAAATATTACAGCATTATATGAAATGTTTAAGTCATAGCCAATTTTTTTGGTCGAGTGTAAGGGATGGAGGATCGAATTTTAGGGTTATGCAATCGCGTTTTGTTTAGGGGAGAGTTTTTTCTCGAGCAAAAAGTGCGATGGTAATGAACTTGTCCTCCCTAAAGATTTTATGAAATTTCGGTTTTTACCACGATGTAAAACAAACGGTTAGAAAAATTCGGTGCCCGCAAGCACAACTTAAAGATCTCAAAATTGCGATATAGTTCTCCTACTGCCGTACTATCCAAGTTTTCGAGCCAACTAAACACGCGGTCCCGCTTTCACGTTCGTTTATCGTACAGCAGATGAAATGATGAAATTAAATTTGAAATTGAGTGGTAAATATAGGGATTCCGTGTTGTGGGCGGTAAAATCAATTACTCGGTTTACCCTTGAGTGCGTTTAGTCTCCTACTAAAAACCCTTGATGTAAACAGGGCATTGTATGAATGTAACTCAATTTGCAAGCGACTCCCGACATTGGGAGGCATCTTTGGGGTGGCTTCAGTTTCCATTAGTGCGGCCTCATCTCTATCTGGCTGCTGGTGAGTGGTGTATTAAACGACGTTGCACGGTGTAATTTGAAAGCGCCAAGCTGGCTTTGGCACGGAAAAAAGTCCTGTAATAATAAACAGGGTCAAGGATCTTTAATTTTTCAATATTTGCGGATTTCAGAGGGAGAAAATTGCTGTTAGGATTTTCACCTGAAATAGGCTGCAACGGTTTCGTATTGGCAGTCTAACAGACGAAAAAAATAATCAAGAGCTAAACCCACGCCACGGCCGTATAAGCGCCGAAGGAAAAGAACAGTTTAATAAAGAATTGTTTCCAGTGAAAGGCGTTGATTAAAGAAGTCTATCGGACCATCACAATTACAGTCGATGGAGTAAAGCTCACTTTTTAGATAAGCCACCCCATTCTAAATCCATTTCCTCACAACGAATCCCGTGACTTTTACGGTTTCAATTATCACCACCCTCCCGGGTCCTTAATTATTCATTAAAATTATCCTTATATATTTCAGTTCGGCAAATAAACGTCCTTAAACGGATAATTAAATGCACATATAATACATCTAGTGGAGGGAAATTAGAATTTTAAAGTGATGTAATCGGGAGGTTGAATTTTTTTTTAATTTAACCACGCATTTATAGCATGAAAATACATATTTTCTCCAATTTTCGTAAAGATCAGAAGATTTTTACCCCACTTATTGCATTATTAGTAAAAATAAAAAATAAACTGAGCAACTTGGATTTTTTGAGGTTAGGATGTACTTTAAATGTAACATTTACGAGTATATTCGTTTTTTTTTTAAATTTCTCTGCGACCAATAATAGAGCCGGAGATATTTAAATAATAATGTAGCGATGCACTCGAAATTAGAATTTTAAAGTGATGTAATCGGGAAGTTGAATTTTTTTTTTTATTTATCCACGTATTTACAGCATGAAAATACATATTTTCTCCAATTTTCGTAAAGATCAGAAGATTTTTACCCCGCTTATTGCATTATTAGTAAAAATAAAAAATAAACTGAGCAACTTGGATTTTTTGAGGTTAGGATGTACTTTAAATGTAACATTTACGAGTATATTCGTTTTTTTTTAAAATTTCTCTGCGACCAATAATAGAGCCGGAGATATTTAAATAATAATGTAGCGATGCACTCGAAATTAGAATTTTAAAGTGATGTAATCGGGAAGTTGAATTTTTTTTTTTTAATTTATATTCGTTTTTTTTTTAAATTTCTCTGCGACCAATAATAGAGCTGGAGATATTTAAATAATAATGTAGCTATGCACTCGAAATGCATCAAAAATGCACTTTTATGCGCTTTTCTCGCGAAGCCCCAGCCCGATTTTGCTAATTTTTTCGGTTTTCGACTCACTTTCATGTACAAAAAGAAATTAAATTTCCAGATTACATCACTTTTCATCAATTATTTTAACTAATTTCCCTCCACTAAGAATAATCTGTTGGTTTCCAATTATCTCTTCTCATTTTGATAAACCAATTTTTTCTCCTCGCTGGGTGTTTGGGGAAGCGTTTCATTAGAAAGCCTTTTTTTGCAGAATTACCGCAATTTACTGCTGCACAACCAGGCATTTCGCCCCTAACTGTAAAAAGCAATAAAATTCCCTACCAATCTTTACCAATCACCTATTACTGAGGAAATTCACTATTCAGTACCTCAGTACCAATTTCTATACTAAATAAAAACTATTCAGTAACTTATTAAGCTAACGCAGCGTTGAATTCCTCTCGGCGAGGACGTTTCGATCGCCGCTTCATGATTTTAAAACTACACGTTAAATTTCCGGCTCCGCTGCAGAGAATTTTAAATTTTAACGCCGGTGACAGCGTACGCTGGGAGAATGATGACGAGGGAAAACGTCCATTAGTTTGTCTCACAATCTCTTAATCAGACCATTAGCGAGGATGTGCTTCGGTAAGCAGTCTCACGAAAAGCCTATTATGATATTAGACAGCCCTTTCCTGCTATTATACGTAACCACTTCAAACGTTTTACTAAACACCGATATTATCGTGCAAAATGAAGCTCTGATTTCTCGCCGCCTTTTGTCCGCTGGACGTTTAATCCGAAAATAATGGGTGAATTGTTAAAATAAAATATGCATGCATGGGATCGTTACTGGCAACAAAAATGGGAGTTAGTGCTGATGAGGAGCAACCGCTCCGAAGCAGTTTCATTTTGGTTGTATTTTGGGTTAACTTTATTTGTATTCTAACTGGACAAATATTTTCGGCAATTTTTTTTGTGTTGTTGAGGTTTTAAATGTGTGTCAAAAAATGATTCAGTTTAAATATTTGCTAAGAAATGAAAAAGTGTATTAATAACAGAAAATATAGCCGGGGTAGGTGCATAAATGAAACTGAAACATGATAGTAGTAGGAATGCTTTGCAGGAATTAATTAAGCAGCAGGAGAGCCTAAATACCATATTCCCAGAAAATTCTGAAATAATTCATGGTAATGTTATTAGACGTGAGAAGACGAATGTCGTACACGCGAGATCGCTATCTTCTTTCGTTCTCAAGATACGAGCGATTGAAACGAAAAAATCGACGAATTTCCACTTCTTCAAATTTCGTCCCCGATATTTCGAAAACAAAAGGAGTTGTGGAGTTCCGGTTTGCACCAATCGATTTCTCGTACAGTTTTCTATAATAAGAGGATTTTTCAGCTCCATAACAGCGTTCAGTTGAAAGAAAATCCATCCGAAATAAGGGTGTGTCACCATAGACTCGAAATCCGCGAACCTCCGACTTTGACAGCCGACAACTTCTTAACGAGTAGAGATAGAAAATCAAACGAAACGGCATGATGATCAGCATTCATTTCTGAATCGATTGAGCTAAAGAAAAAGCAGGGTCAATTTGCTTTTAAAAAAGTTACAGCACTTGAAGTGGAAAAGTGTCAAAAAACGATGATATTCTCCATACCTTAGAAAAGTTAAGTAAAATCGAAACTCCCAGGAAAATTCTGAAATAATTCATGGTAATGTACTTGGACGAGAAAAAAAGAATGTCGTAAACGCGAGATCGCTATCTTTTTCCGTTCTCAAGATACGAGCGATTGAAACGAAAAAAAATTGAAAAATTTCCACCTTTTCAAATTTCGTCCCCGAGATCTCGATTTCTCGTACAATTTTCTATAACAAGAGGATTTTCCAGCTCCATAACAACGTTCAGTTGAGGAAGTTAAATTAACAATCTCAACAGTAACAATGCCAACTTGAAGAGAAACCCTGTTTTTTATTTTCTATTCAGTGCCTGTACTTCTTTTGCGTATTCAACAAAAAATCCATTAAATGACCACAAAACCCTATATATGCAACGCATTACAAACACCGGGTCCTTAAAAACTAACAACAAAGGCAACACAAACACTCCTTTTACTTATAGCGCTTTCAGCTTGGCTTTCTGCACTAGGCCCTTTCGGCGGCTTGTTATTTTTTATTGCCCTTGATTCTCCACGATTCTATTTATGTCATAAGAATCGATACCAACTCCCCTAGTTTCCTTCCCATCTCCTTATCCCTCACAGACAACAAATATACTAGTTTTTTGAAAGTTTTCGGCGCCCAACCGCACGGATGACCCGAATGTTAACCCTGGGAGAATCCCGGCGCCACCAACAGGCGCCCAGCGTCGGTCTGGATCATTCCACGTCTATACAAGAGTATTTTATGAATGATCGTGCGGTTTATTGCCGAGGGTAATGGTTAGGGGCACCTCCGCCTCGTTAAGTAGTCAAAGATGTAATTCAAGGCTTCAAATGAAATCCTTCACTACTTCTGCCGCTTATGATGGCCAAATATTACATTTTTGTAGAAGTGTTGATGTTTTACACATCAGGATATTAAAGAAAGAATAACTAACACTAATTGTTTGTCAACTTGGAAAAAGAATCTAACGTAATATAATAAATAATATGAAGGTGATTTGAATCTCATTTAATTTTGTTGAGCCAAGGGAGCCGCATCTATAATATAACAATAACCCCTTTTCCTCTTCCTTCGTCCTGAGCCGGCTGGCAACTCCGGAGGCAGCCGTATCAATTACAAACTAATAACGTCCTCTTCCTTTGAGTCATTATTAAAGTTACTTATTATTATTAATATGGCATTTTTGCCATAATTAACTGACTTTAAAGACTTCATTACGTCGTTGAATAGCAAGCCTCGGTAGCTGAATGTGATATTTAGGCCGTCTATTGATGTTCTCTCCTGCTGCTTAATTAATTCCTACAAAGCATTCCTGCTACTATCATGTTTCAAAGTTTGATTTATGCACCTACCCCCGCCTTTTCCGTTATTAATACACTTTTTCACTTCGTAGCAAATATTCCAACTGAAATATTTTTTGGGTTTTTTTGGTTGCATACGCAAAAGACATACAGGCGCTGTAAATAAAAAACAGTGTTTCTCGTCAAGTTAGCATTGTTACTGTCAAGATCGTTAATTTAACTTCCTCAACTGAACGTTGTTATGGTGCCTTATTATAGAAAGTTGTTCGAGAAATCGATTGATGCAAACCGGAACTCCATAACTCCTTTAGTTTTCGAGATATCGCGGCCGAAATTTGAAAAAGTGGAAATTTGTCGGTTTTTTTTTCGTTTCAATCGCTCGTATCTTGAGAACAAAAGAAGATAGCGATCTCGCGTTTACGACATTCGTTTTTTCTCGTCCAATTACATTACCACGAATTATTTCAGAATTTTCCTGGGACTTTCGATTTTTCTTATCTTTGCTAAGGTTAAGATGTCGAAGATCATCGTTTTTTGACGCTTTTCCCCTTCAAGTGCTGTAACTTTTTTAAAAGCAAATTGACCCTGCTTTTTCTTTAGCTTAATCGATTCAGAAATGAATGCTGATCATCACGTCGTTTCGTTTGATTTTTTATCTCTACTCGTTAAGAAGTTGTCGGCTGTCAAAATTGGAGGTTCGCGGATTTCGGGTCTATGGTGACACGCTCTTGTTTCGGATGGATTTTCTTTCCACTGAACACTGTTATGGAGCTGAAAAATCCTCTTATTATAGAAAACTGTACAAGAAATCGATTGGTGCAAACCGGAACTCCACAACTCCTTTCGTTTTTGAGATATCGGGGACGAAATTTGAAAAAGTGGAATTTTGGAGATTTCTCTTTCGTTTCAATCGCTCGTATCTTGAGAACGAAAGAAGATCGAGCGATCTCTTGTTTAGGACATTCATTTTTTCTCGCCCAATTACATTACCATGAATTATTTCAGAATTTTCCTTTAATTTTCGATTCTTCTTAAATTTCTTGCGGTTAATAATTTTTTATCCAAAATTCAAAATACACTAAAATTGATCAAAATTTGTAAAAGTTATAATTGGAAACTGTCCCAATTATAGTGTTCCACCTTAGTTTTAAGTTTTGAGTTTAATTAATATCCATTTTCAGCATTAACAAAAAACCTTTTTAAACTTGAAATTTCGGATTTAGCCCTTTGGCAAAACGTAATCGCCGCAGCAATATTTATAAACACCCGAAAAAATAGAGAGCTTATTCCCCGACATAGACAGTTCATAAATCTGGGAACATCGAATATATGAGTCAGAAGAGCCCTCGAAACTCCTCTCAACAAGAAAATCTCCTTTATTGCACTGTCTATCCTGTAAATCCTGCAAAGCCGGGGCCGCTGAAATACACGCGGTTGCTTAGCGATGAGCCGCTCTACAGAATGCATCGCAGTAAACTGAGCCTTTATTACACTTTTAAGAGGATGAGAACACGATAATGTACATCTAATCAATTTACAAAATGCCTTGCACCCGTAATGGGATAACAAACGCAGAAACAATCAAGTGAAATATTCGCAAAACGAGAAAAACGGTACACGTATTAAATGGTGTGAAGATTTAAAATATCATGTAATTCAATGTCTCTTGGTATTAAACAAAGGTAGTAGTTGTTTTGTTATTTTTTTTCAATGTGCTTAGTTTCTCAAGTTCTACAAAATCAAAATAATGCCGTTTATACCGGGTGACCCATTGCTTCTGGGCAAGTAGTAACTTTGTTTTTTTTTCTTCGGAACATTATACATTTATATAAATAAAATATCGTTATTTTCCTGTTGTCAGGCTTAGGTGCGAGCGAATGGAGTCATTAGCACTCGCGTGTGGAAAGCTCACGTTGTCAAAGATAGAAAAAGAAACATCAGCCAGCCAGTCGGGCTAAATGACGTTGGGAAGCGCGGCTCGAGGCGGCCTTAATCCGACTAGTGAAGAGTTATGCATTGACATTGACATAGGGGGAAAATGAGAAGCTACGACTAATACGGAGGCAACATCGGATTTAATGGCCGTGAAAAATTTTTCATTGTTCCTGCTTATATTCAGTCTGTTGTTACAAATATAAGTAAAAATCAATGCCTAATGCTTTCATGGCTTTGTGTTTCGTGCACTGGCTCCGATAGCGGAGCGTCACAATGGGAAATTTTAGAATGGAATTTATTTGGAATAGTCGCGTCGCTCGCGTCTCTTTTCATGTTCAAATAAGGTTGTAAAACCACAAACAGTTTTCATAACGCTTCTATTCTACTGTTTATGTTTATTGGCTGCGTCATTTAAAAATCACCCATCCCGGTGCACCCCACATTTTTACGTTCCAAATGAATCCTGCGACATGAACTTGATCATTAAACAGCGCGGTGTAGCCGAAGCGAATCCTAGTTTGATATTTGTTGATAAAGTGGGTAGCGATAAACGCTTTGACCCCAGGCTAGGCCGTGATATTGGCGCTCTGGTGCAGAAGCGAGCAAATATTTGAGTAGTCGACACGCGTAGAGACGAATCCATCTCCTGAGTACACATCGCTCTTCATATCGGTGTTTAATATCCACGCAGGCACTGACTTCCTCGGCTCCACTCATATTTCTCGAGCTTTGCCTTCTGTGCAGATGTACTTCATAAGGAGGGTAAATGTGGAGGTTTATTGTTCGTGGGGACGGTTTGGATATCTCGCTTGTTCATAGCGAAAACAAAAAATCAAGTTTTTTATTTTAAATTTAACACCCATGACTTTTTAAGATACCAAAAAATTTGAGGCAATACCTGAAAATTTTCGTTTTGAAGCACTCTTTTGTACTCTGGAATAATTTTGCATATCAAAGTTGGCTCTGGCACCGTTAGAGAAATTTTACTGCGTAAAATCAAATTCTTCGCACCGTTTGCGGCTGACGTCTCCGTACTCGCATAATTGTATGCAGCTACGAAGCGGGACTTGCTGGACGTTGCCCGACGATACGTCGCCAATATCAAATATGAGTTCCAACGACGAACTGATTAGGGAACCCGAGGGAGAGAATCTCTAACTTCACCGTAGCTCTGAGATTAGATTGCATTTTATTCAGTATTTAACTTTTCGAAGTAAAAAGTACAAATTAGGATTAGAATTTCTCGTCGCTGTGCTCTATGCATATATTATAGTCATTTCTGTTCATTTAATTCGTAGTAGTAAGTGCGTACATTCAGGACAATCGTCTTTTTGACGTTTTTACTAGAATTTAAATTTTTAACATTTTTACTATAATTTAAATACCTATTTAACATTTTTACTAAAATTTGAATTTTTAACATTTTACTAGAATTTGGTGACGTCAAAGGTCACGTGATCATGTGATGACAGTTTTCTGTATTTTTACAATATTTTAGGATTTTCTGTATTTTTACAATAAGTGAGTGCATTTTGTAATTCTACTTTGTACTGTAACCATGGTTACAGATTGTACTTAAGATATTTTCAGTCGATTCGTATTATTATGACTAATGTTGATTAAATTATTTCTATAAATAAATTGTTCTGAAATATGTTTAAAAATTTATATATTTTTTAAATTTTGATATAAAAAAACTCCCATAAAAGATTATGATGTCAAAAAAATTAGAATACTGTAAAAATACCTAAAATTTAGAAATACTGTAAAATACAGAAAATTTGAGATGATGATCACGTGATCAAAGTCATTTTTAATCTTATATTAGGTGATCAATTCATGATTTAAAATATTATAAAATACTGAAAATTTATAAATATTGTAAAAATACAGAAAATCTTAAAATACTGTAACACAGAAAACTGTTATCACGTGACCTTGAAATTTAAATTCTAGTAAAACTGTTCACATGGCCTTGAAATTTAAATTCTAGTAAAAATTGACCTGACCTTTGAACTAGGACGCCATCAAAAATTAAATTCTAGTAAAAATGACCTTTGACCTATGACGTCATCAAAAATTAAATTCTAGTAAAAATGCCAAACATTCAAATTCTAATGAAAATGTTAAAACGTTAAATTCTAGAAAAAAGCCAAAAATTTAAATTCTAGTAAAAAGTCTTTGAAACATAAATTATAGTAAAAATGCCAAAAATTTAAATTCTAGGAAAAAGACAAAAATTTAAATTCTAGTAGTAGTGTTAAAAATTTAAATTCTAGTAAAACTGCTCACGTGACATTGAAATTTAAATTCTAGTAAAAATGCTCACGTGACCTTGAAATTTAAATTCTAGCAAAATGGTCTTTGACCTATGACGTTATCAAAAATTAAATTCTAGCAAAAATGTCCTGAAACTTAAATTCTAGTAAAAATGTTAAAATTTAAATTCTAGTAAAAATGCTCACGTGATATTGAAATTTAAATTTTAGTAAAAATGCTCACGCGACCTTGAAATTTAAATTCTAGCAAAATGACCTTTGACCTATGACGCCAATAAAAATTAAATTCTAGTAAAAGTCCTGAAATTTAAATTCTAGTAAAAATGTTAAAAATTTAAATTCCAGTAAAAATGCTAACGTGACCTTGAAATTTAAATTCTAGTAAAAGTGCTCACGTGACCTTGAAATTTAAATTCTAGTTAAATAACCTTTGACCTATGACGTCATCAAAAATTGAAATTCTAGTAAAAATGACCTTTGATATATGACGTCATCAAAAATTAAATTCTCGTAGAAATGCCAAAAAAACGATTGTCCACTTACTACCATTCTATTTAAGAAACAGTTGTTTCTCTCAACGAGTTATGTAACATAAAGATTTCATAGTGAGATTGTCGGTGGGCAATGTTTTCCTCATCAGTCGCTCAGGACATTGGTCATGCAACGAAACATTACAAGAGAGGTTTCTCTTCGCATCTGGCAAAGTTTTACCATTTGCACACCTGTCGAGAGTATACTTTTATTAATCATTTGGGACAGTTGTCTCTGAATGAAAATAAACCAGTTCAACCATTTCGAGAGTATTTACACAATTTTTCGTATTGCAGTCAATAATTACATTCTAATGTTTCTGCGTAAAAATCGAGCAAAACTCTATCGATACAAAATACGTTTGTTTAACAAACAGCTTGGACTTTTAAAACGGAACTTCCACCCCCTAACGTATTATACGTTCGGTATCTAATATTAGAAGGGGACGCACCAATCTCCCGACTACTCCGCTTGATTGTAACAAATGTTTTATTACAGTTATTATACAACCAGCACGGGCTCTTTATTAAAACACTCAAATGATGCGCTACAACGTTATTGCGACCGCATCCCTAATAATCTGACACAAGTACATATTTGAGGAGCCTTCATCTTTCATCCCTTTTACACCCCGTAGAATTTATTGCGGAATTAATCAGCATGTTCATTTCCATAATGAACTGCAGTCCATTGAAGTGGGTTTCGCCACCAAAAATATGCCGAAATAAATTTGTTTTTGATTCTATTATTAGAGAGTAGCAAAATAAACTTTTAAGGCCATGGAGGTCCTTAATGAAATGGAATAGGATCGGACTATTCGTCTAGTGATTAGTCGTGGTGGTATTAGCGACGCAACTTCTGCTGAACAATCTCCGTGCACATAACGGAAACAAAAGTTTTATGTATAGACGTAAGTAATATAGTAACAATGTATCTGCCGATATTTTGCTAATGATACTAGCAATTTGAAGGGAATGACTCCATTCACTCATTAAAACTGGGCATAGCTGTATAAAAATAATAAATTTATTGAACATAACGATCCAGTATCTTTGGGACTGCAGGCAAAGTTACCCTCTTTGCCATTCATTTTGTAAATCCTTTTAACAAGTTACCACTGAGAAGTTTTGAAAAACGTTAATAAGCAAAATGAACGACGTGATCTGGCAGCTAATGCGCGCCGGAGAGTTTCTTTATGTTAGTGGCCAAACCTTTGAGAAGTTGCAGTAAATTGGATAATGTGCTCGTAACTGGAAGCAAAACATGAGGCCCGATTTTATTTGTACTAATTGTGACGTCAAATCGACACTAAGTAGGCGTTGAAAAACTTTGTAATACTAATATTTTAGTTGACACTTATTACGAGATGAGTAGAAATGGCGGTGGTGGCCTTGAAAAGTGGAAGTGAAAGTTGTTAAAAACAACTGCGCAAAAATGTCCCGTTAAATTTGGAAACGTCCAAGAATAACGTCAAATTGTTAGGGCGACATAATAATTAATTAATTTCCGTATATTTGAACTATATTATGAATTATAAAAACAACTGCGGAAAAATGCCCCGTTAAATTTGGAAACATCCAAGAATAACGTCAAATTGTTAGTGCGACATAATAATTAATTAATTTCTGTATATTTGAACTATATTATGAATTATAAAAACAACTGCGGAAAAATGCCCCGTTAAATTTGGAAACATCCAAGAATAACATCAAATTGTTAGTGCGACATAATAATTAATTAATTTCCGTATATTTGAACTATATTATGAATTATAAAAACAACTGCAGAAAAATGCCCCGGTAAATTTGGAAACATCCAAGAATAACGTCGAATTGTTAGTGCGACATAATAATTAATTAATTTACGTATATTTGAACTATATTATGAATTATAAAAACAACTGCGGAAAAATGCCCCGTTAAATTTGGAAACATCCAAGAATAACGTCAAATTGTTAGTGCGACATAATAATTAATTAATTTCTGTATATTTGAACTATATTATGAATTATAAAAACAACTGCGGAAAAATGCCCCGGTAAATTTGGAAACATCCAAGAATAGCGTCGAATTGTTAGTGCGACATAATAATTAATTAATTTCCGTATATTTCAACTATATTATGAGTTATAGGTTATTATTTAACAATTATCTTACCAATTGAATAATACTTGTGTGTATTTAACAATGGTAGAATGCAAACTAATCATTTGATCTGAATGGCGAATTCGCCGCCACGTGATCGAGTTTTAAATTTAATCGATCTCGTTATCGAGACGGCAAATGTAGCATCCAGCCTAAGCCTCTCTATACAAAAGACGACATTTTTACCGTCACGTTTGTACCCACTTAGATATAATACATAATAACATTGTAGGGTAGTAAGTGAGGCTGCGGGAGAGGGTAAGAAGAATGCACCACGTGACCAAATTACTCAATGAACCTCGTATTAGCGTCGCCGCCGGAGGACGTGCCGAGAATCAGACTTCATAACTCAATATACTGCCGAGGTAGTAAATTGCACTTCAAGTGGAGTAAAGTCGTTGGGATATGCCGACCGATTTGAATTTGGAGCGAACGAAAACTTTTTCAAATGTTTTAACGTACGTTTCATATAGTTCAAATATACGGAAATTAATTAATGATTATGTCGCGCTAACAATTCGACGTTATTCAAGCGGGTTTTTCAAAATTTAATGGGTCACCTTCCTGTAGCTGTTTTTAACGACTTCCACTTTCATTAGTTTCATCAGTTTTGCATTAAACCGACTTCATTAAGAATGCTTTAAAGAAATATAATATTATTTCTACTTCTGCAAATTTTTCGTGAACTATATATCTATGTCTACTGGTACAATTCAACAAATCCGCGCCGGTTAGTTGAATAAATCCTCAACAAAGCAATCCTATCGAGTTTCAATTTTACGGAATACAATTGACGACGTCATCAAATCTGAATATCGATCTGCTGAAGTTGAGCTGCATAAAGGGTATGAGATAACGCATCCAGTTTCATCCCGCGAGATACAGGCGCCCACCCAGGGGTCTATATTGTGGTGTGGCGGCACGCAGCTATTTGTATACCTGCAGACCCCAGAAACTTTTCCAATTTTATTATTGCCTTCGTTCCGAATTAGAATCTAGTGAACGGATGATTATATACACTGGACGGGATTGTCCCTCTAACTAATTCTTAATAAATAAGAAACAAAACCAAGTTGTGACCAACAGTTGTTCTTCGGACCATATGCCCCGCCGAGCGCTGAATTACAAGTGTCCAGCTTGGCCGCATTTTGCATATATTACCATCAAAATAGCTTCGCCAGGAGTATCCCAGACAATCATTAATGATCATTACTGCTATTTCTACTGATGCGTTTAAACGGATGTAAATATCGCGGAGAAGAGAACGCGATGAAATTGGAACGACTTGACGACTGGGTGCAATCGGCACCGCCCGATAACGTCGCCGGAGCCGATCCCGGAGAGACCCCGCGCCCGACCAGCTCCAGAAAAGGGGAGAAATGAATACATTATCATCTGTTAACACTCAGTGTAATTGTTCTGCTGTTCAGTTCAGCCCCAGACGTTTCAATTAACTAAATGTTCCGCGATTTACCTTCTATGTATGCCACCATTTGTCTCGGCTATCACGATTCCAAAGTGGACTTAATCTAAATGGTAATTTACTTTCCAGTTTGCTTTATTGAAAACGTTCGGGCGCCCATTTACCAACATTATTGTTGTAGGGTTTATTAAAAGTTGCAGGAATGGGCGCCTCGTTGGACCGAATCAGCAAAAGCAAATGGACAAATTTGTACTCATACAGACAATTCTGATGGGCTTAAACCATAAATTATAATACCTATTGTCAGACACACTCTATACCAATTGTGTTCCACAAGGATCCGCCTTAGGACCCTCTCTGTTTCTCCTTCACATTAACGACTTACTCTCTGCAACAATCAGATGTTTCGCCGATAATAAGTACGCTACATACAAGTTCCTCCTTTTTTACGCCTCTAGAGGTGGTCAGATACCAACTCGATTCACTTGAGCCTAAGTGACGTCATCAAAAAGAGTAAAAATTTTTTTTGATTTAATTTCATTTAAAACAGTCCTATATGTTCTCCAAGACATAGAACTACAGTAGGTCATACAAAGTCGTCGTGCAAGGTCGTATCTAGGAGCCCTTTCATATCTATGCTCGTGTTAACCATCTGCTGAACTACTGTTGATATATAGAGCGTAAATTCTCACTGAAAGGTAAGAGTGGGATGGAATTACATTTAATAATTCCCAAATTTTTCCCTTCGAAACCATATTTTGGATTGCCTTTATATTTTGTGTATCGACTTACATTTGGACTTACGATTAGTTAGTGACACTATTGTTACTTCTATGGAACGTTATTGTAATGTTGGTAGTTTTAGTCTTTTCTACCGTTATCACCACGGAGATTGTTCAATAAACGTTACCAACCACAGAGTTGTGATATTTAACTTTCAAATTCGGCCTATAAAAATATAATTAAATACCTAATTGTATTTATGTCCCCATTCACTTTGTGACGGCTAATAAAATTGATATAAAATATGAGTCCAGTAAATCAATCCGGCCATAAAAATAAGAAATGCTAGTTAGTTTCAGTTATGAAGTACAACTCCGCGAAGTTATTTGTTCCTTGTAAGCCAGATTGGGGGAAGAGAGCTGTTAAGGGAGTAAACGAGGACATATAAGGAAGATAAAGTACTGGAAAATAAAATAGGAGAATGACAAAATGCTTTTTAGATTTATCGTTATTTCATGTATTATTCTTCGGTAAGAATTCATTATCCCGTATCTGTTTGGCGATCAATCAGTGGGAGGAAAAAAATATGAGTAATAATAGTGCGCAAGTGTTTTTTAAGAATGAGTGACTTCAACATCACTTGATGTTTGTCTATAATTAAATAAATATATATCACATATTTTTGTATTATGTTTTATGGAAACGGAAGCGGATTCGTATTCAATAATTTTTCGCATTTGTCTTTGATAGTCCCATCGATATTACGCACATAAATATATTTTATTTTAATTTTTTTTTTTAATTCTTCTTCAATTTCTCGGGCCGGATTTTTGCTTCCAAGTTATAATTTTTTATAATTTAGATCCAAAATTAATTTTTTATTAAAAAATATCCTCTTTTTCATTTAGTTTTGAATCTTTACTTTAAAAATAGATAACAGATCTGCTAAATGGGAATTTTCATTTCTTTTTTTATACTTGACAGCTGTCAAAATCAGTGTCAAATTTAAAATTTGTTTTTTGTCATTTTGAAAACAATGTAAGTTTTTACAGAAAAAGATATATAAAATTCTTTGAATCTAAATCTCTCTATTTTTATAATTAAAATAATGTTTTCGTTTTTGACAGCTGTCAAATTTTACGTCAACTTAATGAAAATGCCATTTAATAATTATTAGGACAAATGAAAGTACAAAGCAGACATTTTTCTATAGGTTTCGTAGGTATTGAATACGAAATTAATTAAAAAAAAATTATGCTTGTTGGTAGCTGTCAAAAAAACTGTCAAATTTAAAAATATGCAAATTTGTCTTTCTTAACTTTGGAAACAATGTGGATTTCCATTGAAGAAAGGATTTAATTGCTTTTTTAAATTTTCTGGTTCCATAATTGATATTAAAATGAAGTTGTAACCTTTAACAGCTGTCAAAATTTCTGTCAACCTAATAAAAATGCCATTTAATAATTATTTTACCAAATTTACGTACTGACCAGACAATTATTTTCTATAGGTTTTGCAGGTACTAAATACGAAATTGATGTCAAAAAAATATTACGATTTTTGGTAGCTGTCAAAACTGCCGCTAAATTTAAAAATGTGCAAATATATCTTTTTCGTATTACTTTTGTATTTAGTACCTCAAAACCTATAGAAAAATATTTACTAAGCACTTTAATTTGTTTTAATAATAATAAAATGGCATTTTTATTAAGTTGACAGAAATTTTGACAGCTGTCAAAGGTTACAACTTTATTTTAATATCAATTACTGAACTAGAAAGTTTTAAAACATTTTATGTATCTTCTTCTATGCAAATTAACATTATTTTCAAAATTACGAAGAATGTTTTCGTAATTTTTTAAATTTGACAGCAATTTTGGCATCTGTCATTCAGTAGCATTTCGTATTCAGTACCTTCAAAACAAAACTAAAAAATATTTGTTAAGTAAGCTTATTTCTTTAAATAATTATAAAATGTCATTTTCATTAAGTTGAAAAATTTTGACAGCTGTCAAAAGTGAGGACGTTATTTTATTATCTATTATGGAACTAGCAAATTTCAAGACACTTAATAACACTTCTTCTATGGGAATTCACGGTATTTTCAAAATTGCGAAACACATACTTGCATTTTTTTAAATTTGACAGCAGTTTTGACAGCTACCAACAAATATAATATTTTATTTGCTACAATTTCGTATTCAGTTCCTCCAAAGCCCACAGAGAAATGTCTGCTTGGTACTTTAATTTGTTGAAATAATTATTAAATGACATTTTCATTAAGTTGACAGAAATTTTGACAGCTGTCAAAAGTAAAAACTGTATTTTAATATCAATTATAGAACTAGCAAATTTAAAAGACACTTGATTTCCCTTCTATGGAAATTCACATTGTTTATAAAATTATGGAAGACAAATTTGCATAGTTTCAAATTTGACAGCAATTTTGGCAGCTACCAACAAAAATAATAATTTTATGAAATTATTTTCGTATTCAGTACCTCCAAAACCTATAGAAAAATGTCTTTTTAAGTACTAAAATCATCTGTGGAAATAATTATTATTCAGTTGACAGAAAATTTGACAGCTGTCAAAAGTGAAAACGTTATTTTAATTTCAGTTGTAAAAATAGAAAAATTTAAACTATTTTAGATCTCTTCTTTTATGAAAAATCACATTGTTTTTAAAATTGCGAAAGGCATACTTTTAATTTTTTAAATTTGACAGTGATTTTGACAGCTATCAAGGATAGAAACGAAATAAAAATTCTATTTCGGCAAATTTATTATCTATTTGTAAAATAAATCTTTTAAACTAAATTGAGCGAATCTATTATGTAACCTGTCCATTTTAATTGAAAAAAAAATCTCCTGACTTATTTGACAACAAATTGATTATTATTATTATGCTTCTTTGTTTTGCAATTTAATTAAATTTCTAGTTCTAAAGTTCTAAATGTTGCGTTACTTAGTCCTCGTATTTTTTAATGAATGTCTGCTGGTATAAAATATGATTGCGGCGTTTAAAGCGAAAACCCCGTGGAATAAGCAAGCGGTTTGGCATAAACTGGGAATATGAACCGTGAGGGTGATCGGAGACGCAGTTATGGTGAACGTTCATCCTCTTTACTGTTCACTGGTTTCGGCTGATAGCGGTTCTAATCCGGGATTTATGTTATTTCTAGATTTCGATTCTTTCCACCATAAACTGATTGCTTTGCAAGATTTTACTTTGTGCCCGATGTTGATACACAACAATATACAGCGTTTTAATGCAGATCCGCTGGGAGAGCGGGAAGGACGAGCGGTTTTTAAGGAGATTTGTGGTGAAAAGGTTATAGTAAAACGGATTTTCACATCGTGATTATGTCAGATAAATAAATAAGTTATATTTTTTTGTCAATGCAAAATGTCGATAATCCCCGGTTAAAATATTAATCCGTGTCAGTTTTAATCCGTTTCTTTTTGCAATATAGTCTAGAAATTGCAAGCAATCCATTTCCGGTTATTGATGCTCCGAGTCAATGTTGCTAATTACATAATTCGCTCGACCTCCGTAAGTAACGTTGTGAGTACGAGTCCTTCGTTTCAAGTCAATCCGCCGCTTTAACGCGCATCCTGAATACTACATTAAAGTAATAAAACGCCGGAGGAACGCCCAGAAATGACCATTCCAA
The DNA here is from genome assembly GCA_963680705.1 of Rhagium mordax. Classification (NCBI taxonomy): domain Eukaryota; kingdom Metazoa; phylum Arthropoda; class Insecta; order Coleoptera; family Cerambycidae; genus Rhagium; species Rhagium mordax. Next base: position 1,921,965 of record OY796660.1, on the reverse strand, counting down.
TCAGTTCAAGATCAATCCGAAGCAGTCCGCATCATTCCGAAACTGTCACTGCTTTCACTATCCGTCCGTAACCGCCGCTCCGACTTATAGTAATAATTTTCTTGAAACTAATATTGGTAAGAATACACCGTGGTCCGCTACTATCCGTCCGTACCGCCTTCAGTTAAGTATAGATATTCGGAGATCTTATTGTTCGTGAGTATCGCTGTATAATACTACTAAATCAAACTTGAGCCAATTAGTAATTCCTCCGTTTGTCTTTTGCTTCATAGAATATGCATAGGCTGGTTAGATTTGTTCGGTCGGGCAATCTTTAAGGCTTCAATGCATAAAGTTTTACCGGTAAACTTAACTTGAACGGGTCAAAGCATGTTTTAAATGGATTTCATTATTAAATCATTAATAATAAATCAAGCTGATTATATTAACCAGCGTTGTAATTTTTTCCCAAGATTTATCGTCAGTAGGATTTTAAACTTAATTATCAACGAACATAAAATTTCCTTCTTCATTTATCAAAGGAATGGCAATATTTTTAGTCACACTTATAATGAAAAATTGCTACTCACCAGCCTCCGCCAGCTACCATTTTGCGGGAGATTGGGGACTTGATATTCCTTAGTTATTGAGAACTGTACCCGAAATCACAATAAATCGTAATCACTGATCACTTCTGATGGTTTTCCACTGAACATCCCATTATCTGAAAAAATAAAAAACGATGTAAACCAACGAGGTTTCGATTCTAAGACCTTCTCTCTCGTAGGATTTTAAAGATTCCCTTTGATTTAAAGGTATATAACAGGATACAGCGTTACCAATAAGCAGAGAATTAACTGCTGCCAAAAAAAAGAATAAGCGTCTCTAGAGCGCGTTGCAAAATCAAAAATACAGTACAAAATAGTGGCTCACTAAAAAACGCAAAAAGAACACCACAACAAAATGCAGTTATAACCCAAGAAATTGAACTTAATATTCAACTTTTTTTTCATTTGAATGCAGCAAATGAGTTTGATATATCAATATTTTGAGAGTTTTGAAAAAGCACAATTTCAAATCATATCAAGTTTTGCCAGTGTAGCTTTTATCGCCAAAAGATTGCATTGGTAGAGTTGCATTTTGTGAAGAAATGCTGGCCAGGCACCGTCGCACAGTGGGGTGAGGAAAACATACTGTTCAAAAATCGCTATAGAATCTTTTTAAAATTCTCCATTAATCTCTGGAGCCAGATTTTTTATTTTTAGCTATAATTTTTTAACACTTAGATCTAAAATTTATTTATTAGAAAAAATGAGTCTACAGGTCACAAAAACAAATAGATTCGCTCAATTTAGTTTTAAAGTTTTAAATATTTACTTTACAAATAGATAATAAATTTGCCGAAATAGAATTTTTATTTCTTTTTATCCCTGATGCTATCAAAATCACTGTCAAATTTAAAAAATGAAAAGTATGCCTTTCGTAATTTTGAAAACAATCTTTCTTAAAAGAGCAGATATAAACTATTTTAAATTATCCCATTTGTATTGACAGCTGTCAAATTTTCTGTCAACTGAATAAAAATGCCATTTAATAATTGTTTCCACAAATGACTTTAGTACTTAATAACACATTTTTCTATAGATTTCGGGGTACTGAACACGAAATAAATGTCATCAAATTATTATGTTTGTTGGTAGCTGTCAAAATTGCTGTCAAATTTAAAACTATGCAAGTTTGTCTTCCATAATTTTATAAACAATATGAATTTCCATAGAAGGAAAGTCAAGTGTTTTTTAAATTTGTTAGTTCCATAAGTTTACTTTTGACAGCTGTCAAAATTTCTGGCAACTTAATGAAAATGCCATTTAATAATTATTTCAACAAATTAAAGTACCAGGCAGACATTTCTCTATAGGCTTTGGAGGAACTGTATACAGAATTGTTGTAAAAAAATATTATATTTGTTTGTAGCTGTCAAAACTGCTATCGAATTTAAAAAAATGCAAGTGTGCCTTTCGTAAATTTGAAAATAATGTGAATTCCCATAGAAGAAGTACTATTAAGTGTTTTGAAATTTACTAGTTCCATAATAGATAATAAAATAAAGTTTTCACTTTTGACAGCTGTCAAAATTTTTCAACTTGAAACATTTTATAATTATTTAAAGAAATAAGCTTACTTAACAAATATTTTTTAGTTTTGTTTTGGAGGTACTGAATACGAAATGAATGTCAAAAGAATATGATGTTGGTTGACAGATGCCAAAATTGCTGTCAAATTTAAAAATTTACGAGAGCATTCTTCGTAATTTTGAAAATAATGTTAATTTGCATAGAAGAAGATACATAAAATGTTTTAAAACTTTCTAGTTCAGTATTTGATATTAAAATAAAGTTGTAACCTTTGACAGCTGTCAAAATTTCTGTCAACTTAATAAAAATGCTATTTTATTATTATTAAAACAAATTAAAGTGCTTAGTAAATATTTTTCTATAGGTTTTGAGGTACTAAATACAAAAGTAATACGAAAAATATTTATATTTGCACATTTTTAAATTTAGCGGCAGTTTTGACAGCTACCAAAAATCGTAATATTTTTTTTGACATCAATTTCGTATTTAGTACCCGCAAAACCTATAGAAAATAATTGTTTGGTCAGTACGTAAATTTGTTAAAATAATTATTAAATGGCATTTTTATTAGGTTGACAGAAATTTTGACAGCTGTCATAGGTTACAACTTAATTTTAATAAAAATTATGGAACCAGAAAATCTAAAAAAACAATTAAATCCTTTCTTCAATGGAAATCCACATTGTTTCCAAAGTTAAGAAAGACAAATTTGCATATTTTTAAATTTTACAGTTTTTTTGACAGCTGCCAACAAACACAATTTTTTTTAAATTAATTTCGTATTCAATACCTACGAAACCTATAGAAAAATGTCTGCTTTGTACTTTCATTTGTCCTAATAATTATTAAATGGCATTTTCATTAAGTTAAGTAAAATTTGACAACTGTCAAAACCGAAAACATTATTTTAATTATAAAAATAGAGAGATTGAGATTCAAAGAATTTTATATATCTTTTTCTATAAAAACTTACATTGTTTTCAAAATGACAAAAAAAAATTTTAAATTTGACACTGATTTTGACAGCTGTCAAGTATAAAAAAAGAAATGAAAATTCCCATTTAGCAGATCTGTTATCTATTTTTAACTTAATGAATATGACATTTTATAATTATTAAAACAAATGAACGTACTTAACAAACATTTTTTTATAGGTTTTGGAGACGAATACGAAATTGATGTCAAAAAAATATTATGTTGGTTGAGAGATGTCAAAATTGCTGTCAAATTTAAAAATTTTTCGGTATAATTTTGAAAATAATATTGATTTCCATAGAACCAGATACATAAAATATTTCAAAGTTCAGTAATTGCTATTAAAATAAAGTTGTAACCTTTGACAGCTGTCAAAATTTCTGTCAAATTATTAAAAATGCCACTTTATTATTATTTCACCAAATTAAACTACTTAACAAGCATTCTTCTATAGGTTTTGGAGGTACTGAATACCAAAGTAATACGAAAAAAATATACTGGCATATTTTTAAATGTAGCAGCAGTTTTGACAGCTACCAAAAAAACATAATATATTTTTGACATCAATTTCGCTAAGGCTACCAAAAGTGCATTTTAAGAGATAAAATAAACATATAAATAAGAGGGAGTGTTGGCAAAATATAATATTTCACTGATAATAAACCTCTTTCAAATTTCCACTTATTTATTACATGTTTAGAAAAAACATGGGAACCTAAAACTGCGTCAGTTTTATTCGTTTCATCGGTTACTAAATATAAACTGCTAGTCATAAGATTTTTACCGCCACTATCACTAGCACACTTGATGAAACTGAACACGTCAGCCGGCAGGTAAAATATTTCGACATCTCGCAGAATGTTGCATTGAAAATTTCGCTTATTTTGTTATACACGAATAAAAAAACGGTTATTTAATATCGTATTCAATTGCTCTTATAATAGTCTCAGGGATGAAGTTATAGTTTAACACCCTGTATGTGGGAGTCGCGTAGGCTTCGGGAATATTTATAATATAGCGTGGGTTACACTGGGGGAAAAATCGCTAAGACACTCCCGTGCATGCGTATATATTATTAAAATAATCGAAAATTCACAGAAAAAATGTCACTCACCATGAAATGTCGATGCTGGCAAACGACGTCAGCTCCGGGTAACGTTTGGTCTCCGATGTGAAACCGGGAGACGTCGCGGCGCCGTCTCCACGCGGAGGCGGCTATTGGCCGCCCCTCGGTATGTTACATTATGCCCTTATATAGGGCGGCCAACCGGTATCGAGCGAGGCGGGTCTTGCCGCTGGGTTTCACATTGTTTCAATTTTAACTCGAAAAAATTTCAACAGTTTCGGAATATCGTCGGCCATTTTGGAAAGCCCCTCTGATTGTTTTAGAGATCTTATTAACTGATTTTGCTAAAATTCACCCCGATTTTATGATGACGCCACCATTAAGAATTATTAGCTGCCCACCTACGCCGGGCTTTAAGACACGGAGATTTTTGCATAAATCTGGCGGATGTTTGCGTAAGCGGAATGTCAATAATATAAATTTCGATTTGCAATGCCTAATTTGTGCAACCTGTCCCAACGATGTGTAAATTAATAAACCAGAAGGAGTAATACTAGCGAATAATTTATTAATTTATTAGAATTAGTTAAATTAAATATTTGATTAAAACGCCTGTAGTTGATGAGCAACTGTTTAGAAATCCGTATTTTTTGAGAAACAAGCCAGTGGGAGTAAAGAGCTTCTCTATATCAAAAGTGTCTATCTAGCAATGACGCAAAATATTACCTACTAATTTTGTGATTATAATCAGCACTGAATATCATATTTACAGTTCCATTTCATTTCGAAACAAATAAAAAAGAAATTTTAAGAAAAGAAGTTGAATTGTTTATGGGATCCAGAAACTTGCCTCAAGACGTCTTGAAACTTGAAAACTAATAAAAATTGAATCGTGCGACTTCTAATGCCAATAAATGATGATTTCCAAAGACACCAAAGTAACTTTCTTCTTTATTTTAAGACTTTCGACTATTTTGTTGTAGACAAGATATGTAGTTGAGATGTTAAGCATTCAAAATAATTCACGTTGAGCTATTTTGTAAGAATTATTTGGTCGGACGAGAACCTGAACGGTGCTTTCGTAAAGTCTATTTGGTCCAACGGGAACCTAAACGATAACGTCAGCTATTTCTGTAATATCTGTCTGGTCGGACGGCAACCTAAACGGTGACGTCAGCCATTTTCCCCTTGGCCTAATAATCAGTTTGGAAGCAATAAATTAAATTTCTCCTCCGAGTTAGTTATTTTGATTTCACATATATAGTCGAAACGTCAAAAATTCTAAATAATCAACTTGGAAGAAAACCCGAAGAATCTTCTGCAAATCCTGTCCTGTCCTGTCCTGAACAAAATTTTCTAATTTATATCCAATTTCTAAGGTTGGGATAAATGGGGATTTTAGTTAAAAAGCTTTCATTCCATCTTTAACAAAATAAATATTAAAAGAAAATAGTCGTTCGAAATGTTTGAAGCAAGCTCTGGAACTGAAACGTAGGCTTTCAATAACCATAACCTCCTATCATAGTCTTGGCTTTCGTTCAGAGAGATTATTCTCATACTTACCCTTAACTCTCGTGCAATTAACGATAAAACTGGCAATGAACAGAATCAGTTATGGGCCTCACTTCTTTTGAATTTGATGGCGCTTCTTAACTACTCAACACCGCTTCAGTTTCTATTTAACTGCCCTCTGGAGCTTGTGCCTCCTTTAGCTTTTCAGACTCGACTGACTTCAATCGGAAATTATTTCCATATTTATGGTAGAATAACGCCATCATATCGGCACAGCACTTTGAATGGTGTAACTGACTAAGTTGGACTCGACTCACCCTCTTGGCGTGACGCCTACGTCATTCTACTCGGACGAGAACCTAAACGGTAACGTCAGCCATATTCCCCTTGGCCTAATGTCAATTTGGAAGCAGTAAATTAAATTAAATCGCAGGAGGTGAATCTGATATAATTTTCCCAGCATATCAAGTAATTTGTGCATAATAGAGATAATATGTTTTATATGTGGGCTACTTTTTTCGACACAACACTGAATGGTGTAACAGAGCAAATTAACATCCTCTTAGCTGTTACTACAATTTTTTGTAAGGTCTATTAGCTCGGGCGACAACCTAAACAGTGTCGGCTATTTGGTCGGACGGGAACCAAAACGGCGCCGTAAGCTTTTTTTGTAAGAACTATTTGGTCGGACGAGAACCTGAACGGTGCTTTCGTAAAGTCTATTTGGACGGACGGGAACCTAAACGGTAAAGGCAGCCATTTTTGTAAGATCGGTTTGGTCGGACGGGAACCTAAACGGTGACGTCAGCCATTTTCCTCTTGGCCTAATAGTCAATTTGGAAGAAGTAAATTAAATTAAATCGCAGGAGGTTATCTGGTAGAATTTTCCCAGCATATCAAGTAATTTGTGCATAATAGAGATAATATATTTTATATGTGGGCTGCTTTTTTCGACACAGCACTTCGAATGGTGTATTTGAGTCAAGGTATCATCCTCTTAGCTGTTACTACAATTTCTTGTGAGCTCTATAACCTAAACCCGGGCGATAACCTAAACAGTGTCACCTATTTGGTCAGACAAGAACCTAAACGGTGACATCAGCTGTTTCGTAAGTACTATTTGGTCGGACGAGAACCTGAACGGTACTTTCTTAAGGACTAATTGGTCGGACAGGAAACTAAACGGTAACCTCAGCTATTTTCCCTTGGCCTAATAGTCAATTTGGAAGCAATAAATAAATAGAGGATTAGTAAAGGTCGCAGGAGGTGAATCTGGTAAAATTTTTCCAGCATATGAAGTAATTTGTGCATAATAGAGATATATGTTTTATATGTGGGCTACTTTTTTCGACACAGCTCTGAATGGTGTAACAAAGTCAAGTTATCATCCTCTTAGTGGTTACTACAATTTTTTGTAAGGTTTATTAGCTCGGACGATACCCTAAACGGTGTCAGCTAGTTGGTTAGACGAGAACCTAAACGGTGACTACAGCTATTTTGTAACAACTATTTGGTCGGACGAGAACCTGACCGGTGCTATAGTAAGGTCTATTTCGTCGGACGGGGGGAACCTAAACGGTAACGTCAGCTATTTTTGCAAGATATGTTTGGTCGGACGGGAACCTAAACGGTGACGTCAGCCATTTTTCTCTTGGCGTAATAGTCAATTTGGAAGCAATAAATTACAAATGCCTGAGGTGATCAATAACAAAAATCGCAGGAGGTGAATCTGATACAATTTTCCCGGCATATATAGTAATTTGTGCATAATAGTTGTATATGTGGGATATTGTTATGGGCTGCTTTTTGCGACACAGCACTTTGAATGGTCCGAGTCAAGTTATCATCCTACTGTTATTGCAAATTTTTGGAAGGTATTAGCTCGGACGATAACCTAAACGGTGACGTCAGCTATTTTGTAACAACTATTTGGTCGGACGAGAACCTGAACGATGCTTTCGTAAAGTCTATTTGGTCGGACGAGAACCTAAACGGTAACGTCAGTTATTTCTGTAATAACTATTTGGTCGGACGGGAACCTAAACGGTACCGTCAGCCATTTTCTGAGAGGATTAGTTACATAAGTCATAGGAGCTGCATTTGATAGAATTTTCCCAGCATATCAAGTAATTTGTGTCCAATAGAGAGAATATGTTGTATATGTGGGACATTTTCCATCATTTTAAAATTTCAGCTACAAATTAAGCATTATAATTTCACAATCAAATAAGTAAGCAAACGTATAAGTCTATTTTGATTGTAGGTCCTAATTTATTAACCCAACGAGATTCTCTCAGACATGACAAAGTGATCGGTTGACCTAAATCTATTCTTGCGAAGAACCTGCTGTTGTTGCCAAAACGTATCAATTCTCTAATAGCGTCCGTATATCATTTTGTTCGCATATAATAAAGGCATATTCTGTCGAGGGAAATAATTCTGGTGGTCCCAAATGTGTCCTTAAATTAAATTATTTGAAGCAGGTACAGGATGAGCAATTTGAACACAAAATAGAATATCGTTTTCGAGGGAAAAATGTTCCATGGAAGATCGTTTTTGGCAGGTGAAATTCTGTTATACAATAATGTTGTCTTCAGTTAGGCCAAAATCAGAGTGTCAATGGTTTACAAAATTGCAGAAAGGGTTGAAATAATCAGAATAATGAGTGCAGCAAAATAATTCAATGGACAACATCAAGAATTAGAAAACATGGATTTGAAGTTAGTAGAAAAGCTTCAAGAAACTGTTCCTGAAGAGGGGTTGGAACCTTTGGTGTAGAACTTACACTTGGAGTAGTTTTCCACACACACCAAAACACTTTTGCACACACTCGACGCGCGTTTCGCCAACCAAGTTGGCATCATCGGGAGATGATTAAAACTGGACTAGTGATAGAAGAGCTTTCGGATTCTCTTCAGCGTTGAATATTTTGGATTCTTGGTGTATGGACCATCTTGTTGTCTTCTGAAGGGAAGTAGACCACGACAATTTGGTTGAAAACCTTAAGGATTCAAAATATGGAACAAAGATGAGAATCCAAATCGTTTCCACAAATCTTGTTAGAACTGTCTTCGGTTAACTGTTTCCTCCAAGAAAGACCTGCAGATTTCAAAACAATAAATCTGTCTCCAAAAGGATCTGATGATCTAGCCCCAAGATACGAAGGAAACGCTGTCGATTATGAATTAAAGCACTATTTTGATTAGTTTGCTGGAGTTTCTGGTGACTCAACGCTTTCCGTGTATTTCTGAGGATCTCGTTTGCCGTTTTCCAAGCGAAAAACGTCGATTTAATTATACCTCGCAATATAACACGCCACTCAAACAATTATTCTAAATTTCAATAAATCTGTTTCGAGTTACATCAATTGGAACGATTTAGTTACGGATGGCTTACTCCCCAGTAGTATCTGGCGTCTTGGCAACCGAAAGGTGTGCACGAAGGGACGCCCGGCGCTGACGTCACGTTGATTTTACATCAAACACCGTCAGGGGCTTTGTGAGAAATCAGTTTTTTATACTGTTTCACGGTGAAGTCATAAAAATGTATATTAACATGCTTTTGAAGTGTAACATGAATCGTAATGACCCTCATAGATATTTCTTTAAATTGTATATTAAAACTGGCGTTGACGCGAATCAATCAAAAGAGTGGAAATAAAATTCCTAATATATTTGCTTTTAACGCAACGGACACAATTTTTAAATGGAGTCATACATTACATAGACACAAAGAAGTTTCATGCCCGTTACGTATTTTGATGTGCTAGCTATTATTGGCCCTCTTGTTGAGAGGGAATTGCTCAAATTCTACGTAAGTCCATTATTCCTGGTGTTGTTTTGGCCTGTTAATTGAAAACGATTGAGACCATGATACTATTTCTGGTCTTCCTCCTTTTGGTCTCCAAAAAAAGTAAGCAACTATATCTTCATCTCACCGTCGGCGTTTATACTCCATTTTGCTGATATATTGATGGAATCGTTCTCTTTGCTCCTCACTACAGTCCTCAAGGCTTCTTGGAAAGTAATACAGATGAGAATTCAGGAAATTCAATTTCAGCGACTATTTCCTTGCAATTTTGACTCTTAGGATTCCTTAGTAAATTTTCAACATTTTGAAAACTGAGCCATGCTGAAGATCCAAGTCTTTAGTCCAAGGAATATCATCAGTAATTCAGCTCCTGCGAGAAATGGTGCCCATGTCAGTTTTTCTAAGGCAAAAGCTTTGTTGCTCATACTTCCACAAGTACCTTCTTATAACTGCTAGACAAAATATAGTAACTCATTGTTTCACATACCCACCGACTATTCCATTTTTCCATTGCTGTGTTCACGGATGTTCAGTAATTTAGTATTAATTTGGTACGGAAATAAATCACTCGGGTAAGCAATAAAACATTCAAATTAAATGTTGATGTTTACGGATTTGTGCAAAATGCATATACAGCCCATAGAACATGAATATTTATTCACACACTACAATGGTGAATTTTCAAATACCAATTGAGTTTGAAATTGCGTAATCCTTGTAAGTGTAGGAGTAAAATCCATATTTGCCGGAGATTTTCAATATTTCCTGTACGTTCGCAATTGAACAGAAACATGCGTAGTGTATTCGCCACTCGAATATAATAATAATAAATGTCTTATTTTCGGCAATAGAAATTAATAAGGGTAAAGGAAATTGCCGAAAAATGGCGAGATGTACAAGATATAAGAGAAAATATAAAGAAATTTTTTATTTTAGTTATTGGCAATTGTTTTCTCGATGTAAACAATTTTATAAAAAGTGAACTCTTTCATACGAAAAATGTCAATGATTATACCTGTGGCAAAAATTTCTAATACAATTATTATAGGACAAAAATATAGATCAATAAAACCTTCGCCTGAGAAAGCGTTAAAAATTGTAGTGAAAATTATAGTAAACGGATTTCTGTAACTTCTAAATTGTAGTAAATAATAGCAAAATAATAGTAATAGTAGTAATAAGCAAAAGTAAATTGTAGTAACTCCTAGACTTCTAAACTATAACTTCCAAATTGTAGTGAAAACTGTAGTGAATAGATTTATGTAACTTTATGTAACAATAAGCAGTAAATTGTAGAACTTCCAAATTTCTAAACTCAAATTGTAGTGAAAATTGTAGTGAACGGATTTCTGCAACTTTTTCTGAAACTTAAGTAACTTCTAAATTGTAATAACTTTTAAACTGTAGTAAATAATAGTAAAATAATAGTAATAGTTGTAATGTAATAAATACCTAATAGTAAATTGTAGTAACTTTTAAATTTTTAAACTGTAGCTTCTAAATTGTAGTGAACGAATTTCTGTAACTTCAAAGTTGTAATAACTTCTAAATAATAAACAGTAAATTGTAGTAACTTATAAATTTCTAACGTGTAGTGAAAATTGTAACGAACGGATTTTTGTAACTTTTTCTGTAGCTTCTAAATTGTAGTAAATAATAGTAAAATAATAGTAATAATAGAAATAAATGATAGTAAATTGTAGTAATTTGTAAACTTCTAAACAATAAACTGTAGTTACTTCTACATTTCTAAATTGTAACTTCTAAATTGTAGTGAAAATTGCAGTGAAGGATTTCTGTAATTTGTAAATTCTAATAACTTCCGAACTGTAGTAAATAATTATAAATAATAGTAATAGTAGTAATAATTAATAATAAATTGTAGTAACTCCTAAATTTCTAAATTGTAACTTCTTAATTATAGTGAACGGATTTCCGTAACTTTTTCCATAACTTCTAGATTGTAATAACTTCTAAACAATAAATTGTAGCAACTTTTAAATTTCTAAATTGTAACCTCTAAACTGTAGTGAAAACTGTAGTGAACGGATTTCTGTAACTTTTTCTGTAGCTTCTAAATTGTAAACTGCAGTAAATAATAGTAATAGTAGTAATAAATGATAGTAAATTGTAGTAATTTAGAAACTTCTAAACATTAACCTGTAGTTACTTTTACATTTCTAAATTGAAACTTCTAAATTCTAATGAAAATTGCAGTGAACAGATTTCTGTAACTTTTTCTGTAACTTGTAAATTCTAATAACTTCCAAACTGTAGTAAATAATAATAAATAATAGTAATAGTAGTAATAATTAATAGCAAATTGTAGTAACTTCTAAATAATAAACAGTAAGTTGTAGTAACTTCCAAATTTCTAAACTGTAACTTCTAAATTGTGGTGAACGAATTTCTAGAACTTTTTCTGTAACTTCTGGATTGTAATAACTTCTAAACAATAAACAGTAACTTGTAGTAACTTCTAAATTTCTAAACTGTAACCTCTTAACTGTAGTGAACGGATTTCTGTAACTTTTTCTGTAGCTTCTAAATTGTAATAACTTCTAAACTGCAGTAAATAATAGTAGTAATAAACGATAGTAAATTGTAGTAATTTGGAAACTTCTAAACAATGAACTGTAGTTGCTTCTACATTTCTAAATTGTAACTTCCAAATTGTAGTGAAAATTGCAGTGAACGGTTTTCTATAACTTTGTCTATAACTTGTAAATTCTAATAACTTCCAAACTGTAGTAAATAATAATAAATAATAGTAATATAATAATTTCTAAACTGCAACCTCTAAACTGTAGTGAAAATTGTAGTGAACGGATTTCTGTAGCTTCTAAATCGTAATAACTTCTAAATTGCAGTAAATAATAGTAAAATAATAGTAAAAGTAGTAATAAATTATACTAAATTGTAGTAATTTGTAAACTTCTAAACTATAAACTGCAGTTACTTCTACATTTCTTAAATGTAACTTCTAAATTGTAGTGAAAATTGCAGGGAACGGTTTTCTATAACTTTGTCTATAACTTGTAAATTCTAATAACTTCCAAATTGTAGTAAATAATAATAAATAATAGTAATAATAGTAATAATTAATAGTAAATTGTAGGAACTTCTAAACAATAAACAGTAAATTGTAGTAACTTCTAAATTTCTAAACTGCAACCTCTAAACTGTAGTTAAAATTGTAGTGAATGGATTTCTGTAACTTTTTCTGTAGCTTCTAAATTGTAATAACTTCTAAACTGCAATAAATAATAGTAAAATAATAGTAATAGTATTAATAAACGATGGTAAATTTTAGTAATTTGTAAACTTCCAAACAATGAACTGTAGTTGCTTCTACATTTCTAAATTGTAACTTCCAAATTGTAGTGAAAATTGCAGTGAACGGTTTTCTATAACTTTGTCTATAACTTGTAAATTCTAATAACTTCCAAACTGTAGTAAATAATAATAAATAATAGTAATAGTAGTAATAATTAATAGTAAATTGTGGTAACTTCTAAACTGTAACCTCTAAACTGTAGTGAAAATTGTAGTGAACGGATTTCTGTAGCTTCTAAATCGTAATAACTTCTAAATTGCAGTAAATAATAGTAAAATAATAGTAAAAGTAGTAATAAATTATACTAAATTGTAGTAATTTGTAAACTTCTAAACAATAAACTGTAGTTACTTCTACATTTTTTAAATGTAACTTCTAAATTGTAGTGAAAATTGCAGTGAACGGTTTTCGGTTTTCAATAATTTTTTCTGTAACTTGTGAATTATAATAACTTCCAAACTGTAGTAAATAATAATAAATAATAGTAATAATAGTAAATTGTAATAACTTTTAAACAATAAATAATAAATTGTAGTAAGTTCTGAATTTCTAAACTGTAACTTCTAAATTGTAGTGAACGTATTTTTGTAACTTCTAAATTGTAATCATTTCTAAACAATAAACAGTCGATTGTAGTAATTTCTAAATTTCTAAGCTATAACCTCTTAAACTGTAGTGAAAATTGTAGTGAACGGATTTCTGTAACTTTTCTGTAGCTTGTAAAAATTGTAATAACTTCTAAATTGTAGTAAATAACAGTAAAATAATAGTTATAAATGAAAGTAAATTGTAGGAACTTCTAAACTTCTAAACAATAAACTGTAATAACTTCTAAATTTCTAAATTGTAACTTCCAAATTGTAGTAAAAATTGTAGTTAACGGATTTTTGTAACTTTTACTGTAATTTATATAACTTTTAAACTTCTAAACATTAAACAGTAAATTGTAGTAGCTTCTAAACTGTAGTAAATAATAATAAATAATAGTACCTAATAGTAGTAATAAATAATAGTAAATTGTAGTAACTTCTAAGTTTTTAAACTGTAACTTCTAAACTGTAGTGGATGGATTTATGCAACTTTCTGTAATTTCCGTAACTTCTAAGTTGTAGTAACTTGTAAAGGTTATGTAAAAAAATTCTAGCTTTAAAACTATTCTACTATTCAGTTGGTGTTCCGAAAAATTAATTCCTCTACATTACTAGAATTTCTACTTTTTGAAACAAAACCTGAAATCATATCATAATTTTCACCTTCCTCCGTTATCCAATCTACGAAAGACATAACATTCAACGTTCACACCCTTATAAAAAAAGAGTATTTTCCTCCATCCTTTCTCATTGTCTTAATTCACGATGTGGCTTAGGAAAGGCTCAGTTAGTTGTCGCCACGGATCCGTAGACACCCTCCCCAGCCGGATTAGACTGAGGTGTAACCGTGTGGAAGTTATCACCGCCGATAAGTCACACCATGACTTCATCATCTCCGGCTAATAAACACTACCCTATTCAAATGACGATTTCGCCTCGGCTGCTTTTTTGTAATCTACGCCGGTTAATTCCGATATATTGCCAGATCGCTCAAAGCAATTAAATGGGAAAGTTAAGCAATGAGAAATTTTGCCAGAGAAGATCGAGAATACTTCGAAAATAAAAGTTTTGCTGTAGCATTGTAATTTTCCATCGCACTAAATATTTTGACATTTAAACCTAACCTCACAAATTCCAATCTTTCTATTGTTCATAAAAGCACAGCCAACGTTGAGTTAACAAAGACAATAGCACTTTATTTGGGCACAATAATAGAAAATGGAGTCAATACGGTTATAGGTATATAAAAAAATCTGTTTTAATCTACTATATTTTTTTATATGCTGATTTAAAGAAAAATACTTATTATTATTATTATTTCAAATCCGCTTCCCCGATATTCTTCTGCTAGAATAATAATTCTCTTCTTAGCAACAACGGCAACGGATAACTTCCCCCTGGCAAAAAAATATGTTAATTTCTTTGTTAAAAAGTAAGTTTAACGGGTTAAATAGGTCGAGGTCCAAAATGATAGTATTGATCTCCCCCTAGGGAGTCTGCTCAAGATTCTCCGGCTCTTGCTTTCTCTGTTTGCACACAGGCCTAAACGGTCCGGCCCCTTTCAACTTTCAATGTATTTCAATCGGGAGTTGAGTTTGTGAAATCAAAATCTGGGCTGGGAATAGGAAGGTATCGACTGGATTCGCTTATTATATGCAGCAAATATAACTGTTAATGTACAGGCTAAGTAGCTGAAAAATGTGCGAACAAAGGAGACGGAATTTATGGAGTTGTGAGTAGAATAATCGTTACCAAATAATATTGGACCAGTTATAAGAGATAACACACTTTATTATAAATAAATCGACAGGTGAACAGCTGACACTGGGCTATCAAATCAACCAAGCGTTAGTCCATTCAGCAATAGTTATTTTACTAATATTGTAAAAATATTATTTCATTCATTTAGGCAAACTGAAAGTCCTTAAAGTACTTAAGCTTATTACTTGGCACACTAATTTGTTAATAAACCGACAGGTGAACAGCTGACAGTGCATGTAAAGACAAAATTTACTAGATTAGAGCATCTTTTCAAAATAACAGCAAAATGGCAATATTTTAAAATTAGTTTGAAATATACAGGGTGGTTTATGGAAGCCGGACGCGTTCTTTTTAAACTAATATTTTTAATAAATTAAATACATGCAAATGGGAAGCTTTTTAAGCAAAATAATTTTGGATTTGGACACATTTAAGGAACAATTTTCGTTCCTCCAAATAGTTGGCTTAACTTGATGCAGCGGAGTTGGAAGTACCATTCAATGTACGGTTGTAATTAGATTCAGGAAAGCCCGATTTAATCTGTATTAATCCTATCATTAAATCTATTTTATCTCCCTAAGCGCTCCTCTGTGTGCGCCATTCAGTTGATAATGTCTTAAATTACTACCTCTTCACTGTCATCACGTTGCTAAACAACTCTTCCGAGCATTAGTTTAAGTCCAGGGGGTGCAAAGTATTTAAATTGTTGCTTATATCTTTTTTTGAGATACAAATATTTGTATTGTTTCCGACGTCAAAATATTGGCTTCAGTGTGTAAACCGACTGGATTTTAAGATGAGGGTAAAAATATGGAAATTATTTTAAACATCCCCACATTTATGTGTAAGGAAAAGAATTCGTATCGAGTTTGTTAAGCGTGTTTATAAAAACGCCACCTTTCGACAGAAATCGAATTTTGAGGAATTGAAAGATGATTTTTGCAAATCTGTGTTTTTCTTCCTGATGGTTTTCACTTAAATAAATTAATTTTAGAAATTTTCCCTTGTATAATATAATGTATTATTGGACATATTGACGTTTTCGTATTTTGTATATGAATTACATTGGAACAAAAATAATTTTAACACATTCGCAGCTATCTAGATTGACAACTAAAATTCGAATTATTTTTAGTGCAACCCTGTATAAATTGTTCAAAATAGTATAGATGTATCCAAAATGTGATCTTTATTTCAAAAACGTAAAAACATACAGGGTGGTCCATTTAGAAAAGACTATTGGGGTCATTTCCGGCGAAACCGGAAGTGACAAATATGACGGATAGGTCTCAAAAAGTTGGAAATCTTACCTAATTTCATCATACAAAATTTTATCCTGATATCTTTAAAAACAAGGAAGTTACAGGGGTGGCCCATTATTCGTTTACACCCGGTATATGTATAAACCCACTAAACAAAACCACCATATTATGTAATGTTAGACCTAGGTAACAATTTTTATGTTTTCATGAAATATTGTATTTCTGTTATGATAACCAGCATTGATATATCTGAGAAATATTAAAATGTAAAACATTTAATTAACGTTTATACAATATTAACTCGATGTTACTAGAAAATATTTCTATAATATCATACGATACACCTTGTAAATGTATTGTAATACATTCTCTTAAATGTATCTTTAACATTTTTTCTTAAATGTTTACAAAATGTTATACAAATATAATTTGTAATGTTAAACCGAAATATTTCATATATGTAACAATAAATATGTTATGTTATGTAATATTTATACCAATAAGAAGCTTTTAGAGGGTATCTCCAAGCACCTTTCTCGACCCCTATACCGAGTGTTTGGCTTCCCTGGACCCCGTGATTAATTAAAAAGCCGGAAAAGTCCTCAAACATCTCAAATTTTCGCTTATATCGCAGCCCTGAAAAAAATTGAACAGCGTAAAATTTTTTTTCCAAAGGGGTCTAAAAATTTTTTTAAATTTATTTCTGTTTTGGTTTTTTCATAGCGAAGTGCCTTACTAGAGAAATATTCTTTTTCAGAATGTTATTATTTAATAATAATACGGTATTTGTGGGTATCCGTTCTTAGATTTACACAATTTTGATTATTAATAATATGAATCATTTCTAAAAATAATCTTTTATCTAAATTTCACTCTGTCAAGGATCTTAACATTATCGAAATCAAACTTATGACTTAAATTAAGAGAATGTGTGGCTAACGCCGTGGTAGTTTTGTTTTTGGATACAACATATTGATGATTTTTTACCCTAGCCTTAACCCATTGCTTAGTTTGACCGATATAATAATGACCATTTTTAATTGGTGACCATAATGAATAAATTTTGTGGTGAGTTAAATATTTTTTTAATAATTTGTTTTAGACGTTTTGAATTTTATGATTTTTAATCCAACATTCATCATGTATTAAAGAAAGTCCAATGAATTTAATAATAGCATGTTTAGAGATGAAACATCAATATAAGTATATCAATTTGGATATGTTTGTTGTTATTATGCTTGTATAAAGCCTAAACAAAGTCAAAATATATCATATGAAGTACCCTAAACGAAGTATAACAAATAAAAAATTCATGGAAAATTTGATGCCACAGGACATGTTGAATTTATTTTATTTTGTTTGGCTTTTTTCAATTAAATGAAAATAAAATAGTCATTTTTGTGTTCAGAAGTGCTTTTACATTACATATAACATAAAAGAGAATTTCATGGAGAATTCAAATTTTTAAAGATATAAAGGGAGTTCCATTTAAAAAATTGACATCTATAGCGCCCCGCTTTCATGAATCACCCCGTATAATTCGACCTAATTTTAAAATGTAGCCATTTTGGTCTCCTGTAACTTCTATATAAAATTTTTGTTTTTATTATCGATAATAAAGGAAATGTTGGACTTTATCGCACCGTTGACTCACCCTGTACATTTGATTCAACAAATATTGGGCATTGTACTTTGAAAATTGCGCGTTATTATTTCAAGTGTGGGAAAAACTAATTACACCCTTATGAGAAATTCCGCAGACCGAAAATTGGCAATTCACCTCAAACACCCCTGTATCATTCCGTGTCTCCACTGCAGTTCTATCCAGGACTTTCCTGGATACCGGCCAGGAGAGAAAGTGCTGTTTCTTGCACTATAAACTAAGAAACTGGCGCCCGACATTTTCTTAAAAAAAATTTCTGTCGGTCTCTAATGTTTGGTATGGCTCGAGTCCTCACGAATTTATTAATCTTCCATTAATATTTTCATGGAGATTGCTCAACAATCACTATCGCTTCGCTCACGATATTAGACGAGACGTACATCGCTTTATCGGATATCCTTTCTCTCTTGAACAACAAAATTATGAAAGTTGTTGAATCCCATTCTTATATCAGAGTAAATGGCTATCTCCATCTTCCAGCAACTACATCATCCTCGCCAGCGGTGTAATAGGCATTTTCTTCCCGAATCCTGACCAACAAAAAAGCATTTACAGGATTCTGCGATACTTGTCTTTGCTAGGAGCAAATAGAGAAAAATTGGAGGAAGTTGAGGAAAGATATCTTAAAACCGTTTAATTTAGAAAAGCAGCACTGCTACGAAACTATCGCCACCTAGTTGTTGGTAGCTGAAGAGAATTATTGATTTGTGATAGTTGCAGAGTTTATCGTAGGAACCTGCGGACAATAATAAGTCCGTTTTTACAGTTTTCTCTACAAATTATGTAAGTATATTCGCTACGAATCCGATCTGTATCCTATTTATACTATTATTATAGTAGATACCTAACTAAAGTTTCAAGTTCAGAAACTTAGAATTCAAGACCGAAAACGCCTCCACGCCTGCCAAGGCCAACTAGTGATAAGTCCTACTTCTCCGTCGCATGTACTTTATACAGTGGCCAATGTTCAGTAGCAAGTCAAACCGGATATTTTCCAAATCCATCGCCAGCGTCAGAATCATCAGATTAGCGAATGTTGCCAAAAGAACCATGTCCAACGCAGTGTTAAAGCAAATATTCATAAAATCCGTGGAATCCGTGCAGCCGCAGCGATTAGTGAGGAACGAAGTGCAGCTACGGTGCCGCCACCTGAGAGTGAGGGGAGAAAGTTACCCCTTGAAGAAGCCCTGCTATGTAGTAGGTTTCGGCAAGGCGGTGCTGGGCATGGCCACTGAAATCGAACGTATTTTGGGAGATCAACTGGAGAGGGGAGTAGTGACTGTTCCGGCTGAAATATTTGAAAAAAATACGAAACCTTGCCGCTCGAAGATACGGTATGTGGAGGGGGCGAAGGATAATTTGCCGGATAAGGACGCCGAGAGGGGAGCCGGTATGATCAGGGGGCTAGTTGAGGGCTTGACCCAGGACGATTTGTTAATAGTGCTGATTTCAGGTAAGCCAATTCAATCATCATTGACTTAAACTAAACAATTCCGAAGTATCGTTCTATTGGAAAACTCCGGCTTCAATAGCCCAGAAAACTTTGCCGTTCAGAGGCAGAAACGAGTTTGTAAGCGTACGACTTGGTACATTAAATTTAAATTATCGACCAGAAGGTCGGAACATGACGACTGCAAAATTCTATTAAATAATTAAATCCGTTGTAATCTTGCTTGAAATAAAAATCAATACGAATACGTCGGAGGCTAATTTCGTTAATTACCATTTTTTAATTCGCTGTTTCCAGGCGGGGGGTCAGCCTTGTTGCCCTTACCCATCCCTCCGATCACGCTGGATGAGAAACTGGATGTCATAAGAAAATTGGCAAAGAAAGGTAAGCAACTGGTGAGTTTAAGATTAATTGAGTGGCAGTGGCGTTATTTGCAAAGGTGCAATCGTTATTCAGTTTTTTTCGCCATCACGTGATGCGTATCATTTTAGATTTGTATAGTTTAAAAAACTACTAGATTGAGCGGCGCCGGGTCTGACTTGCCCAATCTAGCTCTGCGAGGCTGACCCTCTATTTTTTTTTTTTGATATCGGGCAGAAAGTCCGACAAAGTTTCGAGGTTAGGAATAATTGAAAAAAGTTTAAAAAACAATGCGGCCCCTGCGGGGCCGAGGACAGTGTTCAACCCAAACAGCCCGTGCCTGCCCTGTCTTTTTTGAAAGAAGAATTTTAGGGTTTTTTTTTCAAATTAAAAATAATTTAAAAATAAAGCTGACAGCTGGCCTCCCCTATGGTGTGAATGGCGGTTTTTTGGAATTTTTTTTAGATATCAGCCAGAAGGTGCTTCCAAAATTTGTCGATTCCCTCAAAAAATGAGTTTAAAAAATGCCGTATTTGTAAAATAAAATTAACGTTTAAAAAGGCACAACGATCTAATGCTACTATCTTAACAGAATTATTCAACAATTAATAAAGTTACGGAATGTACTAATATGCAAATAATTAGTGAAGTTATAGAATGCGCGTAAGCAATCTAACAACTCGCGAAGTTACGAAGCGAATCGCAAATGAAACTAGGTTATGTTAATTCTTTGACAGATGTCAAAGTTAGGTTATGTATCATTTTTTGACGCCGATGCCAATGCCAAATTAGAACTAGGTTATGTTAATGAATTTTAATGGCGTGAATATTTTTATATCAATGTTTCTTGCTTTGGACACTATAAACTCTGTAATATAATTCAATGCTTTATAACATGTAGTTATTAATAGTAGTTGTTTTTGCATTATTCGGCAATAATAGCGTTCTGAAGTCAATAATTTTTACATCCAACATTCAGAGAATTTCGATTTCCTCAAAACATCAGATAAAAATGAGTTTAAAAAATATCAGGTCCGTGTTTGAAAAACAAAATTGATTGTGGCTCCGATCTGACAAAACGTTCAAAATATTTCAATGCCATGTTGTAACGTTTAAAAAGGCATATCGATCCAACGCTACTCTCTTGGGAGCATTATTCAATAATTAATAAAGTTACAGAATGTAATAGTATGCAAATAATTAGTCAAGTTATGAAATGCGCGTAAGCAATAATTAAACAACTCGCAAAGTTACGAAGCAAATGTCAAATTAAACTAGGTTATGTTAACTTTTGACGTAGATGTCAAAGTCAAATTGAAAACTGGGTTATGTTAATTTTTTGACGTAGATGTCAAAGTCATAATGAAAATTAGGTTATGTTATTTTTTGACGTCGATGTCATTGTCAAATTATAACTATAGGTTATGTTAATGAATTTTAATGGAGCGAATTATTTTAAATTTATTTCAATGTTTTTTGCATTAGCCTGAATTCTGAAACATAGTTCAATGCTTTATAACATGTAG
Organism: Rhagium mordax; assembly: GCA_963680705.1. NCBI lineage: Eukaryota > Metazoa > Arthropoda > Insecta > Coleoptera > Cerambycidae > Rhagium > Rhagium mordax. The sequence continues at coordinate 1,900,539 of OY796660.1, read as the reverse complement.
TTATTAAGAGTAGTTGTTTTTGCATTATTCGACTTTTATGTCCAACATTCGGATAATTTAGATTCCCTCAAAACATCACATCAAAATGAGTTTAAAAAATACCAGGTCCGCTTTTGAAAAACAAAATTGATTGTGGCTTCGATCTGACAAAACGTTCAAAATATTTCAATGCCATGTTGTAACGTTTAAAAAGGCATATCGATCTAACGCTACTCTGTTGAGAGAATTATTCAACAATTAATAAAGTTACGGAATGTACTAATTGCAAATAATTAGTCAAGTTATGCACGTAAGCAATTAAACAACTCGCGAAGTTACGAAGCGAATGTCAAATGAAACTAGGTTATGTCAATTTTTTGACAGATGTCAAAGTTAAATTGAAAACTAGGTTACGTATCATTTTTTGACGCCGATATATGCCAATGTCAAATTATAACTAGGTTATGTTAATGAATTTTAATGGCGTGAATATTTTTAAATCAATGTTTCTTGCTTTGGACACTATGAATTCTGTAATATAATTCAATGCTTTATAACATGTAGTTATTAATAGTAGTTGTTTTTGCATTATTCGACAATAATAGCGTTCTGAAGTGGCTTCAATAATTTTTACATCCAACATTCGGAGAATTTCGATTTCCTCACACATAAAAATGAGTTTAAAAAATACCAGGTCCGTATTTGAAAAACAAAATCAATTGTGGACCCGATCTGACAAAATGTTGAAAATATTTTAATGCCATGTTGTAACGTTTAAAAAGTCACAACGATCTAATGCTATTCTCTTGAGAGCCTTATTCAACAACAAATAGAGTTACGGAATGTAATAGTATGCAAATAATTAGGCAAGTTATGGAATGCGTGTAAGTAATCATTAAACAACTCGCCAAGTTACGAAGCAAAAGTCAAATGAAACTAGGTTAGGTTAATTTTTTGACGTAGATGTCAAAGTCAAATTAGAAACTAGGTTATGTTAATTTTTTGACGTTGATGTCAATGTCAAATTATAACTACGATATGTTAATGAATTTAAATGGAGCGAATATTTTTATTTTTTTTCAATGTTTTTTTGCTTTGCGCTGTGAATTCTGGAATATAATTCAATGCTTTATAATATGTAGTTATTAAGAGTAGTTGTTTATATGAAACGTTTCTTTTTCATAATGTCGTCGTTGTAGGTGCGTATTTTTGCAGGTGCCAACATTGCCGAACTGAACTGCCTAAGGAAGCAAGTTTCTATACTGAAAGGTGGCGGGCTGGCCCAGGCGGCCTACCCCTGCAAAATAATTTCTTTAGTGCTATCGGACGTCGTAGGCGACCCATTAGATATTATAGCGAGCGGTCCAACAATACCGAACAGTGATGCGGCCGGGAGTGCGGCGCAGATTTTAGAGAAATACCATTTGTATGGGGAAATTCCAGATTCAATAAAACGTGTCCTACAAAGGGGAAATCAATTTTTCAAGACTGTCACGCCAGTTTTAAATGGGGAATACGAGCACGTTAAAAACTGTGTAATAGGTAAGAGGAATGAGGAATTCCGAGTCGCTCAGAAGTACAAAGGAGCGTTGTTGGCATTCTGCACGGGCCGGAAAAGGCGAATACAAATAAGAGAACAAGTAATATTTTTATTATATTGAGATTTTTAGTTGCATTGTATACAGGGTGTCCCAGATTAGGGGTAGGTGCATTGTTATGTTGCCTAATAGCAGATTTCTGCGATCTTAATATGCCTGCCGATTCGAGATAGTGCAACAGTTGTTTTTCAAATGCCAAAAATGGAAAAATGGCTAATGTTGGTGTACTTTAATCATGATATCCTCCTCCTTGCTGGGACACTCTGCCCAAAACAATGTTTCATGCTGACAGCCATAAAAATTACTTGTACTTGTACTTGTAATAAAAAAAAAAAAAAAATCTGTATCTGATTCGGCGTGTGAATTCATTAACAAAATAACTCCCATTGTAAAGCGCCACACAGAATAATTGTGTTTTTAATTTGGCACATCCAGGCAACAACACAATAGCTGCGGGAGCAGCCAAAGAAGAGGCAATAAATAAAGGATTTCAATCAGTAATTGTTTCAACTGGAATAGATGGCGATGTGAACAAAATTAGCAAAATTTATGCCCAGCTTGCACGCAACTTGGCTGCTGCAATTAGTGATCCGGCTAACAAGGACAATTTGAAAGTTTTTCTTGAAGCGACTGCGATGGATTTGCGTGCCAAACCAGGCTTTATTGAGGAAGTTCTCGATATGGATTTCTCGAAACAGATTTGTTTAATCCTTGCAGGTAATGCCACAAGTAAACTAGAATTTGCAATTCAAAAGGGATCATTTCCCGAGCTGCATAAATCCGGGGATACTCGCGAAAAGAGTTTTATGTATTTGTACAGGGTGGGCCAAAGATCAGGAAGTGATAGGGGGCTTAAAATAAACACAGACAAGCCATAGAAATCAATGAAAAGAAGCCATCTCTCCTAATAAAGTAAAATTTAATGGTGCGCATAACTTGCGCATGTTCTATTTTAAGACGGCCCTGGAACGTGTGGAGTGTAACGTGATCCTAATAGCGCGCATACGTGCCGCGCAGCGGCACTGCGGCACTGAAATAAACCACGCCTCTTTCTAAACGCATAAATAGAGGAGCTCGAGCTAACGGAGCTCACTTTGCTTCGGACACGACGAGCAAGGGAACCCAGAAACTCTTAACGGGCGTTTATAAATTATAGGGACCTTTTTTAAATTAATTTTGAATCCTCTATCACCTCCTGAAGTTTTACATCTAATATTTTTTTGTTCTGATGAATATTTTTGGTAGATTTTCAAATTAAGTTTTATTAAAATGATCAATTAGAGCCGGGAAAAATTGCACGATTTGTGGAAGCAATTAAATCGCCTCAGCCTGGTCCGGAAATGTTTAATTTCGTGTTATTAGCTTGAGCGATGTAATTTTTATTTTTAGGTGAGCCGACAGTTGTGGTCAGCGGGAACGGAAAGGGAGGAAGAAACCAACAATTAGCCCTGGCTTTTTCCGTCGAAGTTAATAATCTCGGAATAAAATCGGCAGATATTTCATTTCTTAGTTGTGGCACAGATGGCATAGACGGCCCCACAGACGCAGCCGGGGCAATAGGAACTTCCGATTTACTTGAAAGCGCTCGCAGAGATAATGTTAGCCCGGAATATTATTTAGACAACAATGACTCTTATAGCTTTTATGAGAGGTATAATGGCGGGGATAACTTGGTTAAAATTGGACACACTGGGACTAATGTTATGGATATTCATGTCATGATAATAAAGCCTAGGAGCAATTGAAAATTGAAACGCACGCCATGTTTCTGTTACCCTGCAAAAATAAATCAATAAATATTAAGTTTTAAGTTTTAGCCGACAATATTTATTTCTATAGTTAAAATACTGGACGCTTTATCCCAATATATCCGAAATGAAGAGTTCTGAATCTAAATCAATATGTTCTTTTTATCCACAAGAAGCTTGCTTTAAATATCGACTTTTAATATTTCTTGCTCGTTGACAGCTGTCGTTATGTCAAAATCATTTTTGATTTCAAATTCATGATCAACAGCCCAAGAAACTTAATAGTATGCTTTAAATATCGAGTTTTAACATTTCTTGCTTGTTGACAGCTGTCTTTATATCAAACATTGACATTTTACATTTTCCATGAAAATTGACGGCTCGTTGACAGCTGTCATTATGTCAAAATTCATTTTTGACTTCTGATTCATGATAAGCAGCCCAAAAAACTTATTAATATGCTGCAAATATTGATTTTTTACATTTTTCATGAACATTGACAGTTCGTTGACAGCTGTCATTATATCAAAATTCATTTTTGACTTATGATTCGTTATCAGCAGCCCAAAAAACTTGATAATACGCTCCAAATATTGACTTCTTACATTTTTAATGAAAATTGACAGCTCGTTGACAGCTGTCATTATGTCAAATTTCATTTTTGACTTTAAAATCATGATCAGAAACCCAAAATTCGTGATCAACAGCTCAAAAAACTTATTTACATGCTCCAAATATTGACTTTTTGGATTTTTCATGAAAATTGACAGCTCGTTGACAGCTGTCATTATATCAAAATTCATTTTTGACTTCAGATTCGTAATAACAGCCCAAGAAACTTAATAATATGCTTTAAATATAGACTTTTAACATTTTTTTGCTTGTTGACAGCTGTCTTTATATCAAATATTGACTTTTTATATTTTCCATGAAAATTGACGGCTCGTTGACAGCTGTCTTCATGTCAAAATTCATTTTTAACAACAAATTCATGATCGGCAGCTCAAAAAACTTAATGATATGCTCCAAATATTGACTTTTTAGATTTTACATGAAAATTGACAGCTCGTTGACAGCTGTTATGTCAAAATTCATTTTTGACTTTAGAATCATGATCAGCAGCCCAAAAGATTTTATAATATGCTCAAAATATTGACTTTTTCTACTTTTCATGAAAATTGACGGCTCGTTGACAGCTGTCATTATGTCAAAATTCATTTGTGACATCAAATTTGTGTTCAGCAGCTCAAAAAATTTTGTGATATACTCCAAATATTGACTTTTGGATTTTTTATAAAAATTGACAGCTCGTTGACAGCTGTTATTATATCAAAATTCATTTTTGACTTCAGATTCGCAATCAACAGCCCAAGAAACTTAATAATATGCTTTAAATATAGACTTTTAACATTTCTTGCCTGTTGACAGCTGTCTTTATATCAAATATTGACTTTTTACAATTTCCATGAAAATTTACAGCTCATTGACAGCTGTCTTTATGTCAAATTTCATTTTTGACTTCTGATTCGTTATCAGCAGCCCAAAAAACTTGTTAATGCGCTCCAAATATTGACTTCTTACATTTTTCGTGAAAATTGACAGCTCGTTGACAGCTGTCATTATGTAAAAATTCATTTTTGACTTTAGAATCATGATCAGCAGCCCAGAAGACTTTATAATATGCTGAAAGTATTGACTTTTTCGAATTTTTAGTGAAAATTGACGGCTCGTTGGCAGCTGTCATTATGTCAAAATTCATTTTTGACATCAAATTCGTGAACAGCAGCTCAAAAACCTTATTGATATGCTTCAAATATTAACTTTTTGGGATTTTTCATGAAAATTAACAGCTCGTTGGCAGCTGTCATTATGTCAAAATTCATTTTTGACTTCAAATTCCCGATCAACAGCCCAAGAAACTTAATAATATGCTTTAAATATCGATTTTTAACATTTTTTTGCTTGTTGACGCTGTCTTTATATCAAATATTGACTTTCTACATTTTCCATGAAAATTGACAGCTCATTGACAGCTGTCTTTATGTAAAAGTTCATTTTTGACTTCTGATTCATGATCAGCAGCCCAAAAAACTTATTAATATGTTCCAAATATTGACTTTTTACATTTTTCATGACCATGGACAGCTCGTTGACAGCTGTCATTATGTCAAAATTCATTTTTGTCTTATGATTCATTATCAACAGCCCAAAATACTTAATAATACGCTCCAAATATTGACTTCTTACATTTTTCATGAAAATTGACAGCTCGTTGACAGCTGACATTATGTCAAAATTCATTTTTGACTTTAGAATCTTAATCAGCAGCCCAAAGAACTTTATAATATGCTCAAAATATTGACTTCTTCGACTTTTCATGAAAATTGACGGCTCGTTGACAGCTGTCGTGACAAAATTCATTTTTGACTACAGATTCGTGATTAGTGGCTCAAAAAATCGATATAAACATTATACAAAATTAGTCAAAATTAGTACAAACATTTCTTTAAAAAAATTTATCGAGGGCTATAGGGGGCCGTAGAATTTTTTTTTGTCGTTGCTCGCACTCAAACCTTTACTTACATGCTCGGTTTTTCGCTGGTGAGCACGTTTGGATGGTCGTGACTGCAGAGTGAAACTAAATTATGCTGCGGGACTCCTCAGCTGTAAGAGTACAACGGCAAAGTGGGAGAAATCGCAGTAGAGCAACTCGGTAGGTATTATGCAATTAAATTACTGCAGTCTGCAAATGTCGGACCTTTTCACTTTACCTAATGCTGTCGACTCGTCGCTGTGAGTCGCGGTGATCAACTGCCTTTGCTCGTACATTTTTTTTTAGGAATTTACTGCGCATAGAATAGTTATTTCGTAAATAATACAGTTAGGACCTCAAAATGGCTCCAGCTTATACGCAGACATTTCCCGCCAGCAAGTCCATGACTGACTAACCACCTTAAATACATCACAGCGTCAGCCTGGGCTTTGGTATACTTTGGATTCATCTTGCATGCACTGCCGTCACTTCTGTTCCGTATGCACTGGCACTGGCGCATCATAAAACTATCTATTTTAGATGCCCCAAAGGTTCAAACGCGGAAAGTTATCTGATTTTCATTGTGCCGGGTCCACGCTCTATTGTTTGAATGCGGTAAAAAATTCTGTCGTTCATCACTCGTAGAAAAATCTATATTCGACGACCTTGCGATGGAGACAGCTGCAAAGTGGCGATTATTGAATCACTAGACTCATTGCGCGTATTATGACAATCCAGCGAGTGGTTACAACTTGAATTTTACGGCTTATGGGTATTTGTGTAAATGGGAAAAAATTTATAATTTTGGTTTCGTTTGACAGTCAATTTAATTTCGTTTGCTTGCGAACATAGTAGCTTTAAAACCCTGAAAACACATAGAAAATCACAAAAAGCGACAGAAAAACAGTTGGTCCGACCCGTAATTTATTTTGGAAGATTAAAAACATTATTTTTTTGATTTCTACATTGTGGGGAGAAGAGTTAAATAAATTCGGTAGTTATAAAGCCAATTTTTCAATTTTACTTCGTAATTGTTGTGTGCTGAAAATCCCCAATTCTTGCAAGATTACAAATTTATTCCCAAGAAGCCCTGCTACTGGATACCTAGCTACTAATTATTATTCCTGTAGTGTTTTTCTATTAAACTCCCCATAAACTTACATATTAACACTCCCGATTGGCGAAAGCGGCGCAAAAAGAAACTTTACGATTTCGCTGTACAAAAAGAATTCTGTAAAAGATAATTACAAAATTTATGTCGTTCCCCGCTGTTCAAATTAGTTCTCCGAGTCGAGGGACATTCAAATCCAACTCAGCCAGCGGCGTAGGCAAGAAAGGAGTCAGCGGGCGTAAAATGCGGTTTTAGAGCGATTTGTGAAAATTCTATAAAAACAACTGCTTTTTCAATATGCCAATAAAATATTGAATCAAATTACAGAAAGTGATTTCAGTCATTTTTACATCCAACAGCATCAATATAAATACATATATTAAATTGGAAATTAAAGTTATTTATGAACAAAGAAAGTAAAGCAATTTGTAAAAACACGAAAATACGCCTTAATCTATGAGTGAATAAATATATTTGTTACGATTGCCAAGTGAAAAAAAATTAACGTCAATGTCACTCAAATTATATTATATCTTAATATAAGTGAATCGTTAATGCGGATTATCCTCCTGATGATTTCCAATAGGAATAAAAGATATATGTTTTTGATTAGTAACCGTAATGAATTAATTTTGTTGTAAGTTAAATATTTATCAATATTTTTTGTTTTGCACGCTATGAATTCTGTAATATAATTCAATAATTTATTAGCATGTAATCAATTAGAGTACCGCTTTCCTATTATTTTAATTTTTTTCGGTTTGCTTGCCCCCTCCCGGCCGCGCGTGTGGCGCCTATGGAATCAATACAGTATCCACATGTTGGCGAGTCTGCGCAGTGGGAGTTCCGTGCTAGAAAGCGTGTTATGTGTTGCCTAACCGGCAGATACCGCATTGTGTATCTGTCAGTGCAGCGCAATGGTGATCGTTTGTTTTTGAGCTGTCGAATTGGCTGAAAATACGCTAAAATGTGCGACAAATCGGACCTTTTTTGTTTTGCGAACGTTGTGGTGGTGTGTTTGTGTGCGCTGGTGGGTTTCACGGACACCCAGCTGGTGATTAACGTCAGGAATCAGGTAAATTTGGGAAAACATGTGTCCTAACCTTACTCAGGGCAGCGAGTGAGAGTAAAGTTCTTTTGTTTATTTTCGTACTTTTATCTTTTGAAGTGTTTAATGAACTGTAGATGTGTGAATTTGTATGTCTAATAATAGGCGGAATTGTATACGTATGTTTCTAATGGGTAATGTTAGTTTAAACCGAGTTTAATTTTAAAGTTATGCAAAGGTTGTTGATTTCTAAAATAAATATACTTAACGATTGAGGTATGAGCTTTGGTGCTGTATTTTTTTAAATGCAGAAAAGTATTTAAAAATGCCCAGTAAAGTTGCCAATTATTAATTTTATCAGTCATGGCTTTATCAATGTTTACATTTTGCGAACTTTGGTCGAGCCATCAATGAAACGTAAAAACCATAATCGTTTTATTAATTGCAGAATGTCTCATATACTTAATTGGAAATATGATAAAATGATTCTCATCAAGATTATTTAATTTATTTGTGAACACCCACCTACGTTTTGTTTTTTAATATATATACAGGGTGTCACATACATATTTGAGTATAAAATAAAAATATTAATTTGTATTTATTTATATATATTTTCATAAAATATTCACATTTTAATACAACGAATATACCGGGTGGCCCAAAAAATTTTGCACTTTTTACATACATTTGCCTATAACTTCGTTGTTTATTAACCGATTTTAATCAGCTAGGTGTCGTTGCTTAGAGAAAAGAATGGACTATCGACGAAAAGTTTCAAAATGGCCGACTCTTTAAAATGCAAGATGGCGGTCTCGTTTGAAAATAGCCTTTTCTTAGGGCCCATTCTTTTTGAAGAAAAAATGTCAAAATGACACATCCAATACGAAAAAGCAATAAAATAGACCTTCCTTTACATTTTAAGACATCGATGAGGAAAATCGGTCCATCGAGGGAGGAGCTATACGTAATCATACAAAGCATGTTTTTGTCATTCTTAAGCTGTATTACTTAAGTTGCAATTGTTTTATTGGCCAATAACTTTTTTGTTTATTAACCGATTTTAATGATCTTGGTGTCAATGCTTACAGAAAAGAATGGACCATCGACACCAAGTTTCAAAATGGCTGATTCTTTAAAATGCAAGATGGCAGCCTCGTTTGAAAATAGCCTTTTCTTAGGGCCAATCTTTTTGAAGAAAAAATGTCGAAATGATATATCTAATACAAAAATGCAATAAAATGAACTTTTCTCTACATTTTAAGACATCGATGAGAAAAATCTATCCATCGGGAGAGGAGCTATACGTAATTATACAAAGCGTGTTTTTGTCATTCTTAAGTTGTATTTCTTAAATTGCACTTGTTTCATTGGCCAGTAACTTTTTTGTTTATTAACCGATTTTAATGATCTTGGTGTCGATGCTTACAGAAAAGAATGGACTATCGACAGCAAGTTTCAAAATGGCTGATTCTTGAAAATGCAAGATGGCAGCCTCATTTGAAAATAGCCTTTTCTTAAGGCCCATTCTTTTTGAAGAAAAAATGTCAAAATGACACATCCAATACGAAAAAGCAATAAAATGGACTTTCCTCTACATTTTAAGACATCCATGAGAAAAATCGGTCCATCGAGGGAGGAGCTATACGTAATCATACAAAGCATGTTTTTGTCATTCTTAAGCTGTATTACTTAAATTGCAATTGTTTTATTGGCCAACAACTTTTTTGTTTATTAACCGATTTTAATGATCTTGGGTGTCGATGCTTACAGAAAAGAATGGACTGTCGACACCAAGTTTCAAAATGGCCGACTCTTTAAAATGCAAGATGGCGGCCTCGTTTGAAAATAGCCCTTTGTTTGGGCCATTTTTTTTTCAAGAAAAAATGTCGAAATGGTACATCTAATACAAAAATGCAACAAAATGAACCTCTCTCTACATTTTAAGACATCGATGAGAAAAATCGATCCATCGGGAGAGGAGCTATACGTAATTATACAAAGCGTGTTTTTGTCATTCTTAAGCGGTATTATTTAAATTGTACTTGTTTCATTGGCCAATAACTTTTTTGTATATTAAACGATTTTAACGATCTTGGTGGCGTTGCTTACAGAAAAGAATGGACTATCGACGAAGAGTTTCAAAATGGCCGACTCTTTAAAATGCAAGATGGCGGTCTCGTTTGAAAATAGCCTTTTCTTAGGGCCCATTCTTTTTGAAGAAAAAATGTCAAAATGACACATCCAATACGAAAAAGCAATAAAATGGACTTTCCTCTACATTTTAAGACATCCATGAGAAAAATCGGTCCATCGAGGGAGGAGCTATACGTAATCATACAAAGCATGTTTTTGTCATTCTTAAGCTGTATTACTTAAATTGCAATTGTTTTATTGGCCAACAACTTTTTTGTTTATTAACCGATTTTAATGATCTTGGTGTCGATGCTTACAGAAAAGAATGGACTATCGACACCAAGTTTCAAAATGGCCGACTCTTTAAAATGCAAGATGGCAGCCTCGTTTGAAAATAGCCCTTTGTTTGGGCCAATTCTTTTTGAAGAAAAAATGTCGAAATGGCACATCCAATAGAAAAAAGCAATAAAATGAACCTTTCTCTACATTTTAAGATATCGATGAGGAAAATCGGTCCATCGGGAGAGGAGTTATACGTAATCATACAAAGCGTCTTGTTGTCATTCTGTCATTCTTCAGCTGTAACACTTAAATTGTACTTTTTTCTTTGGTTCTTTTTCCACTACGTGGACGCCCTGTATAATTGTTTCAAAAAGTATTTGAGTGTGATTTAAACTGTGATTTTAATTTAAAAAATCCAATTGATTTTAATCATGATTTAAATCAATTGGTGTAAACCGGTCCATTCTTGTTTCCTTTTTGATTACAAGTATTTCCATGCTTTTTGGAGCGAGTGGTCGTGTTTTTAGTATCTTAAATTTGTTGAAAACGGCGTTTTGATTGTTAAAAATTTGTGATATTTGTGAAAATATATAGATATAAACAATTAGATTATTTACTTAACTTAACTTAACTATTATTTTTGCCAAAAAGTGAAAAAAACGATGGAAAAGGTAATATATGTGATTTCTCATTATCTGTTATCAATATTTTTGCTTTGGACGCCTTGAAATTTAGCACATAAATAGTTCTGAACACAAGTGTGAAAAGGAAACATTATTGAACTAATAGACTTCAGAACTCGCCTACGGCTCGTCCTGATAGCCTACGAGTTCAGTAAACTCACTTCTCACGCCTCTTGCCTATTTTTTTACGCCAGACACAAGACATTTGCTTGAATGACAGCTCAATTTGTTTGTCATTCGTTGACAGTTGTTTTAGTGTGGAATTAAATTACCTTATTTACATCGTTAATAGTCGTGCTAAAAATTTCAATACATTGTTAGTGCTATACGCATTAAAAATAACGTGTAAAGGTGTACTTTTTTCGGTGATCGTAGGAAAAATAATAAATCTTGCATGCACTGCATTTTTACATTTTGGTCCTTTGAGGCGGATTTTCCAATATTTCGACAGAACTTAGAATACTTCAAAAACCGCTCAGAAGAAGTACATGTTATGATTTTCTGATCAAATTTTGAATAATATATAGGGTGTTCCGTTTAACTTAAACAAAATTGGTTACTGCCCAGCCTAAATGGAACACCCTATACAACTAGAAATATTTTTAGAATATGCAGTGGTTATTGCCGAACAACTTTTGCGCCTATAAAAGCTAAGATTTAGGGAAGAAATACGTGGACACTCTGTATAATTTTTTTTAATATTCGAGTGTGATTCAAATCAAGTTGACATACAAACTGAAATAATTACATTGCATATTAAAGGTTAAAGTCGTCGTCAAGTTGACATTATTACATAACTTGTAATTGGATAGATGTCCTGACAGCCCGTAAACCGACGCACGTTATCACTCGCCTTCTTCAGTAATCCAAGCATAGGCTCATAACCACATCCACCTCAATTCGGCTCCAAAATTCCGCGCAAACGCCTGACAGATTACTAACGCGTATTTGTATTGTTATAGAAATTAACCCGCTTTGCGACATCCATTTTTCATTAATTTCATCCGCGCGCGTACAAAACGGCAATAAATCCAGGATCCGTTGGCGGCTGCAAATCTACATGCGAACCACTTATAATTAACGGTCGAACCGCAAAATAATAGTTTGGTCGCCGCTCTCGAAATCCGTCCAGCAGGGCGTCATATTGATGGAACACACATTGGCCGACCGAATGTCCGTCCGCCTATCCCGAAATCAATATCGGCCGAATTTAAAGCAATTAACTCTGACGCTTCGCCGTTCGCTGATTGCCAAACATCGTTTTAATTATTGAGTTGTCCTTAATTCCCCGGCCGGCGCTTGTTTTGTCCAATTCGGCACATGCCGAAGGAAAAAGTTGCGATAAATAACAAGGGGCTCTAATTAAAAAGCTTAAATTTGTCGCTTTGGGTAATTAGTTCGGAGGGGGTCGGCCAGCGACATACCGCCGATCGATCCTTCCGGGCCAGTTAACTTTTCAGTGGGACGCTTTGTCTTTTCCGCTTTCTTGCGAAATACCCAACGCGCATGTTTAAACAAATACGAGGTCCAGGCGATGCTCAATCAAACAATTCGTCCTCGGTCTCAGTTGTCCGAGTTGCCGAATCCTATCCGTCCAAGCCGCTTAACCAGTACCAGACCGTTTTACAGTCAAGACCAGGAGTCGGTATTTCATCTGTGATATCATAGTTTCGTCGGACAGTGACCCCACAAGACTTCTGACCAGGAGTTGGGGTCTCACTGAGCCGCCTAGTAATAAAAATAAGGGAAGTAATCCTTTCTGAAACCGAGCTCTGTTTTGAGGCAATAGGCCCCCGAAAAACTTTATAAAATTGGTAAATAATCGCTGAAAATAAACTGAGCAAGTGGGATTTTTTGAGGTTAGGATATGCTTTTAATGTAACTAAGTAAAAAATTCAACTTCCCGATTACATCACTTTTCATCAATTATTTTGACTAATTTCCCTCCACTAGTAAGAAACCTGTCGGTTTGCAACATCGAAACGTCTTCCAACAAAAGTAACGCTCCTGCTGATCGGGCCGTGCCCGACTGGGAGTCTAGATAGCAGTATCTCGCGCCGTTCATCGGAGTAGGGGTTAAATCATCAGGTTTCAGCGGTATTACCATTATTGTATCCAAATAAAAGCCTCAAATATCAATTAATGGAACAAAAGCCCTCGGGAACTTATCGCAAGGCAACACACCATCGACGTTTTCAATATGGATATACAACAATTAAAACTTTTTGTTTTGCAGCAACAATCCGGCTGAACAGCTTAAAAGTTTCGAGGTTTAATTAGATGAAAGCCGAATAATTATGCAAAGCTCAAGTCGTTCAAGAGTTTAATTGTTGTACGTACTGAGAAGTCCGATTAACTTCGTTATTTAGTATCTTATTCTGATTATCCCCAGATATGTGGGAAATTCTCTTACGCCAATAAAACTAATCCAACTTGGTTCTAAAAGCAACCTTATTTTTTCTACTTGTTTCGGGAATCAAAAGGATCGATTAGAAGATTATTTGTATGCGCTGCATGGGCTGCTTTGTTTCCAGCGCTGTTTATTAGGTTACTGGGAGAAAGCTATTTATGCAGTCAAATATGCAAAACACCAGCCGCCTTTTTGCATAGCAAAAATGAGCCCTGCAACCGTATTTAAGTTTCAGTTTGGAAATTGGCAGGAGGAACGTAAAAATCCATCGCTAAAAATATAAATTATTATTTGTACCTACTTATATTATCACAATATCTAATAGAACGAGAACAGTTGTTTCCTGAAGTGATGCTACAAAAAAGCATGCATGGTGGGGGGGTTCTGCTTGTTTTTTGCTTATAACTTGAGGGCGGTAAGAGCTAATTAAAATCTGAAAGCTGTTTTGATTGGTTCCTTGATGAAGCGGTGCCTAATTTCAATAAAACAAGCATTCACCTTGAAGCGATAATGCGATTAACGGAAGTGATAACGCCACACATTCGCTGTACAAAGTTTAACTAATTGAATTTTTTGCAGTTTGAAAAACGACTAAGAAACGGAAGTAACATCCTGTGATAAGAACTGGCAGTTACATTCGTTATTGCGAAATACCTAGATAACAAAAAACCGTTAGAATTTTGCGGTCGATAACAAAAAAGCCGTTAGAATAAACGACTAAGAAACGGAAGTAACATTACAATTGGTATGCATTTTAAAATCCCTCTTTGAGGTTAAAAATATTTTCGCTGCAAATAAAGATACCAATACGGCCCGCGAGGCATCGTCGAGGGCCCCACGTCTTTATTTCGCTTAAACAATGGCTGTCTATTGACAAAATAAATCAATCAAACAGGAAAGCAAAGTATTATAAATTACAACTTTCGGAGCCCCAGTATTATTGTGTAGACTTTTTAGACGTCAGTTCGGTGGCGTCGCGGCGCCCGGCATCCCAGAGCTAGCCCAATCTAGACGTTACGTTTGCCTTCCACATTTTGTTTTGTCTTTTTGTTATTCCCGAGAAAATTTAATTTGAGATTTTATTGGATCTACAAGCCGGCTTATGCTGGTACACAAGTACGCCTGAATAATACGACAAACAAAACGCCTACTGTTTTTAATTTGAATTTGCTTATTAAGGATTACGCGAGTTTCTTTGTTTTCATTATGGAGGAGGAGGCGGGGTTTAATTAATGTACATTTCGGCCTCGATGAAATAAAAATTCTTTGAGGGCAGAGAAGCTGGAGCGAGCCAGGTCACGTACGCGATGTGCACCGTTTTATCGGAGGCCATACAGGTTGCAAACGACTTGCTATAGAGAATAAGTTTAAAAAGTACTATTGCAACCGATAAGCGACTAGGTACGCTCTTTCCTTACTTAATCGTCCAATACCAAGCTGATCCAATTACAACCTGAATACACTCATTCTCCTTTCTATAAAGTAAGTCTCAGTTAGCATTTAAACTCGGGGTTTAATGTACAGATGATCCCGCGGATCCTTTTTTTGGTCCATTTAGTATATTATTCACAACCCTAGTCTTGTGTCACAAATTAACTTCCGTGTGTACCAAACAGAAGGCTCGGGTCATGAATTATTTAATGCACCCTTCTCGCCATTTTGTAGACTGTTACGCGTTTCACAATACTAATTATTATTTAGCCCCGCCGCGCCGCCCGAAAAGGTATCAAGCCGAAAATGATGCAGGACAGATTAAGTTGGAGCAGCCTTCAACTCGGGAGGCAGGAGCTTGATTTGGATGCAATTTTATAAATTCGAAAAAATATTCTCATATGTTCACACCTCCCGCTTGCATATCCAGCAAAAGTCAATTTTGCATGTGCCGTACGCTGGTAAATAACAAGCAGTGATTAAACAGCTGCGTCGTGTCGCCGCAGCTATGTAGGATAATAAAATATGAACAAATCAATGGGAGCCATGAAAAATTCACGATGCGAACACGTACCGCCGCCGCCGCAGATCGAAAGGATATTAAAGCTATCAATTCAATACTTTTTCCCACACAGGGGATGGGCCAAGGATGTTTCACAAGCGACATATACTAGAATAAGAATTAAAGATGGAGGAAGGGGACAAGGAACCTGAAATCCGGGAAGAAAATGCTCCTTTCTCTGCAGGTAGTATGAAATAGCTACTTAATTAATTAGGAGGCAAAAAGGATGACATACTTTTGAAAAACGGGAGAAATGTGCTACTTTCTGTGCTTTTAACAGAAAATAGCGATTTATTTAACTAGAAAGATTTCCTCCCGCGGGTGAAATTCGCAGTACGAAGTTTAGCGAATACAGTAATCACCCAAGGGAGGAATTACATACTTTCGATCCAAAAATGGATTCAGAATTTGCTATTTTTAGAGCAGAAAATAGCGATTTAATTAACTAGTAGGGCAAGTGTATGATGATATCCCTCTGGTGAATAGCGACTTATTTAATTAGAAGGAAAAGGCGTGATTTCCTCTTGCTGGAAAATTTTGCTGGTTGAAGCATAGCAAGGACAGTAATCATCCAAGGAAAGAAAGGTATACAGTCAGGAAGGAATGACATACTTTCGGCCTTTCGACCCTAAAATACGGGAGAAATGTGCCTCTTTCTGTGCTTCTTATGGAAAATAGCGACTTATTTAACTAAAAATGGAAGATGTCCGCTCGCTGGTGAGGTTTATTGCCCGAAACGCCACACTTTCGAGCTTAAAATATGAAGAAAAATGCGACTTTCTGTGCAGGTAGTGAAAAATAGCGATTTATTTGACTAGGTAAAAAAGGCACCATTTCCTCCCGCAGGTGAATTTTGCTGTTGAAGCATAGTAAACACCAAAGGAAGGAAATGTATACAGCCAGGAAAGGAGTGGTATACTTTTGACCCTTAGTTACGGGAGAAATGTGCTACTTTTCTGTGCTAATAGAAAATAGCGATTTATTTAACTAGAAAAGGAAGATTTTCGCTCGCGGGTGAGGTTTACTGCCTATAACGCCACATTTTCGACCCTAAAATACGTAGGAGAATGGTACTTTCTGTGCAGATAGTGAAAAATAGCGACTTATTTAACTAGAAAAGGAAGATTTTCGCTCGCTGGTGAGGTTTACTGCCCGAAATGCCACACTTTCGTCCTTAAATGTGAAGGAAAATGCTACTTTCTGTACAGGTAGTGCAAAATAGCGACTTATTTAACTAGAAAGAAAAGGGCATAATTCCCCACCGCGGGTGAATTTTGCTGTTGAAACATAGCAAGGACTGTAATCACCAACGGAAAGAATGTTGTACAGACAGGAAGGAATGATATACTTTCGACCTTAACATACGGAAAAATGTGCTACTTTCTGTGCTTCTAATAGAAAATAGCGACTTATTTAACTAGAAAAGGAAGATTTTCGCTCTCTGGTGAGGTTTACTACCCGAAACGCCACACTTTCGACCTTAAATGTGAAGGAAAATGCTACTTCCTGTGCAGGTAGTGCAAAATAGCGACTTATTTAACTAGAAAAATAAGGGCATGATTTCCTCCTGCGGGTGAATTTTGCTGTTTGAAACATACGAGGACTGTAATCGCCAAAGGAAGGAATGACATATTTTCGACCCTAAATTATAGGAAAAATGTGCTACTTTCTGTGCTTCTAATAGAAAATAGCGACTTATTTAACTAGAAAAGGAAGATTTTCGCTCTCTGGTGAGGTTTACTACCCGAAACGCCACACTTTCGACCTTAAATGTGAAGGAAAATGCTACTTCCTGTGCAGGTAGTGCAAAATAGCGACTTATTTAACTAGAAAAATAAGGGCATGATTTCCTCCTGCGGGTGAATTTTGCTGTTTGAAACATACGAGGACTGTAATCGCCAAAGGAAGGAATGACATATTTTCGACCCTAAATTATAGGAAACATGTGCTACTTTCTGTGCTTCTAATAGAAAATAGCGACTTATTTAACTAGAAAGGAAGATTTTCGCTTGCCAAAACACTATATTTCCAAGTTTAAAATTTGGCGAAGTTTATACGTGATTTTTAATAAATCTCAGGTATCTAAGAGCTAATGATTATTACTTATTACGTCCTGCTGCTAATGACGACAGTACATAGTTATAACAACTTAGTTGCCTGTATACACGACCATCAAATCTATATTACTATTCTTCTCCTAGATAAAAGTATGCCTCAGTCTCCCTCGTTTTTGCAAACGCCATCATAATACCGGCGTTCCCTACTAAAAATAAAGCAAACACGGAGATTCATAGTTGACCCATTCCGGCTCGCAACCTTTTAGATTTTCAATATAATCCCCGGAATAATTTCCCATACATGCAAGTTTCAATTTACTCCAACAAAGAATTCATGCACACGTGGAAAACGCTTTCCATCAAGCCTCCATAAATATTAATGGGAGTCTATTAAGATTCCATCTGACCACCTGGGGCGTCCCAACGCAGCCTGCAAAGAACGCTGTACATCATGTCTAACCAAATTAATTTAGCCATTTTCCCCGCGCATATACCGTACGAAGAATGGGGTCCATTAAGCCCTCTTACGTCTGGCAGGCAGGGTTAGCTCTGGTGAATGGGTGTAACTATAGCACGTGATATTGTCGCGTCTCAATTACAATATTTATTAAAATAAAGAAACAGCGAGTACGAAAACACAGGGTACTTACGGGGGTCACAGTAACCTGGGACGGAGATGTGCACTAAACCTGAGAGGCCTTGAGGGGGGCAATCCTTGTCTCGACAACCCCAAAAATACAACTTTCTGTCCCCTCAGTTGCCTGACGAAAAACCGAATCGTCGATTTGCATGGAATTAAATCGTAGAGAATCTCCCGATGAGCCTTTCCTTTCCATCAGGAGCTTGATTATTTCGTACGTTTGGGACGCCACGTACCGTAATTAAATCCCTGTTGTGTTTTATTCTTTGGGTTTGTGTAAAGTACGATGATGCAATCCGGATTTGATTGGATTTATTTACACCGGCATTGAGAATTATTGTAATGGGCTGGAGAGTGCACAGGTGGCGGTTGTTTTGAAAGCACCTAAAATAAACGAATTTTAGAATGCATATGGGAAAGTCGTAAAATTCTGACGCTTTCGTATCAATCATGCTCAGTTTATACGTCATAACATATCGCAATGTATATCAATAAAGTGTTTGTGACATTGGAGGGAGACAACTTAGTACTTTGGACCTATATGGTGATGTATGGAACAGTATTTTAAAGATATATAAAAATTGACTGGATGCATACAAGGCCATAAGTAATTAAAGCGTGTTTCAGCCACTTTGCAGTTGAGTGTGTACAAATTTGATAACGATAATAAATATGCGGGCTGGCAATCAATAGTATATACGCGTGAATATGATTTTATTTCGGAAGGCGATGAGTTTTGATAGCCGGTGTCTGTTTCGCGGCTGAAACGATTTCGGACGGCAAGCAAACGGAATTTCCAACAGGATATAGTATGAACGGCGGGCAGTCCGTTAGCTATAGATATTCTTGTGTATGCAGAGGGTTTTACAATACGGCGAACTACTGCCACAAACGTAGGGCTATTTAACAAGGACTATTTTTCGTAAGTTAAGTTCTCCGGTAGAACTTTGTGCACTGAAGCCTTAAAGATTGCCCGAGCGAGCAAATCTAACCAATTACTAATTAGCTCTAGTTTGATTTAATTAGTAGTATAATACAGCGGTGTTTAAAATCAACTCTCCGATGACATCATTTCAAAACTCTAATTTCCCTCCAATATATATGTAGGAAAAAGATCTGATATCAGGGTGAGGTGATTACGACTACCATTCTTTAATTTTCATTTAGCGTGCTTAAAGATATGGTGTTAAATCCTAAACTTTTAATAATAAGGAAAATATTCATTTACTCGCCTTTACGTAGTAAGAAAATAGTATTAAATAAACTTCGTAGAATTTTATTTTAATAACGATTTTTCCACTCTTTGGCTTGTGTAGGAATTTTTCATCACGATAATTGTTTTCTTGATTCCGCCGATTTTCCTGCAGTAATCTTGTAAAAAGCATTTCATAGAATTGACAATTTAATTTCGAAAGCTGTTACTTATTATCTTGCAACCAAATGTCGCTCAATACACTCTTAATAAAAAAAGTTTCATTTTTATTAAAGATGCCCGGTTTGCGGATACCGCTTATTACGGCAATGTGTTCGTGTAAATTGCCGGGGAAACAAAAGTAAACGTTTATCCCCAAGCCGGTGAGCGTAATCTGGAAAACTATAAAGTCCAACGTTTATGGGAGCTCTAAGAGTGGGGCGAATTAATATCAAGTTTTTCACGAGGGAAAACCATTTTTAGCCGTGGCGCGCCTGTATAAACGCGAAATTAAAAGTGCCTTGAGCATAAAA
Source organism: Rhagium mordax (assembly GCA_963680705.1). Classification (NCBI taxonomy): domain Eukaryota; kingdom Metazoa; phylum Arthropoda; class Insecta; order Coleoptera; family Cerambycidae; genus Rhagium; species Rhagium mordax. The sequence goes on along the minus strand of OY796660.1, from coordinate 1,880,596 downwards.
GCAATACTCGAAGCTTTATTGAAAGCATTGTGACGGTGCACAAAGCTGTTAAAAACGGGTTTACATCAGCCAGCCGCTTATTGATTAAACAAAATTGTACCAAATTAATTTCTACCGGGGTCCGCCAGTACAATAATATTACGGGCCCTATTCAACTAAACCTTATCCACACACACTCTTTGTGATCGGTATTGGTTATTTATTATTTAATCGAATTACACCATTGTTATGTTTATCGATACCAACGTGTTTGTGGGGAGGGCTCCATTCAGCTCGCCATAATGGGTCATTGAGACCGGCGGCGTTAATGTCGGCTTTATAAATTTATAATTAAAAGTGTGAAACTCGCGTAATGACTGGCAAATAAAGGACCGCGCAGGAGCGATTTCCGCCACACCAGTTATTTATTTATTTTCAATAGCCTTTGATTGATCAATTTGCCTTTGAAAATTAATGTTTTATGGCCTTTTTTCGTTATTGATCATTTCGCCGTGGTTTTATTTTCATTTTTATTAACGTGCAATATAAATTACGTAGTTGATTGACTCGGAGGGCTGGCTGCTTCAGCAAATATTTATGATTGTAATTTGCAGGAAAACATACTTTTAAGAGGTGAAGAAACTATAAGTATTGCAGTATTTTTTTGAAAACCGTGTTTCCAATATTTTCGGTTTATTGCCAGAAGCGCAACAGAAGCGACATCTTATTTGAAAATTAATAATACAAAATATTTAATTGTATATAATTGTTACTTACGCAAATAAATAAAGTGAAACATTTAAATCTTGTACGCCTCCAAGTTTCGTGGCTGCTTATTAAAAAGGTCAATTTCTCAAGTTAATAAACCCATTTTTTCAATGTTGACCCGACAATGCTACCGATAACGTATCTGTGTTTCTAATCAGGCATATAAATTATACACAAATAAAACTTATTATTTAAAAGATATATATAATTCCTATATACGTAGCAACTGTAAAAAAGATATGTAAAATAATAAAAATATCTTAATCTCGCGTTTCGTACCAGTATCAATGTGCATGTAAAGATCCAATCATGGAATGTAAATAGGGATTAATTACCATCAAAGTGTTACGTTTCGCTTTAGCATAAAATGCGGGAAGTAGTTTTCTAATTGTTAGTCCCCTGGAAGTTTGAACGGTGAGCAAAATTTGAGGGACTCCATAATATGCCGGAGGCGCCAGTGCGAAATGCACCCAACTTGTTCCTCGCTCAAATAAATACAGGGTAGGCAACAAAAATATATGAAGGACGGTATTGTACAGGGGTTGTTCCCTTGTTTGTCTAACAAGAAACTCATCGTCGAGGGGTACGGGCGGGGTGGAATCTTAACGTTTCAATTCAAAATGTTCAAGGCGGCTGCATCTAACAGTTTAGTATTTTAACTTTTAAACAAGTCCCATTTTTGTGAATACCCGCCCTGTATAACCGAAACAGTATTTCATGCAAATTCATATTTTAAATGAGCCATGATAGTAGCAAAAATGCGACAAATTTTTCAATAAGTCGCTGAAAATTCTCATTATTTTTTGTTTGCAAATGGTAAACGATAGCCCTGGCCTACGAACGGAAGCATGTATCAGTACATTCCACGCCGGCAGGCTTAATTAAAAAATCCACGTTGCCACACAAATCGAGATTTCGGTTCTAAACACACAGAAATGATATTGTTGCGCGAGACAACGAAATCTGATATTAACGAATACAAAAAACCTTAATTAGCGATGGCAACGCAAATATACCAGCTAGCGGATTTCCATGAAATTTCCATTGTGTATAACGGTATCATTGTGTTCTTCTACACTCAGAAAAATGTTATCGCGTAATAATTAATTAAAACAAAATGATGCAAAATAATAAATTAGTTCAAAATGCCTGCCAACCTGAGATCGTGCAACACTCACGTAATGACGTCCCAAATTGCTGGAAACATGACAACTGGATCGTAATTTTTTCGCGAAAAATACAAATTTTTACAATTTCACCCCAAAATATTAATTAAGGTGCTAAAAAAATAAGGATCAATTTTTCAACGGATTTTAAATGAGATTTTTGCGTTCCAAAGATCTTAAGGCACAACTTTTTAATTTCTTATAATTCAACTTGAAAACTTCAGCATGTAATGGTTTTTGGGGTCGCTCAACAAGAATTAGATGTCAAATATGGCTTCTGACAGTTGACAGCTGTCATTATACATTTGATAAAAATAAGCAATTTAAACGGAAATTTTATCATTTGAATGGATCTTATCATAACTAAACACGAATTTGAAATCGAAAGTTGACAGTTGACAGCTGTCATTAAAACAGCCAACTTGATTAATTTAAATTTTTTTATAAAATTCTATCAATCTTATTTGTTTTTAACACCGCTGAATACAAATTTGACAATTTTAATGTTGTCATTTTTGACATCAAATTCTTGTTCGGCGACCCCAAAACCTGTGAGATACAAATTTTCAAGTTAAAACAATAGAAATTAAAAGAAATACGCCCTAAGATCTCTAGAAACGCAAAAATCCCATTTAAAATACGTAAGCAAATTGATCCTCTTACAGTGATACTTCAATTTCTCTTGACGAACAATCAGAGTCCCCCAGGGTATAATTTATTATTAACTTATAGTAAATAATGGATATATTGGTCTTTTTAACGTCAAGAAACGCGTTTCTCCATGGACGTATGAATTAAAATACAGCCACGGAACATCGAATGGGGAAATGTAAAAGATTTGAAGTCTGCTAGCGCTGTTGCGTTAGGGGGGGATATGTTACGGTCACTTTTTAGTATTAGAAAAAATAAGAGTACAGCATAGTAAATAATTTTTATTTATGTTATAGAGTACAATTACAAGGTTTATTTAAAAAAAAATACAATCAGGGTCCACCAGGGTATATTTAATTATTGACTTATAGTAAATAATAAATATATTGGTCATTTCTACGTCAAGAAACGCGTTTCTTCATGGACGTATAAATTAAGAGACAGCCACGGGACATCGAAGGGGGTATCGACGTAAAAGATTTGAAGTCAGCTAGCGCTGTTGAGTGAGGGGGGATTTGTTACGGTCACTTTTTAGTATTGAAAAAAAAATAAGAGTAGAGCATGGTAAATCATTTTTGACATCAAATTCTTGTTCGGCGACCCCAAAACCTGAGAGATACAAATTTTCAAGTTAAAACAATAAAAATTAAAAGAAATATGCCCTAACGTAGCTTACTTTAGCGGGCGCTATATGTGTGTGTAAAAAATGAAAATGTTTTAAAGTTAATGGTTAATTAATATGTCTAACTAAGATATCATAGTATATAGAAATAAATATTACACGCCGTCGTCTATAGCAGCGGGACGCAAAATTACTAACTATTAATAATTCTAAATGCCAGTGTTAATAAGAGGAAGTCTGGCATAATCAAGCAAATAAAGCTGGAATTTTATCCGGCCCCATGGTATTTTTAGCAGGAAGCGTATAGTAAGTTGCAGGAGTTCCTCGCCGAGATTGTTAATGAACATGTAATTACGGTCTTGAGCACGCCCAGCACATCGCGGCGTAGTTGGCAACATTTCACTCCTGCAGTAAACAAAAAAAATTAACGTCCGCACATCCGACAATTGCATTACCGAGATTATCTAATTCGGCATGATAAAAGCAACCCTAAAATGTCGCACAATCAATATTTATTGCGAACTCCACAAGTTAAACAAGGAATGCAAATCCGAGCCGATAAAAACTTTCCGCGCGCCAGCCGAAACAAAATCAAAATACAATTTACATTTTTTATGGGGAATAGGGAGGCGAAAATGTGCGAACTACGATTGTGAACTTTCAGCCGCAAACAACGGAGCCTAATTACAAATTCGAAAAACAAAAAACGTATTTGCATGGCAAATTACATTATGAATGCCGCAAAGTTTAGGATAAATTAAACTAGGGAATCGCTGCGTTTGGTGATAAATATTTAACCTCTACTATTTGCAAATGAACAGATTTTTTTGCACGGGATCTCCCCCAGGCCCCGGAAACGTAAGAGGATGCAGCAAATTAAGAATAAGGAACTCGAAGACGCATTAGCTCGTACACCTTCAACAAATTAGTAACATTAGCAACATTGTACCGTTAAATTTCATCAGTTGGTCGCCAGTTAATCCTTTGGCTCTAAATTTTCCATAAATTAGCATATATATCGTCACCTGTTTCGCTTATGTTTTAACTAGATCGATAAGTTGATTTCTTTTAAACTGATAGAGTTTCTTGTTTTTGCAAATAAATAGGAAATTGAAGCAACACAAAAAATAAGATTGATTGGAATTGACGTAGGTATAGTTCATTTCATTTTTGTAACGCAGGGAAAAAATGCCGCATTTACAAAGCAAAAAGGCGGCCTCTTTAATGTTCGCAAAGACGCCGCCGCACGTGTTCCTTTGTCGGTAATTTTTTATTTGCGGTACAACTCTGAAGTCGACTTTAGTTAATAACTAGATATTTTATGAACCTCGACCGTCTCCACTGTGGTCGTTTAATGGCTCTTATTTTTATTAGTCTAATTCTGTTACTAAAATTATTGTATCTAATTAACTGAGCCATAAAAATGGGAATCTTCGGGGGGCAGCGAGGGGGACAAATCACCTTCTATACGAAAAAAAAAATACAAAATCCAGGTAAGCTACATACAGATAATATATATCTTTCCTGATTAACTACAACCTAAATAAAAATAATTTACCATGCCCTACTTTTATTTTTTTTCAATACTAAAAAGTGACCGTAACAAATCCCCCCTAACTCAACAACGCTAGCTGACTTCAAATCTTTTACGTCGATACCCCCTTCGATGTCCCGTGGCTGTCTCTTAATTTATACGTCCATGAAAAAACGCGTTTCTTGACGTAGAAATGACCAATATATTTATTATTTACTATAAGTAAATAATTAAATATACCCTGGTGGACCCTGATTGTATTTTTTATAAAATAAACTTTGTAATTGTACTCTATAACATAAATAAAAATTATTTACTATGCTGTACTCTTATTTTTTCTAATACTAAAAAGGGACCGTAACATATCCCCCCCCTAACTCAACAGCGCTAGCAGACTTCAAATCTTTTACATTTCCCCATTCGATGTTCCGTGGCTGTATTTTAATTCATACGTCCATGGAGAAACGCGTTTCTTGACGTTAAAAAGACCAATATATCCATTATTTACTATAAGTTAATAATAAATTATACCTTGGGGGACTCTGATTGTTCGTCAAGAGAAATTGAAGTATCACTGTAAGAGGATCAATTTACTTACGTATTTTAAATGGGATTTTTGCGTTTCTAGAGATCTTAGGGCGTATTTCTTTTAATTTCTATTGTTTTAACTTGAAAATTTGTATCTCACAGGTTTTGGGGTTGCCGAACAAGAATTTGATGTCAAAAATGACAACACTTAAATTGTCAAATTTGTATTTAGCGGCCTTAAAAACAAATAAGATTGATAGAATTTTATAAAAAAATTTAAATTGTTCAAGTTGACTGTTTTAATGACAGCTGTCAACTGTCAACTTTCAATTTCAATTCGTGTTTAGTTATGATAAGATCCATTAAAATTATAAAATTTCAGTTTAAATTGCTTATTTTTATCAAATGTATAATGGCAGCTGTCAACTATCAGAAGCCATATTTGACATCTAATTCTTGTTGAGCGACCCCAAAAACCATGACATACTGAATTTTTCAAGTTGAATTATAAGAAATTAAAAAGTTGTTCCTTAAGATCTTTAGAAACGCAAAAATCTCACTTAAAATTCGTTGAAAAATTGATCCTTATTTTTTTGGCATCTTAATTAATATTTTAGGGTGAAATTGTAAAAATTTTTATTTTTCACGTAAAAAATTACGTTCCAGTTGTCATGTTTCCAGCAATTTGGAACGTCATTACGTGAGTGTTGCACGATCTCAGGTTGGCAGGCATTTTGAACTAATTTATTATTTTGCATCATTTTGTTTTAATTAATTATTACGCGATAACATTTTTCTGAGTGTAGAAGAACACAATGATACCGTTATACACAATGGAAATTTCATGGAAATCCGCTAGCCGGTATATTTGCGTTGCCATCGCTAATTAAGGTTTTTTGTATTCGTTAATATCAGATTTCGTTGTCTCGCGCAACAATATCATTTCTGTGTGTTTAGAACCGAAATCTCGATTTGTGTGGCAACGTGGATTTTTTAATTAAGCCTGCCGGCGTGGAATGTACTGATACATGCTTCCGTTCGTAGGCCAGGGCTATCGTTTACCATTTGCAAACAAAAAATAATGAGAATTTTCAGCGGCTTATTGAAAAATTTGTCGCATTTTTGCTACTATCATGGCTCATTTAAAATGTGAATTTGCATGAAATACTGTTTCAGTTATACAGGGCGGGTATTCACGAAAATGGGACTTGTTTAAAAGTTAAAATACTAAACTGTTAGTTGGAGCTGCCTTGAACATTTTGAATTGAAACGTTAAGATTCCACCCCGCCCGTACCCCTCGACGATGAGTTTTTTGTTAGACTAACAAGGGAACAACCCCTGTACAATACTGTCCTTCATATATTTTTGTTGCCTACCCCTGTATTTATTTGAGCGAGGAACAAGTTGGGTGCATTTCGCACTGGCGCATCCGGCATATTATGCTGTCCCTCAAATTTTGCTCACTGTTCAAACTTCCAGGGGACTAACAATTAGAAAACTACTTCCCGAATTTTATGCTAAAGCGAAACGTAACACTTTGATGGTAATTAATCCCTATTTACATTCCAAGATTGGATCTTTACATGCACATTGATACTGATACGAAACGCGAGATTAAGATATTTTTATTATTTTACATATCTTTTTTACAGTTGCTACGTATATAGGAATTATATATATTTTTAAAATAATAAGTTTTATTTATGTATAATTTATATGCCTGATTAGAAACACAGATACGTTATCGGTAGCATTGTCGGGTCAACATTGAAAAAATGGGTTTATTAACTTGAGAAATTGACCTTTTTAATAAGCAGCCACGAAACTTGGAGGCGTGGTACAAGATTGAAATGTTTCACTTTATTTATTTGCGTAAGTAACAATTATATAAAATTAAATATTTCACATTATTGATTTTCAAATACGTCGCTTCTGTCTATCGACATTTATGTGCGATTTATGAGTTATTACTGTCCACGTTGCGCTTCGGGCAGTAAACTTCACCCACGGGAGGAAATTATACTTTTTACTTCAAATCTGAACGTATGATTTTTCTCCACCATTCCAGCATATTATTACAAGAAAAATAAATTTAAAAAAATATATTATTTCTTTTCTCAGTTTTTTATCAGTAAATTACCCTGCCGATCGGATCCAGACAACTCAAACGCTCCCACAAACACAAAGCCTTATTGGGTCAAAAATTTCGCTTGATTCGTCTTACGTGCAAATTGAATCACTCAACCTTAAAGTGGAAGCTATTTCCGGGACAGCCGGTACCTACGTTGATTCGCCTGGGGTTGAAATAAACAAGAATGTAGATGTGAACGTAAAAAACGTCGCGAAGCCGAGAAGTATGCCGCCTAGGCGTTCCCCTTTAAATCTATTTTTGAACGTAGAAACAAGCAGCATCCCCCATAATATTTTAATTAAATGCTTGGCTGTCGCCGCCCTGACGAGGATCTAATATGGATGTGTAGCTATAATTTCACGGCATTTAACTTGTTTGTTCAGGATCCGCCATTATCGTAATTCGCTGGAGCACATTAATTTCGTTTCATTACGCAGATATCTGACCCATCCACGGAGCAATTTTCTGGCTGGTTTGCGAAGTCCTCCCCAGAACCGTCTGTTAAATATCTCCGAATTGAATTGAACGTGGACGTAATTGGTTTTTGTGTGCCACAGGTGTAACGCCGTAATTTACATATCGAACGGAATCTAATCTTATCGAAGAGCGGAAATAAATCAACCTCATGCGGCCGGAAAAAAAGTAATTGGGGCTCTTTTGTAGACGTGTATTTTTAAGCTGGTAAATTAAAATTTATGGCGCGCAATTTTCCAATCAACGGCGAATTAGGCGCATTTGCGCCGGGAGCTCGGGATTCCTTTTCGCCGTCTGGATTAAATTGTCGACCGGCAAAAAAGTCGTATTTCGCTCAGGCAGCTTTTAAACGCACAATTGTAGCATCAAACGGATTGGAGTGATTACAAAATGAGCAGTACTTTCGTCAGCCAAGCTGGCGATGATTAGAATCAGCTTGGTGTCTAGTAAGGTTCCAATCCCTTTGCAGTAGCTAGACGAATGGAGGACTTCGTCTTAAAAACACCACTCAACTTTAACCAAAAACAGGAAAGCACCGCCATAGAGGAAAAATCTTTCTTTGAAAAGTGCTCGAGTCAGAACGGCATTCTTAGGTACTCATAATGTCCCTTCCAGTTTTGGCTTTGCAGAATATAAATTATAATTTAGTACTTAGGGCTTCATCAAGCTGACACTCCCCATAAAACAATGGACATAATTCAGCCGAACTTCCTAATGAATACAAAAAATAATAACAATAAAACTTTCTCTGCGCTCCTCCTCCTCCTCGGGCCCTTAAATTCGGCTGCACGACTCATTTTATTTCATTGCTCTCCTATTTCAACGCTGATTAAAGTTTTAAGTGCTTTTGTAAATTTTAAAACGTGTTCCCTTTATCTCTTAATAATGCATCGAGCTCTGCCGCACAACAAATTATTCACTCCGCGTCCTTGCAACGGACGGATCCGAAACCATTTGGATTAACAATGATTATCCTTGTTTATATATCGAATTTAGTTCCGATTGATATCTAAAGTGATCTGTGGGAATTACGGGCTGCTAAAAAAAACAAGTTCCACCTGCGGTCATTTGGGCGCCGCTAATTGAATTTATCGTCACGCTTTCACCAGCTAATTTTTTATAATCCTGCAGGGAATTATAGAAACACAAACAATGAAAGTGGCAATATTTGCCTCTAGACTGTCAATTATTTTTATGTTTAGTTCCCATGTCATTAAATCACAACATTGTGTGTGAGCCGGTTTCTGGTTCTTGACCCTCATCAGCACAAAACTGTATGGCGTGCATCTACACCAATTTAATGAGTTTCCTAAGCCATCTTAGCATTTCAGATCAGGAAACAGCACATAGAATTTTTTTTTTTTTTAAATCAAATAAATCGGACTTTTGATCCACAAGAAAAAATACGTGTCTTCTCAAATTATATGGAAAATACCCTGACAAGGTTTCGTACGAATTAAAAACTTTTGCTAAATTTACTCAGAAAAGTTATTACACATTTCTCTGGTGAGAGGTGAAAGGAAATTAGAAGGCATATCGCACATCGTCGAAAATGTGCCGAGTACAAAGGAAGAAGCACCGTGCGTGATTCGGTATTACAAATTTTATTTGATTTGTAAGGGAATTTCCTTTAGCAAGAACAAACAGACGCCCGTAACGATAGGGCACGCTTCATAACTGCCACGTTTGCATTTCTTATTATTGTTGATTTTATGAATTACATCGTTCTGCTAGTTCGGATCGCTTATAAATGGTTCATGGATTGTATCTGTGAGTGTATCTCTTTTTATTTGCCGCAGGCGCAGGGGCGAATGCGGTGCGGGTGAAATTAGGGATATCGGAAATTCTGAAATGTATATTGGAATTGTTTGTGCATAACAGTGAAAGTTTCAGTTGCCTCGAGGCGGCTATGCAAAGGAGCCGATTTCTATTAGGGCGATTTGGAGGGTAGTTTAGGGGCTGTTATAAGTCGCGCCACAGCTCTAGGATCAAAGAATGAACCTTTTAAATTATTAAATAAGTATAGTAAAGTTGTTTTTTGACTCTTTTAATGAGTTCCCAGAAAAAGGTCCAAAGGTGCCGGGTCTGGTGACCGAGCGGGCCAACGAATTGTTTCGCCTCTACCAATTCGTATGTGCGGAAAATTTTTGGGACATTGTCAAACTCTTAATATATTTGGCTTACCAAAAAGTATTTTAAATATCGTTACTAAAAAACCTTCTTATATACTGTCATGTATTTTAAACTAAAACCCCACTAATAAATTAACAAAATAAAAAAATAAATTCAATTCAAACCAGGGTAAAATGAAAATTCCTCCTAATAAAACTAGAACGAGAAACTTACGTATAGTATACTCATGAAATAAATACAAGTTCAAAAAAGGATATAATATCTTAAAACCATTTGTTAAATCAGCTGTGAGACACCTGTTGTGGCAAGCGAGGTCAACGAGCCTTAGGTAAACAAAGGGTCAACTACGCTAAAACAAACCAAAAATAAACAAATTAAAGGCGTAAATGAAATAAATACATCGTGCAATGTTTCTTCAAAATAATCAATGACTTAACAGCTGCCAGATGCATGTTTTAAACAGAGGTTGAACGATTGTCAACTACAGTTAAACAAAGATGGACTTTATTTATGTGAATTAGATTAAAATTTGTAATTAATTGATTTAAAACAAACCTGTAAAACCTTTAGTCTAGTCCAATGCCCAGACACAACGTAAATTAGTTCCTAAGAAGTGAGTGCAGTGAAATTCGATACGGTTATGTAATCCCTCGTACGAGCCAACGGCAGATCTAAAATTTATCTCACGTAATATCGACACATGGGTATCCAAGGATTCATCTTCAAATAAGGAAGCTAAAAATACCATAATTTCATAGTAAAAATACATAATAAAGTGGAAAAAGACGAAAATACCAACCTTTATGACAGTTGAAAATCTAGAAATCCATGGTTTGGCAAATTTTCTGCTTGTCCTTAGGAACGAAACAAAAAGGAGAGTTGTTATTGGGTCGTAAAAGAAGCAACCCCATGTCCAGATCGCTCTTGAATTACATAAAGAAATACGAAGTTAAAAACGGAGATTTATATTTCTAGTACATTTGAATAATGGTTCAAGGCCAAATACAATAAGGTACCAGAAAAACATCAACTTACCAGCAATAAAGGTAAAATTTATCCTAAATAATAAGCAGCCACCCGATTGGTCGAAATCCGGTTGGGCATCCAAGGCCTATTTAGTTTATGCAGATCCAGTAAATAGGGCACTAAAGTGTAAAACTGCCAGCTACCATATCTGAACCACAAACCACAAGTGTCAAAACTTAAAAAACAGGTCTGCCAATTTAAAGTAAATATCGCGACACGGTAACTTTAGTGTGCCGGGAGTAATTTGAACTAAAATTAGAAAATTTAACCTTATTAAATTTGTCACTTTTCACACGGACACTGTTCAATATTTGTTGTAGATTAAGTTAGTTTAAGATAGAGTAGGGACATAGTTTAAGGAACGTTTCACTTTGAATTGTCTCATATGTGTAATAAATACGACTTGTTGTTCCATCTATGTTTAATTGATACAACTAAAGCATACAAATCCATCACAGCTGGATATCTATACTACAGCAATAGCAGAGACATCTTAGCTGTCTAATGACAAAATTATATTCATTCTGATAAAGATCTCTAGCATTTCGAGATCATTACCAATCAAATAAAAAATAAAACCAGCCCAAAATTTAAATAACCTTTATTCAGAAGTTGTACAGCAGCTGTATAACAGGTAAGACATTTCTTCGATAGCAGAAGGGAACCCCCTTAGGCCCTGAAAGGTAAAAGAGTAATTATAGCAAACCTATAGTAAGTTTCACGTTTAATTATCTTAAAATCATACGCACTGTCGCTTATTGTTTAAACTGTTGAAAAATCCAGCCCACTGGCGGACTGATCGTATGTTACGAAGTCGATAATTCAGAAAACTGTAAACAAATATAAAATATTAAATATAAAAATAAAAAAAAAACTTGCCTTGTAATAATAAATCAAAAATAGAATTCAAAAATAAAAAAATCATTGTAACCCTAAAATCCTCCATACATAACATATTTATTGGCACCACCAACGTGGGGCCCGAAAGAAAAAAGGGGCTCGAATAAAACAATAAAATCTAAAATAAAAATTTCCCCATAACATTTGCTTGATTAGGCGATAAAATTTCCTAAAGCGTTCATCCGAACGGGAGCAAATATTTGACGCTGCAGACTAATACGTTTAATTTTTTTCACGCGTTACATTTCCCACCCCTTTAAAATAATTAGCCGGTACGTCGGCTGTATAATAATTGAGTATGCCCGAGTTTATTCAAGGAAAAAAAGGGTGGAAAACATATTTTCATGCTCAGTCAAGGTCTAACGTATAAAAAGTTCATAAACACCAAAAATGTTTATTAGTCGAACACGGACTCAACAGCCAGAGGTAAACAAGCGTGAAATTTTAATGACTCTTTTCGAGCTTCAGAAAATTCAAGTAACAGTTAATACCAGGTAGGCAAATTAAATTTTTTTATTACACTGTTTATAATTAACGTCGGTATTTTCTTGCGTAATGAAAATTTCGTGTGTATTCTTTTGCCTGTTGTTTGGAAATGGTAATTAATTTCACAATTCGCTTCGAGAGTGTTAAAAAAACTGTTTGCGAACGAAGGGAGGGTTTCTGGAAGAATTCGTTACAGGTCGGGAAGGGGTGAAATTCGCCCCACTGCACAAGTTTTGAAATTATAGTTTTCCTTCTACATTTGCCATTCCAGGTTTATGATGCACATATAATTTATTTTTTTTCCCCTTGTAGCTTGCGTTTTTCTTAAATTTTTTGTATACAAAAAGAAAGTTTTTTTTATGTGGTATTCTCCCTATCATAAATTTTACTTGCTTTCGAATGGTGCCGGCCGGCCCTGCGTGGGCGCGAAAATAAATCGCAAAACAAAAAGTATAACGACTTCCCGGCAAAAAGTTAGCGCATAAAAAAGGGTTTAAGATAATTCGGCAGGTTTTTTGCACCCCTCTTTCATAGTTGGCGGGAGAGAACTAAAAACCGATTAACGAGGTGTGTGGGCGTGATATACTGTAGACGCCGAGGTGCGAAGATGTTTTGAGAACGGCAGCCAGGGGACGAGCTCAATGTGTGCACAGGCCTCGCTCCACGAGACCAATTTAAACTTTCCTGTGTATACAATGCCTTGGATGTCCCCTCGCCAAATTGTGCCTTAACTAAAGAGATATGAACAAACTAAGAGTCATGTACAAGGCAGAGATAATGCAAACATTGTTAAAGAGTGTTATTCGTAGGCTGTTAACCAATTTTCCTTATGTTCGTGCGTTTATGTTGCATCTGTTCGGGAGAGGCGCGTGGCAAAAAATGTCTCCGGGTTGTTACAGGGCGAATTGTAAGCTCTTAGGCGTATTTAAACCAGCAGAGGCACGTTTTTCTTTGTTTTAAATTTGTACGTACAAAGTTGTTTCTGGTTTTCCAAAAAAAAACGATGAAAATGTTTGGGAACTGCTGGTTACTTTGTGGACTAATAGCAGCATTGCCGGATTGAGCAAAATTAGATTTTTTGAAGTACATTTTATTTTTTAAAAATATAAAAATGCCGAAATTTAAATTCTAATACAAATGCCAAAAATTTAAATTCTAGTAAAAATGTGACTTTGACCTTTGACCCATGTGACCTTGACCTTTGACCTATGACGTCATCAAAATTTAAATTCTAGCAAAAATGCCAAAAATTTAAATTCTGGTAAAAATGTTAGATATTTAAATTCTAGTAAAAATGTGACTTTGACCTTTGACCCATGTGACCTTGACCTTTGACCTATGACGTCATCAAAATTTAAATTCTAGCAAAATTGCCAAAAATTTAAATTCTGGTAAAAATGTTAGATATTTAAATTCTAGTAAAAATGTGACTTTGACCTTTGACCCACGTGACCTTGATCTTTGACCTATGACGTCATCAAAATTTAAATTCTAGAAAAAATTTCAACAAATTTAAATTCTAGTAAAAACGAGACGATTGTCCTGAATGTACCCTCTTACTACTAATATCTATTCCCAAAAATAAAACTTTCGTATGTCGTGAGTACGACCGCGAATTTTGTACGAGAGCCGGAATAAAAATCACAGAATAATACACGTCATGCCTAGTTTATGCGAACTATACGATTGTAAAGTTATTGGCGAAAATGCTTTGTTTACGTTCACCGAACTCGTTTCGTAGACGCTGATATGTAAATAACAGCTTGATTTAGTAGTTTTTTTATAATGGCTACACGGATCGATCAAACAAAAATTAAGGGCTACAGCCCAAGTTTGTTACTATCGAATTATCTTGTTTCTAGTCTCCCAGTTTTTGTTAGTAATAGTATTTTGTACTAAACTTCGCCCATCAATAAAGACGTTTATTATTATTATTATTATTATTATTATTATTATTATTATAATAGACTGGACAATGAATATATTATAGTTTATCTTAAAATGACTGGCGCATTCGCCATAACTTAAAATATCGCGGTGCATCTTTTGTTAAAAATGTTGTTTGATAACCCAATCAGGCATCCTATAATACAACTTTTTCTGCAAGGCATTTACACCTTAAAAGTTTGTTCTACAAATCCGGAAAGATTTACAATTATCAATTTACTTAACTGGGAAGCAAAGGTTCAAAGCGGTTAAGCCCGGATGCACTTATATCATGTAATTCTATTTCAACTCACTTCACCTTGTATTTCTTTCGCGGCGGCAAAGTGGCAGAACGTACAAATTGCTTTAAGATTCCACCGCCTTAGTCGGAAATAAAGAAAATCGTGTACCGTGTTCACCTGAAGACGCGCCAAATTGCTTTCATTAAACGTTTTCATATTTAATAAAATCTACCAAAGTTACTCGATCGGTTACCTTTGGATATACGCGGGGTTTTGCGGAGAAGCCTAATCTACGAAATAAAAAAAAATCTCTCGTGCAAAATTCGCGGTCGTACTCACGACGTACGAAATCAATCAGCTTTTTCCAACTGACAATGTTAATATAAAGTAAAACCATCGCAGGAATAATAAAAGCTGATAGTAAAAGTCTAGGAAGGAAGTAGTAAAATCGTAGGAGCGATATAAAACTTTTACATACCTAAGAGGAAATGTTCTCATGCACCTTATCAGAAAACGGCTGAACGGGATATTCTATATTTACAGTCGAAGTAACATGTCCAACTGTCGACCAGGGTGGGAATATTTTATGAACTCCGACGTTATTTAATTAGGCATCTGCTCACGTTTTATTTTTGGGGATGGATATTAGTAGTAGGAGGATACATTCAGGACAATCGTCTTTTTGGCATTTTTTGCTAGAATTTAAATATTTGGCATTTTTACTAGAGTTTAAATTTTGATGACGCCATAGGTCAAAGGTCAAGGTCACATGGGTCAAAGGTCAAAGTCACATTTTTACTAGCATTTAAATTTTTGGCATTTTTCCTATAATTTAAATATCTGACATTTTCACTAGAATTTAAATTTTTGGCATTTTTGCTAGATTTTAAATTTTGATGATGTCATAGGTCAAAGGTAAAGGTCACGTGGGTCAAAGGTCAGTCTCATTTTGACTAGAATTTAAATTTTTGGCATTTTTAGTAGAATTTAAATTTTTGGCATTTTTACTAGGATTTAAATTTGATGACGTCATAGATTAAAGATCAAGGTCACGTGGGTCAAAAGTCAAGGTCACATTTTTACTAAAATTTAAATATTTGGCTTTATTACTAGAATTAAAGTTTTGCACATTTTTCTAGAATTCAAATTTTTGGCTGTTTTACTACAATTTAAATTTTATACATTTTGCCAGGAGTTAAATTTTTGACATTTTTACTAGAATTTAAATTTTGATGACGTCATAGGTTAAAAGTCCGTCATATTTTTAGCAGAATTAAAATTTTTGGCTTTATTACTTGAATATAAATTTTTGGCATTTTTACTAGAATTTAAATTTTTGGCATTTTTACTAGGATTTAAATTTGATGACGTCATAGATTAAAGATCAGGGTCACGTGGGTCAAAAGTCAAGGTCACATTTTTACTAAAATTTAAATATTTGGCTTTATTACTAGAATTAAAGTTTTGCACATTTTTCTAGAATTCAAATTTTTGGCTTTTTTACTACAATTTAAATTTTTGATATTTTTACTAGAATTTAAATTTTTTTCTTTTTTACTAGAATTTAAATTTTTGGCTTTATTACTAGAATTTAAATTTTTGGCATTTTTACTAGAATTAAAATTTTTAGCATTTTTACTAGAATTTTGATTGATTTTTGTCTTATATCACGTGATCATGACTTTAAAATATTGTAAAAATACAGAAAATATTAAAATTCAGTGAAATACAGATAAAGCTAAAATATTGTAAAAATGCAAAAAATGGCACAGCTGATCACGTGATCAATTCGTGATTTTGAAATTCTGTAAAAATACGGAAAATCTTAAAATATTGTAAAAATACAGAAAACTGTCGTCACATGATCACCTGACCTTGACCTTTGACCCATGTGACCTTGACCTCTGGCTTATGACGTCACCAAAATTTAAATTCTGGTAAAAATGCCAAAAATTTAAATTTTTGTAAAAATGCCAAAAATTTAAATTCTCTAAGTAGTAAAAATCAGTAATAATGCTGCAAATTTAAATTATTATATTATTGTTATCTTATGCCGCATATTTTTAACAAATATAAAAGTTGCTATCGAAATATACCAAATCAAATCCAAGCAACTGAACACAATTATTATTCGTGGATTTCCTGGCTCATCGCGCATTAGCCTGCGAAATCAACTCGCATTATTGTTTCTTAATCATCGAATTGCATGTTTTTCCATTTTCGCCGCCACATAAACCGGCCGTGTACATTACACATAAAATTCCAATAAGCCGATTGATAAAAAAGGTTATACGAAAATGCCTGTGCCCTCGCTCCAAATTGAGCGGCCCGACAGACACATATGTAGGAGTATATACGAGGAAGCCGTCACCCCAATATAAGAACATCGAAGTGGTAATAGCAATAAGTCACCTGACGAGAGCTTTGCAGCCCCGTGTGGTTCATTGATCTAACACAATGGCCACCAATCTCTATCAGCCAATGCCGGCGGCTGAGATAGATCACAAAAAGCCAAGGAAAATATACTTGGTAACAGTCAGCCACAGAGCCAGATATTGAAATGTTAACTGGAGTATATAATAAGGGCTCGTCAAAATTGAATAGGGCCAGGAGAACTCGTCGGAATTAATTGTAGGATTTGGTAACTTTGTTTTTAGTATCTGTCTGAAGGGAAAATGTTGATGTATAGTTGAGTTGGAAAGGGATATTGAAATTTGTTCATGAGGAGTATTTAAGTTTTACATCACCCGACGTTGTTAAAAAAGTAATTAAACAAAGCATTCAGACTGAAGTAATTAAAATTTTCGCTGCCTTCCCTAGCAGGCGTCTTAAATGGAAGTGTGGAAAGTTCAATACGGTGCCTAAGTTTGTCAGAAAGGCATGCGGAAAACAAATTACTGCAAATACTCCCTAGGGACTGAAATTGAACTAGGCTTGGAAAAATTATCAGAGCTGACAACGGTAATAAGATTGTTAGTTTGGATTTACAGGAATATTGCCGAAGTGCTTGTTAGTGGCATCGTGACGTTGTGCAACGTCCAGCACGTTCTGCTTCGTAGATGAATGCAATTACGCAAGTCCAGAGGCGGCGGCTTTAGTCAGTGAGTTCCTCTGAGGGCTGTTTCGGTTCTGTATTAATATGATTTTTTTCCTAGACGAAACGAATAATTTGAAATATAATGAGTTAGAAGTCACTGAAATCTCTTAAGCCAATTATTATACAAATTTGTAAGCCTACCTCAATGGCATTTGTTGACTTATCTTATCCGTATGTTTGTATGGCTAAAAGATGAATAAAGTTTATTATTATTATTATTATTATTATTATTATTATTGTCATTGTCATTGTCATTGTCACTGTCACTGTCACTATCTTTATCTTTATCTTTATCTTTATCTTTATCTTTATCTTTATCTTTATCTTTATCTTTATCTTTATCTTTATCTTTATCTTTATCTTTATCTTTATCTTTATCTTTATCTTTATCTTTATCTTTATCTTTATCTTTATTATTATTGTAATTACCAAAATTAAATGTTTTGAAATGACGTAAATTTGATTTGGGACTTCTACAAAAATAATCCGTTTTTTGTATGTGAAAAATGCGCGTAATGATGCTGGGGTGTTTCATAGTTTTATATCAGTGAACCTCAAAACCATTTAAATCCGCCATTCCTTGCTTTAGCTTCATTTTATTTTTGCGGCACATAATCTCCGTTACGCGACGCTGGTCTCGAAAGACCGATCCGGAATTATTAATATTGTAATTGGGCGACGAGAGGCGAGCCGAGTTGCTTGCAAAAAACCGTTATAAAACATCCTGATAATGCCTTTGACGACTTATTCGTAAAAAGGCGAATTAAATTAGCTTGTCATTTGTGTTTTATTTTGTGCCATTACAAAGTCAAAGGGATACATTAAATAGCACTATCTGCCACGTAGAAGCAAACCTTAACAAATGAGGAGTCGAGACTTAATTCATTTAGTGAAGGGTAGTCTGCAACAAAGTGAAAGCGAATTGAATCCACAGAAGTCTGCAACCTACGACCGACATGGTTTATGTCGTTGAATAAAAGGTATTACGGGGGAATTTAGGAATGGATATACGTTTAGAGAGGGACCTGGATGAATTCTAATTTAAATTTTTATGATATTGTAATGTTCTTCGAACGACTCTGCTTAATTTACTAGAACGGTTTTGATGTATCTTGTTTAGGACGGGGTCGGAATTTGCATTTATATTATTCTGAAGCGGCGTCCATATGTTGGCCCGGAAAAAGTTGCAGTCAAGTGTGGCCGGCCCCGGCCGTCTCGCCGATCAGCAAAACTACGAGCGGAATACACGTGTAGCTTCAAATTGGTCGTATTTTCTTTCTATCATTCTTTAGGGCTGGCGCCGCATGTGCCAACTCGAAGAGTTCATGTTGTATACTCCTTAAAATATTATCCATTACCCTTTGGAATGTTGCTGGTTGCATACAGAAACTGGCGCCCGCGTAAAGCATCGCCGCCACTTCGGCATTTTCTCGCCTAAAACCGAAGTACGTCACAACAATGGCGCCCGAGCAGGGACCTTGAAAAAATTAATGAAGAGGTCTTGCCCTTGTTCGGTGTTGAATGCTGTTTTGGTTGTCTTCTTTGGCCATTTCGATTTGATGGAAACCGGATGCCAGGTCCAGTGTTGAAAAATATTGATTCTTCAGGGATTTAATGTTCAAATGATTTATAGGTACGCAGAATTGGATGGTATTTCAGATGTTGGAATAAAAATACATCGTTCCATTTAAAAAACAAAAGATGACCTTCAAATGACCTTGAAGCTAACGCCTAATAAAATTTGATATTATCTAGTAGATTTTAAAAAACTGGGAATCTTTTGTAGGAACCATTTTTTTCTCAAACGTTTCCAAATTTTTGGAGAACCCCAATGAAAAATCAAAAAAATTCACACATCTCTCAACGCAAACAACCGGCTCTTCGAATTTCTTACCTGCTAGTGGCATCGCGACGTCATGCAACGTCCAGTAGGTTCTGCTTCGTAGACGAATGCAATTACGCAAGTCTAGAGCCTTCGATTTGGGTCAGGGTCGTTGAGTCCTTACAGAGTAGAGTCTCGGGCGTCGAGAGTCTCTTTTGGAATTTGCAGTCAGTTTCCAGAAGGCATGTAGAAACTGACGCCCGCGTAAAGCACCGCCGCCACTTCGAGTGCAATAGTGACAGTTCGGCATTTTCTTGCCTAAAACCGAAGTACGTCACAAACATGGCGCCCGAGCAGGGACCTTGGGAAAATTTATGAAGAGGTCTTGCCCTTGTTCGGTGTTGAATGCTGTTTTGGCTGTCTTCTTTGGCCATTTCGACTTGATGGCAACCGAACCAGGTCCAGTGTTGAAAAATATTGATTCTTTAGGGATTTTTGGAATACCCCGTATAATATAAAACTAGTCTTATTTCCTAAAGAATTTTGCTAATAAATTCCTTATCGCCGGTTAACCACAAATTCCCTTCCTCGAACATTCCTGGATGTAAAACTGCAGTTTATTTTCAGATGAGAAAATCGATTTTTTCTTCTATTTAACCGAACGTAAAACACAAATACAAAGCTAGTAGTAACATCCCGGGACTGCGAGGATCAAAGAGGCTACGGAAGGTAAACAACTTACATTCAGTCCCGGTAGCAAACTCCAAGAAGTTTCATCAGCTACTTTTGCAATTTATTTGCGTGGCCAAATATTTGTTCTGTAAATTTGTAGATATTTAGCGTTGTTACGTGCGATATTTGAACGCCGTGCTCTGCATGTGTTCATTCAATTGTTTAATTTATGATTGCGAATCCTTTAAAAACAACTACTTTTCATGACTATATGTTATAAAATATTGAATTACATTACAGAATTCGTAGATTAGATTGTTTTAAAATTTAGTTTAGAATGCAAATATCCCTACATGTGCGGGAACTGAAAATATGTTTCAAATTATTCACGCCCAGTCAGGGTACGTACGAAATTTACAAACATTTCTGTGTTGTGTTATTTTCGAATTAATGTATTTTATCCATGGAATAGTTTAATCAAATTACACATTGGTTTCGTGTTAGCCAATTTATTTCCATTATGTTACATGTTTTTATCGAAGCTTGATAATTCACCGCACCTATTTTAATGAAATGAATTCGTTAAATATTTGATGAGACCTTTCAGGGCTTTTTGTAAATTTCATCAAAGCAGAGGATTGAAAGTTTATAAATTATTATTGATGTTGGATAGAAGGTGGGGCGTTAACTTTTTTTTGCTTCTTTTTATCCGGAAGTCCTTTATAGGTGGGATCGTTATAACCAGCAATGAATAAATAAATAAACAGGATATTTTAGCGACTTTGCAATCGAGTGTGTACAAAAATTTAAGTTATCCGGTAGAACTTTTTGCACTGAAGCACGAACAATAAGATCTCTGAATATCTATACTTAACTGAAGTGTTCGTTGTTTGAAATAACTAAACTAGCCGTACGCATTTGGCAACGCCGCGATGGTCCTTTTCACAAAATTCCATTTCATTCCATTTCCTCAACCCTTCACGGCGCGGCGCGCCGTCGTCGGAATAATGCAACGGATTACGAGAGAAATCCACGTACCGTTCACTTATATAAACGATAAGTCGGAGTTGCGATAACCCAGACCGACCGTTGTTCTAGGTTTTATCCGCGGAAAGTAGACATTTCGTATGCGGCAATAGGTTTGCAATTATCTAAGTGGGAACACTTATAACTGATTAATTCTGTGGCCGAGGCATACCCGCCGCTAAATATTCTACATCTGTCCAAGGCGCCATCTAATAGGTACCCCGGGAGCAGGCCAATTTATTTTAGAAGTCGATGTGGACTTTACAATGAGACAAAACAAGGACACGATTTCTATCGACTTCCCCCAAACAATATCGGAAGGGGCTCGAACTTTTAGTTTGTTCGTTGTTTTTATTCAGGAGTCTTTTTCCTGAATAAAACATAATATTCAATTAAGGTGAACGCTGGCTGGGGTGTTTCCTCCACCAGTAAAGTTGCATTTAGGGCGCGCCAGGATAAACATATTATATCAGCATATAATATGTATTTATGCTCCCAAACTCTCTAGTGGTGTTTTCGTATACTCTTGGGACTTCAAGTTATCTGTTCTGACTGCTGGAACGAAAAAAAAAACACTAAAGAATTATAAGTCAAAGAAATGTTGCCATTACTGACAAGGAATTCCTCTTAAAGGCCAGTTAAATTTTTTCGATACTCAATAGTTAATTACCGGCAAACTACGTATAAATCTTATCAGCGCTCTAGGAAGATGCGATAGCCGACCAGACCTACGCTGTTCCCGGGAGCTCGAAGACTACATCGACGGCCGTCCGCTTCAGTCTTGTTTTGGTAAGGTGAAAGCTAATATTAATTTAAGCGTAATAAGGGACTTATTTATGGTCAATTATTAAAAGATTTTTTTAATTATAAATTCAGATCGAGCTTTGAGGTTCATTTAAAATAAATCTATGTTATTTGTGAAAAAAGAGTTACCACATCGGCTAATAAGTTTTGGAATCTCGGCTAAAGTGTATTTTTGTGTTAACTTTAATGCCGGCGCTTCCAACGTAAATGTATAAAGTATGAACTTCCGTGAATTTGTTCGTCAAAGAAAAAGTCGTTCGGTAGTTTGGTGGAAAGCGTCGAAGCTTTCTATTCTATGAAATCTAAGCAGAAAATCCGCTTTATAGACGCGTCTTACAAAATAAGGTCACGCTCGAGGTGCGAAGTTTGTTAGCGGAAACACCTCCTCAAATATTTAAATCTGATCTGCAATACAAATTTCTCATAGCATCCTCATTATTATTCCTCATGTTATTTATTTTGGATCCGTCTACTTCGAGGTTTAAAAATAGACGGGGGATTTAGGCCCGGGAGGTAATATCTGTCATATTAATCTTTAAACACAGGCGGTTATTGATGTTTTCTATGGTTACCTACCAATCGGATTTTCATCCGAAGCGCTTCAATTTTTGACTGAATTCCTTTTATCAACTTGCTATTTAATTGTTTCGGTCCCTTCCCCAGCCTGATTTTATCTACTCACATGCATGGATCTCTCGCCTCGCCTCTCTTCTTTGTTGTAACCGCGTTACGTTAAATTGAACAAGTTAGAGACAATAAAGTGCGAATTTACAATTAAGGGTAAGGTAATCGTCTTAGTGAGCGTTAACTTTGGGACGTTAAAATATTGTTGCTGTTTAAATGGGATCATAACAGCAGCTTGAGTAATTGTGCTCATATATAGCCATTTATATCCCGGCTGATTAATGAAATTAAAATCAGGTACAATAGGATCAGTTTGTTATACGCTGTTACGCTTAAGTTGGGGGCCTCAGTTCGCCTCAATATTATAGAGCTTGTAGACACTTAAGCTACTCGGTTTGCTAGCACAGAGCTTTTTGGTCTACGAAACTTTTACTTTATATTAGGAACAACTTACGAACGTAAAATATTCAAAAAGAACTTTCATTGCAAGGAAGCACTATTAATTGTGCGGTATTGTAGTTAATACGTATAGACATAACCTTAAATATTAAGCAGCAGGCAATTTAAAAATTCAAAGCCAGACGTGAACTATTTATGAGCACTTAATCAATTATTATGCTAGAATTCTTAAATAGCCACTCGTATTCTTCATTTTAAGTTAGCAGGGATAATATTAGTTGTGCACAAAACTCAACGATCACTAACGTTTTCGATTTGTGAATGTTTAAAACTGCAATTTATTTCAAGCATATAATGCTCATGATTAAGCCATAGTGGATTGACTAAACAATACTAAACCCCAAGTTATTTTTATTTTTATCGCAATAACTAAATAATATGCCTTTTTCCAGAAGTTGGAACAAAACAGCTTCCTAACTTATGTGCGGCGGCTTATTCAAAGTACATAATCGCATCGCTGTATAATTTTAGTTTAATAACATTCAAGAGAAATATTAATTTCCTCGAGAATTATAATTAATTCTTATTTCGAATTAGATTCTCTGGAGTTCTATAAACACCCAGACAATTTCTCATTGTTGACGGAGTCTCGAAGACATGACAAGAACAAGATTTTAAATGACGATAATTCATTAATTTTCCGACTAAATCTGAAGGATCTGTTTGAGACGTTGAATAAATAAAATTGTTCGAGATGAAGTACAAAATACATCTTTCGGAGCTAAATGTAATCATTTCGAGTGTTTCAAAGTCGGGATAATTTGACTAATATTAATCTTCTTTGTTTCAAACAATTAAGAGTACGAAATGACGGCTTACTGGATTTTTAAAGAATTTTTAAAGGCCAATTCTAGTTTTATTATGTAACTGGATTCAAAATTTGACAAACAATGTTAAGTTTTGAACTACTAAAACTATGGTGTACAAAAAACTATTAGGGTAACAAGTCTTGCTAAAGCGTGAAACAAATCATATTGCGTGATTCTCATCTTATGTAGCTCTGCACAGTGTGGCATGGGCAGTCCGGTAGAAAAAAAGTAATTTCTTTTGGGAATTTTAGTGTGTACGTTTTCCAGAGCCTAACCAAGTTTCAATGATTCTGTCTGGTATGTAGAAATATCTATAATTCATGTCTCAGTCTGAGCTTCAGTTAAGGCCTCCCATGCTCTTAATATAAACAGATTACGTAAGCAAGCGATTGTGCCCTCGTTCATTATTTACACCGTTTAATTATAGACGTTAATTCACTAGTTACTGTGATGGTAAATACCGTGCTGTATATACCTCAACCCACGCAGAGTACAGTACATTGTATTAATATTAAAAAATATATAATACGGTCAGACGCAGTTCAGCCAAATTATTTTCCTTGCTGGGTCACCAAAATCAAAAATATTGCGAATCAAACCGTGTCCTCTAAGTAGCATATAAGTAGTTCCTACCGATTCTGACTCAATTCAAGGTCATTTGTATGGGAATTGGTTTGTGTCATTCGATGCGTCTCATTTTTTTCTCCAAGAATTTGTTGAGAATTTTTTGAGATAGTTTTTTCTCATGACAAATTATTTTATGCGGCAATGTACCGGAATTTAATAATCCCTAGATTTGAAAGGCTCTATATATTCGATACCTCTTATTTTTTCTATTTCTGAGTTTTTTGAGAATTTTTTGACCGTGTTGTTCTCTTGTTACAAATTCTTCTGTGCGACGATGTGTCGGAATTTAAAAAGTCCGAGCTTTAAAAAATAAGATAACATGCGGCGGTTTGTGCCACTCAATGAGTCTCATTTTTCTCTTTCTCCATGAATTTATTGAGAATTTTTTGAGATAGTTTTCTCTCATGAGAAATTATTTTATGTGACAGTGTACCAGAATTTAATATTCCCTAGATTAAGAAGCCTCTATATATTCGACACTCCTTATTTCTTTCTATCTCTGAGTTTTTTGAGAATTTTTTGACAGTTTTATCTCGTTACAAATTGTATTATGCGACAATGTGTCGGAATTTAATAAACCCAAGATATAAAAGGCTCTAACATTACAGTGAAATGAAATAGCGCCCTGCGGTTTGCGCCATTCGATGCGCCTCATTTTTCTCTTTCTCCATGAATTTATTGAGAATTTTTTGAAATAGTTTTCTCTGATTACAAACTATTTTATGCAACAATGTGCCGGAATTTAATCCCTAGATTTGAAAGGTTCTATCTATTCGATACGGCTTATTTTTTCTATTTCTGAGTTTTTGAGATTTTTTTGACCGAGTTTTCTCTTGTTACAAAATCTTCTGTGCGACGATGTGCCGGAATTTAATACGTCCAAGCTTTAAAAAGCTCTATCTTTCCAACAGAATAAGATAACATGCGGCAGTTTGTGCCACTTAATGCGTCTCATTTTTCTCTTTCTCCATGAATTTATTGAGAATTTTTTGAGATAGTTTTCTCTCATGAGAAATTATTTTGTGGGACAGTGTACCGGAATTTAATATTCCCTAGATTAAGAAGCGTCTATATATTCGACACTCCTTATTTTTTTCTATCTCTGAGTTTTTTGAGAATTTTTTGACAGTTTTCTCTCGTTACAAATTGTTTTGTGCGACAATGTGTCGGAATTTAATAAACCCAAGATTTAAAAGGCTCTAACATTACAGTGAAATGAAATAGCGTCCTGCGGTTTGCGCCATTCGATGCGTCTCATTTTTCTCTTTCTCCATGAATTTATTGAGAATTTTTTGAGATAGTTTTCTCTGATTACAAATTATTTTGTGCAACAATGTGCCAGAATTTAATCCCTAGATTTGAAAGGTTCTATCTATTCGATACGACTTATTTTTTCTATTTCTGAGTTTTTGAGAATTTTTTGACCGAATGTTCTCTTGTTACAAATTATTTTGTGCGGCAATGTATCGGAATTTAATAATTCCTAGATTTGAAAAGTTTTATATATTCGATGCGTCCTATTTTTTCTCCTTATGAGTTTTTTGAGAATTTTTTAACCCAGTTTATTTCAAAGAAATTGCTGAGATAGATGGCAATGTTCATAATCTGCAACGTTAATTTCAGCATACTTGTCTTTGACGATTATTTCTGTATATGAAATAAAATCGGCGAAGTTCCACTCGGTTAGAAGCCTATTATTTTCGACCTCTTTCACAGTTTTATTCCTTGCATTAACAACTTCCTAAGTACACTTTTATATTGCTTTAGCGTCGGGGCATTATCTTCTCCGGAAAGTTAAAAAGTAAACCTAACTGTATCAAACTTTCTCGATTCACTAAGTGAAGGGACAGCGCGCGAGATGATGAACACGTGCCCATAATACGATATGTAATATAGATATTGACGCAGATCCTTTTAATTTCGAGCGAAAAGGGATTTGCCGTCAACCCGCGTTAATACTTTCGTGTTGTCCTTTAGGACTTTCCATACACAGATTAGTTTCGTAACAAGTTGGCAGGCTCTGTTAAGTTAATTTCCTCACTTGTCGCCACAGCTGCAAAATTAGTTATGTGGTAAGGACCATTTGCACGCATACGTGTCGTTTTTTTGATTTTCGCTACCCAGTATATCAACTGCATTGCCCTTCTTATTTTTATGTAACCATGCACGTTGCCTTTTGTAATAAAAAGTTTATGTAAAAGTAAAACGGAATTAGATATGCAGTAAAAGTTGGTGCAAATATGAATAAAGCATAATATAAGAGCGCATACTAAACGGAACTGCAGTGAACTTATAAAGCTTATAAAACAGGTGTATGAAAAACTTTGACTGTTTATAATAATAATATATGGCGGAATATTTGTAACACATTATACAAAAGTGAGGAGGTTCGTTATAAAACACTCCACTTATTTATAAAAGTTTTAATGTTGAATTATTTCTTAGCTTTATGATGAATGAACAATGATTTCTTGGCTTTTTGATAAGGTATTTCTCAGCTGTTGTCGATGAATGATTTCTTAGCTTTTTGATGAATGAATTATGATACCTCAGCTTTTTGATGAATAATGAATGGTTTCTTAGCTTTTTGATGAATTATTTCTTACTTTTTTGGTTAATGATTTCTTAGATGTTTCATGAATGATTTCTTAGCTGATGGTGATTAATTATTTCTTAGCTTTTTGATGAATGATGAATAGTTTCTTAGCTTTTTGATGAATGATGAATTATTTCTTAGCTTTTTGATGAATGATGAATTCTTTCTTGGCTTTTTGATGAATGATTTCTTAGATTTTTGATGAATGATTTCTTAGCTGACGGTGATGAATTACTTCTTAGCTTTTTGATTCATGATTTTTAGCTTTTGCTGAATTATTAGTTAGCTTCTTGATGAATGATGAATGATTTCTTAGCTGATGGTGAATTCTTAGCTTTCGATGTCATAGTTTTTTTATGAATAATTTCTCAGCTGATGGTGATGAATTATTTCTTAGTTTTTTTATGAATGATTTCTTAGTTTTTTGATGAATGAAGAATAATTTCTTAGCATTTTGATGAATGAAGAATGATTATTTGACATTTTGATGAATGATGAATAATTTCTTAGCTTTTTGATGAATGATTTCTTAACTTTTTAATAAAGGATTTCCCATCTGATGGTGATGAATGATTTCTTAGCTTTTTGATGAATGACGAATTATTTATTAACTTTTTGATGAATGATTTCTTAGCTTTTTGATAAAGGATTTCTCATCTGATGGTGATTAATGATTTCTTTGCTTTTTGATGAATAAATAATGATATCTTAGCTTTTTGATGAATAATTTCTTAGCTTTTCGATGAATGATTTCTCAGTTGATGGTGATGAATTATTTCTTAGTTTTTTACGAATGATTTCTTAGCTTTTTGATGAATGATTTCTTAGCTTTTGATGAATGAAGAATGATTTTATATTATAACTTTTTGATGAATGAAGAATAATTTCTTAGCATTTTGATAAATGAAGAATGATTTCTTAGTTTTTAATTAATTATTTGTTAGCTTTTTGATGAATGATTTCTTAGCTTTTTGATGAATGATGAATGATTTCTCTGCTATTTGATGAATGATTTTTAGCTTTTGCTATATTATTAGTTAGCTTTTGATGAATGATTTCTTAGCTGTTTGATGAATGATTTCTTAGCTGATGGTGAATTCCTAGCTTTTTCATGAATAACTTCTTAGCCATTGATGATTGATTTCTTAGCATTTTGATGAATGATGAATGGTTTCTTAGCTTTCCTTTTTTATTTCTGATGTGAGATTGCAAGTTAGCTAGGTTTTTCAACGACACTTCTAAATTATTAGCGTAGAAGTGTTAACGTATTACCAAACTCCTTGTAAGGCCACTTTACATTATTCACTTGAGTGGAGAGTGGCGAAATTCGGCACAATCTCTTGTTACAGTTCTAGTGTAATAACCAGAGGTCCCAAAAGGCTCAATGATGCAAACGAGGAAAGCGAGACGTCTGATATTACGCAAGAAAAAGACGTTGTACGTATTTAACTACAAGTAGAAGCAACGCGAAACAAAATTCAATAATATATCCGTTGCCGCTCCTGAAACAAAGCGCCTCACGTCCCAATAATCTGCATTTGCCGTTCTGAAATATTCCCTGATGGAGTACTTTTTGCCGAAAGGTAAAAGTAACACGCGGAAATGACAAGCGCCTTCGAAATCGTTAACTCGCCTTTCATCAAAGGAGTTGAATATTTTTTGTTTCTCATTTTGTAATTTTTATAGAATCCTTCCCTTTATATGCACGCTTTGTTTCCACCAGCACGGAAATTAAACCTTTTTCTTTATAGGCAAGTTGTTTTTTGTTAATGCAGCAAAGAGAGAGACGGGGCCGCGTTATATTTTCTTTGATACTCTAAACCTTATTCTCATCTGAAAGTGAACTCGTGCAAAATAATGGTTGTACAGTAATATCTGTTACATACGTATAAGAATGTTCTTTTTTTTAACCGCACAAAGGGATGGAAAATGTGGCATTAGTTACTTCTAAAAGCTTACATCTTGCAATTTTTCAGTTGTTTACTATCGTGTTTTAGACTTTTTGAAAAAGCTGCATTAAGCTGCGTAAGTATCTGTAGAAATAATCAACTGATGTATTTAAACCCTATAGTGGAAAATATGAAAGGCTTACCCCACTAAGTAAAACCCCATATAATTACATTGTATCCGGCAATATTGTGTTCTGACCTCTAGTAATGGCTTTGGCTATAACCCCATTTAATTATACGCCATTATTATTATTACTATTATCATAAATAATCAGTCTGTTCCATTTTCATTAGGCCTAAAGAGCGTGGTATCCCCTAAGGCTAAGGGTACCTTTAAAAAAGTGTTAACCGTAATAAGTTACATAACTAAAACTATTATGGATACCTACAAAAAGTCGTGTATTGCGTACTTGGTTAGACCACATCAAGGATTAAACCTGCTATTTTTATTGCCAACTATAAGGTACACTTACACTACGCTTGGGTATTGTAGGTAAATAACTTTTATCGCCTCTCAAGTTTTACATTAGAACCTGGGTAGTTCGTTAGCGTTAATTTGTCACATGGTAGCGAATTTCCCGGCAGTTTTTGTGGAATAGAACGCCGCTAGTAATGAAACGGTTAAGTTTCCGTATTGCGCAATTAACTCAGGATTAATTTTCAGGGTGGTGACGTCGTCCAGGAGAACATTTCAGCGAACGTCAGCGACGACACCGTCACATTGGAATTCCAGAGGTCCGATGGCACGCTCGTCACCCAACTTATCGACTTCAGAAACGTGAGTTAACAGATACACTGTAAAATATCGTGTATGTATAAAGAATTTGTTACCTAAGCCATTGTGTCATCATATTTTTTAACGGTCGCTCAGTGTAATAAATATACTGAATGGCAAGTACTGATTACAAATTTATGATAGTTTAACACTATGATACTTACCTAATTAATTAATAAGGTAAGTATTAGTTCATTAACAGTGTTAGATTTATTTGCTTAAAAAGCTAACAAACCAATAAGATCCATCTTTGTACGCAGATAGTATGTTTCCTCTTTCATTTTGTATTACTTACCTCATTAAAAATTGAGAAATAAGTATAACAGTCCAAATTTGCAACAATACTATGTTTAATTAGTAAGAACTAATCGTTTTTTGAGTCAGAACCGTCTCTACATGTAGATATATCACATTTTCATTTTGCGATACTTACCTAATTAATTAATAAGGTAAGTTCATTAATTAGTGTTAGATTAATTTGCTTAAAAAGCTAACAAACTAATAAGATCCATCTTTGTACGCAGATAGTATGTTTCCTCTTTCATTTTGTATTACTTACCTCATTAAAAATTGAGAAATAAGTATAACAGTCCAAATTTGCAACAATACTATGTTTAATTAGTAAGAACTAATCGCTTTTTGAGTCAGAACCGTCTTTACATGTGGATATATCACATTTTCATTTTGCGATACTTACCTAATTAATTAATAAGGTAAGTTCATTAATTAGTGTTAGATTAATTTGCTTAAAAAGCTAACAAACTAATAAGATCCATCTTTGTACGCAGATAGTATGTTTCCTCTTTCATTTTGTATTACTTACCTCATTAAAAATTGAGAAATAAGTATAACAGTCCAAATTTGCAACAATACTATGTTTAATTAGTAAGAACTAATCGTTTTTTGACTCAGAACTGTCTTTACATGTGGATATATCACATTTTCATTTTGCGATACTTACCTATTAATTAATAAGGTAAGTTCTTTAATTTGTGTTGGATTTATTTGCTTAAAAAGTTAACAAACTAATAAGATCCATCTTTGTACGCAGATAGTATGTTTCCTCTTTCATTTTGTATTACTTACCTCATTAAAAATTGAGAAATAAGTATAACAGTCCAAATTTGCAACAATACTATGTTTAATTAGTAAGAACTAATCGTTTTTTGAGTCAGAACCGTCTTTACATGTAGATATATCAAATTTTCATTTTGCGATACTTACCTAATTAATTAATAAGGTAAGTTCATTAATTAGTGTTAGATTAATTTGCTTAAAAAGCTAACAAACTAATAAGATCCATCTTTGTACGCAGATAGTATGTTTCCTCTTTCATTTTGTATTACTTACCTCATTAAAAATTGAGAAATAAGTATAACAGTCCAAATTTGCAACAATACTATGTTTAATTAGTAAGAACTAATCGTTTTTTGAGTCAGAACCGTCTCTACATGTAGATATATCACATTTTCATTTTGCGATACTTACCTATTAATTAATAAGGTACGTTCTTTAGTTGTGTTGGATTTATTTGCTTAAAAAGCTAACAAACTAATAAGATCCATCTTTGTACGCAGATAGTATGTTTCCTCTTTCATTTTGTATTACTTACCTCATTAAAAATTGAGAAATAAGTATAACAGTCCGAATTTGCAACAATACTATGTTTAATTAGTAAGAACTAATCGTTTTTTGAGTCAGAACCGTCTTTACATGTAGATATATCACATTTTCATTTTGCGATACTTACCTAATTAATTAATAAGGTACGTTCTTTAATTTGTGTTGGATTTATTTGCTTAAAAAGCTAACAAACTAATAAGATCCATCTTTGTACGCAGATAGTATGTTTCCTCTTTCATTTTGTATTACTTACCTCATTAAAAATTGAGAAATAAGTATAACAGTCCAAATTTGCAACAATACTATGTTTAATTAGTAAGAACTAATCGTTTTTTGAGTCAGAACCGTCTCTACATGTAGATATATCACATTTTCATTTTGCGATACTTACCTAATTAATTAATAAGGTAAGTTCATTAATTAGTGTTAGATTAATTTGCTTAAAAAGCTAACAAACTAATAAGATCCATCTTTGTACGCAGATAGTATGTTTCCTCTTTCATTTTGTATTACTTACCTCATTAAAAATTGAGAAATAAGTATAACAGTCCAAATTTGCAACAATACTATGTTTAATTAGTAAGAACTAATCGCTTTTTGAGTCAGAACCGTCTTTACATGTGGATATATCACATTTTCATTTTGCGATACTTACCTAATTAATTAATAAGGTAAGTTCATTAATTAGTGTTAGATTAATTTGCTTAAAAAGCTAACAAACTAATAAGATCCATCTTTGTACGCAGATAGTATGTTTCCTCTTTCATTTTGTATTACTTACCTCATTAAAAATTGAGAAATAAGTATAACAGTCCAAATTTGCAACAATACTATGTTTAATTAGTAAGAACTAATCGCTTTTTGAGTCAGAACCGTCTTTACATGTGGATATATCACATTTTCATTTTGCGATACTTACCTAATTAATTAATAAGGTAAGTTCATTAATTAGTGTTAGATTAATTTGCTTAAAAAGCTAACAAACTAATAAGATCCATCTTTGTACGCAGATAGTATGTTTCCTCTTTCATTTTGTATTACTTACCTCATTAAAAATTGAGAAATAAGTATAACAGTCCAAATTTGCAACAATACTATGTTTAATTAGTAAGAACTAATCGTTTTTTGACTCAGAACTGTCTTTACATGTGGATATATCACATTTTCATTTTGCGATACTTACCTATTAATTAATAAGGTAAGTTCTTTAATTTGTGTTGGATTTATTTGCTTAAAAAGTTAACAAACTAATAAGATCCATCTTTGTACGCAGATAGTATGTTTCCTCTTTCATTTTGTATTACTTACCTCATTAAAAATTGAGAAATAAGTATAACAGTCCAAATTTGCAACAATACTATGTTTAATTAGTAAGAACTAATCGTTTTTTGAGTCAGAACCGTCTTTACATGTAGATATATCAAATTTTCATTTTGCGATACTTACCTAATTAATTAATAAGGTAAGTTCATTAATTAGTGTTAGATTAATTTGCTTAAAAAGCTAACAAACTAATAAGATCCATCTTTGTACGCAGATAGTATGTTTCCTCTTTCATTTTGTATTACTTACCTCATTAAAAATTGAGAAATAAGTATAACAGTCCAAATTTGCAACAATACTATGTTTAATTAGTAAGAACTAATCGTTTTTTGAGTCAGAACCGTCTCTACATGTAGATATATCACATTTTCATTTTGCGATACTTACCTATTAATTAATAAGGTACGTTCTTTAGTTGTGTTGGATTTATTTGCTTAAAAAGCTAACAAACTAATAAGATCCATCTTTGTACGCAGATAGTATGTTTCCTCTTTCATTTTGTATTACTTACCTCATTAAAAATTGAGAAATAAGTATAACAGTCCAAATTTGCAACAATACTATGTTTAATTAGTAAGAACTAATCGCTTTTTGAGTCAGAACCGTCTTTACATGTGGATATATCACATTTTCATTTTGCGATACTTACCTAATTAATTAATAAGGTAAGTTCATTAATTAGTGTTAGATTAATTTGCTTAAAAAGCTAACAAACTAATAAGATCCATCTTTGTACGCAGATAGTATGTTTCCTCTTTCATTTTGTATTACTTACCTCATTAAAAATTGAGAAATAAGTATAACAGTCCAAATTTGCAACAATACTATGTTTAATTAGTAAGAACTAATCGTTTTTTGAGTCAGAACCGTCTCTACATGTAGATATATCACATTTTCATTTTGCGATACTTACCTAATTAATTAATAAGGTAAGTTCATTAATTAGTGTTAGATTAATTTGCTTAAAAAGCTAACAAACTAATAAGATCCATCTTTGTACGCAGATAGTATGTTTCCTCTTTCATTTTGTATTACTTACCTCATTAAAAATTGAGAAATAAGTATAACAGTCCGAATTTGCAACAATACTATGTTTAATTAGTAAGAACTAATCGTTTTTTGAGTCAGAACCGTCTTTACATGTAGATATATCACATTTTCATTTTGCGATACTTACCTAATTAATTAATAAGGTACGTTCTTTAATTTGTGTTGGATTTATTTGCTTAAAAAGCTAACAAACTAATAAGATCCATCTTTGTACGCAGATAGTATGTTTCCTCTTTCATTTTGTATTACTTACCTCATTAAAAATTGAGAAATAAATATAACAGTCCAAATTTGCAACAATACTATGTTTAATTAGTAAGAACTAATCGTTTTTTGAGTCAGAACCGTCTTTACATGTAGATATATCACATTTTCATTTTGCGATACTTACCTAATTAATTAATAAGGTAAGTTCTTTAATTTGTGTTGGATTTATTTGCTTAAAAAGCTAACAAACTAATAAGATCCATCTTTGTACGCAGATAGTATGTTTCCTCTTTCATTTTGTATTACTTACCTCATTAAAAATTGAGAAATAAGTATAACAGTCCAAATTTGCAACAATACTATGTTTAATTAGTAAGAACTAATCGTTTTTTGAGTCAGAACCGTCTTTACATGTGGATATATCACATTTTCATTTTGCGATACTTACCTATTAATTAATAATTTAAGTTCTTTAATTTGTGTTGGATTTATTTGCTTAAAAAGCTAACAAACTAATAAGATCCATCTTTGTACGCAGATAGTATGTTTCCTCTTTCATTTTGTATTACTTACCTCATTAAAAATTGAGAAATAAGTATAACAGTCCAAATTTGCAACAATACTATGTTTAATTAGTAAGAACTAATCGCTTTTTGAGTCAGAACCGTCTTTACATGTGAATATATCACATTTTCATTTTGCGATACTTACCTAATTAATTAATAAGGTAAGTTCATTAATTAGTGTTAGATTAATTTGCTTAAAAAGCTAACAAACTAATAAGATCCATCTTTGTACGCAGATAGTATGTTTCCTCTTTCATTTTGTATTACTTACCTCATTAAAAATTGAGAAATAACAGTCCAAATTTGCAACAATACTATGTTTATTTCGTTAAAACTAATAATCTTGACAAGAACCATCCTTATGTATAGATATTATATTTGATTTTCACTTTGCGATACTTACCTAATTAATTAATTAGAAAAGTCAAGAAATCAAAAGAATCATCGCAGGAGAGAACCTGAAAATTCTTCTACAAAAGTACCGACTCACTCGTTAACTGACGTTAAACACTCGAAGAGTGTAGAAATCAGGCGCATGTTCTGCGCGGTGAATTCCATAACTGTCTTGTTCGTGGCATAAATAACGTTTGGTATAAAATTGCTCCTGGTAGCAAGATCGACGCAATCTCCATGAAAATACCGGTAGAAAAGGCCGCCACTGAAGTAACTTGATGAGAAAAAATGACAAAGGGCAACTCGCAGACACGCATTAACCTTCTCTTGTACATTGTTGCTGCTCCGTAATATTTTAGTTGAGAGAGGACCGCGCAAACTTATGTCGTGCTATAAAAATTTTGAGATTTTTCGTTTTGAGTAATTGCTAAATCTCCCTAATGCGTACAATTTATTTCCGTGGAATAAATTTTTACAGCTTCCATCCGAGTGAAATATCTCCGTCCGTATACCATATCTAATATCGCTTTTATACACCTTGTGTATCTTATTTCTCAAAAGCTTACGCCGGATAGAGTTCTTTATAAGGAGAGCTTATATAAGATGTTTTGTGCGAGATGAATGACAATACATTATTTTTTGTTCCCCGTTTAATATTCTTAATGGCGTATCTGTGATAAAATTCACGTGCAGAACTTTTCGGATTAAAATATAAAGATCTCCGCCATTCTCCTGAATAATGTATGTGTGAAGTAGGTAGATTCGTCCGCTTTGTGGGATACTGTCAAAAAGAATAAAATGCATGCCCGGGAAATTATTTATGTTTTATGCTTCTCTGCGATCCGAAAAATTACGGACTGGGTTGGGCGGGTAATGTGAGCTATTATTTTGTACAGAATCGTAATTGTACTTTATTTTATTTGAGCTACCATTACTTAAAAAATATTTTATTAACTCTTCTGGGGGTCTTAAATTTCCATGGCTATCAAAATAAATTTTTTCGTTTCCCTTAGTGGTCTGTTCCATTGCTAAATTATGTCTCATTTGTTCTACTATCATCTGACGATTTGATTTTGCATCGTTAACTGCTTTTGCAATAACTGCGACACCTCCTCCTACAGCTCCTAATGCTCCAAGAGAGATATCAGGAAAGGAAGAATCTCTCCTCTTTTTGGAGTGGGAATAACTCTTCGTCTAGGCCTTTCTTCTTCTTTGAAGCACAATTTTTTCGACGCTTAAGCCTCGAAAATAAATTTTAAGATTTTTCGAGAATTCTATGTTTTAAGGTATAATCCTGAACCTTTTTTTTTCATGGGGGCAAATATATACCCTTCCCCTTAGCGGCCTGTTCCATTGCCAAATTGTCTCATTTGTTCTGCTATCAACTGACGATTTGATTTAGCATCGTTAACTGCTTTTGCAATACCTGCCGCACCTCCTCCTACAGCTCCTAATGCCCCCAAGAGAGGTAGCTCCTCTTTTTGTAGTGGGAATCTCTTCGTTTAGGCCTTTCTTCTTCCATGAAGCACGATTTCTTCGATAGTAAGGGATTTTACGATTTTTTGAGAATTTTATTAAATCTATATTAGTTAGTAGTCGGTGAGGTAGCTTTATTAATTTTTTTTATAAGTCTTAAGATGTAATCCTGTCTGTTCCATTGCTAAATTGACTCATTTTGTTCTGCTATCAACTGGCGATTTGATTTAGCATCGTTAACTGCTTTTGCAATACCTGCCGCACCTCCTCCTACAGCTCCTAATGCCCCCAAGAGAGGTAGCTCCTCTTTTTGTA
This sequence comes from Rhagium mordax, assembly GCA_963680705.1. Lineage (NCBI taxonomy): Eukaryota > Metazoa > Arthropoda > Insecta > Coleoptera > Cerambycidae > Rhagium > Rhagium mordax. The sequence continues at coordinate 1,843,816 of OY796660.1, read as the reverse complement.
GTGGGAATCTCTTCGTTTAGGCCTTTCTTCTTCCATGAAGCACGATTTCTTCGATAGTAAGGGATTTTACGATTTTTTGAGAATTTTATTAAATCTATATTAGTTAGTAGTCGGTGAGGTAGCTTTATTAATTTTTTTTATAAGTCTTAAGATGTAATCCTGTCTGTTCCATTGCTAAATTGACTCATTTTGTTCTGCTATCAACTGGCGATTTGATTTAGCATCGTTAACTGCTTTTGCAATACCTGCCGCACCTCCTCCTACAGCTCCTAATGCACCCAAGAGAGGTAGCTCATCTTTTTGGAGTGGGAATCTCTTCGTTTAGGCCTTTCTCCTTCCTTGAAGCACGATTTTTTCGATAGTAAGGGATTTTACGATTTTTCGAGATTTTTATTAAATCTATATTAGTTAGTAGTCGGTGAGGTAGCTTTATTAATTTTTTTTATAAGTATTAAGGTATAATCCTGTCTGTTCCATTGCCAAATTGTCTCATTTGTTCTGCTATCAACTGACGATTTGATTTAGCATCATTAACTGCTTTTGCAATACCTGCCGCACCTCCTCCTACAGCTCCTAATGCCCCCAAGAGAGGTAGCTCCTCTTTTTGTAGTGGGAATCTCTTCGTTTAGGCCTTTCTCCTTCCTTGAAGCACGATTTTTTCGATAGTAAGGGATTTTACGATTTTTTGAGAATTTTATTAAATCTATATTAGTTAGTAGTCGGTGAGGTAGCTTTATTAATTTTTTTTATAAGTCTTAAGATGTAATCCAGTCTGTCCCATTGCTAAATTGACTCATTTTGTTCTGCTATCAACTGGCGATTTGATTTAGCATCGTTAACTGCTTTTGCAATACCTGCCGCACCTCCTCCTACAGCTCCTAATGCTCCCAAGAGAGGTAGCAGGAGAGGAAGAATCCCTCCTCTTTTTGGAGTGGGAATAACTCTTCGTCTAGGCCTTTCTTCTTCCTTGAAGCACGATTTCCTCGAAGCTTAAGCCCCATTCCCACTTTACTCTTTAGTTTCATTATTCCACCGACTCCCAGTGCAGCGAGTTTTTCACAAAACCCGAATCAGTTGCTTTTACATGTTTAAATGCAAATTGATACGTGATCTAGACGCAACTATATGTAAATTTTTTTGGATTACTTTTTGGAGTGGAATGCAGTCCCCTTAGCTGGCAAATTTACGCAGATATTTGTGAGCGTTTAATAAAATAATAATAAAACTCGTACAATATTTGCTGATTTGTTGTCATTAACGGGGGATTAAAAATTTGATTATCTACTTTAAATTCCAAAGAATCGATAAGTTTTAATCCTTAAAATTACGCAATAATTCCTCCTCCGGAACATACTAAGCAGAAAATTTAATTATAATTTCCGGATTAAGTGTTACCTTACCCCAACCGCATATTTTACAGCCCCGGATTATTTCTGTTAAATTTAATAATGGCCGCACATATAAAATGAGCTTAGTAGTTATTATAGGATATTTTCGCACGCCCTTCCTAGCTGAAAGGAAATTTTAGATTTTCGTTAGATAATTGAAATTAAAAAAAAACCGCACCATTTAAAGAGTCATAAGAATAAGTAGATTGAACTTAGGACACTGAATACTTTTTCCGATGGTTTTTGCCAACCAAGTTAGCATCACCTGGGATTGCAGTACAATTTAATTACCTTCCAATACAGTGTTACAGTAAATATCGGGATGTGTGGCTCGCTCAGGGGAAATTTATTTTCAGCTTTATTTCATTTTTAAAGTAATTGGGTATCGGGGTACTGAACTATCCTGTATGAGGCCGTAGGCGTAGCCCCGAGACCGGCCGTAATAAAACTTGTCCCTGTTAATAATTTATTTAGCGGAATTAAAGTTGTTCGAATTTACTCTCTCACGCAAGATACCGTTTTCTTTATACTTGAGGAAGTTCTGAAGTTGCTTATGACGCCCAGGAGAGGCCTTACTCCTGCTCGGGGATTTGATTCGACTTACTTCTTTTTTTGCAACTACTTATTCCGTGAAGTAAATATATATCTATTCCTTACACATTTCATAACCTGGTCCGGAACGTGAGACGTACCTGTTACGAAAACAAACTGGGTATATTTTATGTTTGTTATCTCGTTGATGATTTAGTCCCAAGCTCTTTTCTTCTCCGCCAGCATTATTACGTTATGGTGTTAAATTTATTTATAAAGGTCGCCTGAAAGGGCTCAGTTTGTAATTATGCGGCAGTATTTATATTCCGGGGACAATTTACTTTGTAAATTAACAACCATTGGGACGGTTCATTTTCATAGCAACCGCCTAAGTAACAGCGCTCTCAACCGACACTTAACCCGATAAGAAGATTATAACCTTTTAATGCACAATGCACAATTTGAATCAATTGTAACTTGGATCCTTCCACGTGATGTAAGAGACGTGAATCAAGGTATGTTGAACATAATTATGTCGTATACTTGATAAAATTTCCTTTATAACGTTATCCATTACGCACCGGGTGCATTTGTTAGGCCAAAAGGCATACGGAGGTATTCATAATGGCCATTTTCCACGTTAATCGCTGTTTTAGAGAGTCTGGGCTCATTTCAATTTGATTAAAACCGGAGGCGAAGTCAAGAGTTGAAAAATAATTGCACTTACCTAGTTTGTCTAGGATATCGGTAATATTTGGTAGCGGATATCGATCGTCAATCGTTTTCGTAAGCCCAACATGAATAACAATAATTTAAAATATGTAACAAATCGTAAATCAGATGCTTTTGTGAGTATGAGTATTAAGTATGGGATTTTCAAATATCATTGTCAAAAACATAAAAATTTATGATGGATATTACGGACGCTTGTGACCGGTGTGAAGGTCTTTTCCGGCCGCTTCGTTTGCTGCTTAGGTATCATCCAGTGGACTCGAGATTATAATGGCTGAATTATTTACTTACCGAGACAAGCGACGAAAGAAAGAAAAGAAAAAGGTTCCCTCTTTGAAATGCGTCTTAAACAAACTCGGCTTAATTCGCTTAGTGGCTTGATTTAACTTTTTCGTCGAGAAGCTTTTATAGGCTCCACCGTACTGTATCGTCAAACTTTTTTTATCTCAATTATAGATATTATTTCCGCCTAGCGCGATAATCCTCCAGTGGAAACAGAAGTTTTATTAAGGATAAATCGCAGCCCGGTTGGCATGACATCTCAGCCTAGTCTGCGTATCGCGTAACACATTTTTTTAACATAGTTGTTGCGAAGTTTCAGCGCGGAATGTGGTGGAACTACCCCTGAAGTTGCCACCGTATTATGTCGACTATTGTCAAGATATTTCCACGTAATGGCGCAGATACGAACGCCGCTATATTTTTCATGCTGCTCATTTGTTGATATATTGAGCAGAAGTAATTCATGAGTTTTTTCTCTGTATCGCTGCTTATTATATACTATACTAACCGGGAGCAGATGCTTCCTGCAAGGCTCATGGTGACATCTAAACGCAAGCATGACTCAATTTGTTTATACAGTACCTGCTTTCGATAAACCATATAATTTCTCATAGTCTGCCCGTTCACCCTGCATATATCAGTGTGCCTGACTTTGTTGCATGGTAGAAACGTCTTCCATCCATTTATTAGCGTTATTGAGAATAATGTGTGTGTGTGTTGTATGTTTATATAGTTACTGCCTGTTTTGTTGCTAACGCTAAAGCGGCAAGTAATAGCAGAGTAACATCACCGTAATCATTTATGCCCCGACTATCTCTAAGCGTAGTAGAGTCGTAAAAATAGCGCTCGATGCAATTAAAACAAATAAATTCTTATTAGAACGTTCTGTGTCCCAGAAGGAATAAAAGTTAAACCCTCGGGACGCAATCGAGTAAAGGTTAATTGTCGTCTGCTATTCGAAAAATGTTCCGCTATTAAACTAAGCGTAGAGCAGTAAAAAGTTTACGGAATTGAATTGCGAGTTTTGAATGGGTAAGTGGAAAACAATGTTGATCTTAGGGGGCGTTGGGACTGCAAGCGCCGCCCGATTATTAAGAATTTCGGTCGCGAGCATTTTAGGAGCGTTTTTATTTTCTACATACGCCCGAGAGAACAAATCGAGGAATCAAAATTCAAATCGTGACCCTTTAAAAAATGACGATTTAAATGTCAAGGCGACAAAAATCTCAACGAGAAAAGATACAGCAGGATAGGCTTTCCGTTCTTTAAAATACGCCTGCAATGAAGATAAAAAATGGGGGTTGACTCGCCCCGCAAACATATTGGGTACCTAATGAAATTATTTTGATGGCGATTGTTACGGTTATATTTATCACACCCCAGCCGGCGGCGGTGCTTTTTCAATGATCACTTTTTATTTAATTGCCCGCCTAATTCGACCGACTCGCCGTCCGCAGATACCGTCCATTGCTGGCGTGAATTATAGTTTTCACACGTTAATTAATTAGATATAATAATTCTGCTGTTGTGTTGGAGCACGTAAAATATGAATAGCTATTGCAGCCGTTCGCGGTAAATCTAATTTATTACTCAGCGCACCCTCTGGGACCGGCTCACCGGCCGGTACATACTGTTAAAAGTCTAATAGGTATATACACGGAATGTCACATAAAACTAATCGCCTAGGTGTTTGGATTTAATGCAGAATGTGCAAGGCAGGGCCGTGAAGAGGCGAGGAGACGCGCTAAAGGTACTTTTATGTTGCGTTTTTTTTTCTGTAAACAATTACTTTTTCTTCTCATTTCAATAGTGGTATCAAGCTGCTGGAGCGCCCCTTTTCCCCACATTCTACCCAGAATGAGAAACGAATCGATTCGAAAAACTAGCATTGTACTCACAAATATATTGATGAATAATGCGGTATTCGGCAAAACAGTGGAGAATGTTGACAACTCATCGGATATCGAAGCATAAGCAGTAAGAAAAAGGATACAAATATATATTTGACAACCAATTATATATATATATATCTATATCATTCTACCCAGAATGAGAAACGAATCGATTCGAAAAACTAGCATTGTACTCACAAATATATTGATGAATAATGCGGTATTCGGCAAAACAGTGGAGAATGTTGACAACTCATCGGATATCGAAGCATAAGCAGTAAGAAAAAGGATACAAATATATATTTGACAACCAATTATATATATCTATATCATTCTACCCAGAATGAGAAACGAATCGATTCGAAAAACTAGCATTGTACTCACAAATATAGTACCCACAGGTTATGTATTTAATGCTGTTCTATTTATACACTGCTATCAGCGGCGACGCCAGCTCTATAGTTTTTTATATAAATGTAACAATGAACAAGATAAATTGTTCCTGTTTTTCCCTAGACGCTGATATGAGGGTTGGGGAGATAAAAGTACAAATTAAATAATAACCAGGCCGTTTGTCTTAATTTCTGCAAGAGGTTCGTGCTCTTGATTGCGGCGAAAGTGGGACAATATTCATGTATATGAGTCTACCTTTAACTTGGTTATTTTAAGTTGCTTTTATTATTTTTACGTTCAATTTGCGCCGGAAATGCCATAGGGAGGGAATTCAATTTTCTTAAAATTGTACGGAAATGTACTGGAGAGGGATTTATATTCCATTTTAAAATGATTTCCCAGCTTGCTTTTTAAACGATAAAATTAAAAAATAACAAGGAAATGGAAGGAAAATATTGTGTTTAAATATCAAAGAAATACCTGAGTACTTTATGTCTTCATCGAGATGGTTTGAATCTAATAATGTTTGAGGTAGATTTTATTTTTCGAGGTAATTATTTTTTAAATTTATCTTTTGCGAATTTATTAAATTGTGATCCGTAAAGACGACAAAGGAAACAATTTTTGATTAATATAATAAGTAAATAATCGAAAAGAGTCGTCATATGATTGTAAAGCTTGTGTTCAAAATAAATTCTCCAATATGATTTTAAAAAACTTCTGTAATTGGACGCTCGTCCAAATAAATAATGTCTGTAGGTCTTACAAGTGTGTACGATGGCCAAAACTTCCTATTCAATAGTCGAATAATGGCACTCTGCATTGTTAAGGGTGCGGCTAGCGTAGGCTATAAGTTTAGCCTTTACGATAACGCCTTGCGAAAGAACAGCACCTAACGCATAATTGGAGGCATCTGTGACTGCTCTCAAATATTGTTTTTTGTATTGACAGGCTTTTATTTTGCAGCCATGTTAATTTTGCTGGGTTTCAGGGATGTAATAACTTTTGAACAGATGTTACATGGCAGTACATTTTGTATAGATGTAGTTGTCAATTACGAACAACAAATGCGCTTTAAATATTACTAGCCAAAAGGCTCACATAGTTAATCTCGGTAGTGAATTTTCACATCGCTGTTTGTCAAGAGGAACATTCAAATGAACGATTATCTCCTTATCGATTTGTAAAAATGAATTTAGCAAAGTACTAAACTGGTATTTAATGTAGTCGAGTATGTATTATTTAACGATGAATTTCAATGGAATGATTAATTAAATACTAGCAAAGCCCACAATTATACATGTATATGGTGAAGTATTTGTGAATTGCAAATTGCTACAAAATTTTAACGTGCATTGTTCATTGCAAAATTAAATTCTTTTTAGAGCAGAATGTCAATGCATCAGAGCCAGGAATGCTGATTTACTGCAATATTTTAAATACGTATAATTAAATAATTTGAGTAACTAGGGAGGAAAATGTAGCATTTTCTTCTGGAAAATGTAGCATTTTCTTCTGTGAGTTAAGTAACCACTCAGAGGAGGAAACGATGCTTTCATATGCTTAAATTCGATTAAATATAAATTGATGAATAATGCGGTATTCGGAAAAACAATGGAGAATGTTGACAACAGATCGGATATAAAGCTGATTACTCACTGGGAGAATATTAGGCATAATTAAAAGTCGGTTTGGTGAGAACACTGCTTTATTGTATACCGACATTGATTCTTTAATTATATAGCATATGACACTACTAATTGCAACCGAAGCATAAGCAGTAAGGAAAAGGATACAAATATATGTTTGACAACCAATTGTATATATCGGCGTGGCTTAAAAATTATATTGATCTTAATACTTATTTGCGAAATAAAGCAACAAATAAGTTTGAAAGAGATCAATACAAATTGATGAATAATGCCGTACTTGGAAAAACAATGGAGAATGTTGACAACAGATCGGATGTAGAGCTGGTTACTCACTGGGGGAGTATTAGGCGTAGTATGGGTGCAAATGCACAAGTATCCCGCCCAAACTTTAAAACTTGTTCAATATTTACGGAGGATTTCGTGGCTATGCATATGGGTAAACAGAAGGTGCTTTACAATAAATAAAGCTATGTGGGTTTTGTATATTGGAATTGTCCAAGTCTGTACTGTAAAGCAACAAATAAATTTGAGAGACCAATACAAATTGATGAATAATGCCGTATTCGGAAAAACAATGGAGAATGTTGACAACTGATCGGATATAAAGCTGGTTAGTAACCAGTGGTTACTCTGGCTTTATTGTGCCTCTTGAAGCAAAGATGGCGGTTCCTTTACAAAAATATAGGTGCATTTTTACCATTACAACCCTGTGTAAAGATTGAACCTATGGCAAATGCACTTGCATCTGTCCATGAGTTTTGATAACATCTTTTTAAATAATTGTGTAATAGATTCTGTTGTTTTTGTTAATATTTAGTGTAAACTTACCTCGGTGGGATTTCTGAACTCATTTTCCTTCGGAAATCGCTTCTTAGCAGCCGATTATTGCCATTATTATAAAGTTACGAGTATAAGCATAAAACTGGGAAAATCATCCGTGATAAATGCTTCACTTTCATTTCTAGATTTTTCAGACTTCATTAGGCCATTTCATAAAAGAATTGTGTCGATTTTTCCCTCGCTTAAACATCTTGGGACTGACAAACTAGCGATGATGCACACTGTTTCGAGAATAAAAACCAATCGTCGAAGTATCGGAGTGTTCCATAACGGCCATGAACTAATTACGTAACAGTTCCTGTACCAGTGAACAATGCCGATTTCAATTACATCCCATGTGAATGTGCCTTGATAAATGGTTAAATGAATTTGTGAGGATTTCAGTCAGCATTACCGATTTACCTCCCGGTAATGGAAATTCGAATTGATTCCAATACTCTCGGCCATTACGGGCAAATTGGAAGGATAAACAAGCTGATCGATCTGTATAAACAATAATTTATGTTTTGTACATAATTTATTAATTAAATGTAATTAGTAATGAAGCTTAATTCACTGCCGGGCTAGGTTAATTGAAACGAGGATATTAATCGATTCAGAGACGAATGTTCGAACGAAGTGAACAAGAATTGCTTTTGTTCGTAATATGAATCGAGCGTCTCGAATTGTAATGCTTGTAAAAACTGGGCATTTATTAAGTATACAGAAACAAAGTTAATGAACCACCCTAACGAAAGTTTCATAATTAACGAGACATTCACATTTGAAATGTAAATATTTCAAACTTAATGGCTTCTGAGTTCTGACTGGCCATGCAACATTAGCGGAAACCAAAGCAACATTTTTATTGTGTATTTCGAATTTTTAAGCGAGTCGCACGCCTCGTCTATGTATTGTCTGTATTATAAAAGCAGCCTAAACGCAACTGAGATCAATATTGAGGGAGTTTATTTTCCAGAATTTCGTAATCCATTTACCACCGCCGACCCATTTCCGTACACATGCAGCCGCCCTAGTGTGCGGCTTTCTGGGTTATTATAAAGCAATAATTAAGTGAACTAACAAGAACTGTTAAGAGGTCATTAAAACTTATCTTGAAGGCCCCTTTAATATCCAACAAAATGCTGAAGTGGATCGTGCGCTGGTGGACGATTAGTTATAAACTGCTCTCGAGTGAAGTTCGCAACTTTATTTGGGCGGTCCGCGTGTGCTCCACTCGGGATTAAGTGACTACAAACTTAGAAATTAGCAGCACTTTCAAAAGGGTTTTCCATAATTTATTTGCTTGTAACTAATTCGGAACTTAACTAATGTCATGGCAGTGCGGCAGCCAACCGCCAGATAATGCTGTCCGCCCGGAGTAATTCAAGAGTTTTACGCAAAAAGCACCATCCGGCTGCTCGGAGCAGATATTGTTTGTGCGCTGTCGGCTGTGTATGTTTCGACATTAGTGGTTTACCTTAGTTTACGTTTCGGTTCGGAAAAATTAGACGGGGTTGAGAGGGATCAGTGGAAATACAAGCACGGCTCTTTAAAATGAAAGGCTTGTAACGGGGATAGTACGCCGAGGAGCTACTCTAACTAGACGCGGCGATTAGAGCGCTAAAATGCCTACGGCTGTGTTACCTTTGATGCTGCCCCGGCCCAGACGTCGCTTCCACTCCACAACAAAACATCCAATACTTAACTCAGTTCGTAAAACTGCAGTTGTCAATTCCAAATTGGGCTTGGGCTGCGTAAGCTCATTTAAATCAATATACGGCAAAGGGGGAGTTGTGCCGGACATTTTTTTGAAATTTTTTTTAATTAAAATAGTCATAATATCGACTAGAAAACACAGATCCGAGACTATCCCAGTTATCCTCTGCGTATGTTGGGTTCGATTCTTACTAATTATGGCCTAAATGAATTTTTAATTTCTTAAGAGCCTAAATAAGTAACTCTTGTCTAAATATTTGTTGTTTATAAACTTTTAACGCCATAAGACACCTATAAGCCTGGCAACTGAACACTCCCCAAACTTTTGACATGTTATAATGAATGTAGCATTCCGGTAGTTCAGAATTAAAAACTTTCATAGAGTTGGCGTCATTCTTTAAAATTAATTGCTTTAACTTTCTCAGGGCAAGTGTAAAAATACTGCTCGACTTCAATATGTATAATTAACTGTAATTTGGAATTTTCTCTTATCTTCGTTTGTAATTATTATTGTGCGGTCTATGCGACATGATTAAACTTTGCTAGATTAAGGTTAATTGGATTTTTATTGCTGGCGAAAAATAAGAGTAAGAGGCGGAATAATGGTTACTTAAGCACGCGAAATTATCTTTCGATGAAAGTCAAAATGCCCGTTTTTCTTGTGAGCTCACCATTTCCTTAAAAAAAATATGGCCACCAATAATATTAACTTTCCAACAATAAATTGTTCTATCCCCGCCTTTCACTGGAGTGTCCCTGTTAATTAAGTTCCCTCACTTACTCTGGTACATTATTGTTTATCAAATTTTGGGGTTCGCCCCGCCTCTCCAGATCTTAGCTTGCTAAATTTTCTATCGAAGCGATTCCCACTGATTCAGCGTTTCCGAATCTAATATCTGGGCTGTTCAATTCTGGTGACGAATTGTTTTGTTTTCTTAGCCCCAAGTCCGGAAAAAACGACACATATTTGGGATAGCCAATAAGTGACTTAGTTTTGTATATCAGGTGAAATAGTATGATTCAAATAAACTGTTACATAATGCATTGAGGTTTTGTTCGCTGGGATATAAAAAATGATTTTAATTTTATCCTCTCCACCTTTATGCGACCATTCCGCCCTTTTAACAACAGTCCTTTGTTGTTCCTCCTTATGACGAATTTTAGGACATTACGAATATTACGAATTTTTTTTAAGGTCGGAGCGAATGTAAAACGGCCGCTCTCGCGGTCCTCTGAGGCGTAATGGACCCACCCTTGGAGCGTATAGTTTAATGAGACGAGACGCAACCATAATCGAGTACAGGGAAGCGCAAGGCTAATGTTAATTGAATTTCCCCGGAAGGGATGAGGAATTTGACCCTCAATTTACGCCAAGTAAACCACAAATAACTATAAAATCCGGTCTTGGATTGTGTTAGCGGACTCCTTTCACCTTATTTCTTTGTATCCGAGCCCCTCGATAGTGGATTCTCATTCCGGGCACGTAACTATTTTTTACGCAATAAAAAACCCAATAGCAAGATGTAATCTATAGAAATAATACGACTTCGATTCAATTACCTTCCGTACCCGAATGTGGTCTCTTGTTTGAGCCGTGCATCATAAAAAGCTGCGAAGACTGTAGGTGCCGGTATCGAAATAAAGGTTATAAATCATAAGTTCTCCATAAATCAATTTGGAACTTCTTATCGGATATTTGAATAAGGCATCCGCAAAGTTTGTGTGCTTGAGCTCAACATGCGACTCCAAATATATTGATTTCCAATAAGGGCTCGTCATCGTTAGAACAAGCTTTTTTAATCTCGAAAGAATTTAATTACATTAACGAGATGAAGTGGCTCCGGCTGGAGTTTATTAAAAAATCTCGTCGTCGGAATTAAAATATGAAATAAAGGTCAGATAAAATTATTCATGGCATCGGAAGCTGGGCATGTTTCGGGGCGCAGGGTCCATGATATATATACGCTCAGAGAAAAAATTTTAACTAATTTGCTTGAAGCGATTTGTTATAACGGTTCATTTTATGACCGATTTAAATTAATTTCAACTGCACCACAATATCATTTCAAATTGTGCAATAGGCAGTGACTAGTGTTCCCAAGCGGCGAGCAGAGTCATCTGCAACCATTTTCCCGAATGATGTTAGTTGTTTTAAGACAGAATACTTCGTACTGTCTAAGAAATTTTGAAGATTCCTGAGGAGGCAATTCAACGTTGCTAGAGAAGGCAAAAATAATGAAAAACTTATATATTGTGTCATTAGATCTTAAATGTTCTTGATATTTCCCTACATCAAGGTTTTTAATTCATTTTCCGAAAGGATCAAAATATAAAAATCCGCTACCTCCCGCAAGCGATACACGGAGATAGAGATCCTCGCATGTTAAAACATCCCGGAATAACCTTCTCAACGATTCCCATCCATGTCTAGCCATCCGAAAATTTCTTGTCTTACAGCTCAGACTTGCCAGGGATCATTTATATATTGCCCGCATAAAGAAGGATTTAAGTAACCAAGATGAATGGTTCGCACACCACTGCTTGACTTTCCCATTGTCTGTGAATATCTTTATCTTTTTATATTTCCTTTAAATTGGTATACACCAGTCTGCGGCCCGATGTCACAGGAAAAATGGAGTTGCGGGATATACCTTGCCGCCGCCACCGTAGGCAATGTTCCGCCCGACTGCTTTTGTGCTTTATCAGAATTTAGTGGTAATATATATCCTCAGAAGCCGTCAAGCTAAAGACAATGAAACGGATTCTAAATATCCGGGAGGCATGTCCTTTGTGTACTATTACTATTTATACAGAAGGTAGTGGGGGCGGGTACGAAGCATTCGACCGCAAATGTTTTGAGGAATTATGACGCCATTCGAATAAATGAAGGAGACTTAAAAATGGGTATCATCCGAAGGACCTTTTTTGATCCATTAGTTCACATTGGAAAATTAATATCCTTGTTTCTTTTGTTTGCTAAAAAATGTATGCGCAATCTTGATTTTTCCGAAGAATGTCACCATAATTGGCGTGAAGCGCCAGAAATATCTGCCCTAGTCTTTGTGGGAAATAAAGAGGGTGGAAAGGCTCGTTATCGATAATACTTCTCCTATTCAGTCAGTTAATAAAACACCTGTCACTTATTGCCATTATTTACTGGGCATGTTAATATCGACAGGAGCGGATATCGGGTATCTAGTTGGCTTCGACAGGCAGTTGTTTACAAACAACAGAAGTCCACGAATAGTTCACATTCCCTGAAATATTGGAATGTATAAGAGATTCCCGTTGTTGGACGTTTCATGCATTTTATTCTTACGGGAGGTGCAGCAGTCTTTGAAAATGACTTGCAGGTCTAGTTTACGCGCCGACTTTCCTTCACAGTCGGAACAAAGGAGCACGAAAAAACTTGTGCAACTTTTAAAGGGTTGAAGTTGCTTGTTGACGAAGTGCGAGGTTGGTTTGTTATGAGTGCCTGGTAATTTTAAGTGCTTTAAAGCGTTGTTTTAGTTTTTATTTTTCTTGGCTTTTATGGTGGCGCGTTTGGAATTCAGTTGTACTATCTGCTTATACATTAGAAACTAGGTAAAATTTATACATTTTTCAACTAATGTGTCCATCGTGCATCGTTACTGAGATACAGGATTATTTAGTCGAAGTAACTTTTCTATCACCTTGTATATCGGCAATCATTTGCGTTATTTATAAGTTAGATAGTTAACCAATAAGACATTTGAGATACATTTAAAAAAAAAACAAAACATTTTATAAATAGCTAGGAATTTAAAAAAATCGAAAAATTAAAAAATCAAAATTTTTTTATTTTTTTTCAAATCGCTGATAGTTAACCAATACGTCAATCAAGCTAAATTTTAAAAAAATCAAGTAATTGTTAATCTCTTGAACCAACTAGTTAAGAAAGAAACAAAAAACTATTTATTCAACAATTAACGTGAAATACTGTCTATTTAGGGGCATCTCCAGATATCAATGTTGACATTAATGTCAAAAGGAAAGTACAAGGACAAACTTACAAGCCCCATAAACCAAATAGTTAAGAAAGAAGCAAAAAAACATCTTCAACAATTGGCGTGAAATATTAGCTATTTAGAGGCATCTCCAGATATCACTGTTAATATTAATTTCAAGGAGAAAGTACAAGGGCAAACGTACAAGCCCCTTAAACCAAGTAGTTAAGAAAGAAGCAAGAAAAACAATTTTTCCAACAATTGACGTGAAATACTGTCTATTTAGGGGCATCTCTAGATATCAATGTTAATATTAATTTCAAGGAGGAAGTACAAGGACAAACTTACAAGCCCCTTAAACCAAATAGTTAAGAAAAAAGCAAAAAAAAACAACTTCAACAATTGACGTGAAATACTAGCTATTTATGGGCATCTCCAGATATCACTCTTAATATTAATTTAAAAGAGATAATACAAGGACAAACTTACAAGCCCCTTAAACCAAATAGTTAAGAAAGAACCAAAAAACATCTTCAATAATTGGCGTGAAGTACTAGCTACTTAGAGACATCTCCAGATATCACTGTTAATATTAATTTCAAGGAGAAAGTACAAGGGCAAACCACAAGCCCTTTAAACCAAGTAGTTAAAGCAGGAAAAACAACTTCTTCAACAATTGACGTGAAATACTAGCTATTTAGGGGCCTCTCCAGATATCATTGTTAATATTAATATCAAGGAGAGAGGACAAGGGCAAACTTACAAGCCCTTTAATCCAAGTAGTGAAGAAAGAAGCAAGAAAAACAATTTATTCAACAATTGACGTGAAATACTAGCTATTTAGGGGCATCTCCAGATATCAATGTTAATATTAATTTCAAGGAGGAAGTACAAGGACAAACTTACAAGCCCCTTAAACCAAATAGTTAAGAAAGAAGCAAAAAAACATCTTCAACAATTGGCGTGAAGTACTAGCTATTTAGAGACATCTCCAGATATCACTGTTAATATTAATTTCAAGGAGAAAGTACAAGGGCAAACCACAAGCCCCTTAAACCAAGTAGTTAAAGCAAGAAAAACAACTTCTTCAACAATTGACGTGAAATACTAGCTATTTAGGGGCATCTCCAGATATCATTGTTAATATTAATATCAAGGAGAGAGTACAAGGGCAAACTTACAAGCCCTTTAATCCAAGCAGTTAAGAAAAAAGCAAGAAAAACAATTTATTCAGATATTAATTTAAAAATAAAATTACAAGGACAAACTTAAACCAAATAGTTAAGAAAAAAGCAAACAAAAAAACAATTGACGTGAAATACTAGCTATTTATGGGCATCTCCAGATATTACTGTTAATATTAATTTAAAAGAGAAAATACAAGGACAAACTTACAAGCCCCTTAAACCAAATAGTTAAGAAAGAACCAAAAAACATCTTCAATAATTGGCGTGAAGTACTAGCTATTTAGAGACATCTCCAGATATCATTGTTAATATTAATATCAAGGAGAAAGTACAAGGGCAAACGTACAAGCCCCTTAAACCAAGTAGTTAAGAAAGAAGCAAGAAAAACAATTTATTCAACAATTGACGTAAAATACTGTCCATTTAGGGGCATCTTCAGATATCAATGTTGATATTAATTTAAAAATAAAAGTACAAGGACAAACTTACAAGCCCCTTAAACCAAATAGTTAAGAAAAAAGCAAAAAAAACAACTTCTTCAACAATTGACGTGAAATACTAGCTATTTAGGGGCATCTCCAGATATCAATGTTAATATTAATTTCAAGGAGGAAGTACAAGGACAAACTTACAAGCCCCTTAAACCAAGTAGTTAAGAAATATTTTAAATAATTTTAAGAAAATTCGAAAAATTATAAAAAATTTACGAAAAATTACCTAACCAATTTATCATTCGAACCAAATTTAAAAAAAAAGTCGTTACTGAATATCTTTCGATACCTATACTAATTGCATGCGATACTTGTGTGCTGGTATTTACGTACGGTTGAGTAATTTTACCTCAAAATTATCCTGGTAATATTTGAGAAAGATGCGTTAATAAACGGGCCGCAATAAAAACGAATGTGACTTTGACGAGGTCAGAAATTCCCTTCCAATAATCCCCGTACTTGCGTTCTTTTGTTTTCCGATTTCCATCGTTCGTAAAGTTCGAGGGGATTTATTGAAATTTTAACTTTTTTCTGAAAACATAAATCCCCCCATGTATTGGATATCCCCTTGCTGGAGTGAAAAATATACGAAGTGGAGGAACTTAATCCGTTAAAAGCGTTTGTTAAAGTACAAGTCCGAGCGGAATCCTTGTTAGGGAATTACATTTTGCCAATTGGCAGCACGATTTACCCGTTCGGGCTTAATAGGCTTTACATTTTCCTTTGTCTCAGTTTGGGCTTAAACATAGCATTAACTTGTGTTTTATTTGCCGCTTCCAATTTTCCGTCTTTCCCTCATTCTGCCTGGTTCAGGTTTTAGCCGGATTAATATTTACTGTTTCGTGTATTACGCCTAGGTACCTATTGCGATTTTTAGAGGGCGCGCGATGGGGATTAGTTTATTTGCTTTTTTGCTTGCATCTTAAAAGCATACAGGGATTTCTCTATAGTTTCCCTGCGAAATAAAATAAGCTTCCTTCTCTGGATCCAAATCTATTAGTTGAAATTAATTTGCGTAAAACACAAATACACTACATAAAGTCATGCTCAAACTCGTATCATGTTGTAATCACTTAAGGCACCAAAGGGCCACTCGACCTATTTTTAGCGGAGAAAGTTTCAAATAACCCGTCCCAACTTTGTAATGCGTTCATGGTAACCAGAAGGATTAAATAACGAACTCCAGACAACATGCTCCAAGGATATACTATCCCTTTATGATTAACTACCCGGAGTGTTTTAATATTCCAGGCGGAGGCCTTTCCTGCGCCTCCGCTCTGGATGATGACAGCTCCCTCAGGATATGACGACAAGGAAGCTTATGTCCTGCAAAGTTCCTGCGGAAAGTTGTCCCGCACGAAATGGAATTATATATATCGCAGTTATATTTCTTTTCCACTTTCGTCGAGGGTTACGCGAGATGCCCTTTAGAATTGGCTAGTTTTTTGTGTTTTTCTATTTTCGTGTCTCGGTTTTTCTTTCCTGATTTAAATCGCCTTCCCGCGTTATTTTGTTCCCTGTTATTACTTATGTTGATTTTTATTTGTTTGTTATTCTGCTTTATCCAGATTAGTGCGGAGAAGTACATTAAACTACCTCTCTTTGCGTTCAAATATGGAAGCTGTTTTTTTTTCACTTATTAACTAATTGGGTTAAGGGGATTGTAAGAAGTCTCTGTCCTTTAAATTAATATTTACGTTAATATCTGGAGATGTCCCTAAATAGACAATATTTCATGTCAATTGTTGAATAAACTGTTTTCTGCTTCGTTCTCAACTACTTGGTTTAAGAGGCTTGTAAGTTTGTCCTTGTACTTTCTCGTTGAAATTAATATTAACAGTGATAACTGGAGATGCCTCTAAATAGCTAGTATTTCACGTCAATTGTTGAATAAATTGTTTCTTTGCTTCTTTCTTAACTATTTGGTTTAAGGGGCTTGTAAGTTTGTCCTTGTACTTTCCCCTTGAAATTAATATCAACTTTGACATCTAGAGATGCCCCTAAATAGCCAGTATTTCTTGTCAATTGTTGAATAAACTATTTTTTGCTTCTTTCTTAACTACTTGGTTTAGGAGGTTTGTAAGTTTGTCCTTGTACTTTCCCCTTGAAATTAATATCAACGTTGATATCTGGAGATGCCCTTAAATAGCCAGTATTTCATGTCAATTGTTGAATAAACTATTTTTTGCTTCTTTCTTAACTACTTGGCTTAAGAGGCTTGTAAGTTTGTCCTTGTACTTTCTCCTTGAAATTAATATTAACAGTGATAACTGGAGATGCCTCTAAATAGCTAGTATTTCACGTCAATTGTTGAATAAATTGTTTCTTTGCTTCTTTCTTAACTATTTGGTTTAAGGGGCTTGTAAGTTTGTCCTTGTACTTTCCCCTTGAAATTAATATCAACTTTGACATCTAGAGATGCCCCTAAATAGCCAGTATTTCTTGTCAATTGTTGAATAAACTATTTTTTGCTTCTTTCTTAACTACTTGGCTTAAGAGGCTTGTAAGTTTATCCTTGTACTTTCTCCTTGAAATTAATATTAACAGTGATAACTGGAGATGCTTCTAAATAGCTAGTATTTCACGTCAATTGTTGAATAAATAGTTTCTTTGCTTCTTTCTTAACTATTTAGTTTAAGGGGCTTGTAAGTTTGTCCTTGTACTTTCCTCTTGAAATTAATATCAACGTTGATATCTGGAGATGCCCTTAAATAGCCAGTATTTCATGTCAATTGTTGAATAAACTATTTTTTGCTTCTTTCTTAACTACTTGGCTTAAGAGGCTTGTAAGTTTATCCTTGTACTTTCTCCTTGAAATTAATATTAACAGTGATAACTGGAGATGCTTCTAAATAGCTAGTATTTCACGTCAATTGTTGAATAAATAGTTTCTTTGCTTCTTTCTTAACTATTTAGTTTAAGGGGCTTGTAAGTTTGTCCTTGTACTTTCCTCTTGAAATTAATATCAACGTTGATATCTGGAGATGCCCTTAAATAGCCAGTATTTCATGTCAATTGTTGAATAAACTATTTTTTGCTTCTTTCTTAACTACTTGGCTTAAGAGGCTTGTAATTTTGTCCTTGTACTTTCTCCTTGAAATTAATATTAACAGTGATAACTGGAGGTGCCTCTAAATAGCTAGTATTTCACGTCAATTGTTGAATAAATTGTTTCTTTGCTTCTTTCTTAACTACTTGGTTTCAGGGGCTTGTAAGTTTGTGTCTGCACATTCTTCTTAAAATTATTCTTAACAGTGACATTTGGAGATGCCCCTAAATAGCCAGCCTGTATACCATCTTGTCCTACTTACGCTAAAGCCAATATTTCACCCCGATTAAGTAGAAATCAACTAACCTATTGGCTTTCAACACCGAAAGCAGTCAATTAGCACGCGATCTGTCGTCGCTCGGTCAATTTATAAATCCTGACGTAATCTGGCTTTGAATGAACACGTTTCAAGTTTTCGTCTATTATGTTTTTCGTGTTTCTAACATTAGGCGGGGGCCGCTCTTTCAACTGTTACGAAACACGAACGAAAAACTTGAAATAACTTTAGCTAACTCCGATAATGAGCCATTTCATATCGGCCACGGCAAACGAGCGAGACGTTTGTATCAGGCGAGGTTGTTGACGCCCTTCACGGGTTTTGCACAAAAAATCTGCAGAGTAAACGAGTAAACTTCTCTAAGGGTTGTAAAATTATACCCGCAGACACAGGGCTTCGTTTAAGGAGTGAAACTACTTGGTTTAAAAAGTCGCAGTACCATTCCCAATGACAGTCGCTTAGACTGTGATTATGTGACTGCGCCAACTAATTAACAAAAATTTAACAATTTGCGGCTTCTATAAAAAATTATTTTTTCTTGTGTCTCTCAGTGATTTCCTCAGTTAAATTTGCTAGTCAAAAGTGGCCTTTTCATACTGATTTAGGCGATTGCTTTCGTTCTTCATGTGCAAGTCCCTGACTAGCCCGTTTGTGGGAAATTCCTGCCGACTTTTTTCCGTGTATGAAATAGTTGCCAGGCGCAGATATGAGAGATGACACGCACGGGCGCAAATTCCTGACATATTTCTCCCAAGTTATGTGCTTAAATATTAAGTACGACACGTTGAATTAATGGTCCCTCATAAATTTGTTTTACACAGCGCCAACAGGTGTTAATTGTCTATTAAAAGTAGTGTAAAACGCTGTCGTGAAACTAACCCAAGAGATACCATCAATTACCGTAAAATTTGGCGCCGACCGGAGTGCGGTTTCTTTCGAGTTTACGTTCAGCATTTTTAATCATTAAAATTGGTTTCCCTTGTGCGGAAAGGTAGAAGCGGAAGCTTATGCCAGCGGAACAGTGTGGTTAGTTTGGATATTGTAGGTCAGGGGCCACTTGAGTTCCGTTTTCGATCCGGCAAAAATGAGGTTTTAATGGTGCGATATTTGAAATCCGGTTTTGTTTATTTATTTGCTGTAAAGGCGCCTGAATCGAAAATTAGAATAAATAGACATGAAAATGGTACATTAAATAATTACGGAGGGATGTAAGTTGAGGTAATGGCCGACAAAAAAAATAAAAGCTATTTTAGAGCCTCGTGAGAAAAAAATTTTAAAACAATATTATGTACCTCAACTCTATTCCTTTATGGTGTTAAAACAATTACTAGATCTCATACAATTCGACTGTAGTATGCG
This sequence comes from Rhagium mordax, assembly GCA_963680705.1. Lineage (NCBI taxonomy): Eukaryota > Metazoa > Arthropoda > Insecta > Coleoptera > Cerambycidae > Rhagium > Rhagium mordax. The sequence goes on along the minus strand of OY796660.1, from coordinate 1,824,077 downwards.
GTAATAGTTCAATCTCGACTTGCAATTACGTAGGTCGATGTGAAATTAACTTCAGTTAACAATACCCAATTTAATTCTGACAAATTAGAAAACAATTTCAGTTGGCACTGCGAGCTGATTTGCGCCGGTTGCAAATAGTGGCGTGGAACTCCTCTAATTTGTATGAAATTGCTAGGAAGCAGAACTATTTGTCTATGTAGACGTACGTACAAGGCGTTCTGTCTATCGCTAGTATAAGTTTTGCAAAAATTGCATTTATTCTCGATTATGTTGTATCCATAATTCAACCATTTTTTAACTGGCTGGACGATTTATCAGTTCCCAACTAACAATTTAAACCCACTTAAATTTCGACTGCTTCGCCAATGCATGTCTATTAATTCCTTAATTTCCTCCTCAGAACTAATTCAGGATTCAAAAAGCTTTTAGTAGTTTTCCTCTATTAAGTAAAGTGAAATTTCGCAAGCGGTAGACAATTCGCAGTCCACTTCCTTTCCATTAATGGATAAAACTGAGGCTTTTCACCCTTTCGATATTATTTGTACCGGCGTATAAAGCAGTTCTCAACAATTAAGGTATTACCTACGTTAAAAGATTCACAAAGTTATATTCGCATAATTCAGTTTTTATGTATGAGGTGCATTTGCATTAATTTATAAATTAGATAAAGGTTTATTTAAGAATGGAACTATTTAATCATCATCGTTATCATCAAGTTCTAAAAATTCGTCGTCTTTGTTACCAAATTTTCTACAAAAATTGATAATTAGTGGTCCAACCCATGGATTTATAATAAAAGAAGATATATAGGTAGATACGTTGTTTTGTTGCCAACAGAATCACATTCTAACAACCTCTTTCATTTCATTATATTATTACGTACTGGCAACGTTGCGGATTTATTCATTGAAAAGGCTGTTAGAATCTGATTCTACCTGACCAATAAAACAAAGGGTATAATGTTGGAGGAAGCCCTGACAGAAACATAACCTCACTTTCTCTGAATTGCAGAATGCCTTGCAACTTTCTGTATGAGATGGTAGCAATACTATTCCCCTCTTGTTTGTGTGCCCATGGTTTTAACCATGGATTTTTAATAAAAGAAAACAATGCCTTTGTTTTATTGCCAGCAGAATCACATTCTAACAACCTTCTTACTAATAAACACGCTGGCAATATTTATATGGAAATAATATTTGCACTTCATGTAATGTGTATATTTCTGAATACAATAATTTTCTATAATTCTTAGATTCTTGGCAACGTCGCATAATAATGGATGTTGGAGAAAGTTTGTTTATAGTGTCAGTTTCAGTTATTTGTTCGCCAGTTGTCATTGTGTTATTACGTACTGGCAACGTCGCGAATTTATTCATTAAAATGTGAATTAGAATGTGATTCTACATGTCAAAACAAAGGATATAATACTTTATTCTCTTTTATCATAAATCTGTGATTTTACTTATAGTCTACGCCTATGTTGAAGAAGCTTTGACAAAAACATAACCTCACTTTCTCTGACTTCACAGACAACATTCTGTAGGAAACGGTAGCTATATTCTTGTTTGTGTGGATGGATTTTTAATAAAAGAGAAGCATGCCTTTGTTTTGTTGCCAGCAGAATCACATTCTAACAACCTGTTTACTAGTAAACACGCTACGCAATATTTACTAGGAAATAATATTTTTATTTTATGTAATGTGTATTTCTGGATCCAATTTTCAATATTTTTAGATTCTTGGCAACGTCGCATACATAGTAAATGATATTGGAGGAAGTTTGTTTACATTGTGAATTTGAGTTATTTGTGTTATTATTAGCATCTATTAATAGCATTAAACTTTTCTGAGTTAAAATATAGTTAGTTTATACGACGTTGCCGAGATTCTAAAACTTACTGGAAATCGTATCTGGAATAAAAAGGCTATTAGAATGTGAATCTACGTAACAACAAAACAAAAGATATAATGCACCCTTTTTTATTTATGATTTTACTGTTGTGTAGACAAAGCTTCCTCCAACATAGGCGTAGGCTCATGTTGGAGGAAGCTTTAACAGAAACATAACCTCACTTTCTCTGAATTCACAGCTAAATTGCCTCGCAACATTTTGTAGCAGTAGCAATACTATTCCGCTCTTGTTTGTGCGTCTGTGGTTTTAACCACGGATTTTTAATAAAGGAGAATCATGCCTTTGTTTTGTTGCCAGCAGAATCACATTCTAACAACCTCTTCATTAATAAACACGCTGCACAATATTTATATGGAAGTAATATTTTTACTGCATGTAATGTGTACTTCTGAATACAATTTTCTATAATTCTTAGATTCTTGCCAACGTCGCATAATAATAGATGTTGGAGGAAGTTTGTTTATAGTGTCAATTTGAGCGATTTGTGGTAATATTATCATTTATTAACAACAACAAACCAGTTGTCATTATGTTATTACGTACTGACAACTTCGCGTATTTATTAATTAAAATGGCTATTAGAATGTGATACGACCTGGCAACTAAAAAAAAGGATATAATACTTTATTCTCTTTTATCATAAATCTGTGATTTTACTATTATCTACGCCTATGTTGGAGGAAGCTTTGACAGAAACATAACCTCACTTTCTCTAAATTCACAAATAACATTCTGTAGGAAACGGTAGCTATATTCTTGTTTATGTGGATGGATTTTTAATAAAAGAGCATCATGCCTCTGTTTTGTTGCCAGCACAATCACATTCTAACAACCTGTTTACTAGTAAACACGCTACGCGATATTTACTTGGAAATAATATTTTTATTTTATGTAATGTATATTTCTGGATCCAATTTTCAATATTTTTAGATTCCTGGCAACGTCGCATAGTAAATGATATTGGAGGAAGTTTGTTTACATTGTCAATTTGAGTTATTTGTGTTATTATTAGCATCTATTAATAACATTAAACTTTCTGAGTTAAAATATAGCTAGTTTATACGACGTTGCCGAGATTCTAAAACTTATTGAAAATCGTATCTGGAATAAAAATTACATGAATTTATTTTCGATTCATTAAAAAGGCTATTAGAATGTGAATCTACGTAGCAACAAAACAAAAGATAAAATGCACCATTTTTTATCATAAATTTATGTTTAGTATTGTGTAGACAAAGTTTTCCCCAACATAGGCGTAGGCTTATGTTGGAGGAAGCTTTAACAGAAACATAACCTCACTTTCTCTGAATTCACAGATAAATTTCCACTCTACATTCTGAAGGAAGCGGTAGCAATACTATTCCCCTCTCATTTGTGTATCCATGGTTTTGCCATCATGGATTTTTAATAAAAGAAAAGCATGGCCTTTGTTTTATTGTCAGCAGAATCACATTCTAACAACCTACGCAATATTAATTTGAAAATAAAAAACAACGTCGCGTATTTATTAATTAAAATGGCTATTAGAATGTGATTCTACCTGGCAACAAAACAGAAGATTTGATACTTTATTCTCTTTTATCATAAATCTGTGGTTTTACTTATCGTCTACGCCTATGCTGGAGGGAGCTTTGACAGAAACATAACCTCACTTTCTTTGAATTCATAGATAACATTATGTAGGAAACGGTGGCTATACTCTTGTTTGTGTGGATAGATTTTTAATAAGAGAGCATCATGCCTCTGTTTTGTTGCTAGCAGAGTCACATTCTAACAATCTTTTTAAATCTAAATTCGGCATTGCAAACATTTTTGCAACCGCTGCTACTACGAAATCAATTACAGACGTTCGTTAATACTAAACAGGACGGAACTGGCATTATAATCTGACACGCAAGTCTTTATTGCATCAACGTACGTCGAGTGCTGATGCCGCTGGGATACGAACAGGCTGCCGCTGCCAAGTTTAAAATAATATTTGCCCGAACCGGTCAAATCGTGAAAAAGCTAAAAGCGGAATTAAAACGCCGGCGTTGATTTAAGTTTTTATCAGTTCCATTACCATCACAATGAAATGCTGTTTAGATATATTGTGTTTAAATTTTCCCTTACGCTTTCCCGACTCCATCAATCTAGCGCGGGCCCCGCGTGCGGGATGATTTTCACGTCGTCCGTTTCACTCTTAATACTCCGGGCTTGGGATATCAGTATGCAACCCTAACCTAAAATGTAACAAATCACACCGGCTGTCAACTTCAAAATAAATAGACGTCGCTCGGGCACCTTTTTACGGGGGTTTGAAATTACGCAAACATGGCCAGACATTACACGGCGAACCAGTACGAGGCGGCCTACAGGCCCAGGGCGCTGAGGAACTGGGAGGTGCCAAAATTTTACTGTGATAAAGCCTTGCCGAGAACTGGGAAGACGACAATTGTGGGGAACGACAACGGGAACTTGATACCTGGTGCGCCAAGGGCGACGGGGGACCCTTGGGGGTGTTATGTAGGTAAGTGTAAGGGGGAGAATTAGGATAAAAATAATAGTAAAAGTTCAAACTGAAATATGCCGTCAAGGGATTTTGATAATAGATTATAAGCGTGTGTGCCCGGCTCCTTCGCCATAAAGTGAACTGGCTTTGAATTTGAGGCGGCCCTCGATCTTCTGCTACTTTCAGTCTTGGCTGTTTGTGGCATTGCAAGCGTCTCATGTGTGTCGTTATTAACAGAAGAAAATAAAAATCATGAAGATTTTTCTTAAGAAACTGCTGAGGTTGAAGAGGAAAAGAGTGATTAATATTGTATTATTTAAACCCTTATTTTTTATTACTTAGTACATACAACAACAAATATATTTTTCTTTAGAAGGTATACTAAGTATTCTAACTTTTAAAAAATATTCTTGTACATATTGTCAAGTAAACATTTACTTCATGTTTAACTGCGCCCCTTGCCCAAATCGATAGTTGGTGGTTTTCCCAACGAAAGATAAATACTGTAATAAATAAAGTGCGAGACATAATTCATTTCATTTTTAATGTATTATTAGTATCATGCTCGCTTATAGCCTTTACACTTCGTCTGCTTTTGATCGTTAGAGTAAAGATTAATGTTGGCTGTTACGGTTGCTACGACGATGACCGTTTTTTTATTCATATATCAATAAATGCGTGTTCGGTGTATAGAAATAAAACTAGTTAAACGTGCGAAATTTTTGTCCTACGGAAATCCATTTTCGAATCAATTTATCACTAATAAAATATACGGAATATAAAAATTAATTATTTTATTTTCGTAAGGTACGTGGCATTTGCCGAGGAGAATCGACAGAAAGTTGTGCGACACCCTCAACGGTACTATAGCGGGCAAGTTAATATTGGAGAAATGTAAAAAGGAAGTGGAACTATCCGATGAAAAACGCAAAGAGGCTCTCAAAAACAAACCGAAAGCTGTGAAAGCTAAAGCTGCCGTAGAAGAAACATCGACGTCGGAAGAACACGATCCTCCGCCAACTGAAGCGACCCAAGAGGAGAAAACTGAAGAAGTTCGACTTTGCCCTATCCACGACATGTAAAAAATGAAAATAATAAACCGAGCTCTTAGGTTTGCCTATTTATTTGGTGTTTTTCTATAAACGCTAAAACAAACATCGCCATGTATTTCTGTTTTATACCTTGTATCCATTTTACTTTACCCCTCTATTTACATTTTTCCTGTTCATGGTCCGTTTGGAAAAACGTGTCGCATCACTCCCATCGGTTTAATGCATGAATTTACTCCTGGCTGACCCTATTCGGGTTTTGAAAGGTGGGCATGAAAAATGACCTTTCCATTCAAATCGATTTCCAGTTTAATTAACAGTTCTATTTGGAGTACATTTTGTCATGTCTGAAACGCGACCCATTAATATATCGCTTTGTATATGACGGGAAACGGGGTTAATGAAATCTGCAAAACTCCCAGTTAAAAGCAGAATGCGAGAAGCTAAATATACGTCATCGGGAAATGCATAAAAATAACAAAGCTATAAAAAAAATCCTCAAATTGGTTTTTTAGAATTACTTATAAATCATAATGAGTATCCCTAAGGAAATTATTTGTCCATACACTTGCTGTGAATATTCCCCAATCAAACTAATTTATTATTGTTTAAAAAAACTACTCATGTACTTGTTACAAATCATAAAAAAAATACAGACGCTCATACAATCATTTCAGAAACGTCGGTAGCTTTAGGCGGGATACAACGGCTGACAGAATTGATATATAGCCTTCATTTTTTCCTAACGCAATATATATTATCACGCGAATAACCATTTTGGCTCGGACAAAGTATCAGTTTCATATTAAGGCGTATGATGTAAGTATATATCACTTTCAGTTTATGAAGATAGATTCATAACATCGTTCCAGGAGTGTTTTACAAACTACTTGTAAGAACACGTCTGAGGGTATGTAGCGTTAAGAACCCCGCTCAAAATGCCAAAAGAAACAAGAGGATCATTCACGAGTCTTAGAATGTGTACAACTTAACAAAACATGTTTAGGTAGCTTGTTAATTTTTTTTTAAAGCTGTAACGAAGTGATTTTTTCGTTACTAAATATAATATTATTCGACACGCCGCCATACGTCAGCACTCCGCCAGGACGCCGCTGTTCACTGCGCTGCGACATTACGCTTACCCCTACCACTCAGCCAGCTGATAGAAGATTGATATTCCGAATCGCAGAGAGCTGGAGTCAATCAAGAGCTGTCATCGAAAACAAGCAGACGTACCCACCGTAAAGTCCAGCCGTGACGCATTTTATTTACTGCGCTGCTCATTTTGCGTCCACCTACTACTCTGATATTTTCAGAGTATTGATATTCCGAAATCCGACACCACTACCGCCAGTACCCGTCCGCTGCTGTTCTTGACCAGACGTGCCTAAGTAAGCAAAATCTAATTTTCCCAACGACCCACTGGAATATCCGTTTCTTCACTGTAGTTGCCTGCCTTCCCAAGCTTTTGCAGACCCTTTCCCATGTGGCTTTGGTAATCATTTTGTCTGGCTGAGCTTTAAATTCAGTTTGGTTCAGTCCTACTTGGCTTCATTGGTCATCAGTAGTTTACCCCCCATGATTGCTTTGTGAATGACACTGCAGTGATCTTCCTTGGATTCGCGGATAACCCTTCCTCAGTCCATTCATCCACCGACTTGAGAGTTTTTTGGTAGCGATTTTAATGACATTATTGTTAAGTGTAAGTTTTACTTCTGTCTGGTAAACTTAGTAGTATTGTGTATGTTAGTCAACAATGCCGTATCAGACAATCATTTTTGATCATTCTGTATTATGAGGCAGTTATTCGATCTCGGCCATCCGATGTGTGGAAGACCCAGACAAATTTATATTAATAGGCGTTCTGGCGAATAAATGTATTTTTATATTGAGTCGGGCTAGCGCCATATTAAGTGGGGTAATATTATTTTTTACGATTCCATTCCAATGGCCCAATCTCGACTGCACTACTCTCAATCTTTCAATATAAGATAACGTGTTTATTGAACTGCTCCCAAGGCGCTCGCTTACATAATGGGATACTTTGACTACATTTTCTCGGCCAAATGGGGTCTGTTGGTAATATCAATACGCTTTTATTAATATGAACGGTTTTTTATCAACTATAATGGACTAGATGAGGGGCTACGTCCTATTATGCTGCTTCTGGACTCAATAAGAATACAAAATCAAAATGCAAGTTGTTATGCTGTTTCAGGATTGGAGCGAGGTCGTGCCCGTGCCCCAGATGAGGCCAGTGCCTTTATATAATTTATTTTTTTGCGTGGTTTCTCTAATCTCATTTTGAAAGGTTCGCCACATTCTTTCACTGTTTCTTTATTTGATTGTCGATAGAAAAGTATTCACCATTTCAAGTTCAAAAATCAATTTTGAACTAGGAGGATTAGGAGAGGTTCTAAGTTAAATATTTGAAACGTAGAAATTATTTCGTCGCCCTTATGACACTTTATTATTGCGACTTGCCACTTCAGAATTATAAATCGATGTGAAGCGAATTTCCAATTGTGTTAAAGTAAACATGTTTGCTGAGCGTATGGAGCTTTCTATATGTTTTCTGAATATTAGCCCTCTTGTAACAGTGTATCGAGGGCGCGCTCTTGTACCTTCAAGTTGTTCATAAACAAACGCCGAACCACTTGTTGCGTCGAAGTGAACATCAGCAACGATTATAATGTACGCGGGCTGGCGATGAAATAATTTTTCATCGTATTTCCATTAAGGAAATTACCAAGAACTCGCATCAGAACCAGATCCTCACAGGGGATGGATTGCCAATATAAATGTGCGCTTTTTTAAGATTAGGTATCAGCCAATCTTGGTGCTGCATGCAACGACATCAGTACCAACTTGTTGGAGCAATTAATGATTTTTTTTTTTAAATCCAAGTCTATCTGCCGAAAATGAAATAAATTGCAGTTTTAAACATTCACATATCGAAAACGTTAGTGATCGTTTAGTTTTGTGCACAACTAATATTATCCCTGCTAACTTAAAATGAAGAATACGAGTGGCTATTTAAGAATTCTAGCATAATAATTGATTAAGTGTTCATAAACAGTTCAAGTATGGCTTTGAATTTTTAAATTGCCTGCTGCTTAATATTTAAGGTTATGTCTATACTTATTAACTACAATACCACACAATTAATAGTGCTTCCTTGCAATGAAAGTTCTTTTTGAATATTTTACGATTAATTAGGAATATTTATGGTTTTCAATTAGCAATTGAACTGTTTCTTTTTTTAACAGAAACTTCTTATATGTCTCGGTAAGTAATTGACTTTGAGTATTGATAAAATTATTATTATTAATATTATGTTCAATTTATATGAAACAATAATTTCTTACTTTTCCTGTGTTTTCTTTCTGTTTTTCAAATTCAAACTGGACTGGTCGGGCAGACTGCTGGAAGCGAACCACTACTACTCTTCTCGTTTTCACACTCCAGCTCGCGGAATTAATGATTTCTAGATGCCCTTTCAGCCTAAGTTTCTTCTTCAGTTCCCCCTTCGTCTATTTCACTTAGGACTTGCATTCATTCCCTAACCGTGCTGGTATATTTACCCCGCACTATGATGACTTTATCGCGCTAAGTGCACCTTATGAAGTCGGCATTTTACGTCCATTCCTCAAGGGATTTTAGCTCGCTGTTTAGAACATTCCCACTAAATTTCCTCTCATTAGAGAATAGTTTGACATTTCTTTCCGACTTACCTCGACTAATAAATTTATCGACTTGGGCCTTAAGTGCATCGACGTGCCCCGCGCGAAGCCTGGACGCGGAAAAAATACACTAAGGTAACAGTTTTATTGGTTCTACAAAGTATGCATAAGAATGCAAAGTAGATTTTCCAATGTGCATATGCAAATTCGCTCTTTGTGAGAAATGTCTACCTAGTGTGCACATGACATCGATTTGCGAAGTGCATGCTCCACTAGGCTCCGACGTGAAAAAGCACTGACACAATTTCAAAGGTGTCAACGGCGTGGAAACGCTTTGATTCACTCCCTCTTTACATTTCGAAATTATTCTTTGATGTTTTATTATTGTGACATCTTTCAATAACTCCGGCAGCTCCTATTGAAAAAATTCGCGTGAAATATTGCGATTTGTTTTGCTTCACAGCATCCGCTTCTGTACAGAAATGTAAATGCCAGACGAATGGAGATCTTTGGCTTACGGCTGTCTCTCAGCCCGGGGCGAATAATGCATTCATACGTTGGATGACAATGAACCAAATAATTGATTAGACTACAAATAAAATTGGTACTTATTTGTTCCCTATTAGCGCAATAATCGGCCTCGTCGGTTGATTCACAGCAACGCAAGATCCTATTAGTGTTTTGCATATTATGTCAACACAATGGTAACAATATGGTTCCTATTATAAAGCACGTTGGAGCTGAGCAAGGCATAATAACTTATCCTGTTGAATAAACTTCGGTATATAATGAACTTCCTTTCCTGTATTACATCAAACTGACACGCCTAGTTGTCTAATGAAATTTAATGCAAGAATGCTGAATCCTAATCCCGTACAAGCTGTAGGATATCGAAAAATATACGAGACGTCGAATGAGGATGTTGATTTTGGAAAATTGGCTCAATAGTTTTACTGATCCATTAAATTAATAAATAGGATTATAGGAAACAACTACTGGACGGGCAAAGGCCCCTACTCCCATTGAATTATACCTATAAATCCAAATTGGTAGCCAAATTTGTTATTTGTCTTTTCTATACCAGACACAGACCGGTTTCGAACTCTTTATGTTAGCTGAAAAGACAAATAACAAAGGCAAACCAAACTGGCCTATGGCAGACCCAGCACATAGTAAGTAGTGAGGGATAAGTACATCCCTCTGGTGGTCAGTTGCTACTACCAGTCAAGACATCGACGGTGTCTGTGACCGATAGATCCATTAAATTGTTTGACAGTTCGAACCTATTTTGATCGGCCTATTAACCAAATATTGGCGTAAGAGATCGATATCTGTTGCCGCCCGGCGGCGATAGTTAATTATTAATAACCACAATATTCAAGTCGCCTGTTTGGAATCCCTGTAATACCTGCAGTAGCCCATAAACACCTTGAAATAATCAGCGAGGTTGGCGTGACAGAAATACATATTAATAGGGTCGCTTGAAGGCGTGGGTAACGATTTTTTTAATATTTCGTACTGCGATAAAATGCATTCTTTACAATACAAATCCTTATCACATCCTTATCAAAACCGTCTTAATTGGTATAGTTCAGCCTGGTTAATAATATATCAGCGAATGATTGATATATACTGCACATTCTCAAAGCATTAATTAACTCCACAATCTCGTCACTCATAATGAGTGGTGGATGCTTTTGAAATGTTCGTTCTGTTTAATTTTCCACAGTGACTTTGATGAATTGAAAATTCATAAATTACTCGAGCACTATTCTCCTACAACTTTTATTAATAAAAACCTCTTTGGAGCGGCTTATTAGGGACATCAATCTGAGGCGGTTTAACAACCAGGAGCCGCAATTAGTTGAAAAATGGAAGAGCTGGCGGATCCGCACACGAAGGAAGGAGTTGAATAAATACCAAGTTTGGGTGTCTTGGACTTTTTTAAATGATAGGGTTAGGTGGAAGGACAGACGGCTATGTGATCTACCTGTGGAACGAATTACTGAACTGAATCTCGTCCTACTAATCAATTTTGTAAGCATGTAATATACACACACATATATATATATATATATATATATATATATATATATATATATATATATATATATATATATATATATATATACTTTTTTTTTTTGTGCGAATATATTGTTATTATTATTATTATTAGTTTTGTTAAATATAACAGATAAATCCTTTTGATATCATTTAATTTCCTTCATCCAATAATAAACATACACAGAGATTAGTAATTAAATAATTATTATTGAACTAAAACTGTCGCTGTTCATAGATCAAGAACGCTCTCCGTATTTTGTTTTGCATACTGTACCTATACGTCGACGCCGGAAATACATATGGATTTGGTAAAGTGAAAGCGTAGTGTGGTATATGTGATTCTTTAATAAATTACAAATCGAAAGGTTCCTGACTTATCCGCTTCTCCCCTATTTATTATTTATTTATGAGGGTTTGTGTGGGAATCGATTTAGGGCGGAGAATTATTCATCCGGTAAAACATCGCCTTGTCCCCGGGACATTATTAAACATAGTTCTACATTACTTACGACCTTCTTTGAACACAGTTGCGTAAAACACATTAGCCTTAGTTAAAAAAAGCTTACTTTGCAATTTAATGTAATTACGCCAGGAATTTTGGTGCCAAGGTCGAATCCTCAAGAGTGCAATCGATAACTATTACACAGTAACTTTAAACACCCTTTTTGTTAATCGTAACGAACGTTACTCTATTGTAGATAGATTTAAATAAAGTCGATTAAGTCCATTTGTTGCGCCCTCATTTTTATCTCCTGGGTGGGCAAATAAACGAGATTGTTCTAATGTTCCCTAATCCTAGTTGGAACTGACATATTGTCCAATTTGCAGATTACATTAATTCTCCAAGGTCACTGACCTGACCCCTTCTGACAGCAGCCACTGGTCATTGTCGAGGGTCAGCAGCTGCTGGTCATCTTTCAAGAACTCTTCTCCAAACTAGAAAAATCTTCAGCGGCTACTGGTTGTTACTGATGATCAACAGCACCCTCCAAGACCGCATCACTTACAGTATCCTCTGGTCAGCAGCTTCTGGTCACCCTTTAAGGCCATCGACGGCAGCCTCTGGTCATTGTTGAGAGTCTCTGGTCATTGCCAATCGCCAACAGCACCCTTCAAGGCCGCTCCCCACGTTATTATTATGTCTGCTTAATCCACTAAGCCAAGAGAACGTTTCACTGCAAATATTACATGAATGCATGTTCATCAACTAGCTTCACCTGATTCATAACTAGGTATCAGATACCCTTGTTTATCCTTCAGCAGTACTGTATTTATCCACATGTATCCTTAAACCGCACTTGACTATACCCTTAATTAATCCTTATTTACCCTTATATACCCTTATTTACTCTTAATTACCCTTATTTATCCTTATTTATCCTTATGAAAACATTTCAGGATAGGTTAGATTGAATGCTAGCACACACCACTCACAGCAGCTTTTGATTTGTCACCTTTCAAGAATTCTTCACCAAATAAAAAATTTGTCAGCAGCTGCTGGTCATTGCCGACAATCAACAGCACCCTCCAAGGCCTTTAAGCAGCTTCTGGTCGTCTCTCGAATTTAAGAAGTCATCAGCAGTTATTGGTCGTTGCCGATGGTCAACAGCACCTCTGACCACATCACTTACAGCAGCTTCTGATCACTGTCGAGAGTCAGCAGCTTCTGGTCATCTTACAAGAATCCATTTCTAAATTAGAAACTCGTCAGCATTAACTGGTCATTTTTTAAGAACTATTCTTAAAATTTTTAAACTCGTCATTGTTGATGGTCAACAGCACCTTCCAAGGCCCCTGACCACATCACTTACAGCAGCTTCTGGTCATTTTTCAAGAACTCTTCTTCAAATTAAAGATTCGTGAGCAGCTGCTGGTCACTGCTGATGGTCAACAGCACCCTCCAAGGTCGCTGACCACAGCATTTGCAGCAGCAAAAAGGTTGGTGAAGATTTCTTTAATTTGGAAGAGCTCTTGAAAGATGACCAGAAGCTTCTGGTTGTCTTTCGAGAGCTCTTCTTCAAATTAATGAAATCTTCAGCAACCTTTGGTCATTATCGATGATCAACAGCAACCTCTATGGTCGCTGACCACACCACTTCTGATAATTAATAGCCTCTGGTCATTGTTGACAGAGAGTTACCCATGTATGTTCTTCACCTTGTTCCAACAACTGGACTTGATTTATCTTCTTGGGAACTTTTGCATTAATTGACCCATTAATTTAATTTATTCCTCAAGTTGACGCAAACGTCAGTACATCGATTCATATTTTTTCACAAAGGACGAAAATCGTCTGCCTCTCCGTCCCGTAACATAATTTCAATCTAAATGCATTACGGTCGTCCCCCTATCGCTCCGGTATGTATATGAATTTTCAGGACCCCGGTTCGAGTCTATAGAACGCATCCATCACGAGAATTTAATTAGTGACACCTCCACAAAGCATTATTAAAATGTGAAATACCTTGACATTATGAACTTTAATATAATTTGATCCGGCCGCTTTTGTAAAAACTTAATAACGTCTAATGGAAATAATTAAGGCCTAATATGGAAAAACGTTGTCTTATTTGCCTCGCGTCACGCGGAAATATACAAACTGCGATCTACGAAATATATAAGGCGACTGTTCGAAATAATTCACGTTGTGAGATACCGCAAGGAACTTACCTAGGACCAATGTAATTCAAGCTATCTATTATTGACAAGATTAGAAAGGATAGACTACAATACGTCTCGCAACGTCTACAAATAAATCATTATTAAAATTACATAAAAGTATTTACATTTTCATTGTTATCGTTGTACTTTTTTCTCGAAAAAAAAGCTAAACAAAAGCCTGCATTTATTTTTGGTATTTTTATAAACGACAGATGATTAAGCCTAGTCTTATAATCAACGCACATTAGTAAATCCTATAAAAAATAAATCAAGAGGTGTCAAATTAGATGTAACAAATGTAGGACTCGTTGCAAATATGCGGGATGGAGATAACATTCGGTATGGAAGGTTTTGCATTTAACACGCGATTAAGTATAAAGCGTCAATAAAGACCATATCTGGGTATATATCTCTATCCGCAAAATAAACTGAATAACATAACTAGGGTAGTTAGTTCTTGAGACATTACATTATCAATAATGTTAAAATGTTAAGTTGTTAAGTAGAATCTATATACATCTGAGCTAGGTTTTGTCCCAATAGTAAATGAATCTTAAGAATGGGTTTCCGTCAGATCGAGTTGCGAATGCAGGTGTTATATAGAAATAGTTTATTGATTAATATTAGGAGTATGGGAAATTAGTAGCGTGGCCAAGACATGGGCCAGAAGGTAATTTTCCATCACAATAATTTGGCAGATAGTGCTACGGATTGGGTCGAACTTAAGTACAGTCAGAGGCGGGTCGAAGTTCAATTGGTTAAATCGCTTAACAACTTACCTACCCCCTCGAGTAACCGACCGTTTTCAACGTTTTCAAAATCACTTTTCGTTTAATCGTTGTGCTGTGAACATGTGTAAGTGTAAGTAGTCATACGGAAAGTCCCTTAGAACAATACGGATTAGTGATCACTCGGTCAATAAGAACTGTTATACAGGAGACTTAACTGGCTATTGGAGGCCTAAGTACAAGGTTAAGAAATCATCACTTGGAAGAATCACTACAATTGTCGGTAACAACTTCGTAAAACTTTATTATTATACTCACACATCCCTGTAGTCGTGCCCTTTCTAACAAATAAAAAACGTTTTCCCTCGACAAATAAAGCCTCTCCACTGGCGTTGCATCTCTGAACAGGTACAGATTAAGTTAAGCCGCCAAGAACACAGCTTTACCCAATGAAACATTTGATTTAAATTTTGCTCGTGTGTGTGCGTTCATCTTTCCAATCACGTACTCCGAGGAATCTTACGCGATGGCGATGTTCAACTGTTGAGAACAGCTGTCGACGGCCATATAGTAATAGTCACAGACGTCTCCTAAATGTGTTGTCCTCCACATATGACGTTCCCGTTTCCAAATTTCGTCTGTATAAACAATAAAGTGAGGTCTATCAGAACTGACAGGATTGTCTTGAGGCGAGCGAAAGATAAAATAAGACGTGTTCCACGGAGATTTGGAAGGAAGGCACGAGAACGTTTTATTTTCTTTCGGTATTATTGAGATGAAAGTTTTATCCTTTACAAATTAATCCCGTGCAAATGGTTAGTGTTGGATGAAATTCAAATGCTCGATATTTACGCACAAAGTTCGAGTATCGACAGTAAAATGTCGTCTTTATGGATGTAATGAAAATTTCCTCAGACGATAAGCATCGCCAATAAAACTCCCTTTATGGGTTTTTTATGTTCTTAGCAATATAATTTAAATGGAAACTTGATAATATTTATTTTACAGTGGGCGCTGTAGTGGATCGCTGGGAAAATAATAGAAATTTGAGAAGTTTGAGTGTGTTTACAGAACTAATGCAGATCGGCGGATTCATCAATTTTCGCATAATGGAATGAGCCGATGGAATAACATTGAAATGGAATTCGGCTCGGCTTGCGTGGGCGATCGCTGGAAATGTGTTGATATTGTTAATGTACCTGGCCGAAAAAAGAAATATTTTGTAAGTAGCCAGAAAAAGCAGCACTCCAACGCATTGACCAGCATCAATCCGATTTAGAAGCTCCCATTAGCAGTAAATATTCGTTATCGTTGGTATACAAAACTCGTCCACCAAGCAAGGACATTCACCAATCGCTTTGTGCCTCGGAGTACTAGATACGGACTCACCTTTAGCCCTTCTTCAAACGTCTGACTCTGTTTTAACGCTCCCTGTTATTATTGCTGCGAAAAATGTCAGCCAGCTAATTATATCCTTGCAGTTTATAAGCTATCTCTACATATACCACGCTACTTACGTAAGTGTGCTTTACATCATAAACATTTCTTGTTGCTGGAGTTAACCTTTGATAATTTTAACTTCATTAAGTATTCACGGGAATTACAAATTAAATATTCTAGTAGATGTATTTTTAATATTTAATACGACTATACATCCACGGACCACGCTTGTAGAACGCCATGTAATATTTACATACTCATGTTGGCGTTAGTTGTAAACTACTACCTATGTTGCTGTTTTATTAATTTTCTTTGAAATGTATTTTAGGATCGGAAGTATGTCTAGAAAATACTATTTAATTCGCAGAAAGTAGCATTTTCTTTCCGCATTTTAAGGTCGAAATATGCTAAGAAAATACTATTAAATGACCAGAGAGTATCATCTTTCACATTTTAGGACCGAAACTATGTTTGGAAAATACTATTTAATGCGCAGAAAGTAGCATTTTAGGGTTGAAACTATGCTAAGAAAATGCTATTTAATGAGCAGAAATAGCATTTTTTTTATTGAAACTATGCTAAGAAAATGCTATTTAATGTGCAGAGAGTAGCATCTTCCCAAATTTTAAGATCGCAAGTATGTCTAGAAAATGATATTTAATGCGCAGAAAGTAGCATTTTCTTTCCGCATTTTAAGGTCGAAATATGCTAAGAAAATGCTATTAAATGACCAGAAAGTAGCATCTTTCACATTTTAGGACCGAAACTATGTTTGGAAAATACTATTTAATGCGCAGAAAGTAGCATTTTAGGATTAAAACTATGCTAAGAAAATGCTATTTAATGAGCATAAATAGCATTTTTTTATTGAAACTATGCTAAGAAAATGCTATTTAATGTGCAGCGAGTAGCATCTTCCCAAGTTTTAGGATCGAAAGTATGTCCAGAAAATGCTATTTAACACGCTCAGAAAGTAGAATTTACGTTCCCGCATTTTATGGTTGAAACTATGCTAACAATATTCAATTGAAAGAAAATGGACAGCATTTTCCCACCACATTTTAGTGTCGAATATATGCCAGAAATTGCTGTTTAATGTGCAGATAGCATTTTCTTTCTGCATAGTAAGGTCGAAAGTATGCCAAGAAAATGCTATTTAATGCACAGATACTAATACTTTAACAATTTTTTTGTATGCGAGTTGCTATTTAATCTCCATGTATATGTTTACTTCTCTTCCTACTACAATTTTGTGGTAGTTGCTACTTTCTTTATCTAAAACTCGTTTTCATAACTAAACACATCCACCCTTCTTGAACAATGCACGGAATTCAATCAATTTCAACGTACCCAATTAACTTAATACAGCAACGTATGTAATTACAGTGTTAATATATATTGCTTAAACTTTTGCAAATAGCATAGACAACATAGTAAACCAGCGGCAGCAGTTTACAACAAAAGTTTAATTGCATCAGAATTGTTTAGGTTCCATAGCGTTATCTTGTTGTAAACTAATGTAATAGTTCTGGTATTATTTATCAGAACAAGTCTGAATGTATGTACTCTGGGTACAACTTCATAACTCTCGTAATATATACATATATAAAACGGTTTTAGGCTTTTTATTTTTATTTATGTAAAAAAAATGCGGTTTCCACAAGCTAAGAGCCCGTTGTATACATATCGATGACTTTTGTTTATAAAATATGATTTACGAGTATCAAATGTCGCTTCGCTATTATCTGTCGCAGAAAATAAATGGCAACAGTGTAATGCAGGCGTGTAATGTATCTTCATTACCAATATAAGTTGTCACCTGTCACGTGTACAGTTGTTTCTAAATGTAAAGTACATTAATAACGCCTAGTAAAAACAGTTTAATTACAGAAAGTCGTAAAATAAATGAATGGACATACTGTTTGTTAGTTAATGACTGAATTATTATAATTCCTTTAATTTCCCGAGTATACGATTCAAATTTTATAGTTAGGTCAGCGTGGATGTGCCATATGCTAATTTATAGCGGGAGGTTTTGACGAACACCGGTACAGGACAGGGTGTTTCACTTACGCAGAAAGTATGCCAAGAAAATGCTATTTAATGCACAGAAAGCAGAGAGTGCATGCATGCCAGATAATGCTATTTAATATGCAGAAAGTAGCATTTCCTTCCCGCATTTTACGGTATGCCTAGAAAATGTTATTTAATGCGCATAAAGAAGCATATTCTCATAGTTTAAGATCTAAAGTATGTCAAGAAAATGCTACTTAATGCGCAGAAAGTAGCATTTTCTTCCCGCATTTTAGTATGTCTAGAAAACGCTATTTAATGCGCAAAAAGTAACATCTTTCCACATTTTAAGATTTGAAATATATTAAGAAAATGCTATTTAATGCGCAGAAACTAGTAGCATTTTCTTCGCGCAATTTTCTAAAGTATGCCAAGAAAATGCTATTTAATGCGCAGAAAATAGTAGCATTTTCTTCGCGCAAATTTCTCAAGTATGCCTAGAAAATGCCATTTAATATACAAGAACTGGTATTTTCTTTCTGCATTTTAAAATCTAAAGTATGTCAAGAAATTGCTATTTAATATGCAGAAAATAGTAGCGTTTTCTTCGCGCAATTTTCTCAAATATGCCTAGCCGAGAAAATACTATTTAATGCGCAAAAAGTAGCATCTTCTCATAGTTTAAGATCTAAAGTATGTCAAGAAAATGCTATTTAATGCGCAGAAAGTAGCATTTTCTTCCCGCATTTTAGTATGTCTAGAAAACGCTATTTAATGCGCAAAAAGTAGCATCTTTCCACATTTTAAGTAGCATTTTCTTCGCGCAATTTTCTAAAGTTTGCCAAGAAAATGCTATTTAATGCGCAGAAAGTAGTAGCATTTTCTTCGCGCAAATTTCTCAATTATGCCTAGAAAATGCCATTTAATGTACAAGAACTGGTATTTTCTTTCTGCATTTTAAAATCTAAAGTATGTCAAGAAAATGCTATTTAATATGCAGAAAATAGTAGCGTTTTCTTCGCGCAATTTTCTCAAATATGCCTAGCTGAGAGAATGCTATTTAATGCGCAAAAAGTAGTATCTTCTCATAGTTTAAGATCTAAAGTATGACAAGAAAATGCTATTTAATGCGCATTTTCTTCCCGCACTTTAGTATGTCTAGAAAACGCTATTTAATGCCCAAAAAGTAGCATATTTCCACATTTTAAGTAGCATTTTCTTCGCGTAATTTTCTAAAGTATGCCAAGAAAATGCTATTTAATTCGCAGAAAATAGTAGCATTTTCTTCGCGCAAATTTCTCAAGTATGCCTAGAAGATGCCATTTAATGTACAAGAACTGGTATTTTCTTTCTGCATTTTAAAATCTAAAGTATGTCAAGAAAATGCTATTTAATATGCAGAAAATAGTAGCGTTTTCTTCGCGCAATTTTCTCACATATGCCTAGCCGAGAAAATGCTATTTAATGCGCAAAAAGTAGCATCTTCTCATAGTTTAAGATCTAAAGTATGTCTAGAAAATGATATTTAATGCGCAGAAAGTAGCGTTTTCTTCCCGCATTGTAGTATGTCTAGAAAACGCAATTTAATGCCCAAAAAGTAGCATCTTTCCACATTTTAAGTAGCATTTTCTTCGCGCAATTTTCTAAAGTATGCCAAGAAAATGCTATTTAATGCGCAGAAAATAGTAGCATTTTCTTCGCGCAAATTTCTCAATTATGCCTAGAAAATGCCATTTAATGTACAAGAACTGGTATTTTCTTTCTGCATTTTAAAATTTAAAGTATGTCAAGAAAATGCTATTTAATATGCAGAAATAGTAGCATTTTCTTCGCGCAATTTTCTAAAGTATGCCAAGAAAATGCTATTTAAAGGCTCTCTTAGTTCCATCCAGTATATAAAGTTTTAGGTTGATAAACCTCTATCGCTACTTTTAAAAATACCATTACATTTACCCAACAACATTAAAGTCGTTAAATAAATTGTTTAAGTGCCACATTTCATGACAATTGAGTGAAGTACGCTCTAAAAATGACGGGATAATTTTTAATTTGACGAACATTGTAGTTTACTGTTACCGCACCGCATAATTACTGTCGCTGTTATTGAGAACGCTATATTAGCAGTTAATTCACGCTTATGCATAGTTTAACAACTGTACTCATTTCACTGTGTACAGGGCGGAAACGTGAAATTACATGCGCACATGAATAGGATGGAAAAAATTTTTACTCACTCTCATACGGAATGGATAGAAGTTTTTGGTCTAGGCTGTTATAACACGACTTAGCAAATTATGATGTGCACGGTTGGCTACGCGCCGTTGGTGGAACGAAGCCACGCCTCTTAAATGGCGTAGGACTGGTCATGCGACATTGACGGGAGTAAGCCACGCCTACGCCTACCTTCGACTTGGATCTCAATAGTGCGTAAATAGAGGAGCACAGATTGTTTCAGAAAAAGACCACATGACCTTGATTAGTCTTAGTTTCAATTAAATTATTTTAAGTACTTACCAACTTTGACACATTTCTTAAATAAGCATTAAATTCGTGTTTCGTGTGATGCATTTACCTAACTTGGTCCTCGTTGTTTTTTGTTGCGAGGCTAATTTAAGGATAAATGTGAGAGCGAAATGGCCCCCGGCCTTGCTCATGAGAGCCCTCGTATAAGCCCTGCGGTGTAATCACCTCGAACCCGGCAAACTTCTCAAAACAGTTTATATAAATTCACAATATTAAATAGTCATCTTTAGGATAACAACATGAATAAATTACGAATTTCGAAAGCGTCTGCAATTTAATTTTGCATGCAGGCTTAACGATCTTCTGCAACATTTTGTGTGTACTTAGTTTTCTGTTCATTTTGTATTCAGGCCCCCATGAATATGTTAAGTCCACTGCATTAAGCATAAATCTCGCAAACTATGAATAAATGCCATTAGGCGACACCTATAAATTTCACAACAAAAATAAACAAACCCTCGCCCGCCGACGTAGTCCTGGAGGATCCTGCGCGGCGGCCAAATTGGATTATAATAATTAATGCTGCAGAATATAAGGTGGCTTCGCAGAAAACCAGATACGATAGCCAAAGAAATGAGATTTAAAGAAATTAATTTCATAACTTTGTTGTTTGGGGCAGATCCAGTTTCAGATAAAAGTTGTCTCCAATTCGCGTGACGCGCCCTGTATGTAATAAGTTTTTAGCACCAAGATACCATTAATAAAGGAATATCAATATTGGGCGTCATTAATCCCTGCACATGACAACGAATAAATCGATGACTACAGCAGGTATAATGCAGGCCGTGATAATGTCATTTGTGTTTTATCGGCAAACATATCAGATCTGTATTGACTTATTTATATTGAGCTTAATCGATATCCTAGAAGAGGAAGTACGTGTTGCATATCGGAAGGCCATTAGCATCACAATGAACAATAATTTGTTCCTTGTCAGAAATAAATTAAACAATATTACCATAAATTGTGCAAAATAATAGGCGTGATAATTAGTAATGTTGAATATTCAACCGCTGCAGTATACGCAGTTTTGCTGCGGCATTGTAAGTCTGATAATTAATTTATACCGTCTTAGATTAACGCAAAAGACACAGGAAACGATTCAAGGGTAATTTTAGTAACAAAGTTGTAAAATAAACGATGGATCAAAGTCTTGATGTTCTGTAGATGAGTCACGAAAGGATAGTGATGGACAAATTTGAAATAACAAAAAATTGGATATGAACAAGATATTGGAGTTCATCCTTTCTTAGACCATCCCAACACTCGTGTTTCCTTGTATATTGTGTAAGGTTTCCGAATCTCAAACACGAAGATGTGACCTCTACCGATATTTTTAAATGGTCGTCTCGTAAACTAACCCATTAAACAAAAAAAAAATGTATTTAGATTCAAACTGACGTACCGGAAAGGTCCAATCCGCTTGATTTGTTACACCTTGATTTATGTCCGACAAATGACAGGCCATCGATTTCCGTCTCCATGAACATACAGACAATAATCAATTTTCTATTAGCGAAAATCAAGCACAATGTGTATCAACTGTCCGATACCATATACTTATAGGATTCTCGACATACAATAATGGAATTCTAGATAGATTTATATTAGGGTTGCCACTGGAACATCACCTTGATATACAATTGCAAAATAAGCAATTACTTATCTTGCGTCTGTATATAGGTGATAAGAACACGAGTAAGAACATTAATTCCACAGCGAGGTCTAATTTTCCCAACGACCCACTGGAATATCCGTTTCTTCACTGTAGCTGCCTGAGTAGTGGCGTTTCTGCAGTATAAACAGAAACTGGCGCCCGAGTAAAGCAGCGACCTCGAGTGCCATAGTGACACTTCGGCATTTCTGTGCCTAAATCGAAGTATGTCACAAAAATTGCGCCCGAGCAGGGACCCTGGGAAATTCAGTTTCAGTTCTGTGCAAAGTTAGAACTCCAAAAACAATTTTGAAAGTAAAAATGCGATGCTAAAGCCGAAAAACCAAGAACAATTTCAGTAAAATTACGTTAAAAAAGCAAAATGGTCGATCTTGTTCCTGTGTTTTTTTAATACAATATAACTGAATAAATCTAATTGACACTAACTGTGCCTTTTACTCCGCAACGAAGTCTAATTTTTTCAAAGACCCACTGGACATACCCGTTTCTTCACTGTAGCTACCTAAGTAGTGGTGTTTCTGCACTATAAACAGAAATTGGCGTCCGAGTAAAGCACCCACCTCGAGTGACAGTTCGGCATTTCTGTGCCTAAATCGAAGTACGTCACAAGAATGGCGCCCGAGCAGGGACTCTGGGAAATTTAGTGAAGATTTAAGATTTTTGCATTCGGCAGACTGATTTTAAACCAACTTTAGACCATTCTAAGCAGTTATTACTGCTACCCATTGGGGCACGTTCTAATTTCAAACTAAATAAATCACCAAAAAGATAAGAATTAAAAACGTAAAAGATTTAAATAACACTTTAACGTGTCCGCTATTAATTCAGCTTTCCTCGTAAATTATATTCGACTCGGCTCCACAGATAGCAACTGGACAACCCTTTAATGACCGGGCGACGCCTTTAAAAATATCAACAGCCCGATATTGCCGCCCATAAATCAGCCCCGGCCCGTACCGACAACTTAGCCTACGCCGCTGTCAAACTCCTTATTTATGTGGGCTCTATTTCCAATAATGACGTCCATTCGGAGGTCAAGTACTTCCCTGGTGTGTCTCTCGACTGTATCCGATAAATTACATTATCGGCGGCGAACCTATCAACTAGCCTGGAATGATTAGCCGGAGCTGCGGCAGAAGCGGGCCGTCATAGCTGCGTTGGCCCCCCCCTTCCGGCACAACCACCTTATCGAATCACCCGAAACTCTAACTGAATTTACCAGGAATAGTGTTTCTGTTCGCTAAGCAACTCCTTGCAACTCCCTTGGCGGAAGTTTCATTGCCACCGCCACCGACACTGCTTCCTGAGACTCCGTACAATCGGACTCAAATAGA
Organism: Rhagium mordax; assembly: GCA_963680705.1. Lineage (NCBI taxonomy): Eukaryota > Metazoa > Arthropoda > Insecta > Coleoptera > Cerambycidae > Rhagium > Rhagium mordax. Next base: position 1,800,504 of record OY796660.1, on the reverse strand, counting down.
CAGAGCAAGATGGGTCTATACTAAATGAAAGAGTGCGTTTTGATGACCAATTCTGGTACTCCGCAAGGATCTGTCATGTATCCAACGTTGCTTTCTCTCAATATTAACGATTTGATATCTACAATTTTGCGAAGAATCTAAAAATGATAAAGGTTTTCCATAAGATATTTGTCTAGACAGCTTTGGAATCCAGAAATTTTCATCAGGTAACCAGGTAACCGGTGAGGTGGAATACATATAATGAAGCCTAAACGTCCAAGCTGGTAGTCAACGGTGTCATGAAGTGGGTAGGTTATTTATTTAAAAACAAGTATTTGCAGTTATTTTAAACCGTACTCAAAGTCTTATTTTCATTAAAATTATTACACAAAATTAATGTGGGAGATTAATCGATGCATTTATTACAATTTTAATTAAAATCATATTCCACGGTTTTGGCCAAAATTCCTCACCTAATTGATTATGCGAATCTGCCAGGTAATTAGCAGGATAATCTTCTATTTGATTAAATGTCTCTTTAATTACTTCAATTTATAAAATTAGGTAGAGAGCAACTAGATTCATAAATCATTAGATACACCTGCCCACTTTCCGTAACTTAGCACTATGAAACAAAAAAAAATAGCAAAAATCAGGGCAAACCTAAACACATTCGAGCGTTGCCGAATTGATGCTGTTTCATTCAGTCGGTGAGAGTCGTTATTCAAGACTTTTTTCTGACTGACTGACATAACAAACAGAGAGGAATAAAGTGGAGGAATGTGAAGAAGAGTTTGATAAGTTTGTATTCCACATCACCGGTTACCTGGTTACCTGATGGATATTTTTAATATTTTAAATTTACGTCCTAAAATGAATAAACTTATACCATATAGATCCCTGTGCGATTTTTCATATTCCTGTGCTGATCGAAATACGCCTGTGCGTCAAGCACGAGCCTGGCTCGACTCACAATATACTAAAAATAAAATTATTATCTGCAACTTACAAATAACCCACCGAATTTACAGAAACGGAAATAGATATAATTAGGGAACGTCAACATCAATCAAGTCGATTCTGAAAACGATTTGAGTTCCACGTTTATATAGAAACATGTTATGAATAAATTATGTGGGAGGGGGGTTGAAAAATCCGCCGCCATCCGCCATTATATTTGATACGTATAACAATTTAAAGAGGTCGGAGAGGATCTTAAGGGAATCAAGTAGGACGACAGGGTGGCGGCTACTCCCAGTGTGTTTTTTTTTTCATTTTTCAAACAAATAAAGCACGTGAAAATAATTCCTTCGGGAAGTGCAATTAAATTTTTACAATTATATCTTTCAAGGTCAAATAATGATGCATTAGAAACAAGCCGTGGGGTGTCAAATCAGAAGATCTAGCTGGTCATTTGCTGACACTTTCTGATTATCCATAGTCCGTAAACACTTCATTATTCCTTATTATGATGAATTATATAAATATGGAACCAATTCCCTCGAGGAGACCGATTTAATACATCAAAAGGACGCTACACTGTAGGCACTCATCCGACACCGATTGTCTTCCCTTCCAGAGATGCTACACTGTAGGGACTCACGAACCGTTTAAGGAATCCAGGGAATTTATGAAAAGCATTGGATGACCTGACCTAACAATTTATCAACCCCATTATTGAAACTTTGTTAAAAGGCAAAATGTCTCCATAATCTTACCTTGATGCCTCACATCAACGGACAATCAAGAAATTCAATCGACCTGGGAAGTAGGCGAGGTCGCTACTTTTCCCTCGTACACGTTGACCTATTTCCTTATCGTTCTATTTGTCTAATTGCAAGTAGCGTAAGAAGCCATAAACGCATGACACATGATTCGTATTACACAACAAAGGCAAGATGTACTCGAACATAAAAACCGACGTGTTGAGGAATTACTTTTATGTTTGACCTACATAGATATTCTGTTTTGTACAGGCCTGCACTTCCATTGTTGAAGAGGTATCGCGTGCGTGGTGGGCTTTCGTTTTATTAGAATTGAAATTAGTCTGAACACCAGATACAAAAAACTAAAGAGATCTGTTACCAAACAAGACACGAATATGTAAACGGAGTGGTGGTTTACATGCAAAAGTAAAATACACGCTTTTGCTTTTCTTAATTAATTTGTTTAAACACTGCAGCCTTAATTCCTTCTTCTACTACGTCACTTGATAATTATTTTTTCTGGTAAATCCGATCCCTGCTGCTGTAGTGCCTGTTCCATTCCTTATTCAAACATTAAAGCGATTTAAAGGTTCTGCTGTTCAACTGCTCCCTGCGGGCCTAGGAATCTAATACATTATGGGAATGTAGATGCGGATGTGGATGTAAATACATTACCGACAAGGACTGCTTGATGTTCTCTAACAATTACATCTGTTTTCGTTTCGAAGGTGTAGGATTCAAGCGGGCTAATATAAAGACTGGATTTTCGCTGCGCCGCAAATAAATTGTCGTCATCCATCAAATTAATTAGGAATTTCACTTAAGCTCGATTATTATCAAGTAAATTACCGCCGTGATTGAACTAGTCGGAGTGGGCCATCCAATGTGATCGAATTCTGGGTAATATAGTTCTGTTGAATTTTATCAAAAGGTTAGTGAGTGATATGACAATTGCAAAGCAATCCAGTCCGTTATTGGGAACACTAGTCACTGCGACTAGTGTTCCCAAGCGGTGAGCAGAGTCAAAATGGTGATGTTTCTTGCTGTCATCTTTCGGTATCAATATTTTTTTTTAAAATTCGTTCTTCTAGTTTTCTTGATTTTTTGCAAGACACTATTATCATCATCATCGTCGTCGCAATTTTCATCGTCTTCATTGTCATCGTCATCATCTTAATTTGCACTGGCATCATCATCTCCTTCAGCGCTATCTTCATTGTTGTCGTCGTCACCATCACCATCATCATCGTCGTCATCGACATTATCGGCGTTATCGACATCGTATCAGCATCAGCATCATCATTATCATCATTATTATTATTATCTTGTCGTGGTGACCTTTCTCGTTCCTGCAGATGGTTTTTTGTTAGAACAGCAGTCTTTAATTCCATGGCCATCTTTGACCAAGATAATTTTTGATACCACGGTACTCGTTCTAATTTAACTATACATTATTACACAAATAAAAAGTCCCCAAGCTTTAGACACAGTTTCAATAATGTAAATATCGCGTATCTATTTATCCTAACAGATATTGGCCGTAACTTGCCCGAGAGATATTAAACGCTTCCGCTTTCAGATCCCCCACTGTAATATTTCTGTCGACACTTATGCTGTCAGTTAAGCAAACATATTCGTCGTGCCGCAAAGTAAATATCCTGGTCCATTAAGTGTGCGTTTGGAGGATCCACGGCTAAAGTGAGGATTAGAGGTCGCGCGATGCGTCTCGTCCCTCTGCAAATACGTCGTTAATTATTACGAAAGTTGCTGGCGCTTTTAAATTTGCTTAACATTTTCTCTGGGCTGTTGCCGCTCTAATAATCCGCATAATACATAATGGACTCGATGAAGGAAAACTTGCAAATTATCTAAAAATTTGTACGAAGAAAACGACGAAGGGGGGAAATACGGGGTATGTCAGAAGATGAAATTGTAAGTGGAACCGTCACTAAGTGATTAAGTGGTAGAATATCTCTAAGCTAAACTCAGCCTGGACGTCAATTTAAAAAAAAATCATAATCTAAGTGGTTATGATTACCATTTACGCCTCAAGAACTTTTTTCTGCACCCTACGCAAATTTAATCGAAAATTTTAATCTGCGTTGCTATTTTTTACGATTTAAATTCGGATTACCATGTATTTTAAAGTTTGTATCTTACGACAATTCGAACAAACCCCATCGACATAAGACTACGCGTCTACAACCGCCACTTTAAACTGCAAACTTCCACATTTTTATCTTTTATCTATGGTAACCCCCGATGGACCCGCACATGAAAACTAGCAACTAAGTGATTAAGTGGTAGAATATCTCTAAGCTAAACTCAGCCTGGACGTTAATATAAATAAGTCCATTAAAAAAAAATATCATAATCTAAGTGGTTATGATTACCATTTACGCTACAAGAACTTTTTTATGCGCTCTACGCAAATTTAATCGAAAATTTTAATCTGCGTTGCCATTTTTTACGATTTAAATTCGGACTACCATGTATTTTAAAGATCTTAGTGAGCCGACAATTCGAACAAACCCCATCGACATAAGACTACGCGTCTACAACTGCCACTTTAAACTGCAAACTTCCACATTTTTATCTTTTATCAGTGGTAACCCCCGATGGACCCGCACATGAAAACTAGCAACTAGAAAGCGCACTGCAGATTTCCACTTTTAGCATGTACGACATTATCGTCCTTAGAAATAAATTGCTCCTTTGTTATATTCTTAAGAGCTACATTTATTTATTTTACTGTAAGTTCGCCTTTGAACAAGTTATTGCGAGATATTTTCACAGTATATATTCTTAATGTTCCCGGCGCAGAAGTAGCTATTTCCCTTGTTTACATTGCATTGCTCTATTATATCCGACATTTATCCGCCCGGACTCTCTTTCTGCGATACCGATATCCAAGCCTGTTCTGCTACGTCGTTTCTCATAGCGACGCTTTTAAATAAATGTTCAATCAAATGTCCAATCAGTCTGCTACGTAAGCTAAGATAAATATTTTTATAAAGAAAATGTGTTTTGTAAAAAGCATGAACGAATATGCTACGCCGATATGATATGTATGAATTCGTATTTTATTGATAGATAGACATAGATTTTTCCAGCCAGATATTCAATTGAAATGCATGCTGCTACCGTTAATCATATTGTGATGAATTTACACCCACTTTACAAAAGTCTGTAGTATGCAGGTTCATAAATGTAATGGTTCATCAGACATCCTAGAAATGGCGCCAATGGTATGGAAACAAATTAGAAAATCATTTAGAGGAGCACCTGGGATATGCTAGAAGGTATCCCTGTAGATATATAAAGGTCAAAATGAAAGAGAAATATGGTTATAAAACAATCATAAACGTCAGAAGGCGCCTTAGCTATTTTTGTCGTTATTATATCTGCTGTGTTCCAATCCCACAATTTTATTCTACATTATATTTTGGTTGGCTTAATAAAATGTTTATGTTTACCTATATTTTTATAGCAGTGGCATAAACAACAGAATTACAGTTATATCTCTATTTACTTTTCGAAGCTGCTCGCTGACTTAAAGTTATTCCATTCCGTTTTTTACGTTTTTCTACCTGAGCACAAATTGAAAGATATGCTAATAATGCGCTGGCTCTCAACCGTGCACTTAATTTTTGTCAGAAATCGACGTTTTATCGCGCCGTGCTACTTTGGAGATTCTGTTGATCGTTCAGGGACTGTCGATCCTAGTTAAGTCAGAAAAAGAGTTCTTGCATTGCACTGGTTTAGTTGTCTCATACAAAACGTTTGCTCGAACATACAAGTCATAATTTATTTATTAAATTTCATAAATGTATTTGCGAAATTAATTCACCCTCAAAAACAGCTGGTTCATTGTTGAGCGGAGTGATGAGCGAGAAACTGCGGTCCATTTACTTCCTGACAATGATATACGGACGCATAAAATATGTCACTATTTTGTTTTAATTTCCATTGCACTGTTGGATTTGATTAAATGTAGAAAATTATAGAAATTATGCAAAAATTTAGCATATAAATTGCCAGAATCAGGAATATAAATAAATTTTATATCAACTACCCCAATTTATATTTTAATAAAGTGCCATTTCACATTTCATAGTGCCCTAATAAAAATATAAACCAGGCAATAAATGTAATTTATGTATTCGATTTTATTAAATGGTACACAGAATGTAGTGCCTACATTAATTTCAATCCCAAAAAGGTATTAAACACAAAACCGCTGTGTAGCAAAGTTCAGAGGGGCCCAAACGAATATTTATTATTTCAGGGCGAGAGATAATTACTAATTTTTTTAAAGAATGTCCTAAACATAAAACAACCTGACACCTATATAAAATCAGTTCGCTTATATTTATTTTCGTTGCAGGAGGTGCAGGTGCTGAAGTCCCTGATCCTCGGCGAAGAGGAGCGCGGACAAAGCCAGTATCAAGTGATGTGTTTCATATTCCACTTTCCCAAAGACTCCTTCATCTCGTCGGACGCCATGGCGAAGCTAAGACAGAAAAATCCGAGCACGATTCGGACGCCTGAGGAGGACCTCGGCAGGACGAATCACACTATGGATTACGTGGTGGTGCTGAAGCACGCGGGGATCATCTCGCCGCACATCGCCGATCTTTGCGCGGAGGCTGGATCGGCGACTTACACCATACACGAGGACGTTGTCAAGTGGGCGACTTCGCAAGGTAACGTATCTCTTTTACGAGGAACAATGTAGCGGCGTTAGTGGATTTTATGTACAAAGTTTCAGAGCGGCGTGGAGTTCTGTGTTATCTCTGGTTATTTTTGTATGCAAAGGGAAGCGAATATACGTATATGCTTTGGAGTAAGTGTTACGAAATACTAATATTTAGTCTACATTTGCTGGGGGTATGGGAATACCGGCGCAGTTATTAAATTTTGTTCTTGGTTAAATAAGCCTAGTTTTGCCGCCAACAGATCGTTCAAGAATCCTTCGTTAGATGAAGCAATCATAGCCATAATGTAATTTTTATATTAGCAACAGATGCCAGTGCATAGGCTTTAGTGTCAGTTCAAACGAATAGCCTGTATGGTAAACATTCACCGATTAATTTTACTTTCGTTAAGGAACCGCCATCTTTGGTTCAAGAGAGGCATAATAAAAGAAAGTAAATGCTGATTTAAACCTAGTGTATTTGAAACCATTGCCTTCCTTTGGCTACCCTAACATTGTCGTTGTCGAATGAAGCGATAGAGACCTTAAAACGCATTCTTATGATGCTTTTCCACGTTTGTGTCCCATTCCCCTCGAGATATAGAGCTTCGACGAGTATTTAGAGCACTTCGCATTAGGTCGTATTATGCGGTTGTAAGGGGTGGGGGCGTGGAAGGTAAATGTTACCGCGGGGCATACTAACACATATGTTTAAATTGGATTGGTACTCCGCAGAATCCAGTTCCGAATGAGATGATGCGGTCCGTGTTAATATTTGCGATGTCGTTAATTCTCTATTAATTCGTATGCCGGCTTTTACGTGGAAAATTCGATAAGGCCCGACTCTATGTTAAGCGAACTGACATTTAAATAAGAATAAAATGTATACCATCACCCGTTTCTGCGTACAATCGTGCAGAAGGAGGTTGTAAAGACGTGTATATATGTATATACAAAGTATATACGTGAAGACCTCAAAATTCACTGTTTCTTCTATTCCCTGTCCAAGTAGACAAGATTTGGCACCCAGACACGTCTGAAACAACGTCTGTCAACATTTAACAAACAGCTTTTAGTCCATTCGAAGTTCATATTTGTGTTCTAGAATTTAAGCTATGGTTATTTTTCCCTCCGGCAAATTTTAAGCTTTAACCAGAGCAAAGCAGCGAAGTCCTGGCGACGTTTCATGGTATTTTAATGAAGCAACTTGACTGAGGTTGTTGCTAATAATTTATTCGTTCGTTACTTCGGTGAGTTAAAATCGGCAACGTAAAAATGTCTCCGAGGGAAATAAACTTTGGCACGCCCCAAGGGACAATCCTTGGACCTAACTCCTTTAATATTTATGCCGAGGGAATATTATTTCTAAATATAAATGCGGAATTATCGCGTTGACAACGTCGGCACGGACGAGTGGGCGAATAGCAGCAAAATGGTACGCTAAACAGGATGTTAATATAAATAAGTCTATTAAAAAAAGGAAGTAGGAAATGGTGGAAAACAGACTTCGCCAGCTCATAAACGTCGTCTACAACATCAACATTAATTATAGGACGATAATTTGCACTTGAGGAATATAAATATAAATATCACCCAATATACACGTTGTAGCAGAAACGTTTTAACATAAGAAGTCACAGACGATTCTTCTTTAATACCGCTGTGCATATTTATGACTAATAATTATTATTTGTCTAATTTTTCCTAGACCCTCTGGACATTACCGTGTCTTCACTGTAGCTGCCCGTTGTAGTGGTGTTTTTAAACTGGCGCCCAAGTTAAGTACCGCCGCCACATCGAGCGTCATAGTGACACGAGAAGTCCCGGAGAGCTCGCCCACGCCAGACTCTCTAGTTTCTATTTGATTAATCAAACTTTAACGTAAATCTATTAATTCAACGTATCTCGTTTCGTGTTTAATTAATTAGAGAGTAACGCCAACGTAAAGGCCCTAGTTGGAACTCACGTCTCCGAGTTACCCAATGTTTATTTTCGAGCTTACATTATATCTTCCACAACATTCGGTTAAATGTTAGTTTTAATCCATTAAATGCAGAGGAAGCTAGTTTGAAGCCGCTGGAATGAACATGACACCTACAAACTAGATAACACGATAAGAAGGATATGGTATGAAGGTAAGGTTTGGCTAATTTCCAAATTAATGTTGTGCTGCTCCTGGATGGAGGTTAGGTCGCATAATTTGTAATACATGATCTACTAATTTGTAATGAAGGGTGTTGAAATATAAAGCAAACAAGGGTGGTTTGTATCGATCGATTGATCACGGAACATTAAGCGACGTATCTGCAAGGGCGCGAGTGAAAACATCAATGTTGTTCCTTGCAAGACTTATTAAAAAAATTGGTAAGTGATGAATAATTCCGAAACTTCGAACGAACTAAAATCTGTTTATAAAATGTTGACAACCGTTGTTTTAGACGTGTCTGGGTGCCAAATCTTGTCTACTAGCACAGGGAATAGAAGAAACAGTGAAATTTGAGGTCTTCATGTATATACTTTGTATATACATATAGATATGTCCTTACAACCTCTTTCTGTACGATTGTACTTCCTTTTATTATGCCTCTCTTGAACCAAAGATGGCGGTTCCTTAACGAAAGTAAAATTAATCGGTGAATGTTTACCATGCAGGCTCTTCGTTTGAATTGACACTAAGGCCAACGAACTGGCATCTGTTGCTAATATAAAAATTACATTATGGCTGTGATTGTTTCATCTAACGAAGGATTCTTGAAAGATCCCGTACCCGTCGCCTTGGTATTTCACTAGGATCGTTAACCATTGCAAGCTCCTTGGCAGGATCCTATATCCTACATGCAGTCATGTGAGCGAGTGTAAAATGTAACAATATTTTGTATCCTGCCTAATAAACTGATGTATTCGCTTTGGTTTCCCCTACGCAGAATTCCTGCTTTGACTCAACAGCCGTTCCAATTATGGGGTTGCCTGTTCCATTCATTAAATACAGAGAACCACATCAAAATACAAAACGCTTCACGCTCCACTATTTACTTTTACATTTTAATTATGGAAGTATTAAATTACTTCGTTAGATTAAAAAACCTCATTTTAACTTAACTAACAAATTTAATTATAGTTCGTTCTTAGCTACATCCAGTGTAGATTGCCGTTCGCTTTTAGGAGTTCATTAATTCTTAATGTCCTTTTTACATTTTCTTCGCTAGGAAAATCCAGGGGAAAAAAATTAAAAAAGACGTTTTTGTTAAGTACGTTTCGGCATAAAATTCTTACTTAGTGCGACGTGAAATTACCATAGCAGCTAGCGCATAACTCGCATTATAATAATACATTATGAATATCCAAAGATAGTCTTTGTCACTCCTGGACATTATGAGTACACTCGTATGCCTTTTGGTCTTAAAATACACAATTATTCGCCCAGCTCGAGATAATCTCATTAAAAAAAAGTGTTTCAGTAATGGCGGTCATCATAGGGCCGGGACTGTATCTCACATGCCCCGGCCACATTTCGGATTAACCACCCCAAGATACGTTGAAACCGTTTGTATTTATCATGGCACTAGGGTGGGAACATAATTTAAATGTTAACTTAACGATCCTCCGTGGTATTTCCTCAAATTAATACGACTTTAAGGGTATTACTGAATGTAAATTTGACAATAAGGAAAGTTCGAGTTTAATCACGAAGCAGAAGTAAAGTATTTGTGATTTTGACGCAGATAACCGTATATTATGCTCGTGTAATCATCGAAATGAACACAAAGTGAGGTCTGGTGTTGATGGAAATTAGCCCCTATTATTATAAACTTAACGCAACAATCTTGTAGCAGTTTGTAGCTCAATTCTAGCTCATCCGTACAGGACGCGGAACCTATTAGGTAAAATAATGTTTTAGTCCAAAATTCACAGCTTCAAGTAGAGTCTTGAAAATCGAGAGAAATATACCCAATGTAAGAAATTGGAGCTTAATTGAGCATGGGTGTATTTGCTGCTATTGACGACGGTGTGTAATGTAACAATTTTTTTTACATCTCGACATTCATACAATAATTTTTTGTGATTTTTGTTGCTTGCTCCTTCCTAGTTATTTTTTTTATAAAATTCTCCTATTTCAGTTTTGTCTGTCGCTTAACCGCGAATAAAATCATCCGCTACCTGGACTGACTCCAATAGCCGGCTTCATTTAGGAGGAACTAAACAAACATATTTCATCGAATTAATCTCCAGCACGGCTGTGTGTTCTGAAACCGATAACGCAGGAATCTATTTAGCAAACAGTTTGTTCATGAATTATCGATGCTTCTACTTTACGTTTTGCACACCACATTTTTGTAATAGTCGCTATATATCACCTGTGGAGTTTCAAGTTCGGTGATATATTGCCGGCACGATAAGATATCAATTTCAATATGATCAAAGGGGAATTACACAACAATGGAACGGTTTAAAATTCGGGCCGATATAGGGCGCAGATTACGTTAGTCGCTTTTTAATTTGATTTATTATGAACTCGCATAGCGACGAAATTATTTCTCAGTCAAATAAATTATGTTATATATATGTAATTTAAATCACGTCCACTGACTGGTATACTAAGGTGAATAATCACAAGCAATTTGGACAAATTTTTTTATTAATGACTAAAGCATCACACTCCTCTGCAAAGGTGTTGTAGCATCTACCCCTTACTTTTCCCGCCGGCATCATGACAGAGGTCACCCCAAGACAGAAAGTTTCGGTGTTGAGGCCGGCGGAGTTGGACTGGTAGACGCTAGCGATAACGACCCAGACATCTTCGTAGGTTACCTTTTCCAAGGGCCTGAAGCGAACCCATCCTTCTCCCCTCTTGAAGTCCTTTGAGCAGAAGGAGAGACCCACTTTATCGCCTGCCTGGAGGTCCTCTGTGCCCCTCTGGATTATTTGGTTTACACCATCTTTAACCCAACTCGCTGGCTCCACACCAGCGGGTACAGGCCTCAATTTAAATTCCAGGGTGCGTCCCTCCAAGTTAAAATGGCGCACGTTCTTCACAAAATCTCTAACGATAACAATCTTTTCCATTTTTCTCAGCAGCTTATTATGTTGTTCAAAATATTTCTGTCACTGTATTTAAGCTACTTAGGATTGTTAAAACCTTAATCCGTACGCGTTTGATCCGGTTCTGTTTGCAAAATAGTTTAAAAATTGCGAACAACCTGCTTCCGTTGTCAGATATACCGAATAACTATCATAAGTTATGTAACGCGCTTGGACTAGGCCGAAGACCTATCTACCCCGAGGTAATTGTCTAAGTTCAATCGGCAACCCCAACGAGCAGTAAATCGTCAGAACCAATTTGTTATAAATTCACCGGGAGCGAGCAGTTCTAGATCTGTCAGATCTTAGATCTGTTTCCGTCGAGTTGTCCAATGTCCAGCTTATATCTTATCCGTCTAGCCGCATAACTAGTACCAGACCGCTAGAATTGGCAATCAACCCCTTAGACCTCTGTAAACGTCCGTTTCTCCACTGCAGCTTACCCTCGCCTTTCTTGGAAACCGCCATGATAATGTAATTATTGATATGTTGCGCTTGTTTCAGGTATCCCGGTGACGTCGTACAAGCCGGCGCTGAAGAAGTTCCCCAGCGCGAAGGACAACTTCCTGACCAACGAGGTGGCCGTGGACTCGCCGCTGGCCAACTGCACGGACATGAAGAACATGTGGACGCCGTGCGAGTGCCACTTAGAACTTTGCATAGGCTGGTACCCTTGCGGCTTGAAATATTGCAAGGGCAAGGGCCAGACGAAGAACTCGGTGATGAGTTACAGGTGCGGCATAAAGACTTGCAAGATGTGCCATCTGTTCGCGTATTACGTGTCCCAGAAGCAGCAGTGTCTCTGGGACGAATGACCATAGTAAAAACTTGTACAGATTGTAAGTTTGCCTTAAATTTGCTTCAAAAGATGGACCAATTTGCCTTAGTGCTGTCTAGATGTTACAGAAGTTTTATTTTCAAATTTTTAAATCGAATAGGGAGGCTGTGTCGGTGCAGGTACTGTTGAAGGTGGAACTGTAAAAATCCTTTCAATTTCCACCTCGATATCATAAGATAAACGTAAATTCATTCCGCTTGAAAGGCTCTTGCCACTGGGTTGGAGACCCCCCAGTGCAGTTAGGCAGAACCGTTTAAGGTTTCAGCTCCAAGTTGCATACATATCAGCTCTAGATTAAAATCAGTTCCACCTGGCCCTTGATTCTCGATTCAGGTTAATAGGAATACATCCCGCTGAACCTCAAAAATTTTCCTGTCGGGCTCGCTGGAAATGCGGATGCAAATTTATTCCGCCGGCAGAATCTTTTGTACAAATTCAAGGATCGAAGGCCGTATAGATGGTAGCCTGTTTTATTGAACGTACAGGTCCGGACTGGGCGAGGACCAAACGGCAGAAATATTTTATAACCGTAGAACCGGACTTATTTTCGGGTTATTTTAGTCCATCATTTACGAAAATTTTCACAACGTGTTAAGTCCATCCCTGTAATTATGTTAGTTACAAAATAAGAGAGCAAAGGATGGCTCATTCAGTTTTTTCAGCAACCAACTGTTTTCTTGAACGGGACGCAAATAATTATATTTTGTGATTAATTCTCTCGCCTTAGTCCGAACCTGACCACTAATGTACAAAGTAAGTTTTAAAAGCGTCTAGGTTTTTTATTTCTGTTTCCCTCAGAGCTAGACTTAAATTTAAAAATTTTATATTTAGTTGGAGGATTACCAGATTTAACGCAGCTTTCTTTACTATTTTTATTTCCGTTACACTGTAAAATACATTTTCGTACGTAAATTTCATACCGCATTAAAGAAAACTGCGTTATGTGGCTAGTTTTTTATAAAAAAAAAATGAAAAACATAAAATTTACACATTCCCGAACTGATATGTAATATAGCGATACTACCAATTTTACAATAAAATTAAATGTTACCCGATGTAAATACGTATTGCAGAATTGTATATTACCTTAATGTTGACTAATGATCAATTTTTTTTGTACCAGATATGTTATGTTATAATATAAATATATTCCAGGGATGTTCAATATTGACATGCACAAATGTGATAAATTCGTAAGCAAAATTTTTATCGCGTAAGATGCTGCCAACAACCGGAAATTAGTTTTGACTTTTTTGCGGACAATCATTTTCGATCACCCTATCGAAGGACCACAACCTCAACTTGTAATGAATTAATTTTGTGGTAGATTAAATATTTTTTTGGTTTGGACGCAATGAATTTTGTTATGTAATCCAATGTTTCATAATATTTAGTGATGAATAGTAGTTGTTTTAACAGGATTCAAGCAAAGAAAGTAGAATAATTTGAAAAAAATGTCACTTTACGATCATTCAAAATAAACCTTGCAATTCCGAAAAATTGCACCAACTGTCAATTTTGCTAATTTTGTGACGTATGTATAGTGCTACAGCGAAACAGTAATTTTTGACTCGCCTTAAGTCAGTTACGCACACGCAAGACGTTGAAATTAGAGAATCCTGGCGATCTGATCGAAAATGATTGACCGACAAGCGTTTTCGCAGTCAAAACTCATTTTACTTGTTACAGCCGCACCGTTTTTGCTGCTGCTGCCTCTTTTTCTACCAAACCTTGCATACGCGCATCAAAACCAGATGGCGCTGCAATTTTCAAAATTCCTGTGTTAATATTGAATGTTCTGCGACGCGCCCTCAGACATTGTTAATTTGCGACAGCCAATCACACCACTGTACAACTGAATAATTTGCTGCTTGTAGAAAAATAGGTTAAATAAATGTATTTTGATAAACGTGCTCTGTGTCTGTCTCCTCTGCCCTCTTACACGCGTCAGTGTGCCGTTCGGCGAGTAATCCAGTGCGAGATAAATCATGTTAAGAGGTTTTTTCTAGTTCGCAAACGAAGTGAAATGTAATAACATTCTGTGACTTCTAACTCTCTAGGGGAATGGTTAAAAACGTCTAAATGGAGACTCATTTAAAAGAAAAATCGACCTCCTAATGTAAAGGCGCAACAAAAAGTGACCCTAATTTTTTACGCGTACGTCTGCATCGCTTGCAACGGCTATTATATTTTGAACTTACGTAGTTTGTTGCGACAAATTAGACTTGAAATAGGTTGATTGTCTGCGATGGCGGCGGTCTGCAAAACATTAGATTTGAAGGGAAATAATAAAAGTTATTTACGGCTTGTATGACGTTAACGGTTCGCCTTGTGCTAGGTAAGTAATTCCAGGATGTATTTTAACGAGCCTAGCTTTTTTGCAATGTTGAGCTTTGAGGATTCGTCACAGATTGCACATGGTGGTCAGAAATGTTGAAATAAGCCAAAGGTAAAGTATTTACAATCAAAAAAAGGAAGACTTGCATAATTCATTTTGTAGTGAAGAATAAAACGTACATATTTTTATTTTTGCACACCTTTAAACCTGTAAACTTGTAAACTTACACACTTTTAAACTTTCATAGATTTCTAATCTTCAAGTCTTAAACTTTTAAACTTGTAGATACGGTTTTAATCTTGCACACTTTTAAACTTGTAAATACACTTTAATCTTGCACACTTTTAAACTTGTAAATACACTTTAATCTTGCACACTTTTAAACTAGCTTTTAATCTTTCGTAATTTTTATTTTACATAATTATTTTACGTCATTGAAATTTGATGCACTCGATTTATAAATTTAAATTTTAAATTTCAACCTTTTAAAACTTTTCAACTTTCATATTTTTTAATTTGTATATTTCTAGCCTTTTGAGTTTGAAACTTTCACAAACATTTAAACTTGAAAACTTTTAACTTGCATTTAAACATTCATACACTTTTAGTTTACAAGTCTTAAACTTCTAAACTTGTAGATACGATTTTAATCTTGCACACTTTTAAACTTGTATATTTTAAACTTTCTCAGACTTATCAACTTTACTATTTCATTTCAAACCATGAACTTTGAAACCGAGATTTTACAACTTTTTGCACTAAAAATTTCAAGCCTGCACACTTTTAAACGCCGCCTTCCGCAATTTTTGAAACTTTCAAGTTTAACTTTCAAGTCTTAAAATTCAAAACTTGTAGATACGATTTTAATCTTGCACACTTTTAAACTTATACATTTTAAACTTTCACAAATTTTTCAACTTTCACATTTTTAAACTTGAACGATTTTGTCCGATATTTTCAAACTTATGCGCCTTTAAAATGTTTGCACTCAAAATTTAAAGCCTGTACACTTTTAAACGTCTACATTCTTAAACTTTCGCAATTTGGAATTTTCACACCATTAAACTTACACTCTCACAAATTAATATACACAAACTTTTAAACTTGTAAATAAGACTTTAACCGTGCACGCTTTTAAACTTTCGTAATTTTGAACTTTCATAAGCTTTTCGACTTCTCCACTTTTAATTTTGACCTTTACTTCAAGTTAAACTTTGATGTCGAATCTTTTCTGTTATTTATTTATTTTAAATTTTTCCACTCTAAATGGAAATTCCAAACACGTACCAAGTTCAAGTAATACAACGTTTAAAAACGCAATATCTCCACTTCTAATAAACCGTTTCAAGCACTCATCTCGGACGTTTTGTTGACTAAGTTAACAACTGAAATAAAGGAATATAAATTGGTAAAGGGTTCTTAAGCGGCCGTAATTTATACACTTAATCATCAGGTAAATACAGAGCAACTCTCAAGGGAGATTGCTCGAGGGAAAGTTTCGCCATAAGTCATTTGTTCTTCTTAATATGTCAAAGTTGAAAGACAACTTACGAATTAGTTCCAGCTACACGCATAACTTCCAACTCAAGATGTTCAGAAATGATGGATTTTCGGCAATTTCACTTGTTTTTACTTGCAAACTTTCGCGACGCTCCTCACCTTTTCCTCAACAACTCAGACCAGCCGGGTTCTCGCTCGCCCCCTCGCATGTGACTTTCCAGATTTATTGTTGAATTTATCATATCCAATGATTAAAACGTCTAAACCATATTTTTAGGGGAAAACGCCGGTGGTTTCAGTGACAACTTGTGAAGTGCCATGTAATTAATGAGCAATGCTCTCAGCATCTGAAAGCCTTCCGAACGTACATTTTAATTGATTTAAGTACGGGGAGGCCTAGAATAACAAGCGGCCCTCGCCCTCGGCGCGCAACCAGGAGCATTTTTCCGTCTCCGCAGCAAATGAAACGAAAACACGTATTATATTTAATACGGGGAGTTGCCTACTTTTTGCATATCGTTGTCCAGTTAGGCAAGGAAAATACTTGCACAATCCTTTAAAAACACCGCAGTAATGAAAGCATACAGAAGTGCCAGGCGGAAAAGGAGGATTCAATTTATAGATGGAGATGAAAGAAACGCTCATGATTTATTTATTTATCTATTTATTATTTATTTCACAAAGTTTTAAACTTGAAAACCTTTAAGTCTATGTATGCAATTTTAACTTTTCCACTTTTAAGATTTTATATAAAAAATTTAAAGTTGACATTTTAAAACTTTCATAAATTTATGCACAGAAACAATTAAACTTGTACATTTTTAAACTTGCACATTTTTCATCTATCACAAACTATTAAACTTGAAAACTTTTATGTCTCTGTATTCACACTCTTAAACTTTTGCACTTTAATCTTGAACCTTTAAAATTTCATATCACAAAGTTTAAAACTAATTTTTAAACTTTTATAGATTTATGCACTAAAACAATAATTAAACTTGTACATTTTTAAACTTGCACATTTTTCATCTATCTCAAACTTTTAAACTTGAATACTTTTATGTCTGTGTATTCACACTCTTAAACTTTTGCACTTTAATCTTGAACCTTTAAATTTTCATATCACAAAGTTAAAAACTAATTTTTAAACTTTTATAGATTTATGCACTAAAACAATTAAACTTGTACATTTTTAAACTTGCTCATTTTTCATCTAATCACAAACTATTAAACTTGAAAACTCTGTATTCACACTCTTAAACTTTTGCACTTTAATCTTGAACCTTTAAATTTTCATATCACAAATTTTAAAACTAATTTTTAAACTTTTATAGATTTATGCACTAAAACAATTAAACTTGTACATTTTTAAACATGCTCATTTTTCATCTAATCACAAACTATTAAACTTGAAAACTTTTGTCTCTGTATTCACACTCTTAAACTTTTGCACTTTAATCTTGAACCTTTAAATTTTCATATCACAAATTTTAAAACTAATTTTTAAACTTTTATAGATTTATACACTAAAACAATTAAACTTGTACATTTTTTAACTTGCTCATTTTTCATCTAATCACAAACTATTAAACTTGAAAACTTTTGTCTCTGTATTCACACTCTTAAACTTTTGCACTTTAATCTTGAACCTTTAAATTTTCATATCACAAATTTTAAAACTAATTTTTAAACTTTTATAGATTTATACACTAAAACAATTAAACTTGTACATTTTTTAACTTGCACATTTTTCATCTATCACAAACTATTAAACTTGAAAACTTTTATGTCTCTGTATTCACACTCTTAAACTTTTGCACTTTAATCTTGAACCTTTAAATTTTCATATCACAAAGTTTAAAACTAATTTTTAAACTTTTATAGATTTATGCACTAAAACAATTAAACTTGTACATTTTTAAACTTGCACATTTTTCATCTATCACAAACTTTTAAACTTGAAATCTTTTATGTCTCTGTATTCACACTCTTAAACTTTTGCACTTTAATCTTGAACCTTTAAAATTTCATATCACAAAGTTTAAAACTAATTTTTAAACTTTTATAGATTTATGCACTAAAACAATTAAACTTGTACATTTTTAAACTTGCACATTTTAAATTTTCCTAATTTTCAATTTTCACAACCTTCTAAACTTGAAAGCCTTTATGTTTATGTATGCATACATTTAAACTTGTACTTTTAAACATGAATCTTTAAACTTTTACATCACAAAGTTTAAAGCTGAAATTTTCAAGGTTTCATAAATTTATACATTTAAACTTGTACAATTTTAAACTTGTACATTTTTAAACTTGCACATTTTAAACTTTTGCAAACTTTTAAAATTGAAAGCCTTTATATCTATGTAAACATACTTTTAAGTTTTTGCACTTTGAATCTTGAATCTTAAATTGGGTCAGAGCGTCGTGTATCTGTGCAACTTGGTCAGTTCTTGCTCAAATTAGTCCAAGCCCATAAATCCTGTATAATGCAGCCATTGTCCCTTGAAATATAGTTTTATGTAAAAAGTCCGCACCCGCGCGGCCTAAATTGAAAAGGTGGCCCACGCACAAAGTTGGCAACTAATAACATTAAGAAGAACAAAGCTAATTACTTAAGTAAAATAAAACCGCCTCTGTTGAGGCGATGAAAGCGAAGACAAACGACTTTTTCCTATTAAAGGGATCAGATAAAATACTGTATAATCCACGCTGAAAATTGAACATCCTGCCTTGCCGCAATTAGCCCCACACTTCATTAAGTCTGCTAATCTTAATATTAGAAGTGTTAGGAATTCATTTACACCAACGGAAATTTAATGAAAACTGGAAGCTGTTAGAAGAAACACTAAACTGGTTAGAATAGGGCCGTCGGCTTTAATAAATTCGAGGCAAATTATTAACTTTCAGCGATATCAAGTCCTCGGGTGGGAACTTAATGGATTCCGAAAACTTTCACTCCCTGCGAATTCATTAAATTTTTGCCGTGTTGGTATTAAGAATTATTAAAAAGACGTTTCTCGCACCCCGTGCGGCCGCAAAAATGCCGCCAAAATTATATCCACTCCAACAGGCCAACAGTCTAAATTTTAATTCGATTTGCATTCGATTACATTAGTAATTCCCCATGTGAGACGCCCTGTATAAGGGGCTTATTTTTATCGCCCGGCACCACTCCTGAAACGGTTATTAGACTTTAGTGCCCTTTAATTATCTTTAGGTGCAGACCACACGATGCCTTCTCGTCGAACACATTTGGCCATTTAACTCCATTTCCAGAGGTCGGGGTTTGTCCAGATATACCGTAATTGTGTTTTATAAGTCCCCAAGAGTGCCAGAGACGCACTTTGGCCACATTAAATGATATAATACAGTGTAAAGGATTATTTAGTAAGCCCATGTCTCGCAGGAATGCGCGCTTCAGGAGTGATTTATCGTTCGCTGTGTGAGGTTAGACCTGGTCTCGTATTCATCATCTGTATAATTTCCTATATTGTTGCGGCTGACCGTCCTTACAAGTGCGAAATTACTGAAAGAGGAAGAAACGAAAATATGGTTTCGTCAAGATGAATTATCGTTTGATACCTTCACGGGTTCTTTTCTCGGGCTTCTCTAAGAAAACGCTTATACAAGGGCACGTCAGTATTTGGGTCGCGATAATAGGAAAACGCCTACTCATAAAATGCTGTAGTCGGTCGCATTGTTGAGCCAATTTATGAAAAAGTAATTACAAGCAATAAAAATAGTGTATAACAAATATTTCAGTGATATGGAAGCAAAAATTGAATGAATAAAAGTTCACGCCAATTAGTTTCTGTATATGATATAACTATTATTTGTGAAAGATCAAAACTACGAAAGTTTAAAAGTCCACAAGTTTAAATATTTTAGTGCATAAAGTTTGGACTTGTAAAAGTCTAAGAACTTTAAAATTTGTAATACAAAATTTTAAAGGTTCAGGATTAAAAGTGCAAACGTTTAAAAGTATACATACATAGTTTGTGAAAATTGAAAATTGCGAAAGTTTAAAATGTGCCAGTTTAAAAGTTTAAAATTATACAAGTTTAAATGTTTAATGCATAAATTATGGAAGTTTTAAATTTCAGCTTTAAACTTTGTGATGTAAAAGTTTAAATGTACGCACACATAAACAAAGACTTTCAAGTTTAAAAGTTTGTGAAAATTGAAAATTACAAAAGTTTTAAAATGTGCAAGTTTAAAATGCACAAATCTAAAAATGTACAAGTTTAATAATTGTTTTAGTGTATAAATCTATGAAAGTTTAAAAATATCAATTTTAGACTTTGTGATATAAAAGTTTAAAGGTACAAGATTAAAGTGACATTAAAACTTTTGTTTGTTTGTGATAGATGAAAAATGTACAAGTTTAAAAATGTACAATTTTAAATGTTTCAGTGCATAAATTTATAAAAGTGAACATTTTCGCTCTAAATTTTGTGATATAAAATTTTAAAGGCACAAGATTAAAAGTGTAAATGTTTAAAAGTATACATACAGACACATAAAGGTTTTCAAGTTTAATAATTTGTGAAAGCTAAAATTGCAAATGTTTAAATCGTGCAACTTTCAGGGCATACATTTATGAAAGTTTTAAAATATCAGCTCTATTCTTCGTGATATAAATGTTTAAAGGTACAAGTTCAAAAGTGCAAAAGTTTAAATGTATGCACATATAAACACAAGTTTAAAAGTTTGTGAAAATTGAAAATCACCAAGTTTAAAATGTGCACGTTCAAAAATGTACAAGTTTTAAAATGTACAAGTTTAATTGTTTCAGGGCATACATTTATGAAAGTTTTCAAATATCAGATCCATTCTTTGTGATATAAATGTTTAAAGGTACAAGTTTAAAAGTGCAAAAGTTTAAATGTATGCACATATAAACAGAAGTTTAAAAGTTTGTGAAAATTGAAAATTACCAAGTTTAAAATGTGCAAATTCAAAAATGTACAAGTTTTAAAATGTACAAGTTTAATTGTTTCAGGGCATACATTTATGAAAGTTTTCAAATATCAGCTCCATTCTTTGTGATATAAATGTTTAGAGGTACAAGTTTAAAAGTGCAAAAGTTTAAATGTATGCACATATAAACAGAAGTTTAAAAGTTTGTGAAAATTGAAAATTACCAAGTTTAAAATGTGCAAGTTCAAAAATGTACAAGTTTTAAAATGTACAAGTTTAATTGTTTCAGGGCATACATTTATGAAAGTTTTCAAATATCAGCTCCATTCTTTGTGATATAAATGTTTAGAGGTACAAGTTTAAAAGTGCAAAAGTTTAAATGTATGCACATATAAACAGAAGTTTAAAAGTTTGTGAAAATTGAAAATTACCAAGTTTAAAATGTGCAAATTCAAAAATGTACAAGTTTTAAAATGTACAAGTTTAATTGTTTCAGGGCATACATTTATGAAAGTTTTCAAATATCAGCTCCATTCTTTGTGATATAAATGTTTAGAGGTACAAGTTTAAAAGTGCAAAAGTTTAAATGTATGCACATATAAACTGAAGTTTAAAAGTTTGTGAAAATTGAAAATTACCAAGTTTAAAATGTGCAAAGTCAAAAATGTACAAGTTTTAAAATGTACAAGTTTAATTGTTTCAGGGCATACATTTATGAAAGTTTTCAAATATCAGCTCCATTCTTTGTGATATAAATGTTTAATGGTACAAGTTTAAAAGTGCAAAAGTTTAAATGTATGCACATATAAACAGAAGTTTAAAAGTTTGTGAAAATTGAAAATCACCAAGTTTAAAATGTGCACGTTCAAAAATGTACAATTTTTAAAATGTACAAGTTTAATTGTTTTAGTGTGTAAATCTATGAAAGTTTAAAAATATAAATTTTAATCTTTGTAATATAAAAGTTTAAAGGTTCAAGATTAAAGTGCAAAAAATATACATACATTGATATATGGCTTTCAAGTTTAAAAGTTTGTGATAAACGAAAAATGAGCAAGTTTAAAAATCTACAATTTTAAATGTTTTTGTACATAAATTTATGAAAATTTGAAAATATCTTTACTTTAAATGTTGTGATATAAAAGTTTAAAGGCCCAAGATTAAAGGTGCAAAAGTTTAAATGTATGCACACATAGACATAAAGGCTTTCAAGCTTATAAATTTATAAAAGCTGAAAATTACCAAAGTTTAAAATGTGCAAGTTTAAAAATGTACAATTTTTAAATTGTACAAGTATTAATTTACATCTATGAAAGTATTTCAGTTTGAAACTTTGTGATATACAAGTTTAAGGGTTCAAGATTAAAGTGCAAAAGTTTAAGAGTATGCGTACATAGCCATTAAGGTTTTCATGTTTAAAAGTTTGCGATAGACAAAAAATGTTTAAAAATGTACAACTTTAAAAAATGTTTTAGAAAAGCTTAAAGGTCCAAGAATAAAAGTGCAAATGTTAAAAGTATGCATACACTGATAGACTTTCAAGTTTAAAAATTGTGAAAGCTAATAATTGCAATTGTTTAAAACCTGCAAGTACAAGTTTAAAATGAACAAGTTTAAATGTTTCAGTGCATAAATCTATAAAAGTTTAAAAATTTCAGTTTTAAACTTGGTCATGTATAAGTTTAGAGACTCTAGATTAAAAATGTAAAAGCTTAAACGAATGCACACATAGACAAACTTTTTTTTCAGGTTTAAAGTTTGTGATATTATTCACAAAAGCACATCCCACGTCATGTTATAAATATTTACGTGCAATAATTTTTAAGCAAAAAAAATTAGTACGAGGGGAAGTTACCTGCAACTTTAACATTTATGAGGCCACTTTCGCTTGATAAATAATTCCACCCCATAACACTAAAAATTTAAAACTGCACCGGGCACGTTGTCATATTTCCTCTGTTTGCTGTTAAAACTGTACCTGCTACATTTCCATGACGGAGGAGGATTCCGTTTTTGAATTCTTAATGCACTCGACGTTTTACAGAAAAAGTGAAGTGTTGGAGAATTTATAACCGACTCGTAAAAATGAACCTCAGACATTCTTTACGTCTTTGGTAATTTATTATCCTGATACGTGTCCCTTTTTTTATTAAAATATCCACTCCTCCAGGAAGCAAGTGAAGACAAGGGATGTTACGATTATATCGGTAATAATTTGTGATAGACTTTCATGGCGGGTAGTTTCCAACATGGGAAAAGGTAGTTTACACGCGTCGATTTAAGTAGAAAATTATAATATACACGTAGGTGCAATTGGGATGAGGCGACGTCACTTAAAAGTCAATTTAATAGTTTCATAACCTCACTTGTCACTTTACTCTGAAACTATTCATTTTAAGTTTTTCTAACCTCAAAATGAACGTCCTTCTGACGTTTGTGGCTTACTTCAGAGTAATTCCAAATTTGGTAGACTCCTTAAGATTATTCTTCAAGCCTTCCACGTTTTAGTTTTCTAACCTCACAAAATTCTACTTTGACGTCAGCCGGTGTCAAAAATTTCCGATGTCAAAAATTTCTAACCAACTGTTTTGATACAGAGATGGTCAACGTCGCCGGATAAGTAATTAAAAGAATCATGCGTTGGTGTTGGATCAAACCTAACCTCAACTTCTTCAGCTGTTTCGGCTTCCTCCGACAGTGACAACTGTCATTATTGTTTCGACAGTTGGCATGTGTTTGACAGCGACATTTTGTCAACTACAACTGTCATTGAAATTTTGACAGATAACATCAACTCAGCCTACTGTCAAAATTGCGTGATATTTAAATTAAAGCATTGCGGATCACAGTCACAGTTGACAGCAGGCAATTGCTTTCTGTATGCATTTTGCCAAACCTGTTTGAGCAAATTACGTATTTCCTGCACAAAGACCTGCAATAACGGCACCCCCGTTGAAATTGCACCGTGAAAATCGTCCCTATTTACTGGCAAAGCGTCCCGACGTTTATTTCCATTTGATAGCTATCTACGCCGTTGCATGCAGTCCCGCGCACCAATTTTCTATATGAATAATGTAATATAAAAAGTTCTATTTCCGGAAACACAATACCATACTAATGGGAGTATTCAATACATTGCGCAGAAAACGGAGGAATAAATATCTAGGTGGCTTTAAACCGTGGACCATCATAACGGTTGAGTGCAGGCGCGCCTCACAATTCTGAGGAAATATGCAGCGAACATACACAACGCCCTGCCGTATACGAGATTTATTTTGGAGCACAATCGTGGAACGTATTCCTATAATGATTTATTAGTGAAGGATTTCCATGTTTCCAGGAAACAAAGGGTGGTATCAGTACAAAATCATTACGGCCAGGACCCTCTTCTGGCTCTTTTTGTTTGCAGACTTCCATAAATCCCAGAAAGATGCAGGAGCTTTGTTAGGAACATTTTAATTACGAGTATCTGCATCTGCATTACCTTTCGCGACTAGCAATTTGCCGAGGAGAACGTGATGTGAACGCTAAATCGGCTTTTTAGTTTGCCAGTTTCTTGTTCGGATACACATCTAACAATATTTGTTCTACCGGGAGCCCGGTCGAGGCAATTGTGGCAACACTGCAATTATTTTTCAGACGCGATTTCGATAAATTACGTTTTTCAAGTGAGGAAACGAAAGAGCGGGAATATCCTCAAGTGTATCGTGTAATTGCTAAATCAACCTTGTCCACCGTAGTTGAGGGGATGCAGTAATGTAGTATTCCTATGGGATTTCCAAGTATTAGTATTATAAACCACCAGTAACTGTTTATTTGGAAGCAATATAAAGCTAGTGACGACAGAGTCGTTTCTATACATTATTGACATACGCAGATGGATACTGGAAGCTATAACGCTAAGCAAATACCGCCACAAATGCTCATCTTGATATATACGAACGTCATCTATCTTACATATAAGCATATCTATACCTCATTTGTGTATGTATATATCCGCAGTTGATTACAGACGTATAAGCCGCTTAATTAGCCTGCCTCAGTACGTGCTCCTCCAGGTTCTGTACTAAATATATATGCTAAACCAACCTAACTGCAGTGGCGGTTCTACTACTCCAATATTCGGTCTCATATATGAAGAACATAGTTTAAACCCCAGAATCAAGAATTTTATACACATTTAAATAGTGATAGAAAAGGTTTTATTGGCGCTTTGTTACCGGCATTTATTTCCAATGATTTTGTTCTCCCGCCTTAAGAGGCGCCGATAATGTAAAATGCCACGTTGCCAGATTGAAGGTAATTTCCAAAATAGGAGTTATTCTTATTAAATTGAGCTAAATGTCGGGCCAATAGAGTTCACTTCGCCTCAGAAGAAAACTACTCACTTTGAGTTTTTCTAACCTCAAAACGAACGCTCTTCTGACGTTTGTAGCTAACGCCACAGTAATTCGAAATTTTATCAACTTCTCAAGATTATTCTTCAAGCCTTCCACCCTTTGGTTTTGTAACCTCACAAAGTTCTGCTTTGACGTCAGTCGGTGTCAGAGATTTCTATCAACTGTTTTGATGCAGATATTATGAGAAACTTGCGTTGGTGTTGGATCAAACCTAACCTCAACTCCTTCAGTTGGCTCGACTTCCTCTGAACTGTCAGTGGAATTTTGACAGATAATGTCAACTCATATTAAATGGTAATAATCCCTGCCTACTGTCAATATTGCGCGATATTTAAAGCATTGTGTATCAAAAGTGACAGTTGACAGTTGCCCTTGTAAATCCTTTGCGAAATCATGCTTGAGATCTTTCAGTTTAGTCAAACATTTCTTAATTTGACCCTCGATAGTTTCATAACCTCACTTGTCGCTCTACTCTAAAAACTATTCACTTTGAGTTTTTCTAACCTCAAAACCAACTCAAGAAGGCTTGAAGAATACAAGCCTTCCACCCTTTGGTTTTCTAACCTCACAAAGTTCTGCTTTGACGTCAGCCGGTGTCAAAGATTTCTATCATAGTATAACTGTCAGTGGAATTTTGACAGATAATGTCAACTCATATTAAATGGTAATAATCCCTGCCTACTGTCAATATTGCGCGATATTTAAATCATTGTGTATCAAAAGTGACAGTTGACAGTTGCCCTTGTAATTCCTTTACGAAATCATGCTTGAGGTCTTTCAGTTTAGTCAAACATTCCTTAATTTAACCCCAAATAATGTCATAACCTCACTTGTCGCTCTACTCTAAAAACTATTCACTTTGAGTTTTTCTAACCTCAAAACGAACGCTCTTCTGACGTTTGTAGCTAACGCCACAGTAATTCGAAATTTTATCAACTTCTCAAGATTATTCTTCAAGCCTTCCACCCTTTAGTTTCCTAACCTCACAAAGTTCTACTTTGACATTAGCCGGTGTCAATGATTTCTAATCTCAACTGTTTTGATACAGATATTACGAGAAGCATGCGTTGGTGTTGGATCAAACCTAACCTCAACGCCTTCAGTTAGCTCGACTTCCTCTGACAGGGATAACTGTCAGTGTCATTTTGACAGTTGACATTGGTTTGACAGCGACAGCTGTAGATGCCATTTTGACAGCAACAACTGTCAATGGAATTTTGACAGATAATGTCAACTCAATAAATGGTACTAATCCTCTGGATAATCCCTGCCTACTGTCAATATTGCGCATTGTGAATAAAAAGTGACAGTTGATAGTTGCACTTGTAATTCCTTTAAGAAAACATGCTCGAGGTCCTTCAGTTTAGTCAAACATTTCTTAATTTGACCCCAGATAGTTTCATAACATCACTTGTCGCTCTACTCTAAAAACCATTCACTTTGAGTGTTTCTAACCTCAAAACGAACATCCTTCTAATGTTTGTCACTAAAAGAAAAAGGTGGAAGATGGTCGAAACAACAAAAGATTAAATATTCAATGCGGAAATGAACCTGAAAATTCTTCGCAAGATTCTTAAATCCAAAACAATTACATTTTCCAGAGGTCTTTTAGTTTAATCAACAATTTGACCCCAAGTAGTTTCATAACCTCTCATGGCACTTTACTTTGAGTTTTTCTAACCTTAAAACGAACGTCCTTCTGACGTTTGTCACTAACTTCAGAGTAATTCGAAATTTTATAGACTCCTCAAGATTATTCTTCAAGCTTTCCACTTTTGGTTTCCTAACCTCAAATATTTGGTGTTGAATCAAACCTAATCTCAACTCCTTCAGTTGACTCGACTTTCTCTGACAGGGACAACTGTCTGTATCATTTTGACAGTTGACATTCGTTTGACAGCGACACCTATAGATGCCATTTTGACAGCTACAACTTGTCAGTGGGATAATGTAAAGGATTTATTGGCGCTTTATTACTATCGCATTTCTTTATAATGAGTTCTTCCACCTTCTACAAGAGGCGCTGATAATGTAAAATGCCACGTTGCCAGATTGAACAAAATTTCCACAAATAGAAGTTATTGGGCCTTTTTGGTATTTATAAATATCGTATAGGGATGTAGAAAATTTTCTATTGACGGAGTGGCTATTGCTTACAGTTGCTAAGTCGTTTAAGTAAAACAGCGGATTGTGTTGCATTTTCCAATGCCTGCCGCTGTACATCAAGCAATTCGAATTTAATCGATTGGAACGCCACTGTGTACGATCTACGAGATTGCACTAGATATACTCCCACAATGGAATGAGATCTTCGCCGCACACGCCCATCAAATCCCATCACATATAATTAATCCCCTGTAATGAACATCTCTTGGAAGTTAAGTATTGGAAAATTTCGTGCGTCAAATTATTTCTTTGTAAGTTACAAGTGGAAGTAATTATTTGACATTAAGGGGTTTATTATCGTCGTAAACATCTATATTAACAGCCGCATGGATCATATTTTACGATTCGTTTTACGGCCGTTGAAAAAACTGACTTTTTACTTTCGCAGCGGATTTATTTCAGCCATCATAAGGGATTTCTTGTAGATTTGCACCAAGTTGATTCCGACTTGAGTAGTTTGTGGTTATTTTGTTGCGAAAATGAATTGCGAAAGCGTGACATCAGCCATTTTTGCTGTTGGAAGAAAACTCTCTAGTCAGAGATAATTAATTTGGTTAATTTAGCTTGTACCAATAAAGACCAATCCTTATTACAAGGAGCTCTGCAGGGCTGCAATGGCTTCCCATGAAAATACGCCACTAAAAACAATATATCATAGTTACCTGACTCCGCGACAAGCGCTCCTTCCGACACAAAACTTTGCTCATCCACGCCGCGCTTTCCCTTATTGGAAAAGAAACAACAGCTATTTTATCCTTGTCACCCTTGAACTCCTTATTCCATTACCTACCATCCCGGCTTTATGCCAAGCCAAAGGAAGCGATACTGAATACCGACGTATTGATGCTCGGTACGCAGACAGCAGACAAGCAAAGTTTCCAAACATAAATAATCCGGCAATAATGCAGAAATGGAGTTCGTATCTGTTCTACAAGTTGAACTAGTTTACGACGTCTCAGATGGCAAACATACAGATGAACTCCCTGCTTGACTCTCGCAACTCTGCATTTGAACAGGGCACGGCAAGTTGCTAGCCGTATTTCATTATAGTAATTCGCTTCTCTGGTTTCCAGGAAAATTAATACCGATGTACTTTTGTAGATGGATAAGTTACATGCAGCTCACAGTTCTCTAGCTAACTTGATTTGTAGTCAGTTACTGGTGCGTTGTGAAAGTAACGAATTGCCGCTTCATTCCTTAATTGTTCCTTCACATCTCCAATTTTGTAGATTTACTAGAAGAAGAGTTTTTCTTCTGTATTCCAGTAACCTGACGAAGCTTGGTTTCTTCAGTCGCGTTTGAAAACCACAGAACGGATAGTTTTAATTTCTTGAGTATTAATGCTACGTTTTTCTACGTTAGACTTTTCGCTAGATAAAATTACAACTTTGCTCACTCTTTATAAATTACTGCTTGTTTGACACTAGTAAATTATTGACTTGTTTAATATAACAATCAACCAATCAACAGTGGAAGAAGAGTTTTTCTTCTGTATTCCAGTAACCAGACGAAGCTTGGTTTCTTCAGTCGCGTTTGAAAGCCACGGAACGGATAGTTTTAATTTCCTGAGTATTAATGCTACGTTTTTCTACGTTAGACTTTTCGCTAGATAAAATTACAACTTTGCTCACTCTTTATAAATTACTGCTTGTTTGACACTAGTGAATTATTGACTTGTTTAATATAACAATCAACCAATCAACAGTGGAAGAATAGTTTTTCTTCTGTGTTCCAGTAACCAGACGAAGCTTGGTTTCTTCAGTCGCGTTTGAAAGCCACGGAACGGATAGTTTTAATTTCCTGAGTATTATTGCTACGTTTTTCTACGTTAGACTTTTCGCTAGATAAAATTACAACTTTGCTCACTCTTTATAAATTACTGCTTGTTTGACACTAGTGAATTATTGACTTGTTTAATATTACCTTTATCTATTTTGTGGTTTTGATTTACTGTTTTAGGTGGTACGAGCCACATCTAGTGAACCGTCTTACTGCTATCCCGTAACAGGTGTTTCTGCAACGAAGATGAGTATTATCTGTTCAAAACAAATTGTTTGACAGATCGTAATTAGATTGCTTTATTAAAAAGGCCTTCATTTCCACGTTGTTTATTTTCGTTCTGGCCATCTTGTCTAGCATCAATTTTGAGCCAGAAACATGAAATCTCTAAAAGGTATTACCGATAACATAAGAGCATGGTAATATGAGTTGCGATTCAAATAAAACGATCCCAGTTTGATTGTACTACAATAACTGCATTGTGCCCCCAAATGAACATGACATAATTACTGCAGATTTGACTGTCAACATACACGAATCGATAGTTATGAATAGACTGTGTAATATAATGTAACATATCTGTAAAGCAGTGGCGTCAGCTGAGGCATTGCGTTAGACGTATTCATTCGTCAGTATCTTGATTAGGATTTGGTCTTTCTGATCCACAAGAATTGCGAAATAATCCTTGCTTTAAGAAGCGTTTGGAACTGATTCAATTTTTGATCAAATATCATGAATGCAAATTGGAGAAACATCCTTGCCTTATGCTCCATTTGCATTATCATCTGTACCAAATGGAATAGTAGGTGTGGGGAGCTATACAAACATCAATTTCATACAAAGAAGAAATAGGAAGATAATCCATGGTGTCTCTTGCAGCTCACCATAACTGGTGCAAGAACCAATCAGAAGCAACTGTTTCTCCAAATTTAAAAACTGGCCATTTCCCCGATTGGAGGCAGAAACTTCTGGACCAAAGCCATTGGAGGAAACTTTACAATCATCAATTTTCCTTTTTTAACAAAAAAGACGTCGTCTGTTGGACCACCAAGTACATTCTGGACACTATTCGACTGAACCTGAAGGCATCCCACCCATTGTTCTGAAAATCTTTCTCTTGGAGCTAACTCTAGTCCTCTGTTGGGACTTTAATCTTTTAAAGATACCTTGTTTATCTTTTGTCGGTTTTTTCACGGAGATTGTTCGGCAAAGGTTGTTTGGCTAATCCCATCATGTGCTATGGGCAAAATATAGCAACTTATCCCTTTATTCTAAAACTCCATATAGTCGCCGTATCGACTTTTTCCTTCGTGAAGCACCATTTAATAAAAAATCTAATTACTAAATTATTTAGACTAAATAATTTCGATACCATGTAATTTATTTAATATAGCCCTCGTGTATGTATTGAATTCCGACTAAGCTGCACCTCTATGGCTCCCATTTATCAATTCATAAAACTCATTTAGTGATGAGAAATTGCCCCTTAGTATAAACAAGCACATTCATATTTGTGAGTGGTAAATACGGTTGATTAAATTTGCTCTTTTAAAATAGACTCCGCAATTTTCTCGCAGACATCGATCAGCTAGACGGCACATCGCTTTTGAACTTCGCCAATAATTTAATGACCTCCAGACCATACAACGTCGATATCGAATTGAAATATATCGACATTTTTAATAACCCAAAATGTTTCGTTACGCAACTGCCCACGATGCGGCCCTGCATTTGCATAAATAATTTCGTCATGCTGCACATCGAGTATAGTGCAAAGGAGCATGAGGAGTTTCGAATATTAATTACAATCCAAGCGGAGTAATGTACAGCAGATGGTCGTGTAAGCGATTTTCAATATCTTAATCAATAACTGAAATTTAACTAGGCTCGTTGGGGTAATTGGGGTAAACGAGGCCGTTAAAAACGTGAGTCTGGGGACGTACTGATCTGGCATCGGTTTAAATATTGATTTAGATTTAACTTCGTCGCTTTTTTGTTTCCGCAGCGGGAGAATTTAATATAGGTGGTCTTGTGTAAAATAATTTAGGAGCGACATTTGGGAAATTATGGCATAATAAGAAGGTTTTGGAAAATTGTAACTCGAATGCGCGATTGAAAACCACGGTTTGTGCTCGAAAGCTCAACCTTTTCCCTTTAATTTTGCAGAAATAAGTAGTAAGGTATTTAATTGGAAACAAAAGATATTATTGCTTCAAGGAGACAATGTATGAAATTCGGTATAAAAATCAATATTTCGATTTGGAAAAACGGTGAGAGATAAAAAATCGCAGTTTGCACCATTAGAAATTTCTCTCTTTTCTCTATTGCCCCGTTAAATGAGTAGCAAAATTTTAAACTGGAAACAAAAGATATAATTGTTTGATTTTGAAAAATTGTAACTCGAATGCAGTGAGAGATAGAAAATCGCGGTTTGTGCAATTCGAAAGCTCGTCCTTTTCAATTGAAAACAAAAGATATGATTGTTTCACGGAGACAATGCACGAAATTCGGTATAAAAATCATTATTTCGATTTTGGAAAATTGTAGCTCTAAAACGGTGAGAGATAGAAAATCGCAGTTTGCACCATTAGAAATTTCTCTCTTTTCTCTATTGCCCCGTTAAATGAGTAGCAAAATTTTAAACTGGAAACAAAAGATATAATTGTTTGATTTTGGAAAATTGTAACTCGAATGCAGTGAGAGATAGAAAATCGCGGTTTGTGCAATTCGAAAGCTCGTCCTTTTCCCTTTAATATTGTAAAAGGGTAGTAAGGTATTCAATTGACAACAAAAGATATGATTGTTTCACGGAGACAATGCACGAAATTCGGTATAAAAATCACTATTTCGATTTTGGAAAATTGTAGCTCTAAAACGGTGAGAGATAGAAAATCGCAGTTTGCACCATTAGAAATTTCTCTCTTTTCTCTATTGCCCCGTTAAATGAGTAGCAAAATTTTAAACTGGAAACAAAAGATATAATTGTTTGATTTTGGAAAATTGTAACTCGAATGCAGTGAGAGATAGAAAATCGCGGTTTGTGCAATTCGAAAACTCGTCCTTTTCCCTTTAATTTTGTAAAAGGGTAGTAAGGTATTCAATTGAAAACAAAAAATATGATTGTTTCACGGAGACAATGCACGAAATTCGGTATAAAATCATTATTTCGATTTTGGAAAATTGTAGCTCTAAAACGGTGAGAGATAGAAAATCGCAGTTTGCACCATTAGAAATTTCTCTCTTTTCTCTATTGCCCCGTTAAATGAGTAGCAAAATTTTAAACTGGAAACAAAAGATATAATCGTTTGATTTTGGAAAATTGTAACTGGAATGCAGTGAGAGATAGAAAATCGCGGTTTGTGCAATTCGAAAGCTCGTCCTTATCCCTATAATTTTGTAAAAGGGTAGTAAGGTATTCAATTGAAAACAAAAGATATGATTGTTTCACGGAGACAATGCACGAAATTCGGTATAAAAATCTTTATTTCGATTTTGGAAAATTGTAGCTCTAAAACGGTGAGAGATGGAAAATCGCAGTTTGCACCATTAGAAATTTCTCTCTTTTCTCTATTGCCCCGTTAAATCAGTAGCAAAATTTTAAACTGGAAACAGAAGATATAATTGTTTGATTTTGGAAAATTTTAACTCGAATGCGGTGAGAGATAGAAAATCGCGGTTTGTGCAATTCGAAAGCTCGTCCCCTTCCCTTTAATTTTGTAAAAGGGTAGTAAGGTATTCAATTGAAAACAAAAGATATGATTGTTTCACGAACACAATGTACGAAATTCGGTAAAAAAATCATTATTTC
Source organism: Rhagium mordax (assembly GCA_963680705.1). Taxonomy (NCBI): domain Eukaryota; kingdom Metazoa; phylum Arthropoda; class Insecta; order Coleoptera; family Cerambycidae; genus Rhagium; species Rhagium mordax. Next base: position 1,767,289 of record OY796660.1, on the reverse strand, counting down.
GATTTTTGGAAAATTGTAACTCGAAAACGGTGAGAGATAGAAAACCGCGGTTCGCGCCAATCAAAAGTTTATTCTTTTTGCTATCGATTCGTTAAAATAGCGATAAATCATCTCGCTGGGAACAAAAGATATAAATCGATATAAAAGTCTAAATTTTAGTTTTGGAAAACGGTATTAATTTATTTAATACGCAATGCGCAAACATTTTTAAAGGTTACAGTTCTTCAGCGAATTATGAAACATAATGCAAACGTTAGACAAACGTGCTGAAAAAAAAGACAGATTACCGGCTTTGGCAAGAAACTATTTACATAGCGCTGATATCTCCGTGTCAAAGTGGTTGACTTGCAATTTGTATGCAAATATTCCCGTCTACACTGACAGCTTTAGTTGGAGGAAATTTCAAGTTCCACCCAGCCCAGTCACGCAGCAGGTTATCTCCGTTTCATGTAGTTTGACGAAATAATGATGCCATTTTGCCATCGTCTCCGGAAAAAATGTATTTATTTGATCTCTGACAGTATCCCTTTATAAAGAAAAACAAGAAATATTTCCTTTATTTATAAATATATTTCATTCGATATCTGAAAGGATCTGCAGGAAGCGCGCCAGCTCATTCCTTCTAACGAGGGGTCGAGGGTTAATATAACATTTGCTCTCTGCCGTGGCGGGAACGGCGTTCCCTTTCATCTCGTCGAAAAAAATATTTCTTAAAATTCATTAAATATTAACAAATATATTGGATTTTTTTGTTGTAGGCGAGTGTGTTATGCGATTACGCACCTTGCTCGAAGAAGAGGCATTTACAGGATGATTCTGAATATGTCCAAATATGTTTTTAAATATTTTAGGGCTAATCGAAACATGCAAATCAGATTTAAAAGCTGACGAACTGATTTCTTTCGGCTTTGAATAGATAAATTCTAATTTAAAATCCTGTGCGATAACATCCCGCCTTAATAAGAACTTCCACTGATTTGATGGCCCGATTAACATTTATTATTAATAGCTGATGAATGGTTTTTTATATCGCGGGTGCAAATTTTATACTGGTCACTAGATTCAAAAGAAATTCTTAGTCTTTATTATATAAAATCAGATATTGTAACTTAGTCAGTAAATTGTATATTTGAAATTGACTTAAGAATATGGATATAGCAATGAAGGTGTGCCTGTTCCGTGTTGATGACGGCTAATACCCAGAAAGCGGTCCTTCCGACCTAAAGTTGGGTTCTTATCATACCTTAAGAATTTCATCGTTTTTTGACACTCTTCCCTTCCAAGTGTTGTAACTTTTTTAAAAGAAAATTGACCCCCTTTTTCTTTAGCTCAATCGATTCAGAAATTGATGCTGATCATCATGCCGTTTCGTTTGATTTTCTTTCAACTGAACGTTGCTACGGAGCTCTTATTATAAAAGATTGTACGAGAAATCGATTGGTGCAAACCGGAACTCCACAACTCCTTTTGGTTTCGAGATATCGTGGACGAAATTTGAAAAAGTGAAAATTTGGAGATTTTTTTTCGTTTCAATCGCTCGTATCTTGAGAACGGAAAAAGATAGCGATCTCGCGTTTACGACATTCGTTTTTTCTCGTCCAAGTACATTACCATGAATTATTTCAGAATTTTCCTGGGACTTTCGATTTTACTTAGCTTTGCTAAGGTTAAGATGGATAAGATCATCGTTTTTTGACACTTTTCCACTTCAAGTGCTGTAACTTTTTTAAAAGCAAATTGACCCTGCTTTTTCTTTAGCTCAATCGATTCAGAAACGAATGCTGATCATCATGCCGTTCCGTTTGATTTTCTATCTCTACTCGTTAAGAAGTTGTCGGCCGTCAAAGTCGGAGGTTCGCGGATTTCGCGTCTATAGTGACAGGCTCTGGTTTCGGATGGATTTTCTTCCAACTGAACGTTGTTATGGAGCTGAAAAATCCTCTTTTTGTAGAAAATCGTACTAGAAATCGAATGGTGCAAACCGGAACTCCACAACTTTCGTTTTCGAGATATCGGGGACGAAAATTGAAAAAGTGGAAATTTGTCGATTTTTTTTGTTTCAATCGCTCGTATCTCGAGAAAGAAAGACGATAGCGATCTCGCGTTCATGTCATTCGTTTTCTCTCGTCGAATTGCATTCCCATGAATTATTTCAGAATTTTCCTAGGACTTTCGATTTTCCTTAATTTATGATTTAAATATTTATTTTCTCCTAGCCTACCCCAATACAAAGCGATCCGGAATGGAATATAATTATGGCTGCACGCTGTAATATTTGATCGATTTTTCGACGCATATAATAAGAACAGCTTAAATAAATTAATAGCGTATACTCACGTTTATACAAATTTACATAATTATAGACCGTTTTATCGATTCTGCATATTATAACTGTTTAAAATCCTGGCATGTCACAATAGCTGCAGACGACCACGCCACAAATCAATTTTGTTTATTATACATAAACATATTTTGTTACTGATCAAATAATTCGCATCAACAAGAGCTGTGTGAAAACAAATGTATGTCATGTGAACACAATGGAACAATTTTAAAATACATAAACGCTTGACTCCGGATAACAGATATTAAACTGTTCAATGCAAAAGCAGACTAATACCAATTCTTTATTTCCAATTCCTTTAATAATTTTACGTAATGCGTTAATTAATTTATCGTGTTGGCCTCGTGTAAATAAGTTAGTCACATCTCTGAACCCGAGTATGATTATTTTAGTGGCGAATAAAGCAAACCTGAAATGGAGGTCCCTGCGGAAATACACAACGTACTTCCTGTTTGACGGCCAAAGAGGATTCCGGTCTGTCTGGCTAATGTGTAAATTGCAGGGTAAAATATAGACCCTCCAATGGCAGTGCTTTATCTCATGAAAACAATTTATTCAGTTTTTATTATCTTGTTTTGTTCACTTTGTTTACAAATCTATCGCATCAGGACGAGTCCTTTATGTGGTTCCTTTCTAGGACCTCGGTTACTATCGGTTGCCCAAGAAACGGAGTGGAAATACAATCAATAATTACAGAAATAACCAAGTCCGATCACAGCAGAAATAATAGAAAAGGTTATGAAGCCCGTTGCAATTTTCGTAAATAATTTAAAGACCTTATTTTAGTCAGCTGAAATTTTCATAATTTTAAATTTAGACCCGACAGTGGACTCTCAATTTCGTGCCGGAATATGTCTATCACCTCACATTCTTTTCATATTTTATACAAGACATTCCTTTTCTGTATTTTTAAGGGGAAAATCAAATAAACGTTCCGTGGGATAAAAATAAACAGAGAGCGATATTACGTGATGTGTATAAGAACTAGATTTTTGTATAATTCCAGACAGCCTCGTTTTGAACTCTAAGTAGTTTGTATAATTTTCAATAATAGCAGAATACAAAATTTGTAATTTATATATTTATCTAGTTATGGAATAATCCGCCTTCACAGAATTATAAATGAGATTTAACGGTTAACGAGTAAATAACGGTTAACAGTTAAATTTTATCATAATTGCTGTAAGGTTAACGGTTGGACAGATATTTTCTTGCAGTAATTGACAGAACGCATTTGTTACGGACGATTAACGAGTAAATAACGGTTAACTGTTAACCGTTATTTACTCGTTAATCGTCCGTAAGAAATGTGTTACCTGCCATTTACTGCAAAAAAGTCTAATATATATTTATTTTAATTGTATGTTCCCTACTTATAAACATATTAAAATGGCGAATAATCTCTGTTAATAGTCAATAGATTAATTAACGGGTAATTAATAGGTAAAGGTTCATAGTTAATAAAATATTTGCTAACAGCGATTGGCAGGCAATAATTTTGTAGCGGCAAATAACGAGTAAATAACGGTTAAATTTTAATTATTGTTGCGGTTAATAGTCAACCGGTTAATTAACGGCTATGTAACAGTTTAAGGTTGATCGTTAATCAAATATTTGCTGACAGCAATTGGCAGGCAATGTGCGGGAAATTAACGAGTAAATAACGGTTAACAGTTATTTTTTAATTGTACTTTTCTACTTATGAACATATTAAAATGGCAGGTAATCTCAGCTAATAGTCAATAGATTAATTAACTGCTAAATAAAAGGTTAAAGTTGATAGTTAATGCAATATTTGCCAGCGATTGGCGGACAATGGACGGTTAACGAGCAAATAACGACCGGAGAGGAAATTAGGTTATTGGTGGTCCCAGTTGTTATTTTTAGGTTATTTTATTTCAATCTTTGCGAAAGAGTGCCATAAATATAGCGCCATGAAGTCGAAATTGAAAGGGAAGCACAATAACCAGTGTTTTAGCCTAATAAAACAAAGCAATGGCCACTTCGATCACCAGATCTAATAAACCTGGACTTTTTTGGAAACGTCCAATAAATAATGTATTAGATCTCAATTGAAAATAAAAAACAATTGCTTCTAGGTATAGACACACCTACAGCAAAAGATTCTCTATTACGAAGTGCTAACTCACAAGCAATTCAGTAGGCGATTGTTCACCATGGGGCGATTACGGTTAATATTCAATTAACGGTTACCAGTTAATTGACCGCTAAATAACAGTTAAAGATTAATTGTTAGTTGAAGCAGCAGCTGGAGGGCAATAATTGTTTGCGCGCTCGTTAGGAGCGATTAACGGTTAACAGTTAAATATCAGTAAATTTTTTATTGATATATGTTTCCTAGCCGTTGCCTCAAATTAAAATGAAGGATAATTACGTTTAACAGTCTGTTAACCATTAGTTAATTAACGGTTAAATAACCTTAATATTTTAACTTTAGGGTTTGATTATTTAATTATTTGTTGTTTCCTAGTTATTAGCTCATATTTAAATGAAGATAATTATGGTAAATACCTAATTAACGGTTATCGGTTAATTAACCTCGGAATAATAGTTAATAATTGACGGTTAGTTGAAGGTTTGCTCATAGTTGTTGGAGGGTAATTGTTTACGGGGTTTAAGGAGTAAATAACGGTTAACAATCAAATTAACGGTTAAATTGTTATTATAAATGGCTATAGAAATTTGGCCATTGAAGCAGCAAGAGTTTATCTCCTACGACAACTTACAAACAAGTCACTATAAGATTGTTCATCACCTTTATTTTAACTTTAATTAATTGTTTTCTACTTAAATAAAATAACGGATAATTACTGTTGACTGTTAATATTCAATTAACGGTTATCACTAAATAGCAGCTAAAAATTGACCGTTAGTTGAGAATTGTTGGTAGCAGTTGAAGAGTGATTAATTATTTACGGAGAATTAACGAGTAAATAACGGTTATTAGTTAAATATTGGTTAAATTGTAATTGTTGTATATCATCTTCGATTTAACCTACAGTTTTGCTTATTCAGTTAATTATTACTTACCTATTAATCCCTAATATAACGGTCAATTAATAGGCATCGGTACTTAACAGTTAATTCACGCTTACCCGTTTGTTAAGGTTTACTTATAGCGGCTAGAGGATAATTATTTACTGGTAGTTAACGAGTAAAAACCGTTAACAGTTAATGACAGCCTTAGTTATTACTCTCTTTAAATTATTTTATTTTATTCCTCTGTAGAAAGGTTAACTGTTTATTTTGCACGCTATAAAAAAAATGTATCTATAGAATGTTTAAAACGTCGGAGGCTTACACTACAATTTCTTACACAACTCCCGCACAGATACGCGCAAATAACGTATATCCTTATAACGCTGGAGAATCTGGTATAAATAACTCTAAACATGGAAAATAAATGGGCCTTTTTGTGTTTACACATAAATGCTTTCTTGTTTGAAAAGCCTGACCAAGGGCATGGTGGAAATGTATTATGAAAGAAAAATACGTTATAAGTTAAGGCGCAAGAGAAGTAAGAAAAACGAAAGTGGAGCCGAAAGTCAGAAGGGATTTACAAGCTGTATAGGTTTTGTATATGTTTAAAATATCCTGATAACTCAAAATAAATAATCAGACAACACTTGTTGACTCAGAATTAATAAAAATATAACCGTTAAGGTGCACAAAGTGAAAAATAAAACAAATGGCTCGTTGAAATCTTTATAAAAACCTGTATTGCGCAATTCAGATTGTTTATTTAATTAATTCTTGCTGCCTACTTATTAACTAATGCCAAAATGGTAAATAGCTGCGGTTAATCCCCAATCCGTTAATTAACGGTTAAATAACTGTTAAGGTTTACTGTTAATTAAAGGGGTGCTAGCAACTATTGTAGGTGAGTTTTATCTATAGCCGCGAACAATTGCGGTTAATCCCCAATCAATGAACATTTATCAATTAACGGTTAAATAACAGTTAATCTATGCATAACGCAGCTACAAGCAGCATAATTACATTTCTACGTTTCCAACCATTTAGTTTGTTTATTTAATTAACTATTGGTTCTTACTTATTAACTAATGTTAATAATGGCTAATAATTGCGGTTAATTTCATATCCACGGGCATCCGTTAATTACCGGTTAAATAACAGTTAAATATTAACTGCTAATTGAAGGTCTGCTAGCAGCTATTAGAGGATAAGCCTCTCCTCCTTTACATCCTATGCTAATCGCGCTCTCTCCGTCTTCCTATTTCTATGATTAAACTTGTTGGAAATAAGGCATAAGAGTAGTACTGGACGTATATATGTCGAGATAGACAGATACTAAAAGACCCAGATTCATCTTTATCCATCAGTTTCCTTTTACTTACCAAAGAAACACGCAGATACATATGCACCGTTTGATATACTCGCTACTAGATAAATATACGAGGGTACACTTTTGCTCGACTTTATGTTCATATGCGGTGCGCCAATTTAATGTAAATAATAGTAATAATAATAAAAAAATAAGTTACTGTATGTATAATACTTAAATGAAAATATTGATAACTTTCAAAATATTTAGCTCGATATGTTTGTAAGTAGTGAGGGATAAGTGCATCCCTCTGGTGGTCAGTTGCTACTACCAGTCGAGACATCGAAGATGTCTCTGTGACCGATAGCGGCTTGCCAAGCAAGCACCAAGAGCGGCGACCTCTAGCCCTGATGGACTAAAACGTGCATGATAAATAGGATTTATAGGAAACAACTACTGGACGGGCAAAGGCCCCTACTCCCATTGAATTATACCTATAAATCCAAATTGGTAGCCAAATTTGTTATTTGTCTTTTCTCCACCAGACACAGACCGGTTTCGAACTCTTTATGTTCTCATCAGTGTGCCACAGGTAGCTGAAAAGACAAATAACAAAGGCAAACCAAACTAGTCTATGGCAGACCCAGCACAAGTAAGTAGTGAGGGATAAGTGCATCCCTCTGGTGGTCAGTTGCTACTACCAGTCGAGACATCGAAGATGTCTCTGTGACCGATAGCGGCTTGCCAAGCAAGCACCAAGAGCGGCGACTAGTTTGGTTTGCCTTTGTTATTTGTCTTTTCAGCTACCTGTGGCACACTGATGAGAACATAAAGAGTTCGAAACCGGTCTGTGTCTGGTGGAGAAAAGACAAATAACAAATTTGGCTACCAATTTGGATTTATAGGTATAATTCAATGGGAGTAGGGGCCTTTGCCCGTCCAGTAGTTGTTTCCTATAAATCCTATTTATCATGCACGATATGTTTGTAATATTGAAAATGACTTATTTTCCTGGTATGGGCTCGGAATTCGTGAAAAGTGTCATGTTTTAAAGCTGCGACGGACCCACCGTGTGACATATCGTTGGATCGGGCATCAAGAGAGGAATCGAGCACACATAATTTGCCTCGTTTTAAACCACCCCTGTTCTTGTAAACTGCGAAAATCGAAAAATTTCGGAAGTTAACATAATTCCTCGGACATATTTCGATGAAAGCAGTTAAATAGGATTGCAAGAAACAACTACTCGGCGGGCACACACGCCGACTTGCATTGAATTACACCTGCAAATCCTGATTGGTGCCAAGATTATTATTACTGACGGCGACAAAGTTTCCAGCGTCCCCACAGAGGACCGTACCGAAACGTTGGGCACATTAATGCTAATACAGGTAATCAAACACGCACCGATTCGGCCATAAATCAACGTTGGCCCTGCACAGATCCATATCGGCATGTATGCAAAGCGAGCCCTGACGGGCTATCACCCATTGAATAGCAAGTGCCCGCCATCCGTCAATGCCGCTCCGGCTCTAAATCCTATGTTTGCGAAACTGATCAGCTGATATAGATTTATACGGTGTTATTATGAGTTATATACGTATTATAGGAAAAGATATTTTAAAATTATTGCCCGACGTCGGATTTATTGTGGAAAAAAACAAGGCATACAAATAAGATAAACGATCATGGTAAAATGCTGTAATGCGTATACTTATGTTTCGTTCGGTTTTATTGCATTCGCGTATTATCCTCTGTCATCCTTGAAAAATCGATCGTTTAAAATGGCAAATGTCCGCTCTAAGCCCCCGAAATACGAGGAGTAACTGGGAAATTTTACAATAAGAAAATGAGTAGCTTTAGTGATGCTATTGCCGATCATGATAGATATTATAGATAAACTTACCACTTGACCATATTCCATGTCAATAGTATAGATAATAATAACAGTTGCAAGCCTTAATACTTGCAATATCCAAGCTATTTTAGAAATAACATAGATATTGACAAGATACTCGTCGAGATCTCGGCTCTGGTTTGACGAAACCGGTCGTTCTCTCTACGATAGAGTGAACTAGATATGTCCAAATAAATGTCACTAGTGTCTATTATATATCTCCAGGTGCACTTTGTTGTCCATGGTATGGATACTTGTATTTAGCGGCGGTAAAATATTTTGTAAACATTGCAGAAATCTTACCTTCGAGCTTGTGCCTTCAGCACGAGCATTATTACTTTCTTTTATCTTTGTTGAGTATAATTTCCCCTGTTGGAAATCCCCGCTTAATATAAATCTGGATTTCGATAAACCTGCACATGACTGGCAAAGAATTGTTACAATGTGTTACGCTTAGCCGTAATTTTGATACCAACTAATCTTAAAAGCAATAAATTTAAGTTATGGACATATCGGAAATGATTCCGTTCACACAACTAGCCAATTCGGAATAATACCCCGCGGGCGCATTTGAATTCTGCTAACATATTGATTTATAATCCAATATCCGCTGGAGATGTGGTCAAGCGACCACTAATCCTAATAACAACTCCATTACCTCAACGTCTATAAATTAAACATTGTAGATGAACTGGTAACGTCGAATATGCTGTCGCCAGCTTGGGGCCATCTGTTTTCTTCGAGCTGGCTGATATTGATGCGCGAACATCATTTTTCCTCTGGCAAAAAGGGGTTTATTACTGCTGGATTTGCGTAGGTAATTTCTTTGTTAACAGTGGCGGATGGTGAAACATCTTCGCCGTCTTCTTCTCCTTATTCTTCTTCTTCTTCTTCTACCGCTGTAATAGGGTCAAGAGTCACTAAATTGGAATCATACCGTTTTAGCAAGTTTCGCTTCGGTTAGTTTGTCACTGAAAAATGTCTTGTCTTTAGTCACAAGCCGCCAGCAGATTACACAATTTTGCTCACAAAGAGACTGATGTCTTATACATCCGAGTTTTGTGTTGTCATGGATACGTAATATAATAATACTTGAGTACTTAGTTGATTGCTTATAGAACTATAAGATACTCAAAGGGGATTTAATTCGGGAAAGAGATATGCAAGACAAAACTCCGTCTCTATTGTAAAATGAAATCATGGTAACTGCTAATTCGGCTGTAATCTGATTTAGTTTCAACTGGATACTTGTTCTGAATTCAGGTCGTCTCTGCGTTTAAGCGGAAATCGCAAATTCGTCACGTTTTGAAAATACCGCACGGCTAGTTGGTTTTAGCAACGAAAAATCTTTAAGATTTAATACTGCAGTGTGTATTCTATAATTATTCTGGAGAGGGGGTTTCCACGGTCATTAACTCACGTTTTCCCCAAAAAATATTACCGCTGCGTCGGCCATCTTGGTCAGGCTTTTCTCAATTATCTCTTCTCAGGGCTATTTTCTCAATATTTTTCAATTTATTTTGCGCAGCCGCCATATTGAATCTATTTAAATTTCAAAGCCGCCATATTGTATCTATTTAAATTTCAATATGGCGGCTTTCAATACTCAGAGAAAGAAATTTCCTCAACATTTTTTTCTTTTCCTTATTTTTTATTGATATTCATGCTTCAGGCGTGTATCGCTTTTAGCGGCTTTTATTATTTGAATATCTGAGGACCAGTCCAATAGGCAATCTTCCAAATTCGGATATCAGCGCAATTGATGCTGGATCCGCGTTTTTAAAGAGACCACGTTCGGGGGACGGATGTGAGGTATCAGCAAGTCCGAGTGTAGCCGCTGACGGAGGGCCATCTATTTGACAATCCTAGTTGGCCGGAATGATTAATGTAAGAAGCGGAAAAAGATGTGGACGTCATCAGTTGCAGGTTGCAAATGCGGGATATAAATCCTAATTATAACGCGAGACCTTCAGGATAACCAGGGGAACTAGGAGGGGGCCACAGATACTTAGGGGCTTGTGTCAAATCGCTTATATTAGTCCCCTGAAAGGGAAGAAAGCGTCAGTACAAAAATTCAAATATCGTATTCATGAATGACGTTTTACTTACATAACCTCAAAGTTTAAAATTAAAAAATTATTAATGCAATACAAAATCTTCGCGGTCTATAAGTATTTTGTCCTCATATACGAGGACCAATAATGTCAAAATATGACAGTTTTTCTTTTGAACCTTTTAATTCCCAGAAATTTAAAAATTTGCTTTAGCCCCTTGATATAATGTTGCTATGGTTAATTGAATTGTGTATTAAACATATTTTTGGGGAAAAAGCCACATATTTCATTTCCTTTAAAAAAAAAACGGTTAATAAATTATAAGTTCGCGCAAAAGTTCGTAACGTTTTGAGGTTAGACGCCAAGCAACAATTTTTTAATAACGAAAAGGTAATTCTGATAATGCCCTACGCTGATTTATTTCCCACTGTGTACCTTAGTTTTTATTAGTTTCACTTTCTTGTTCCCTAAAAGTGGCTTGTTCACCAGCTTTTGTTTTACACAAAAACCCGATGGCAGTCATTTTTTATACAGGAAACGGGTAAGGGTATATCCTAAAAGTAATTCGCGTCACCATCAATTCTACTTCCGTTTTCTGCGGTCAAAGATTAAACCAGCAAATAGCCCCGGCCTGCTGCAAGAAAAACCCGTGTTATCTGATCCTCCTGATAAAGCGTGAAGTATTACATCCACTGCGATTTTTTACACTGATACGGAATTTGCGCGCGGCTCCCTGTCACCGGGGAATTATTTCATTATTTGTAATAAATTAGAGCGGTAGAAAATCCGCAGACGAGCCAACAGCAAGGCCCTGCCGAATATGCACGTCTTTGATAAATTAGGCAACCATATATACACGCAATTAGTGAATATTATACAGAAAGAGCAAAATGTATACTTGGTTGCCTACTTTTGGTTTATAGAGGCTTGAAATTCAATTGTTTTAAATACCAACACATAATTCTTACTGTCAAAGTGTTACATAGTTGGTAGATATGCTGCTTATCCATAGGAAATTTCGGTATTTACCGTTGGAAGGTCTATACATTTTATAGGTTAGAATTTTTTTTATTTTTACTGCTTTAAACTCAAATTCAATGAAAAATATTAAGGTATTGTGCAAGAACATTTAATCTTCTGGACTATTGTTTTGTATATTGTTTTTAATTTAGAAATGTAATATTTAAAGATATATAATCTTGACATTGACAACGTTTTGACATTAGATTTATTATTTTGACAGAAATGTATCTAGTGTGAAAAAAGTAACCAAAGACACCCTGTGCCAACGTAATTGGAGTTGGGGACTTCCAGGAATGCAACTTTTCCCCTAAAAATTTGACCTTGAAGAGTATTCTAGCAAAGAAACGGACTTTACGTATCTCATTTTCCAAAATCTTCTTACAGGAGGTCTTTTTATTGTTAGGTAACAAATAGGTAATTTTCTGGACTTTCAAAATTTCCTTAAGAGCTTCTTAAACTAAAAACCTTTTGCAGACGTGTTGAAAAGATGTGTGTTCAGCGCACCCTGTAAACATCTGCAATTATGAGGCTTAACGAAATGCTAGGTCCCATTAGTGTTTCAGAGGTACGAATACTTCTGTCGGAATTCCCGCTCTAATAAAACGTCGGCCCTCCGTGCCGGAGAATCCTGTGAAGTTCTGTTCTCCGTTCCGAAGCACGCCCACGCTAGTAAATGACTTCGAGAGAATAACCGGAAATAGAAATGGAGAAATGAAACACATAAGCCGCAAAGATATGGATCAAATATATGTTTCTGAGTCATAAAACAGTCTCACCTCGGTGTTTATGTGTAATGTAACAATATCCAGTATACAACCTATTTCTTAAGAAATGGGACGACTGTTTGGATACAATATACAATCCTCCAGGATTACTTTTGTACCAGATCAAAAGTTGTAGTTATGTTAGGTGCTCATTTTATACGACAGATTCTCCTAAATGTTCTTACCCTCTACTAGGTTTTTGCAGAAATTATTCCTATCCATTTTATATTTCTGTCATTTTACCCTACAATAATTCCGGGAAGAAACTTCTCATAATCATTATTTATTAAGGTTTTCCCCAAAAATGTCGTTATCGCTACAGCCGCCATCTTATTATCACTACAGCGGCCATCTTGTAGAGAAAACATTTTATTTCAATTATCTCCTTTGCAGTTCTACCATGAAATCAGCTATTACCAACATTGCAGGGAATAAGAAAATCTACAACTTTTGTTTAAAATTGTTTTCTCTATTGTTATTACCTAATGATTTATAACGTTAAAATGGCGACCACCATTGTGTCACAGTATTGTTTAGCGATTAACTTATCTTTGTACCGCAGTTGCTCTGACGTAGATATTCATTAGTTATTAGCAATATTAGACCATAAAATTTTCCTAAAACTATCGTTCAAACAATTTTCTTCCATGGTCAAATTATAGCTACTCGAATTGTGAGGTGCTAACGCGAGACACCCTATACATGAGCTCCGACTGCTCGTTACTAAAATCCAAAATTAATTGTCGTTGTGTTTTATGCCCACTCAATTATCCTTCCCAAATCATATTATTTCACCGAAAGCAAGGAATGCCTGTTTCGGGTATTTCGCTTATTGCCTGTCCCATTCCTTACAACAAAATTACCACTCACTAAAAATAAGTTTTCGCGGATATTTCTTTCATCTGCCGCCAGCCCTATACGTCACCATTATTGCAACATTCTTTCATTTTTATGACAAGCCGATAGCCAATAACGTATATCTGAATCGCTATAAAGTGGTGGCGGCCTAAAGGGTTAACTGGAGCCCCTCTGCGAAGCAGCAATAAGCGGTCGCCGCTGCCAATTTACCCCATTCGTTTGTCGAGTTACATTTCTGACAGTCCAATATGGAGAGTTATGGGCACGGGGTCAGAAGTTGCCCGAGGCGTCGGGTCGGCGTCGAGGCGCCTCTCACGCGTGGAATCACGGCCAAACACTCATCGCGATGGTACCTTCATGTTTTCAAGTCTAGCGGCGTATGTGTAGGCTTATCAAAGAGGGTTAGTGGATTGTTTAAGACTGCTGGCATTATTATGATCTATTCTACTCTGAGAGCTGGAACTGAAAATGAAAAAAGTTAAACAACTTCAGTGGCAGAGATACAACGATTCGCGCACACGAAACAGCTAGTCGTTAATTTTTAGGAATAGATTTAGATGTTAGACATTTTAATCCGCATTAATCCCACAATCATTAAAGTTTTAGGGCGATCTAATTTCTAAAGCAAATTTTCGGTCTACATATTTAATAAAGAATTTGTGTTGAAATTACTTAAACATTTACTCCACTTTTTGTAACGTTTTGTAATAAATTTTTATGTCTACTACAGTTATCCACAATTTATTAAAGAATTGAAATACTCTTTGAAAAACTAAATTATTAGTATTACAATTTTTGGAGCTAGAGCCTGTGAATTTACGTCAAAGGAACAGTTAAATGTTGTTTTTTTGACATAAAATATAAATAAACTAAAATAAAAACTTAATCTGTTCCTTTTTCAATGCTTGGAATCTTTTTGGTTTGTGTAATTCGTGAAATTACACAATTTTAATGTTTATATCATAACAACAGTTATAATTAAGTGAAACCACATTGGGCCAGTCCTATTCTGTGGTACCATTACATGTCGGTAATCTAGGTGACTGTACTTGTTGCTACATTCCGAGTGGTAAAATTGAAAATTTCTGTATCTTTGACACTAAGTTCCGATCATATAATTTAACAGGTGGCGCTGACAGTATTAAATGTCAAAATTGTCGAAAAGAACAAATGAACTTCACCGGTCGGGGTCGGAGGTGTTTACGTGTTTAGTTAACATCATCTAAGGTTTAAGTGGTTTTTTAAAATTTCCTTCTATTGAGAGTGATAATTTGACTTCGAACTAAGCACAGAAAACTACATTGTTCAGGTTAGTACTTGTCAATTAATTACGAACTAGCGATTTCCTATCGTATTTTAAATAACTTCTCTCTTCCTGCAGCACTTTCACTAATGTTAATGAAGAATAACCCAAAAACATGTCCTACTACTTTTATCTAGGAAGAAAGTCGAAAAATCTCAGGATAGCCGTATATGTTCTTATTCTGTTTGTGATATTTTATTTATTAATAACGTACGATAAAGAATCGCAGTACAATTCTAACAATCCGGTTGCCGCAAGACTGTCTCATAAAGAAACCCCTAAATTAGTAAGAGGGCTGGGGAATTTTGAACCGAAAGAAATTGAGGATAGAGGTGGGCCTGGCGAGAAGGGCCAACCACATCATCTGCGTCAAGAACAACAAAATGACGCAGATCAATCCGAGAGCGAATACGGAATGAACGTTGCTTGCTCAGATGAAATTGCTTTAGATCGCTCAATCCTGGACACTCGATTAGAAGAGTGTAAGCACTGGGATTATCCAGTGAATTTACCGACAACGAGCGTTATTATAGTTTTCCATAACGAGGGATGGTCTGTGCTGCTAAGGACGGTGCATTCAGTTTTAAATAGGTCCCCCGAGCATATGTTGAAAGAGGTTCTGTTGGTTGACGATTTCAGTGACAAGGAGAATCTTAAAGGTGACTTGGAACAGTTTAACGGCAGAGTTCGGCTGATAAGAAATAGTGAACGTGAGGGTTTGATTCGGACAAGGTCCAGGGGTGCCCAGGAAGCCACCGGGGAAGTTATAGTTTTTCTTGGTAAGTAAAAATATGTTCTTTAGGGTCTCACTCTGGCAACTATGTAGAACTAATTTGAATTTGTAGTTATATTTTTGAGTTTTCAACATAACCTCAGTTATTAAAACCAACAAAATTCTGATTTTCCAAAGCCTCCCCTCATGTAAATAAAATGTGAATAGCATAATAGAATAAACAAAGGTTTCATGTATTTAAATAAAAAGATCTAGTAGGTAGTAGAATTAGTAGAAAACAAATTGACATTTAGACAAACAATTGAATTCTAATCTAAATTCTAAAATCTAAGATAATTTGACAGTGTCTGTGTCTCTTGTCTCTGTGTGGCAATGACCATTAAATTTTATGCCAAAAGTACTTGCCTATTTAAAAAGTGAAAGGTTATGAATGTAATCAACAATATATCAGAGGTCATGGGTTTAGTAAGTATTAATTAATTTCCTTATAGATTGTATTGAAATTGTTTGAATTTGGATCTCGAGATCTGTTTAAAACTTACATAACCTTACTTAAAACATTCATTTAACAACCTGAGTGAGAATTACCTGTCTTTTTATCCATCAACTCTGGGAATTCAGAGTTGCTTATTTTCACAAATTTCCACAATCTTTAGATTGTATCAAACTAAAAGCGCTATCTGTAATTTCCAGATGCCCACTGCGAAGTCAACACAAACTGGCTGCCCCCCTTGTTGGCGCCTATCTATCGAGACAGATCCACGATGACCGTGCCCGTTATAGATGGAATCGACCACAAATCGTTTGAATATCGCCCTGTCTATGGCGACGATCGACACTTCAGAGGCATCTTCGAATGGGGCATGCTGTATAAGGAAAACGAGGTGCCCCAAAGGGAACTGAGCAAGAGAAAGCATAACAGTGAGCCCTACAAAAGTCCGACGCATGCCGGAGGGCTGTTTGCCATCAACAGGGAGTATTTCTTGGAGCTGGGTGCTTACGATCCAGGTTTGTTTGTTTTCCAATAGGATTATTTCATTTTCTTATATTCGTTGATTTTTTTGATAGGTTTGCTGGTCTGGGGTGGCGAGAACTTTGAGCTCAGCTTCAAAATCTGGCAGTGTGGGGGCAGCATCGAGTGGGTCCCCTGCTCCCGCGTGGGCCACGTTTACCGCAGCTTCATGCCCTACAATTTCGGTAAACTAGCCCAGAAAAAGAAAGGGCCGCTTATCACGATCAACTACAAGCGAGTGATTGAAACGTGGTTCGACTCGAAGTACAAGGAATATTTTTACACTCGCGAGCCGTTCGCAAGGTATTTGGACATGGGCGACATTAGCGAACAGCTGGCCCTGAAGGAACGACTGAAGTGCAAGAGCTTCCAGTGGTTTATGGACAACGTTGCGTATGATGTTGTGGATAAGTATCCTGAGCTGCCGCCCAACTTACACTTCGGAGAATTGAGGTAGGAAAAATTTTTTAAAGTAAAGATATTTGCGCATATATGTTGATTTACGCACACCTAGGCTTACCTTTTATACCGCTTACCAGTTGCTAATTGCCATGAAAGTTTGTAACTATAAGTTCTGCGTCTTATTAAATAAATGAGTCTTATACTGATTTCTATTGGGCTTAAAAACGCTTATGAAATAGTTATAAAAATATGTATTGTATTTTATGCAAATTTTCTTATAAGCTTTTATTAGGAAGTTGGCGCCTTTTAAAATAGCTTGGAGTACAAGCTTCTCTAATGCGACGAAATGCGCACTGAAAACGTGTACCCAAACCTGTTTTTTCTAGATCTGTCGCCGTCAGTAAGTGCCTGGATACGATAGGACACGCTCCGCCCTCGCTGATGGCCATCCAACACTGCCACGGTTTCGGCAACAATCAGTTGATTCGACTGAACGCCAAGGGACAATTGGGGGTTGGGGAGAGGTGCATTGAAGCGGACGCCCAGGGGATAAAGCTGGCTTTCTGCCGGTTGGGGACTGTAGACGGCCCGTGGATCTACGATGAGAACACCCACACGTTACTGCACCGAGTCCATAAAAAGTGCATGGCCCTGCATCCGCAGACCTCGCACTTGTCGCTCTTGCCGTGTGATATTAATAATGCATATCAGCAGTGGTTGTTTAAGGAGATTCGCCCTAAAGTGTAAATAAGTAGGCGTAGGTTATGTCGTAAGCAACTGTTCTTCCGGAAACCAACGATTTTTAGATATGTTTTAGTTTGTCAGGTTGTGACTGTTGGATGACGTTGTCGTTTGTATTTTTGTAACTTTTCTTAAAAAGACATGGTTTACTAACGTTTTTTAAATTAAGAACCGCGCATTTTCCATTTGATGGACTAGTTTCTCATAACTTTCTATGAATTCCGTTCCAGATGGTTTCAAATCAAGGTGGGCTGTGAAAGGTATTAATTTTTTAACTATTTGAAGACTCCCTTTATTTGTTTATAATATTTATAACGTACGGTCATTTTAATTTAAACTTGTGTCAAGTAGGATTAGTTTTTACTTTAATCGGAATACCGTTTCTAGGTATGTAGAATGGACTATTCAAGTTTTTTTGCTCAATAAAATTACAAATAAAAGTCGTAGTGGCAAGTGGCGTGTAATTTTCAAGTTTCCCAATTTTCGAATAACTTGGACAAGTGTAAAGTTAGTAAAATTCGGGGGAATACCAGCGCCTACTCTCAAAACCATCTGGAATCGAGTATAGCTATAAAGACATGATTATTATTAAGTGTTGTATATATTCTTAAACTATTTGAAAATAAGTAGGTTATTTTATTCGTAGAAATCATATTCAGGATCTTCGACGTTTCAGGTTATTGAAACTTGTGTGCAAATTAAAAAACCGTAACACCGTTATTAAATAACGCCTAACTTTTACCAAATTTAATTTCTATTGAAATATATAATTCAAAGGATTTTTATTATAATAACCTAACTACTCAGGATCAAAATTTCGTCTTTTATTCCAACTAAAATCACCTCTAGGAGTTTAGATATTTTACTTTTAGAATTTATGATTTTTTTAAAAGGTTTTATGTTTACCTTTTTTGACTTCGTAATCTTCAGTTTTCTTAGCCTGTAAATTTTGTACACCTATAATAAGACTTATATAGGTAATATACTTAATCAAACTAGGACGTAGATGTAAATAACATTGCAGGGTAAAAGAAATCAATCAAATACTTTACAGTACAGTTTTTCCTAACATCAATAAAATTGCTCATTTGTTCGGAAACTGAATATTTTTTTATCAGAACCGTGTTTTGATTTTCTTCGCGTTTTATTTCCACAGATAATAAGCTGTATAGAGTGATAAAAATACATTTGTACGAATTTATTTTTGTGGTGATTATAGCTCCTTAATTGATTCTGGCTGGCGCTATAGAATTAGCTCTCAATAATACAGCCGGCAGTCGAATAAACAGACTATAGGCCCTTATTTCAATGTTGACCGTTAAAAAAAATTGTCTGATAGTAATGTGTGTGTGTATGACTCAGTGGCGTAGTATAACAAAAGTTTTACCATAGCAAAAAACTTATTAATACACTTTATTTAGTATTTATTATTCTTCGATTATTTTTAATAAATAAAAATAGTTTTGTAGGTTTTAGGAGGCTTTTTGCAGGTTTTTCTAAACATATGTTTTTTCTCAGTAATCGTTTTAAGATTATTTACCATCTTGTCTAAAGGCCCACAATGCGTCGCATGGCAAATATTGTCAAATACAGCTCTGACTGATCAAAGCGCTGCTAAGACGTTAATACAGGTCCACTTTTTTCTATGCGGGTTCGGCTTCTCGCCTTTTGTAAATGGACTTCTTAGCAGATTTTTTCGATTGAGGATCAAAGATGAGACGGAGTTTGGACGGCACACAAGCAGAAGCGGAAAACGTTTTCCAAAAATATTTAAAACAGCGTATGTTTAGTAAAACCTTAGACGAGCCTTATGTTATTTTATTCCAAATATTCATGTGGGTGTTTGTGCACGTATTTATTTTGCTCCTGCTTGTTTACAAATAATATAGACTAAATGCCGTTTTAGACGATGTGATTAATTGCACTATTTGTCGTAATTTGCCAAATTAGAGCAGGTTCTATTTTCAAGCGGTTTTTTCCGCAACTTCACTACCAACATTGAATATTCTCATTATCGCCAAAGAATTTTGTATCGAAAAATAGATTTGATTGCCCAAACTGTAATGACGTTTTTTCAGCGTCCATCGTTTTTCATCGCGTACAGCTTATAATTATTTATACATTACTTTTCTGTTCCTTTTTTTTGTTCTTACAATTCATTTATCATTTATGGGGAGCAAAGTAGTGAGCAATTACACCGTTATCGTTTACATGAATTTATTAGCTTGTATTTATCCTACGTATATTGTAAATTTTATATTTTAACATTAACCAGTGAAATATACGGTGACTTCTGTTAGCTTTATTGTAAATTTTGACGGAAGAATCTTAATATATTGGAGAAATAATATTAGTAGCAAAAATAAACATTGTCCAAATTTATAATGTGCTAATAGATCGATCACTCATAAGGTCGATAACCGTACTATATTTTCATTATTTATTAATCTGTGTGGCTAGGATGCAATTAATTATAAGTTTTTACTCCCATTACTCCACTTGGGGTTTTTTTGTTTTTGTGCGATAATTTTTTCATCGAATATATTTTCATTTGCGCGCAAATTAGTACCGTTTTACTTATTTCCATTCGAATCAATATTTATTTTCTTAAATTTTCTGAACGTGCCTTATGTAAACAGAGATTGGTTTTGTACATAGTTTTTTATATGTGGTGTGGTTATTTGTCTACCTACTTATTATTAGACCTAATATGTTAAATAATCTTAGGTAGCTATTCATTAATAAATAAATGTTTCCATTATTCAGCAAGAGTATTTTTTCGTTCCTTCCACAGTCCCCACGATTTTTTCAACCTCAAATGTTCCAGGTTAAAAATGCATCGCCCTGTATAGTGGAAATGCTGAAATCAAAGTTCTTTCACTCAGCACCATCTACCATCAAAGATAAAAGGCTTTTTTATAAATTTTAAGGAATTCTCTCTTCTCCTTCAAAAGCCAATCTCCAAACCATTTTCAATTGATTGGGACGCTCGTCAACAGATGGCGCAGGGCTCCACAAATTAAATTTGTACTTGTAGACATGCTCGCTTAAATCACCAATGCCTAAATATGCCTAAATATGGCGTTGTATAAATATTACTATGTATATAAAAATAATAGAAACGAAATAAAGCCTTCATAATAATAAATTCGGGTACAGTGGGAAATTTGACAATCTCAGGACCGGCTCCAGCCTGTTGGCTGCGCCCCTTGCAAATAAAATTGGAAACGGTAAGAGATGCAAGGTAGGTTAAATGTGGAGCCATAGTGGAGCTTACTATTATGTGCAAAAATATTTTAGTAAAATCAAATCTTATTTTTATTATTTTAATTTTTCCATTGTAATTCCTTTATTTATGAAAATATTTTAATGCGGATTTTTCAGTCTTAGAGCACTTTTTGATGCAGATTTTGAAAAAATAATATTTTTACTAATTCGTGTAGATTTTGAGATATTAACATCAACTAAGAAACTACGAAGTTAAAAATTGTTTTAATTTTCAAGTAGGCCATGTAAAAAAATGTTCCAAATAGATATGTCAAAATTTTGTTTTTCTTATCATTTATCTCGGGTGGCTGTGGATGCTTTGGAAAGCGATTTAGATATATTCGTTTGCTGCATTTCTTGAATTTCGGAAATTCAAAAGGGGACGAAGGATTACTCTAAATTTCGCAAAGCGCACATTTGTGAATATTGGTGCATCCCAAGGTTCGACATTGGGGCCAGTATTGTTTCCATTATTTACGAACGAACCCGAGACAGGGATTTTTCTGTTGTGGTCAATGGTAAGATATTTTTTAGTAACAGATATCAGATATATTGGATAATATACTGAGGTTCAATTGCCATAATGTAATTATTACAATTATGATTAATTACGTCTGGAAATCAATAAAACAACTAAAACTGCCCAAGTGAAAAAATTATTTTAGTTAGTGCTAAGCATCATATTAAAAAATTAAACACAAAATTTGTCTTTGAGTAACTTTTATTATTACTATTATTATTGTTGTTGTTAAAGGATACCTGTTAGCAATAAGTACATTAAGATGTAACGTCCAAATCATCCTCAAATAAAAAGCCATTTCTTTAGGGTACACTTACTGGAACAATAATCTGAAAATAATGATTGATGGTGGTGGTTAAAAGACATTATTTCCCGGCCATATAAAATATAATTTGGCTCTTTTTATGGTCGCCTAAATAAGCACTTGCCCGTGGAGTGTATAATTTTATAGACCATTTTTTGCTACGAACGTAGATTGATATTAAAACATTTTTGTAATGATAAGTTTTTCAGTGGAATTATACAATTTTGGTAGCCACGGCTAAAGTATAGGTTGGGTTTTTAGGATTGCTGTTTTTCTTTCATATTGTCATTTTTTATTTTTCATAATTACACAGCCAGTCGGTGCATAAAAATTCTATAATTGACATGGACGTATACTGTATACTTAACCGACCATAAATTTAATTCTTAAATAATTCCAGTTTATGGTTTGCCTAAGCTGTTACCGGGGCTCCTTGTTAGCCAATCGTAGGCAGAAGAATATATTTAATACGTGTCTGCAGTTTCTTCCTACTAATTTTTTTGCCATTTAAATGCAGCACTAGGTTGGGCAGGAAAAAATTTAAAAATTTAAAGCAGCCCCTGCGGGGCTGTTCCTTTTTCAATTTTTTTTTTTCAAAAAAATAATTTGGGTACCTGTCTGAGGGCTATCTTGTCGTATCAAAAAGTTAAGAGCCACATATTTCAATATCTCAAATAAAAGAACAATTTTTTTTAAGAAGCTCTTGAGTCCATTTGGTCAGGTATTGTAGTCGTCAATAACAAATGAAATGTGTTCATCAAGAGACGGTAGTAAAGCAGCCAGATCGATGATGCATATAAGAAATAATAGCGGCCCCAGTAGTGAGCCTTGTGGTACGCCACGAATAATTAATCCGTATTTAGATATGATTTTGTTCTTACAATATGGAGTTGCGAATTTCATTATTAGTGGTAATAAACCACTATCGGGGTATAATTCTTTAGCGGCTTTTAAAGCACAAATCACATTTCCACAAAAAATTTCGTACGCTAATTTTTAACAACCAGCGCGATAATAACCTGCGTTAAGTAATTCCATAGCTGGCAAGAGCTCAAGGTGGGTTTATTTAGTAAACAAAGGTCGAGCGATGGACATGGGGAGCCCATCAGGCTACCGCGGCAGCCAACGCGGGCGAGCTCGCGTCCCCAAGTCTGACGGGGTCCTAGTTAGGAACCCAGAGGCAGCTCGCACCAGCAGACGCCGGGTCTGTGGGCCCGCATTCCATCCCGAATCATATTTAAATCGTTTTATGCCGAGGTGGAGAGCAGCAGCGGCGAAGGGGGCGCCCATCGAGTTGGCCCGGTTAAGATGAGCCACCCAGGTGTGCGATGACTTGGGTTTGTTTTTCCCGTGTTTGTTAATGACGCCGTGATGAGTGTGTTGGTCGGCCTTTGTTCTGAGATGATAAGTGAAGGGAGCAGCGCACATTCCTCTCTGGTTATCGGACTTCGGGGTGGCCGCGGCAGCTTTGCCACTCCGCCGTGGGCGGCCTCTTCTAATGGGCCCTCTACAAATCAATCAGAGGTTCGCCTCAAACAATGATCTCGCCACATTCCCAAATTCGTACTTGCTGCCTAGCTCGGGCTGTTATTTCGACAAGTCGATTAATTTGCTTAATCGCCGGCTGGATGTATGCCATCGTACGCCTCGATAGCTTCTGGGAACGACGGCCAAGAAGGTTAATACGACACATGAATGTCAAAATAGGAGATAGATATTCCATTTCAACTGACAATTGCTAGAAATGATGCCCTCCATTCTGCAGGCAAGGACGGAACTGAAATTTGTCGTGTTTCTTGAAGGCATTCTTAAAAGCGCAAAACCCTTAGACCATTTCACTTTCAAAAGAACTAGGGTCTCGAAATTTTTTCTGATCAATCAATTAATTAATATTAATATTTGTGAGAAAATCTCTGTCAATTGGCAACTAAATTATAGTAGAAGATTCTATTACTATAGCTCATAAGTTATAATTTGGATAAAAGCTTTTGACACTGCAATCTTTTTTCAGATTAAGCCGAGGGACGTCCATACCATGGACGACAAAGTGCACCTGGAGACGGAATATAACTACTTATATATATAATAGACACTAGTGACATTTATTTGGACATATCTAGTTCACTCTATCGTAGAGAGAACGACCGGTTTCGTCAAACCAGAGCCGAGATCTCGACGAGTATCTTGAGAATATCGTTGTTATTTCTAAAATAGCTTGGGTATATCAAGTGTTAAGGCTTGTAACTGTATTCGGGGATTTTTTGGGCGCTTCGGAGCCCAGAAAAGCAGTTAGTAGGCTCTGGTTTTTTCGTGCGAGTGTAGGTTGCACAAAGATTGGACTATGGGGACGAACCGCTTTAGGGAAAGGAGATAAAGGTATGTATTATTATCTTGTTCAACTATTTTTACTAATTTGTATTTTTCTGTATTGCAGGTAGGTTCCGAACGAGATAGGACATGGTGAAGACATCGTAAGGTAAATATACATAACTACTGTTTATATCTGATTTATTTTGATCGAGAAGGACCACTTTTTGCATAGATATCATATGGTAAAATAAGAAAAGTCTGTTTTTACTAATCTTACAGATGCAAAAATTCGCAATGTCATTTGGTCAAAACGTCATGTCGTCCTTCCCAGATCAAAATAGGCTCTAAAGTGCAGGTTTATTTATTACCGTTCTTCCATCAAATTGACTAAGATTAACAGTAATCAAAAGGTGTTTTTGTTGTTGCAAAAAAAAAATGATTGTATTAATCAGTAATTAACTCACCAGATTATCTAGTAAAATATTTACTTGCCGAGTGAATTGTCAGTTCGTTTGAATGGAAGAATAATCGTTCAATAAGAAAAATGTTTACTGAGTTTTAATCTATTTTTTCTTTTGTTTCAGGGTGAGTGATTGGGATTATATTGTGCCCCCATAGAATGTATCGTAAAGGGGAAAGGGGGTACAAAAGGAAAACGTTTAAAAAATGGTATGCCTTAACCACCATGCATTTATTTAACATTGTTATCTATATCAAAATGTTATGGTAGATAGAGTTGAATTAGAAATGGCTATTGAAAAAATGCTGAGCCTTTTTTTTATTGATCTACAGGGTGATTTATGAGTTTCGCCCAATAATTCTTAAGGTAATATCTTTTAAACTAATCACTAGAATCAGCTCGTATTGTTGGTATATAGTATACTATTAATTGTCAATTTACATGCATAATCAAAGACAGAAAATTCCAGGGCCGGCTCAACTAATTTTTATTTTTAGGGCTCCTATGAAAAATTCAGCCTGTGTATGTGATTTTTAAATTCTAATACTGAATTATGAAATTACATACAAAAATGATCGAAAACATGTATTTTGTTGTTTTGCCACACTTTGGGCGGATTTTAAATAAACGATCAATTTTCGCCAAAATCGAAGGTCGCTACAAAATAAATTTATAAAATTACATTTTCCTCTCTTATTTAAACTAAAATATTTATTATACAAAATTTTGTGATTTCATGGTTGATTAATATGAAATAAATAATCAAAAAAAAAATAACCACATCAGATTAAGTAACCACATCAGATTAAGTAATTTTTATTTCTGAGGTTTCTGTGAAAAAAATCAGTCTGTATACATTTTTCTCAAATTCTGATAATCGTTTATTTAAAATTCGCCCAAAGTGTGGCAAAACAACAAAGTACATGTTTTCGATCACTTTTGTATGTAGTTTCATAATTCAGTATTAGAATTTAAAAATCACATACACAGGCTGAATTTTTCATAGGAGCCCTAAAAATAAAAATTTGTTGAGCCGGCCCTGGAATTTTCTGTCTTTGATTATGCAAGTAAATTGGCAATTAAAGTATATTATATACCCACAATACGAGCTGATTCTAGTGATTAGTTTAAAAGATATTACCTTAAGAATTATTGGGCAAAACTCATAAATCACCCTGTAGATCAATAAAAAAAAGGCTCAGGCTTTTTTCAATAGTCATTTCTAATTCACCTAAGTGAACTCTATCTACCATAACATTTTGTCCCTTTCCTCGTGAATCACCCTGTATAACTATTGATACTGCTTTCTTATCCGCAGGAGAGCCCTCATCATCAAAGATATACCGCAACGTGTGCGTCCTTTAACACTAGCCTAGAAGGTAAGTCCTGTAGTGCAGTTTTACCGTTAGATGATTAACTATTTTCTGCTTTGTTTCATGGCGAGCCTTGGAGACCGACAGTGTTTGTGTGAAACAAGAAGAGGAGTTAATAATGTCACCAATTGAAACTCCACCACACACAGGTGAGGAAATTTTGATCCTATAATTGGCAGCGGTTTTTTATTGTATTTGTAACATTTTGCTCTCATTTACGCTTCTATATATAACGTCAATACGTTTGGCCCTAAAACTGTTTCTTGAGGCACACTCTAGCTAATTATATCCAAAATTCGTTAAATATTATTTTTTTCGCAATTTGGCATTGCCTTACGTGGCGCGCATGACGCAGCAAACACAAATATCGCACATAAATAATGCACTTATGCACTCCGGTTAGTATGCAAACGGAGTATAAAGTATTTATTTATTATTGGAAATTCCATGGTTTCTCTCTGACAAGAGTGATTTCATCGCCGCGGCTCATATTTCGCAAGCATAATTTTACTACTACAAAAATTGTTAACTAGTTTTGACCGAGGTCAGTGGTGGATCTAGGGTGGATACGACAGACAAAAGTGTTTTAAGGCCGAGACCACCTATGCTTAAAGCCGTGTGATAAAATTATAGGGTATAGGATATGAAATAAAATCTGATGCTGTCACATTAAGACCACATTGTTATAAGGTTATTAACTGCCGATGATTCTGTCTCACGGCCTGTTTTAATATTTTTATTATCGCGAAGTGGGGCTTTGCAGGTTTCCGATCCCCACGTAAAAGTCAGAAATAAAAATTGTGTGCTAAAATATTTTTTTATTATAAGATACACTTATTATACTCAAAAATATACTAGAATACTATAAACGGCGTAATAATATTAGAACAAATCGAATAACAATACTCGGAGATTATCGCCGTTTATTATCGCGCGAATGCTTTGAGTCACGGCGAAATAAAAAATTGTAATAAATTAAACATGTGATGACCCAAGATTGTCTCCCGATAATCTTAGAGCATTTTTATAATTGAAATTAAAATAACTTTTTCACTTTTGACAGCTGTCAAATTTTCTGTCAACTGAATAAAAATGTCATTTAATAATTATTTGCACAAATGACTTTGGTACTTAAAAATACATTTTTCTATAGGCTTTGGACGAACTGAATACGAAATTGTCGTAAAAAAATATTATATTTGTTGGTAGGTGCCAAAACTGCTGTCAAATTAAAAAAAATGCAAGTGTGCCTTTCGTAATTTTGAAAATAACGTGAATTCCCATAGAAGAAGTGCTATTAAGTGTTTTGAAATTTGCTAGTTCCATAATTAGATAATAAAATAGTTTTCACTTTTGACAGCTGTCAAAATTTTTCAACTTAATGAAAGTGACATTTTATAATTATTTAAACAAATAACTTAACAAATATTTTTTACTGAATACGAAATTGATATAAAAAAAATATTATGTTGGTTGGCAGATGCCAAAATTGCTGTCAAATTTGAAAATTTACAAGTATATCTTTCGTAATTTTTAAAATAAAGATTTCCATAGAAGAAGATAGGTACATAAAATATTTTAAAATTTTCTAGTTCAGTAATTGATATTAAAATAAAGTCGTAGCCTTTGACAGCTGTCAAAATTTCTGTCAACTTCATAAAAATGCCATTTTATTATTATTTCAAAAAATTTAAGTTTATCGATTTGAGACTGAAATATATTAGATTTTTTTAGCTTCAAGACTCATTTTATAAATTTGGCTTCATTTTAAAGCTAGTCGAGACAAAAGAATCGTGTTTATTGATTTTTTTACAATTTATTGAGGAATTCACTAAATTTTTCCAGGGTCAAAACTTTTTTGTAGTCTTGGCCTAATAATAAAATAGGAAAAGTTGAAAATTCATGTTGTACATTTAGCCTACTTTAAAACTAGTTTATAAGAAATTTTTACCCTATTAATTTTTTATATTTATTCATAAAATTGAAATATTAATACAATGAATTTCATTAAGTGGTAATCACGTTTTGCACATTTGGCCTAAGACCAGGCGACAAGAAATCTTGTTGGTTCCTTTCATTTATCGATATGAAACAGAAATATATTAGATTTCTTTAGCTTTAAGACTCATTTTATACATTTGGCCTAACTTTAATACTAGAAGAAACAAAAGAACCGTTTTCATTGATTTTCTTACAATTTATTTAGTTGAAACAGGAATTTAATAGATTTTTCCAGGGTGAAAACTCCTTTTACACATTTGGCCTAATAATAAACTAACAGAAGCTGAAAACTCGTGTTGAAAATTTAACCTACTTAAAAACCAGCTTATAAGAAATCTTTTTGTAATTTATAGGCTTGAATTACGAATACAATGAATTTTATTAGGTGTAAATCCCATTTTGCACAATGGGCCTAATTTTAAAACTAGACGAAACCATAAGGAATCTTATTGATTTTCTTTCATTTATCGATTTGAAAAAATGCATGAAATTTCTTTAGCTCAACATTCATTTTACACATTTGGCCTAATTTTAAATTTAGAAGAGACAAGAGGTTCATTTTCATTGATTTTTTTACAATTTATAGAGTTGAAACAGGAATTCAATAGATTTATTCTGGTTTAAAACTATGTTTGGAAATTTGGCCTAATAATAAAATAAGTAAAAATGAAAACTCGTACATGGAGCTTACTTTAAAACTGGCTTATAAGAATCTTTACCTTATCGATTCTTTTGTAATTTATAGGCTAGAAATATGAATACAATGAATTTTATTAAGCGCAAATCCCGTTTTGCACATTGGGCCTAATTTTGCAATTAGACCAGGCGATAAGAAATCTCATTGATTTCCTTTCATTTATCGATATGAAACGGAAATACATTAGATTTCTTTAGCTTCAAGACTCATTTTATAAATTTGGTCTAACTTTAAAACTAGAAGAGACAAAAGAATCGTTTTCATTGACTTTTTTACAATTTATTAAGTTGTAACAAAAGTTCAATAGATTTTTCCAGGGTGAAAACTCTTTTTACACATTTGGCCTAATAATAAAATAAGAAAAGCTGAAAACTCGTGTTGCAAATTAACCTACTTTAAATCTAGCTTATAAGATATCTTTGCCTTATCTATTTTTTTATAATTTATATGCTTGAAATAAGAATACAATGAACTTTATTAGGTGCAAATCCCATTTTGCACAATGGGCCTAATTTTGAAACTAGACGAGGCCATAAGGAATATTATCGATTTTCTTTGATTTATCTATTTGAAACAAATACATGAAATTTCTTTAGCTCAACATTCATTTTACACATTTGGCCTAATTTTAAAACTAGAAGAGACAAGAGGTTCATTTTTATTGATTTTATTACAATTTATAGAGTTGAAACAGGAATTCAATAGATTTTTCTGGTTTAAAACTGTGTTTGGAAATTTGGCCTAATAATAAAATAAGTAAAAATGAAAACTCGTACATTGAGCTTACTTTAAAACTGGCTTATAAGAATCTTTACCTTATCGATTCTTTTGTAATTTATAGGCTTGAAATATGAATACAATGAATTTTATTAAGTGCAATTCCGATTTTGTGCATTGGGCCTAATTTTGAAACTAAACGAGGCCATAAGCAATCTTATTGATTTCCTTTCATTTGACGATTTGAAACAGAAATATATTAGATTTCTTTGACTTCTAGACTCATTTTATACATTTGGCCTAACTTTAAAACTAGAAGAGACAAAAGAATATCATTTTTATTGATTTTTTTAAAATGTATTGAGTTGAAACAGGAATTCAACATATTATTTCAGGTTTAAAACTCTTTTTTGCAAATTTGGCCTATTAATAAAATAAGAAAAACTGGTTTTTGAATGTACAATTTTTTAAAATATTAATTTGAAATATTAGCACTATAGATTTTCTCAGGTTGAAAACTCGTGTTCTACGTTTAGCCTACTTTAAACTAACTTTGGATTTCAAATGCGAAACTTTTTTTTGCTTTTGGCCTAACTTTAAAACGATAAAGAACCTTCTTTTAATTTTTATTCAATTTATTTTCTTGAAACGAGAAATATTATTGCGAGCCCAAAACTATACTCATTTGGCCTAACTTTAAAACAAGAAAGGCGATAACAAATCTTTTTTATATAGATTATTTTACAATTTTTGGTTTAAAAATGTGATTTTTTGCGGAAAAATTCATTTTATACAATTTACTCCTGCCTGAACGGTTTTCATTTACTTTCTTATTATTTATTGAGTTGAAACAGGAATTCAGTAGATTTTTCCAGGGTGAAAACTATTTTTACACATTTGGCCTAATAAGAAAAGCTGAAAACTCGTGTTATACATTTAGCCTACTCTAAAACTAGCTTATATGAAATCTTTCCCTTTTCGATTCTTTTGTAATTTATAGACCTGAAATATGAATACATTGAATTTTATTATGTGCAAATCCCATTTTGCACAATGGGCCTAATTTTGAAACTAGACGAGGCCATAAGGAATCTTATTGATTTCCTTTCATCTATCGATTTAAAACAGAAATACATTAGATTTTTTTAGCTTCAAGATTCATTTTACACATTTGGCCTAATTTTAAAACTAGAAGAGACAAAAGAATCGCTTCGTTGATTTTCACATTCCCCAGCTATAAAAATTGGCATTGCACTTAGACAATTGCCTCTCAAAAACATTGCTCACATTCCAGGCTGATTGCTCTGCCTTTTTAATTTCGAAAACTGTCAAACGCATTTGGCATGCCTCGTAAAAGCGCTGCTCCATCCACTGTCGGTTTTCGAAACGCTGTTAGTCACCTCGTAGGAATTCGAGAGCTAATGCTCAATTTGG
This sequence comes from Rhagium mordax, assembly GCA_963680705.1. Classification (NCBI taxonomy): domain Eukaryota; kingdom Metazoa; phylum Arthropoda; class Insecta; order Coleoptera; family Cerambycidae; genus Rhagium; species Rhagium mordax. The sequence continues at coordinate 1,736,769 of OY796660.1, read as the reverse complement.
AGAATCTCTTAATTCCTAGTAACGATTGATCTTCCCTAACAATTTAAGGAATTTCGGGTTGACAAATGCACTGAAATGCCTACCACAGTGTAATGCCGATTGCAACTGCTAGATAAGTAGTTACTGAGTATTTTTACACTCGATTAGTTGTGGCCTCTCGATTTAATGACACCGATTACTTTTAGAATACCCGCACCGATATCGATCTACGGTTCATTTGGGTTTGATGGTTTCGTGTATTTACATGAAAGAGGGGATGTTTCGAACATGACAGTAGTGAGAGAAAGGATTATTTGTTGTATTAGTTTTTTTTCGATTTCTTCCACTTTGGTTTGCATTTTTTGGAGCTTAATATCAAAATCAACGCAGGGGCGCAGGTACAGCAATATAACCCTTGACAATTTTACTGCGACTATTCCTGGTAGAATCACCTGAGGGTGTCAGCGCTTCCTGTCCACGACACTTGCTTATCTAGAAATGTTAATGCGCATATTTTCGAGCACGCCATAAAAATTTTGAGGAATTTTCAGTTACAACTTACAAGAAGTACCTGTTTAAACCTCCCATTGTGCCTTTACAATTTGCGTGATGAATGACCGATTGACAAATAGTTTCATTTATCCCAGTAATATCTAACAAGATAACATTCTTTTCGAATTTTTTTCGCAATACAGCACAGTAAACCGTCGATGAATATGGCAGGTAAACAACGCAGGGATCAGAATTCCTGAGTTTTGTAACATAGGCGCAGCAAGCGGGCAGGAGTAAATTGTACAAAATGAATTTGCATACTTTTTCCGCAAAAAATCACATTTTTAATCCAAAAATTGTAAAATAATCTATATAAAAAAAGATTTGTTATCGCTTTTCTTGTTTTAAAGTTAGGCCAAATGAGTATAGTTTTGGGCTTGCAATAATATTTCTCGTTTCAAGGATATAAATTGAATAAAAATTAAAAGAAGGTTCTTTATCGTTTTAAAGTTAGGCCAAAAGCACAAAAAAGTTTCGCATTTCAAATCCAAAGCTAGTTTAAAGTAGGCTAAACGTAGAACACGAGTTTTCAACCTGAGAAAATCTATAGTGCTAATATTTCAAATTAATATTTAAAAAAATTGTTCATTCAAAAGCCAGTTTTTCTTATTTTATTAATAGGCCAAATTTGCAAAGAAGAGTTTTAAACCTGAAAAAATATGTTGAATTCCTGTTTCAACTCAATACATTGTATAAAAATCAATAAAAATGACATTCTTTTGTCTCTTCTAGTTTTAAAGTTAGGCCAAATGTATAAAATGAGTCTAGAAGTCAAAGAAATCTAATATATTTTTGTTTCAAATCGACAAATGAAAGGAAATCAATAAGATTCCTTATGGCCTCGTTTAGTTTCAAAATTAGGCCTAATGCACAAAATCGGATTTGCACTTAATAAAATTCATTGTATTCATATTTCAAACCTATAAATTACAAAAGAATCGATAAGGTAAAGATTCTTATAAGCTAGTTTTAAAGTAAGCTCAATGTACGAGTTTTTAGCTTCTCTAATTTTATTATTCGGCCAAATTTGCAAAACAGAGTTTTAAGCCAGAATAAATCTATTGAATTCCTGTTTCAACTCTATGAATGGTAAAAAAATCAATAAAAATGAACCTTTTGTCTCTTCTAGTTTTAAAGTTAGGCCAAATGTATAAAATGAGTAGAAGTCAAAGAAATCTGATGTATTTTTATTTTAAATCGACAAATGAAATGAAATCAATGAGATTCCTTATGGCCTCGTCTTGATTCAAAATTAGGCCCAATGTTAGGCCAAGAGCTAGTTTTCAGCTCCTTATTTTATTAGGCCAAAGCTACAAAAAATAGTTTTGACCCTGGAATAATCTTTAGAATTCCTGTCCAAATTCAATAAATTGTAAAAAATCACCAAAAGCGATTCTTTTGTCTCTTCCGTTTTAAAGTTAGGCCAAAGCTACAATACTAGCTCTGCACCTCAAGAAATCTATTGAATTTATATTTTGGGTCTATAAATTACAAGAAATTCCTTATCTGTTCGTTTTTAAACAGACCAAATGTATAAAATAAATTTTCGACGATACATTTATATAAATCGAGAAAAAAATAGGCCCAAGTGCGGTTCCTTGAGGGACACCAAATTGTATATTATCCGATTATAGTCTGTGTTTTAAGTATTATTTCTTCGAGTATGCCAATTAAGATCGATAATTTCCTACGTTTAATGTTGGTTTCTTAACGCGCCCTACGCCAATGCCTATTGGGATGCGTTTTAGCTGGTATGCACTTATTCAGTGATCTAGTGCAGCTTTGGTATTACCTGCAATAAAGTTAAGTGCAAAATCATGCTCGTACCCCACGAGAAATGACTTTACTATTGCGGCTTCCGGTCGGCAGTGTCTTTTCATTCACCTGTCAGAACGAGATGTCATATATAACAGGTTAACTCATCTTTTTCCTTTGCTCTATACCTACGCATTCCTTGCGCACCGTGATTCCACTTAAGGTATTTTTCAGTTATTTACTTCCTAAGTTTCGGTACCTATACCGGATTGTAGAGCCCAGGTTGGTGTTTGATTAAGTTTTTAGCGAGTTGTCGATGGATAATTCGCCAAGTCACAGTCATATCCACCGCAATCAACTAGTCCAAGCATATTAACTAAATCCAAGGGTTATCTGCGAATCCTCGCAGGTAGCTGCCTTAAAAAATTGAATTGTTTTAGAGCACCATACTTAATAAAAATACGATACATAGGTATCTTGTTTATGACTAAATTTGGGCCCAAAAAGATGGTAATTATTTTTCTGTAAAACGAACGCTGATTTTTTTATTTAAGCTCGAGACCAATTATTAAACCACATATTTCTTGCCTCGGTCACAATATATCGTGACTTCGTGCTCGTTTAAAAAAATCAGCGTTAGTTTTACAAAAAAAAAAAAAATCACGAATACCTTTTTTGCTCCTTTCGCCATAAACAAGATCCGTTTAGAGAATTGTCTCAGTTAATAACTAAGCCCCGAAAACCGCAAAAAACTATAATAATACAGAGAAGGCAATTTCTCTTTATTCATTTAGCAACAACATAAGCAAATTGGGTGAGGAAAAAAAACGTTCAAAAATCGCTTCTAGTTTTAAAATTAGGCCAAATGTATAAAATGAATCTCAAACTAAAAAAATCTAACGTATTTCTGTTTCAAATTGATAAATGAAATGAAAACAATAAGATTTCTTATGGCCCCGTCTAGTTTCAAAATTAGGCCTAATGTACAAAATGGAATTTGCACTTATTGAAATTCTTTGTATTCATATTTCAAGTATATACCTACATTACAAAAAAATGGATAAGCTACAGGTTTCTTATGAGATAGTTTTAAAGTAGGTTAAATTTGCAACACGAGTTTTCAGCATTTGTTAGTTTATTATTAGGCCAAATGTGTAAAAAGAATTTTTCACCCTTGGAAAATCTATTAAATTCCTGTTTCAACTCAATAAATTGTAAGAAAGTCAATAAAACCGATTCGTTTCATTGACTTTCTTTCATGTATTTGTTTCAAATCGATAAATCAATAAGATTCCTTATGGTCTCATCTGGTTTCAAAATTAGGCCCAATGTGTAAAATGGGATGTGCACTTATTGAAAATCATTGTATTCATATTTATCGTCTATAAACTTCAAAAAATGGATAAGGTATAAATTTCTTATAAGCTAGTTTTCAAGCAGGCTATTTGTTCAACACGAGTATTCAGCTTTTGTTAGTTTATTATTAGGCCAAATGTGTAAATAGAGTTTTCCCCCTGGAAAAGTCTATTGAATTCCTGTTTCAACTCAATAAATTGTAAGTCAATAAAACCGATTCCTTTGTCTCTTCTAGTTTTAAAATTAGGCTAAATAACATGTATTTGTTTCAAGTCGATAAATCAAAGGAAATCAGTAAGATTCCTTATGGTCTCGTCTGGTTTCAAAATTAGGCCCAATGTGTAAAATGGTATTGGCACTTGATGAAATTCATTGTATTTATATTTCTAGCCTATAAACTCCAAAAAATGGATAAGGTACAGATTTCTTACAAACTAGTTTTCTAGTAGGCTCTAGGCTATTCGTTCTACACGAGTATTCAGCTTTTCTAGTTTTACTTTTAGGCCAAATGTGCAAAAAGAGTTTTCACCCTGGAAAAATCTATTGAACTTCTGTTGCAACTCAATAAATTGTAACAAAGGCAATGAAAACGCTTCTCTTGTCTCTTCTCGTTTTAAAATTAATTAGGCCAAATGTGTAAAATGAATCTTGAAGCTAAAGAAATTTTCATGTATTTGTTTCAAATCGATAAATGAAAGAAAATCAATAAGATTGTTTATGGTCTCGTCTGGTTTCAAAATTAGGCCCAATGTGTAAAATGGGATGTGCACTTATTGAAATTCATTGTATTTATATTTCTAGGCTATAAACTTCAAAAAATGGATAAGGTACAGATTTCTTATAAGCTAGTTTTCAAGCAGGCTATTGGTTCAACACGAATATTCAGCTTTTGTTAGTTTATTATTAGGCCAAATGTGTAAATAGAGTTTTTTCCTCTGGAAAAGTCTATTGAATTCCTGTTTCAACTCAATAAAGTCAATAAAACCTATTCGTTTGTCTCTTCTAGTTTTAAAATTAGGCCAAATGTGTAAAATGATTCTTGAAGCTAAAGTAATTTCATGTATTTGTTTCAAATCGATAAATTAAAGAAAATCAATAAGATTTATTGTGGTCTCGTGAGTCTCGTCTAGTTTCAAAATTAGGCCCAATGTGCAAAATGAGATTTACACCTAATAAAATTCATTGTATTCGTAATTCAAGCCTATAAATTACAAAAAAAATCGATACGACGAAGATTTCTTATAAGCTAGTTTTAAAGTAGGTTAAATTTGCAACACGAGTTTCAGCTTCTGTTAGTTTATTTTTAGGCCAAATGTGTAAAGAGAGTTTTCACCCTTGAAAAATTTATTGAACTTCTGTTTCAACTGAATAAATTGTAAGAAAGGCAATAAAACCGATTCGTTTGTTTTATTTAGTTTTAAAATTAGGCCAAATGTGTAAAATGAATCTTGAAGCTAAAGAAATAACATGTATTTGTTTCAAGTCGATAAATCAAAGGAAATCAGTAAGATTCCTTATGGTCTCGTCTGGTTTCAAAATTAGGCCCAATGTGTAAAATGGTATTGGCACTTGATGAAATTCGTTGTATTCATATTTCTAGCCTATAAACTCCAAAAAATGGATAACGTACAGATTTCTTACAAACTAGTTTTCTAGTAGGCTACAGGCTATTCTATCAACGCGAGTATTCAGCTTTTCTTATTTTATTTTCAGGCCAAATGTGCAAAAAGAGTTTTCACCCTGGAAAAATCTATTGAACTTCTGTTACAACTCAATAAATTGTAACAAAGGCAATGAAAACGCTTCTTTTGTCTCTTCTCGTTTTAAAATTAATTAGGCCAAATTTGTAAAATGAATCTTAAAGCTAAAGAAATTTTCATGTATTTGTTTTAAATCGATAAATGAAAGAAAATCAATAAGATTCCATATGGTCTCGTCTGGTTTCAAAATTAGGCACAATGTGTAAAATGGAATGTGCACTTATTGAAATTCATTGTATTCATATTTCTAGTCTATAAACTTCAAAAAAGGATAAGGTACAACTTTCTTATAAGCTAGTATTCAAGCAGACTATTTGTTCAACACGAGTATTCAGCTTTTGTTAGTTTATTATTAGGCCAAATGTGTAAATAGAGTTTCCCCCTGGAAAAGTCTATTAAATTCCTGTTTCAACTCAATAAATTGTAAGTCAATGAAACCAATTCATTTGTCTCTTCTAGTTTTAAAATTAGGCCAAATGTGTAAAATGGATCTTGAAGCTAAAGAAATTTCATGTATTTGTTTCAAATCGATAAATCAAAGAAAATCAATAAGATTTGTTGTGGTCTCGTGTCTCGTCTAGTTCCAAAATTAGGCCCAATGTGCAAAATGGGATTTGCACCTAATAAAATTCATTGTATTCGTAATTCAAGCCTATAAATTACAAAAGAATCGGTAAGGTAAAGATTTCTTATAAGCTGGTTTTAATGTAGGTTAAATTTGCAACACGAGTTTTCAGCTTCTGTTAGTTTATTTTTAGGCCAAATGTGTAAAAAGAGTTTTCACCCTTGAAAAATTTATTGAACTTCTGTTTCAACTGAATAAATTGTAAGAAAGGCAATGAAACCGATTCGTTTGTCTCTTCTAGTTTTAAAATTAGGCCAAATGTGTAAAATTAATCTTGAAGCTAAAGAAATTTTCATGTATTTGTTTCAAATCGATAAATGAAAAAAATCAGTAAGATTCTTTATGGTCCCGTCTAGTTTCAAAATTAGGCCCAAAATACAAAATGGGATTTGCACTTAATGAAATTCATTGTGTTCATATTATTTCTAGTCTATAAGCTCCAAAAAAGGGATGAGTTACATATTTCAGTTTTTGTTAGTTTATTATTAGGCCAAATCTGCAAAAAAATGGTTTTAACCTTGGCAAAATATATTAAATACCTGTTTCAACTCAATAAATTGTAAGAAATCAATAAAAATTATTCTTTTATCTCTTCTGGTTTTAAAGTTAGGCCAAATGCATAAAATAAGTCTTAAAGCTAAATAAATGTACCTAACATATTTCTGTTTCAAATCGATGAATGAAAGGAAATCAAATTTTCCTACCCCAGCGATTTTAGCGACTGCTCATATAAACTAGCAAAATCTCGCCCCCTCCCAACCCTATCCACACCAAAATACATCAAAATCCCTAATTCATTATCGTCAAATAAAACCCGAATAAGATAAAGCCTTTATACGTTTTTAAAACATCACATATTTCTCTGTGTATAATAAACGTTATGGCTACTAAAACAATTGTAATAAAACGACAAATTTTATTAGGGAATAAAATTTTATCAACCACATTTAAGGCAACGTAATAAACAATGTCACGGGTGGTAAAAAAACTACCATCCGACTTCGGATGCTTCGTACTGGGTGATAATAGGCTTGGACCAACTGCTCGGGACGGTTTTGTACGGGGAGCGCGCCGCAGAAATCAGAAATTATTCATCATTAACTTTTTTGAAGAACACATTTTTACCAGTGCCAATTATTTGCACTCGACGAAATACGTTGCGGGTTAAAACATTAAAAACTCACCCTGTGTAGCGCATTTTTTTCTAAATGTACCACCAAGAGAATTGCAGCAAAAGCTGGCGAGTAGGTGGATTCGCCTCTAGAAATCATTCCTTTATCGCCTGATTCAGTAGCTTAAGTTCTGGTTTAATTTTTATGTGAGTGTATTTAAATACCAATAATTCCAGCTTAAAGCAAATATCAACGAGGATTTGAATAAGTAAATTTAAATTTATAGCCATGTCTCTATTAAGATACAAAATTTATGCTGCTGAACATACTTTTTTACAATTTCAGTTTTTATTGATGAAAGTACAAGGTTTAAAATAACTGTGTGGAATTTTACATAAATTATTTATCAGGTTTTAAATAACAGATGCAATTCATATCGTATAACCAACGTGAGTTGTAGGTATTTAAAGAAAGAAGCGCTAACTTTATACATACTTTATTCAAATTCTAAAAATCGATTTAAGAAATCTAGCCAACTGTGTTTAATGTGCAGGTGTCATTATAGTAATAATAATACTAACGTTTGCTGTGGTATGTCATTTGCTGGAAACGTAAATTTTTTTAAAATGCATTTTGCAGTTATTGGATTGGAATTGGAATTTTTAATTAGTTCACTTAAATATAATCATAGAAGTATTTTTTCCAAATTTTTTTTAAATACTTTATTTTAGTAGTTATCAAAAAAAGGAAAAAAATATTTTATTGGTTTTCTTTTGTTAAATTTCAAACTTTTACCTAAAAATTACTCTTCTTAAAAACTGTCACAAATAAAAATACAAGTAATTGGTGAATAATACAATTTTGGGATGAGATGGGCCAAAGTGGGTCAAATATCAGTGTTAAAATTTTTTATTACGACTGCAAATCGCATTAAAAAAAATTATCTTGCCCATAACTTTTGGTCAACTAAGTATGAGAGGCGGACATATTTTTATTAAATTTTTACGATGATAGTGAAGAAATATTTATTTTTGTATTTTAGTGTTTTGAATATTTTCTTCAATTTTTAATTTTTTTCCTAATATTTTGGATTTATTTAAACAATAAGTATCTTTCTTCACAATTACAAATATCCATATTTGTACTTTACTTAATAATTTAAATATAAAGAAAATTACAATAATTATTTCCAATTAAAAAAAAAATTAAATTGAAAGCATAATTAACTTTGTTTTAATTGTTTGCATTTGTTTGTATTCAAAACATTAATTTAATTTGAAAAATATTAGAAAAACGATTTGAAAAAAGTTTTAAAAAACGAAAACATAATTTAAAAAATGCCAAAATAATTTTTTTTGGTTTTGTAAAGTACCTACATAAAATTTATTGGTCAAAAGTTAATTTCTTTTAAATGCATTTTGCAGTAGTTTTAATAGGATTTTTTTATTAATTCACTAATATAATCATAAAGTATCTTCTCTCATTTTATTAAAATCTTAATTTTTGTAGGTACATTTGTTTACGGTATTTTCTTTTGTTACATTTTGTAGAAAACTATTTCCTAAAAATTACTCTCCATGAAAACTGTCACAAAGAAAAATACAAGTAATTGATTGATTTTAATACAATTTTAGGATACTTTTCATTATTATATGAGTGAATCAAATATCAGTTAAAAATTTTTATTACGACTGCAAAACACTTTAAAAAATATTATCTTGCCAATATTTTTTGGTTAACATACGACAAGAGGACACGTTTTTATTCAATTTTTACGATGATACTAAAGAAATTTTAATTTTTAATTTTTTAATTTTGGTGTTTTTAAAATTTTCTCCATTTTTTCCCTAATATTTTGGATTTATTTAAACAATAAGTGTTTTTCTTGACTATTACAAATATCCATATTTGTACTTTAAGTAATTTAAATATAAAGAATTATTTCCAATCAAAAAAAAAAAAAAATTAAATTATAAGCAAGTTTAATCTAGTAAAAAAATTGCAAAATGAATATCTAGAACTTTAATGATGCATAATTAACTTTGTTTTAATTGTTTGCTTTTGTGTGTATTTAAAACGTTGAATTAATTTCAAAAATATTAGGAAAAAGATTTGAAAAAATTTAAAAAAACGAAAAAATTAAAAAAATTAAAAAATAATTTAAAAAATGGCATAATATATTTTTTTTGGTATTATCGTAAAGTACATAAAATTTATTGACCAAAGGTTAATTTTTTTTAATGCATTTTGCAGTAGTTTTAATAGGAATTTTTTATTAATTCACTTTAAATAATCATAAAGTATCTTTTCTCATTTTATTAAAATCTTAATTTTTGTAGTAAACTATTTCCTAAAATTTACTCTCCATGAAAACTGTCACAAAGAAAAATACAAGTAATTGATCGATTTTAATACAATTTTAGAATATTTTTTATCATTATATAAGTGAATCAAATATCAGTTAAAAAATTTTATTACGACCGCAAAACACTTTTAAAAATATTATCTTGCCAATAATTTTTGGTCAATATACGACAGGGGGACATGTTTTTATTCAATTTTTACGATGATAATGAAGAAATTTTTATTTTAAATTTTTTAATATTAGTGTTTTTAAAATTTTCTCCAATTTTTAATTTTCTTCCTAATATTTTAGATTTATTTAAACAGAAAGTGTTTTTCTTAACAATTACAAATATCCATATTTGTACTTTAAGTAATTTAAATATCAAGAAAATTACAAGAATTATTTCCAATCAAATAGAAAAAAATTAAAGTTTAATAGTAAAAAAAATGCAAAATGAATATCTCGAGCTTTAATGATGCATAATTAACTTTGTTTTAATTGTTTGCTTTTGTGTGAATTCAAAACGTTGAATTAATTTCAAAAATATTAGAAAAAAGATTTGAAAAAAGTTTAAAAAAACGAAAAATAATTTAAAAAATTTAAAAATAATTTAAAAAATGGCACAATAATTTTTTTTTGGTGTTATCGTAAAGTAGGTACATAAAATTTATTAACCAAAAGTTAATTCTTTTAAATGCATTTTGCAGTAGTTTTAATAGGAATTTTTTATTAATTCACTTTAAAATAATCATAAAGTATCTTTTCTCATTTTATTAAAATCTTAATTTTTGTGGGCACTTATAAAAAAAAAAAGAAAAAAACATTTGTTTTGGGTTTTTCTTTTGTTACATTTTGTAGTAAACTATTTTCTAAAAATTACTCGCCATGAAAACTGTTACAAAGAAAAATACAAGTAATTGATCGATTTTAATACAATTTTAGGATACTTTTTAACATTATATGAGTGAATCAAATATCAGTTAAAAAAATTTATTACGACCGCAAAACACTTTTAAAAATTTTATCTTGCCAATAATTTTTGGTCAACATACGACAGGGGGACATGTTTTTATTCAATTTTTACGATGATAATGAAGAAATTTTTATTTTAAATTTTTTAATATTCTTCCTAATATTTTAGATTTATTTAAACAGTAAGTGTTTTTCTTGACAATTACAAATATCCATATTTGTACTTTAAGTAATTTAAATATCAAGAAAATTACAAGAATTATTTCCAATCAAATAGAAAAAAATTAAAGTTTAATACCTAGTAAAAAAATTGCAAAATGAATATCTCAGAGGTTTAATGATGCAGAATTAACTTTGTTTTAATTGTTTGTACTTATTTGTGTATATTCAAAACATTGGATTAATTTTAAAAATATTAGAAAAAGATTTGAAAAACTTTAAAACAACGAAAAAATAATTTAAAAAATAGCAAAATATTTTTTTTGATATTATCGTAAAGTACCTACATAAAATGTATTGACCTCAAGTTAATGGTTTTAAAATGCGTTTTGAAATAGTTTTAATAGCAATTTTTAATTAATTCACTTAAATATAATCATAAAACTATCTTTTCCCATTTAATTAAAATCCATTATTTTTGAAGTTATCAAAAAAAGAAAAGAAATGTTTTTTCTTTTTCCTTTCGGTAGATTTTGTATTTGTATTTTAGTATTTTTGGGGTTTTCTTTAATTTTCTTTAATTGTTTCCTGGCATTTTAGATTTTTGAAATGTTCTCCAATTTGTAATTGTTTCCTAGTATTTTAGATTTATTTAAATAATAATAAGTGGTTTTTTACTAACTAATTTAAATATAAAGAAAATTATAATAATTATTTCTAATCGTCGAATAAAAAAAATTAATATGTTTAAATGATTAAATGTAATTATGTATCATTAACTTTTTCTAATTGTTTGTCTTTTGCGTGTATTCAAAACATGGAAATAATTAAATACTGGAAAAAAATAAGAAAGTCACAAAATTTTAGGAAACGAAAAAATGGGTTAAAAATAGCAAAATAAAAAGAATTCATATTTATGGAGCGAAGGTATATTTTTTTTAAATTGCATTTTGCAAACATTTTAATGGGAATACCTACTTAATTGATTCACTTAATATGATCATAAAAGTATCTTTGCCAAAATTGTATTTAAATCCGTTATTTGTGAATTTATTAAAAAATAGGAAAAACTTTGTTAAATTTTTTTTCTCTTTTTTAAATTTGCAATAAACTTATCAAGTTTTAACAACGCCACGCAGTTTTGTAGGAAAATTTACAAGTTAAAAAAATCGCAGCTTCCTTTCAATCTCCTTCTTCCTGAAAATTACAACAGCTAGGATTAAAGAAATACTGTAAAAAATAATTGAGTAAAAAAGCTTAATTTCAATCACAGCTACATGATTACACAATTAAAAAATCCCCGTATCTAAACTTCTTAAATAGAATTCGTTTATTCCCCTGCTCGAGATACGCCCATTATCAGCCTCAATTATATCTCTCACAAAGTCGTTCCCTTAACAATCCTAATAAAAAATTATCTCGCTCGGCCGAGATATTTAGACCACTCTGACATTTCAGAGATTGTGTCTAAAGGACCAATTTGAGTGGTGGTAAACGATAAAACTTTTGTGTGAATTATTAGGAATCCTTCCTTGTCCTTACTAATTTGTCTTGCTTGTCTTTTGTACGGTTGCGCTCTCGATTGTTTATATGTGTTTATCAGCAGAAGTGGGCTTCGAAAAGATGGGACCGCCGATAAGGACGCAAGAATGCCATTTTTTGGTTCTTCGGTAATACAAAAATCGTGTTAGGGAACACACAGAGCAACATCTCAACTACCGCTTTTGGGCATAAAAATAGACGCGTACGAGGACGACGCAATCAATAATGGAACGGAAAAGTATACATGGTGTTTTTTTAAATTTTCTATTCATAAGCGAAGGATATGAGCCAAAGACATTTTTCGTTTGATGTCAAAAAATTATCTAGTGTTTTACGGAGATATTTATTTCCGGAGGCTGCGACTTGTTTCTCTTTTATCGTGAACAATTAAAATGCCGCGTTCTAAGCCATTAAAAAAATATGAATGAAGTTAGATCCGAATTATGGTGATCGTCGATAGTTACGTTCGTACATAAAAATTAAATTATTGTATTAGTGTATGCGAGCGTAATCGGGCCTGAGAAAATGCGTATAAAACATGGGAATCCATTAAAAAGAATGTCGTAGCTGGACCCCTAACCAGTCACAACAAGTACCGAGCGGTAAAAACAAAGACTTGGTAACCTTAGGTGGTACGAAATCATATCCCTCATCATTTTTGACGGACCGGCCTTAAATAATTTATCTGCCGGGACAGAACACGGGTTTACAATTATATAAAATATCGACCACCAGCGGCTATAAACAAGAACGTAGGCACGTAGTTAGTATTTGATGACAAAACAGAAACAGTTTTTGTGGTATTATCTTATTAATTATTTGATTTAATTTATAATGACTTGTTTTCGTCGCATGACACAGACTGCTTGGCTGAGGCAAATGTACTTTGACCCCGCTTCATTTTGCTGCAGAAACAAGTTAATCTGTTTTTTGGCCTCGTTCGTAATTATGAGATAGAATAATAACGACCTTATTTTTACGAATGTACAAGTCGAAGTTTATTTTATACAACGCCAATAAAGAAATTGAAACAAAATAAAACATAATTTGGAAGTATGATTTTTTTTACCAATTTTAATAGCTTAATCTTCCCTATGAGTCGTGAATTTTTCGAGATATCGAGCTGTAGTCTAGTCCATTCGATTCGTCTCATTTTTCTCTATCTCCATGAATTTTTGGAGAATTTTAAATGAAATAATAAGAAAAATCCCCAGGTAAGGATTTGTTTTATCGGAAAAAAATTGTCTTAAAAAAAATCTGAAAAAATTCATGGTGATAGAGGAGAACAAGACGAAGCTGATTACGTAGTTTGCAGTACGATATCTCATTCAACTAAAAATATATAAGTCCGCAATCGTGGACAAAATTAGCACAAAACGATAGGTTTGCTTTAAAAATCGATATCTCCGAAACGAATGACGGTATCTTGCTCCGGTTTGCTTTAATTGTTTTCTCGTATATTTCGTACCAGGAATTTTTTTCCAGCCTGTAGTGGTAACTCTTTTTTTGTTAAAGCGAGATTGATCGGAACAACGTATTTTTTCCTAAGCAAATGTTTATAATGTTACACCTTCACTGTCCGACGTCTGCAAACTTGTTTTATCGGAAAAAAATTGTCTTGAAAAATTCTCGTCTTCTTTTCTACGACAAGAGGCAAGGCCGCAGTGACATTAATTTCTTGTGTGCCGAAATTTAATAATTCGTAGCTTTTATAAGGCTCTATCTTCACAACGGAATGAGGTATCGAGCGAAAGATTACTTTATTCGATTCGTCTCGTCTTGCTCTAGCTCCATGATTTTTTTGGTAATTTTCAAAGAGAATTTTCTTTCGATAAGAAAAATCCCTTATCAAGGGATTTTTCTTATTAGAAAGAAATTTTTATTAAAGGTTCACAAAACTTCACGGGGATAGAGAAAATCTTTTTTCCTACAACAAGAAGGTCTTTCAAGCCTGACCATCACCCACACACCGCTGGTCAGACTTCGCCTATCTATTTTTTCTTATAGATAAAAAGTCGTCTTTAAAGTGTCGTGTACGGAAAGTTAATAATTCGTAACCTTTAAAAATCCCGAATTTTACTATCGAATAACACCGAGCTGCGATTTTTTTCTTATAAAAAAAATCCCTTTTAAAAATTTATATATGAAAATAGAATAATTCGGAACCTTAAAAAATCCCTATCTTTATTATCGAATGAGATATTGAGCTGCCGTCTATTCCACTCGATTCGTCTTACCTGTCTCTATCACCATGATTTTGATGCAGATTTGCAACGAGATTTTTTTTTTCGATGAGAAAAATCCCTACTACGGTACGGTTTTTTCTTATTGAAAAAAATTCTTTATAAAAATTCATGTGCGAAAATTTAATAATCCGTAACCTTTAAAAATCCCTATATTTACTATAGAATGAGAAACGGCAGCTCAATTGGCCTTGTCTTTCTCTATCATCATGATTTTGTTGCGGATTTTCAATGAGCTTTTTTCCCCAATAAGAAAAATCCCTACTACGGCACGGTTTTTTCTTATCGATAAGAATTCTTTATAAAAATTTATGTACGAAAATTTAATAATGGTAACCTCTATCGTCATGATGTTACAGATCTTTACAGAGATTTTTTTTCGATAAGAAATATCCCCACGTACTTGTTTTTTTCTTATCGAACAAAAGTATAAAAATTCATGTATGAAAATTTTATAATCCGTAACCTTTAAAAATCCCTATCTTTTCGATTCGTCTTGTCTTTCTCTATCATCATGATTTTGTTGCGGATTTTCAACGACCTCTTTTCCTCACTAAGAAAAATCCCTACTACGGTACGGTTTTTTCTTATCGAAAAAAATCTCTTATAGAAATTCATGTACGAAAATTTAATAATCCGTAATCTTTAAAAATCTCTAGCTTCATTATCGATTGAGATATCAAGCTGGCGTTTATTCCACTCGATTCGTCTTGTCTTTCTCTATCATCATGATTTTGTTGCGGATTTTCAATGAGATTTTTTCCCCAATAAGAAAAATCCCTACTACGGTACGGTTTTTTTTATCGAAAAAAATCTCTTATAGAAAGAAATTCATGTACGAAAATTTAATAATCCGTAATCTTTAAAAATCTCTAGCTTCATTATCGATTGAGATATCAAGCTGGCGTTTATTCCACTCGATTCGTCTTGTCTTTCTCTATCATCATGATTTTGTTGCGGATTTTCAACGACCTCTTTTCCCCAATAAGAAAAATCCCTACTACGGTACGGTTTTTTTTTATCGAAAAAAATCTCTTATAGAAAGAAATTCATGTACGAAAATTTAATAATCCGTAATCTTTAAAAATCTCTAGCTTCATTATCGATTGAGATATCAAGCTGGCGTTTATTCCACTCGATTCGTCTTGTCTTTCTCTATCATCATGATTTTGTTGCGGATTTTCAACGACCTCTTTTCCCCAATAAGAAAAATCCCTACTACGGTACGGTTTTTTTTATCGAAAAAAAAATCTCTTATAGAAATTCATGTACGAAAATTTAATAATCCGTAATCTTTAAAAATCTCTAGCTTCATTATCGATTAAAATATCAAGCTGGCGTTTATTCCACTCGATTCGTCTTGTCTTTTTCTATCATCATGATTTTGTTGTGGATTTTCAACGATCTTTTTTCCCCAATAAGAAAAATCCCTACTACGGTACGGTTTTTTTATCGAAAAAAATCTCTTATAGAAAGAAATTCATGTACGAAAATTTAATAATCCGTAATCTTTAAAAATCTCTAGCTTCATTATCGATTGAGATATCAAGCTGGCGTTTATTCCACTCGATTCGTTTTGTCTTTCTCTATCATCATGATTTTGTTGCGGATTTTCAACGATCTTTTTTCCCTAATAAGAAAAATCCCTACTACGGTACGGTTTTTTTTTTATCGAAAAAAATCTCTTATAGAAATTCATGTACGAAAATTTAATAATCCGTAATCTTTAAAAATCTCTAGCTTCATTATCGACTGAGATATGAAGCTGGCGTTTATTCCACTCGATTCGTCTTGTCTTTCTCTATCATCATGATTTTGTTGCGGATTTTCAACGACCTCTTTTCCCCAATAAGAAAAATCCCTACTACGGTACGGTTTTTTCTTATCATCGAAAGAAATCTCTTATAGAAATTCATGTACGAAAATTTAAAATCCGTAATCTTTAAAAATCTCTAGCTTCATTATCGATTGAGATATCAAGCTGGCGTTTATTCCACTCGATTCGTCTTGTCTTTCTCTATCATCATGATTTTGTTGCGGATTTTCAACGAGCTTTTTTTCCCAATAAGAAAAATCCCCATTACGGTACGGTTTTTTCTTATCAAAAAAAAATCACGTATAAAAATGTATGTACGAAAATGTAATAATCCGTAACCTTTAAAAATCCCTATTTTTACTATCGAATGATATATCAAACGGCAGCTCGATTCTTCTTGTCTCTCTCTATCATCATGATTTTGTTGTTTCTTCTTATCGAAAAAAATCCCTTATAAATATTCATGTACGAAAATTTAATAATCTGTAACCTTTAAAAACACCTATCTTCAACATCGAATGAGATATCGAGTTGCGGTTGACTCCTTTCAATCATTTCATTACTAATTTCCCGATAAGAAATATCCCTGGGGACTTTTCTTATCTTTTCGTTTTTTTGTTAAGTTTATGTTCTAAACAAAACAAATACTAGTGAGGATTGATGTTGCTTGTTTTCACTGCACACTTCTGGAACTTGTGACGAAATGATATTCAACAGAAGACCAATTACCATAACGAATGAACAGTTAATTGATTTGATCTTTATTAGATGGACCTTTTTATTCGAACGCAGATAAAAATATATTTTATACACTTAATAATCAGATATGCCATTCTTACGTAATTATTTCGTCACTCATCGCCACTCAGTCAGGTGTTGAGTACAAAACCAATAAGGAAGGATAGCTCCGATGCGATAATAAAATTGAATCGTACACATATGTGGAAACTAATAAGCGAATCTGTCAACTTGAAATAAATAAATAATAGATTTCTTGCTATAATTGTCGCTGCCAACGCTCGGGTACTATTGCATTTCACGATATGAAAGGCAGACCTCTTTGCATTTGTCACACATTAAAAATCGTTATGTATCGTTTAGCGAGCGCATCTACTCTTAAAGATGTATAATGGTACCTTCAAACTCGTTGAAAAAGAAACCATTTAACACCGGACAGTTAATACCTATGTGGCTGTATGTAATTCAGGATGCCATGCGGGCATAAAAGAATACAGTTGGGTAGTTTGCTTTCACACATTAGTGCCTTAATACACCTCATAGGAATGTCATATGCACACAACAGTTGTTGGCTGATGTTAATTTGTTTATTCAGTAGTAACTGCGGTTTAACAGGGGAAATGCTACCGGAAATCGTAAACTCGACTAGGCTTTTATAGTACTCTGATTTAACAGATTTTATTTATTTATTTAGAAACCAGCGCAGCAGACAAAACTGCAATAATATAGATTTTTAAATAGATTTTGTTTTAGTAAGAAATATCCCTTTTTATAGAAAAGAACAATCTCACAAAAACCTTTAGCTGTACAACTTGGATAGATAATCTGATGAGATAGAGATAGATCCGCGTCTATATTCTAATTTATATCTTTACTATTGAATGAGATATCGAGCTGTGACGTACTAAATTCGATTCGTCTCATTTCTCTATACTTCTGTGAATTTTTACAGGATTTTTAAAGAAATAATAAGAAAAATCCCCACTTGGGGATTTTTTTTATTGGTAAAAGAATTATCTTCAAAAATTCCCAAAATATTCACGGAGATAGGGGAGAACAAGACGAAGGTGATGACGTAGTTCGCAGTTCGCTATCTTATTCAACTGGAATGATATAGGTCTACCAAATGTACCATATTGAATAATCCGAAACATTTAAAACCCCTATCTTCTCTATCCAATGAGATATCGAGTTGTAGTCTAGTCCATTCGATTCGTCTAATTTTTCTCTATCTCCATGAATTTTTCAGAGAATTTTAAAAGAAATAATAAGAAATATCCCCAAGTAGGGATTATTTTTATTGGTAAAAGAATTATCTTCAAAAATTCCCAAAAAATTCACGGAGATAGGGGAGAACAAGACGAAGGTGATGACGTAGTTCGCAGTTCGCTATCTTATTCAACTGGAATGATATAGGTCTACCAAATGTACCAAATTGAATAATCCGAAACATTTAAAACCCCTATCTTCTCTATCCAATGAGATATCGAGTTGTAGTCTAGTCCATTCGATTCGTCTAATTTTTCTCTATCTCCGTGAATTTTTCAGAGAATTTTAAAAGAAATAATAAGAAATATCCCCAAGTAGGGATTTTTTTTATTGGTAAAAGAATTATCTTCAAAAATTCCCAAAAAATTCACGGAGATAGGGGAGAACAAGACGAAGGTGATGACGTAGTTTGCAGTTCGCTATCTTATTCAACTGGAAAGACATAGGTCTACCAAATGTACCAAATTGAATAATCCGAAACATTTAAAACCCCTATCTTCTCTATCCAATGAGATATCGAGTTGTAGTCTAGTCCATTCGATTCGTCTAATTTTTCTCTATCTCCGTGAATTTTTCAGAGAATTTTAAAAGAAATAATAAGAAATATCCCCAAGTAGGGATTATTTTTATTGGTAAAAGAATTATCTTCAAAAATTCCCAAAAAATTCACGGAGATAGGGGAGAACAAG
The DNA here is from genome assembly GCA_963680705.1 of Rhagium mordax. Taxonomy (NCBI): domain Eukaryota; kingdom Metazoa; phylum Arthropoda; class Insecta; order Coleoptera; family Cerambycidae; genus Rhagium; species Rhagium mordax. Next base: position 1,717,855 of record OY796660.1, on the reverse strand, counting down.
ACGAAGGTGATGACGTAGTTCGCAGTTCGCTATCTTATTCAACTGGAATGATATAGGTCTACCAAATGTACCAAATTGAATAATCCGAAACATTTAAAACCCCTATCTTCTCTATCCAATGAGATATCGAGTTGTAGTCTAGTCCATTCGATTCGTCTAATTTTTCTCTATCTCCGTGAATTTTTCAGAGAATTTTAAAAGAAATAATAAGAAATATCCCCAAGTAGGGATTATTTTTATTGGTAAAAGAATTATCTTCAAAAATTCCCAAAAAATTCACGGAGATAGGGGAGAACAAGACGAAGGTGGTGACGTAGTTTGCAGTTCGCTATCATATTCAACTGGAAAGACATAGGTCTACCAAATGTACCAAATTGAATAATCCGAAACATTTAAAACCCCTATCTTCTCTATCCAATGAGATATCGAGTTGTAGTCTAGTCCATTCGATTCGTCTAATTTTTCTCTATCTCCATGAATTTTTCAGAGAATTTTAAAGGAAATAATAAGAAATATCCCCAAGTAGGGATTTTTTTTATTGGTAAAAGAATTATCTTCAAAAATTCCCAAAAAATTCACGGAGATAGGGGAGAACAAGACGAAGGTGATGACGTAGTTTGCAGTTCGCTATCTTATTCAACTGGAATGATATAGGTCTACCAAATGTACCAAATTGAATAATCCGAAACATTTAAAACCCCTATTTTCTCTATCCAATGAGATATCGAGTTGTAGTCTAATCCATTCGATTCGTCTAATTTTTCTCTATCTCCAAGAATTTTCAGAGAATTTTAAAGGAAATAATAATAAAAATTCCCACGTAGGGTTTTGTTTTATCGGAAAAAAATTATCTTTACAAATTCTCAAAAAAACATGTTTTTTTTCTTATTTATATATTGAGTTGAAAGAAATACGTACTTATTCTTCTTCGGTACGATTCATCTTTTTTAGAAACTGATTGATTTTATCTCACCTATCCTGATTTACATGGAAGTAACTACAAACACCTAGTCCAGTTGACGATGGCCCGCACGAATAAATCCGCTACAGTAGCGAGGTCCGTGTGCTTAGCTAAGTGGTTTTTCTTAAAGACCGCCTGCCTGGTTACACAACAATGGTTGTCTCCGTTTGAAAGAAAATATTGAAAAACAATCTCACATGTGTTTACAAGTACTAAACGGTCAAACCACCATCCTATTTACAAAATTATCTAGGAACCAGTTTAGGTGTTAATGGCTGTTTGTTTTCCATCCCAACTAGGTCTATTTCCTTTTCGTATTAAGAGATATCTATTCGTGTATAGAAATGGTAATTCTTTCTTAAAAGGCCGCGCAGGGAGGTCCGTCAAATAAAAGAGATGCTCGGATGGATTATGGAATCATTTGTATAAGTAATAAGGCAATCGACAATTCCTTTCGCTTGCAATTCTCTTTATTTAGATGCATAGGAATCGTAAATTGCTTGTTGACAAAATTATGCACACGCTGCATTTTTCAGTTCTTCATAAATATTAATTAACAAGTTACCTACGTTTTACTTGATATAAACTTGGCCTCACGCCTCGGTTCGTTTAAAGAATGCGCGATTCTTCTTACTAGTTGAATAAATTATTTTGAATATAATTGCGTAAAAATTCGCTCACCAGTCACTGGTTTGGAACCTGATGATGTCTTATTTATGGCCCAAAGGACCCAGTTTATTAGGGAGAGTGAAGAGTTCTTAATAAATTAGGGGATTTTTGAATATTTTTTAAGTAAGTAGATATGCGTTGGGAGAATGTAATGGTTTCTCAGTAAGCCAAAAGCTCTATTATTGACTATTGATGAGGCTTAGACGATGTACCAAATTTATTAATCCATATCATTTAAAAATCTCTATTTTCTCTATCCAATGAGATATCGATCTGTAGTCTAGTCCATTCGATTCATCTTATTTTTCTCTATCTCCATGAATTTTTGGAGAATTTTAAATGAAATAATAAGAAAAATCCCCAAGTAGGGATTTTTTTTATCGGACAAAATCGATCTTAAAAAAGTCTCAAGAAATTCGTGGAGATTAAGAGGACCAAGATGAAGCTGATTATGTAGTTTGCAGTACGATATCTCTTGTCTATTGTTGAGGCTTAGAAATTACCTTCATGGTGCAAGTAGAGGTGTTCGAAATTTTTGGATTGGAGTGACATACCAAGCTGTAGTCTAGCCCATTCGATTCGTCTCATTTTTCTCTATCTCCATGAATTTTTAGAGAATTTTAAACGAAATAATAAGAGAAATCCCCATATAGGGATTTTTTTTATCGGAAAGAAATTATTTTAAAAAATTCTCAAAATTCATGGCGATAGAGAACCAGATGAAGCTGATTATGTAGTTTGCAGTGCTACAGCTCTTGACTCTTGTTGAGGCTTAGAAGTGTTCTTCATGGTGCAAGTAGGGTTCGAAATTTTTGGATTTTAATGAGATATCAAGTTGTAGTCTGGTCTATTCGATTCGTTTCATTTTTCTCTATCTCCATGAATTACTGGAGAATTTTAAATGAAATAATAAGAGAAATCCCCATGTAGGGATTTTTTTATCGGACCAAATCTATCTTAAAAAAGTCCCAAAAAATTCGTGGAGATAAAGAGAACCAAGATGAAGCCGATTATGTAGTTTGCAGTGCGATATCTCTTGACTATTGTTGAGGCTTAGAAATTACCTTCATGCTGCAAGTAGAGGTGTTCAAAATTTTTGGATTGGAGTGAGATACGAAGCTGTAGTCTAGCCCATTCGATTCGTCTCATTTTTCTCTATCTCCATGAATTACTGGAGAATTTTAAATGAAATAATAAGAGAAATCCCCATGTAGGGATTTTTTTATCGGACAAAATCTATTTTAAATAAGTCCCAGAAAATCCGTGGAGATAAAGAGGACCAAGATGAAGCCGATTATGTAGTTTGCAGTACGATATCTCTTGACTATTGTTGTGGCTTAGAAATTACCTTCATGGTGCAAATAAATGTGTTTGAAATTTATGGGTTGGAATGAGATATCAAGCTGCAGTCTAGTCCATTCGAATTGTCTCAATTTTCTCTATCTCCATGAATTTTTGGAGAATTTTAAATTAAATAATAAGAGAAATCCCCATATAGGGATTTTTTTTATCGGAAAGAAATTATTTTAAAAAATTCTCAAAAAATTCATGGCGATAGAGAACCAGATGAAGCTGATTATGTAGTTTGTAGTGCTACAGCTCTTGACTATTGATGAGGCTTAGAAGTGTTCTTCATGGTGCAAGTAGGGTTCAAAATTTTTGGATTGGAATGAGATATCAAGTTGTAGTCTGGTCTATTCGATTCGTTTCATTTTTCTCTATCTCCATGAATTACTGGAGAATTTTAAATGAAATAATAAGAGAAATCCCCATGTAGGGATTTTTTTATCGGACCAAATCTATCTTAAAAAAGTCCCAAAAAATTCGTGGAGATAAAGAGAACCAAGATGAAGCCGATTATGTAGTTTGCAGTGCGATATCTCTTGACTATTGTTGAGGCTTAGAAATTACCTTCATGCTGCAAGTAGAGGTGTTCAAAATTTTTGGATTGGAGTGAGATACCAAGCTGTAGTCTAGCCCATTCGATTCGTCTCATTTTTCTCTATCTCCATGAATTACTGGAGAATTTTAAATGAAATAATAAGAGAAATCCCCATGTAGGGATTTTTTTATCGGACAAAATCTATCTTAAAAAAGGCCCAAAAAATTCGTGGAGATAAAGAGGACCAAGATGAAGCCGATTATGTTGTTTGCAGTACGATATCTCTTGACTATTGTTGTGGCTTAGAAATTACCTTCATGGTGCAAGTAGAGGTGTTTGAAATTTATGGGTTGGAATGAGATATCAGGCTGTATATTCTAGCCCATTCGATTCGTCTTATTTTTCTCTATCTCCATGAATTTTTGGAGAATTTTAAATGAAATAATAAGAGAAATCCCCATATAGGGATTTTTTTTATCGGAAAGAAATTATTTAAAAAAATTCTCAAAAAATTCATGGCGATAGAGAACCAGATGAAGCTGATTATGTAGTTTGTAGTGCTACAGCTCTTGACTATTGATGAGGCTTAGACGTGTTCTTCATGGTGCAAGTAGAGGTGGTTCGAAATTTTTGGATTGGAATGAGATATCAAGTCGTAGTCTGGTCTATTCGATTCGTTTCATTTTTCTCTATCTCCATGAATTACTGGAGAATTTTAAATGAAATACTTAATAAGAGAAATCCCCATGCGTAGGGATTTTTTTATCGGACAAAATCTATCTTAAAAATGTCCCAAAAAATTCATGGAGATAAAGAGGACCAAGATGAAGCCGATTATTTAGTTTGCAGTGCGATATCTCTTGACTATTGTTGAGGCTTAGAAATTACCTTCATGGTGCAAGTAGAGGTGTTCAAAATTTTTGGATTGGAGTGAGATACCAAGCTGTAGTCTAGCCCATTCAATTCGTCTCATTTTTCTCTATCTCCATGAATTTTTAGAGAATTTTAAAAGAAATAATAAGAGAAATCCCCATGTAGGGATTTTTTTTATCGGAAAGAAATTATTTTAAAAAATTCTCAAAAAATTCGTGAAGATAGGTAAAGAGGACCAAGATGAAGCTGATTATGTAGTTTGCAATACGATATCTCTTGATTATTGATGAGGCTTAGAAATGAGCTTCATGATGCAAGTAGAGGGTTCGAAATTTTTGGATCGGAATGAGATATCAAGCTGTAGTCTAGTCCATTCGATTCGTCTCATTTTGATCTATCTCCAATAATTTTTAGAGAATTTTAAATGAAGGAATAAGAGAAATCCCCATGTAGGGATTTTTTTTATTTTAAAAATATGATCTTAAAAAATCTCAAAAGATACTACTTCCTCGGTAGTAAAGGTCTGAAATGAAAAATAATATTCTTTACTAGATTCGGATAACTCTTAAACAGTTCAACAATTTTTATACAGGGTGCACCAAAATGTGTAAAAAGTAATTTAAAATCGTATATAGCAGAAAATAATTTCGTTATAAATTTCAATCTGGCTCGTAGCGTATGCGTTTTATTTGATCGGGAAGTTGAAAAATGACGATTAATTTACATAGAACAGGTTGCTGCTGGAGAAATTTTAATAAGATCTCTTATCTAAGAAAGTAATTTTCACCACTTAAAACAACAATTTACGGCCGTAGCGTGTCGGGCAAACATACTTCAAATTCTAGCACACTTATTAACAAAATATTTCATAAAGTACGTGTCTCGATGGTATTTCAAAACTTCTGCCGCGCCGGCGGCGACGAAATTCTTATCTTTTTATATCATCTTTTGTAATTTAAATATAAAATCGATAATCGGTAAATCAACAAGAAATAGTAATGATCCCGTCTACAAAACCGTCTGAGATGCTCACAGATCCATATTGGGTGCGAGACGAGAACACACCTGTCCGTTCTTCACTCGTCTTCCTTTTCTGCCAACCTTTTAACACCTGGCCAACCGAGACTTACCGTTTATAGATACTATTTTTATCAATCACGTAATCTACCCGTCCGACATACCACCATGTTTCTTTTTCTGATCAACATCTTTGGATGTGTTTTTTATTGGGCATATAAGTATGATATTTATCTACATCACGTACCGTGTTATTTGCCTCGGCTACAAGATTTGATGCTTACCATAAGAAATTTGATGGCCAATTATGTGGAAATTAGAGGTTTTATGGGCGTCGTTGCCGAGTCCACTTTTTTAATTAGTTTTCGCCATATTTCGCGACCGCTTTATGCGACTCCACAAATTGTAGCGTTTCTTCTTATATATCGACGTACGGGCAGATGCCTTATTTTGAAATCCTCGAGGTTATTACCGGCTTGTTGCACGCCAGCGTTGCCAATCGTCAAATGATTACATCGTATGTCCTTCGGTTCAGGAAAAAATGCGAAACATTTTATTTTATGCAATTATTAATTTTCTTATTTTTCGTCTTGAAAATTGTCCAAAAGAAATATTTTACAACTGAGAGTTACAAGTATAGTACCAATATACCTAGGTGAGATAGCAATCCTCTTGGTCAATAAAATTAAAAAAAAAAAAATAATAAAATTAATGAATAATATTTCATAGTCCGTATTCAAAGGTTCCTGCGCTTACGTATCGTTGAAGTCTCCGAGTTAAATAATTTAAACTACGTCCTGCCGTTGAGTTTTGAAGGGTTTTTACTTTATCATCGACTTATTTTTGACTAGCTTATACATAAAAGACATTCCTGAGAATGTTAAAGATACTTATACCGGGTGGACCAAAAAATTTTGCACTTTTTTCATTTGCCCAGAACTTTTTTGTTTATTAGCCGATTTTAATCAACTAGGTGTCGTTGGTTAGAGAAAAGAATGGACTGTCGACGAAAAATTTCAATTATGTATACTTATATTTTTATTGAGGTGTAGATCTATTGCTTATAATTGTAATGCACATTTCCCAGATGGTAACGCGATCGAAATTTATCGCGTACGGCTTCATTTCGTTTATACGCTGATCGCTGATTTAAAGAGTCGTTTTCAGTTTCCACTGTTAACTAGAAGCAACTCGAAGTTTCAACATAACATCGACTCGATGTATACGCACATATAAATGTACAGTAAATCTATATAGGTGAGTGAAGAGATGATTGCAAGATGTGAGTTGAAGGTGGAGTATCGCATAAGGGGGGAAGCAGGGGCTTCGGGCAGCCAGGTGCACAGCCCGGGGCCCCGCATTCCGGACAAAACACGCGCTGTTTGCTCATCCTCGCGGTCATGGGCGTTCGTTGGGGGGAACTGGGCAGCGGGCAGACGGACCCGTTCCGCGGAATGGCGTTATGGACTGTTTACGGTTGCTTCCAGGAATCCGAGGCGATTGCCGGGCTTGTTTCGATCCCCTTGCGGAAATGCTGCTGGTATGGGCAGCTTGCGACGCAATTTTCTTCTGTGGACTTTCTGGAATTCCCCAGAAGTCACGAAGGGGGAAAAATCTTACAAGCTTATATACGAATGGTTTTAAAATCGAAAGAAACAACCAATTACCTAGATGTGGAAGCTATGGGAATTATTTTTGGGTACGCTAAGCCAAAAAAGGGAGAGTGTGACTGAAGAAGATTATACTATAATATATTTTCTCTATACAAAAGATTCCTCAAATTCTAGCGTTAACAATTGTGAAGTAATCGCGATAATTGGGGACTAGGGAGGAAAATGTGTACTTTCCTCCCGTCATCATTTGTTGCACATTTCTTTTCACTACTATTTTCACTGAAGAATCACAGAAGATTCCTCAAATTCTAGTGTTAACAATAATTGTGAAGCAATCGTAATAATTAGGGACTAGGGATGAAAATGTAGGTATAAGTTCCTCCCGTGATCATTTGTTGCACATTTCTTCCACCACCATTATGATTGAAGAATTTTTTGGGCAAAATATTTCTCATAATCTAGTGTTAACATTTGTGAAGTAATCGCGATAATTGGGGACTAAGGAGGAAAATTTGTAATTTCCTCCCGTGATCATTTATTCCACATAAGTATTCTTTTCACTAATATTTTCACTGAAGAATATTACTATTTTCTGGACAGAGGATACCTCAAATTCTAGCGTTAACAATAATTTATTGTGAAGTAATCGTGATAACTAGGGATTAGGGAGGAAATGTATCATTTCCTTCTGTGATTATTTATTGCACATATTTTTTTACTATTTTGATTGAAAAAAGTTACCGAGTGAGACTTCCCTTCTTGGGGATTATGTTTTCACTGAACTCCAGCAATAAATTTTCACCCTATGGAGGAAATTATACACCTAGTTAAAAAATACCTATTTTCTGCTACCTTGGAATTTTCTTCCCACATTTTGGGGATTAGGGATTAGGGAGGAAATGTGTCATTTCCTCCTGTGATTATTTATTGCACATAGTTTTTTTTACTACTATTTTGATTGAAAAAAGTTACAGAGTGAGACTTCCTTTCTTGGGGATTATGTTTTCACTGAACTCCAGCAATAAATTTTCACCCTAGGGAGGAAATTATACACCTAGTTAAAAAATACCTATTTTCTGCTACCTTGGAATTTTCTTCCCACATTTTGGGGATTAGGGATTAGGGAGGAAATGTGTCATTTCCTCCGTTGATTATTTATTGCACATATTTTTACTACTATTTTGATTGAAAAAAGTTACAGAGTGAGACTTCCTTTCTTGGGATTACGCTTTCACTGAACTCGAGCAATAAATTTTCACCCTAGGGAGGAAATTATTGCACCTAATTAAAGAATACCTATTTTTTGCTACCTTGGCATTTTCTTTCCACATTTTGGGGTCTAAGCCATTCTTTCTCGACGTTTATTAAGGAACATTACGACCCGTTGCAATTGACGACAATGTGTAATGTTGAATGTTTATCATATTTTAGTCACTTTCATGACGGATATCGAAAGACTTTTGGATTCAACTTGTCCTGACATTATAGTATTTTGTTTTTAACGTGAAAAATAAATAAGGCTATACGTTTTAAATTATCTAAATAAATTTGAACCCCCAGTTTAAATCCGGAATAACTGTTTCGTGACAGCATATGATTCAGTTCTCAGTAGTTAGTATCTAAAAAGCTACTTCTGGTGGTTAGACAAAAATCCGATGTCCCCAAACACAACTGAACGGCCTTTTGTGATGTTGAAACATTTAAATAATTGCTCCCTTCAATTGCGTTTCATATTTTCCAATAGAAGGAACTGTAACGATTTATTTTTCTGAGCACTGAAAAAATTCGGAGCCCTTTTACGACCTCTCCTTCTCCCTCGAATTGATTACACGCATCTTAATTATGTGTACTCTTGTTCACATAAATTATACAATTTATAGAGAGTTCATCAGACATGTGCATTAAGTCTTAAATAAACACAATCATTTAAACAACAATGACTTGTTTATTTTAAAGTGTTATATGATTATCGGCCAGCACCGTATTATAAGGTTTCGATATTTACCAATATGTTTATCGAACGTAATTGTTGGCGCAGGGACGGCCCCAGTAAAACAGCACAAACTGAAAATAGCAATAATCAAATGTTTAAAATAATTCATTATTTCGCTAAAAATAGACTCCTTAGTGCTAGCTTATGGTAATCAATGACTTTTTTGCTTTTTTATAGAATTTGAGGAAACGACTGGAATGGTTGCACACGATTCTGGAATCTACAGCCACCAGCTAACTTTGCAGAAAGGTGAGTGATTTTAGAATACTTACTGGTGTTTCTTTAGCATTAAAAATTTATTAACGTTTTACCCTACAACCCCCCCCCCTCCTCGTTTAGGGGTAGTTCAAATTAAAATCCCGGTAAAGTCTTTATAAGATACTACGTGTTATATATTGTTAAAAAGCTCTTTTTAAACGTCTTTAAGAAAACGTAAAAATATACAGGGTGTTCCATTTAAGAACGCATAACTTTGGTTCGTATCTTCGGAATGCGATTTTCAATTGTTTTTTTCTCTTGGCCCAGCTAGGCCACAAAGTTCATCAACAAGGCGTTTGACAGACATATATATTTTTTAATACGATCCTGCCCGTTCGGCTGCCGAGCCGGGTGAAATCGCTCTGCCACGGTCGGTGGGAACAGATGAATGCCAACGAAGACACAATATCCACAGATATCTTTGTTCTAAAACATCGCTGATGGCAAGTCTCGAGGAATGTTAATTGCTGCCCAGTCGGTCTGGCATGGCATGGCATGAGCTCTGACTGCTTGCACTGTCCCAATGCACAGGTTCCCACAACACGGGAGTGCATCCAGTACCGGGTACCGCATCAGTGAGATGAAATACACATTCATGCGTACCACACCGGCCGGGCGCAGGTAAATTACCCGTATCACCGACTAGCCTGGCCACCTCGATCCTGAAGGGACCAGGACTCGCTCGGTAATGCTTGCCGACTCGATACAGTACAGCAGTGTTAACAGCGTCCATTTGATATACCATTATATGTAAACAAACATTGTTGAGCCCGTTCAAAATATAAACGGTCATTGTGAAGCCCAAAATTACGCTCAACAACATATCGAGGTGTATACCATCACCATTTGGTTAAATATGGTCTTAGGATCCGTACGCAAATTTTAAGCAGGGCTCAATAACGTACTATTTCCATATTCGTGTATATCTCGGTTGCCACGTACGCTGCAACTAGTAGGCAGATAAAATTTACTCATCTATCTTGATTCTAAACAGCGGGATCAACAGCGACCTGTTGATATATCGGCGAGCTCAACAATGTACCGTTTATAAGTATATATGTGTATATATATGTATATGCTTGTTTTCTGACGAAAATGATTGAAAATGAGAGTAACGAGGCGAAAAATGCCTAGCATGATTTTATTTATAGAACAAAAAAGTGACTGGGGGGAGTTTACGCTCACCCATTTCGAAAAAATACTTCCATCAAAGACGATAGTACTGCGGCTGTATTGCCATTCACAAAAGAGGACAAAGATTAAAGAATAGAACCTGCCCCTACGAGTACCTGTCACACCGTGGCCAAACAATGCATGCCTCATTTGACTATGGCAATCGACGATTTGGCTGAATATAAATCATCGCTGATGGGCCGGCTGTTGACGTGCGCGCCTCAAAATAGAGGCCTGAATGAACGGGGTGCCTAATTTAAAGAGTTAAGTAAATACGAGCTCTTTATATAGGCGAGTGGTCACATTTCAAATTGGTTTTTTATGGAATAATTGAGACACAAGCGTTTCAGTATACAGGGTATGCTATAAGGGCATAAATGCACGTGGTTTCTGGGAATCAAAAAATCAGAATGAGTTAATACAGTTTAATTAATTATACGCTTACTCTGGACATAATTGATCAGGAGGAATGGATATTTTTATGCTACCAACTCCTCTTCGTCATTAATAATTGAGAGTTAGTATGAGTTCCCCTATTTATTGGTCGCCAGAAGGCGTGGCTTTGTTCACGTGACGCTACGTAGTTAGTCACGTGTTGTCACGTCATCGGTAGGCGTGGCTTTGTTCCAGTGGCGATACATGCAAATAGAAAAGCCTTTGTCGGCAGAAACTATTAGGCAATGTGCGCATAACTAATATTATCTCAGTCATTAATAAACAGTAAAAATATTGGAGGTCCAAATTAGAGCATTGTGGCACCCCCAAATATACCTACGCCATATTCCTGCATCCTGCATCGACTGTAGTAAACGTAAGTTTATTTACCAGCCTTGCGCCAAATCGGTATTGGTAGCGAACAGTTATTATAACTAGTTATGATTATGAGGTCGGGCAGAATTCGTACCGAGAAGTGCTTCCCTTAAAAGTCGTCCGTATCCCGACTGCGTTGCATTTTTTCCCAGGCTAAATCACTGGAGAAGAATGCAGTTATAGTTACCCGCATATTACCTATTGATTTGCTTTGTATCAAATGAATGAAAGCACCGAGAAACCGGTCCAAATTGAATTTATTAAATAAATATCTTGGTGTTCCCACCTGGTTGGTTGTCAGGTTATAGGATGGTAAGGTTTCAATAATTTTATTTAATAGATCTGGTCGATAAATAAATCCAAATGAAATATAACCGCTGTTAAACTCACTATTGATGTTAGGTCATTTGTTGTTGTTTCCACTGGAAACACAGTATAAATTCAGTTATTATAATATTTTTGCATAAATTTTCATAAATACTACGGTACTACAGGTGTGCGTTGCAAAAACCGCGCGAGATGGGGTAATTAATCAATTTGGGTAATATCTCAAAATGTTAGTCATTAATCCGAAATAGAAAATCGCAGACAGGTGTTCCTAAATTCGCTGTAACTCCCTGACGAGAGGTACCGGTATTGTACCATGAGATAAGGCAGATTTTTGGTTAAAATCTTTAAAGCTGTCAGAAGAAACTTTAAAAAAATATTTCTTAAAATTTAGCATTTACACATGTTGAGCCCGTTCACTCAGCAATTACACGATGACGAAATCACTCGCAGCGTTGAGTGAAAAATACAGAGAAACGTAGCGCTAGTGTTAAACACTTTATAATTCTATAAACGAGTTAAAGACTTTATAAATACGCTGATTTAATGTTCAAGTCAGAATTAACACTTAGTTTACACGTTTTTTTAACGTTGAATTAACATTGCAAATCGTCGGTTGAGTTGAGTAAATAAGCTTGAAGTGTTAATGTTTTTCCAATGTCGTAATGTTGTGACCATCCATAAATGGTACAATTACATCAACGTTATATTAATACGCGAGTTAAACATTTCATAAATACGTTAATTAAACGTTGCAAAACTGAAAATTAAAATATGCCCTTTTAGCTTTAGATTAACGTCGAAAATCACAGGAGGAATTTCCTTACTTTGACAATGTTTCATCAACGTCATCTTTAGTGCTTTTGTTATAATCATAACACTACATTCATTAAATGTTACTAAATTAATGTCAAATAAACTGTTGGTTTACAATGTTGAATTAACGTTGCAAATCAGCGGTTAAATTTTTCTCTAACATCGTAATGTTAATACCTGTATCTAATGTTATTAAATTAATAATACGATTGTAAATGGTACGCATAAAATGCTATGTATTGTTGTCAAATAAGATCAATATATGGATATATCAACGACAGTCTTAAAGGTAGATTTAACGTTGTATAATAACGTTGAATTAGGACAACAAAACTAATAATGTCAAATGATGTCTTTAGTCTATATTAACATTATGCTAATGTAAAGAGCAAACTAATTTATAACGAATAATACAAAACCAGAGGAAAATTTACTTACTATGTTTATTATAAATATAACACTACATGCATTAAATGTTACTAAATTGCTGTGAAATACACTGTTGGTTTACATATTTTCTTACAATGTTGAATTAACGTTTCAATGTTAAAATAATGTTGCAAATCAGCGTTTAAAATTTTAATGTTTTTCTAACATTGAAATACTATGTGTTTCCAATGTTATCCAAGTAATAATACAGTTGTGAATACATCACATTTATACGCTTCTTAAAGATTTCATAAAGTAAACATTGAATCAACGTTACAAATTAGTGGTTGAATTCTGTCAGCAAGCTTCCAATGCTAATGTTTTTATAACGTCTTAAAGGTACTTGTAACTAATGTTGTTTAATTAACTTCACATTTATACCTACACCAGTGAAATATTTCAAATACATTGGTTAAACGTTGCCAAACTAAAAGTTAAAATACGCCATTTTAACTTCGAACAAATGTCAAGAACCAACGGAAGAATTTCCTTACTTTGTCAATGATTTATCAACATCATTATTCACATAATAAATGTTACTAAATTAATATTAGAAAACAGTACCTTACACGTTTTCAACGTTAAATTAACGTTGCAAATGAGTGTCGTAAATAAACAAATGTAAATGTTTTTCTAACGGCGCAATGTTACGTGCATGCAATGTTATTAAATTAACAATATGGTTGTAAATGATACGCGTCAATTACTCTCTTGATAAATAATATTGCACCCTGCCAAATGATATGATCGACTACTCTAATATCAGTCTCTTTAAAAGGCTCCTCATAGATAAGAGAAACTGGAGCGTTTTTAATAAAAAAAATTGTAAATTTTGTTAATTAATTAACGTTATAGTTACGTTTCAAAGACGTTGCATCATTAACGTTGTGTCAACGTTTTCAATATCCCTCATTATAACGTTGAATCAATTTCTAAGCCAACAAAATTTTACTTTTATTTTAGGTACGTTTTCTGTTGGCATTAGGAAATAGAAAAGTAATATTTTTACCAAATTTGTCATTATTTAGGTTGGTTGGCTGGTTTTTATGCTGTTGTCATAATTGGGATGTATTGTCAGAAAAGTTTTTTTCTGGTAATATTTTCTTTATGAAACAAATTTTGCCGAAAAAATAAACATTTGTCCAGCAAAATGACAGGAATTTTTTAAAAAGCACTTTTATAAATCTATTCTCTTCTACTTTATTACTTATCGAGTAGGAACATCGCAACAGCACACCGACTGAATAATTCCTCAATGATCGTTCTGTCATACAAGATTAAGCTTTTAAAATGTCAACAGAACTTTAAACGATAGTGACCTAAAATTAAATTTTAAAAAAATTGTTCCCACAATTTTCCATCCTACATAATAGCTCAGCTCAATTATCTACTAACGTCTAGCTGTGAGTGCATAGTATTTAAATAAATGAAGTTTGCCTTCAAATATATCTTCCGCTTCACACCTTGATATTTTTTGTATTAATGCCTGATAGTTATTACAAATGTGTGTTATCTGGAGAGGAAATTTTCAACACCTGGTTGGTGCGCAGGTTCATATTTGGCCTTCTATAATAGCACCCTTAAATGCGGCTATTACGCTGTCATTTTACCGGACTAAATCGGTGTGTACTTAAACTAATTTCGAATAGTTCCAAAGTGTTGTAGGTGCGCTCTTGATTGGTTGTTTGTACCTTCGAGATTTTTGGCTACATCATGTAGCGGCTTAAACAAACGATATTCCGAGTTATTTGAACTGTCAGGTCGGGTCTACTAGACCAATTAGGAGGTTGAGTGTGCTTTTTAACGAGTCCGAGTAATGACATGGCCCAAGCCGCACCGGATGCTATATTGTTGCCTCCCAAGGCGAAATCTTCGCTGTCATGGACGTTTTTGCCACCCGCAGATTATCGGGCCCTATATTGCTATTTCACATCTTTCATAATAACTCGGCCTTTTGCTATCCGCGCGCCCGCCCCAAATCTCGATTCAGTCATCATTGTTTGCTCTGTGTGTTCCGCCAATTAATCACTGTTTTCAGGAAAACGATACCTGTGATAATTGCACGTGTTCTCGTTAAGTTTAAGAATGACAATTGAAGGCGGATACGAATTACTTATTGTCGCAGCAAGCACACGCACATTCATTACCCGTTGTTCTCGTGGAAATAACTGTAGCGGTTAGAAAATCCAGAATGTATTATTCGATATAAATTAACTTGTTACGTTAGCGTAATGTTAATATAGACTGCAGAAATAATTTAACTGTATTAGTTTAGTTGCCACAATTCAAAGTTATTATAAACATTAAGCCTACCTTTAAGAGAGTTGATAAAAAATTTCCACAGTAAGAAAATTCTTCCGCAGGTTTTCGACGTTAATTCAAAGTTAAACGGGCATATTTTTATATTTAGTTTTGCAATGTTTAATCAATGTATTTATAAAATGTTTAACTAGCGTATAAATGTGATGTTGATATTTACCATTGTATTATTACTTGAATAACATTGGATGCACATAATATTGTAACGTTAGAATTTATTTGCAACATTATTTCAACATTGCAACGTTAATTCAGTATTATAAAAAAATATGTAAACCAACAGTTTATTTCATAGTATAACTAGTAAGTAACATTTAATGCATGTAGTGTTGTGATTATAATACAAACACTAAAGATAACGTTGATGAAACATTGCGATAGTAAGGAAATTATTCCTCTGGTTTTGTATTGCTCGTTATAAATCATCTTGTTCTAATTCAACGTTATTATGCAACGTTAAATCTACCTTTAAGATTGTCGTTGAAGTTTCCATATATGTTAATCTTATCTTATTTAACAACTTGTATATTAATAATTTATGCGTACCATTAACACTGGATATAAGTAACATTATAATGTTAGGAAAGCATTAACATTTGAAGATTATTTTCAAAATTCAAGCGCTGATTTACAACGTTAATGCAACGTTGAAAAACATGTAAACTAACTGTTTTTTTTTTCATAGTAATTTCGTAACATTTAATATATGTAGTATTATGAATATAAAGCGCTGTAAATGACGTTGATAAATCATTGATATAGTAAGAAAATTCTTCCGCTGGTTTTCGATGTTGTTCAAAGTATTTTAACTTTTAGATTTGCAATGTTTAATCAACGTATAGGTATATGTATATATGTAATGTTTAACTGGCGTATAAATGTGACGTTGTATAACGTTAACATACCTTTCTGACGTTATGAAAACATTAGCTTTCGAGGCTTATTTACGAAACTCAACCGCTGATTTGCAACGTTAATTCAACGTTGTAAAATAAATATGTAAGCTAACAATTTATTTCATAGTAATTTAATAACATTTAATGCTTGCAATGTTATGATTATAATAAAAACCTAAAGATAACGTTGATGAAACATTACCATAGTAAGGAAATTCGTCCTTTAGTTTTCGACGTTAATCCAAAACTAACAGATCATAGTTTAGTTTTCAGTTTTGCAACGTTTAATTAACGTATTTTTGAAATGTTTAACTCGCGTATAAATATGACGTTGATGTATTATTAATTTAATAAAATTAGATAATTGTAACATTGCGACGTTGGAAAAATAGTAACATTTGAAGAAGATTATTTTCAAAACCACTGATTTGCAATGTTAAATCAACGTTAATACAAAAACACTTTTGTAAATAACTGCTTCGGCCTTAACGTTAAATCAACGTATTTATAAAATATTTAACTCTCTTATAGACTTATTGTTTAATAACGTTGGAGCGATGTCATTTGTTATTTTCAAAAATTGAATTTGAATTTGATGTTGATGAAACATTTTTGTAAGTAACAAGAACAATATTGATGTAAAAAATACAATTATTATATGTTACTAAATAACCTTTTAGATTTTCTTGCTTTCTTGCAGAAACCTTATAGACTAGTAAGCAATGAGTTCGTGTCTTGTAGAGGAATTTCGTTATTTCATCGGCTAAATGGCTGCAGAGCGGATTTAACTAACTACACGTGAATTTTACGATTATTAATTAATACTGCTAATGAGTAATTTGCCAATCCTAGTAAAATAGCCATATAAGTATACTTTACTACAATATATCCAAACAGTTTCTAATTAGAAAATTATAGTGCCTGTAGAAAATACGCAAAAATTTAATCAAGGAAGAGATAGATAATGTAGGTAATGAATCAGAGTGACCAACTCATACTTAAGGTCTGAGAACGTCCATTTTTACATTTAAAACCTGCAATATTTACCACCTAGTAACATCTATAAAGTATCTTATAAAACTCTTATAAATCTGGAGAAGTTCATGTACATTCCTATATTATTCTTATGAGCTGTCATAAAGCAGTTGGCTGGCTCATATTTTAGCTGTATAATATTACAAAAATATGGTCGAAGAAGTAACGTAACCTTTATAGAACTAAGACTGTTATGGAGCATTTCTATTATTAATAAGAGACAATAACTACAACAAATCATCTGTAATTTTCGGCTGTAATTAAACAGCCTCTACAGAATTATTTACTTTTTAAGACTAATTTGGTTTTGTTGTTTACATTATATACATATTTAGTTTTATAAAGGTTATGTTAGATTGTTTTATAGAAACATTTAGCTTCTTATAAAGTCATTACATAGCGACATAGCTTAAGAAGTTATATTGTTATTAAGTAACCAGAAGTTCTTGTAGTTGTTGCCTTAGATTTATTAACCTACCTTATAAACCATTACGCCGATTTTTTTCTGCGTTCATATACTTAATTGATTTATTCCGTATATTATAAACACAAAAATTTTCAAATGCTACAATAGGTATAGAACTTTTAGTTCTATAAACATTTCATCCATGAAAACACCGTAATAAAGCTATATAGTAACGTTTATCGAGAACTGTTAACTAATAAATAATAAGGAACAATAGTTTTATAACAAATTACTGGTAATTTTTAACTATAATTAAATAGTTTCTATAGAACTATTTGTTTTGTAAGAGCTGTTATAAACACTATTCTGGTTGTATAAAAACTGTTTTAAAAACTATTTTGGTTCTGTTGCATATGTCATACATATAGGTTGTTCTATAAAAGTTATGGCAGATTGGTTTATAGAACTACTTACCTCGCATTGATGGTTTTGTCTAGCGATACAGCTTAAGAGCTGTAACACAAGTGTATAATAATTGCTGCGAATTATTTTATAAAACTATTTAGCTTGTAACGTAGTTATTATATAACTATACAAGTTCTAATTTTATCTTTATAAAAATTCTTAATTCTCCACTAGTTTCTTCTAAACCACCTTATTTACCAAAACCTTAAAGGAGCAATTCTGAGTTTTATAACAGTTCTATAAGCGGAATTTACGTAACCGCTATAAAACCAAAATTTCGCAAAAATATTTGAATTGTGATAACTCTTATTATATTCGTTGAGATTTTAGTTAAACGACTTGTGTTTTAAATCATATCTTTATTCACACACTGTCTAATTCACAATACAATTCTTAATAATTGCCACCTTAGTGGTATTCCAAAAATAGCTAAAGCAGCAACTTACTTAACCTACATAACTTAAAATTAAATAAATAAGTTCTACGACCTCGGCACACGCGTGTACTAATAAAACAATAATTATCAATTAATTAAATATACTGTAGGTTATTTTACACCATTACATCTCCCTCGGAGAAGATAAAAAAATATATGTTGAGCTCAATGACATGTATTTTTTTTTTCTAATCATGGTACAATTTAGTCCTATTTTTGTGTACCTCAAGTAATTTATCACCCATTTTTATCATTACGTTTGGAGGTTTATCCTCAACCACACAATAAGGTCCTTTATAAATGGGTTCTAATTTGCTTGAGATATTATTTTTCAACAAAACCTTATCTCCTACTTTATAATGTACAATTTTCTGGTACTGGTCATGAGTCGATTTTCGTTTGAGTTTTGAAGCAACTAAATTATTTTTTGCATCACTGCAAGCTTTCTGTAAGCGGTATTTTAATTCTAAAGGATAATCATTAAAATTATATAGAGGATCTGTACCTTCACTCAGATTAGAAGGCAACCTCACTGTTTGCCCAAAAATTAGTTCGTAGGGTGTGTACTTAGTTTCGGTATGAACCGTTGTATTGTAAGCAAAACACCAGTACGGCACCCATGAACTCCAAGAATTTGTATGATTTGCTACTTGAATTCGTAAATAGGCTCCTAAGTTTTTATGAGAATTTTCAAGAGAACCTAGAGTCTCGTGATGATATGCCGTAGAATTTAGCTTGGTAATGCCTAAAAGTTCACATACTTCTTTAAAAATAGAAGCCATAAATTCCGTACCTTGATCTGATACAATTGCATTCGGTATACCGTAGCGCAAAATAAAATTATCTACGAAAGACTTTGCTACTGTATAAGCCTCTTTATTTTTTAATGGGTAAGCCTCTACAAATTTAGTAAGTTCGCATTGCAGGGTTAGAATATATTGGTTTTCTTCTGAATCTGCCTCCAAAGGTCCTACTAAATCTATATAAATT
Source organism: Rhagium mordax (assembly GCA_963680705.1). Lineage (NCBI taxonomy): Eukaryota > Metazoa > Arthropoda > Insecta > Coleoptera > Cerambycidae > Rhagium > Rhagium mordax. The sequence continues at coordinate 1,698,487 of OY796660.1, read as the reverse complement.
TTTTGAAACCCTGAAGAAGCGGTACTAGTAACTGTCATAGGTTCTTTGTTTGGATTGGAATGTTTATAACGTTGGCAATCGTCACATTTCTTTACAAACTTCTCTACATCTTTACGCAAACCTCCCCAAAAATAAAGCTTTTTTATATTATTATACATACGATTTATGCCTGCGTGTCCACCAGTTGGTAGTATATGATAATCATTCATTATAATTTGTCTCGTTTCATAATCTACGATATTTTGAACATCTTTTAATATAGATATATTTATACCAATATCTTTTATTTTATTTGGAAACTTTAAAATACTTTCAAGTATTTGTGCGCACTTTCTATTCTTTATAATTATTAATTCCGGAATTTGATATGTATCATAAATATTTTTCAGGTCTCTCAACATAGTACCTAGGTCTAATGCCGATCGAGGATCCTGTTTTAAATAAATTATTCGCGAATTTTTAATATATAATAAGTTTCCTAATTTGCAATCATATTGTTTACTTTTCATTATTTTTTCGAATTCAGAACATGAAATTGGACATAACTGGAAAGAATCTTTAGGCATCTTTAATACTTCCACGATGCCAGGGTGATCAATCCTTTCATCGGAACTGGATGCATCAAAACCACCTTGAATATTATTTCCAGAATTTCTAGCTTGTGCTCGTGTTGTAATATACACTGTATTACATATACTTTTGTTCATATTTTTTAATTCGTCAGAAGATATAACGACTCGTGACAAAGCATCAGCCACAACGTTATTTTTGCCTTTGACATACTTAACCTCAAAGTCGTATTCTTCGAGAGCTAACCTAAATTTCGTTAATCTACTTGAAGGATTAGTCATTCCAAACAAATAAATTAATGGTCTATGATCAGTTAATATTACAAATTTTCTACCAAATAAATAAGGCCTAAAATGCTTTACTGCAAACACGATACTTGCTAATTCCTTTTCGCTCACACTGTAATTTCTCTCGGCTTTATTAAGAGATCGACTAGCAAATGCAACAGGTCTGTCATCCCCATTTGCCAATACAGCTCCCAGTGCGTATCCCGATGCATCTGTTTTCACTTGAAAACAATTATCTGGTGAAAAATTTGGATATTGTAATACTGGGGAGGTAATTAAGGCCTGTTTAAGATTTTCAAAAGATTTTTGACATTCCTTGGTCCAAACAAATGGAATGTTTTTTCTTGTTAAATAATTAAGAGGTGCAGCAATGTTTGCGAAATTTTGAATATATTTTCTATAATAATTAGCAAAGGCAACAAATCTTTTCACCTCATTAGAATCTTTCGGAATTGGAAATTTTTGAATTACTTCAATCTTCGAAGGATCAGGTGACACCCCTTCAGATGAAATTGTATGACCTAGATATAGAATTTCTTTTTTTAAAAATTCACATTTATTTGGATTTAATTTCAAATTTACCTCCCTCAGCCTTTGAAAAATTTTGACTAGGTTTCTATTGTGATTTAATAAATTATTTCCAAAAACAATTAGATCATCTAAATAAACAAAACAACATTCATAGTTCAACCCAGACATTGCAATTGTCATTGCACGAGAAAAAGCACTAGGGCTAATTTTCAACCCCATTGGAAGTCTTGTCATTTGGTACTGACCTCGATCTGTTGTAAACGCTGTATATTGTCTACTGGAATGACCTAGTTCGACCTGATAATAGCCTTGAGACAAATCAAGATGAGAAAAGTACATAGCCCCCTGTAATGAGTCTAAGATTTCTGTGATGCAGGGCAATGGGAACTTGTCATCTTGTATTTGTTTATTCAATTGCCTATAATCTATAACAACCCTCCATTTTTTATTTCCATTCTGATCAACCTTTTTTGGAACAATCAGCAAAGGCGCTGACCATTTTGACCTTGTTTCTTCAATTATTCCCTCTTTTAACATATTATCAATTTGTTTATGAATTTCTGCCTTTTGCGCATGAGGAATCCGGTAAGGCTTTATGTAAGCAGGTTTAGCAGATTTATTTAATCGTATATTTTCTTTATAAATATTAGTTGTTGTTAATGGATCATTGCCTAATTGAAATACGTCAGAATATTTAACACAAATTTTTTCTAAAGTGCTTTTTTCTTCACTATTTAGATGGTCTTTCTTAATAATATTTAATAATTCGCTTGCTCTATCAACTGAAAAATTCCTATTACTTTCAAATTCACCTAAATTATAATCTTCTAATTTTTCTACGTTTGGGCTAAAATTTTTAAGAATAACTTCTTGATCTCTAACATTTAGTATTTTAATGGGTATCATATTTCGATTAGGTCTAGCTAAAGTTCCAGCTACGAAAACTCCTTCACATAGTTCACTCGGTAAAACAACACAATCCTCAGCCATATCAACGCTAAAATATTTTATTACTTCACATCTTGCCGGAATTGAGGTATGCAATGCATGTGCCGATTGAACAGGAACGACAATTTTTTTATTATTAAACCAAAAAGAAAATAAAAATCGTTCATAATCTATTATAGCTGAATATTTATTAAAGAAATCTGAACCTAATATACCATGCATGTTATGGTCAAGGTCATGTAATATTAAAAACCGATGACAGAGCTGTGTATTGTTTACTTGCAATGAAACAGAAACTGAACCTTTTGATACTGTTGACCCAGAAATACCATTTAAACTAATTTTCTTTGATGAGTCAATTATTTCATGTTTACCTACATATTTGCTAAAAATAATGCTAACTGTTGCTCCCGTATCTAATAAAAATTTTAATTTTTTACCTCCATAGAAAAATTCTACAAGGTTCATCCCATTTAATGTTAAAACTTTAAAATTAGTAATTCCTCGTTGGGCCTCGAAAAAATGGCTCCGACGGGATACCTGAACAATTTCGATCACTAGTTATATTATTAGATTGTCCATTTGAGTTTGTCGTGTAATATAATCTTTGGGTAGTATTGTTTCCATAACAAAAATTGTTACCTTTAGGACGATTGTTATTAAAATTACCTCTACTATTACGACCCCTATTATAATTTGAATTGTAACTAATACCTCTAGTTTGGTTTCTCGAAAAGTTATTATTACCTCTTACAAATCTGTTATTTGTGGAACCACGTCTAAAATTTGCATTTCCGCGAGTATGAAAAACCTGACCGTTAATATTACTCGGCATTTCTTCATCTTTCGCTCCTTGTATTGCGTCAGCTAATTTGGAATAGTTGCGCGCTTTAATTATGGTTCTTAAATCATTATTTCGCAACCCATTTGCAAACGAATTAATAGCAATTTTTTCATTTACTTCTCCTAAAATTTTCAATGCAGTTTCGTTACCCTCACTCTGAGTAATTGTAAGATCCGTCAATAATTCCTCTATTGATTTGCCAAATAGGTCAATAGATTTTCCCCCTTGCTTAGCATTATTTAACTGCGTTGACAAATAGGACACCGATTTTTTTGTTATAAAATAATTTTTCAAATCGACAATTAGTTCCGCATTTGAATTGTATGTCTTATTAAGTCTAATTTTCGCGCTTTCTGTTAAACTTTTTTTTAAAATAAAGGTTGTCAGCAAGCTTTTTCCAGTGGCATCTAACATTGAATCATATAATTCAATAGCGTCGATTAGTTGCTTAGTTACAGTTTCGGTACCGTTCATAACCGGAAGCAGACTTGCTGCTGTTTTCAAATTAAATTTTTCCGACATTTTTTCTTCGGTATCTGAAACTGATGAATCGGAATCTACCGGAATTAATTTTTCATCGGTTTCAGATTTTTCAGTACCCGATAACTGTAACCTTTCATTCAAAATCGACTCAATCCCATTTAAAATTTTACTAACAGTATTTGCATATTCCCTAATTTCTTCCCTAAGCTTAACATCTACAGTTGACTTATTATACACATCTTTTAATCGTTCATACTCATTTCTACACTTTAATAATTTCTTAAACTTACGATTGGTCACTTCATTGTCTTTTCTTCTTACACTACTGTCCTTATTTAAATTTCTGTAAAATACGGTTAATTCTTCTGTCAGATATCTAAATTCTTTAACAATATTCATTCCATGCAGACTACCATCAATCTTGTGGACCTAAAAACCTAAAAATAAACTGACAGGGAGGAACTTGCATCCATCCTATGCAATCTCTTGACTGGCTCTTATTTCTTCTCGAATCTTCTTTTCCAATCTTTTTTTACATCTTTGATAGCAATACCCTAGTATAACTATTGCCGCCAAAATTAAAACCACAATTTCCACAATAGTTTTTCCTGTAAGATCAGCTGGGAACATACCATTTATTTGACTCGACTGTCCCCCGCTATTACCAGCCACAATAACCTCTTCTTTACTCTGGCTACTTCCCATTTTATGTCATGTTCAAATCACCATACCATTAACCAACATGACCCATCACAATTTCACCATAAGCCATTAAATTTAAATATTATTCCATTTTATATAGGTACATTAAATATTATTCCAATATATACAGGACTGTTCCATCTTAGTTCCAGTGGCAGGATCGCCATGTGATAACTCTTATTATATTCGTTGAGATTTTAGTTAAACGACTTGTGTTTTAAATCATATCTTTATTCACACACTGTCTAATTCACAATACAATTCTTAATAATTGCCACCTTAGTGGTATTCCAAAAATAGCTAAAGCAGCAACTTACTTAACCTACATAACTTAAAATTAAATAAATAAGTTCTACGACCTCGGCACACGCGTGTACTAATAAAACAATAATTATCAATTAATTAAATATACTGTAGGTTATTTTACACCATTACAGAATTTCTATGAGAGATATACCTACCTATGAGGAATATTTAAAAGGCAATAATAAAACCATTAAATTATGCAATATTTTTATACTTTAATGAGTCTTATCTGTTGCTAATAGCGACACCCTGTATGTAAAGTACCCATAAAATAAATTGAGCGAATGAGTCACGCTCCAAATATTATTTAATCAGAGCTTAACATTCCCGCCGTTACCTGTTTTTGACCGGACTATAGAACAGGTCGGTTTACCAGTGTCGAAAAATCCTGAGAAACCATTCCCATATAACGATCTTAAGGCTATCCTAGATAACTAATTATCCACCACTTTGAGAGACAATATAGCCGAAGGACACAGAGTGCTTCTTCATTCTTGGGTTATTTATGTTTATTTACTCATGGCTTTTATTCTCCTTTGCTGAGGGCCGAAGGGACAACGCATTAATCATTGTACCATTAGGATAGGAAAATGATGGAATGATACAACTTATTTCGGAATTTTAAAATCTTAATATGGGGAACAAGATTACGGTAGAATGTCATTTCATTGATCGTGGAGGGCAACGCACCGATTGCCCGGCAATATGGCGGCCGATAAATGGTTATTGGGGAAACTACAAAATTCGTTCCACATGCACAGTTTCTAAAAAATTCACTTTTATTTACTAAGGTAGAATTAATAATAATAATAATAATAAATTTTAAACGTAGATTTGCGGGCGTATTTAAGGTTCTATAGGGCTTTTCTCCCGTTATTTTCATGGAAATTGCGTCGCTGATGCAATTTATATCTACTAAGCTATGTAATTAATTGTCCAGGCCTGTTTCCTATTTTCTTCATGGTTTTAAAGTCCAATCTCCCTGTGAAGTGCAATAAATAAACGATGCATATTTTTGTGTCATTTGTTTTTAATTTACTTATCTACTTAAGCTCACAATAAACAAACCACTTTTTAATTAAATTTGATGACAATGTCTATATCGCCGAGATTAGGTCATTTTTAATGATTTAAATAATATTTTTTACGATAATTATATTAAGTTGGAATTCTTCTATGTCATGTATTCATTAATATCGATGCTCAGTGAATTAATCTTGTAATAGGCTAGTCATCTTTAATTTTAGTGTGCACATAATTAATTAATGTAACTTAAATAAAAAAAAAAAAAGTTTGGAAGAAATAAACCAGAAAAAATTACCTACTTATAAATCAATAGATCCTACTACTTTGGAATTCAAATGTTCAAATCCATCTAAAAAGTGGTCAAAAGGTGTATCCGTATTTTTGCGTATTATAAACCATCAGGATAAAAAATACCTAAGTATGATTTTTCAAAAGAATAAAAAATTATTTTATTTTTACTTTTCTTGCAAAAAGTCGCATAATTTTGATGGCAATAAACAACCTGAATGGATGATATTTGTGCCCCAATCGACAAACATGGCTCCCTAAAATTAAAATATTCTCCTTCAGGTTCGTTAGCTGTAGTCGCATTAAAGTCTCCACGACAATATCGGTTGTTTACGTTAACCCCGGATTATTGTGGAGTTCTTACATAGCCATATTATTTATATTTACATATTGAGGGGCATAAAGTGTATAGGCTGGTGCTTCGTCCACTAAGTGTAGATATACAGGGTGGTCGATGTGTTTAAACATCAAAATAAATCGACAAAAAAGTAGAAAATGTTTATTTAGGTTCCTTCGAATTTCCTTTAGCAAGAGAGTGTTTGAAAGTTTGAGATGTTATTTTTTAAATTTCACAACATATACAGGGCGTTGAAAAAAAGCAATATTTCCATACACGTGAATTTAGATGTGCATATGGAATATTATGCGGTTTTTCTTCCATCAGGAAAATTAATTTCGATTTTTTTTTTGTTTCAATGTAAGAAAACTTGGATACTTAGATGATAATAATTTATTAGGTACTTATTTCATATAGCCTTGTTTATTAATCTAGGTACTAATTTTAATACCTAATCAATAATATTAACAAAAAAATACAAAACACTTAAATTTTTGGCGGAAGCATCCGCAAAAATTAGTTTCAAATTTACGATCGTTTCCCACAGGTGGTCCCCGCCGGAGCATGACCTTTTGACCGCCCTAATAGATATCAGACTCGCCTATTAGTCGTCCGTAAATCCGAGTCTTTTACCATTAAAACATCCGAAAAGGTTAAGTGTGAAATCTCGACTGTTCTGCTTGTCACTGCAGTTGGATTTATATCACCAACAAAGGATTCGGGATTTTTACGCCACTTTGCTCCACTATAAAATAGACGGGCGCTGCCTGGGCCACTTAGGGCTTTGAGCGAGTTTAATTGTGCGGAAACCAAATAATTGATTTTAGAGGCTGTTAATTTTTTTTGGCTTTTAATGACGTTTCTTCCAAGCTATAACCCTTGCGTTCCGCGTAGATTTATGTTGCGGTTTGTTTTATTTAAATGCAAATTATTAAAGCTGTAATAAATTAGAATCTGATGAAGAGATCTTCAGTGAGGGGGGATTGTCAAATAATTAACAACACTAATATTTAGATGAGTCAAATGAACAAATAGTCTGGCAAATAGTTTAGGAGATAAAAGCCACCAAAGTTGGATTTGCAAGACACGAAATTACAAGTAAGTGTTGACTCAAATATCCCTTGTTTTGCACTATAACTCAATTTTTATGCGTTGGATGGAAAATTTACACAGAATTGAGTTTATATAAGACTATAATGAAGAAAGGGAACCTAACCTAACTATACGATAAATGGTTTTGAAGACTTGAAAATAAAAGTTTCGACCGATATGCACTATAACTAGATTTTTATGTGTTGGACGAAAAAAGTGCGCAGAAACTAGTTTAAAGAAAACTGTAACGAGGAAAGTGTCATTTACTTCAATGGTCTAAGTATATAAGAAATAGTAATAAAAATAAAACAAAAATTGCCATGTTGGACCTGCAAGACTCGAAAATACGAATAGTTGTTATGTGTTGGATGAAAAAATTGCGTACTTTGCATAAAATTTAATTTAAAAAAAACTCTAATGAAGAAAGGAAACCTTGGCTGAATCATTTATGAAAAATGGTTCTGAAGTTTTAGGTCACCAAATATCTGTAAGACTTGAAAGAGTACAAATTTCGACCGATACCTACATCCTTCTTTGCACTATAACTTGATTTTTATGCGTTGGATGGGAATAGTACATTCAAGTCAGTTTAAACAATGGAAGGAATCTAGCCTGTAGTATATAATATAGTTTCAAAGATATGGGCCGGCAAAGTTGGATTTACAAGACACGAAAATGCAAGTCTCGATCGATATATTACTCATTTGCACTATGACTGAATTCTTATGCGTTGGACGGGAAAAGTGCACAGAAGCTAGTTGGTAGAAGATTATAGCGAGGAAAGTGAAATTTAGTTGAATAATCTATGAGAAATAATGATAAAAATTGCCATAGTTGGATCTGCAGGACCCGAAAATATAGGTGCCGACTCAAATGTCCCTTGTTTTGCACTAAAACTCGATTTTTATGTGTTGGATGGGAAAATTGCACACAATTTAGTTTAAATAAGGCTATAACGAAGAAAGAGTACCGCCGGAAATTACAAGTTTCGACCGATATATCCCTTTTTTGCACTATAACTAGATTTTTATATGTTGGACGGGAAAAGTGCGCAGAACCTAGTTTAAAGAAGGCTATAACGAGGAATGTGACATTTAGTTAAATGATCTAAGAGAAATAGTAATAAAAATTACTATAGGTGGATCTGCATGCGTCGACAAAAATATCCCTTTTTTCGCTCTATAACTCGATTTTTATACATTGGATGAGAAAAGTGCACACAATTTAGTGCAAATAAGATTAATGAAGAAAGAAAATCTTGACTGAATAATTTATGATAAATGATTTTGAAAATTTAGGCTGGCAAAGTTGGATCTGCAGGACCTGAAAATATAGATTTCCACCGATAAGTATATCTTTTTTTGCACTATAACTAGATTTTTATGTGTTGGACGGGAAAATGCACAGAAGACTATAACAAGGAGAATGAAATTTAGTGAAATTATTAATTTATGAGAAATAGAGGCATAATTTGTGTCGATGCAAATATCCCTTGTTTTGCACTATACCTAGATTTTTATGTGTTGGATGGGAAAATTGCATACAATTGATGGATGGATATGGATGGATTTGAAGATGTAGGTTGGCAAAGTTGGATCTACAAAATCTGAAAACACCAAATATCCCTTGTTTTGCACTATAACTAGATTTTTATGCGTTGGATGAGAAAATTGCACACAATTTAGTTTAAATCAGACTATATAATGGAGAAAGAGAACTTTAACTGAATAGTCTATGATGAACGGTTTTGAAGGTTTAGGCTGGCAAACTAGATTTTTATATGTTGGACGGGAAAAGTGCATACAAATTAGTGATATAACGCAGAAAGGGAACCTTGGTAGCAGATTCCTATGAGAAGTAGTGATGAAATTTGCATAGTTGAATCTGCAAGACCCGAAAATTCAAGTCTCGCTCGATTTTTATGTGTTGGATGGGGAAAATGCTACCAGCTTGTATAAGGAAGATAAAAGGGGATTTGCAAGTCTCGAAAATGCAAGGTTCTACCATATATCCTTTTTTAGCACTATAACTAGTTTTTATGTGTTGGACGGGAAAAGTGTACACGAATTAGTTTAAAGAAGACTACAGCAAGGAAAGTGAACATTGGTCGAAAGTCTCTGAAATAGTTTTGATAATAGAAATTGTCGAGGTTGGATCTATAGTCCCCAAAAATATAAATATCGATAGATACATCCCTTTTTTGTGCTATAACTCTTTTTATACATCTAATGAGAGAAGTACATCTGTATTGGATATTTTGTAACGAAAGTGCAAATTTCGACCCTTTTTCGCACTATAACTAGATTTTTATATGTTGGATGGGAAAAAGCGCATAAGTTAGTTTAAAGAGGAAAATGAACCTCTGTTAAATAATTTCGGTAATCATGGCCACCGAACTTGGATCTGCAAGACCCAAAAATACCAATTTTAACTAATATATCCCTTTTGGCACTATAGCTCGGTTTTTATGAGTTGGACGAGAAAGTATTACTGAAATTGGTCCCAGAATTTAGTGAGTACAAAACAGTTTACTTATGTATGTTTCATAAACGAAATACATTCTTTCGAAAAGTCCATAGGATTCGAATCGGGCGATCATAGAGGCCAAGCTATTATTAGCTCACCTCTTCCAACACAACAGCAACTGCTTTTTGAATACCTTCTGTTGAAGTTTTACTACCCCTGGTAGTAGTAAAGATTCTTAGAACGTTTCTGCTGCGAGGCAGACGAATTTATCGCGCCTGGCTAACATAAATTAACAGATTTGATAAACATTTCCAGAAAGAACAAGAACCGAAAGAAGAATGCGAATTTGTTTATTCTGATAATTATATTGCGTTTCTCGGTAAAGCACTCTCTGGGTTTCACTTGATTAGCAACTATTTCGCCGTATAAATATTGACTGCTTTTTTATTTAATTACAAGGATTTTTGCATTTCGCTGTTAAACAACTTAACCTTAAGGCGTAATCAGATAAGATGCTTTTACAAACAACAACTTATAATATTTAGCCAATAGCGTTAAACAGATACAGCTGGATAATTTTGAGGTGGAGCAATTTGAAAAATTTTCAATTCTGAAATTTTCAATTTAGCTTAAGAGTGTCCTGATGATTCAAAATTATTATAAAATTCTTGCTTTTATTTGTAAGAGCGTCCGATTTTCGAAGTCAAGTTTGTTAAATTTCAAACTCAATTTTTTTTTTGTTTTTTCTGTTCCTAAAATTCTACCCCAAGTGGCAACAGGCCACTGATGTTAGAAATCAACAGGTCGTAAAAAAATAATTTTCTGTGCCGTAAATATATAATTTTTTTTTCTGTTTTTGAGTATATATATAAAATTTCCTTTTATAACCTCACAAAAGCATTTATTACAAATGACTGTGTGAATCCGACCCTGTTAGCTTCCGTGCATTTAAGGCTCTATTTATAAGAACCATTCAGTTATGCAACACCACAGACTAAACAAGTATAGGATAAACCTTCCTTACGTCAGAATACGAATGAAGTTCAGGCATTCGATGGTAGATGGCGCACCCGAAAGAGCAGTTTTCTTGGTAGTTGTTGCTAGCTGAAGATTTCTTGTTAGGCTATTATATACCAGAGATCGCACTTTTGGGTTGGTTTATCTTATATTTGTTTAGTCTATGGCAGCGTAGACATAGGTTTGTTTTTTTAATGTTTGACAGTTAATTACTGGCAAATATACTATTATGCAGGTTTACAGCGAAGAAGAAACAGTACAATATATTTTCCTCTGCCAGTTAGTGCGTTGTGAATACATTATAGCTCAATAATATATATTAAAAATAGAAAGGGCCCAAGCACAGTGCCTTGAGGCACTTTGCCAACAACACGTGCGATTATATCGCATTATTTGGCTAATGGCACGTTAAAATAAAGTTTCATTGCACTCTACGATTTCTACACAAAGAGTTATGGAAAGCTTGTAAGTTTAATGAAATGGCAATTTCTGTTTGCGATGAAAAATTCGAGCCGGCATAACCTTGCCCGTTTTTTCCCTCCTGGTGTTTGTTTCAATCGAGTTGCTGAGATTGAATAACAGCATACATAACAGTTAAACAGAGTATCGTAAATAATCTTTCTAGGCCAGTATATTTCCATGTAGAGAGAGAGACACAAACGGATAAATAAAACGACAAATTAAGAATAAAATATTTTAATATATACAGTTTGTACAAAAGCTTACATAATTTTACGAAATAAGTATTTGCTTATTTATTTAATTTACAACTTAATCTGTACAATATGCACATTCCTATAAAATAGTCAATAAATATTCCTTATCCAGGTACTAATATATTACACATGACTGAGTTGCATAGAATTCAGAATACAAGGTGGCAGAAAAACAAACCGTTCCATCTCTCGCGCGGCATTTTTAACGTCCAGCGTTAAACGCGCGCAAAAAAGCTCCAAAACCCAGGACCATACTCAATACTTTTCAACAATCCAAACGACTCCTGTACGAAAACGTAAGCTCCGAAACGGCCGTAATTTTCGTAGCCACCTTGTTTCCCATTAACCATTACAAGTTAATTTAAATCTGATAACTTTCACGTCCACTGCAACATTTAAGACCGACGGCACGTGTTGATCACGTGGCCGCGAGCCATTGGTTAACGGGTTAAGTTAGCAGTTACGTGTAAAAGTACTTACAGCGCAGTTATTTTAGGTCTTCAGTTTGATTCGTCAAAGTTATATTATGTACACTATATACACTGTACACTCCCATTGGGTCGGGGTGATCGTAAGAAGTTTTCACAAATTTCTAATGCTAATGAAAAGATTAAGGGAGCTCTCAAAAGGGCGACAAAATATTTTTGCCACAGGCGTACCGAATTCACAGGAGCGTGTCCTTTATTGCTCTAGTCCTTTCCTAGGAATTTGTAACTAATTACTTAAAAATATATGACATTCGTATATTAGCAACCAGGCCCTGCCTTCTGATGGAACCAGGATTCCAACCCAAGACAGTTATGGTTTGCCATGAGATGCTCTAGCCAACTGTGCCACGTCATACCAAAAAGGGCTCCTGTCAGTTTCGGCGCCTACGGTTAAAATATTGGTTTGTTCTAAGACCAATTTGATTTTTAAAAATGCATAAAAATTGTCCTTTGCGTTTCCCTTAAGCTTATATTAACATAACCTATTTTTTCATGTAAATTTACAGATAGATTGTACTTTGTTTTCACATTTATTCTGTATATTTACATAGACCAAACAAAGGCCAGTTTATCACTAGAAAAAGATTAACTTATCCCTAATGGTAGTTCTAAAGTATTGCATCAAAAATTTAGTTCATAAGACTTCATTTTTTTCTTGTCAATTATCTAAAAATGATTTGGAGAACAAAGACAGTGCTCTTTAAAATACTTAAATTCCCTTCAAAATGATCTCCAAAAAAATACTGAAGGCTAAAGAAACTGTTAAGTAGTGTTTTTCTTTTTCTGATTCAACATAAAAAGAAAACAACGCAATCAGATTCCCCACTTAACAGTCAATTACTCCTCAAATAAAGAACACTGTCTTGTTAATAATGAAAGTAAAATAAATCAATCGATTGAAATGAAAACCATTAATTGGTTCATCAAAATCTTTGCGGCTATGAGCCAACCATGTAACGTTTCCACGAAGACACTGAACGCTGCTTGATGGACACCATTTGGAGCAGCAATCCAGGTAAAATCGGTGCTTGGGAGAAGTGACCCTGGTGTCAATCCTGATCAACTCATTCATCAAATGTATGAAAGCCTCTTGCGACATCACCCGCAGCAAATGGTCAAATGCTCAACTGGTACATCTAACATTTACAAGAGCTAGCGTTCTCCAGAACGTCTCGTCGTCTTGGCAAAAATCCGAGCAAGCTTGCAGCAAACCAGCCGAACGGCCCCCGGCCCCTAAAATAACTGTACCAATCGTCGTGGTATAAAAGTGCAACTCTTACGTTCAAATTAAAATTACAATCACAGATGAGAAGAGACAATAGTCAGTTGCACGCCTAGGCGGGTTTGACCCGGCGCACTAATACGGTACTTAGTTAAAAAATTCACTGGGACAACTGCTCGCGCTACGTAGCCTCAAAGTCTAGATCACAGACGCGGTTACAGAACGGCAAAACAGGGCACTACCGGCACCCACAACCAATCACAACCATTTCTTTGTAGTTTTTCAAGACCACTTTGCTCTCGTCGTCCAAGTACAACATGGATATAGAATTCAGTTGCGTCGGCACACAGCACGTCTTCGGAACTTTGCTCGGGTTCACGGAATTCATCAGTGTCTGTACGATGGCGTGGTTCGTCGTGTTCAAGTGGTCCGCCAGGGGGAAGCTGCACTCGCCCTGGCAGTGGTAGGCGTCGTAGCCCGGAGGCGCCACGATCCAATCGCTCCAACCGACCTCGCTGAAGTCGACGTACATTTTGTGCCTGCTGCACGGCTCCCTTTTGTCGTCCTTCCGTCTGTTGTGCCTCTTGGCCGCTCTTCGTCTGCGCAACTGCGTCATGTCCGCCCCGGTTTTCTGCTTGTTCTTGCCGTCGTCCGTATAGGTGAACAGCAACGGCTGCACGATCCTCCAACTGGTCTCTTCCTCATCGGCGCTTCTTCGCAACCGGACGTGACGCGCAGGAGACGTCTTGTTCCTGCCGACGCCCAACACCACCACCAAGATCCCGTGGTTGTTCTTGTGGTCTTCCAGCCACCGCTCCACCGCCGGGAAGATGTCCAGGCTTAGCGTCGCGTTCTTCCTAGTGTCGATCAGCTTGCTGTCCACCAACCTCGTTATCGGGCCGTGCTTCCCCTTCACCCCAGGCTTCATGATGTCCTTCACCAGTATTCTCTGGAAGTGGTCGTTTTCTTCTTCCGTCGTCGATTGGAGCAATTTCCTGTTCAACGTCAGCTCGGCCGCCTTCAACTGCTCCTCCTTCGGCACACTCGTCAGGTCGAATTTCAATCGAAATTTGTGGTGGCCCGGGAACCTCCCGTCTATTGGACTTTCTGAAACAGAGGGACAAAAATGAGTCTACGGATACTTGGAGCCATTCCCAAAACAATTGCATTTGGAAGGGTAAAAAATCCCTTGGGGCGATTTTTGCTATAACGATTTAGAACCAAAATTTAATGCTTTTCGTTCTCAGTGAAGGCAAAAATTGAAACCAAGAACGTCTACACTCATCTACAATGCCCAGATTGGCTAATGAATTTTTTGTCCAAAACCAAAAAAAAAAAAAACTCTTGGTATGGTCTTGGTATCAACGGTAGAAGTGAGCATACGCTCCTGAATAGGTTGGAGCGCAAACCCACTGGATCCCATCAACTGACATTTCCCCACACAATTTTATTATTATTACTATTATTTATGTTAATTCCGCTGGATCTATGTATCTACTGCAGGGCGCTGAGTCGGAATCACCCCCTGCGAGTTAAAGTCGCAACCAGACCGCTTTGTAAAAATAAAGGTGCTTAATTAGACTATTTATATACAAGTATGTGATTTAATTAATTTTGTTTATATCCAGGTGTCACAAGTGAGTGTATGATATTATTATTTAATTAAGTATGAAGTATTGTATAACATAATGGCCGTCCCACTTTCGCTACTAAAAGCCAACAACAGCAGCAATTTTCATGCGCCGTTGCCAGATCGCGATGTTTATTCGCGTGTTTTGTAGTAAACAATCGCACAAGTTGTAAGAAAGCGATGGGGGGAGAGTGTTTTTAATAACTCCCGTCGCTGCCTCCCATCTCCGGATACAGCGGATGAATTCCGATGGCATTCCTGATGAAGAGTAAGCAATCAAATCTAAGACCACAAAAACGTTTGTACACTTGGCATCTCCGCGGCAAAATTAGTGACGGGATCTCGATCTCGGCCCGAGATCAGCTAGCGAACAGATCAGAGATGTAAGTAGGGCGGGTTTTATACGCGTATGAAGGCCTGACCTGGCAACATTAGCGTAGAATAGGGATATGGGGAAGAAGAAAATATATATTTAATGTTATAACATGTAGAATGTGTAACTAGCTTCTATGTCTGGAAAGCAAGATGGAATTGCGACTAATATTACTTAAGACTCTTCAACAAACCAAATGAGCACTATCCCATCTCTCTACGACAAGTATTAGTCGAGATATAGCCTTTTGACTTTTGATCCAAATGTCGATAAATTTACTTTCTTACGTTTCTCCCTCGAATATCTTTTTATGGCGTCGTGCGACAATGATGCGTGTAGAACGAATTAAAGTAGACTATATAACGAGAAGAATAGGCTGGAATGCAAGATCCTACCATAAACAGTTTCGATTATGCAGAGCGTCAAAGTTGGGTTTGCAAAATCTTAAATTACAAACTTTTTGCTTCATCCCCACTTTTCTACAATAATTCACTTTCTATGCTTGGGATGGGAGATGGGCTTGTTACTAATGTTATTTAAGACTCTTTAAGGAACCAAATGAGCGCTATCCCGTCTCTCTACGATACGTATGAGCGGAGATATAGCCTTTTGACTTTTGATCCAAATTTCGATAAACGTACTTTCTTACGTCTCTCTCTCTCGAATATCTTTTTATCGAGTAGTGTGACAACAATGCATATAAGTACGAACTAAAGTAGACTATATAACGAGAAAAATAAGTTGGAATTCAGGATCCCACCATAAACGGTGTCGATTATATCTACAGAGCGTCAAAGTTGGGTTTGCAAAATCTCAAAATACGAACTTTTTTCTTCATCTCCACTTTTCTATGATAATTCGATTTCTATGCCTGTGAAGGGAGATGGGCTTATAAATAATATTACTCAAGACTCTTTAACAAACCAAATGGGCACTATCCCATCTCTCTGCGACAAGTATTAGTCGTGATATAGCCATTTGACTTTTGATCCAAATATCAAAAAAATCCACCTCACTCTTTTAGTATCCCGCTTCTTACTGCTGCATTGCCAGACCTTAAGAGAACATTTACGGATACGCCGCTGTGTAACAAACACCTGATATACCTGTGTTTCAACATACCGCAATCTATAAATAAAATAATCACCTGGTAATTATATTATCTATCTCTTAAAGGTTTTAGAGGTTACAGTGTTTCTTGAATAAAACGGTCTAAATAATTCCTCAGAACGAAGGACTCTGTTAATGGTAATAATTTTTGTCTAAAGATTCAAATTTTTACCAGTGCATAAAAAGGATAAAGTCTGTATTTAAGTTTTGGAAACGCTGAAATCTGACTTTTGTTAAGGATTTTGGGCAAAGAGGGAACTTTCTTCTCCTTTCAGATTATACAGAACACCCTGTAGAATATAATAAAACGCAACGCGTTGTTTTTGTCACCACGATTTTTCGTAAACGTCACTAATAGTTTTATTTTTATTCATAATTCGTAAAATTATAGACGCTGAATATTAATGACCGCTTTTTATTACAACTGGTACTACGAGCTTCTTATATAAATAAATTATAATTATTAGAGGCTGCCATTATAATAAATATAAAATGATTTTTTCGAAGGGTCAAAGTGCCAGTTAAATTGAATTGCCTTCATCAATCAATCTCCGCATAAAGAATATACGTAATTTCGGAATTTAAATAGTGGATTGATTAAAGAACTTTACGTCCAAATTGCCAAATTATTTCGTAACCACCTGTACGATGTCAGCCCAAGATAATAAAAATTAAATGTTCATATTATTTCGTTATATAAAATTAAGCAACAAATAGCGGCTTTAAATCATTGCCCTGAGGAACTTTGTTTATTTTGCATATTTGAATAATTGGCAATACATGCAAAATTTGTTCTTTACGGAAATTCCGCTGCGCTGCTACAAATAAAAAACCAACAGCTGTCACTTTGTATTCAATTCGCTCATATTCGCTAATTACTACGCCTAACGGACCTAGAAGCCTTACACAATTTTCCCATTAACGCTAGCCCCGACACAACAATTTAAAGTGTGTGAAAATACGAGCAAAAATAAGAAATGGCCAGCAGAAGGGGATCGTTCACCCTTGCCGCACTTGTCCCTCTAACAGGTATGCAATGAGTATTTATTGAGGATTTATGATTAAGGAGAGCTTTTCTTGGAAAAATTCCAATGTAATATAGCCTTAGCTAGTCTTAGCAGAGAAGCCATCATTTGTTTCTCATTAGGAACAACTTTCTCGAATATTTAAATCTTGGTGCATGAAACTGTACGTTCATAGATTGTAGATTACTTTAGTAATGAGTATGCTCCGTTCACGATTTTTTTGCATAAGAGCTGTAGCTGTAGTCCAATTGTTGTTTCTCGAAGCACTCGATGTGCAGGTAAATGTTAATTGCGGCAAATGTTGCCCCTAGTCGCTTAATAGGTTACAACGAGGGCGGTATCAGGTCACTACATGGAATCACGGGTACCAATAAAATAACAAAACTTGGAAGATTTCGGTTACTTAAGAGGTAGGTTTCCAGTTAAATCTTTTACAACCCGTTTAAGTTGAATATGACGGATCGTTTCGATTTCGTTCGAGGGATAAATGTAATAATTTTGACCTTTGACGCTCTGTATCGCCGATACTGTTTATTGTAAGATCGTAAATTCCAGCCTATTCTCTTCGTTACATGATCTACTATAACTCTTCCAACATGCATTATTATCGTCTGACGCGATAAAAAGATATTCGAGGGCGAGCCGTGAGAAAGTGCGTTTCTAGATTGTTCGTCATTTTTGGATCAAAAGTCAAAATGTTATATCTTGACTAATACTTGTCGTAGAACGATGGGATAGTGCTCATTTGGTTTGTTAAAGAATCTTGAGTAATATTATTTATAAGCCCATCTCCCTTCACCGGCATAGAAATCTAATTATTATAGAAAAGTGGAGATGAAGAAAAAAGTTCGTATTTTGAGATCTTGCAAACCCAACTTTGACGCTCTGTATAATCGACACCGTTTATGGTGGGATCCTGAATTCCAGCTTATTTTTCTCGTTATATAGTCTACTTTAGTTCGTACTATATGCATTGTTGTCACACTACTCGATAAAAAGATATTCGAGGGAGAGACGTAAGAAAGTACATTTATCGAAATTTGGATCAAAAGTCAAAAGGCTATATCTCCGCTCATACGTATCGTAGAGAGACGGGATAGCGCTCATTTGGTTCCTTAAAGAGTCTTAAATAACATTAGTAACAAGCCCATCTCCCATCCCAAGCATAGAAATCGAATTATTGTAGAAAAGTGGAGATGGAGAAAAAAGTTTGTATTTTAAGATTTTGCAAACCCAACTTTGACGCTCTGTATCATCGAAACTGTTTATGCTAGGATCTTGAATTCCAGCTTATTCTTCTCGTCATATAGTCTACTTTAATTCGTCATACATGCTTTATTGTCGCTCGATGCGATAAAAAGATATTCGGGGGAGAGACGTAAGAAAGTACGTTTATCGAAATTTGGATCAAAAGTCAAACGGCTATATCTCGGCTAATGCTTGTCGTAGGAAGATGGGAAACTGCTTATTTGGTTCCATCTCGGCACAGGCATCGAGTTATAATAGAAAAATGGGCATGTAGAAAAAACCGTCTGTTTTGATGAAAATTTTCCAATAATGGAGACGAAAAATTGAATCCACAATTAAAATGTTGAGAAAATATGAGGCTTTAATGTGACTATGTTTCACTAGTGCTCTCTACAGAGTGTTTTGATCTCACATACATACATAGTTCCCGATAATTTTATCATCAACATGATCGAAAGTTAAAATTATTTACCAAAAATTTCCCGGTAGCTCAGAGGATTGCAGTTGCCAGAAAAAATTCTCAGTTTCAGCAGGACACGATGCGTTCACGTGAACGCAGTTGTTACACAACAGCGCGCATTCGCCAACGTCGCAGATCAGCCATTCAACTATTTTTATCCACACGTAAACCAGCTCTGAAAATTTTGTAACATTAAATGATTCCCGGAACGATTTTGATAAACTACAGTGTTTGTTATTAATGTTTTCTAAATACATTACATTCGTTGTTTATTATCGTGTGTCGCTCATTACATTTTCTTCATTACTACTCGAGCAATGTGGGTGGCGTTGCGTTCAAAAAAATTGAATTTCAAAGAATTGTTGATGTTTACGATTTTAAAAGATTCCAGACAATAATAATTATTATTTATTCTACATAGTAGTTCATTTATATTCAGGAAGGCTTCCGAAGATATAACATGCTTTAATTGAAAAACATCGCACGTATGCCTTAGTAATAATAAATAACGCTACCTAAGTGTATTAACTAAGAATTGATACACATAAATATTTCTTTTATGTTGTGCCGATGTGGGAGAGATTATGTTGAACGGTGCTTTGCGAAAACAAAACCAACACACGGTTTCTCGGAAAAAATTCATAAACACCAAAACTATTTCGTTTAAAGATTGAAAATCAAACAGGCATGCAGATCTTCCCACACCATTACCAGAAATGAAACTTAAATACCTATTTATTAATGTCACCGGTTTCGAAAGCGTTGCGCCGTTGCTTTAAATCCAATAAGCGCAACAATTTGAATAATGGAAATACAAATTATATATACCAGGTGTGCGATTCTAGCCACTTCAAATGTGGATGAACGATGAATAGACTCCACGAGCCATCCAATGCGTCTCAATAAACCATGGAAGCTAATGCAGTTTCTTTAGAAGCCAAAAAATGGATACACCAAAACAATTACAAAATTATTTTATTATTATTATTATTATTATTTTTCAAATGACGCCTGACTCTTTACGAGAAGAGCGCCTTACCAAAACGACAAGGCTCCAAATTGGCCAGTTTCTGCATTTGATCCCCCAGCCATTCTGCCGAAATGGTCTTCAATGCCATGAGAAATTTTATTATTATTATTATTATTAAAAAATTTTATTGGGTGAACCGCTAGCTCTGTATTATTATTATTATTATTATTTTGGGCTCTCATTCGATTTGCAATGTTCAACAAGTGTACCTGTAAAGTTATTCAATACGCTGCTAAATAATTCATTTATATTCATAGACGCTTCCGAAGGCATAGCACGCTTAAAATAGAAAACAATGCACGGTAATCGATGATAAATAAAATTATTACTCGCCAATTAAAGACTGACTAGATTGGGCTTCGCTTAAAAAAAAATAAAGGGCCCTTGCCACAACAAATCGACCAGGCTCCAAGATGGCCGGTTTCTGCATTTGCCACTATGGGGCTCTGTTTTTATTTTTTATGCATGGGATTTTCTAAATTTCATCTAATTTTCAAAAATATTTCCTCGGTTGGAAAATAAGGCAGCAAGAGGCAAATTCCGGTTCCGGCCCGAAGGCCCAAAACTCCTCCGGCCCGAAGGACCAAAACGCTAGAAGCTTCTATACTATCTACATTTACGCGTAAATCCACCTACCAATATGTGTGAAACTCCTGATGGTGTTGGCGCTCTTCGTGTGGAACCCCTTTTTTGGTATGGACGCCGTATCCAGCGGAAACCCCATCTGCTTCTCGTACAGCTGGATCATGGCTTGCGGGATGACTATCTTCGATTTGTCTATTCTGGGCCGTCCCTTGAAACCGAACAACGACATGAGGTTCGTCTCCACTTCCGCCAGCACTTCTTTGGGTAGGTTCGAGCAGGATGTCCTCCAACAGCATTCCAGGATGGCCAGTACTACCAGCCAACACATATTCTTCAAATGCATCGTAGAGTCAACCTGGAACAAGAGAGCGGGTGAGAGTTTGCGATTTCGTGAATTTAATTTTGAAACCTTTTGTTGGCTTCGACTGTACTATGTTCGCGATGAGAAATTAAGTTACCGTAATTTCGTAATTACCCGCGTTTTAATCAAGGAAAAAATATTTTATATTTACATCTGCGGCTGGTAGGAATTTCTGCCCGGGGAGTATAAATGAAATTTATGAATAACCAGTCTAGATTTTACTTTTATCGCCGGTTCGGATAAATATATAACATATGCATTGACACTTAATTGGTAAACGCTATAATATGACACGATATCTGTAGATAGGCATTTCAAATTAGCCGTTTCGAAACTTTCACTTGGAGCGGTATTTACAGCGCTTGTTGGAAAATGCTGCGTCTTTAGACCTCAAATCGTCCATTCTAATTATTTTTGAAGCAAAGACTTTTTTAGGAAGTTTTTATATTTTAGGACATAAAACTTATATTTCAATAAGAAAAATGATTATTCTTACCCTTAAGAAGATGAAAACCACCCCTGAAGTCAAAAAATCAATAATTAACGGAAGGAATCAAAAGCATTAATGTGTTCTATAAACAAAGGGGGTTTACGGCGGAACCCTGAGGCATATTTTTCTTATACCCGCAATTTTGATGTGAAAGTGGACAAATCGAAACAGAATTAATATAATAAATAACGATTCCAGTTAAACAAACAAATATAAATTATTTAGTTATTACATATTGCGTACAGTGTTAGCTGTAATTCTCACTACAATAAAAACCATGTCGTACACACTTTATTGTGTAGTAATTTAAATGAGGAATTCGAACCGCAGAGCCGAAATTATTAACGAAAATAACATTACACGGAATAAAATTATGCACTATCAATCTAACGTATACCCAAAAGGTATGTAACCAAAACTCGTTTCGGACAAATATTTTCTAAAGAATCTAACATAATTTCAACCACACCTATACCAAATCCGAGGACGATTTAAATAAATCATGCGGAGTGCTCGGGAGATTGTTTATCAAATTCTTTGTTTTAGAAACTGAATTTGATTGTCATCAGGTATATCCCATTGTGTGAATAACAACGCAAAGTATTATGCCAAGAAACCGATATCCATTGACGAAAAAACAGAAATGTCAGGGTCTAATGCAAAATGAATAAATAATCGTACGTAATTGCCAAAGCGCAATAATAATAAAGAAATTTCGGAGATTTTGAAATATGACTCGATATATACAGAAAACAGCACAATAAGGCGATCATTTTGGAAATAACAAATGTGTAATATTTAATCATGCTAGAGTCTGTAGAATCCGGATTAATTCTTGTACTCTCGCTAGGGGGATAGAATTTTCTCGAAGTAAGTAACTTCTGGTCAAGGACGTTTACCCCTCTTGAGGTGATAATATACTGTGATAATTGACATAATCACCCTGTAGGATTACTTAATTAGTGGTTCCAGTAACCGTTGCAAGAGAACGAGGCGTGAGCCCTGCTATCATTGTTCGAAACGAATACAATGTTGGCATTTATACGAGATTCGCGATAAAAAATAATGTAAGCAATAATAATAAAATTAATAAACGCAGATAAGAATATTAATTGGCAAAGATCTCGGAGAATTTATTCCTTTATTTCTTTGGAAATAAATATTGTAATGTGTATTATTTTTACACAAGCAGGCATGCATTTATTATGCATAATTAAAATTATTTTTTATCTGATCACTATTACAGAGATATACATATATTTCTCGTTAAATTATAAATAATTAATAACTAATGCATTCTTTTGCGATGGAATCTGGTTTCTTCCTTGAACTTTAGTCAAATGCACTCTATAGCTAAGGTATATCAGAATTACTCAACGCTGACGCATCGAAAAACGTTCAAAATGAATTATTTGTTTACCATCCTAATAAAGACTGCCGCCAAACAATGATTATTTATATACTACCCGAGTCGTTACTCATTAAGTCATTAATACATTGTTGCTCTCTGTGAATAATTATATGTCAGGACGATTCATCGCTATAATGTTTGAACCAGTAAAAAATAGTCGAAATCTATTGATTGAGCGATCAAATTACCTCAAAGTCGAAAAATCCTCGAATCCATTTATTTGGATCAGTAAAGGAGAAATAATTTTAAAAAACTAAACGTCCATTGGCCGAAGAACCTCGAGGCACACCTCTTCGAGCAACTTTCCGTCCCCATTCCCATTCGAAAGAAAAAACTAATGATGAAGTTTAAATCGGGTTTGTTCCGATTTTGCTGTGGATAAGAAAATCTATCAGAGCGATAAGTTGCAATATATTGACTGAACACAATATCGAAGCAATTGGGCAAGTGATGAAACAAATGAAGAGTGGAAAGAACGCCAGGACTGAAAGAAACAAAGAGATTTACGTCCTCAACTCAAAAAGTCTTCGAATCAATAAGAACTGATTTAGATCCAGGACTAAGAGATACCAAATGAGATATTTATCAAAAATTAAGGCAGAGGTTTAGAAGAAACAATGAAGAATCGATATGAGGCTAGGAATTGCCTGATTTTGTTTCTTGCAACTTCTCAGTCCCGTCCCCTGGAGCAACCATCATAAAAAATATCTGCAAGTCAAAACAGAAAATCAGTCTTCTACGATTTCCATTACATGGTCCTTTGAGTTAGTTAGTAAGAACTTATGGGCGTGCAGGTGAAGATTCTTTCTCAAAATTCGATCTGTAGTCGCCCAGAAAATCCCGTGTTTTCGTCGGTACTGCATCCAAAGCTTACCTTGTCGAATTGGTCTCTGAACCTTCGCCTAAATAATTTTTCCTACTTATGAAAAATTTTTTGCCCACGTCGCATAAGCTGACTCCAGTAAGTATTATAAGGCTGGATCAATTCTTTAACTGGGCATTTGCGGCCCGCTCTAGCCATGAACTTTTTTTTACGATTATAATTGCTCTCGTGACGTCACCAGACGCGATGCAAATGAACCGTCTTGCGTACACGATGTAGTAACAGGCCAGTGTTTACTGACAAATTCCGAAAACGTACATAAATTAGTGGCTTCCAAATTAATTGTTCAGACAAACATTTTAACTGTACAACGGTACAAGTAATTTACATTTTTTGTGAATTAAAATTGTTATTAACAGGTTGTTTTTTATCTCCAGTGAAAGTTAAACGATTTTGTTATCAACTTTTTTTCCAGAGAACTCCACACCGTTTTCGGTAATGGCTAAAATTAATTGATAATTATTAGGATAATGTGGTTGCAGGAAATTGTTAAGAGGCTTCGTAAAGTGGCTCTAATAAGGCTCTATTAGTTGGTGATCGTAAAGGTTAAGTTCTTGCTAGAAATTTCACGCAGTATCGATTTGTTTAATAAAGAAAATATACAAACGCACCGAAATTGATCTTGCGGAAATTGGAAAAATAAAAAAAAAATAAAGTTGACAGCCCCGGCTTTTTGGAAAGTAGAAATTTAGGGTTTCTTTTTTAAAATTGAAAAAAAAATTAAAAGAATAAAGCGATTTACCCCCGAATTTATCAAACATTTTTTTTATTTTTGCCCCCCCCGCCCACAAAAAAAAAATTAGTCGAAAAATTTTTTTTACTTAAGCTTAAAAAATATAGCCCCACGGGGGCTGTTTTAAGCCTTTTACAAAAAACACAGTCCCGTAGGGCTGCATTCGGCCCCGTAGGGGCTAGCATCTTCATGTTTTCAATTTTAAAGAAGAAACCCCAAATTTTCTTAATCTCTCACTACTTGACCGATATCTAAAAAAAAAGTTTCTTTTTTATAAAAATCTACATTTATTTACGATGTCAGCTCCTAGCATTCCGACGTATCGCCTTTGCAATCATACCTATTTATACCTTGCTGAATGAAATCTCGGATAAAATAATGTATAATTTAATTAACGCTAATAGTATGGCGATAATACATAAGGATAATTTATTACTAGCTCTAGCTTGCACACCTGCTCGTTACAAACAGTAATTAATTAAAATAAAACGTTTAAAAATAGCAGATATTAACATCAAATTGAATACTTTTTCTTGAAGGTCAGAAATATATTTTAAAAGCGATAATGGTAGCTAAATGCTAAAAGCGAGTAAGTGATGCGTCGTCCAGTAGCGCGGATCATGGATTTTTCGCAAAAATTTTTCGCCTAGTACCTCCCATGCACTGCTTAAATTGAGACATTTTTGCGCTGCCCCAAAGACATCATGAAACTGATCTTTAATTTTTCTTGTTATAAAAACTAAAAAAATTTAACCCGCCAAACCGTACGGTCCATTACGATTTTTCTCATAGATGCGCCACTGTCCGTTTTAAGCAGCTCTAGCGTAAGTTGGCTTTGGTGAGGTCAAGCAAGTTGACTTGGACTTGTTCACCTTTTAGTAACGGCTGGAGAAAGCTGA
This sequence comes from Rhagium mordax, assembly GCA_963680705.1. NCBI lineage: Eukaryota > Metazoa > Arthropoda > Insecta > Coleoptera > Cerambycidae > Rhagium > Rhagium mordax. The sequence goes on along the minus strand of OY796660.1, from coordinate 1,672,926 downwards.
CTGCCGTCTCTTCAACTCGCGACTTCCAAAACTATATATAACATTGTTGTAACTTTTATTGGGAACCAAGATGTCTGTCGTATTAGCCAAGGGTCTCTAGATAACTGTTCGGTGAATAATAAGCACAAGGTGTCCAAATAGAAAGGTTATTTGGACTTGTGAGCGGTGCTGGCTCGGGCCGGAGGTACCTCGGATATCGCCGATGGGTACGTGTTTGTGTATAATACACAGGGTACCTGATAAAATGTAGCAATCGTGATTAATATTCCAGAATCAGTCATAAATTTGTTAAGGGAATATGCAGATTTGGATAATTCTTAATCACATCAATCCAAAGGATCTTCTTGAGGTTCTTCCTCATTTGCAGAGATCTCGTTACTTTCCTTAATATTGTTTATTGCCCATCTCTTAAAGACTAGATTAGAACCAGAGTCAAAACAGGAATGCGAAGATCAATTCTAGATACATTCAAAATATACAATGGAGGAGACAATACTTTTAGACACATCCCTGATGATCGTTAAGACAAAATGGAGCATTCATTCAAATTTTTTCCCAATAGGGATGGACTTGCCAAAGATTTTGATTAAAGATTCAGCTACAATCTAGTTAATGAAGTATTAAGAAACGTTCAAATGCCCATATGAATCCTGGTTTGCTGTGACCCCGAAAGGATTTTTTAAAGATATCTAGTCTCCAGGAAACAATTTCAGATAGTCCCAAATCCCAACAATTGGAGCAAAATAATGATACTGAAGATTTAGCTGTAACGATTGCAAAATTATATTGGACCAACTTGCTAGATTTAAATAACACAACTCTTAGCTACCAATTTGGTAAATTTTGTGTCCCAGCGTACAAATGAAGATATTCTTCAATTAAGTAAATTTGAAACAAATGATTTGAATACATTGGAGAGCTTGGTGCCCCGATTACGCTTTTTCTAGAGAAAAATTACTCAGTCAAAACAGTCGACAATGCCAGAATTTGCTCGATCAAATTTTTTGCCTGCAAACGAGATGATCAAGTGATCTTGCAAAGTCTTCGCTATCGACAACAGCAATTCCAGCTTAAAGTAAAATATGAAACTAACCTTGTGCATTGCGGCAATGAATATTAAGGAAACACAAGACGAAGGTTACATATAAATTTATTAGATATGAATAAATATATATGGTTCTTCAGTTAGATGTTTGCGTTGCTAATACTAATAAATTTAATATACTGAATGCGCAAGTAAGAGTAGATGACAATAAAATGAGAGCCTTTTGTTTCAACTATAACAAATGAATTAATTGAAATAATAATGAATATCCTGAATTTTGGACCAAGTCGTTGCGGAAAACAACTAGAAACCTCTTCTTCAAATCATCAGCTACGCAAAAGCCTTGGAACCAAAATTCCACGACTTTTAAACAATGTAATGGTGAAAGATTGTTCGTACCAATTATTGTGAAGATTTTTCAAGCAATGGATGGTTTCAATTGGTTGATGATAAATCGTTTTTGGTTTGTAATCCACACGACTTTGGCCCAAATGGAACTGATGTTAGACTCGTAAGCTTAACAAAACCAAAGGAATATCTTTGGATCAACCTCAAAATCAAAAATTCGATAATTACCTTCAACTCTAATATAAACACTAAAACACAGAAACACTTAGACACAAACAATCCCCTGCATATTGGATAACCAAATACTGGACGCAGGCATTACAGCCAATACGGAATTAATGGTTGGTTCTCCAGTTACTTCCGAACAACCTGCGCTGCAGAGGGGCGTGGCTAAAAAAACGTGAGGTGTGGCCTGCGCAGAGCCACCACCACCGATCTACCACACATAGGGGTGGCTTAGCGCCAACCCTAAACCGTGAATCCTACGACCTTGAACAGTTTTTAGTATCATCTTGACGTTAATAGGCCACGCCCCAAGCTTTTCTTAGCTTGAGCAATGATGTAAAAGTTTGACAGCTAAAGTTCTGACTGTAGCAGTTGTTTGAAGGACTACTAGGATTCTAATACCGATAATTTCGCTGCTAAGACAGTCGATGTGAAACAATTGAAGGCGCTAGGTTATTTTCGTGACCCACTGTATTAAATCAACTAAGCGCTGGCAAAAAAATTTCATTTCGTTCTTCGATTTTATTTTTAACTCCATGAATAAACTCCAATATTTTGAAGGAAAAACAGCATTTTCTGCTCATTGTTCAAATTAAAACATTTAAAAATCCTAATCTCCTCTCATAGTATCGCTAAATTATCGAATTGTACTTTTGCCTTCAACACCAGCTCAAATCAGGCCCCAATTTGGCAAAAATAAACACTTAAAAAAATCAAATCGCGTAAGACTATTGGATTTTGACGTTTCTTAAAGCTCTTGCGTTGTTTTTGGCACCAAGGAAGACTTGAGACGGCTTAGGAAAAATTTTCGCGGAACGTCATGCGCAAGTGAGCCATCGGACGGCGTGAGGCCAATCCGTCTGTGAAACATATTGTTATTGCAACAAAATTGGTTTGAATAAGTGTGTAAAACAATCGAATGCCTATGTACGGTAACTTGATCTCCGATTATAGGTTGCGTAGCGCCGAGCTGTCTGATGTACAAAACGCACATACACGATATCTTGATATACACCTCTATAAGCAGAAAATAAGAAATTCTCGCAACAGGTGCATAACTCGGACACCTGCAGCTAGACCGAATGAGATTCAATTTCGCCATTTAACCCCGAACTTACTTAGATTTATTGGTACAAGTAGGGCATAGAAAGAGCTGGGTACCTGGCCATTAAAGGATTAAATCCGGATTAAGGATGTCGTAAAGTACGGTGTGTATAAATAGGCAGATAATGCGATTGCTTGGAAGGTCGAAGGGCCCTGTACCGGGCAATATTGTCGCGTAGGTACAAGTACAGAGTGCGAACTTTAAAAGGCATATGTAAAGTCAAGTGGACTTACCAAAAATAATGATAAACAGCGGTTAGATAATCCAAATAATGGACGTAAAAGCACACTCGCACATTATACACAGAAATTGAGAAAGCAACTTAAGCAAGCACAAGTCACCGCTAAAACAACTGCGTGGTTATATGCAGAAGATCTAAGACCGGACTGATGGGATATTACCACCCTCTACCTGTACCTGGAAAGGTGTGGGGTCTGCTGACCAATGGGAGACAACTAAAGCTCCTGACACGTGCTCGTGTTTCCACAATAGCTGAAGCACGTATTGTGAAAGCCCATTGTACGCTGCGAATAGCTTTTAGAAAATACAAAACAACCACACAATCGGATCTTTTCACGGATATAGATACAAAAAAGTCAAGAATCTAAATTGATGCAGATGAGCAGATGACGCGTCTCATTCATTTACACCAATTATCCGCTGGCCTAGGTCTATTAACTTTTCAACTCATTTAAATAAGTCGTTCAATTGGGTTCGTGCTAGTTTTAATACTTTTAATTGATATATATGTATGTGTCAATTGCGCCAGAGCCAGAGGTGCGATGCAAACTGGGCAACTATCTGATGGATGATGCACGCACGGGAATTCGGCGAGGCAATTAACCACCACCGAGGGAGGCGAAAAGGAGTACTCACCACCAACACATGCAAATGTTGCCAGCACTGAGATAAAAATTGCAGAAATTAATGTTTTGTAATATCCTAGGTATGTTTATGACGTTTGGGTTGTACCTGAAGTGGCCCTGCAGGTAGCCCCTACGTACTATAATTTTTATTTATGATTTAGTACTTAGGATTCGAGGACTAAACCGGGTAAACCGTTGAGAACGTTAATTTAATACAAAAAGGATTACTAAATTGCCTCTTTGCGCGTTTCTTATGTAAAATGCAGGGAAAAGGTAAAAATTGCCGATTTTACTAAATTAATAATAATTCAGGAGGTTGTCAATGAATGGAGATTGGTCGATCAAGGCCGGTAAATAAATTAGTTGGATATGGTCGTCAGTACCTCAAATAATGTGGAAATGTTTGTGATTTTTCTTAGACTCCGGAAAAATCGATAAGCCCAAAAATTGCAGCTGCCAATCTCAAACAACTTAAAATCAAGCGCTTAAACATAAATACCCCAAATCCTAAACCCTTAAGCTACAAGTCTTTAGACCCGGAACTTTTAAACTCGAAATCTTTGGCCCAAGCACTTCAACCCATGGCCATAAACTTTAATCCTTCGTCAACCCAGTAACCCAAAACTCTAAATCGAGCCTTAAACCCATAAACTCAAAAATACATTAAATCATAAAAAATGTAACTCTAAACCCCCAGAACTTTAACATATAAAATGTAACTCTTAAGAACTTAAGATATAAAACTATTCAACGCATTGGTCTAAGGTTTACAAGTTTTTCGTTTAGTGGATTTCGAGTTTTAGAGTTAATGGTTTATAGGTTGTATTTTCTTGTTCTCTGGGTCATAGATATACGAGTTTTGGGATGTCTGGGTTATTGGGTTGATAAAAGTTTTGGGTTTAAATTCGTGTTTAAGTGCTTGAGGTTTAAGGCTTTGGATTTTAAGGACTTGGAGTTTAAAGGTTTGAAGTTAAGGGTTTGGAGATTAATGACTTATGGCTTAAGGAGTTAAGGTTTAGAGGTGTAAGGGATTCGGGTTGAAGCACTTAGTACTAAAGTGCGTGGGATTTAGCAGCTGCAATCTACTGTGCACCCGTTCTTTTACGTGATTTTTTTATTCTTTATCATAAACTCAAAAAAACATGAAATCTTAAAAAATGTAACTCGAAACCCCCAGAACTTTAACATATAAAATATAACTCTTAAAAACTTAAGATATAAAACTATTCAACGCATTGATAAGTTTTTCGTTTAGTGGATTTCGAGTTTTAGAGTTAATGGTTTATAGGTTGTATTTTCTTGTTCTCTGGGTCATAGATATACGAGTTTTGGGATGTCTGGGTTATTGGGTTGATAAAAGTTTTGGGTTTAAATTCGTGTTTAAGTGCTTGAGGTTTAAGGCTTTGGATTTTAAGGACTTGGAGTTTAAAGGTTTGAAGTTAAGGGTTTGGAGATTAATGACTTATGGCTTAAGGAGTTAAGGTTTAGAGGTTTAAGGGATTTGGGTTGAAGCACTTGGTACTAAAGTGCGTGGGGTTTAGCAGCTGCAATCTACTGTGCACCCGTTCTTTTACGTGATTTTTTTATTCTTTATCATAAACTCAAAAAAACATGAAATCTTAAAAAATGTAACTCGAAACCCCCAGAACTTTAACATATAAAATATAACTCTTAAAAACTTAAGCTATAAAACTCTTCAACGCATGGGTCTAAGGTTTACAAGTTTTTCGTTTAGTGGATTTCAAGCTTTAGAGTTAATGGTTTATGGGTTGTATTTTTTGTTCTATGGGTCCTAGATATACGAGTTGTCTGGGTTATTGGGTTAATAAAGGTTTCGGGTTTAAGTGCTTGAGGTTTAAAGCTTTGGATTTTAAGGACTTGGAGTTTAAAGGTTTGAAGTTAAGGGTTAGTTTAATAACCCCCCAGAACTTTAACATATAAAATGTAACTCCTAAAAACTAGGACATAAAATTATTCAATGCATGGGTCTAAGGTTTACCTTCGTTTAATGGATTTCGAGTTTTAAAGTTAATGGTTTATGGGTTGTATTTTTTGTTCTATGGGTCCTAGATGAACGAGTTATGGGTTGTCTGAGTTATTGGGTTAATAAGGGTTTTGGAGTTAAAGTCGTGTTTAAGTGCTTGAGGTTTAAGGATTTTAAGGACAGAGTTTAAAGGTTTGGAGTTTAATGACTCATGGTTTAATGAGTTAAGGTTTAGAGGTTTAAGGTCTTAGTACTAAAGTAAGTGGGATTTGCTGCAATCTACTCTTCTTTTTTTGGTGCATTAATTTTTCCAGATTCCAAGGACAATCATGGTTAGTTTCCCATGGTTCTGGGTATGTAAGATGATATAGAACCCGTCCGAAAACATAGAAAAGAGTGTCATACTGGCCTATTTTTATGCCACTCGAACAGATAATTTGATCGATTATGGTTTACGGTCTTGGGTCTTAAGGACCTAGAGTTTAAAGGCTTTCAATTAAGAGCGTGGGGTTTAATGACTTATGGCTTAAGGAGTTGAGGTTTAGAGGTTTAAGGATTGCGACCTTAAGCGCTTGGTGTTAAATTGATTGGGATTTTGCAGCTGCAAAACGCAACCCCTCGTGTATATGGTGATTCTTGGATCAGCAATAACCCATAAACCCACAAAACCGTGTATCAGACAAAATTTTACTCTAAACCCCCAAAATTTTAACATAAAAAGTAGCTATTGAAAACTTAAGACATAAAACTCTTCAACGAATGGGTCCAAGGTTCACAAGCCCTTCGTTTAATGGGTTTCAAGTTTTAGAGTTAAAGGTTTATGGGTTGTGTGGTTATGGATCTAGGTATACGAGTTTTGGGTTGATAAAAGTTTCTGATTTAAATTTGTGTTAAAGTGCTTGAGGTTTAAGGCTTTGGAGTTTCAAGGTTTGAAGTTAAGGGCTTGGAGTTTAGGGGTTTAAGGGATTCGGGTTTAAGGTCTTAGTACTGAAGTACATTTCAAACTTCAAGTATTTTTTTATATTTTTGCTACATTTTCAAATAAATCATACAGATCAAAGATCTAACTCCTGCAGCTCACTGGTTGGACATGCTACTTTGTAAATAAACAAGGACTATTATGTACCTATAACTGCGTTCACGGTTTAATATCAAATACATACATAACTACGTAATTTTAAGTCTTCTCTAACACGCAATGCGCAAGCAAAAACAAAAGGAACTAGCTGAACTATCCGATTACACCGGCTGGGGTATTATTTTTGCAACTCTTCTGCCGCCTATCGCATTGGTCAAGGAACAGCCGTTGAACCCGCTCAAGCCCTTTCCGAAATAACGGATTGAGAATGCGCTTTTCTCACGTTACTAATAATATTCAGACAAAGCACCGTTATATTTTATCGATTTTTTATTGAGATATTTTCTATAATAAAAAGTATTTTTCCGCCATATTTTTCCATGATTAGCATGCGGTACAGTTACCCATTGTTGCTAACAATCAGGCTGAGGATTTAATGTTAGCCTCTGCGCGAGTCCCGTAGGAAAGAATGTTATCTATCTATATTCATGTAATTAACATATTATAATTTCGAATTAATATTCATAGTTAATTATACGTGTGGTTACTTTGTTGCAGCGTGGTGTACAAACGTCGGCCTAGAAGAAATTGCAATGTGTTGCGATTTTCTTTTTTGTCACCACGTTCTTTGAGACGGAATGCGCATAACTTACATAGTAATACCTAGTAACATTAAACATTAGATAGTAGACCTTAGAAATTAGACTTTAGATATTAGATATTAAATATTAAAAAATTTTTCAATGTTTAACAATTTACCTAACATTAAATATAAAATTTCCTCTAGTATTTTGCTTCGCCATCAGGTAGTCTAAGCAATGAGTTTTACATTTCTAATGTCAAATACCTTGTACTAGGGGATTATAAATTAATCTCTTTGCAAATAGTTGTACCTACCCCAATACTAGCTTATTTGTAAAATATACATACAAGTGGTAATTACTAATAATAACTCAGTAATACCTCAAATAGTTAAGCAGGGATATTAAGTAATTGAAAATAATTTAGAATAGGACCATTAGTAGTAGTAAATATCCACAGATGAAAGAGTTTTTAAGTTGAATACCTTCAACAATATAAACATACCATTTGAAATTATTTGCCTAAACTTCGTTATATAAATGCGCAGTACTGTCTTTTCTCTTTTTCTGCAATTAAAATAAACCATTTTTGAAACATTATTGGTGAAGCAATTAAAACAACTGCCACTCTCGGTTAGTACCTGAAACTATTGGATTATGGGCTAAAACATTTTAAAACTAATTTAAAAAACAAATTAAGATTGTTGGAATTGTATTCTGCGGAATTTAATTTAATTTGATTTAGTGGTTTCGAAGATCAAGGACGACGAAGAAAACAGTCAGGCTGAGATTTCTAAACCGAACCTTTTCGAATTTTTGTCGGAGTGCCATAAAAAGATTCATTTCAACGTTTTCGTCGGAAAATAAGACATTTCAAAATTCTAGTCCTTGCATAAAAACTGTCAAGCCTTCTGATACTAATAATAGAATGTTAAAACCAACAATGACGACATTGCTGGAGCATTCCGATCCGACCACAAGAAAAGTTGATTATTAATAGATATATTCTAATAACACTGACCTATTGTTTTTTATTTTTTTTCCCTCGTGTTCTTATTTAATTTATTATCCATATTTATTCAACACATCTTATCTTTCCTTTTATAAGTGTTTTCTTTTGTTCTTTGTGGCATTTATTAATAATTGTTACATAAACAAAATCAACAAACACAAGATTAATGTACACGTACAATATTTGATAATCGACGGGCTTAATAAATATTATATACAAATGCCGCAGTGGACTAGGGATATTTAAATTTTTTTAAGTTGCCTTACAAAAATATGCACCTCTCCCCGCGAGAAACATTATCCAACCGTGCAACACGCTTTTTACATAATTCCCAATTATTCAATCGCTAAAATAAATCGTAAACAGAAATTAAATTGCGAAATGCCTCTTTCACTTGTGCGTGTTCCGAATAACGCATTCGAAGTGAACTCCTTCAAACTGTAATTTGGCTTGATTTAAAATTACTCGTTCCAAACATCTGCGGCAGGTACATTAATTCTCAAGTGTGTCAATGTTTTAGACTAATGCATGAAATGATAGAGGCCATTTATTTGTTGCGCCCAATTTAATCCCAAAGATCAAGAGGAGATACTTTGATATAATAGTTGAAAATTGAATACACGTTTAAATAATCAAAATCATCTCTTAAAAAATGCATTAGATATGATCTGATATTCGGTTGGTTTCGATAAGGTGAGATAAAAACAATGATATAATTATTACAGAGAATCAGGCATCAGATATTAGACAATTGACATTAAACATTAAAAATTAGACATTAGATATTAGACAATTGACATTAAACATTAAAAATTACACATTAGGTATTAGATTTTGAATATCGAATATTAAATAAACATTAAATAGTCGACATTAAACATTACAAATTAGACAGTAAAGCAGTAGAAAGTAAACATTGGATTAGATATTAAACTTTAAAAATTATATATTAAATATTAAACATAATATAATAATAGTTTATCGTCATACTGATTTATGCCAAAAATAATAGGATATTAAAAATTAGACATTAGACATCAGACATTACACATGAAATATTAAACTCATTAAATACCTAGTAAACATTAAACATTTTTTCAATTTTAAATTATCTAACATTAAATATAGAATTTAGAATGCATGAAAGACCGTTTTACAATTACATATTTATCACCAACATAAAATGACACATATTACATAGAATTAGTCATTAGACATTAGAAATTAAACTTCAGATATTAGACAATTGACATTAAACATTAAAAATTAGACAGTAAAACAGTAGAAAGTAAACATTTGAAATTAGATATTAAAATTAAAAATTATACATTAAAAGTATAATAATAGTTTATTGACATACTGATTTGTTCCAAAAATAATGAAACAACCCAATTTTAATAATTAAAATATATATATATACAAAAGACAATATTGCAATTAAACATTCGTCACCAACATAAGAACAAATATAATTAATTACACAGAATTAAACATTAGACATTGTTAGACATAATTAGATATTAAAAATTAGCCATAGACATCAGACATTAAATATGAAATATTAAACTCATATTAATTATTATACACTAAATAGTAAACATTAAAAAAATTTTTAATGTTTAACAATTAAATATAGAATTTAGAATGCATGAAAGACAGTTTTACAACTACATATTTATCATCAACATAAAATGACACATATTACATAGAATTAGTCATTAGACATTAGAAATTAGACATCAGATATTAGACAATTGACATTAAACATAAAAAATTAGACATTATACATATATCAGATATTGAATATCGAATATTAAATAAACATTAAACAGTCGACATCCCAGTCGACATTAAACATTAAAAATTAGACAGTAAAACAGTAGAAAGTAAACATTGGAAATTAGATATTAAAATTAAAAATTATACATTAAAAGTATAATAATAGTTTATTGACATACTGATTTGTTCCAAAAATAATGAAACAACCCAATTTTAATAATTAAAATATATATACACAAAAGACAATATTGCAATTAAACATTCGTCACCAACACAAAAACAAACATAATTAATTACACAGAATTAAACATTAGACATTATTAGACATAATTAGATATTAAAAATTAGAAAAAATTAGACATAGACATCAGACATTAAATATGAAATATTAAACTCGTATTAATTATTATACACTAAATAGTAAACATTAAACATTTTTTTAATGTTTAACAATTTATCTAACATTAAATATAGAATTTAGAATGCATGAAAGACAGTTTTACAACTACATATTTATCACCAACATAAAATGACACATATTACATAGAATTAGTCATTAGACATTAGAAATTAGACTTCAGATATTAGACAATTGACATTAAACATTAAAAATTAGACATTATACATATATCAGATATTGAATATCGAATATTAAATAAACATTAAACAGTCGACATCCCAGTCGACATTAAACATTAAAAATTAGACAGTAAAACAGTAGAAAGTAAACATTGGAAATTAGATATTAAAATTAAAAATTATACATTAAAAGTATAATAATAGTTTATTGACATATGGGTTTGTTGCAAAAACAATGAAACAACCCAATTTTGATAATTAAAATATATATACACAAAAGACAATATTGCAATTAAACATTCGTCACCAACATAAAAACAAACATAATTAATTACACAGAATTAAACATTAGACATTGTTAGACATAATTAGATATTAAAAATTAGCCATAGACATCAGACATTAAATATGAAATATTAAACTCATATTAATTATTATACACTAAATAGTAAACATTAAAAAAAATTTTAATGTTTAACAATTTATCTAACATTAAATACAGAATTTAGAATGCATGAAAGACAGTTTTACAACTACATATTTATCACCAACATAAAATGACACATATTACATAGAATTAGTCATTAGACATTAGAAATTAGACTTCAGATATTAGACAATTGACATTAAACATTAAAAATTAGACATTATACATATATCAGATATTGAATATCGAATATTAAATAAACATTAAACAGTCGACATCCCAGTCGACATTAAACATTAAAAATTAGACAGTAAAACAGTAGAAAGTAAACATTGGAAATTAGATATTAAAATTAAAAATTATACATTAAAAGTATAATAATAGTTTATTGACATATGGGTTTGTTGCAAAAACAATGAAACAACCCAATTTTGATAATTAAAATATATATACACAAAAGACAATATTGCAATTAAACATTCGTCACCAACATAAAAACAAACATAATTAATTACACAGAATTAAACATTAGACATTGTTAGACATAATTAGATATTAAAAATTAGCCATAGACATCAGACATTAAATATGAAATATTAAACTCATATTAATTATTATACACTAAATAGTAAACATTAAAAAAATTTTTAATGTTTAACAATTTATCTAACATTAAATACAGAATTTAGAATGCATGAAAGACAGTTTTACAACTACATATTTATCACCAACATAAAATGACACATTTTACATAGAATTAGTCATTAGACATTAGAAATTAGACTTCAGATATTAGACAATTGACATTAAACATTAAAAATTAGACATTATACATATATCAGATATTGAATATCGAATATTAAATAAACATTAAACAGTCGACTTCCCAATCGACATTAAACATTAAAAATTAGACAGTAAAACAGTAGAAAGTAAACATTTGAAATTAGATATTAAAATTAAAAATTATACATTAAAAGTATAATAATAGTTTATTGACATACTGATTTGTTCCAAAAATAATGAAACAACCCAATTTTGATAATTAAAATATATATATACAAAAGACAATATTGCAATTAAACATTTGTCACCAACATAAAAACAAACATAATTAATTACACAGAATTAAACATTAGACATTATTAGACATAATCATTAGATATTACAAATTAGACATTAGACATTAAATATGAAATATTAATATTAATTAATTAATATTAAACTCATATTAATCATTAGACATTAAATAGTAAACATTAAACATTTTTTTAATGTTTAACAATTATCTAATATTAAATATAGAATTTGATTAGATTTTAGTATTGCATTTTTATTTTTTATAATAACTATTTGAATATTACTACGATTAGACTTAAAAATTAAAAATTAGACATTAATAATAATATTTTATTGTCCAGCTGATGTTCACAAAAAAATATGGGACCAATTTTTAAATAATAAGAACCCACTTTTGAATAATAAATCAATTATATCGGAATATATTACACACTTAGACTTAGACATTAGACAATCAGACATTAAAAATTAATTAGACTTAGACGTTAAACATTCGACATTATTATTAATAATAATAATTATAACAGTTTATTATCCAACTAATTTGTTTCAAGAAATATGGAACAATAATATAAAGTATAAAATAAAAGAGAATTCAGTTTTATTAAATAAATAAAATATATTAATTAGACACTAGAAATTAGACATTAGAAATTAGACATTAGAAATTAAGCATTAGACATTAACATAATAATAATAATAAAACTTTATTATCCAACTGATTTTTACAAAAAAAATATTGGCCACGCCGTTTCGGAACACCTTGTAAGAAGGAGCAATTATCAATCTCCTCCATAGGCAAGAATCCTTGGCAATTTGTGCAGCGAGCTGCCGGACCTCCCCTGACGGCCCCGCAACCGAAATTAATTTATTTTCAGTAATTACGCCGACGATCAAAACAAAATAAGTATCCGATAACGGCTGATATTAAAAACGTATTTAATAATGGGGACTAAATACCTTAAACCAATTCGAGCATGTCACGTGCGCATACCATGTATGATTAAACTATTAAAGTTGTGTGCAGAAACCGTAAATTAGTTTTTATAAAATATTTCGGTAGCTTTGAATAATTTCAATCAATTATTGAATAATATTACGTTCCAAATTGGTTAAATTAATTAGTTGTCTAAATGACTTCGCAGAAGCCACTCCGGGATGAAGTGACAACTTTTGGTTTCGACCAGCAGCGTTAGAGATGAGATAATAAACCGGATTGGAAAGATAAATATTTTGCATGGTATTCCTGCGGAGCAAAAAACCTACGATCCGCTTTTAATCTAAGGCGAAGTTGGCTCGCGTTACGGTTGCTAGAAAAACGCGAGATTAGCAGAGGTTTTGTAACAATTTTCTTTACCGTAGGCAGATCGGTTTATTTATAAAACTATATTGTATAAAAGCAAATACTGTAATAATTTATAGTGTATTTATAGGTGTATATAAAATATACATATAAACCCAGCTAGTGGTTCAAACAGTGATGCAATAATATGATTGAGCGTTCCATTCTTTCTACCAAATCGTCGCTAAAGGATCATTAAGACTGACATCAAATACACACGTTCCTTATTCCTATGGCAAATAGTTGTAAATATTTTTAAACGTTCCACCTCCACTTACCTTATTTATTTATCCACTGATAATTTATATACTCACAGGATACAAAGCAAAGTTATTTCAATTAAACATCGTTGTTTGTAAGACCAAACCATCCTATCGCATCATAAAAAGCGAGAGAACAAGTTAAGGTGTGTTGAAATTTCTAAAATTTATGACTTTAATTATATGCGTCTTAGAATTACAGTATAAAAAACAATAAATTACAAATCTGGCATCGAAAAATAAACAAAGATGAACCCTTTGGCATTAAAAGCACCGATATTTACTACCAGAACTTAACAAAAAGGAGAAAAGAACCTGCATGAGATTTTAAAACACACCTGGTTGAATAACAGACGCCTAGGCACCAATGGTTCTCTGGAGAAAATACGAGAAGAGCACAGTGGCGCACGCACAGGGGAAAAAGTTATTCTTAGTAAATGGTTTCATTTCAAACTCTTTTCTATAGTCCTAAATATAAATGTAGTGGCTCAGACGTAATAAATATCTATATCTAAACACCATCTGCCATCGGAATCATGAGGCGTAAAAAACATCTCCATAAAAAATCAACGAACCATGATATCGGCTCACCAGATCTGATTTGTTCTAGTCAGTAATTACTTAATAGCGATTGGGAGCAATTAACCAATCGGAAGGTGCGCGTGTACCGCAAAAATGGTGGTTGTTAAAAATTAGTTTATGGTCAAATGGTTTCCATTTTATTTCGTATTCTTTCGACAGATGTTTTGACAAATACTTCAAAACCAAGGAAAGCATTTGGTGTGTTTATACGTCCTTTATATAAATTTCCTTCGGGCAATAAATAAATATGAAGTATGAAGCAGTATTTACGTGCACTCAGTATACCAAAGCCTTCGCCAAAAATTTTGCCCGATTTAGTTAAGCAGAAGAATCACTGATTCTTTCATCGCCAAAATGGGACAACAGAATTGGAGCAGTCTAATAGAGAACCCTTCATATGAAACAAACCAATCACCAAGTCTAGAAAGTGTTAGTGGAAACCCAAAAATACCTCATCTAAAAATCGTAGAAGTGACCTTGAATCAGGTAGCAATTCAGCTCAATGACAAATCAGTGATAATAATCACTAAAGAAACTTCCTGCAGAATTATTTGTGGAGGAACCAGTCACATAAAGCCCAACAGAATAGCAGACTTAGATGATCTAAGAGTGGAGCAAATTTTGGTTCAAGAACTCTTCAATGGCTTCAAAGGAAATCGCGATAGGAGTCTTATTGAAACCCAGAAAAGAAACCAACGAAGCTAAGAACTTCCTGGCGTCGTTACTGTGCCACTGATTCAATCCATTGTAAGGGATGATTCTGAACCGGATCTCTACAACATGGATAGGAGACCAGACAGTCACCAAGGCTGGAAAGTTGAAAAAATCTTAGTAGAAACTCAAAAGAATTGCCACTGAAGTAAGAAGAAGTAACAAAGAATCAAGTAGCAAGACAATTCAATGATAATAGTCGCCAAAGAAACATGAATAAAAAATCTTCCTCCGGAATTATCTGGGAAGAAACTAGACGCATAAAGCCTAACAGAGAAGCTGGTCTTGATAATCTAAAAGTGGAGTCAATGTTTGGATGAGAATCCTTCAATGATTACCAAGTAAGATAACATGAGAGTTCCCAAAATATGAAGCTCTAAATAGAACCAAACGACTACTGAAAAGAATGATCTTGGACTGGATATCTGCAACACTTTATCTGCAAATAGACTCGATTTAGACGTGGCCAATCATCCTGTGGAGAGAAGAGGACAGGGGCTACCTCTACCTCTGTAGACGAGTCGAGGTTAAACTATCGGAAGCGAGGAAAGACCCAAGTGAGGGCTTTCCACCTCCAAAACTATATGACCAGAGAAGAATACCAATTGACTACATACTCAGCTGCAACACTGGATCTAATGCTGAACCAAGTCTTGCAATTCAGAAGGCATAATGGGAATAAAGGGGTAACATCATTCAGAAGGTAAAATTTGGGATATATAACTAAACACCATAAGAGTATTGGCCTTCGCCTTATGTTTGGGTGAGGAATACGTCTTCCAATGCAAAGGAAGTTGCTGGTGCATCAAACCAATCCCAGTTCAAAAACTATAATCTCATTAGCTTCACCTCATACACGACCAAAAGTGCCTGCAGACATTGAAAGCACCAAGCAGGAAACAGCTCCTGACAATATTCGACCATCAACCCGTGCAAAGGAGATTGAGATCCAGGAAGAGTTTCATGACACACAAGTATTAAATCGTGCTAATTGGTGAAGAAAGAACGTCTCAGCCAATCGTGGAGCCAATAAAAGCCCTTCACTACACGAAAAACCTTGAACCAGTTACGAATTGGTGTTGATGACCTAGAAGAAAAATTTTTGAAATACAAAATATGATCCAGACCCAATTAAGAAAAATTGTAGCAAAGCTGATCTAAAGTATGCAAGTCAAATTTCGGTCGATTTCTACGTAGACCCAGCGCCGCCCATGGTCGCACACACACTAATATATTCCCCGCAACGATGCGCCCATCCTTATCGACCTGCTGCAACGCACCGCGCGGAACGAAGATGGAAGTCATTTGTAACAACAGGAGCTCACTCTGAGGCATATCTCCCATCGCTGCCAAGTCCAAAACATAAATCAAGAGCTGTTGCTTTAAAATTAATTGAAATATCAGGTTACCTCTGCTTATTCAGGCTGTTCTATTGTTTTATTCACAGTCAATCTATGTCCAATAACAATATCTCAGGATGGGATCTTTATCTCCAGGTTGGATACAAACTGGCCGGTTTATTTTAAGAGGGCATGTGGAAGTATAATTTGATGGTCGGTGCTAAGTGGCCAGCAGTTTTGTTTATATATTTTTACCAGTATTGTTCGGAAAGGGGTACATGTGTCCATACAACGGATCTGTCATCGTGGTTCGGTTTAAAGAGGTGATGAATGGGAGATAAGTCATCATGTAGTGCGTTGTATCCCAGGGCTATTGAAATAAAGAGGGGTCCATTCAGTACACTTAAGAGGTTCCTAATGGGCTGGTGCATGGGTGGTCCTAAGCCAACGTTGGTTAGGTAAGAAGGATGGCTCAGACGGAGGTTTTATTTGAGTTGGGAAAGAATTTGCTGGCGGGCGAAGCGATTTGGAAGAGCTGTAATGGTTTCGGTAGGTGATTGCAGCTTGGGTAAATGCCAATAAAAATGAAGATAACGCTAACCAGCGCTTTGTTTGATACTGTCCGAAAATGAGAAGTAAAAATTTAGGAAGAAATGTTAAAAAATCAACATATACTCATGGAGGGAAATGGGACAAAGACCCATAGATAACGTGAAATGGCCGTGATTGGACATAAATGTACTTTTTGATTGGTTCCTAGTCAATTTTCCCAGAAGATTAATGTCGAAGTGAAACTGAGATTTGAATACAATTTGCTTTTGCAAAAAGATGGGGATATTGTGGGAGATGAGAAAGCTCGCAAAAATTTGGGCAAGATCTCCAGAATCGACATCACTGGCTTCCTCGCCTAAACTTCATTTACAGAAGTTACCAGAGAGGAACCTGGGGGCATTATCCAAGGATATAGATAAAATTAATGCAAGTATTGATATTTTAAACGTTTCGGGTTTTGGGACAGCTGGGGTGGAGGAGGTGGGACATTATTATTTAAAGTATATTCGAGGTGGCTAATTTCGAACTGAAAGCCCTGTATATATTCCGCGGTAACAATTTGCATATAAATATTTAAGAATAATTTGCGGCCGCCAGTATTCTAGCTCTGCCGTCTTAAATCTTATGTAGATTTCGGTTTCATCCGCCTCTGCATTCTATTAGCAATTTCTTACTGCTTACTGATTCCGTGCAGTTTTGTTTGTTTTTCTTAATTAATGGCTTGTATATATTTCCTTTTTTTGCCTTTGGTCAAGTCCATGCACATTCCCTCTCCCGCTGATGGATATACGTGAGAATCAACGCGGTGTTTCTTCCATGTATCGCAATTAAAAAATTTTATGTTGATTGAAACAATATTTTAACGGTTTTAATTTCCTTCGACAATAGACCGCCATCTCTCGTAAAGGAATTAATGTAATTATTGAATTATTTTTATTATTGCTGTTTACGATCGATGCGAAAATTAATTTACAAGACATAATCTTCGGCGATGGCGTTATAAAGATTAAAATTTAATAAAAACGCGACAAAGTTTATTATATTATTTGTATGAAGGCTCTCTTGCGAAATTTGTAAACTTTGTATAGCAGGATAAAGCCTCTGGTGGCAAAACATTATATTCACCATCTTAACGTACAAATAAAACAAACAAAGCATAATATACAAATTTTTCAAGAGAGCCTTATGTTATAAACAGAATTCACAAATTTGCTTAGAGAGCCTTTATGTTTTGTCGTTTAAAATAAAATACTGAAATGTACATAAACACAAAATATAAAGGCACCATATAAAGTGGACAGTATTCAAATTTAAGAATCAGAGCTGGTACGAGACAAGATTTAACTAAGATAAACATTTTCAAGAGAGCCTTATCATATGAATGGAATATGCAAGTCTGCTCAGAGAGAACCTTATCTCCCTGGTTATAGTGAATATAAATGCTAGTGATAAAAAGCTTATAATTAATAAAGGCCCGAACGAGCCGTACAATTATTTCAAGAGAGCCTTATCATATAAATAGAATGTACTAATTGGCCAAGAGAGCCTTCATGTTTTTCAAATTAATAGATATTTATGTATCGAGGGCGTAAAGCAAGCGCCAAGAGAGCCTTATCACATAAATAGAGTACTAATTTGCCAAGAGAGCCTTCATGCTTCATGGCGTATAATATAATAGTTATATATGTATCAAGGACGTAACGTATGCGTTTATGGCCCTCGGCGTGAAGATAATAATTGCCAAGAGAACCTTATCTCCTTGGTTGTACAAGACATACAACTATTTCAAGAGAGCCTTATCATATAAATAGAATGTACCAGAGGAATGTGGCATTAACAGTACACGAACGATTAGCGCTTGTAAATCCCGTTCCAAATTCGATATTCCAATCCGAACAACTCCGGCCGACATCCTTGCTCACGTAGGCGGGTTCTCTTACAAGAAACGCATAAAATCAGCAATAACTCAGGGTGTAGTATGCGCCTTAAAAACGAATCGTTAGCCGCTATTTATGTGCCGGGGAGATGCTAAATAATCACAAAAAGACCAGCGCGGTAGGTTCGTCCTAGGAAAAAAATCTACGCCCATGACCACAAAGATGCTGCCTGCAAGTCTGTCCGATTCTCCCAGCTCGCTTGTCGAGGGCCACACGAGATCATCTGCGGGCACAGGCACACCTGTGTTCGAGCTCACGGCAATCAGGGGAATAGGATCAACGCAGTGGCGGAGATACCATCTCACTGTCCCTTTTTACTACCGTGCTGGCTGCGCCGGATTCACCGCATTCTTCACCGGCGATGCGGTGCGTATTTTTTATTCGCGCGGGGTGGTTCACCGACCGTTATTCGAGCCGCCGCACCAGCCATGGAAAGTGCATTGCACAAAACAAATAATCAATTAAAGCATTTTGTTTGCTACGCGTACTGAGATGGTTTATATTAATAAATCAACAGGGAGCGATTCTGCGAATGAGCAGTAATATATTTCGTGGGATATGGATATAAATTTTTCAGTGAGCCGATGCAAAAAATTTCAGTACAAAAATCCCTATTTTTATTTGAAGCATTCTTTAGTAATACACCGTTCGAAAGATTGTTAATTTTTCTGTTGATTCGTGGAAAGAGCGGCAAAATATCTCGTGAGACACGGAAGATATGAATTTTTTAGTCAGCCAATGCACAAAATTTCATATAAAAGTCGAAATTTCTACTTTAACGAACCGCATCTCGAAAACGACATCTTTTTTTAATACACCATTCGAAAGACTGGCCTTTTTTCTATTGATTCATGGAAAGAGCGGCAAAGTATCTCGTGAGACTCGGAGGATATGAATTTTTCAGTGAGCCAATGCACAAAATTTCGGTACAAAAATCCCTATTTTTATTTGAAGCATTCTTTAGTAATACACCGTTCGAAAGATTGCTAATTTTTCTGTTGATTCGTGAAAAGAGCGGCAAAATATCTCGTGAGACAAGATATGAATTTTTTAGTCAGCCAATGCACAAAATTTCATATAAAACTCGAAATTTCTACTTTAACGAACCGCATCTCGAAAACGACATCTTTTTTTAATACACCATTCGAAAGACTGTCCTTTTTTCTATTGATTCGTGGAAAGAGCGGCAAAGGATCTCGTGAGACTCGGAAGATATGAATTTTTCAGTGAGCCAATGCACAAAATTTCGCTACAAAAATGACAATTTTTACTTGAAGCATTCTTTAGTAATACACCGTTCGAAAGATTGTTAATTTTTCTGTTGATTCGTAGAAAGAGCGGCAAAATATCTCGTGAGACACGGAAGATATGAATTTTTCAGTGAGCCAATGCATAAAATTTCGGTACAAAAATCCCTATTTTTACTTGAAGCATTCTTTAGTAATACACCGTTCGAAAGATTGTTAATTTTTCTGTTGATTCGTAGAAAGAGCGGCAAAATATCTCGTGAGACACGGAAGATATGAATTTTTCAGTGAGCCAATGCATAAAATTTCGGTACAAAAATCCCTATTTTTACTTGAAGCATTCTTTAGTAATACACCGTTCGAAAGATTGTTAATTTTTCTGTTGATTCGTGGCAAGAGCGGCAAAATATCTTGTGAGACACGGAAGATATGAATTTTTCAGTGAGCCAATGCACGAAATTTCGCTACAAAAATGACAATTTTTACTTGAAGCATTCTTTAGTAATACACCGTTCGAAAGATTGTTAATTTTTCTGTTGATTCGTAGAAAGAGCGGCAAAATATCTCGTGAGACACGGAAGATATGAATTTTTCAGTGAGCCAATGCATAAAATTTCGGTACAAAAATCCCTATTTTTACTTGAAGCATTCTTTAGTAATACACCGTTCGAAAGATTGTTAATTTTTCTGTTGATTCGTAGAAAGAGCGGCAAAATATCTCGTGAGACACGGAAGATATGAATTTTTCAGTGAGCCAATGCATAAAATTTCGGTACAAAAATCCCTATTTTTACTTGAAGCATTCTTTAGTAATACACCGTTCGAAAGATTGTTAATTTTTCTGTTGATTCGTAGAAAGAGCGGCAAAATATCTCGTGAGACACGGAAGATATGAATTTTTCAGTGAGCCAAGGCACAAAATTTCGGTACAAAAATCCCTATTTTTACTTGAAGCATTCTTTAGTAATACACCGTTCGAAAGATTGTTAATTTTTCTGTTGATTCGTGGCAAGAGCGGCAAAATATCTTGTGAGACACGGAAGATATGAATTTTTCAGTGAGCCAATGCACGAAATTTCGCTACAAAAATGACAATTTTTACTTGAAGCATTCTTTAGTAATACACCGTTCGAAAGATTGTTAATTTTTCTGTTAATTCGTAGAAAGAGCGGCAAAATATCTCGTGAGACACGGAAGATATGAATTTTTCAGTGAGCCAATGCACAAAATTTCGGTACAAAAATGACAATTTTTACTTGCAGCATTCTTTAGTAATACACCGTTCGAAAGATTGTTAATTTTTCTGTTGATTCGTAGAAAGAGCGGCAAAATATCTCGTGAGACACGGAAGATATGAATTTTTCAGTGAGCCAATGCACAAAATTTCGGTACAAAAATGAGAATTTTTACTTGAAGCATTCTTTAGTAATACACCGTTCGAAAGATTGTTAATTTTTCTGTTGATTCGTAGAAAGAGCGGCAAAATATCTCGTGAGACACTGAAGATATGAATTTTTCAGTGAGACAATGCGCAAAATTTCAGTATATTGTAACGAAAAAGCCTCATTAATCTGTTCAAAATTCCACAATATTGTCTTCCTAGTGTACTTCGATCTTTACCAAAATTGCTTAGATAAAAATCTTTTCCTTGTACTTACTTAACTAACGAGAGTGGTAATTATCAGTTTCTGTACGAACATCAATTCGTGGAACAAGTAAATATCTAATTACATAATTATTACTGAAACTAAATATTTTTAAATATGTTAATAATCCACGGAAATGACGTTGACAATTAAAATTTTCGTGAAACAAATGACAGAGATAAGGAACAATCATTTAAGCAATAACAATTAAGTGTTCCCTGTAATTGCTACTAGTTGTAACAGATTTAAATGGTGTTCCTAGAAACGTCGAAATTTAATCACAACTTAATTGCGAGCTATACCAAGTGGGCAAAATAAAATGGTTGGTGGAAGTGCAAATAAATAACTCGGACGAAGATCGGTTGAATATTTAATGAAGAACTTGAGGTAACATTTCATGACATTCTAAGAATCAAATGGAGGATTCATCTTGAAGACATGAAGACAGTCATCGATTTCTTAGCCACTTCTAAACTAGTTTCCTCTCCAGGTTGGAAAAATAAAATTTTGCTCTTGGACGTTTGAAAATCTGGTAAACGGATTATCAAGATGTGACGGAAGATCTTGAGACCTGATCCTTACTGGTTACTTGGTTACTGATGACATTTATACCACCTTTCATTTCCTTTCTATCTCACCTTCACTAATGTATTCTTTCTTGTTCGATCATTAACGTTGTTAACTGCGCTCGACCATCAATTATCCATATCAAAATATTTCCTTATTAGCTTAAATATGCCATTCCTTATTTTTTTTCTAAATTCCACTTGCCGTGACCTTGATACCTTTCTCCCTTTCATATATTTAGTAGCATAGCAGATCTCAATCGACCGCATCGCAGCCGCATTTAAATCACGCCGTACCGAGGAAAATAATCATGCAAACGATGAAAATTAGATGACTACAATTACAAAACGCGTAATTTCATGTCTTACACAGACATCTGCAATTTGCATGATAAATTTGAATAACATTACAGCTCGAATGAAAAGTAGAACGGTACATTGAACCAAGCAATAAAGATTTGGTCGACGTCCTAAGATATAATGCTTCAATTGCCTGATTAGTCACGAGACGAAAGTAACAAAAACGTATGTGGATTAAATAAGCGTCTAAAAACGTTTGCACCACAAGCAACATTGCATCGTGTGTATGTATATAAGACCATAAATCTAAAGCAACAGTTGCCGAAAAAAATATAAAGAGGAAATAAGAAAATAACATCATAAGAATAGCAAATTCCAAAAATGTCTGTTTACATCAAAATCTGTTGAAGTGGCAGTGTTTGGAAGTCTTGATAACTACTGACCTTATGAGACTTCCCTAGCATACTTATAAACTACTTACCAAATAATTGCCAATGTCCAAGAGCAAAATTGAATTTTTGCCAACCTGAAGAGCAAACTGGTTTCAGAAGAGAATCGAAAACCATCTTCATATCGTCATGGCTCGTCTATTATCTTCTAATTCATTCTTGGAGGTACCCATATTGGATGCTGTTTCCAGTTTAGGATTAGAAGAATCAAATTTTTCTAACAGACCTGATGAGTCTTCTCCATATTTGGATTATTTACCAAAATAATTGGCAAACGTCTAAGAGTAGAGATTTTTACCAACCTAGAGAGCAAACCGGCTTTAGAAGTGGCTGTGGCACTGATGACCATCTATTTGTCATCAAGACTCATCTATTATCTTCTAATCCACTCTTGGAGGTGCCCAGAATGATCGTTGTATCCAGTTTACGATTTGAGAGAATCAGATTTTGATAACTTTGGACCTTATGAGCATTCCGTCACATCTAATCTGTTTACCAAGATCATTACCAAGATCAAAATTTTATTTTACCAACCTGGAAAGGAACCTGGTTCAGAAGTGTCTACGAAATCATCAAGATGAATCCTCCACTGTCTAAGTGATTCTTAGAGGTGCCCACAGTTTACGTTTTGGAAAGAATAACTTACCACATCTGGAGTCCCACAGGACTCTAACTTAGACCCGAAGAAAGAACCTCATCTCAATTATTACAAAATTTGTATTCCTTAAAAGCGCATTCTTAACCTGTCCGCCCTCTCGAGTCACGCCACTGCCAGTCAGCATCTTGGTGGGTAAAAATGTTACACTATCCGACCCATTGTTTGACAGAGGTAAAAAATTATGCTCGTTATCTCTTCGATCTATAAAGACATTTATTAGTTAAGCCTAATTAAGGAGGCCAATCTTGTTTTCAATCAGTACTCCTTTAAACTCCGAGAGCTAGGGGCATTTATCACTTATACAGATTAAATTTTTAAATTGAATAAACAATATTAAGTTAGTCACCAGAGAGCGGGATAATTAGGTGCGCGTACTCGCCATTATTCGGTAAAATATGACAATTTGGCAAGGGCCCAATTTGCTCAAGGATCTAAACATCCTCAACTTCGGCCTACTTGCAACAGCGTATGAATATTTATGGAAGATAGTGCCGAACCTTAATGCCTAATTATGTATTCCGGAGCGAGCATTTTGAACAATTAAATGATGCATGTACTGAGAAGCATGTTAATAATGAGTTTCTATGACGTTCATCTATTTTGCATCTCAATATTGCCCTACTTTTTGGACTAAAAAGAGAAACACATAAAAAGGGTTTGTTTTATTAGGAGACAGACGGTCACTGCCATGTTTGGGGTCCCACAAGGTTCTCACTTAGGCCCTCTACGGTTTGATATATGCATTAACGATAATGAATCTGTCTTGAATGTTTTAAATCGTCTTTAAATTGATCAAAATCCACGTTTACTATGTCTCATACTTACAAAAATAACTGTTAAACATCTAGATTTTTACTAACCAAACCTTGTAGAAAAATTTTTGGGTTCTCCCCAGCGTTGAATATTTTGATGAGTTGCATTTGGAAAACTTGATTACGGTTTACGAAGGAACATTCTGCTTTCCGTTTCAGAGGATGGATGGTCTAGATGAGAAATTCGTTTCTACCAATCAAGAGATAAGAGAAGAGTAGAAAAATTTCGGCCACCTGATCGTTTCGACCACCTTGTCGTGGTTTGGTTCACTTCAAAAGAAGACCACGACGATATGGTTGAAGGAGCCTTCTGAAACTCCTCATCAATAATAGAAAGCACATAGATCAATGGAAAGGACCATTATTGGAAGAGATCTGATTCCAAATGTCATCAAAGATATTATTGAGCAAATAACTCACACAAAGATGAGCTTGCCATGTGGTCTGATGGAGACCAAGAAGGAACAATTTAACCATCAACTTATTGGACTAATTTTTTCCTCATTGGAGGTTGACATACGAATTGACTTGCGTCTATGAGTATAATTAAATCTGGGCAATCTTACCAATTTTATATTCTACTAACATATTTTCCACCATGTATAATTAATTAGCGTCAATTCGAACCCGGCTGCCCATCACCGAAACATTTCCAAGCAATCACAATAATTCAATAAATTATTTTTTAATCTCCGATAGTTTATAAGTACGTCTTGTAAACGTAAGTGAAACTACGTTAATTACCACTTAAGAATCCACAGATACGGTGGAGAGCTGAGCATTTAGGTGCAAGTTTCTGGAT
This sequence comes from Rhagium mordax, assembly GCA_963680705.1. NCBI lineage: Eukaryota > Metazoa > Arthropoda > Insecta > Coleoptera > Cerambycidae > Rhagium > Rhagium mordax. Next base: position 1,647,613 of record OY796660.1, on the reverse strand, counting down.
TTTTGAATATTTAATTACAGGTTTATTACAGGTTTGGTATTTTAATGAATCCATTAAAGCATGAGTTATGTTGTTGTTTTAGTTCAACGTGTCAAACGTTCCTTGAAAACAAAATGTTTTATACGGCGATATTGGTACCCACGGTCATTATGGGCTTTTACCCCGAACACATAAAGAATCTATAGTAGCGGTTGGGGCCCATCCAGGCCTAAAAACGATAATTAAATTGTATAGAGAAAATTATTTTTTTAAATTTCCTGCTGTAATACTTGCGATGGCGCTTCCAAATTTGGATTGCTAGTAGATAAAGTGATACTTAAGGGCATGGGGATGGAAAAGTTAGAATAAGCTGATTGATTGCGCAGCAAAATTTGTGGGACAACTTTGGAAATATAGGTCAAGTTTGAAGTGCAATATAGTGAACGTTTCGAATACAATTGCAACATATGCATGCTCACGCCCTAAGCTAGGTCTTTAATAATGCCCTGTAAAAATTACTATGAAAAATATTTGACAGTTTCTTTGCTACGATTATTTGAAAAAAACGTTACAAATCTAAAAAAATCGCCATTTATTTAAATTTATATCCAACTAAATATTTAACTTTGTTGGCTTTGTAGTGACAGTATTCTCAACAAAATTGAGGTGGTGGAGGTGCTGGTATGCAACTCGTGAATTGATATATGAATTTACAAGAACAGAAGTGGGTCAAGATGAGACCCTTGTGGAAGGATATTTTTTTCATTAGTAATATTATAGGTTGGAAGCGTTAGTTCAGCCACTGAAGATTTAGCGAACTGATTAGCGTCAATTTAAAAAGAGATAAGTAGCCGCTAGTTGAAAAAATCAATATTTGCCCATCCGACAATCGAAGTAAACATGCATTTGTCAATTATGCACGATATTGAACAAAAGGATCTTTTAGAAAAATGAAATCTGTGAATTGCCCCCTAATTACAATTAGGCTACCTTTAAAGAGAATGGAAAATTAGTGATGTTTACATAAAAATAATAAACATTGCTGCACGGATTTTCGTCATCACACAATTATCTTAATGTGTATGTTTAGTTTTCGTGTTTATACTGATATGAAAATTGTTTAGTTAAACTTGGTTTGTGTATACGGGGAATCTCTTGAAGCAACATAGACTGTTTGACGTCCGCGGGTTTAATATACAGGGTGGTCCAGTTTCCAGTTTGAGATACAGGGTGTTGAGGTTTTTATTTTCCACATTACTTTTAAAAAACAGCCCCGAAGGGGCTGTACCCGAAAAACTTTTTTGGAAAAATTTTTTGAAAAAAAAAAAAAATTTTTAAATCCCAATTAATAATTTATGGCATTGCCCTTTTTGTAAATTTTCCTATCCTCAACTTTCAAACTTGGCGTAATTCCCAAAATGAACCTACTAATCACTAATCAGCCACCTAAGCCGCTTTATTATTATGTTGCCTATAAAACTACCCTGGTAGGTAAGGAGGGACCGGGTTTCCCAAATAGGGCGGATATAAAACAGCTGATCTCCGTGCAGATAGGAACATAACCCTGGTATTTCCTCCCGAAGCAAATAAAAGCTAATCCTTGTTTTCCGGTGTACAATAAGCAACGCAGCAATGGTGAGCGTCATGCTGTCTACTGAAGAGAAATTCTAAAATAGAGGTCATCCACATTCAACATAATGACATAATTTGCCCATAATATCCGTACTTGATGGTATTTAAGTTTATTTAAATTCATGCTTACGCAATTTGTTTGTTGCACTGGCGTAAAAATGCCTTCTACAGGGAGTATCTCGGAAAACGAGGCTCCCGGTTATTTGTTTCGTCAGCCAGAATGTGGGTAATAAATTATAGCTGAGACTAAAATTCTTGTCTTTGGGAGCGCGTGTTCCACTACGCTCATTACGCTTGACATGAATATTAGGCTTAAATTACTATTACTATTATTTTAAGCTAACCGACATACTACGCCGAGAGCCTTGAGAACATTTATGAACCTACTTGTTATTGAGTTACACATAGTTACAACTCTGGGATTGTCAAAAGTATAATTTATAATCAGCTAATCCTAGAATTTAGATGTCTGCCTATTAATGAGGGGATTAAATTAATCCACGCAGGCAAAAAGTGGCCAAGAATAATTGTGAAAGTAGAAAAAGTGATAATGTTTTAAATTTGTGTGTGGAAATAAAATATACAGATATACAGGGCGAATTCTAAAGTAAAATGTAATGTAATTTCAAGAGAAAGGAATATAAAAGGCAAAATACGAGACAATGAAATCTTATGTCGCCAAATGCTACAAAATTGTCGATAATGCTACTATCACAAAAATACGTAGTAAGATATAGAAAGAATATAGCCTATATCCTAAATGATGGAAGTAGAAAAACTATCAAATAGGAGACAATGAAGTTTTCCCTACCAAATGCTACAGAGACTGCAATAAGTGCTACGAAGTACTCTCACTGACTACAGTGTAAGATATAAAAGATATTTGGCTTATTTCTTAAAAAGTGTAAGTAGAAAATCCGAGACAATGAAGTGTTATTCCACCAAATGCTACAAAAATTGCCAGTAATGCTACATTAAAGGTACTATCTCACAAAGATGCAGAGTAAGGTATAAAAAATAGCCTGTTTCTTAAATTATGTAAATAGAGAACAATTAAAATACGTTTAAATTGTTTCTCGAATAAATTGGAGACAATGAAGTCTCTCTCTCTCTCTTTTACCAAATGCTACAAGACTGCAATGAATGTTACATTACAAGTACTCTCACTGACCACAGTGTAAGATATTAAAAAAACTGAGCTTATCTCTCAAACAGTGTAAGTAGAGAATCAAAACATTTCCAGAGTATTCCCGGCAAAATCCGAGACAATAAAGTGTTACTCCACTAAATGCTACAGAAAGTGTAAGGAATGTTACGTAAAAAGTACTATCATGAAGGTGCAAAGTAAGGAAGAAGAAAACAACTAAAATATGTTTAAATTATTTCTCGAATAAATGCTACAAGACTACAATGAATGTTACACTAGAAGTAGTCTCACTGACTACAGCGTAAGATATAAAAGAAATTTAGCTTATTTCTCAAACAGTGTAAGTAGAAAACAATCAAAGCTTTTCCAGACTGGCTAAATCCGAGACAATAAAGTGTTACTCCACCAAATGCTACAGAAACTGTAATGCTACATTAAAAGTACTATCACAAAGATACAAACGTATAAGAGAGCTTATTTCTTAAATTATATAAATAGAAACAATTAAAATATGTAAGACAATGAAATTTTCTGTACCAAATGCTACAGATGCTGGAATAAATGTTACTCTAGAAGTACTGCTACTAACTGCAGCGTAAGATGTACGAGAGATTTAGTTTATTTTTTAAATAGTGTAAGTAAAAAACAATTAAAATATTTCCAGGTTATTTTTTGGCAAAATCCGGGACAATAAAGTGTTATTCCACCAAATGCTACAAAAACTGTCAGTAATGCTACATTTATAGTACTATCATAAAGGTGCAAAGTAAGGTAGAAGAGAACAACTAAAATATGTTTAATTAAATTATTTCTCGGATAAATTGGAGACAATGAAGCCTCTCTCTTCTACCAAATGCTACAAGACTACAATGAACGTTACACTAGAAGTACTCTCACTGAGTACAGTGTAAGATATGAAAGAAATTCAGCTTATTTCTTAAACAGTTTAAGTAAAAAACAATCAAAACATTTCCGTTTATTACCCGGCAAAATCCGAGACAATAAAGTGTTACTTCACCAAATGCTACAGAAACTGCAAGTAATGCTACAGTGAAAGTACTATCACAAAGGTGCAAAAGTAACTTATTTTTTTAAATTATGTAAATAGAAAACAATTAAAATATGTGAGACAATGCAGTTTTCTGTACCAAATGCTACAGAAGTTGGAATGAATGCTACGCTAGAAGTACTCTTACCAGCTATAGAGTAAGATATCCGAGAGATTTAATTTATTTTTTAAATAGTGTAAGTAAAAAACAATCAAAATGTTTCCAGGTTATTTTTCGGCAAAATCCGAGCCAATAAAATGTTATTCCACCAAATGCTACAGAGACTGTAATGAATGCTACGCTACTTCTCGCCAATTACCGAGTAAAGTATAAGAGAAATTAAACTTAATTTAGTAGAGAACAATTGAAACTCTTTTATTATTTATCGGGAATACTTTCTCTACCAAATGTTACAGAGCCTACAATGAATGCTACGCTAAAACTAGACAGACTACAGAGTAAGATATAAAACAGTCCTAAAGAGATCTAGATAGGCAGAAAAGACTTGATGGGTAGTTTACAGAGATCACAGCTACTGCAGCCTTAGTCAAATGCTACACAAGAGGCTTATTGAAATTGCCAAACGTCATAAATATACCGGTAAAAAATTGCGAAATTATGAGACGCTGTCATCTGGATTCTAGGGGACCGGTTCAAAAACGTATCTCTGTCAAAAAAACCCTGTTATGTCGTACACAAACTCCAGTAAGGAGGCAAGTTTTTATGTAATTTCGAATATTTTAGTATACATATTAGATAGTAAATTTTGTTTTCGCGGTTTCTTTCACGACATCGCTGATGGGTCGATTAACCTAATAATATGCAAAATTTATTATTTGCACGGCTCGACCTCGGGAATAAAAAATAAGCCTAACTGTATTCGTCTACATCTCTTCCAGCGTGACTAACAGCAGCAGCAGGACTACTTTTTACAACTAGAATACTATTAGCTTTGTGGAGAAACAGTATAATTAATTACAAACTTTAACAATAAATAACATATCAGCCATCGCCACTCTGTCGCAGAATAGGGATCTATAACGTGCTCACATCGCAAACACAACACATACACTACAACAAATTTCGTTTGTTTTTGAGTTAATGCCACTAACTGGTTTTTCTTATGGTCGCCATGTTGAAATTTTTTACGGTTGAATAGTGCTCAAAATTCCCTTTTCAACGATGTGCTACAATGCTAACAAAAAGTTAGCAACTAGCGAAAATGCATTGAAAATAAATTTCTCTATAGCCTACTAAGAAAAACATTTTATAAATTTTACCCTTCATTTATTTCCAAATCATGTTAAAATGTCTCATAAAAAACCAATCGCTAAAAAATTCAACGTAGTTAATTAAAAATAAATTGGCGCAGCTGATACGATAATGTTTTTTGTTGACATCGAATTAACTTGTCGCAAAGCAGTACTACAAATTGAAAATAAGCAAAACGTACAGGGTTTTCCTTATAATTGGCCAGGGCTGTAGGGGGCTACAGAGTTTCTTTGAAGAAATATACAAAATTGTATATACAAAAGTTGCAGTACTTTTTCTGAATTTTAATAATCTGCTAATAAAACAAACAAATGACAATCGCAAAATGGTAAAATTTTATAATGTTAGGGATTTTTAGTGGAACACCCTATATATTATTATATTTTCGAAATCCTTATAATTTCCTGATTTGAAAAATATATAATAAGTCTATATTTAGACGATCTGTTCTCCAGTTATGCAAAATAAAAATATGTGTAAAAACATGTTATTGTCTTAAAATAGACAATAATAATATCATGTTTTTACATACATTTTTATTTTCTTAATACTTATTATGTATTTTTAAAATCAGGAAAGTGTAAGGATTTCGAAAATATAATAATACATATATTGGGCGTTCCATAAAAAAATGGAAATATGTGTAAAAATATGATATTGTCTTAATACACAATATCATATTTTTATTACACATATTTTTATTTTGAAATCAGGAAATTATAAGGATTCCGAAAATATAATAATATATGGGGTGTTTCACAAAAAACCCCAATAAAAATGTGTGTAAAAACATGATATTGTCTTAGTAAGTCGTAGGATAAAATAGACAATATCATGTTTTTACACATATTCATATTTTAAATAACTGGAGAACGGATAGTCTTAATATCGACTTATATGTTTTTGAAATCAAGAAATTGTAAGGATTTCGAAAATATAATAATAGGTATGTAGGGCGTTCTTTAAAAAACCCCTAATAAAAATGTATGTAAAAACATGATATTGTCTTAGTAACTTGTAGGATAAAATAGACAATATCATATTTTTACACATATTTTTATTTTGAATAACTGAAGAACGGATAGTCTAAATATAGACTTATTATATATTTTTTAAATCAGGAAATGGTAAGGATTTCCAAAATATAACAAAATATAGGGTGTTTCGTAAGAAAACCGTAAGTTTATAGAACTTTGTCATTTTACGATTGTCATTTATTTGTTTTATTAGTTAGATTTTGTATATAAAATTATTCTGCGTTTCTTCAAATAAACTCTGTAGGGGGTGGCTAATTATACGGAAAATTGTAATTATAAAACACCTTTCAATTGAACAATCTCCGTGAAAATATCTAAAAAGGAGACTGCAAGTCTCTAAATTAACTTGTATTAAAAATTCCTCTTGAGTTGCTACAGTCCAATAAATATATTTTCAGATAGGTCGAAAACATAATATTTGTTTGCATTTTAGTCATTTTTGAATCGCATCTATCAGCAACAATAAATACGAATAAAGGCTGAAGATGTGGAAAAAAATTAATATATGGTGTCGGGCCTCGTAATTCCTCATTTTCACTGAGTTATTGGTCCTGGTACGCAGGAGAGTCGATCAGTAATCTCTGGCAAGGCAAGAAGGTATTCGAGCCCCGGAGCAGTATTGCCAACCAGTTTGGTTGGCTTGTGGACATCTGTCCTCTCCGTATTAATGTCACTGCGCGGAACTTTTCCAATAAGTGTTTATCGACTTGCATATGTATGAGTGTTTCAGGTGTTACTGCGTTGCTACGAGGAAGTCAAACTATTACAATAACTTATTCTCAATTTATTCTACGTAAACATAACAAACAACCTTATCATAAACACACTTTCAGGTTTGCACCGGCCGAATCTAAATTATTCTGTTTACATCGGCAATCAGTCTGTGGCCAAACACCAATTTAAACTCGCTACCGATTGTATTAATTCCTTTGATGCGCACCGGCTGGTAATATCAATATTTATTTTCCAAACAGGCAAGGCCTCGGCGGAATTGCACATGTTATGTAAGAGGCGTTTATTGACGTGCGCTGGAATATTCGCCGGCCGAGAATGCATTTTTCGCTCCAGGCCAGTTTGTTAATGTCCCAAACTCGTTAGCCATACTTTCCCGCAGGGCGTCAGTCCAATCACGTGCAAAGAGGAGGAAATAACGCTATTCTTCACCAAATCAGTTTTGATGATTCTGAGATTGAAAACGAATTTGTAGAATAGTTTTCGGATTTTTTTCTGCGCATCCATTTCTTTTCTATCTTCAGCAACGTCGAACAATCTCCCTATCGAGTTGGAAGCGAAGAGTCGGCAATTTGAAATCAAGCTGGGGTGTCATCAGGTTTGCTTACTTCCTAGTATTTGTTTGTTGCTTTCGTTCATTGATATCTTCCCTTTATATATTTTAGCTGCTCGCTTTCTTGTTTTACTTGTTTTCTTCTTTGCTCCCTTCCTTGATTTCCTTCCTTAATTTCCTTCCTTACTTTGCTTCCTTGCTTATTTCCTTCCTTGCTTGTTTGCTTGTTTCCTCACTAGCTTCCGTTCTTACTATCCTTTCTATTATTTATTTATTTTATTGCTTCCTTGCTTCATTGCTTCATTGCTTGTGTTCTTGTCTCCTTAGTTTTTTTCCTTGCTCTCCTTCCAAATTATTTATTTCATGCTTCATTACTTTCTTGCTTCTTAGCTTGTTTCCTTCCTTTGTTTTCCTTCGTACTTTCCTTCCTAAAATTTATTTACTTCGTTGCTTTCTTCCTTCCTTGCTTGCTTCATTTCTTGTTTCTCTTTTTTCCTCTCTATTATTTATTTATTTCATTAATTATTTAATTGCTCCATTGATTATTTTCTTCCACGTTTCCTTCCTATTATTTATTTATTTTGTTGCTCTCTTCCTTCTTTGCTTGTTTCCTTCCGTGCTTTCTTCATTATTTTTCCTATTATTTATTTATTTCGTTGCTTTCTTAATCCCCTGCTTATTTCCTTCCTTGCCACATTCCTTAGTTTTCCTATTGGCTTCTTCCCTGGTTTTCTTCCTTACTTTCCTTCCTGATATTTATTTATTTCCTGCTTTCCTACTTTCTTGCTTGTTTCCTCATGTGTTTCCTTCCTTGCTTCTCTTCCTATTATTTTTTTATTTCGTTGTTTCGTTGCTTCATTGATTATTTCCATCCTTGTTCCTTTCTTGGTTTCCTTCCTACTATTTATTTATTCGTCGCTTTCTTGCTTCCTCGTTTATTTCCTTCTTTCCTTCCTTGATTGATGGCTTCCCTGGTTTCCCTTTCTTCCTTATTATATATTTATTTTGTTGCTTCATTGTTCTATTTCTTTCTTGCTTTTTTCCTTCCTTGTTTTGTCCTATTATTTATTTATTTCTTCGTTTCCTTGCGTGTTTCCTGCCTTGCTTCCTCTCTTGGTTTCCTTCATTACTTTACTTCCTATTATTTATTTGTTTCATTACTTTATTGCTTTCTTGCTTCCTTTCTTTCTATACTTGTTTCCTGCCTTGCTTTCCTTCCTTAGTTTTCTTCCTTACTTTCCTTCTTGTTATTTATCTACATCTTTGCTTTATTATTTTCTTACTTTCTGGGCTGTTTTCTTCCTTGGTTCCTTCCTTACTTTTCTTCCTAATATTTAATTATTTTCTTTATTGTTTCCTCACTTGTTTTCTTCCTATTATTTATTTATTTCGTTCCCTTGTTACCTTCTTGCTTTCTTTCTTTGTTTTCCCTTATTTTGCTCTCTCCCATTATTTATTTATTTTGTTGCTTTATTACTCTTTTTCTCCCTTCCTCGACTCCTCCTTTGCTTTCCTCCCTATTATTTATTTATTTCGTTATTTCGTTGCTTTATTGTTGATTTCCTTCCCAGTACTTTTTTATTTTGTTGCTTTTTTACTCCGTTGCTTGTTTTCTTCCACGCTTCCTTCCTTACCTTTTTCCTATTATTTATCTATTTCATTGCTTCATTGTTTTCTTTCTTCCTTGCTTGTTTATTTCCACGAGTTTTCCTATTATTCATTTATTTCTTTGCTTCCTTGAATATTTCATTCCTGCTTTCCTTCATGCTATTTATTTAATCCGTTGCTTCATTGTTTATGTCCCTCCTTAGTACCTTTTTCTTTCTTTCTTATTATTTATTTATTTCGTTGCTTCATTGTTTTCTTTCTTCCTTACTTGTTTCTTTCCTCGATTTTTCCTATTATTCATTTATTTCTTTGCTTCATTCTTTTCTTTCTTCTTTCTTTGATTTTTCCTATTATTCATTTATTTCTTTGCTTCATTCTTTTCTTTCTTCCTTGCTTGTTTCTTTCCTTGATTTTTCCTATTACTTATTTATTTCTTTGCTTCCTTGCATATTACATTCCTGCTTTCCTTCCTGTTATTTATTTAATTCGTTGCTTTATTGTCTTCTTTCTTCCTTATTTGGTTCTTTCTTTGCTTTTTCCTATTATTTATTTATTTCGTTGCTTCCTTGCATATTACATTCTTGCTCTCTTTCCTGTTATTTATTTAATTCGTTGCCTCATTGTTTATTTCCTTCCTTAGTGCCTTTTTCTTTCTTTCCTATTATTTATTTATTTCGTTGCTTCATTTCTTCTTTTTTCTTTGCGTGGTTCTTTCTTTAATTTTTCCTATTATTTATTTATTTCGTTGCTTCATTGTTTTCTTTCTTCCTTACTTGTTTCTTTCCTTGATTTTCCTATTATTCATTAATTTCTTTGCTTCATTATTTTCTATCTTCCTTGCTTATTTCTTTCCTTGATTTTTCCTATTACTTATTTATTTCTTTGCTTCCTTGCATATTTCATTCCTGCTTTCCTTCATGTTATTTATTTAATTCGTTGCTTCATTGTTTATGTCCCTCCTTAATGCCTTTTTCTTTCTTTCTTATTATTTTTTTATTTCTTTGCTTCATTATTTTCTATCTTCCTTGCTTATTTCTTTCCTTGATTTTTCCTATTACTTACTTATTTCTTTGCTTCCTTGCATATTACATTCCTGCTTTCCTTCTTGTTATTTATTTAATTCGTTGCTTCATTGTCTTCTTTCTTCCTGGCTTGGTTCTTTCTTTGATTTTTCCTATTATTTATTTATTTCGTTGCTTCATTGTTTTCTTTCTTCCTTACTTATTTCTCTCCTTGATTTTTCCTATTATTCATTTATTTCTCTGTTTCATTGTTTTCTTTCTTCCTTGCTTGTTTTTTTCTTGATTTTCATATTGTTTATTTATATCTTTGCATCCTTACAGATTTGCTTTTTTCCTTAGTTGTCTTCATTTCTTTCTTTACTATTATTTGTTTATTTCGTTGCTTCATTGTTTTCTTTCTTCCTTGCCTGTTTCTTTCCTTTATTTTTCCTGTTATTTGTTTATTTCTTTGCTTCCTTGCATAACTCATTCCTACTTTCTTTCCTACTATTTATTTAATTCGTTGCTTGATTGCTTATTTCCTTCCTTGGTTGCCTTTTTTTCTTTCCTATTACTTATTTATTCATTTGCTTCCTTGCATATTACATTCCTGCTTTCCTTCCCGTTGTTTATTCAATTCGTTGCTTCATTACTTATTTCCTTTCTTAGTGCATTTTCTTTCTTTCCTATTATTTATTTATTTCGTTGCTTCAGTGTCGTTTTTCTTCCTTGCTTGGTTCTTTCTTTGATTTGTCCTATTATTTATTTATTTCTTTGCTTCATTGTCTTCTTTCTTCCTTGCTTGGTTCTTTCTTGGTTTTTTCCTATTATTTATTTATTTTCGTTGCTTCATTGTTTTCTTTATTCCTTACTTGTTTCTTACCTTGACTTTTCCTATTACTTATTTATTAATTCCTATTATTTATTTATTTCGTTGCTTCATTGCATATTTCCTTCCTTAGTTGCCTTTTTCCTTTCTTTCCTATTATTTATTTATTTCGTTGCTTCATTGTTTTCTTTCTTACTTGCTTGATTCAGGCGAAGTTCCTCGTAATTATATTAGCGTCTCGTCGAAGAAGATCATATAAGTATTACTTCCCCTTTGGGTACGATAACACACACACTTTGAAGTAAATTTGGTTGCCTATCCCAATCCATCTCACATCAACATAGCGTTTATGGCTTCATTTATTCACATTGCAACTAGAGAGGGATGAACTGAAAAGTAAGGGTGGGTTGGAATGATCTTCTTCGATGAGAAGCTAATTAGTAATTCGCGCAAAATGTTTAAGTTTTAACGTTTTCAGAATATACGAATAAAATGTCTTCAACACATATACCGTGTAATAATTCCACAAACTAGTTAATATATAAATTTGTGTTAAAACCGGTTGTTACGTACGAATCTGAGGAATAAAAAACTGTTATATTATCACCGATATTTTACCTCTTCGCATTTTTTCCAGATGAGTCTAGATACGCTAATTATTAAGCTACTGCGTAGAAAATGTATAAAAAAGAGATATAAACAAGCAAAGTTCTTAAAATATTGCGACAATTACGTGGAGACTATTTTAAAGACTATTTCAAAGGAGAAACACAAACCTGTTTATATAAAGTTGATATGTATTAACAAATACGACAATTATTCAATTTTTTTTATAATTATCCCAAAATAGATGCCACGCTGGTGTTTAGCTAGCTTTTTTGCATTCTTGAAGTTTTAAGCATTAATTTGCACTTGGTGAAACTCTTATCGAATATCGGTGAGACAGAACTAATAGGTTTTAACTGTAATTTTTTCAAGAGGTATTAAATCCGGAGACTTTGGAGGCTATTCAGCCTAGCTAAATTTATTTTTCAAACCGCCTATGTTTTGTGAAGGCTCGTTGGAGGGCTCCCCAAGAACTGTATTCCCCAATAAATGTTGAAACTCCACAACAGCCCCAAAGAAACTAATCCAAAGGCATTAAATAGGGACAACTTAGGGGCTATTCAGCCTAGCTAGCCTATTTATTTTTCAAACAGCCTATACCTTGTGGGGGCTCGTTGGAGAGCTCGTCAAGAACTGTATTCGGTTGTGTCATTAAAAATAATTATATACTTATGGTGTTGAGGTTCTATGGGCTACAAGCACTATTAAGCTTATTTATTGTCTGCTAACTTGACGTAAACTAACCCAACAAGCGTTGAAATTCCAGAATCGCCCAAAAAAAAAGCAGTCCAAAGGTATTAAATCTGGACAACTTGGGGGCTATTCATTTAGACAACCTATGCCTTGTGGGGGCTATTAGATCTTGGACCATGGATAAACATATCGTACATAAATAAAAGGAAGATGTCCTTTTGGTTCAGGTTACTAAAAAATCTTTGACTTATTCTCGCGGTGGGATATCCAATTTTCACTATAAATAGTTGTCCGGGATGATTCGTAGTAATTTAATGGAACGTAAATTGTTTCAATGGATGGTTAATTTCTGAAATTTGCGTCACTGACGGAGGTTTCATAGGTCGTAGATGTTTTTAAATTGCGGGTGAATCATCAAATCATTAATTTCGGCTATTTTTGCTCTGCATTTTATGTAACAGCTGGTAAAGACGATATATAGATAACACATTTAACTCACGTCGATTTATTTAATTACGCAATACATTGCAAGCAGACCTCAAAGCGGATTTAGAGTCTTCGATTAGCGATAGCGATTAGGTAAATGATAAGTACTTACATATTATATCTATCTGTCGGCACTCTCGGTTTCGGCAGTGGGCCAGGAGTGACTCAGAGCGGCCCAGATTTATTTTGTTTAATGTAGAAATTGAGGATTATGGAACATAAATATAAAAAACTCCAAATAGATTTCGTTAAAATAATATTTTCGATGCCGTAATCTGCATAAACTGTTTGTACGACGAAGACTAAGAGCGTTACTTCTGCCCCTATTGATACGAGAAATATAGTACTTAACATGAATCTAGTTAGTAGGATCTCATAGAGTTGTCAATATAAATAATTCCACTTTTTATTTTCTAGCTGTAAAAATTGGGATTCCACAGGGACCAGCGCTGGGACCCAAATTGTTTTTCACTTTTGTTAATGATCTGAAACGGGTAGAGTAAGTCGTATTATGAGGTAATAATCCCATTTATAGACAATTTTTTACTAAGAACTCCAATTTTAAAGTTCTCTTTTTCTTCAATGGACGCCCCATTTTATGCCTATCAATGTGGGGTGTTCCTAAATCTAGGCACTAAAATTATCGCCAATTATCTTCCTAACTCTCTTCCGCGTTGAATATTTTGATTTCTCGAAGTTCGCTCTTCATTTGAAGAAAAGTGGGCTATGATGGTTTGAGCTCCTCTATTTTTGCATTGTTAGGAGGCGTGGCGTCATTTCGTTGATCCAAGTCATTGGTAGGCGTGGTTTGAGTCCACCAATGTCACGTGGCCAGCAAACGCCTTTAAGTTCCCCGTCACGATAGATTTGTTAAGCATGTAACGCATAAAACTTGTTGAAAAACACACCTCTCATCAAATCCAACGCCTACTTTCTGTAAGATTTGAAAATAAAATCCTGCAATGGCCTCCTTGCGTTCAGTAAGTTAAATATTTTTTAATTTCAATATTTTTGCTGTGAAATTCTGTGATGTAATTCAGTCTTTTATAATACATAGCTATAAAAAGTAGTTGTTTAAAGTGGCCCCGGGGTGCCTCGCGGGGCCGCCGCTGCGGCGCGGCGAGTCCTTAGACTTTTACTACTGCGAAATTAATTAGTTGTTTGACAACGCTCGGTTTGTTTATGGACCGAACTAAAAATTGTATTTTTAGAAAATCAAATAAACGAGATCAAAGTTGATAAATGGCCTCTAACAAATATTTATGTTTTTAAGCGAATTGATTACGGTGTAAGTACATATACAATATCAGTTCTAAGTATTGATATTTTCAGTAACTCGTTTATTTGCTGTAACAATAAATATAAAGGAATCAATTAGTTTTGAGATTATACTTTAAGTGCGCCATACACATAACATAACTTCCAATATTGCTGCTACAAGCAGGATACATTGTATCAAACGGATCGCTTAAAAATAATTGGTTTTGATGCTGTTTTGTTTCTTTGGGGGTTCCCCTTGCTGGAAAATACTCACAGTATTTGTACGTTGCGGCGCCATCTTCAGACTCATTACGAGAAAATTACAAAATTATGCAGCTTGTAAAAAAAAAATATTTTCAAGAAAATATACCACCAAGAGGGGTCTTGGAAACCGTTCAGTTTTTTTCAAAAAATTTTATTTACATTTTAATAGTATGGTTATATATTTTTTAAATAACGTAGTATAAATTAGCGTTTTTAAATTATTTTTATTTTATTTTTTTTTCAAATTATTTTCTGGGGGGTTTGTTTGACCTCTTTTGCTACAACCAACGATATTTTAATTAAAAATTGCTAGAACATTAGTTTTTTAATTTGTCCATTAAATTTTAATTTTTTTTAATTTTTATTTTTTCACGTTTAATATTGAGAAATTCTCTATATTTCTATGTACATGTCCATCGTCATTGTCGTCTTATTTTCTTGTTAGAACGTTTTGGAAAAACCTTCTATTCGTTTGAGACGCTTGTGCGTCATTTTTCAACTTGCCCACTGCCCTTAGCAATTAATCTCTACTTAGATAACTTGTCTACATGATTGAAAAATAACGTAATGGTGAAATAAGTTTGATAAATTCTTGACAGGACGCAGAGAAAACTGGCTTAGATGCGTCAATTTTAATTTTAAAAGAGCATTTTTGAAAGACACTTATTTTTTTTTTACAAAAAAATAAAACCGAATTATTTAACGCATTTTTCGACGCACTGCCCGGACTAACAATGGCAGCTTGCAGCTGGCGAAAGTAACCCAATTTAACATAAGAAAATAGTACTGACCTGTACCAAAAATTCACGGGCTATTCTCTGGAAGCAATCTAGCGCTACACAAACAAAATTGTTCTTAGTTTTGCGGAGTTATTAATAAATTGCTCTTATATACAATTTATATCGCCACCGCTATTGTTTACACGTTTAATTTATTTTATGTATAAGGTCCGCCCACGACATGAAATTACGATACTGCACCGCTGCAGAAGTAAAACGCAGTTGATAATTCAATTGAACTTCTTGTATTTATAGCCGGTTTGGAACCGGCCAATTTTTTTCGCCGCAGCTCCACGCTAGAAAACATTAACTGAAAACGCTGGGTCATAAAAAAACAGCAGACATACCACACCCCAAGTTGGCATCATCAGGAGATGGTAAACCTAATGCTGATTAAATGCGACAAAATCACTTATTATCGCATTTTTACTAAAACACTTGCTTGGAAAAGGAAATTTCTGTAAAGCTAATTTAGATATTTTAACATAACCTCAATAAAAAAAATCTCTGTGTCACTCTTTACATGTAATTAATTGCAACGTCAGTTAAATTTTCCGATTAGGTTAGATCAAAAGAAACTGGAATGGGGTATAGGCTGTGAGGATGCGCAGTAGGCAAGGGCGATGCGCATTTGTCCGATGACTGCGCAGTGAATTCAGAATTATTCATCGAGGCGAATTTGACATTTAACTGCGCGGTATATACAGCAATATCACTGCACAAAACAAATTGTTGGAATGAGCGTGTAAAAATTTAAAATGTCGCCTGAAGCAAAGTCAACGAGGAAAACATTCAACTCATTGATGTCGCTAACGTTTAAATTTTCCGCAGCCTTTTTCTAATCCGAAACTATCTGGAACGGAATTTAGACAGTTGTGAGTATGCGCAGTGGGCCAGAGGGCGGTGCGCATTTGTCAGTTGTTTGTCCGATAGCTGCGCATTGACCGGAAATGAGTCAGAATTCGCGCTGCCAAGAGACTATAAGCAATTATATGCACGATGCCGAAAAAATGTAGTCCTTAACCTCAAATATCAAGGGAACATTCAACTCATGGAGTGTCATCAATGTTGTTTACGTTTAAATTTTCCACAGCCTGCCTAAAATAATTCGAAAACATTTGGAATGGATTATAGACAGTTGTGAGTATGCGCAATGGGTCAGGATGGTGCGCAGTAAACGGAAATGAGTTAGGACGCTTGCTCCTCAGAATTAAAAGGGTGCAAGGGAGTTATATGGATGCTATTGCCAAGTGCAGGACACGTAATTTAAGCAATTTGAAGGGAATTACGTGCGTATAAATTTTTATTTCGATGAAGTTGACTATAAAATATTAAATTTGACAAGCGTCACAAAATATCCAAAGAGACGTATTAAGACTGTATAGATTAGGCGAATTTAAATTATTGCGCGAAATAAATTATTAGGATGGGCGTGTAAAAATTTGTCCCCTTTACAACGCTTAAAATTAAATTTAACTTCTTAAACTTCTACTGCTTATTATTCATCACTAGTGTGGTAACAACTAATCATCTTTTTCCACCGTAGACCTTAACCTCAAATTAAACCGAACATAACCTTAATCGAAAACGTCGTTGTTGCTTAAGAATTATTTTCTCTAACATTTATTTATTTTCTCTCGTGCCTTGCAGTGGATTCTACACATCCTTGTTGCCAGTATAATTTAGATATAAAAAACATGTTTACAGTTTAAAATTAAATAACTAACGACAAGCGCAATCTAATTCGGTTAAAGTACCTACTTAAAAGTATTTTATTAAAATCGCGTCACTTTCCCAAAACAAGGTTATCTTTTATAAATTGTTATTGCTTTTATATTTTTTCCCAGCACTTTTTTACCCGACAGTTATTTTAATCGAAACTTTTTTAGGAAAACAATTTCGTTTGTGAGTCCCAGGACACTAAACACGGTACAAATACCACTAATAGCCCACGCGTACAACTATTATAATTTTATTTCTATAGAATGTTCGCGCTTTTGCAATAGTACGTTTAAAAAAATAATATTGTTGTTTACCTTTGCGGAGATGAGAAGAGACACAAAAACAGATCGCCAGGAACAGGAAAAGTTTAACTCCTAGAAAAGCAGGACGCGCGCCAGAGTCCTGCGGCTACATTGCAGGAGAAGTCCTGCGAGCTGAATTCCAAACAGCAGGATACTGCCACCGAGTACGCACTTACACTTGCACTTATCAAGTGCATAGCACACTAAACACTATGTATGAGAAATTCTCAAGCAGGAGCTGAGCGAGCGAAATGAACTTAAATTAGGAAACAGCCACCTACGCTTTGAGACGTTTTTATTAGTAATATTAGTAAAGCAACAGTTTACACGTTTGTGTTGATGTTAATTGTTGCCGCGAACTGTTGGCAGCAGTGCTTTGTCAAAGACTGGACCAGACTATATGCCGTCTTCCACGGAGAATGTTTCTTTACTCCCAGACAAAATGATTTCACAATTTCTGGCTAGGTATTTCACTAAATAACTGTCACGGCATGCTACAAGTGCGGACTTGTACGTCGCCCTCGTCACTAGATCTGCTAACTGACGCTATTTTCTTACTAATATGGCGAGAGAAGTAGTCTAGTCTACTTTTTTTTATAATTATTACTTTATTATTTGCATGCGTAATTTGTTGTCTGATAAATCAGCGTCTTATTGGATCTGAGATATCTTCTGCCGGCACGATTGGTCGCTCTTTCGTATGAAATGGCGGATTTGGAACGCCATTTTTACCCGGACGGTATGCCAAGAATTTTTGTTGACCACTTTCAAAGAACTAGGAGCGAGAGGAGCAGCCGTCCGCGTGATTCATTTTTATTTCCCATTTTTCGTGCCGTCCATTAGGTCAAAATAACAACAATAACTGCTGATTAATAATTCCTCGAAAGTTGTATATTTTTGCCTATTAGTTGGAGGATGCTTAAATGATATGGAATACAGATTTTTAATAGGTGGGGAATTCGTACGTTTCTTAGTAATTTGTTGACAATTTGACGGCCTTTGGGTTGACCTTTCAGCCATAACATGTACAGGGTGACCCAAGGTTGATATCCCAAGCTTGGTTGAGTAAAAATATTTGCGAATATTTATTAAACCGAATTAGATCGCGCTTAGTTATTTATATCTAAATTATTACTAGCAACAAGGATGTGTGAAATCTACTGCAAGGCACGAGCGAAAATAAATAAATAATGTTAGAGAAAATAATTCTTAGCAATAACGTCGTTTTCGATTAAGGTTATGTTCGGTTTAATTTGAGGTTAAGGTCTACGGTAGAAAAAGATGATTAGTTGTTACCACACTAGTGATGAATAATAAGCAGTAGAAGTTTAAGAAGTTAAATTTAATTTTAAGCGTTGTAAAGGGGACACATTTTTACACGCCCATCCTAATAATTTATTTCGCGCAATAATTTAAATTCGCCTAATCTATACAGTCTTAATACGTCTCTTTGGATATTTTGTGACGCTCGTCAAATTTAATATTTTATAGTCAACTTCATCGAAATAAAAATTTATACGCTCGTAATTCCCTTCAAATTGCTTAAATTACGCGTCCTGCACTTGGCAATAGCACCCATATAACTCCCTTGCGCCGCTTTAATTCTGAGGAGCAAGCGTCCTAACTCATTTCCGTTTACTACGCAGCCATCGGACAATGCGCACCATCCTGGCCCATTGCGCATACTCACAACTGTCTATATTCCGTTTCACATGTTTTCGAATTTGGGCAGGCTGTGGAAAATTTTAACGTAAGCGACACTCAATAAGTCGATTGTTTCCTCGATATTTCAAGCGCAATTACTTTGAGGTTAGGAACTATGATTTAAATAAATAACTTGTAGATGGCCGAAATTTACAATTTACAAATGGCTGACTCGATTGTGAAGCAGCTGGCAAATAAATGTCAGAAATTGACCATTACGCACAGGGTGTCACAAATTGCTTGTTCTGGTTATTTCCACTTTTAGATCAAATAAAGAAGAAATGACCAAGACATCTAGAGCTCAATTTTTATGAAACGTCGATCAGTGAAAACCGAATTTCGATATCTTTAACCGTTTCCGAGAATTGGCATTTGACAAATTTCTAAAAAGTGTCATAACTTTTTTATTTGTGATTATTTTTTCATGCGGTAAAAATTTCCCAGAGGCACTTTTCAACGTAGAATAAGATACGTCTTCCAAAATAACTATTTCCTATGAGCGTGCGGAAAATGCCACTTTTCCGAACGCATTTTATTGCACTTTTCCGCATTAGTGCGGAAATGTACATTTTTCCGCACTAGTGCGGAAAAGTGCAACTTTCGAAACTAACATGCGTGCGGAAAAGTAATTATATTTTTATTTGCATTTTTGGGTAAGTTATAATTACATTTTGAAAATGTGATCACGCTTTTAGGAAAAATATTGTTCCTAACACATGCGGAAAAATGTACTTTTCCGCACTAGTGCGGAAAAGTGCAATTTTCGAAACTAAAATGCCATTTTTTATCGAATAATTTTACTAAGGAAATTGTTCAGAATTGTCTAAAAACCTTGAATCCAAAATCTCATCAAAATTAAAAAATATTGATATTTTGGTTTAAAAAATTTTAAGTCCGAAAATATAATTTTACAATATCAATTATCATTCGTATTTAGTTACAGAGTATTTCTTTAGTTTTTTTTTTTGTAAAAAATAAAATATTACAATACAATGGACCCATTAAAATTATAAGTATTTTCAGACTTAAAATTTTTTTTAAACGAATTATTAAAATTTTTTGATTTTGATTAAATTTTGGACTTAGGTTTTTGAACAATTCTGACCAACTTTCATTAATAAAATTTTTGATAAAAAAATGCCTAATATGTTTTTTTTATTTTCCCCGTTTATTTAGATATCGTAGATGGCTTTGCATTAGTAAATAGCAAATGGATTTTGGGCCATAAGTTGATCCTATCTTTGAGTGAAATTTGGTTTAAATCGAATAAAAATGAAAAAAGTTATAAGGGTGTTTCACTTTTAAGTGCGACACACTGTATATTGTGGTATATTACATGTATTATCATCAAGGATTATACAGGGTGTTCACGCGGAAGTCCAATATTTTGGTTAATAAAAGATTTTTTTCTATGTGCCTAGTTTCTCAATTAAAAAAATCATGATACTTTTTTTATTTTGCCGATATCTTTGAAGTAATTAGATATCGATGGGAATTGAGTTCTAAACACCTTGGCCGATTTTTCTCTATCTGATCTAAAAGAAAGAAAATCAAGCAATTTGGAACACCTCGTACAAAACAAATTTTTCCAAAAGTCAAAGGAGGTTTCCAAAATTCATTAGTTTGACAACATTTTTTCACACCCTGTAATTGATTCTAGGAAAGCTGCAAAAATTGGTTAATAAAATATTTTCAAAAATTCCACCGGTGTTATTTACACGTAAATCCTCCTTGCGCCCACCTATTATGACTTCATTTGTTGTTTGCAAGTAAATTTTAAAATACTTAACTATAAATTTTATTTCAAAATCACTTTCTCCGTCTTGTATTGTTCAAATTATGAAACTACCTGGTAGGTAATTACCATAAAGATATATTTTACGAGCGTGCATGCCAAATTATTAAGTGAGTCTCTAAACGTGTCGAAATCTCGATCCGGATACGGATAACGAGCAGAATTCCCAAAATCAAGTTGGCAGAAACCAGGGGAGAATATTTTGCGTAGAGTTTTTCAGATAAATACCATAGGTCGTTAAAAAGCTTTTAAGAACTTTCAAATAGAGTAAAAATATACCAGTTTGGTTCATATCTCCGGAATGCGAGTACCAATTGTTTTATTAACATAATTTTTGGCACCAATTTTCTCATTTTAAATAGCATCCTGTATATCTTTTTAAAATGAAGTAGTATTTTCTCTTTCTAAGAGATTTTTCTGATTTATAGTCGGATCATGGACGACCTTGAGCATAGCATTTATTTATTCTTTCTAGTACGCCATGCAAATCTAGAATAAATTTAAAAATTGTTATCGACGTATATAAGCCTTGGGTTTCATTAAAAGAGTATTTGTTTAATATTTTTAATTTGAAATTGAGCTGTTTTGTTCATTTGTTTATAGAAATAATTTTCCTGCTTCCTGCTATTTATGAATATTCGGTCTGTCATAACTCCAATTCTTCCTGACAGTTTTTGTTTTGCCAGAACTGATATCTTTGGCACCGATTGGCGATGATATTGCTACTGATAGTTATATACAAGTAGCTTCATGGTGACTAGATAATTGCTTAAAGTAGCTCCAAAATTGAAATATTTTAGAGGTCTCTAGATGAAAAATAAATTTTTAAATAGAATCCAAAAGATTTGTCAAAAAAATATTTCAAAAGATTATCCAGTATACTACAAACAGACCGACAGACATTTGTTAAGAAATATTTTTTTCGATTAATTACACTGTTCGCCATTCGCTGTTCTAATCTCGTGGATCATCACACTATTATTAGACAATCATGGGAATCGAAATTAATTAAAATATTCGAGTATTTTATTTTTAAATTTTATTTCGCGTCGTTTTGTTGCTTGACTTGATGTCATCTCCACATGTTCTTTTACGTTTTTTTATTGCGAACAACGCTGGTTAATATGCATACATTCAAATTGAACATTTGAATATTTCTGATATCAAATAAATTATATTATTTTTACGAAACACGATTCAGCGAACTCGCGACGATTTGTTTTTCTCGACGTGCTTCTTATTGGCGTTAAAAAAATTGAGTGCCAAAATATTTGCGTCAACAGTTTCTTGTTAATACCATAACGTCATTACGTTTTTAGCGTGTTCCCAATTAATCTTGAAAGCAAGCAGCAACAGGCACGCGATTTATTTTGTCGTTGGGGGCCTCGAAAGCGAAATATATTGAAAAAATAATCAAAATTGCACTTGTTGCAATATTTTCCAAAATCCTGGAAAAGTTGTAGGGGAGCAATTGGCAAAATATTTCCACAAATGTAGTACTTTGAGTGATGCAATTTGGTTTCCAAAAATTAAAAATCAAGAGCTCCAAACAAGTTTCTCGAGTATGTCGTTTTGGCTCAATATTGAAGTTTCGTTTATTTTTCTTCAAATTTCGACCCCCCTCTGTAAACGCGTTAACTCGGTCACGTATGCCGATAACCGTTCCTAAAAAATCTCTCAAAATAGATTCCAGAATTACGTGTTACAGGAGTGTTGATTAAGACTTATCCAGACGAAGTTTTAATCATAATTCGCGATGAAATGTGTAGGTACTATATTTTACGCCAGACTGTTTACGACTGGCCGGTATGATCATAAACAGATTGAGATACATACAGGCACGATGATTCTTTATTAGAAGTTATTATGATAAACAATTTCGCAAATTGATAAATCACACTATTGGGGGTATTTTTGTGGAATAAAACACATGGTGTTAATATATCTAATTGGCGGAGGCAGATGGGATGGGGTCCATTCGAGGTAACCCAATATTGTAAATGAAAAACAAAACTTGCAGTTTCTTTTTTGTGTTTCTAGTACTTGGACCATGAAAGCAAAAATTAATTTAATAATTATCTACGTAGGCTTCGTCTTTGCTTCATTATTTTGTAATCTAAAATCTAGGATTCTGAAGACGATATGCCTATTCTCTCAATTTAACAAAAATATCTTGAATTCTATTTCAACATTTATTTTCCAGTTCCAATGTGCTCGATGATTGAAAACGATGCTTCCCTCAACGTAAAGGGAAAAATATAGTTGAGGAAAATTTTATATAATGTCATTTACGTAAATCAGAAAAGAACCGGGCCCAAAATAGAACCCTGTGGAACGTTTTATAAAATTTTAGAAAACGTTGCAATAAATGGGATTGACCTAGTTCTTCAGTTCATATTTTTACCAAAATTGCTACTTTAAATTTATTAGGAACCTGGCCAGTACTCAGTCATAAATTAGTGAGGTATGTTAAATGGCATAATTTCTCTAAGATCGATTTTCCAATTTAGAGTGCTGTAAAATATGTTAGTTTGTTAATGAAGCGTTGTTGTTTATTGTTGTAAATTTCTCCTCCCCCCTTTACAAATTACCTATTATTGCGTGTTTGCATAGCATAATTGCATGGGCCTAGCTAGAATAATGTTTAAATGCGTAAAATATTCCGACAATTTCCTGTAATAAATTAAATTTACCCCGAATCCAAATCGGACAAGGCAAACAACGTTTATCGCTTGTATTTGCCTCCCTGAAATGCTACTTTCAAGTACCAATTTAGGGTCTGTTTGCTTCGGCACCAACCCTAAAATAACAAACGCACAGAACGTTAGAAATTGATTTGTAAAATCGCACTTACCTGTGAAGTGGATCTGATGACCAACAAGTATTCTAACAAATGAACTAAATTTACAACTCCCGGCAAACACCTGAAAGTCAAATTGTTGTTATTAAACTTATTAAAGGCAGGAAACATTTTACTACGAACACTAATACAGGCCGGAAATTCTGGGACAATAAAATTATAGTACCCACGCCTTATTATCACCTTTCCGAGAGTGAACCAGGATATATTGCTCTCAAATTTTTATCTCGCTGTAATAACAGTAATAAGCTTGTTTGGAAAAAAAATAGGTTTCATTGCGCTCCAGTCCGACAATTAGATCAGGTTTTTTCTTTAAAAAGTATGATTTAATTAATGGCATTTTACGAGCGCCATACCCAAGGTTCGAGGCGAAAATATTTATAACTCTTTGTCTTATATTTCTCCATAATAGTATTACAAAAATATAACACTTAAGAAAAAACATATGAGCAATACAAATTATGTACCTTAATTTTCAACAAATTCAATCCAAATGAAATGCCTACATAATATTTGTTTTAATTTTATTTTGAATTGTTCTCTATATATTTTTTACTTTGATAGGCAACTTTAATATTTCGAAAATGTTGAAAAACCACGTTTTTCCTAAAAAAAGGACGCAAGTATAAAAATCCCCAATATATAAAAACTATATGTTCTAAAATTAAATTTCAAAATCTTCATTTAAATCTCCAGCCAGACATCTTTCCTTTTAAAAATAATTTAGCTGGATTATCGCGCCATCTAACATTGCTCTGTTTATTCAGTCAAAATTTAAGTTTTGCAGCTCTATTACGAGAGTTAGTTGAACTAATTATGCCAAATAGATTTCATCACAGAAACCTGTAAATATTCCCGCAGTAGTTACAAAGGTGCCGCCATAGATGTCAGCACCATAGATTTTCCTAATTAAAAATTTGTGGACGACTATTTATCCATTTAATCCTATTTTAACATTGAAAATATTCAATGCAAATTTCTAAAGTACTTTCATAAATATTTTCCAATGTTTGTGATATCAGAAACAAGATCCTTAACGTGATCTAACTAATTTTTGGGCAGCGCATGATTAAAATAAAATAAATTAGAAGCGAAATAGTACCAAGAACGGCACCAGTTTATTTTTCTCTTACAATCTGCACTTACTTTACGCATATTTTAACCACACACCATAAAAAAAACCTAACCCTACTGTACTAATGATGTGGGGGCGGCACAGGCAAAACGGCCCTCATAAGCGGAGGTGGAGGCGGTATAGGGTTAAACATCGGTGGCCTCGGTGGCGGTGGAACCGGCAGCATAGGCGGAGGAGGAACCCCGCCTATCATCGGCGTGTGTCTCTGGACGATAGTGTTAGCCGTCCTCTTATTCTCGTTTTTGAAGGCGAATTGCAAAAAGAACTGTTTGGTGTCCTTGTTCCAATGGGTCCAGAATTTGTTGTCGGTCTTTTCTACCTCCCTGCTGGGCACCTTGAAGGCGATCGTTTCGTAGGGCTCGGCAGCGAAGAGGAGGTACTGCCATTTACGATCTGGAGGCTCGATTTTTTGCTCGTAAGCAGACATGAAACGATGACGAGGCAGAACCATATCGCTGATTTCTAAAACAGAAAAAAAATAATATAAACTCTTATCATGCACTTTTTATTTAAAGGTATTACCAGGATAATCGATCTGAAACAGGAGACTTTGCTGCCCAGTCTCGGGGTCCCTTTGCTTCGTAACACGGTAACCAGGTCTTCCGATTTTAACGAACTTCTTTGGCTCAACCCTCGGCTTCTCAGGTTGCAATAAGCTCGGTGCATCTTTCGCTTCTTTCGCAGCACGCCTTGCCAAGTTGGCTTGATGCTTCTTCCCCTGAGTGTGGGCCAAGTAACTACCCTCGTTGTTGTGCAACGTCAAACACAGCTTACATTCATAAGAACCCAAGTGATTTTTCATAAAATATGGGTCTTTTTGCAAGTCGATTGTCTCTAAGGCTAGTTGCCTCAGTCTCTCCCTTCGATCTCTGTTTGTCTCCGACCATGATGCAACGCCGCCACCCCCGGTTTTTCCACCCGGTCTATTTTGAAAATCCATTTCAAAGTGGACAACTATTTTTTATTACAAGAAAACTCTGTTACTCTGTTGATAAAAGTAAACACAACAAACCACAGACGTAAACTTTACGCTTACAGTAAAAAAGTGAGGTTAAGGTCACAGATTTGAGATTAGACATTATAGTTAGGAGACGTACACTTCTTAGCAGATTTTTTACGTTGCAATTATTTCTTTACCAGCGCTACCAGCAGGTATGACGTCATGCAATGTTCATTTAAATCGTTTCAAATACTTTTATGACTTCATCGTATTATGAATGATATAATATACATATGTTATTTCCTTAGCGGCAAACATATTCATATGTCAAACCACCAGAATGTCTTACTTTGATGAATTCAACTTAAAACGTCAAATATTCAAATATTTATAATTATTGAGGTTATTTAACTTCTTTCAGTGTTCAAAACGGTTATTTACGTTTGTGAATTGTTGCAATTGCACTTTGAAAGTAAGTATTGCTTATTATTCTGTTAGTAATTTTTTTTGGACGCCATTGTCTCTAAGGTGACATCATGTTTTAGGATATATTGTCATATAAAGTGCATAATTCCAACTTAAAATGGAGAGAAAATCATAAACAACAATAACCGAACATATTAAAGTTTTTTCTAAATGAAGATCCTTCGGCTCAGAGAAACACAAAATTTAAAAGAGTTCTTCAAAA
Organism: Rhagium mordax; assembly: GCA_963680705.1. Lineage (NCBI taxonomy): Eukaryota > Metazoa > Arthropoda > Insecta > Coleoptera > Cerambycidae > Rhagium > Rhagium mordax. The sequence continues at coordinate 1,621,540 of OY796660.1, read as the reverse complement.
GGACTTAGTTCCATACAATGAAGTTTATATTTTTCAGATAAAGGCAAAACATCGAAAATAATTCATTTTTTGCAAAAAGTAGAACATAAAACTTAAGATGCTACTTTCTGGTGTTAGTTTCTTCTTTATGGCCGTTGCAAGTTATTCAAAGATAACAAAGTCACTGTACAATTTGTTCGAATTAATAGACGCTATTCTTAATATATTGATCGGGGGGTAATATTTAATATGTTCTCCTCAACAAAATCAATAACGTTAAAAAAAATCAAGTTTGTTTTTTACGGTTATAACCAGGCGCATCGCCAAAACATAACTACAAGGAACGCTGCAGGCTGCCCTCTTTTATTTCTAAAGGCGCCAGATTTAAAATTCTACTTTTGACATAAATTTTTAACTGTCAAACTGTCAAAGTTAATGGGCTAAACTCCTGCTATTATAAATATATTCATTTTTTATTTGTCTCAGTTTTTACTCGTTATCACGTTAATAATGATATTCTCTGTCCTGGTTCAGATTAACATAAAGAAGAATGATGGCATTAAGAATGATTGATTTCTTTGGTAGATGTTAAAACTGTGTGATATGTAGGTGTAGATAAAAGAGATAAGATAAAATTGGGTATAGATTGGAAAATAATAACATTCGTAACGTAGTAGCTCCATATTTATAGCACCTGTATTTTATATTAAAAATTTAATCATGTCTGAAATACAAATAAAACCAGTAAATGAAGCGGATTTAAGTGAGTTAAAAAATAGAATGAAACTAATAGTGGATGCAGACCCAAGTCAGTATCATAATGATTTCTCCTTGAAACGTTACCTAAGAGCTTTTAAAACCGTGGATGACGCTTTCAAGGTAAGTATTGATTAACATTTTTATAAGTGGGTTTGTAGGTTATGTATTAAACATTTCTAGGCTATACTTAAAACAAACAAATGGAGGAAAGAATACGGTGTACAGGAGTTAACCCCAGACATATTAGCTGTTAAGAGTAATTTAGAAGCGAACAAGGCTAGAGTGCTACGCCACAGGGATATGTATGGGAGGCCCGTTGTTTATTTTCCAGCTAAGAACCACAATGGCACAAATCGAGACATCGATGAGCTCACGAAGTTTATAGTTTATTGTCTGGTACGTAAATCTATTCAAGCCGTCCCTTTCTAACAGCTCACTAAGTAATTAATCTTAGAATCAAGTTGAAAACATTAAACTCCTTTTACGAGCGCCTTGTGTTGATCCACAAATAAGTCGCGCTTTCCTATAACATTGTCGGTGGATAGCTGTTTTAACAATACGAACAAGCGGGCGTCTTATTAATCTTTCTCTTATAGGAAGAAGCGTGTAAGAAATGTTTTGAGGAAGTGGTAGACAATTTGTGCATAGTTTTCGACCTTAAGGATTTTGGCGTGACTTGCATGGACTATCAGTTAGTGAAAAATCTCATCTGGTTGTTGAGCCGTCACTATCCAGAGAGGCTGGGGGTTTGCCTAATAATAAACTCATCGACGTTGTTCTCTAGCTGCTGGACTGTGATAAGGGGATGGTAAGGCAAATATGTTTGCGGCTTGAAGTACGATAGCAAGCGTATAAAGCGGCGCAAAGCATACGTAAACTTCTGCTTCTGCTACTATTTTTAACGTAGACTTTGCGGCCTTTTATACGATTTCTTTAGTCAGAGCGCAAGCAGTATAGATTCGCCGTTGCCTGTGGTAATTGACCATTTTTTTTAGGTTGGATGAAAACACGACAAGCAAAGTAACCTTTGTTAATTCCGAAGAACAATTGTGTAGCTATTTAATTCCGGACATCTTACCAACTGATATGTAATTTAATACAAAACCTAATATAGTGTGTATAGGTCAATTTTACCGAATATTTTCTGCCATTAACATATCAGTATTTATGCTAGTTGGTTCAAATAGAATTAATGTTTTTAATCAATTAATCGAGTTTTAAAGAAATATATTTAACTCGTACTAAGAGTAATTGAGTATAAGTTAATACTGGTTGGTTTAATCTCCTCGTTTTTATTGTCTGTTAAATAAAAAGTCAGTACAAACATGTTAAACCAGTTTATTTAGGTGCAATTTGTTTATTAATATGTTTAAAGGTTGGTTGACATGCAGAGTATATTCTGTACTTAACGTTAAATTAGTAAAGTAGGAAAAAATATTTTGACGAGTGTTTATATAATTATTAACACCAACACAAATGGAATATACAAAATTATAGAAATATATCGAAAAGTATTCGTATTGCATAATATAAGTTTATTATTTATGTCTGTCTTTATTGATTCTTCCTAATTGATCTCGTGTGTCCTGAATAAAGTTTTTCTAATAATTATACTGATTGTTCTGATACTATTGTTTTTTGTCAGTGTCTCCTTTGGGTATCATATACTAACTATAGAATCTTATTTTCTTGAATTTTTCTTATTGAAAATTAATTAATTTTATTGCATTATAACTAAATAGTTTTTTTTTAATTGACCTTGTGTTAAAATATTTGCTAACATCAATCAATATAGTAAATAATCAATACATCATTACTAAACGTTTTATGGGTTGCCTATGTACGTGAAATACGTTGAAAGACTAATCAGTATCGCCATCTATCGACTGAATTTAATATAAGAGGTCTAGTAGGAAGGTTTCTGTAGGCATTACTATTCAACTTTTCTTAGTACAGCAGATTTATTGATAGATGTCGCGATTTGTGAAATTTAAGGAATTGCAAGACTTACGATTTGTCAATCACTTCTAAAGGAAATACAGTCAGGATATTTCTTAATTCAGGAAAGCAGAATAAAGTTAAAATCAACTTAAAGTCCGTTTTTTTTTTCTATAATACCTGTCAAAGTGTTACAAAGTTGGTAGAAATGCTGCTTCAACCGTAGGAAATTTCGGTATTTACAGTTGGAAAGCCTATAAATTTTATAGGTTGGAGTTTCAAATTTTATATTCACTGACTTTAACTCAAATTCAATACAAATTATTAAGGTTGTGCAAGAGCATTTCAACGGCCTATTGTTTTGTATATTTTTTTAAGTTTAGAAATGTAATATTTTAAAAACATAAAATTGACATTGACAACATTTTGACATTAGATTTATTATTTTGACAAAAATTTATCTAGTGTGAAAAAAGTAACCAAAAAATCCATGTGCCAACATAATTGGAGTTGGGGACATTCAGGAATGCAACTTTTTCCCTAAAAATTTGACCTTGAAGAATATTATCGAAAAAAACTAACCTAAAAAATATGCATTTAAGTATCTAAATTTTCTAATATTACGTCAATTTTACCAAAATGTCTGCTTGGTTCCTATACTATCAACCAAATTCTTGTTCGGTGCATTATTAATAAAGTTTTAATTGCCTTGATCTATAAAATAAGATGCTATTTGTTGGTTAGAATTCCAACCTATAATTAGCAGTATGTTTTTAATAATCTACAATATTGAAACTTTATAATCTACTGTCTGAGATAGTTTTTAAATGTTATAACAGATCCAAGGTAAAACTACAAAAATTAAAATTAAAATTGAAAATAAATTTGCAAAAACTAAAAATTTAAGGTTATGTTAGTCATATGATGCGCATGATCCAGTAAAAGTTCGTAAAAGATCGCCAGGTGGCGTATCGAATATCTACAAACCCCTACAGCTATAAATTACATTACCAGCATAATTAAATTACACTAATTAATGACCGTTGATACAATTAAATATTATATCGGTGTTTATACTAAAATATTATTTATATCTAACAAAATCTAGTCAAAATTGAAAGTTGACAGATGAAAGACATCTTAGTATATTGGTAACTATTTCTAGTAATACAAATTATAACCACAGAACACTAAACAATCAGAACTGACATTCTATGATGGTTTCTTCGATCTTTGTAGTTATTGAAACCGTGACCTTGACGCCATTTTGAGGGGATAAAACAGAATCGAATCGACTAAATAGACATAACCTCTATGTCTATGATCATTTATTATAATACAGGGATGTATTTAATATAATTTGTATTAATGATACGATTTTAGAACTTGATTATTAAAATATAAAACGTTTTGCGAAATCTCTATTTAATAAAATAATGGTGAATGATGAATGAACACACAACTGTGCATTGCGTACAGAATGTTTTTTTCAATCTACTGATAGATTTTAAATAAGCTTGTGGAAATTCTTGTGACACGAGCGTATTTTTTGTAACATGCAGTATTTGATTAAGGTAATCACATTTATTTTCGGTGCATTACGCCAAAGCACGGACGCTGGAAGAACAATCCCGCGTTTTTTAAGTCGGAGATGGACGCGACCGGACGCCGGTTATAAATCTGCCAAATGCATACGTCGGTCAGCATCGCCAGCGTCGTAGCACCCATCTCACTCAGATTACTGGCCAATGCTCCGAAAACCGCGACTATAAATTTTCCTCCGGGGCCGGGGGGACACTACACAAACTAACCGGGATTATACACAGACGCAGGATCGGACAAAGAACAGCTACTTGAGGAATATACCACTCTGCAATAATCCAATTAGCGGCGATAATTTTAATTGAATAATCGTAAGTTGTGTTCGGTGAGCTGACACAAAATTATATAGTATAATAGTTATATGGTTAACTGTAGCCCTTATACACAAACGCCATGGCCACGTAAAAGATACGAATCCGCTGTTATCAAATAGTTAATAAGAGTACATTGTAATTCTGTGATGAAGTATTAGTTGTTAAATCTACGTTTTTTCGCAACTTACTATTTTACAACGGAGTCTCGGCTCGGGCGCCAGTTTCATTTTTATAGTACAAGAAACAGCACTTTCTCTCTTGGCGGTTTCCAAGACAGGCGGGGTAGGCTGCAGTGAAGAGACGGAAGTATACAGGGGTCTGGTGGGTGATTGTCGGTTTTAATTTTTAATGTATTTTGATTTCTACAACATTTTATGTTAATTTACAAATCTTTTTTGCAGGTTTTTAAATGAATCATTTTCTTCATGAACACAAATGGAAAGGAACCGATTCTTCAGTACCCTGACCTTTTATCTTGACAACTGATGCTTTCATTATGGCAATAGGTGCAGTGTCATCCCAGGCCGGCTCAGGTAATACCGCTTTTAATTCCGGCCACTTATTTCCCGCTCCACCCTGTCGAGCAACTAAATTCAGTGCTACGAGGATAATGTAGGTACGTACGTATGCCTTCATCTAATCACTCGAACAATGTATTAACGCAGTAAGCGCTGGAATCAATGAACAAGTGCAAGCATTGCGTTCAGACTTAGGACCGTTGATCCTCCAATATTAAATCGCGAACAATCGACGCTTTTGCAAACAAGCTTTTGTCTGACGCAACAGCCTGGGGCAACACCTTAGGTGCACTATTGAGGCAATCTCTGCACATTATATGGCGGCCAGCCACATAAAACTACGTCGGAAGCATGGAAACTCCATTACAGAAAAGCTATTCTCGTAAATCTAGTCGGCTGTGGCGAGTTTCCATTTGCTCCTTGCTCCACGGCTCGCTCGGATGGTTGCTGTTGTTGTCCTTTGTTCTTTACTTTCTTCGGGGCACGCCGATGTACACATCCAAGTTTTGGTTCTGCGTGAGGGACGTGACGATTGCGTTCGCCCTCGGCGTATCGCACAAAAATATTTTGCGCTGTTATAATCAGGATCGTAATTAATTATGAGGGCTCTAAATTTTAATTAATTGTTTCTCAATTTAGTGTAGCAGCAGGGAAACAACGACCTCGCCGCCGCGTGTGTTTAATTTGTAATATTTGCCTCCTTGTACACTTGTACAGGGCGATCGATGACTCAGGACAAAATTTTGTTGTCCAATGAATAAAAAAAAGAATGCAACATCTGCGGGAAACACGCTTATTTAATTAAGATTAACAAGTTAGCTTGATCAATGAATTTTAACCGGCGCACGCACCATTATTTTAAAAATAAATTTTTTAGTATTTTTTTGCATTATTTGTGTCGATAGAATCGTCAATTTTCGCACCTCCGCACGAACGTAGGAACATCAGCTAATGAACCGCTAATTCCGGATCAACTTTCAGCAAAATTCGGCCCTTGCGCCATTAGGGCCGTGCGGTGTTAAATCCCGACCGACTGATCTATTGCCAAACACAACACCGCTTCGGTGATCAGTGCAACTATGCGGTGTGTGCGTTGGGTTGCCACTCTCAATGCAATAATTAGAATTTCATGTGTTATACAATCGGGATCAGGATAGGATTGGGCCCATGGGAATAATGCTAATTTCCCGAAGGGCTACTTTAATTGGAATTGTGATGCAACACTGACTGATCGAGCGTGTGTGTGCAAGTTCGAGAATATCGATATGGATGGATTGTTATTACGTTTATAAACAGCCGTTAAAAATGATGCCCATCAATAACCCGCGACCAATCAGGGAGAGGGGCGCAAACCGGGGCAGTTCTGAAACTAAATTTACGGTTGTTCAGAAAAAGTAACACCGCAAAAGTATAATACATGCAAGTTTTGTTAAATATACTTATATTAGAACTTGCAATGCAAGATTAATCTAGGCCTCTCTTGAAGAGTGAGTAAAGTTACGCCGTAATTTGCAGATCGCGCGTTACAGTACGTTGCGTATCCTATCGTTTAGATCGCCCTTATTTTGCCGGTGCCGCGAATTTCGCATAAGGCGTCCATATTTCAGGCTGCACATGAAATTTATCAAGGATCGTTTAGCAAATGTTCGCTTCTATACTTCCATGCCAATAGAATTACTTTTATTTCTATTCAGTCCGACGCTAATGTCTAAATAAGTCGACCCGGCGGGCCGTACATCGCCATTTCCACGCAGTTGGCAGAGATGTAAAACTCATTAAAATATGTACCAGCTATCCCACTTAACAAATTGTGGACTACATAATGTAATATTTCCCTCCCTTTAGCGGCGGAGCTAATTTTTCTGCACTTGTGATTATTATAAATGTAGTAAGACCGTAACGAGGTTAACTTAATTAACTTTCAGTTAAATTAGCTTGTTTCTGACATGCTCGTAGAAATAATTGGTATCATTAAGCGGGCTGCTATTTTTAACGTAATCGATTTCAAATCTGATAGTTCTGTGGCGTTAAAAATTAACATAACCTATTTTTAATGCCACATTGACGTTGACGTAAAAACCAACATAACCTAGATCTAATTTTAGTCTGACCTGACATGGATGTCAAAAATAAATCAATGTCAGAATCAAACTAGGTTAGGTTATATTAATGTTTTTTTATGAAGTTGAATATTTTAATAAAATATAATAGTAAAAGTGAATTTTACTATTTACGTCAAAATGTGAGTCTATATTCTCTAAATAACGTCTTAAAAAGACATAACTCTTTGCAGAGCTTATTTGCAAACTCTACATTTAACTCGCCTTCGGCTCGCGCTGTAAAATTCATCAGCGTAAGTTATTTAGTATATTACCTCTTGTCGAATAATATACTATTATAAACAATACGTGTCAAGCAAAAAAAACTACAGACCATATCTGATTGCAAAAATTCTTTCATGGAACTTTAATTTTCACCCCATTTTAATCTACCCCAACTTAAACGATACTTCCCTATTAACGACCGATGCTAGTGCATTTGCAATAGGAGCTGTGCTATCACAAGGAGTCATAGATAAAAATCTTCCGATTGCCTATGATGCTTTCTGTTAATTTATTGACCAAAGGATGTTTTTAAAATGAAGCCAACCCCTCTTCCCAAAACTTGTCTTTAAAAGCCCTTATTGGGTACCGCCAGCAACAGCCGGCATAAATACAAAAAAACAAGCAGATCCATTCGGCATTCATCAGACGTCTCGTTGAAAGGGAACAAAGTATTTAATTGCGGGCCGAGATTCCCTCGAAATATGAAATAACGAGGCACGCGATCGTTCACCTTCCGAAATCCCGCTGAGTGACAAGTGCCCTAGCAGCAGCAACCCCTCGTTTCGCCCCATCCCCAGCACATTAGCGGTCTGGAATGCGATAACAGGACCAACTCCTGATATCAACTGATTAACTCGGCGACTGGCCGAGGAGCATCCACGCTGCAATTAACGGGCATTCATGCAGGAGGCGGCGAAGTTGCCGAAGAGGCTCGCATGCGCCTCCCCTGTTAGGATGCCGGAGAGGCTCTTGCAGCCTCCAGTTGCCGCGTGACGCGACGCCTATCTGGAGTGACTTTGAGAGCGCATCGACTAGCGTCGGGAAAACACGTGGTCTGTGTATGCCGGCTGTTTCATTCATATCAGTAAGTAAATACCGAAGGGGGTTGTTTGGGTTTCGCCTCTGGCTGGACTGGATTTGGACGTAAATTTCTGGCCTATTTAAAAATGGGGAGTTTTTAAGTTTTTCTCCCTCCGTCAACAGTGTTGGTTTTTTGATAATGTTTAAATTTTTGGTCCTTATTTCTGACTTGCACAGTGAATATTTTTATAAGTACTGGAATAGCCTGTAGGTATTAAAAACTGTCTTCGTTAAATTAGTGCCTCAAAAATATTTTTAATTTTTTTGTTTTGCTTAATCAGAAATTCTTGAAAATTGAATTAGCTTCAAACATATTTTTAACTGACTATTAATTAATTATTGCCGAATCTTATAAAAACAACCGCTTTTTATAACTATATGCCATAAATTATTGAATTAGCTTCAAACATATTTTTAACTGATTATTAATTAATTATTGCCGAATCTTATAAAAACAACCGCTTTTTATAACTATATGCCATAAATTATTGAATTAGCTTCAAACATATTTTTAACTGATTATTAATTAATTATTGCCGCATCTTATAAAAACAACTGCTTTTTACAACTATATGTTATAAAATATTGAATTAAATTACATAATTTGTAGCTTCCAAAGCAAAAAAATATTGAAATTAAAAAATAGTTAACTTACCACAAAATCACTAATTACGGCTACCAATCAAAAAACGATATCCCCAAGAAAATGTACAAGCAATTTCATTCTTATTAGAAATCATCATAGTACGAATTGATGATTTACTTATGTAAATATTTCTAATTTCATTTTTTTTTTGCTTTAGACGCTATGAATTCTGTAATTCAATTCAACGTTTCATAACATATAGGTAGTAATAAAAAGTGGTTGTTTTTAAAGGATTCGACAATAATTGCGTTTCTAAATAATTTTTACGTCCATCAATTTTTATATTTATTATCAGTGCATCGTGGTCAAATTTGCGACAATAAAGGATTTAAAATCAAACTCCGTCCCGGACGCAAGGCCGCTGCGTCAAAAATAAATTGTATCACGCTTTCGACGGAGCAATTGGGGTCCGGCTTTGATAAATCTGACGTTAAATATTTTCTTGAAAACGAGAAAAGGAAACATCTTTAAGTAATATTTATTTACTGAAAAAACATTAGAGAATTATTTTTTCAGCGAGGCGTTCTTACAATGTTTTTTTAACGTCGGTTAGTAAAGCCGGCGTCGTGTGTATTTTTTTGACGTATTAATATTGATATTTTATAGGGTTTGATACGCTTTAATTCATACGACGGGCAGATATAACAAGGGGAACCTGTTTGTTTTTATTAGAATGTAATTGAAACAGGCGCAGGATTTTTATATTTTAACCTCCACGTACCAAGCCTGAAAGTTACATGACTAAATTAAATAGATTCCTTGTTCAACATTTCCTTTGAGCTAATTTAAAATATGTAGCTCCCTCTTTAATATTCCACTGCTTAAATTATTAGTACAGGGTAGTATATGTATAGAGGAGAGGAGAAAGAGAGAACAGTCTCTGACGTACTCAATTTTTTTACTAAACCTATAAGCTGCCAGTACAAATTAATTACGACTTTAATACAATGTATTAGGACAAGAAGTCCAGCTATTCAGTTGATCACCTAGCAGATAGGAATCTCCTTATATCTTAAAACTGTCTGATCAAGCGAGCGGCTGCGCCAAATTGTTCGAAATGGCAATTTTATTTTTTAACATAGTTAAGACTGTTTTCCAAGATTTATCATTATTATTGAGCCACATGAGTTGTATTTGCCCTCCAGAACTTTTTCGACGGTTTATTAAAGCTTTTTTTGTCTCTATACTAGCAATCAAATCAATTTAATTTGCCTGAATCGTTCTTATTTTTATTATTTTATAGAAAATTAGCTTGGTCAATGAATTTTAACCGGCGCACGCACCATTATTTTAAAAGATTATTTTTCTTACTTACTACTCTTACTTCTAGATGAAATAAAAAAAACCTAGACAAACAGTTATTCTCACTCTAAAAAGAGGAGGGAGCCTCCCTTTCCTGCTACCTCTCTTGGGAGCATTAGGAGCTGTAGCAGGAGGTGCAGCAGGTATTGCAAAAGCAGTTAATGATGCCAAATTAAATCGTCAGTTGATAGCAGAACAAATGATATATAATTTAGCAATGGGATAGACCACTAAGGGAAAAAGTTTATATTCAGGTTCATGATTATACCTTAAAACTTAGAAAAAAATTAATATAACTAAAACTCTCGAAAAATCTTAAAATTCCTTATCTTCGAAGTGTCTTTATGAAAGATACACCTCCAAAAATATTCAAATCGTTTTTTTTTTCAACATAATTAATAAAGGTGGTGGATATTTACCAGGGCTTATAATGTTTCACGAATTGAAAAATGCAAATTTGCATCTTGCTTAACGTTTATTGCTAATTTTCTGCGCAGTAATTATTTCTCATCCGTGAAATGAAGTAACAAAAATAAAACAAAACCATCACGTAAAAATTAGGGTATAAACAGCCGTCTCTTTAAACTAATTCAGGATATAATGCATACCAACCAGACACGAAAAACCGCCTTTTATCATTGGTTCTGAAACAAATGATTTACATAAACGAACCGGCCTAAATAAAATTCCGGCCGGAATAATTTTCGCCTAATTGAAATTTGAATTTTTCTCGGGGCGGTTTTTAACCTCTTGTTTTCCAAATTAACTAAAACTGCGTCGAGTTTCGATCATTTTTTCCATTATAACTTTTCTTTCACCGACTGAAACCATCCCCGTTATACAAAAGATCACAATAGAGTATATAATTTCGGGTGCTAATTCTAATTCAGGACGTCTTTTATTAATGAAGTTTTCGTGTAACTTTAACAAAGAGAGCAGTTTATTTCTAACACGTCTTCGTAATACAAAGTTCTCAGTTTTTAATACCGAAGTTAATGAAATAGGATATACCGAAATTGGAGTCTGTTCCCTTTCAGCTAATACGTCAATACTAAGGACAAACATCCTCTGCAGCTCCCCAATAATATACAAGGAATGTCCAAATTATGACTAATAATTTTACATCCCATGTTGATGCGTTTATTTTTCTACTATACCGGCTTATTATTGCAATTTTCCGTTTGCAAAATGGTTTACTTCTGTTTACCTACTTACAATTAATCAATGGGATAATTAATCTTTTACAACCTAATAACTTTAAGTCGCAATGGAGGGTGAAATTAAGAAAATTAATGTAGAGAAGCATAAATAAGGTATACTGTCTCACATAATTTTCCCGGTTAAGTATTAACCATATTATTAATTATTCCGCATTTACTACGCGTTAGGTTTCTAATGAATTGTGGTTTTTGCGTTTAACACTTCCAGATGGTAATTTCTTAAACGCGCTGTTTTTAACAATACGTCTCCTAAAGGAATTAACGTGTACCCATAAAACCAATATAGGTATTTAAATTTGTAGTTTCCTTCCATGGGACATTGCTTATGTTTTTTATCCCATAAATATTCAAAAATAAAATCAACCTATCAGAGATTTCCTTGCTTTTAGAAATAGAACTCTTATTCCTTATTTCTGCGAAGTTCGGTATATAATTACATAAGAATCAAGTCTAGTGTAAATTTATTTCGTTCTTTATCCAAGAATGAATTTCCGCACTTTTCCCTGTACTTTTAGATCAAAGCATATTCAAACCAAGTTGTTAATATTCATAATTCCATTCTCAATTTTTTTCTCTTTAAGATCATAACCCTAAGGCTCTACGTCCATCCTATTATTTCTCCGCTATATATTTTCCCTTCCCAATAATTTACAGATTTTTTAAATTACTAAAATCATCATTTAAAACATATTTTTTTAAATACTTATATTCTTATCAGCACCATCTTTCTTGGTAAATTTTTATTAATTCTAAAAAAATGTATTGTTTCAAAAATGTTGACATTAATTTTTGGACAATTTCTATGCTGGATAGTGGCTGTAGAAATTTTTCCCTGCAATTTTTTCAGTAATAAGAACGTTAAAGATTTGATTTCTCAAAATTTAGTAAACATGTTTGAGAGTTTTATTTTATTCTATGGTGAAAAGCGGCTGTGGAAAGTTTTTACTGTATTTTTTAAGTAATAAGAACGTTAGATATTTCTTATCTCAAAATTTAGGAAAAATGTGTGAAAGTTTTATTATATTCTATGTTGAAGAGTCTTTAGTAAGTTTTTTTATGCATTTTTTTCAGTAATACGGACGATAGAAATTTGTTATCTCAAAATTTGATAAAAATGTGTGAAAGTTTTATTTATTCTATGCTGAATGTGGCCGTGGAAAGTTTTGCTGCAATTTTTTCATTAATATGAACGTTAAAAATTTGATATTAAAAATTCTGGTAAGAATGTGTGAAAGTTTTATTTTATTCTATGTTGAAAAGTGGCTGTGGAAAGTTTTTACTGTATTTTTTAAGTAATAAGAACGTTAGATATTTCATATCTCAAAATTTAGTAAAAATGTGCGAAAGTTTTATTATACTTTTTGTTGAAGAGTGCCTGTAGAAAGTTTTTAATGCTTTTTTCAGTAATACGAACGATATAAATGTTGTCTCAATATTTGGTAAAAATATGTGAAAGTTTTATTTATTCTATGCCGAAAATGGCTGTGAAAAGTTTTTGCTGCATTTTTTTCAGTAATATGAACGTTAAAAATATTAAAAATTCTAGTAAGAATGTGTGAAAGTTTTATTTATTCTATTCTGAAAAGTGGCTGTGGAAAGTTTTTACTGTATTTTTTAAGTAATAAGAACGTTAGATATTTCATATTTCAAAATTTAGTAAAAATGTGCGAAAGTTTTATTATATTTTATGGTGAAGAATGCCTGTACAAAGTTTCTAATGCATTTTTTTCAGTAATACGGACGATAGAAATTTGTTGTCTCAAAATTTGGTAAAGATGTGTGAAAGTTTTATTTATTCTATGCTGAAAGTGGCTGTGAAAAGTTTTTGCTGCATTTTTTTTCAGTAATATAAAAATTTTATATTAAAAATTCTAGTAGGAATGTGTGAAAGTTTTATTTATTCTATGCTGAAAAGTGGCTGTGGAAAGTTTTTACTGTATTTTTTAAGTAATAAGAACGTTAGATATTTCATATCTTAAAATGTAGTAAAAATGTGCGAAAGTTTCATTATATTTTATGTTGAAGAGTGACTGTAGAAAGTTTCTAATGCATTTTTTTTCAGTAATACGGACGATAGAAATTTGTTGTCTCAATATTTGGTAAAAATATGTGAAAGTTTTATTTATTCTATGCTGAAAGTGGCTGTGGAAAGTTTTTACTGTATTTTTTAAGTAATAAGAACGTTAGATATTTCATATCTTAAAATGTAGTAAAAATGTGCGAAAGTTTCATTATATTTTATGTTGAAGAGTGACTGTAGAAAGTTTCTAATGCATTTTTTTTCAGTAATACGGACGATAGAAATTTGTTGTCTCAATATTTGGTAAAAATATGTGAAAGTTTTATTTATTCTATGCTGAAAGTGGCTGTGGAAAGTTTTTGATGCATTTTTCTTCAGTAATGTGAACATTAAAAATTTGATATTTAATAATCTAGTAAGAATGTGTGAAAGTTGTATTTATTCTATGCTGAAAAGTGGCTGTGGAAAGTTTTTACTGTATTTTTTAAGTAATAAGAACGTTAGATATTTCATATCTCAAAATTTAGTAAAAATGTGCGAAAGTTTCATTATATTTTATGTTGAAGAGTGCCTGTAGAAAGTTTTTAATACATTTTTTTCAGTAATGCGAACGATAGAAATTTGTTATCTCATTATTTGGTAAAAATATTTGAAAGTTTTATTTATTCTATGCTGAAAGTGGCTGTGGAAAGTTTTTAATGCATTTTTCTTCAGTAATGTGAACATTAAAAATTTGATATTTAATAATCTAGTAAGAATGTGTGAAAGTTTTATTTATTCTATGCTGATAAGTGGCTGTGGAAAGTTTTTACTGTATTTTTTAAGTAATAAGAACGTTAGATATTTCATATCTTAAAATGTAGTAAAAATGTGCGAAAGTTTCATTATATTTTATGTTGAAGAGTGCCTGTAGAAAGTTTTTAATTCATTTTTTTCAGTAATGCGAACGATAGAAATTTGTTATCTCAATATTTGGTAAAAATATTTGAAAGTTTTATTTATTCTATGCTGAAAGTGGCTGTGGAAAGTTTTTGATGCATTTTTCTTCAGTAATGTGAACATTAAAAATTTGATATTTAATAATCTAGTAAGAATGTGTGAAAGTTTTATTTATTCTATGCTGATAAGTGGCTGTGGAAAGTTTTTCCTGCATTTTTTTCAGGAATAAGAACGTTAAAGATTTGATTTCTCAAAATTTAGTAAACATGTGTGAAAGTTTTATTCTATTCTATGGTGAAAAGCGGCTGTGTAAAGTTTTTACTGTATTTTTTAAGTAATAAGAACATTAGATATTTCATATCTCAAAATTTAGTAAAAATGTGTGAAAGTTTTATTATATTCTATGTTGAAAAGTGCCTGTGGAAAGTTTTTACTGCATTTTTTTCAGTAATGCGAATGATAGAAATTTGTTCTTAAAAGTTGGTAAAAATGTGTGAAAGTTTTATTTATTCTATGCTGAAAAGTGGCTTTGGAAAGTTTTAACTGCATTTTTCTCGGTAATAAGAACGTTAAAAATTTGATATTTAGAAATCTAGTAAAAATGTGTGAAAGTTTTATTTATTCTATGCTGAGAAGTGGCTGTGGAAAGTTTTTACTACATTTTCTCAGCAAAGATAACGTTAAAGATTTGATATCTTAAAATTTACTAAAAATATGTGAAAGTTTTACTTATTCTATGGAGAAGAAATGTATGAAAGTTTTATTTATTCTTTGTTGGGAAGCGGCTGTGGAAAGTTTTTACTGCATATTTTTCAGTAATAAGAACATTAGATATTTGATATTTTAAATCTAGTCAAAATGTGTGAAAGTTTTATTTTAATCTATGTTGCAAAGTGGCTGTGAAAAGTTTCTACTGCATTTTTTTCAGTAATAAGAACGTTGATTATATGAAATTTAAAAATTTAGTAAAAATGTGTGATAGTTTTATTTATTCTATGCTGAAAAATGTATGTAGAAAGTTTTTATTGCATTTTTAAGTTATAAGAACGTTAGATATTTCATATCTCAAAATTTTGTGAAAATGTGTGAAAGTCTTATTCTATTCTATGGTGAAAAGTGCCTGTAGAAAGTTTTTGCTGCATTAGAAATTTGTTATTTTAAAATTTGGTAAAAATGTATGAAAATTTTATTTTAATCTATGTTGAAAAGTGACTTTGGAAAGTTTTTACTGCATTTTTTTCAGTAATAAGAACGTTAAAAATTTGATATTTAAAAATCTAGTGAAAATGTGTGAAAGTTTTATTTTATTCTAAGTTGAAAAGTGGCTGTGGAAAGTTTTTATTGCATTCTTTTAGTAAAGAGAACGTTAGATATTTCATATATCAAAATTTAGTAAAAATGTGTGAAAGTTTTATTTTATTCTATGTTGAAAAGTGCCTGTAGAAAGTTTTTACAGCATTCTCTCAGTAATAAGAAGGTCAATGATTTGAATTCTAAAAATTTAGTAATTATGTATGAAAGTTGTATTTCATTTTATGGTGAAAAGTGCCTGTAGATAGTTTTTACTGCATTTTTTAAATAATAAAAACTAGATATTTCATATTTCAAAATTTGTTTGAAAGTTTTATTATATTCTATGTTGAAAGGTGCCTGTAGATAGTTTTTACAGCATTCACTCAGTAATAAGATGGTCAGAGAATTGATATCTCAAAATTTGGTAAAAATATGTGAAAGATGCATTTTATTCAATGGTGAAAAGTACCGGTAGAAAGTGTTTACTGCATTTTTTAAATAAGAACGTTGAAAGTTCGACGTTTCTCGAAAATTGAATCCTCTATACCTTGAACATCATTTAGATTAAAAGTAAAAGAACCATCCAAAATGAAATGAATAAATTTGGAACACCCTGTACATAGGTAAAATTTTGCTGGTGAGAATTAACTTTTTTGTGTATGATTAAAATTTAGTCCAAGGGTCAAAACAGGCAAAAATTGATTTTTTAAATTAACTAAAATCATCATTTAAAATATATTTTCAAAAATACGCACCGCCTTTCTTGATGAATTTGTATTAATTAAAAAAAATTGTATTGTTTCAAAAATGTTGGCATTAATTTTTGGACAATTTTAAAATGTAGTTTCAGGCTTTTTAAAGTTTTTGCAACTTGTTCTTAAAATGATTATACCAATCGTTTTCTTAGTCAGCGCGATTGTACGTGTGGAAGCAGCGCCGAGTTCTGATTCACCCGAAACATAATAGCGTAAAATATAACCCAATCAAGTGTGTAAAATTATGTAAATATTTATACTCGCCCGCGCTGAAAAATAGGTTGCTCCTGCTCCCCCCAGGGGAAAAGAGTTTAATTCGGTTTGCCTTATTAAAGCAAAGTCTGGCAATATTCTAAGTATACGTTATTTAGGGCAAAACTCCATTCTTTTTTGTCATATAAATGGAGGCAGTTATTTTAAATTAAACAAAGGTCGAACTGACTATTGAATATTAAATCTACCTATCGAATTTTATATAATGACGCTCCTAGGGAATTTGTCGGTGAAAGCAAAACAGAATTATTACGCCATTCAAACTTGATTCATTTCGAAATGTACGAAAAGTAATATTCATAATTAGAACGAAAAATAATTGAGTACAGTAACTGCACGTGTCGTGTGGTACAGTATAATAAACGCGTCTCGATCACGTGCCCTTTAGAATTCAAGGTGCGTTGTTGAAAATCTCCAAGAGCCACACGGTATACTTTGAATACCAGAGAAGCCTGAGATAAATCTTAAGAGAACATTAAAGATTTGATATCTTAAAATTTAATAAGAATATGTGAAAATTTTGCTTATTCGAAGTTGAAAAGTGACTGTAGAAAGTTTATACTGTATTTTTTTCAATAATAAGAACGTTAAAAATTTGATAATTAAAAATCTAGTGAAGATGTGTGAAAGTTTTATTATTTATTCTATGGTGAAAGGTGGATGCGGAAAGTTTTTCTACATTTTTTTCAACAAAGCGAACATTGAAGATTTGATATCTTAAAATTTAGTAAGAATATGTGAAAGTTTTATTTATTCTATGTTGAAAAGTGCCTGTAGAAAGTTTTTACAGCATCCTTTTGAGTAATAAGGTCAGTGATTTTATTTATAGAAATTTAGTAAATATATGTAAAAGTTTAATTTTATTCTATGGTGAGAAGTGCCTGCAGAAAGTTTTTACAGCAGTTTTTAAGTAATAGAAACGTTAGATGTTTCATATCTTAACATTAAGTAGAAATGTGTGAAAGTTTTATTATTTTCTATGTTGAAAAGTACCTGTAGAAAATTTTTACAGCATTCTCTCAATAATAAGAAGGTTAGAGATTTGATATCTCCAAATTTAGTAAATATGTGTGAAAGTTGTATTTTATTTTATGGTGAAAACTGCCTGTAGAAAGTTTTTACAGCATTTTTTAAGTAATAAAAACGTTAGTCATTTCATATTTTACAATTAAGTAAAAATGTGTGAAAGTTTTATTTTATTCTACGTTGAAAAGTGCCTATAGAAAGTTTTTACAGCATCCTTTGAGTAATAAGAAGGTCAGTGGCTTTATTTATAGAAATTTAGTAAATATGTGTAAAAGTTTAATTTTATTCTATGGTGAGAAGTGCCTGCAGAAAGTTTTTACAGTAGTTTTTAAGTAATAAAAACGTTAGATATTTCATATCTTAAAATTAAGTAAAAATGTGTGAAAGTTTTTTATATTCTATGTTGAAAAGTACCTGTAGAAAGTTTTTACAGCAATCTCTCAATAATAAGAAGGTTAGAGATTTGATATCTCTAAATTTAGTATATATGTGTGAAAGTTGTATTTTATTTTATGGTGAAAACTGCCTGTAGAAAGTTTTTACAGCATTTTTTAAGTAATAAAAACGTTAGATATTTCATATCTTAAAATTAAGTAAAAATGTGTGAAAGTTTTATTTTATTCTATGTTGAAAAGTGCCTGTAGAAAGTTTTTACAGCATCCTTTCAGTAATAAGAAGGTCAGTGATTTTATTTATAGAAATTTAGTAAATATGTGTAAAAGTTTAATTGTATTCTATGGTAAGAAGTGCCTGCAGAAAGTTTTTACAGCAGTTTTTAAGTAATAAAAACGTTAGATATTTCATATCTTAAAATTAAGTAAAAATGTGTGAAAGTTTTTTATATTCTATGTTGAAAAGTACCTGTAGAAAGTTTTTACAGCATTCTCTCAATAATAAGAAGGTTAGAGATTTGATATCTCTAAATTTAGTATATATGTGTGAAAGTTGTATTTTATTTTATGGTGAAAACTGCCTGTAGAAAGTTTTTACAGCATTTTTTAAGTAATAAAAACGTTAGATATTTCATATCTTAAAATTAAGTAAAAATGTGTGAAAGTTTTATTTTATTCTATGTTGAAAAGTGCCTGTAGAAAGTTTTTACAGCATCCTTTCAGTAATAAGAAGGTCAGTGATTTTATTTATAGAAATTTAGTAAATATGTGTAAAAGTTTAATTGTATTCTATGGTAAGAAGTGCCTGCAGAAAGTTTTTACAGCAGTTTTTAAGTAATAAAAACGTTAGATATTTCATATCTTAAAATTAAGTAAAAATGTGTGAAAGTTTTTTATATTCTATGTTGAAAAGTACCTGTAGAAAGTTTTTACAGCATTCTCTCAATAATAAGAAGGTTAGAGATTTGATATCTCTAAATTTAGTATATATGTGTGAAAGTTGTATTTTATTTTATGGTGAAAACTGCCTGTAGAAAGTTTTTACAGCATTTTTTAAGTAATAAAAACGTTAGATATTTCATATCTTAAAATTAAGTAAAAATGTGTGAAAGTTTTATTTTATTCTATGTTGAAAAGTGCCTGTAGAAAGTTTTTACAGCATCCTTTCAGTAATAAGAAGGTCAGTGATTTTATTTATAGAAATTTAGTAAATATGTGTAAAAGTTTAATTGTATTCTATGGTAAGAAGTGCCTGCAGAAAGTTTTTACAGCAGTTTTTAAGTAATAAAAACGTTAGATATTTCATATCTTAAAATTAAGTAAAAATGTGTGAAAGTTTTTTATATTCTATGTTGAAAAGTACCTGTAGAAAGTTTTTACAGCATTCTCTCAATAATAAGAAGGTTAGAGATTTGATATCTCTAAATTTAGTATATATGTGTGAAAGTTGTATTTTATTTTATGGTGAAAACTGCCTGTAGAAAGTTTTTACAGCATTTTTTAAGTAATAAAAACGTTAGATATTTCATATCTTAAAATTAAGTAAAAATGTGTGAAAGTTTTATTTTATTCTATGTTGAAAAGTGCCTGTAGAAAGTTTTTACAGCATCCTTTCAGTAATAAGAAGGTCAGTGATTTTATTTATAGAAATTTAGTAAATATGTGTAAAAGTTTAATTGTATTCTATGGTAAGAAGTGCCTGCAGAAAGTTTTTACAGCAGTTTTTAAGTAATAAAAACGTTAGATATTTCATATCTTAAAATTAAGTAAAAATGTGTGAAAGTTTTTTATATTCTATGTTGAAAAGTACCTGTAGAAAGTTTTTACAGCATTCTCTCAATAATAAGAAGGTTAGAGATTTGATATCTCTAAATTTAGTATATATGTGTGAAAGTTGTATTTTATTTTATGGTGAAAACTGCCTGTAGAAAGTTTTTACAGCATTTTTTAAGTAATAAAAACGTTAGATATTTCATATCTTAAAATTAAGTAAAAATGTGTGAAAGTTTTATTTTATTCTATGTTGAAAAGTGCCTGTAGAAAGTTTTTACAGCATCCTTTCAGTAATAAGAAGGTCAGTGATTTTATTTATAGAAATTTAGTAAATATGTGTAAAAGTTTAATTGTATTCTATGGTAAGAAGTGCCTGCAGAAAGTTTTTACAGCAGTTTTTAAGTAATAAAAACGTTAGATATTTCATATCTTAAAATTAAGTAAAAATGTGTGAAAGTTTTTTATATTCTATGTTGAAAAGTACCTGTAGAAAGTTTTTACAGCATTCTCTCAATAATAAGAAGGTTAGAGATTTGATATCTCCAAATTTAGTATATATGTGTGAAAGTTGTATTTTATTTTATGGTGAAAACTGCCTGTAGAAAGTTTTTACAGTATTTTTTAAGTAATAAAAACGTTAGATATTTCATATCTTAATTCGGTAAAAATGTGTGAAAGTTTTATTTTATTCTATGTTGAAAAGTGCCTGTAGAAAGTTTTTACAGCATCCTTTCAGTAATAAGAAGGTCAGTGATTTCATTTATCAACAGATGGGTGCGTTACCTGTTTCAGCCACTTTCGGGCTAAATTAATTTGAAGCAATAAAAATGTTTACAATAATATTAGGATTTTTTCGACCCATCCGTATTCAAAATATTAAATCATTCTTGGCCCCGATTGAATCACACAGTGCTTGTACTTGGTGCCGCTAGTTTAATATTATTCACCCTTGATTTGCGAGCGGGCATTGTCGGAAATCATTTCGCGTCACCTCCGTCGCAGCCGTCAACCGGAATGATTAAAAAATTAAATTAAATATTACGAACAAAATTAAGTAAATGCTGAAAGTGGCAAGCTAATTGTAGTTGACATCGTTGGCAGTCAAGCACACCCCGAGGCAATAACCGGAGCTTTAATATTTTTTAATTGAAATTGAAAAGTTTAAATGTTGATCGTCGCTTCATAATGGATTTAGAGATTTAATACAAGAGTGCAGGACGGCGGCTCAGGAGTCTCAGGTCAAATATTTAACGAAGGGGAATATGATGGACTGTCAAGATATCTTTGAGGGGGAACCCGAGTCCATTTACAAGTTCAAATAAAAGTCCACTTGAAATCAAATAGAAAGGTAAAGGGAAGATAAAGCCTGTGCAATAAGACAATTTATTAGCTTTGCGATTGTTCGATTAAAAATAATGGGAATTATTTACTTTTTTTCACAAAGGGAGAATCAGCGACGTTTCTCGCTTTAATAAATGCAAAAAGGGACGTTATAATATTCACAATGTATAAACAACAATGGAATATTCCTAAGGATTTAGACGTTACTCAACACCTACACACAAGTCGATTCTTTATCAAAGCTACATTCATTTAGAGTAATAAGAATTTCGTATTTTTATACGTCTAACGTTTTTACCTTAATGATACTTAGACAGCTGCCCTAGAGGCAGTGCTGACAGGAATCTGTTTTAATTCTAGGTTCAGGTCAGTCTACTGTTCACCTGTCGATTTTTTAATCATGAAGTGTGTTATCTCGTGTAATCTTGTGAATATTATTGATAGTGACTGTTTGTACGCGCGTTACTGAAATCTAGCAAGCTGTCCTTGTTACGCTACTGACCATAAATCACCATAAGCCCCTTAACATGCATTAATTCGGTTTGAACCGTCGCTCCCGAAATACATATATAAATATCAAAATAAACAGCCTTTGTGGAACGATTTGTTCGCACTTCGAGCAATTGATTATCGAAGAAGGACCCTCCAGCATGATTGTCCTATTTATTGAATAAAAATTTAAAATATCGAGAACAATAACGTTTAGCCGTTAATCTTTGTCGGCGATAAGAATCGAAGTCTGCTCAAGTATTCCTTTGTTATTAATCTTTGTTTTAAAGGATATAGGTTTAAGGACTCGCAGTGATCCATCTTTTCAAAGGGGATATTGATAAATATTGTTTCTGTTAATGGCCTTTAACGGTTAGTAATTCCCAACTGCACAGCGTTGTTCTTTTTATTTTGATCTAACACACCTATTTGATTTTCACATTTAGGTCAGTTAACTGTTCACCTGTCGATTTTTTGATAAGTAAGTGTTATCTCGTTTAATCTCGTCAATAATAATTGACAGGGGTATTTTTTACTGTATTCGTATAAATGGCTACTTATTCAACGTGCATCTCACAAAATGCATCCCGGGACGTAACGAGGCGTCCTTTCTGGACTAGTTAGTGCATTTGCAGGACCATGCAGCAATGTCGGCCCGGTTATATAATTAAATAGCCGAGAGACCCGTTGTCATGTGGCAGCGGCCGAACGCCGATTCCTACGGAGACATCACCAGGAACAGAAGGCGCGCCCCGACGACACATGTGAACAAGCGCCGCACGCCTCACACGACCACCCCAGTTTTATACTCTATTTATCGAGGACTTGATTTACTGTCAATAGGTTACGATACTTTAATCAGTTCTAGTCCGCTGGATAGACTCTACTTAATTAAATAGATTGCCGCGTTGTTTCTCTTTCAGTCGGTAAATATAGCGGCCATGTATTATTTGTTTTAACGTTCCGACACCGCGCTGTCCTTGGGATTGTATCCGAACCGGTGGACACTCGAGAAGGGCTGTTCAAAATTAAAATATTGACCTCAAAGCCAAGAGAAAAAAGTAAATCAAAACAGGTAACAGCACAACTTGTAGGTCCAAGACAACTTTGTCGGTGATTTTATGGTATTATTTTTATATCTTTGGAATTTGTAATTAACTTAGATAAACAGAGCATATTGTTATATTCAATATTGCTGATGAGGCCTTGAGGTAATACGGCTCCTATTGCTACATTTGAGGCATCTGTGGCTAAATTAAAGGGTTTTTCAAAGTCTGGGTGTTACCCGCGCTAAGCTCGGTATACTATCGCGAGAATATTATATTGTCATAAAACGAATGCATGATAATTGTCGGCGGAAACGTCTCTGTGCGATGCACCGCAAAACGGCGCCATTGCGCTGGAATTATCCGCAGGAGTGGGATCAGGGGGGCGTAAATCAGTCCCAGTATATTGAGATTTACGCCTTGAGCGATGTATCCCGGTCCTACCGCAGAGTAATGGCAGTGACGACCCGCAACCAATATTGAATATAACACATCTCTATAAAAGATAAAACTTGTCAGGGAAAAGCTCGCAGGCCGGAGTAAATAGGAGTTAGGTTGAAAAATTTAGAGACACACATGCAGATTCGAGGATTTGCTCGGGAAAATATTGGCCCTAAACTAGCGATACCTACCAAATAAAGGGATGTGCCGTTTCATTACCTTCGCCGTGTAGTGACAAATCGCTTTTTATGTTTACGACTGAGACATTTGCGGCGTGCGAGGCGACAGTAATTGAGCCGAATGAATT
Source organism: Rhagium mordax (assembly GCA_963680705.1). Lineage (NCBI taxonomy): Eukaryota > Metazoa > Arthropoda > Insecta > Coleoptera > Cerambycidae > Rhagium > Rhagium mordax. The sequence continues at coordinate 1,597,982 of OY796660.1, read as the reverse complement.
TTATGAGGTTGATGGTTACCAGTGGAGGCGCAAAAGGAACGAAGCCGTCTTTTCCATGGAGAACAATGGGAAATCTATCTGCCCATTATTATCACTCAGCCTCAGCTGGTCGCTCATTCGTTGCCACTGTGTAAAAATCCTCAACAAATTAAGTTATATGTTAAATTCGCATGTGATGTTCTGCTAATTTTCCGTTGCCCCAGGCCGCGCGGCAATTGTTTGAGTTCCTGTTCCAAACAAAAAAGTTGTTTGCAAAATATTTCGACGCGTTTGTGTGATGTAATTACAGAAACGCAGAATTGATTTATTTGACCGTTAAACCGGTATTTTCAAATCGGTCTCATTTGTTAAACAAACAAGTTAAAATTGCATGTTTTTCCACGAGGAATTAATACGTATCCTTTCAAATAACGTTATTGGCCATCACGAATATGTGATGAGAGGTGTAGGGAGCTGCAGACACAGTTTCCCCATTTACGGGCATTATTATTTGACGAAATCAAATAAATGTTTTATAACCGATTAGTAAGGGGTCGAGTGTTTTGTGAGTGACAACTTATTCCGTAAAAATGCGTAGATGCTTGAACTCCCACATGGAAACTTTATAGTTCCTTAGATAATTTACTAATACAAACTAAATCCTATAAGAAAAAGGAGCTAAAAGCTCTATTGGAATCGAAGATGTGCATGCACATCTGTAAATATGTGTTCTTCGTTTGAACTTCCACGAAGTTAAGAGTTACCCCAAATACCTTACTATACTGAGCAGACTTAACTATCTCAGGATAGAACGAGGTTAAGTTTTACCATGGGAGTAAAATAGTACGCTTTCCTTATTTGAACTTCCACATTATCCTCCCATGAAAGTTCAATGCCTAAGTTCCTCTCAGATAGTTCACTATATGGGTTGAACTCAACTGTGTTCCCTCCAATAAAAGAAGGAAACTGAAAACTCTGCTTGAAATCGAAGATGTGCTTGTACATCTGTAAAAATGTTTTCCCGTTTGAACTTGCACATGATTTTTCCACAGAATTTGGAGTCTAGAGTTACCCGCAAATACCTTACTATGCGAATCTAATTCAACTGTGTTCTCATAATAGAATGATGAAGCTTTGCCTAAGAGAAAAATAGTCCTTTCTACTTTGAGCACTCTTTTCTTATTGAGCTCCATGAGAGTTTAGAGTCTAGAGTTGCTAATAATACGAATAGAAAGAAAACAACTGTATTCCCAGAGGAGAGGAAATCTAAAAATTTTATCTCAATGATCCCCTCTTGGAATCGAAGATGTACTTCTGTAAAGATGTTTCCTCGTTTGAACTTGCACATAAACCTTTCACAGAATTTAGATACTATAGGAGAAAAATTGTACTCTCCACTTTGAGCACGCTTTCCTTATTTGAACTTCCACATGATCTCTCCATGAGAGTTTAGAATCTAGAGTTCCTATCAGATAGGTTTACTCAATTGCGTTCCCATTGAAGAAGGAAGATAAAACTTAATGGTCCCTTCTTGGAATCGAAGATGTGCTTGCACATCTTGAAAGATGTTTTCTCCATTTGAACTTTCACATATTCCTTCCAGGGAGTCTAGAGTTACTCCTAAATACCTCCAACTCAACTTGATGGTCACTTCATGGAATCGAAGATGTTCTTGCACATCTGTAAATATGTTTTCTCCGTTTGAACTTGCACATATTCCTTCCAGGGAGTCTAGAGTTACTCCTAAATCAACTCAACTTGATGCCCCCTTCATGGAATCGAAGATGTGCTTGCACATCTGTAAAGATGTTTTCTCCGTTTGAACTTGCACATATTCCTTCCAGGGAGTCTAGAGTTACTCCTAAATACCTCCAACTCAAATTGATGGTCACTTCATGGAATCGAAGATGTTCTTGCACATCTGTAAAGATATTTTCTCCATTTGAACTTGCACATATTCCTTCCAGGGAGTCTAGAGTTACTCCTAAATACCTTCAATTCAACTTGATGGCCCTTCATGGACTCGAAGATGTTCTTGCACATCTGTAAAGATGTTTTCTCCGTTTGAACGTGCACATATTCTTTCCAGGGAGTTTAGAGTTACTCCTAAATACCTCCAACTCAACTTGATGGCCCTTCATGGAATCGAAGATGTGCTTGCACATCTGTAAAGATGCTTTCTCCGTTTGAACTTGCACATATTCCTTCCAGGGAATCTAGAGTTACTCCTAAATACCTCCAACTCAACTTGATGGCCCTTCATGGAATCGAAGATGTGCTTGCACATCTGTAAAGATGTTTTCTCCATTTGAACTTGCACATATTCCTTCCAGGGAGTCTAGAGTTACTTCTAAATACCTCCAACTCAACTTGATGGTCCCTTCATGGAATCGAAGATGTTCTTGCACATCTGTAAAGATGTTTTCTCCATTTGAACTTGCACATATTCCTTCCAGGGAGTCTAGAGTTACTCCTAAATACCTCCAACTCAACTTAATGGTCCCTTCATGGAATCGAAGATGTTTTTGCACATCTGTAAAGATGTTTTCTCCGTTTGAACTTGCACATATTCCTTCCAGGGAGTCTAGAGTTACTCCTAAATACCTCCAACTCAACTTGATGGTCCCTTCATGGAATCGAAGATGTTCTTGCACATCTGTAAAGATGTTTTCTATATTTGAACTTGCACATATTCCTTCCATGAAGTCTAGAGTTACTCCTAAATACCTTAGACTCAACTGTGTTTCTCTAAGAAAAGTAGGTAAAATAATATGCTTGCGCGGCCACAACAACTGAACTTTGGTTTAGCGTACTGCAATTGACGGACTTATAGCTATCCGTTTTTTATTCAATTCCTAACCAATACCCTGTACTCTATTTTACATATAACCCTGGTAAAATACGTTTGTGTTGAAATATATCGTTTTCGGCACATCTCACAAATAACTATAACTACATCAAATAAGATACCTTCGAAAAGGATTCAATGAAAACTACATCTTTTATCGCTTTCCGTTCGGGTCCCTTCCGTTCCGCTATCGCTCTCCTAAATCGCACGGCCCCTCTGATAAATAACGCCATGTTTCAAAAAAATGATATTACAAAACCCATTTTAATCCCGGGCACCAGGGCGGCCTCTTGTACATAAGTCGCTTATTGATATCAATATTCCGAGGTCTGGCGTGTCATCATAAGCGGCAATAGCTCCGCCAACAGACACCGCTGTTTTAAAGGAAACCTCATTAGTCTCCTCCACCGCAGACTGTTGCCGGCCAGCCATCGTCTTTGCTTCATTGCTCTTAAGATATAAATTATCCGTGCATCTCGACTAATAGCGACTGCGGCGAGCAGTGGCGGCTCGGGGTCAACAAGTTATTCATGGCGTGGGCTGCTGCAAACTACCCTTAAACTCCTCAACTCGGTAAAGATTTATTTATTTTAAGCTTAAATAATAATACGTGCGCTTGTCGCAACCGGCCATCAAGAAAAGGAGGAATTTGTAAATAAAAGTGATTTGGCGCAGTCGGTAGGATGTGTTTTTATATATTTACAGAGGAGTTAGATTCAGTTTATGAATGTTCTCTCGTTCCCAAAAAACGACTGACAAATGAAAAACCACTAAACTACAAGGTTTTATATATTTATGGCACTAGATTTCGAAATTAAAATAAATGGAAATCGATATCAACCGCCCCTTACATTTTACAAATTTATATTATATGTAAGTATATTATTATATTATATTTTTTTGGAACGTTATCTGTGAACATTAATGCAACGTTAATATATCGCTAGATTATTCTTATCTGGCTTATTGGAGACGGTCCTGTACCCGTGATAAGGTCAGTCCTTAGGAAATTCCTTTATTTAATGATAAATTCCATTCATCAATAATTAATCCTAGGGAAATACCAATTTTGTGGATTCCAATATATTTGCAGAACCCCAGTGTCACAAATATTTAAAGCGCTTAGAGAGTAGTTAATGGAAAGTGGACAGGCTTTATATTTTAAAAAATAATTGACATTCTATAAACTAGAAGGGCACTAATAAATGCTTCTAATCTTTATAAATAGTAATATTGAAAATATTTTTTTTTTTTCATTATTATCACGGAGATTGCTCAGCAGACGCATCGCTCATATCATCCAAACTCCATAACCCAATCAGCTCTTATTCTACTTAGGCCTTTAAGGATGAGTAAATATCTTTAAGATTTTAAATTATAGTCAAAACTTAAGACTCTTAGTTATTACTGGCTGGGGCAAAGGCATTGATGCAATCCTGAGGTAAAGAGGGCCCCGAAACAGACCCTTGAGGTACCTCTCGAGATAAATTGCAGCTAAACTTTTCATCCCGTTCCGACGCGTGACCTACCGAGCTTCAGATTCATTTAAAGAATAAGAGACGAAGAAAATTCCAACGGTAGAAAATAAACTGATATATTAAGTCATTAGGCCAAGCAGTATTTCGTTCCGCCTGGGTGTATCACATCCGTCTGTGCCCCGAGCCAGATATGTTGCTAACTTTTAAGGTCTTATTTATTTTTAATCATTAGGATGATTGTGCTGAAGTTTCCTCGTTGACGAGTTGCTCTTGGCTGCGCATCGCATCGCGGATTGTCGTTAGGGGCCACCCGCGCCAACGTTCATTCTTAACGAGATGTTCTGAAATTATGCCACGAACAGTCTTCAACATTAAGGCCCGCCATCCCAGAAGTACGGTCATTTTTAATGACCGTTAAAGAATTAAGAAAACGGCCTGCTCCCGAACAAAGCTAATGGCAAGTTTAATGGGAGAAAATAATTTATCATTGTTTCTGATGTGGCGGTCGGCGATTGCTAATGGCACTGGTTGCGGCACCATGTTTATAAATGATTCGAATGGCTGGGGTGATATCCTTTATTTGTCTTCCCGGCGAAGTTGGGCGTCTAAGTTTATTTGCATAGTTTAGATTCATCAGGAGTTAAATTCGGTTATTATTTTTTACTTCTTACTAAAGTGCGCCTTGTGTACCCCAAGGATCAGTTCTTGGGCCTCTATTATTTCTTTTTAGTATTATGTTGTTTATATAAAATTTTACACCCTTTTATATGAAAATTTACAAACGGCAAAATTTTTATTAACTCTAGCTGAAAGAGTTAAGCCTGAATTATATTGTTTTCTTTTTTCAGATAACGAAAAATGTAAGGAGGATGATTTATAGGAGTACAACGCTTCCCACCAACTTGGTGTTTGCATCGCTGATTGGAGTTATATGTTGTATCCTAGGTGAGTAAAATTTGTTTTATTATTAATGCTATGCGGAAGAAAATTTTAGATTGAAACAGGCTAACGGCCATTTGCATTTGTGTCAATTATTTCCGGGTATACCACGTGATAATGTAACGGAAAATATATAAATACATATAAATATAGTGCAAGTTACGTAATTTTTATATTATGGTCCAAATCGAAATATTCTAATAAATGGCGAAGGCGCCGGCTATAAATGATGCAAACTTGTACACGTTCAAAAGGTATTTCACGTCCAATTTTAGGATTTTTGTTGTCTTCTGATCCTTCACTCCTTCAATAGAAGCTGCAACAATTAACTTTTGCTGAAATTTCCTCCGTTGGTGATTCAGTGAATCAGTCTTTCTACTCAAAAGCTTGAAGTAACGCTCAGGCTTTACTTCTTTCAAAGTCGGAACCAGTTCCATTGCTTTCGCTTCATTTCTTTCTTCTTCTTCTTTCCTCTTGTTGTTTCAATTATTGGAGCTACTTCAAATTGTCTCATATGGTTGACTGTCGGAGCAAGGCGGTTCATTTCTAATTCGAAGATGAAAACCAATTGACATCCTCTTGACATGTTTTAATACGAAGACGAAAATACTAACCAACTTTCTTTCTACTTCAGTTGATTTGTTTCATAATATGTGTTAGCTGCTCCTTTTTGGTTTCTTCTTGGTTTTCTCCACCTTTTTTTCTTCTTGGTCTTTTCTCCTTTTGACCTTCTTTCCCCTCGTAACGTTTCTGTTCTTGAATTTAGAATTCGAGCACTTCTTTTTAATAACTACTCTAAATATGATGACTTCTCTCATTTCATTTACCAACTTTATTATTTCTTTCTTTAACTTCAGTGAATTTTCTAACTTTGTCGAACTCAGTTTTCATTTTTTCCTAAAGTTTTTCAGTGGTAGAGAAAATAACTTCCTGTTGTTGATCTTGATCTTCCATGATTTGTTTTCTTCATGTACTTTTCTTCTTAGTTCTTTCCCGTTGCTTCCTTCTTGGTTTTTTTCCTCGTAACGTTTCTATTCTTGGTTTCCTATTGCTTCTTGGCTTTTTTAAATTTGAGTTGAAATATCAACTAACCTTCTTTTCCCTTTATTGCCATTTAAGTAGAGCTACCTCCAACCTCCAATAACTAGTCTGATTTCAAATATCTCTCTCACTGCAGTAATTTCACCAATTTTGCTATCTTTTTATTGCACTTTGGTGATTTCTCTAATTGGAGTGGAGAATTCACTTCTTTAATTTCTTCATTAAATGTTTCAGTAGCTGAAAAAATGACTTTGTTGTTCTCTTAAATCTTCCATAATTTCCTTTGATTACTTCTAGTTGCTTTCTTCTTGTTCGTCTTCTTCATGTAGTTCTCTTCTTGGTTTTTCTGATTGCTTCTTTCTTGGTCCGTTTTCTTCTTGTTGTTCTATTCTTAATTTGATATTTATTCGCAGCATTTTTGATTTAGAGATCAAAAATACTTCCTTTCCTTTTTCCCTCCCTTAAGTATTGTTTCGCTTCGTAATGTTTCTGTTTTGGGTCTATTTTGTTCTTGGTCTTCCTTCTCTCATGGCGCCCTCGCTCTTGGTCTCCTTTTCCTTCCCGAAATTTTCATCCTTGCTTTGCCTACTTCTTGTTGCTTTCTTCTTGGTCGTCTTCATTTAGTTTTCTTCTTGGTTTTCCTGTTGCTTCTTCCTTGGTCCTTTTTCCTCTTGTAAAGTTTCTTATTCTTGGTCTGATCAGTTGACACTTTTAAATTTGAGATTAAGATACTAACTAATTTCCGTTTTCCCTGAATTATTGTTTAATTAAAGCTGCTTCGCTTTAACTTTCAATATCTTCTATGGATTCAATAACTTCTCCCACTCCAGTGACCTCTTCACCAACTTTACTTCTTGATGTTTTTCCTCATCTTGTCTTCTTAGTATTTTTTCTTGTTGCTTTGGTTTTGGTCTTCTCTCTCCTCATGATGTTTCAGCTCTTGATCTCCTTTTTCTTGACATTTTTTAATTCGAGTAGTAACTTTTCTAATCGCATCGACTTTATCCTTCACTTCTTCTTTAGTTTCCTTATTAAGTTTTTCAGTAGCTAAGAAAATGACTTCTTGTCTTATATCTTTCATAATATTTGTTAATTTCTTCTTGTTTTTTTCCTTCACCTTATTCTCTTCTTGGTCTCTTCTCCTTTGACCTTCTTTCACTTTCACATAAAGTTTCTGTTCTTAGTCTCCTATTTGGAATTCGAAAACTTCTATTTAACCTCTAATAACTACTCTGAAATCAATGACTTCTCTCACTTCATTTACCAACTTTATTATATCTTTCTTTTCAGTGACTTTTCTAACTTTGTCGAACTCAGTCTTCATTTCGTCTTTAATTTCCTCCTCAAAATTTTCAGTGTCAGAGAAAATAACTTTCTGTTATGCTCCTAGGTCTTCCATTATTAGTGTTACTTCTTGTTATTTTCTTCTTGATTGTCTTCTTGGTTTTTTCTCGTTTCTTCCTTTTTGGTTTTTTTTCCTCATAACGTTGTCTCCTTGGTATCATAGTTTTTGACATTTTTAAATTCGATACCATCAACTCTTTTTGTCCCTTAATTGTCACTTAAGTAGAGCTACTTCGCTTTAACCTCCAATAATTAGTTTGATATCAAAAATTTCACTCTACATATAATTTCACCAATTTTACCATCTTTTTATATTTCTCTAATTTCATCGAGTTGAGCATTCACTTCTTCTTTAATTTCTTCATTAAATTTTTCAATAGCAGAGAAAATGACTTTCTAGTTCTCTTAAATCTTCCATAATTTGCTTTGCCTACTTGTTGCTTTCTTCTTGGTCGTCTTCTTTATGTAGTTTTCTTCGTGGTTTTTCTCGTTGTTTCTTACTTGGTCCTTTTTCTTCTTGTAGAGACTCTATTCTTGGTCTGATATTTATTCTTGACATTTTTGAATTTGAGATCAAAAATACTGCTTTGCCTACTTCTTGTTGCTTTCTTCTTGGTCATCTTCTTCATGTAGTTTTCTTCTTGGTTTTACTAGTTGCTTCTTTCTTAGTCCTTTTTCTTCTTGTAAAGTGTCTATTCTTTGTTTTTGGTCTGTTTTGTTGTTGCTTTGGTCTTCTTTTTGTCTTGACGTCTTCGCTCTTGGTCTCCTTTTCCTTCTCAACACTTTCATCCTTGCTTTGCCTACTTCCTGTTGCTTTCTTCTTGGTCGTCTTCATTTAGTTTTCTTCTTGGTTTTCTCGTCGCTTCTTTCTTGGTCCTTTTCCTTCTTGTAAAGTTTCTATTCTTGGTCTGATATTTATTCTTGACACTTTTGAATTTGAGATCAAAAATACTAACTATTTCCTTTTTCCCTTAATTATTGTTTAAGTAGAGCTGCGTGTCTGTAACCTTCAATAACTTCTCTCACTTCAGTGACTTCTTCATCTACTTTACTTCTTGTTCCTTCTCCTCATCTTCTCTTAGTTTTTTCTTCTCGTTGTTTTCTTTTCGGTCTTCTTTCTCCTCATGACGTTTCAGTTCTTGGTCTCCTATTTCTTCTTGACATTTTAATTCGAGGATGAAAGTACTAACTAACCTCCTTTCTACGTTAATTATTATTCAAATAGAGCTAATGCGGTACCTCCAATAACCAATTTGAATTCAATGGTTCCTCAAATTTCAGTAGATTTTTCAGCAACTTTACTATCAGTTACATCATCAATTTTGTCGACGTCAGTCTTCCCTTCTTCTTTAATTTCCTCTTCAAGCTTTTCAGTGACTGAGAAAATTGTTGGTTTCTTCTTGATCAACAACATGAAGATGTTGTTCTCTTGTTCGTTTTTTCTTGTTCTTTTCTATTTGGACTTGTTTTGCTTCGTGGTGTTTCTGTTTTTAGTCTATTTTGTTCTTGGTCTTCCTTTTCTCGTGACGTCTTCGTTCTTGGTCTCCTTTTCCTTCTTGATATTTCCATCCTTGACATTTTTTATAGTTGACCTGTCATTAAGGAAATGAACCTAAACTTATATACCCTCTTTATATTCTGTAGGTTGAATACACAGAATTTTGTCTTATCCCTCCATTACCTTATCTGTCGCGGAGCGAAATTCGTTTTTATCTAGTGCCGAAGTATATAAGGGCGCAAAGTTGGAGGACCCCAGAAAGAAGTAAGAACTATGTATAAAAGTTTGCGTAGGATTACCCAGGTACGCTTCCTTAGATGAAAATCGACACTTGTTGTCCTAATTAAACTTGTATAGCTTGCATTTGGTGTGCTGTGTATATCCGGCCCCGGGTTAAGTTTTCAGATTTCGCAAGTTTTAATGAAGACAGATTAAATAATGGAGAGGGATAAAAGGGTTTAAAGGTGAGTGCGCATGCAAATAAAGCCAAAAGTGTTGTTTCGTACATTACTTCACCCTTCGATATACCACAACAGGAGGATCATTCCTAGGCGCTGATATTAAAGCGCGACGCGGCGTCTTATTAGACTCTCGCTATATCTTGAGATCAGCCTTAGATGTATATTATTGAATGAACGTCTTATAAAAGTTTCTACGCCGCCGGAGTTTGCCAGATGTACCGTGAGGGTTTACCTGCGAGATCTTATTTGGCTTTTTTGTCGTGATTAATGTAGCGGCACTGTTTTTGCATGGGGATGTAAAGTTCAATTTCACACATGCACATAAACTGGCGCAATCTGTTTTCGTTACATGTTTTACCTCCGAAAAAAAAAATTGTCGAAAATCTTTTTTCCCATTTTCTCACCGGATCCAACTCAATAACTAACCCGAATCACTCAATTCATGAAATTAGTTGTTGTTGGTTTTCGCACTTTTATTTGCAACACGTTACCCCGCCTTCTAAATCTTCTCGGGCACTTTGTTTCGAATTATATACACAACAAACTTGTTCGAGTTAATTGAGGCAACAGATATATATTTCATCAAATCTTGAGAGTATTATAAGTGATAAGCCAACAGCTCAAGTTCTCACTCGGCTTTATATTTGACTTAAATGACACTGCTGTTTAACAAAATAGTTGTTTAGCTAACAAAACTTCGCTTGTAAGCTGCAATATGCTCCCTGAAATTCCGGGGAATTGCCGAATTGCGGAAAACTTTGTAAATAATCCAGGCATGTGAATAATCTAATGTGTATGTAAAAGTTAACTAAATTCTAAGGCGCGGAGATCTAAATTGTGTGGAGGAGACGGGGAACTACAATTTATAGTGGCGCTCGAACTATTTCTATTAACATTGACCTGCTTGCTATTAACGTTTGTGTAAACATTGGCATCTCGACCTGAAAACTCTCTCGGATGGGAGATTTCACGCATAACATCTCATTTGCTGAGTAGTTCCTGTTTTATCTTAATTCGTTGTGTATATTTGATGAAAACATTTGCCGGCACGTACAGAAAAAAATTACACTTCTAAGCCAAATTTATAGACCCATCCCAACAGCATGGTTTATAGCTGTGTGCGAATTTAAATTTTATAGTTGGGTCTTCTCGCCCTTGTAACTGATCCGCTGAGATTTTACTTATTAGTAGGGGAATTGAGTAAATTTAAATGGATCTGTAGGTTTCGGATTCATATGTAGAATGTGGTAATTTTATCGCATATAAATAACTGATTATTAATGTCGATTTGAATAAAGGGGCAGTTGTAGTGGCAAAATGTGATTTTTGCTGCAATTTTGTTACTTTTTCTAAGATTTCTCCGTGAACGTAACGTATAGATAGACATTTCATAACGTACGATATCAACCAAGCTACCAAGTTGCGGCTTGGGAAATTAGTTGCGCTTGTGGATATCAATTTTTTTATTCCACGTTGTGATTGATGGAGTTTCGAGTTTCTCTCGAGCCGAATTTTTGATTTTAAGTTACATTTTTTATAATTTGGATCCAAAATTGATTTTTTATTAAAAATGTTCTTTACAATTAAAGTCAGTCTACAGGTCAGAAATATATAAAGATTCGCCCAATTTAGTTTTAAAATCTTTATCTTAAAAATAGATAATAGATCTGTCAAAATTGAATATTCAATTCTTTTTTATTCTTGACAGCTGTCAAAAATCTGTCAAATTTAAAATTTAACAAGTATATCATTTGTAATTTTGAAAATAATGTGAGTTTTTAAAGAAAAACGGATATAAAATTCTTTAAACCTAAATATTTTTATTTTTTTAGAATTAAAATTAAAACAATGTTTTCGCTTTTGGCAGCTATCAAATTCTGTGTCAACTTAATGAAAATGCATTTAAACAAATGAAGGTATTAAGTAGATATTTTTCTATAGATTCCGGAGGTATTGAATACGAAATTAGTTCAAAAAAATATTATATCTGTTGGTAACTGTCAAACATTTCTGTCAACCTAATGAAAATACTATTTAATAATTATTTCAATAAATTGTATCAAGCAGACAATTTTCTATAGGTTTAGTAGGTATTAAATACGAAATTGATGTCAAAAAATGTTGTTTTTTGGTAGCTGTCAAAACTGCTGCTAAATTTAAAAATATGCAAGTATATCTTTTTCGTATTACTATCGTATTCAGTACCTCCAAGACTTATAGAAAAATGTTTGTTAAGTACTTTAATTTGCTTAAATAATAATAAAATGGCATTAAGGTGACATAAATTTTGACAGCTGTCAAAGGTTACAACTTTATTTTGATATCAATTACAATTTTAAAACATTTTATGTATCTTCTTCTATGGAAATCAACATTATTTTCAAAATTACGTAAAATATATTTGTAAATTTTAAAATTTGACAGCAATTTTGGGATCTGTCAACCAACATAATATTTTTTGACATCAATTTCGTATTCAGTACCTCCAAAGCTTATTAAAAAGTGTTTGCTAAGTACGTTTATTTGTTTATAATTGTTATAAACTGTAATTTTCATTAAGTTGAAAAATTTTGACAGCTGTCAAAAGTGAAAACTTTATTTTATTATTTATCATGGAATCAGCAAATATCAAATTACTTAATCGCACTTCTTCTATGGGAATTCACGTTGTTTTCAAAATTACGACAGACACACTTGTATTCTTTAAAATTTGACAGCAGATTTGACAGCTACCAACTTATATAATATATCTTTTACAACAATTTCGTATTTAATTCCTCCAAAACCTATGGAGAAATGTCAGCTTGGTACTTTAATTTGTTGAAATAATTATTAAATGGCATTTTTATTGGGTTGCCAGAAATTTTGACAGCTGTCAAAAGTAAAAACGGCATTTTAATATCAGTTATGGAACTAGCAAATTTAAAAAAATACTTGATTTCCCCTCTATGGAAATTCACATTGTTTACAAAATAATGGAAGACAGACTTGCATGGTTTTAAATTTGACAGCAATTTTGACAGCTACCAATAAACATAATAGTTTTATTAAATTAATTTCGTATTCATTACCTCCAAAACCTATAGAAAAATATCTTTTTAAGTACTAAAGTCATTTGTGGAAATAATTATTAAATGCCATTTTTATTCAGTTGGCAGAAAATTTGACAGCTGTCAAAAGTGAAAACATTATTTTAATTTTAATTATAAAAATAGAAAAATTTAAAATACTGTATTTTATGAAAAATCCCATTATTTAAATTTGACAGTGATTTTGACAGCTATCAAGGATTAAAAAAAGAAATAATAATAATAATAATAATATTTATTTGTGGAAAATTGTTTACAAGATTATACGTACAAAAATACTTAATTTATTTACAATAATAATGTATCAACATTGCATAAGTAGGTATAAAAGGTAATATAACAAGCAGATATTTACCACTTAAATCACAGGCGATTTGTCTGTGGCAAATATTTTTCTACAAAAATTTTCTTACGCATATAGTAGTAGTTATTACATTATATTGAGGAAAGTTTATAATTATTATTATTAATGGTGAAGTCTATCAACAGTTAAATGATGAAGGTATTATAGTGTGTCAAATATTTCATTAATAAACACATATTCTTGTTTAATCCAAATTTTTGAGAGTTTCATATAGTAACCATATGACTTGTTTTGAAAGAGTTTAAGCTCCAGAGGTAGTTTGTTAAATATTTCTATTTCTTCTTTACAAAAATTGTGTAATTTCCAGTTAATATAAATTAGTGCAAACTGAAGATAAAAATACCGAAAACTAGCTCTGCTCCAATTGGACGGTATATTGAAAAATAAAGGCCTCTCATTGGTTTAAAATTAAACCATTGTATTATGACAATAAATCTACTCATAACAGTATTTTTAACATAGCTACAACAGACATCTACAAAAACTATTTATATTGTCCACTAACTCGTTGATAAAAATCAGAATAAAAAATGGCCCTAAGGCAGTACCCTGTGGCACTCTTTTGAACACTTTCATTCTTTTACTTCAACTGTTTACAAAGGAGGCGTCTCTGCAAAAGGCAATTATATTGGCTCCTAAATCGTTGATAAACGCAACGGTCCCAAGACACTACCCTGTGGCACCTCTATTACTATTCTACCTTGTCCTACATAACTTTAACTGTATTTTCTTCATTAAACGACTACAGTATCTTTACCATTAATAACTAAGTCGTCGTGTTGCAATATTCCCGTTTTATTTTGAAACATTTGATCGTACGTCTGTATTCATAGCCGCCTTGTTGCGCGTCGCTCGGCTTTATAAATGTGTTTCATTTACCAGCGCCAATGGAAAGGCGCATTTTTACGTACAATAACGTTTAATACAGATAAAATGTATTTTTATTTACTCCTCCACATTACACCATAAAGGTATTATATCGGCCCTGACCTGGAAATGTTATCAGTGCTGCAGGGGGAATTGGATATTGGATTCACATACCGACCCATGCTCTTTCTTCTAGAGGGAAGGGCCGTGCTATATAACTGGATGCTTTTATTTCGCCTCAAAATGATATTTTCCTTACATAATCCTGAGTGCAGATTATTAGGCTATTTGACGAAGCCAAAAGATCCTTGAAATTGGACTGTCATCCTTTTAATGCTGCAGCGGAATTCGGTCGGGAAGTTCATTTTGAAATTGTTAAGGCCTGAACATAGCATAGAGGCTGTTCATATTATCGTGAAAAAATAGGCGATTCTTCTTCAATTTTAATTCAGTTAATAGATTCGTTTCACAATATTTCCGGAGAAGGGCTTCCGCGCGTTCTGCGACTATAGCATTTAGGGCCGTAGGTCAAAGGCCAGCCCTTAATCTTTTAATAGGAAATGCAATTCAAGCATAAAAGTGCTATCAGCATCCATACCGTGATACTGATCCCTATTGGACCGTTTCTGACATTCAAGACAAATGCGATGTCACGATCTCCAGCATAAATATATCGGCTTGAACCGGTGCTCGGGAAGTGGAGTTATTATGGACTAACCTTCGGCATCGAGGTGGAGGTGAACCCCTCTACAAATTGCCGGCTATCAATTCCGCCGCGTTTCTTTGAACCCCATTCTAATTGTTGCGGCATTTTGACTAATCGTATACAAATATTACTCTCATCGGATCGGTTTTATCATTTTTGATTTGGTTCGCGTTTCATAGTGATAAAGCGAGCAATTAAAGACTACATTCCGAGCAACATTAGAAATTTCAGTTAAAAACTTACGGCGCCAAATTGGAGCTGTTTCGTAACTGTCGTTCCTCATCACCAGATATGTGCTGATGAGGAACAGCAGTTTTGAAACATTGATGTTGATATTATGCGAGTCATTTTTTATGGTTGTAAGGTATCGTTTTTTATTCAAAATAATACCGTAGAATTTATTAAAAACAGTAAATTATAAGGGGCTTCCCTTAAAACTCAAACCCATTAACCTTAAACCCTTAAAATTGAAAAACCCTTTAACCATTAGCCCCAAAATCCAAAACACTTCAACGCATAATTATTGGTTTTGGTTTTATGGTTTTGAAGTTTAAGGGTTTATGGGTTTTGGGTTTATGAGTCTAGGATTCTTCGTTTAATGATTTTGAGTTTATGAGTTTGAAGTTTCAGAGCGAATGGTTTATTAGTTAAAAGTTTTTCAGATTTATGGGTTTAAGGTTTACGAGTTTTTTGATTTATAGGGTTGTAGATGATTTTATAAATTGATCAAAGTTTCGGGTTTAAATTTGGCTTGAAGCGTTTATTGCTTAAGTAGAGGTTTAAGATCTTGGGGTTTAACGTCTTGGCGCTTAAGAGCTTGAGGTTTGAGGATTTGGACTTTAAACCCATAAACCTTAAAATCACAAAACTTGAAAACCCATTAACCACTAACCAAAATCCAAAACACTTCACCGCATAATTAATAGTTTTGGTTTTTGGTTTTGTGGTTTAAAGGTTTCGAATTTATGGGTTGTTGACTCATGAGTCTAGGATCTTTCAGAGCTAATGGTTTATGGGTTTAAGTGTTTTTCAGTTTTGTGGGTTTTTAGGTTTACGAGTTTTAGATTTTATGAGACGATGATTATTTTATGGATCGATGAAGGTTTAGGGTTTTAATTCTGAATGAAGCATTTACTGTTTAAGTGCTTGTGATTTAAGGTCTTGGGGTTTAATGACATTAAGTTTGTGGGTTTCGATTTTAAGGGCATAAGCCTAGATACTTGGACTTCAATGACTGTAAAAAAGGTTTCGGGTTGAAGCACTTAGAGTTTAAGTGCTTGATATTTAAGGGCTTAAGGTTTAAGGACTTGTAATTTAAAGAGTTTAGATTAAGGGCAATGAAGTTAGGACTTGAACTCCAACGGCTTGAGGTTTAAGATCTTAGGGTTTAACGACTTTAAGTTTAAAGGTTTCGACTCTAAGGGCATAAGACAGGGATTTGGACTTCAATGACTGAAAAGGTTTCGGATTGAAGCATTCACAGTTAAGTTCTTGAAGTTTAAGGGCTTAGGGACTAAGGAATTGTAGTTTAAGAGTTTAAACTAAGGGCAATGAAGTTCAAGGACTTGGACTCCAAAGGATTGTGGTTTAAGGTCTTGGAGTTTAATGACTTTAAGTATAATGGTGTCGATTCTAAGGGTATAAGGCTCAGGGATTTGGACTTCAATGATGGGAAAAGACTCTGGGTTGAAGCATTTACAGTTAAGTGCTTGAGATTTAAGGGCTTAGGGTTTAAGAACTTGTAGTTGAAGAATTTAGATTAAGCGTAATGAAATTCAAGGACTTGTAGTTTAACGATTTTAAGTTTCGATTGTAAGGGCGAAAGGCTGAGGGATTTGGACTTCAATGACTTGGGAAAAGACTTTGGGTTGAAGCACTTACAATTAAGTGCTTGATGTTTGAAGGCTTAGGGTTTGAGGACATGCAGTTTAGTGGTTTAAATTAAGGGCAATGAAGTTCAAGGACTTGGACTCCAAAGGCTTCTGGTTTAAGGTCTTGGAGTTTAATGACTTTAAGTTTAATGGTGGCGATTCTAAGGGTATAAGCCAGGGATTTGAACTTAAAAAACTTGGTAAACGGTTTCCGGTTGAAGCACTTACAGTTAAGTGTTTGATGTTTAATGGTTTAAGGTTTAAGGACTTGTATTTTAAGGGTTTAAATTAAGGGCAACGAAGTTCAAGGATTTGGACTCCAAGAGTTTGTGGTTTAAGGTCTTATGGCTTAAGGATTTAGATTTTAATTCTAAGGGCATAAGGCTCAGGGATTTGGACTTCAAAAACTTGGGAAAAGGTTCCTGGTTGAAGCACATAATTTTTCATCCTCAGTTTTCTCCATCATTAATTTTTTAGACTTAGATTTTTGACAGTGGTAACGCGGTGAATAAATTCCTTAAACATTTTTACTATTATCCAAGGTTTTATTTCCAGATTAAGGCATTGTTTCGGACAACGGTAGAAAATAATTTATCTGTGTATTTTTTTATTGAGCTCCCCATCAATAGGTCGTTATATTAACAAGGAGAAACGTTTTACATTACGTTTCTCCGCACTCTCATTAATAGAATGGCTGTTATCTCAGATGAAGGTCCACTTGTATTAAAAATAAAACAAAAGGTTATCCGTATTATGACTTCGGTAAATAAACATTCTGCGAACCTTTGATGTAAATTCGAACGGAAAAATGTGAGGTAACCGCGCATGAAATGAGAAAATTTATTATTCGATAAAATTATATACCGACAAAGAGCTGTATTTTTATGTCAATAAAGAAGAAAGGTCTTTATTACAAAGCCTCGTCATACTTAATTAAGGCCGTGCACGTGTGTCATATATTCTCTTGCAAATGTTTTCAACAAAAGAAACGCGTGTCTTACATATTTCGAGTTGCGCTTGTGGATGCCCTACCTTAAATATAGCAGGTTTGCACAGCCTACTTTAAATTCAAAGCAACTGGAATTGGATATATTATAATAAAAATGATGGATATTTCCTTGAATTGCTGTACTCTTTAAAATCGTAAATTACCACCCACACTTTCTCTGGTTACGTGGAAGCTCGCGCGGATCCTATCGGGTTAAAAAAAATCTTTGCAGAAAATCTGAGATGGAAACTGATGAAATTATGTCATATTTGAGAGCCTCTTGGCAGATGCGTGGCAATAAGCTTTCGAACAACGGAGGCACGGAATGAAATTACTGCTGAAAGGAAATACTTCTTATTCGCAATGAGCTTATTTTTAACTCGGTATCAGGTATAAAATCAAATAATTTTTGTCTCAAGTTCCAACATATCCAGATAATATGTGAGGCATGTATAGAGCATTTTTATATATCGAGTGTATATTATATAATTAAAATAAGATGATCTAAAAATTAAATAACCCAATAAAATGATATAGTTCAAATATGCGGGAATAAATTATTAATTATGTCGCGCTAACATTCTGACGTCAGCTAGGCGGGGTTTTCCAAATTTAACGGCGCCTTTTCACGTAGTTGTTTCTTACGACTTTTACTTTCTCTTTTCAAGGCCATCACTTGAAATTATCTCGTTTGTGGATTTCGGTAGGTCATTTATGCATAGTAGGAATAACAGTGGGCCTAATAGACTTCCTTGTGGCATATCAAGCTCAGTTGATGCAGTTGGAGGTGGTATCTGGAATTATTACAGTAGAAGATCTATCTATCTGTTGTTTATGTAAAAATTTGATCCAGCTACTGCCTGTGCCCAAACACGAGAGTGCTTATTAAAATTTCGGGTCTAAGATATCGAAGGCTTTAGATGGATCAAAGTGATCACACATGCTTGCTCAATCTTCATCATTCCCAACTCAGGGAAATAAGTGCATGCTCCGTTTATAATCCATGGCGTTATGATGGCCGGAGTTGCAGAACGGCCCATGGAAACTCCGGGATCACCCGAAAAAGGGAAAACCCGCCGTGTTAATAAAGCGATATAAAATTGAGCCCAGACCGAAGGCATATGATTAATGCGGCGGTGTGATTGCCAAAGTTACACAGTCACGTCTGTACAAGCAGCTCGGAGAACTGATGACCGTTTTTGTGCCTCGATTTAACAACTCAAGAACTTGAGTAACACGTAGTTGTAATGCACTTATAGATACACGCTCTAATCTACAATATGAACATTCATCGGCGGGCGGGACGGGACGGGGCACGTACGTTTCCCTCCGCCCCGGATTATTTGCGAACTTAAGGCTTAAGCGTTTGATCGCTTGGATATTTATTCCTCACTAGTCTGGTAGCCTAAAGTATTTTAGCATAGATCGTCAAATTATAAACATACTCCTTCTAAACGGATAACTGTGGATACCCCTTTAATGATTTAATAAGCCAAATCTTGATCCGGGCCTTAATTTGACAACAATTCTGAAACAAAAAAACGTCGAATTAAACTGAAACAAGATTAGGTGAACTGTCAAAGCCTGGCTTGGATGTTCATTAAAAGTTTTCAATATAAAGTGACTAAAGAGTCCCCGAAGTTCTGTGCTGTTGGCAGAAGAAACAAAATTAAAAGTGCGTTAAATCAGATTATGGGCGATAACCGAAACTTTCCGTAAAATGTGATTAAATCGTGGAGTCATTAATTGTTTAATAATGTGGTGTTTATTAATCGGGCAAAAATTTTATGTTTCCACTCATTAAGTAATTTTTAAAATAGCCTTTTTTTCAATTAAAATCAGTCTACAGGTCACATAATTATATAAAGATTCGCCCAATTTAGTTTTTAAATCTTTACTTTAAAAATAGATAATAGATTGCCGAAATAGAATTTCGGTCCCTGAATATCAATATTTAATACTGACTCAAATATTAAGGGTTAGTTATTGAAAAAAATTCAGGCATATGTTTTTGAGGTCTAACCCATATAGAACAGGGGCTTTTAGAAACTTAAATAAACTGAAATACTTGTACTTGTCTAATAATCAGGCAGCTATACTCTGTACCATCAACAGAAATCCATAGACTCCTCCCCAAAAATGCCCACTAAATTTGAATGGAATTTCTCTATTGGTCGAATTTATAGAACCCGAGTTACAAAGCAACCACTAAATTTGACAAAGGCCTACTCTACAATACTGGCGTCACACATTAAAACTTTTATGTATTTTGGCAATAGACCAATCAGCTATGTTATCATTGTCGCGAAACGTATAAACGCTAAACATATTAAAAATCGCGCATAAATGGGGAGCCGGCCTCACTGTAAACCTGTGCTGTCAACTGTCATATTCATTCGTCTTTGCGAAATTATTTCAAATTTATATATTTGTTTTTGTGAAGGTACGCGTATAAGGATTAACCTTATTTGTGTTTTAAGTATTAAGGTAAGTAGGTAATGCAAACGATTAATATTGATTAAATGTTAAAACATCGTTTTTTTTTAAGGTCAAATCGAAAACTCAATAGTAGAAGGGGGCCCAATTTCTCCACCGAAAAAAACGAATCTCCAGGCATTTTTTGAGGATAAGGAAAACGTGTTGAACATCTTTAAGGCGAAAACGTGACTGTCAACTGTGTTATTCGTTTTTGTGACATTTCACATTTCATCTGGGCGTTAAAGTAATAAGGTACGTAAATGCAAACGAGTAATATTGATTAAATGTTAAAACGGGTTTTCTTAAGGTTTATGATGGCTGAAGGAGGTATAATTTCTCCACCCAAAAAACGATTATCCAGACATTTTTCGGTGGAAGATAAGAAAAAGGTTCTGAACATTTTTAAGGCCTACGATGGGGAGAATCCGGAGAAACCAAAGATGGAATGCATGGAGTTCACTGCAAAGGCAGCAGGTGTGAGTGTTCCAAGTGTTTCTAATATTCTTCATGAATACAAACAAACACACCAACATCAGCCACCAAAACTGTACCACCGACAACAGGCAGTTTTGGACAATATTGATGAAGGAACTAAAAGTGCTCTCAAGCGTATAATCCATTCCTTTTTTGAAAGAAATGAACCACCAACTGCAAACAAAATTTTAGCAGCGGTGCATGAAGATGATTATTTGCCTCATCTTAAACGGAGTACTTTGTGACGATTACTTTCGGACTTTTTATTTCTTTGTGTTGTAATGTAATTGTGTTTGGCATTATAGGTTCTCAAAAAGGTCACGTAATAGTGCCCTAAGGGATAGAAGTTGTAGTTTTTAGATGAGACTTGGGTGAACGCTGGCCTTACTGTAAGTAAAGTATGGTTTTTTTTTTTTCGAAGGAGAAATAGGAACTGCTCGCCGGTTCTGACTGTTCAGTTTAAAAAATAAAAGTGACAACATATATTATTTTTCCAATTATATTATATACGTTTATCTTATTATCGTTGTTTTAATATTATATACAAATTTATGTATATGTAGGGCTTTTAAAGTCTATTTTTTTCTACTGATTTAAGTACCAAATGTATTGTAATGATGAATAAAGCCATTCTATTATTATATTATATTGATATCGTTCATAACTTTCTTATACCAAAGTTTACTGAATACTATTAGTAAACTTTGCTTATACGTAGGAGCTGTAATAGATAGAAAACCTTGTGAAAATTAAGAAGAAGTAGGTAGGTATGTGTTTATTTATTTGGACATTAAGAATAAAAATAGTATAGTATAGTTTTTATTGCTTGAACATTCCACGACTATTCGTAAAAAGAACCAAAAGTAATCTTACGATAGATATTAATAAATAAATATGTACAGTGGTGGAAACCAGAAAGTAAATGACTCGGCAGATTTGGCTATTGAGTAGTGCATGGGGGTCATTGGGGTTTATCCAGTGGAGTAATCTATGTGAAATTGTTACAGTAAATCTTTTTTGCCTGAAATAACCTCATACTTTCTTTTAAATATGTGGAAATAACTCGCGAAAGCACCTAACCTAAAAACTACAAATGTCAACAACAAACCATCAATCAGATCAGCTGGTCTAGACGACCGGAAATGGCGAAAATAAATGTCTCTGATAAAGTAACTTGAGTTTGCGCAATGCGGACTAACTTCGTTTAAATTTTCGCGGGCATAAGTATTATTTTTAAAAATCCAAAATTGAAAATGTATAATGGAAAATTTAATGGGAATAAACATTATAAAAATACAGTATAGCTGTAGTATAATATATAACACGTATAATAAACAAATTTTGTTGAAGCTATCTCAACTTTCTTTAATTTCATCGTGTAAAACTGACTATTGCGCACACCGTTCTGCGCAACCATAAAATTAATGGGGAGGAGTCTATGGATTTCTGTTGATGGTACAGAGTATAGACGCAAGCATCTTTACTAACTTGGCGAATTTGCGGCATCTCTCTTTACGCCAAAATATTATTAACTATATGTCCCCGCAACATTTACACAAATTTCCTAATTTATACGAGTTAGACGTAAGTTTCAATTGTTTTACGAATTTTCCGTACACTGATTTGCGAAAACCGCTGGGAAAAATTAACGTGTCAGGAAACCCTTGGAACTGTAAATGTTTAGCCAGCATGGAATCATATTTGTTCAATAATAGCATCAGAGTGAGTAAAAGTTTGCAGGAGGTAATTCGACCGTATAATTTTCCAATTTGTTTTGCGAGCGGGGACGAATGTACGCACCAAGTGAATCAAATTTTGGTGACCAGATTACTCAATGAAGTTAATAATTTTACTAAGGTGAAAAAAAGTTGTAACTGATATTTGTATGTGCATAATTATTAAAAATCTGTATTTTTTATTGTGGTAAATAAATGATCCTACTTTGTTGGTTTGCATTTTTTCAAGAGCAGGGAATTTTTTTTTTAACTGTTCAGTTCGCTTGATTTGACTTGATTTGATTTCATTTCATTTCATTTCATTTATTTTATTTTTTGATTTGATTTGATTATTTGACTTGATTATTTGACTTGATTATTTGATTTGATTATTTGATTCGATTTGATTTGACTATTTAATTTGATTATTTGATTTGATTATTTGATTCGATTTGATTTGATTATTTGATTCGATTTGAATATTTGATTTGATTTGATTATTTGATTTGATTATTTGATTTGATTATTTAATTTGATTATTTGATTTGATTATTTGATTCGATTTGATTTGATTATTTAATTTGATTATTTGATTTGATTATTTGATTCGATTTGATTTGATTATTTGATTCGATTTGATCATTTGATTTGATTTGATTATTTGATTTGATTATTTGATTTGATTATTTGATTTGATTATTGATTTGATTATTGATTTGATTATTTGATTTGATTATTGATTTGATTATTTGATTATTTGATTTGATTATTTAATTTGATTATTTAATTTGATTATTTGATTTGATTATTTGATTTGATTATTTGATTCGATTTGATTTGATTATTTGATTTGATTATTTGATTCGATTTGATTTGATTATTTGATTCGATTTGATTATTTGATTTGAATATTTGATTTGATTTGATTATTTGATTTGATTATTTGATTTGATTATTTGATTTGATTTGATTATTTGATTTGATTATTTGATTCGATTTGATTTGACTATTTAATTTAAATATTTAATTTGATTATTTAATTTGATTATTTGATTCGATTTGATTTGATTATTTAATTTGATTATTTGATTTGATTATTTGATTCGATTTGATTTGATTATTTGATTTGATTATTTGATTCGATTTGATTTGATTATTTGATTCGATTTGATTATTTGATTTGAATATTTGATTTGATTTGATTATTTAATTTGATTATTTGATTCGATTTGATTTGATTTAATTTGATTATTTGATTTGATTATTTGATTCGATTTGATTTGATTATTTGATTTGATTTGATTTGATTATTTGATTTGATTATTTGATTCGATTTGATTTGATTATTTGATTCGATTTGATTATTTGATTTGAATATTTGATTTGATTTGATTATTTAATTTGATTATTTGATTTGATTATTTGATTCGATTTGATTTGATTATTTGATTCGATTTGATTATTTGATTTGAATATTTGATTTGATTTGATTATTTGATTTGATTATTTGATTTGATTATTTGATTTGATTTGATTATTTGATTTGATTATTTGATTCGATTTGATTTGACTATTTAATTTAAATATTTAATTTGATTATTTAATTTGATTATTTGATTC
This sequence comes from Rhagium mordax, assembly GCA_963680705.1. Lineage (NCBI taxonomy): Eukaryota > Metazoa > Arthropoda > Insecta > Coleoptera > Cerambycidae > Rhagium > Rhagium mordax. The sequence goes on along the minus strand of OY796660.1, from coordinate 1,574,222 downwards.
GATTTGATTTGATTATTTGATTCGATTTGATTATTTGATTTGATTTGATTATTTGATTTGATTATTTGATTCGATTTGATTTGATTATTTAATTTGATTATTTGATTTGATTATTTGATTCGATTTGATTTGATTATTTGATTCGATTTGATTATTTGATTTGAATATTTGATTTGATTTGATTATTTGATTTGATTATTTGATTCGATTTGATTTGACTATTTAATTTAATTATTTAATTTGATTATTTGATTCGATTTGATTTGATTATTTGATTCGATTTGATTATTTGATTTGAATATTTGATTAGATTTGATTATTTGATTTGATTATTTGATTCGATTTGATTTGATTATTTGATTCGATTTGATTATTTGATTTGAATATTTGATTTGATTTGATTATTTGATTTGATTTGATTATTTGATTTGATTATTTGATTCGATTTGATTTGATTATTTGATTCGATTTGATTATTTGATTTGAATATTTGATTTGATTTGATTATTTGATTCGATTTGATTTGACTATTTAATTTAATTATTTAATTTGATTATTTAATTTGATTATTTGATTCGATTTGATTTGACTATTTAATTTGATTATTTGATTTGATTATTTGATTCGATTTGATTTGATTATTTGATTCGATTTGATTATTTGATTTGAATATTTGATTTGATTTAATTATTTGATTTGATTATTTGATTTGATTATTTGATTTGATTATTTGATTTGATTATTTAATTTGATTATTTGATTTGATTATTTAATTTGATTATTTGATTTGTTTATTTGATTTGATTATTTAATTTGATTATTTAATTTGATTATTTGATTCGATTTGATTTGATTATTAGATTTGATTATTTGATTTGATTTGATTATTTGATTTGATTATTTGATTTGATTATTTGATTCGATTTGATTTGATTATTTGATTCGATTTGATTATTTGATTTGAATATTTGATTTGATTTGATTATTTGATTTGATTATTTGATTTGATTATTTGATTCGATTTGATTTGATTATTAGATTTGATTATTTGATTTGATTTGATTATTTGATTTGATTATTTGATTTGATTTGATTTAAAGTTCTGACTTCAGTGACCTATTATCCACGTTCTAAGTTTTAGAAGTATATCACTCATAACAACCGTAGGCAATACTTTTGTGGCCACCCGATATAACTAAATACTGACAGCTAACAGAGTTCTTTATAATAGTTTAAATCCTTTTTAAAATTCCCCTATCATACGTAAAAACAATTATCACAAGCAGTTTTCCAAATAATCAGGGAGATACCAGAGCGTTAGCGCTAACGCGACCCAATAAAATCTCCAATAATTATTATTATTGTGCCCGACGTTCTCTAGACTTTTGAGTCCGCCTCAAGATAATCCCGGAGGATGAAACAGTACAATGGGTATTAAGGATGTTAGTGATAGACTTTTATTTTGTATATTTCGTGCAAACTAGTTAGAGTAAACGGGCTCTGTTTCCATTGAGGAGTTACTTTTGTTTTCCAATGCTCTTTCACTACCTTGTACAGAGTTAAGTATCACGGGATTATATTCTTGCTGTAGTACTTAGACAACTATTAAACCCACTAAAAGAAATTTAGAGCTAGAATAGAAACTGTTTTAGTTTTTGCCGCAGCCATTTTCTCTTGAAGTTTTTCGAATAATTTTAAGTTTTTCCTGCACGTCGCTTCTTATCTCCCAGGCTGATAGTTTAATAGCTAAAAAAAATCATTTGTATATTTATTTGAAAACAAAGTTAAAAAGATTTCAGAATAAAAATCCTGTTTTTTGCAAGCGGTCCACACATTTCTCCCTGGCCATTGTCACAACACCGATGATAATATCCAAAAATAGAATGCCGGCTTCAAAGGAAACGCTGTTATTAACTGAAGAGAGGACCTGAGACACATAATGAAAATCAAGCGAGCTAACGAACGCTGAGTCAGATACCACGTCAAATGACTTTCTAGGATAATCATTTCTGACTGATGACTACAACTGAATTGATTCAAGCCATTCTCCATTAACGAACCTGTCAGAATTGCACTATGCTCTATCGGCGCTATTTCGGGAGAAATTATAAAGGTCGACGTCGGTAATCAACACGATTTACTTTAAAGGTATTTGGATAGTTGGCAAAGTGTTTAATATCTACTTCAATTTTCAGTTTTGATATTAATTGAAGTCATCAAATTTTACGCTGCTTTTTATACTCTCGTCGTCCCGAATTCCCGTTAATTGAAACGGAATTTCCCTCGAACATAAGGAAATATTTAAAGTAACAATAAATGCTGTTGCCATCTGCTTCAAAAATGAATAAAACGAAATCATAAAAATTACTACGTTACAAATATGTTCCGATGCAATCGATCGGCAATATTTCACGTCCGTCCAACGAACATTTGCGCCACAATCCGATGAAAAAAAGATTAATGAGTGTTCTGTAATTTTCAATCGGTCTAATTAGGTACATTTTGCCGTTCCATTCACTGCCCGACTGCGAACAATGCTTTGCGGTACCCTGTAGGAAATTTTGAAAGAGTATTGGATGAAACAAACGAACAAACTGATTGGGAACTGAAACACCAACATGTAATGCACAAACTAGAAAAAATAACTTTCCCAATAAATCATTTTGTTTGCGGCGAGAATGAATTATTTGCATAGGACGTGAAAATGGGGAAAGAACATTTTTGGGGATTAAACAAATATCGTAAGTATGCACGAGGCGGTTTTAAAGTACGTATCAATTATCATATTGTGATGACGCTTACTTATATCTGCGTTTTCTTACGTAATCCTTTTTTTTAAACGGAAATCTCGGGCGCCAGTCCTTTAATTTTTAAGTGCAAAGAACTGCACTTTTTGGCTCTCCTATTGGGAGAACAACCCTGAATAGCGAAACAGCGGAGATACGGAATTGCCAGAGGTCGGAGCTGGAGATCTATCTAATGGATTTCGATCTCGTGAATTTTACCTCTTTAAAATAACGTATTTATTCAGAAATATTTAGAAACAGAATAATTAATTCTACTACCTCCACGACTGTACAGTCGAGTGTGTATAAAACTATTTCAGAATGATTAAAAACAAGTCAAGCTAGCAATCAAGAGTCTTTACGCCATTTTACGTCGGAATTTTCGGATACGTGTGATTAATGAATTTCTATGTACGACAAGCAAACGGACCTTTCCACCAGGATGTATTATGCACGGCGGGCAATCGGGTAGCTATAGATATTGTAGGCTATACGGAATTTTTAAATACACGGCAAACTACTGCCACAAACGTAGAGCTACTTGTTAAAGATTATGTTAATGAATGTAAGTTTCCCCAGTCAACTCTATGCAGATCACCTATATGGATGGCCCCAGCGAACAAATCCAACCAGTTGATGCATATAACGACTATTTGGTTTAACGTAGGTTTTCCGGTAACCTATTATACAGGGAGGCTTTTGAGATGGCCCCAGCGAACAAATCTCAGCAGCCGCTGCATATATTAGCAAACAAAAGACCAACTTACTAATTAGCTCTGGTTTGATTAGGTAGTATAATACAACGAGACTTACAGACAAAAAGACCTTTGAATATCTATACTTAACTGAAAGCAGTACCTGCAAATTGCAGTGGACTACGGCGTATTCTTACCAAAATTATTTTCAAATAATTTCCTAACTGAATTTACTATTTAACTCGGATCGGCGGCACGAATCTGGACGGCTTTGGTTTGATCTGGCGCTTCTAAAGGTGGATCGGATCTGATCTCGCGGACTATTTCAGAATTCACCTGGACTGCGAACGACTTTCACGGAAGTAGCTGAACTGCTGCCGGTTTTCTCGGAATGAGGAATGAGAGCGAAGTGAGCGTTCCTCTCCCTTTTGTAACCTTTATGACGTATCTAGGTCGCGTGATATAGGGGCGGTCAACGACTTGAAACGACGGACTCGGATGCACAACCCGGCGTAACTTTCAGGGGTCCAGCGGATTATGCAATTTGGCGCATCAATTCAGAACGTCAAAAACCGGAAACGAGTTACTTGCAATTTCTATACTATATTACAAAAAGAAACGGATTAAAACGGGCAAGGATTAACATTTTTAGTAACGAATGATTTTTATTTCCGACTCGGACATTATTTATAAAAATTCTCGGATTTTGTTTATGCGAGGGATTGTCGAAAATTAGTCAATTAATTACTTGATTGCTTCTTTACCAGCGGACTTTTTAACAACTCATTAATACCTTAATTAAAACAGGACTTACTTACTAAAACAGCGGTAGGGTGTACCCAAGTGACGGTAATATTTAAAGCAAAAATGAACATTCCTTGATTGGAAAAATCACTTCGTTACACTATTCGTCTGATTATTTTATATATTATATATAATAATATATTGAAAAGTGACGAAAAAAGCCAGAAATATTACCAGTGAAGCGGTGAATAACTTACAAAAACTACGTCATTAGTCAGATTCTTAATAAAGTTAAATTTTAAGAGGCATTAGTTATGCGGTTTCCATTATCACCTTGTACGAATGCTCATAATGCAGGAGTTGCTCGACTATATAACCGCATCCGAGTCGTTCTACCAGGTAAGTAGACTGAATAGTGAGTAAAACTTCATCCCGGCCCAGCTGTCTCAGTGTTTTATAGATGACAAAGAACACTTTGCCGGGTTATGATCGCGCAAGCTGTGGCGTAATCTACAGGGTGAGTCGACTCGACTCGTACGATTAGGACACGATTAGAATCAGTAACTGGAGGCTTTCGGCAAAGAAGGCTTATTATCTCAATCAATAAGGTTTTTTGTTAGCATGGCACCCAAGGCAAAATCGGAAAATCGGTCGCATCTGAAAAATTTCATCAAGAATTTTTAAATATATTTGACTGATATTAGTATCCTTTTGACATTTTTATATAATTTGTAACATCAACACTTCAACACTTACTTCTAAATCATGTAAGAATAATTTTAATTAATTTAAATATTTGTTTAAATGACGAATATTTTTTTGCAGAATTTTTAAATAATAAATCCCCACTGGGTTTAGTCCAAAAATTCTGTCTGTCGTGATAACTTGTGATTGCTCCAAGGTAATTTTTAATAAATTTAGTATATTAGATGCGCTGCTCCAAAAAAATATGAGGACAGTGCAAATTTAAAAAATATTCGTTAATTCAACTTTGGTCCTTCCGGGACCAAGCAGCCCCTTAATATTTAATAATCACCGCCACAAACAAAAATTTAGCAACAGTGTAAAAACGCCGGGCTTGTAATTAAATTGTAAAAACGGGTTATGTCTTTGATAGGTTTCTCCGACGCGTTACGGCCATGCAAATGGCAGCGGGTGTAGTTGGAAAGTTACCCCATTTCGCGGTGATGCTCCCCGGAGTACCGTCATATTCCTAGCGAACGAAAATACTACTTAGACAAACACACTCAATACACACAGGTATGATTTTGTTCTCCAGGAGAAATACATAACGCCAGGTCCATTCTCTGTATAGTATCGAATGTGAATTCAGAACGTACACTATTTTACTTTGTATTATTTTATATATGTACGTGAAAGCAACCACGTAGAGAATTCTATGAATTTTTAAGATCCAGACTAAATATCGTTAGTTTATTTATAATTCTGGCTGTTGTTAGAAATGTACTTTTTGACTTTATTAAATACGCTTTTGGTAGCGGTCCAGAACTTCCCGATAAAGATCCAGTCTGCGCTGGCGTCCGTATTCTCCTTTACTATATATTTTTTATTCCCCTTATTTATTGCTAGGTACATCATCCCTGTCTTTGCGGCTTTACATTTTTCTACTATATTATTTTTATGCGTTTTTTGGAGTAGGTGCCCAATCCCAATATACATATAAGCCGTATTTTAACTGGGGGAGGCAGCCACAAGCTTAGGACCACCTTAATATTTTCGTAGCAATTTTTACATAACCCAAGGCGTTACAGGATTCCCTCACATTAGATATTGTCGCTTAAAGTTTTCAACATAAAAATATTTTCCGCTATATATAGTTTTGTGTATCCTCCGGCGTATTGTCCTTTTATGTGGCATACTTGAAGATGTAAAGGACGAGTTAGGACGCACGTTTTGTTTTATTCCTGTCTTAGTGCCCTCAGAACCTGGTTTAAACTGCTGAACGCAAATCGAAGTGCCGTTAGTGGAGGATCTACTAATAGACCTGCCGAACTTGTTTACACTCATATTGTAAATGATGTTATAATAATAATAATAATAATAATAGGTTTATTCAGGTAAGTAGGTTTTACAGTTGAAAATGAATAATCATAAATTCATAAAATTTAAGGATGAGTCACCTAAGTTAATTAGCAACATCACAAATATTTAAGCAATAACGCCTATTTTCCTAAGATCTGATTTTATAGCCAAAATCTCATTGTCGTGAGAGTCAGTGTTTCCAGCAGCCTTTGAAACTATTAAAAGTCTCAGTCTGTCAACAGGTTCATTAACATCATCCCAATATACGTACTCTATAGGTTTTTCATTGTATTCAACCATACCAGATCCACTTTTCGATGTGATTTTATAGCCAGAATCTCATTGTCGTGAGAGTCAGTGCTTTCAGCAGCCTTTGAAACTATTAAAAGTCTTAGTCTGTCAACAGGTTCATTAACATCATCCCAATATACGTACTATATAGGTTTTTCATTGTATTCAACCATACCAGATCCACTTTTCGATGTGATTTTATAGCCAGAATCACATTGTCGTGAGAGTCAGTGCTTTCAGCAGCCTTTGAAACTATTAAAAGTCTCAGTCTGTCAACAGGTTCATTAACATCATCCCAATATACGTACTCTATAGGTTTTTCATTGTATTCAACCATACCAGATCCAATTTTCGATGTGATTATATAGCCAGAATCTTATTGTCGTGAGAGTCAGTGCTTCTAGCAGCCTTTGAAACTATTAAAAGTCTTGGTCTGTCAACAAGTTCATTAACATCATCCCAATATACGTACTCTATAGGTTTTTCATTGTATTCAACCATACCAGATCCACTTTTCGATGTGATTTTATAGCCAAAATCACATTGTCGTGAGAGTCAGTGCTTTCAGCAGCCTTTGAAACTATTAAAAGTCTCAGTCTGTCAACAGGTTCATTAACATCATCCCAATATACGTACTCTATAGGTTTTTCATTGTATTCAACCATACCAGATCCAATTTTCGATGTGATTATATAGCCAGAATCTTATTGTCGTGAGAGTCAGTGCTTCTAGCAGCCTTTGAAACTATTAAAAGTCTTGGTCTGTCAACAAGTTCATTAACATCATCCCAATATACGTACTCTATAGGTTTTTCATTGTATTCAACCATACCAGATCCAATTTTCGATGTGATTATATAGCCAGAATCTTATTGTCGTGAGAGTCAGTGCTTTCAGCAGCCTTTGAAACTATTAAAAGTCTGAGTCTGTCAACAGGTTCATTAACATCATCCCAATATACGTACTCTATAGGTTTTTCATTGTATTCAACCATACCAGATCCACTTTTCGATGTGATTTTATAGCCAGAATCTCATTGTCGTGAGAGTCAGTGCTTTCAGCAGCCTTTGAAACTATTAAAAGTCTCAGTCTGTCAACAAGTTCATTAACATCATCCCAATATACGTACTCTATAGGTTTTTCATTGTATTCAACCATACCAGATCCACTTTTCGATGTGATTATATAGCCAGAATCTCATTGTCGTGAGAGTCAGTGCTTCTAGCAGCCTTTGAAACTATTAAAAGTCTTGGTCTGTCAACAAGTTCATTAACATCATCCCAATATACGTACTCTATAGGTTTTTCATTGTATTCAACCATACCAGATCCACTTTTCGATGTGATTATATAGCCAGAATCTCATTGTCGTGAGAGTCAGTGCTTCTAGCAGCCTTTGAAACTATTAAAAGTCTTGGTCTGTCAACAAGTTCATTAACATCATCCCAATATACGTACTCTATAGGTTTTTCATTGTATTCAACCATACCAGATCCAATTTTCGATGTGATTATATAGCCAGAATCTTATTGTCGTGAGAGTCAGTGCTTTCAGCAGCCTTTGAAACTATTAAAAGTCTCAGTCTGTCAACAGGTTCATTAACATCATCCCAATATACGTACTCTATAGGTTTTTCATTGTATTCAACCATACCAGATCCAATTTTCGATGTGATTATATAGCCAGAATCTTATTGTCGTGAGAGTCAGTGCGTTCAGCAGCCTTTGAAACTATTAAAAGTCTCAGTCTGTCAACAGGTTCATTAACATCATCCCAATATACGTACTCTATAGGTTTTTCATTGTATTCAACCATACCAGATCCAATTTTCGATGTGATTATATAGCCAGAATCTTATTGTCGTGAGAGTCAGTGCTTCTAGCAGCCTTTGAAACTATTAAAAGTCTCAGTCTGTCGACAGGTTCATTAACATCATCCCAATATACGTACTCTATAGGTTTTTCATTGTATTAAACCATACCAGATCCACTTTTCGATGTGATTATATAGCCAGAATCTTATTGTCGTGAGAGTCAGTGCTTCTAGCAGCCTTTGAAACTATTAAAAGTCTCAGTCTGTCAACAGGTTCATTAACATCATCCCAATATACGTACTCTATAGGTTTTTCATTGTATTCAACCATACCAGATCCAATTTTCGATGTGATTATATAGCCAGAATCTTATTGTCGTGAGAGTCAGTGCTTCTAGCAGCCTTTGAAACTATTAAAAGTCTCAGTCTGTCAACAGGTTCATTAACATCATCCCAATATACGTACTCTATAGGTTTTTCATTGTATTCAACCATACCAGATCCACTTTTCGATGTGATTATATAGCCAGAATCTCATTGTCGTGAGAGTCAGTGCTTCTAGCAGCCTTTGAAACTATTAAAAGTCTCAGTCTGTCAACAGGTTCATTAACATCATCCCAATATACGTACTCTATAGGTTTTTCATTGTATTCAACCATACCAGATCCACTTTTCGATGTGATTATATAGCCAGAATCTTATTGTCGTGAGAGTCAGTGCTTTCAGCAGCCTTTGAAACTATTAAAAGTCTCAGTCTGTCGACAGGTTCATTAACATCATCCCAATATACGTACTCTATAGGTTTTTCATTGTATTCAACCATACCAGATCTACTTGTCGATGTGATGTGATTTACTACTAGGTCTCAAATCGGACTTTATTATATTATAAAGTAGACCACATCTTTATAGTGCACATAAAAAACGGCGACATCTTTGATGCCGATAAGAACTTAAGACACGCCGATTTTTTTTATGTGTACTATAAAAATGTGGTCTACTACTAGCTGATACAAATGCGATTGCACTATACAGGGTGTCCACCTAGTGTGCAGAAGTAACTTAGAATTAACCTAAGTAAATCGAACTTTCTTAATTTCAACAAATAAAGTGTTTTGAAATAAAATTACGGAATTCTTGATATCGTACTTTAGTTAGTCAGTACTAGGAAAAAGAATCTGCAAAAACGCTGATTATGATCTAAACATAGGCAACTACCCTTAAACGCCGCTCCCACCCCCGCGGCGCTTAATATGAAGCTAAATAAAAGTTGATGTGTGAACATAAAGCTAAATAGCCCGAATATGCTGCACATTTAAATAACTATGAATAAGTGCGATTCATAAACACGCACTGCCGTTCGCCGGTGCGGACTGGAGTAAAAGGCAATGTGCATGGAAGTGACGTGTAGCGGTTTTGGGACACCCTATGTTGGCGTTATCCCGTGATGTCGTCTATCACGGCAACCTGAGGATATTTGCGAGGGCTGTGCGGGTTGTTTCAGGCTCGGAAATCAACCCCAATGTTCGGATGATAAAAAGATATAAGGGGTGGGTGTAGTGTAAATAGATACTTATTTTTGCGGGTGCTCGGGCGAGATTACTCGTTCGCTGTAAATGCGGAAGTTTAATAATAATAATTCTTTATTTTGCCCAACGGGAAAATAACAAATAGGGAGTGCTGATTTGAAAAAATATTTTTGGAAAATTCACAGAACTTAAAAATCTGTCTGGTTTGCTGCCACCTATTTATATATGTTAGATTTTTGTGCACACACAGGAATATGAGTGGGCAGGTATGAGGGTTCAGCTTTCTTTGCAGGATAAATATAATATCTCTCGCCGTAAACAGAGATTTAAGAAGCAGCAAAAATTGTTGCGATTTGATTCAATGTATTAACAAATTTCTGCCGATTCTCCGCCACTTATGCCAATGATAAATCGTCGAAGTTTCCATTCTTCCCGATTACTGCCGCCACAACATTGATAAGATTAAATTCTCATTTGGATGTCGTTTCGGAATTTCATATTTATCAAATTTTTAGAAGATACGCTAATTTGTCACGATACCCCGGCAGATCTGCGAAACTTTTACCCAAGGCTTTAACAATTTAGCTGGATTCGGATTTTCGTCTCTCTATTCTCTTGCAACTAAGGGCTCTGTGGTGCCGGTTAGAGATTTGGATTTAACGAGATATATTTAAAAATCGAATTTATGTTGTACCTGCGACGGAGAAATGTCGTGTCCCCGTGGAAAATCCGCCTCGATATTTTATTTTGGTACAAAATAACGAGCGCGCGTTTACGGCGATTGATAATTAAATTGTAATTTCTAGATCTGGTAAATTTTCATCAAAAATTTAATAAACCTTAAATGGTTTCTTTAGAACTACATAGGTCTCTTTTAATATTAGAAGATCATATGACACATTTATTTTATGTCTCTGACTTACATCCTAAAATATTTTTATTAAAAATTATAGGCCCTGGTCAATACGAAAATTTAGTTTCAAACTAGTCGCTAATATTTTATATGTATATGTCAGCTGGACACAAAGTTTGACGATATGATCTAGACAGGGGTCGCCATCAGCTTTCCCTGCTAGGAAAGCGTCGAGTTTGTTTTGCTTGTCAATATATAGCGCTTCGATTATAATTTATTTGAAACAGTCATAGTTTGGAAATCACCCCAAATTTAAAAATAAATATGAAAAAAAACTTTCATTTTATTAAAGACATGTTTTAGGTTTTCTCCACCCTGTGTATAAATTGCTTGTTGCAGATGTAAACATCCACAAAAAATTCCATGTCTTAACGCATCTACGATACACGTAAACAAGACTTTTTCCAGATTTTCCAAATTACAAATCCGATATCGCATGTCTTTTAAGATATAGCATTTTTTTCGCAGACTTTATCTGGTTTCTCGGCGCATTCATGCGAAAATTAAATAAATAGATGGAATTTTCGCCGGTTTCAGTATATCGTGAACGTAAATCGTTTATTCATTCAGCGACTCGTACACGTTTAACTCGGGCCTAATTTAATATAAGGAAAATCTTTAACCCACACCCGACTTAGAGTTAAAGAAGCAGAAATTGCCGAGACGATCGCCTAATGTGTTTCGGATTAATTATCTCGTGAACTCAAATGCATTTTTTGCTCGGCGGAGCGCAACATTAAAATTGAAATGGTGAAATATAAAGTAATCAAAATTAAAACATTGAACTGGTAATTTGGTGAGGCTTAATTGAGTTTTGGAAATTACTTCGTTAGGAAAGTTATTCGAATCGTTCCTACATGCGAGAGTTTGTCTTTGAATTGCGTTATCGTTATTAGAAATGAAGTTCCCAGCTCAGTCATTAGCGTTACTGCGACTATGATGATATCTCCCTTTCGGGTACGAACTAATGCCCCTAACTCTCCATCAACTTTAAGTCTGAAGAGCAAGGATCTACACAGTGACTCCAACTGGACGTTCCAGACGGTCAAAATCAAGCAATGAATTTTTGAAAGCGTGTCTTTAATTAAACTATGATCATCGTTGTGAAATGTGAAATCCTATCAAAGTTTCAACAAACTAGTTACAGATTTTCTAGTTTAAAATGACTTCCTTGGAACTTAAAACATTTTGCTGGATACGTTGGAAATGAGACCAAATATTCATGTCCTAACTGTCCAAGGAGAGCATTTCTGGAGTTAAATTAGGTAGAAACCTAGAAAATAATTAAATAACTACACGGAAGACAAGAACAGAAGCAAGGAAGGAAATAATCAAGAAAATAAGAAGGCATTGAAGTAACAAAATAAATAAATAATAGGAAGGAAAGCAAACAAGCAAGTAATCAAGAAGGCAATAAAATAAACAAATAATAGGGAGACCAAGGAGGATGCGAGAAAAGAAACAAGAAAGTAAGCAAGAAAGCAATGAAATAAAAAAATTACCAAAGAAACTAAGCAAGAATGCAAGGAAGGAAACAAGCAAGGAAGGAAATAAGCAAGAGAGCAACGAAATAAATAAAGAACAGGAAGAGAAGCAAGAAAGGAACTAAGCAAAAACAAAAATGCTGCAATATAAACAAATATTTGGAAGGAAAGCAAGGAAGCAAGTAAGGAAACGAGAAATGAAATAAGCAAGAAAACGAATAATCAAGAAAGCAATAAAATAAATAAATAATAGGAAGGAGAACAAGCAAGGAAGGAAATAAGCTAGAAAGCAACTAAATAAATAAATATCAGGAAGAAAAGCAAGAAAGAAAGTAAGCAAAAAACAAAATGCTGTAAAATAAACAAATATTAGGAAGGAAACAAGCAAGGAAACAAGAAATTAAATAAGCAAGAAGGCAACGAAATAAATAACAGAAAAAAAAGTAACCAAAGAAACCAAGCAAGGAAGGAAAGCAAGAAAGAAAACAAGGAAGGAAATAAGCAAGGAAGCAAAAAAAGCAACGAAATAAATAAATAATTGGAAGGAAAATAAGGCGGGAAATCAAGGAAGGAAACAAGAAATTAAATAGGCAAGAAAGCAACGAAATAACGAAAGAAATAAATAATAGGGAGGAAAGTAAGGAAGGGAGCAGGCAAGGAAACAAATAAGAAAGCAATAAAATAAATAAAAGGAAACAAGGAAGGAAATAAGCAAGGAAGCAAAAAAGCAACAAAATAAATAATTGAAAGGAAAATAAGGCAGGGAATCAAGGAAGGAAATAAGCAAAAAAGCAACGAAGCAACGAAATAAATAAATAACAAGAAGAAGAGTAAGAAAGGAAGTAAGTAAAAAACAAAAATTCTACAAAATAAACAAATATTTGGAAGGAAAGTAAGGAAGGGAGCAAGCAAGAAAGCAATAAAATAAATAAATAATAGGAAGGAGAGCAAGGAAGGAAGCGAGAAAGGAAACAAACAAAGACGCAACGAAATAAATAAAAGAGGAAGAAAAGTAACCAAGGAAACCAAGCAAGGAAGGAAACAAGCAAAGAAGCAAAAAAGTAGTAAAGTAACAAAATAAATATATAGTACCTAGACAGGAAACCAAGAAAAGAAATAAGCAAGGAAGCAAAAAAGCAACGAAATAAATAAATAAATGGATGAAAAATAAGGCAGAAAATCAAGGAAAGAAACAAGCGAGGAAGGAAATAAGCAAAAGAGCAACGAAGTAATGAAATAAATAAATAACAAGCAGAAGAGCAAGAAAGGAATTAAGCAAAAAACAAAAATTCTACAAAATAAACAAATATTTGGAAGGAAAGTAAGGAAGGGGGCAGGCAAGGAAACAAGCAAGAAAGCAATAAAATAAATAAATAATAGGAAGTAGAGCAATGAAGGAAGCGAGAAAGGAAACAAAGACGTAACGAAATAAATAAATAAAAGAGGAAGAAAAGTAACCAAGGAAACCAAGCAAGGAAGGAAAGCAAAGTAATAAAATAAATACATAGTGGGAAGGAAAGTGAGGAAGAAAACCAAGAAAGAAAACAAGGAAGGAAGCAAAAAAGCAACGAAATAAATAAATAATTGGAAGGAAAATAGGCAGGAAATCAAGGAAGGAAACAAGCAAAAGAGCAACGAAATAAATAAATAATAGGAAGAAAAGCAAGGCAGTAAGCAAGAAAGAAATCAATAAAATAAATAAATAATAGGGAGAGCAAGGAATAATAGGAAGAAAAATAACCAAGGAAACTAAGCAAAGAAGCAAGGAAGGAAATATGTAAAAAGCAAGAAAGTAGCAAATTAAAATAAATAAATAGTAGGAAAGAAAGTAAAGAAGGAAATAAGCAAGAAAGGAAAAAGGCAACGAAATAAATAAATAGTTGTAAGGAAAGCAAGAAAGAAAGCGAGGAAGGAAATAATCAATGAAGTGAAAGCAAGGGAGGGGCAAGCAAGAAAGCAAGAAGATAAAATAATAGGAATGAGAGCAAGGAAGGAAGCGAGATAGAAAACAAACAACGAAGTAACGAAATAAATAAATAAAACAGGAATAAAAGGAAAAAGGATATCAAGCAATGAAGCAAGGAAGGAAACAAGCAAAAAAGATAACGAAATAAATAAATAGTAAGATGGAAAATGAGGAAGGAAATCAAGAAAGGAAACAAGGACGGAAATTAGCAAGAAAGGAAAAAGCAACGAAATAAATAATTGAAAGAAAAAAATAGGAACACCCTGTATATGAAATTTTCGTATTCAATTATTTCTTGCATCGATGCTTAAACTCTTAGTCAAGTCTAAGGTTATTAAGCAAAACATCAAACTAATCTTGGTATCCCCAGTATTTCTTATATTAAGCTACACAAAAGAAAACTCGCGCTGATGGGTGTAAAACCCACAGTTGGGGGTCGTCTTGTATTCGGCGGCTCAGAAATGCATTTACATAGCCACCGACCAACGCGCGATAGCCCAAGAATACAAATGTGAACAGTCACAACAGCCTGTTAAAAACAAACATATTATTTCATAAATATAATCTTCGTTGGCGTACATCCTAGGAGTTAAGCTACATTAACCATTTTACACCGCTTTTTGTACCGAGATTCGCCATTGTTAGCCACCGTGACAAGGGATGTGTAAAACTACGTAATGTGTAACGTAAAAAATTGTAACAATACTCCCAGAACACAATATATCTTCTTTTTATGTGTGATGTGTTTGGAAACTTGCAATTTGTTATGTATCCTTGAGTGAGCCGAATGAACTCTCTCCAAGGACCTCCGCAATCGCATAAACCGCGTTTTGATTTAAAACAGCGTGGAAAGGAATTCCGCTGAATGTTTTAGTACTCATTATTTTCTCCTATATTAGAGGAATTAGAAACCTAATGTTTTTTGAATATATAAAATTTTTTTTATTTTTTTATAAAAATGCTAAAAACTAATAGATAATTTAAACAGAACATTTCTGTTTAAATTTTTTATTTCTAACGGCAAACGTACCTAAGAATTGCATAAAATTTTTAGTAAAAGTCATAAGTTTTTTATTTTCATTATTATTTTTTTAAGTAGCTTAACAGCTCAATGTGTAGGGTTTCCAAGAGCTTAATTTCCTACTTATCAATACAGACGTTTTTGGTGCCACAACGAAACATTTCATAGTAAGCTTTACGTCATTAAATGGCCCACCCCGTACCTAGATTAAGGGAATTGGGCCACGATTCCTCACAAATTTATTTCCACCAAATAAGGGCGTTTATTTGGAAATATATCTTTTCATAAATGAATGAGCCCTGCAATTACTTTCACGTAAACATGTTTTTTAGACATTCAATATGCCACAAAAAGTGCTCTCTAAAGATTATTAAAGGTAAGCTTATTAGGAGCAATGGCTGAAGAAGAAGCGAAGTTCGCATTTTATAGAATCTTCAAAGACAACGTCCAATTAAAGAATGTTAAAAGAAAAATATTAAAATCGTCCTTTAGAAACAACACAACTTTTTAATGAGGATTATACGCAGAACTCGATACCTATTTATTACAAAAATGTATTTAAACGGCTTGTTAGCATTGCCCTCCGTACAACAATCAAAAGACGCTTCCTTGGTGCTCTTCAAATAAACTGATTCGAGAAAGTTAAATATATCGCTAATAATAAATACTGTTCATTTTCAGTTTGTTTGCGTTTACGGCAAAACAAATACGACATGTATATATGCGTTCGTTATTTCGCAAAATAACAATACAAGCCAATTGGTTACGCTCGGAAAATCAAAAATGTCAAGGTGTAACGATCACACGATTTTCTTCCACTTATTTTAGGCAGTTCGCAAAACAAGATTGAAACTGGTGGAAGCTCCGATATTAATATCCTCAATATTATAGCAAATAAATACAATTGTGGGTGGATCGGAAGGATTACAAAATTCAACATAATGTGAGACTTTTTTTTGAAATTTTTCAATTCAAATTTTTTTTAATTTTTAAAATCAAATTTTTTTCAAAATTTTTGAATACAAATTTTTTTCAAAATTGTATTGCCATGTAGTTTTATGTATTTTTCGCCAACGTGTAGACAAGCAGTCCTTGGTTTCCACCTTTACATGTACCAAGTAATTTTCCTTATTCTGCTTACGTGCAGTTGAATTATGACCGCCCCAGATTGAAAAATCTAAATTTAAATGAATATCTGGGCGGCTGCAGCTTACGCGGCAGAAAGAAATCTGCATTCGTTTTAGTTAGCCCTCTAGTAAATCATGGCAGACATGCCTTAGAACTAATCTTGACAGTGTCTGCTGCAAATTTATCTGATTTAAGTTTTAAATTAATAAAGATATGCTGCAACATGAAGTTCTGCACTTGAGTTATAGAAGTCCACAAAGATGTTGTCATCTCCAAATTACTTCTAAATCTCCCCGGCTTCATAATTTCCTTGTAAAATGTGTGTTTGCCCATAAATTTACTGCCGTCGAAAAACAACTGCTTGTTTATAACCGAGCGAATATACTGCAACATATAAGCGCAAAATAATGTTATTAGGAGCTCGTAATAAGTAATTAAATTTGGGCAGCAACACGTTGGGGTATTGAATTGAGTTTAATTAAAAATAAAACCATTCAAGAAGCAATTAAATCAGAAAATAGTTAAAAACTCCCTAATTTAGATACTTAAAAATACGAAGTACGGTCCTGTTCTTAGCACAATATGCTTGCTGCAGCACCATTCTTGGCTCTCACCGTAGATCAACATATTAGTTCATTATTGTTATAATATAAATATGGACCGTGCAAATCTCACAACTTTCCGGTGAGTGAAATGCAGGTGCACAGGACCGTACTCAAAATATGAATATGTGCATTATAATGACGACTTGGAGCGATAATCATCCCAGCAGTTTAATGCGGAAAGGAAAAGGTCACTTTCGAAATCACCCTGTATATAAGTTAATTGTGTACGTAGATCTAATCATTTTCCGAGAATAATTCTCATTTTCCTAGCGGACTATCGCATTTATACCAGACCACGTTTCGAGGCAAAAACGAAAATTTGCAACAAGACTGTTTGCACTAGTGTCGAATAGTTATTACTTGGTCTGGCGAGCAAACGGCGGCCACCCCGAATGGGAATGTGGGCAAGTAGTGGGACGGGATCCTCTCTGATGTAACTAGTCGCCCTCTGTATTAACAATCCACCCCAGAGACTGATGTGGCGCATTTCGCCGGCTGATGCTGGCGGATTCAAACACACCATGTTTGCCAGTAACACTATTAACATTTATTCTGAGATCTTTCGTTATCGTTCGCAGGCAGTTATCGTTTAAGGGGAGGGGGGAGGCAGGGAAATGGTGTCACTAACTTCATTATTTTTCACCGAGATATTGTCACGCCTGGGATCGCATTGAAGGGAAATCCCAGAGGTGATGAAGCTGGGGAGGGGCGGGGAACAAATGAATCCATGGCAAGCTGCGAATTAGATACTAAATAAGTTGGTGTGGAAGAATCCGATTCGTCAATAATAATTATTTTATTTGCACAATTTTCTTTTTTTTCATGTGTGTCTTCTTTGTTACTAGTTTCAGAAATGGCTTTTGTTTCTGCGATTAAGGAATTATACTAGTAAGAGAGGTCCCAAAATGGATCCTTGTGGGACACCCTCGAAGTTTACTTTCTGATTCATTGATGTGATCGCAAGAGTTATAAGAAATAATTTTACAGCTTTTCCAAAAATCATTGATCTAGAAATAATCCAATGGATTTTTTTACTGTTTCAAGAAGAAAGCGTTACCATGACAACTGCTTTTGTTTGTTGCCACCAATATCCACCGGTTTGTTGGGATGTAAAGAGGAAATATCAATTTATGTAATGGGGTGTTTAACGCTCCACGCAGGAAATAAAAGAACATTCTGAACGATATCCAGGCTGGAATTGTCCCGCAAGGCACTATTTCGGAATAGCTGACAGGATGATCAGGAATGAGAGAGTTGTGGCAGAATATAAATCATTTATAATGAGAGCTCCGACAATAATATATTTGCATTTGTCGGACTAATTTAGAAACCTTTCTAGATTGATTTTGTCAAAGTAATCGAAAAAAATGGGTCAGCCTCATTTCGTATATTTCGCGTGATTTTTGTATTCGATAAATCATTTAGCATTTTTCGGTATCTCGTTTGCATCAAAAGTTTTAATTCTCCCATTTCCCGCTGCCCCTGCTGTAACTTTCACGTGATCCAGGTTGTGTTTAAAATGAAAATTAATTGTCATTTAATTATGTCAGAACTTTCATACGAGGATAACGCGCGAGTTTACATTTCTCTCGTAAAAGCATGAATGAGGCCAACCCGGCACGACCGGGATAAATTTAATTCCTTCGAATAATTGCTTCCAGCATTCTTAGGTAATGTTACTAGTGAGCGCTGCAAAAAGTCCAATATTAGATAGCTAGCTTGATTCTCGTTAAATTCAAAGTTGCTAATTAGGCACCTGACAAGCAGTGTTGATATTAAACATGCATTTACTGTAGTAAATATTTACATAATAATATATATACATTAACCCAATGAGGAAAATTGCTCTTGAGCTGTGCTCAAAACTACACAGCGTGAGCATGGTTTGTGTAAAAAAACGTCTAGTGCAAAGTATTGGAAAATAATGTTCACGAACGTTCGCGAGCAATGTTCGTGGGGGTCTGGACGCACCTTTATGTTTTTTCATAAACTTTGAACTAGTGCCCGAAAACGGAACCTGACACATATTTCGAAGTTATTGCTCCTCATCGGCGCGGCGTAGCCTAATTTAAGGACCTTTGTCGACAGCAGTAATTCTGGATGTTAAATAACCAAGCAATTATTTTCGTGTGTAACTGGGACTTGGATCATTAAAAGGAACTGGGCCGTTCCATTTGTGCAGTGCATTAATTATTTTAGTACAAGCGGAAAATCTTAATTCGAAAAGTTTAAGTGAATCCTTATCAAAAATCTAGATAGTTGGCGAAATTTTACGGTTGATTATATAATGAATATTGATTGCAGGAGTCTCGCTGCAGTTTTAACGCGGATAATAAACTGAAATTATATCATTAAATGTTTCAGCACATACTTATCCGGATCGTTAGCAAATTGTTAACCATCAATATCAATTATGTCAGTGTATAGTACACGTAGCGCTTTGCTTATTCACGATAGATCTAGCAAGTTTAAAAGTCATTTGTAGATGTAACTTCTTAATGAATTGAATTAGATTTTTATCGAAATATGAAAATCCAAGGTAAATATTCAATATTTAAAAATAATATTAGCACTAAAACTCCTTACAGCTTAGTCGATGGATTCTATAACTTGGCTGTTTTTGCAATTATGTGAAAATCAACCGTGCGAAACTTTAATTCAGTGGGTATTTAAATAAACAGTAGGTACATTTGTTAACTGAGTATATAATTTAAAATATGAACTTACCTTGAAGCCACAATATCGTACCGTCGGTTGAAACAACATTTGTGGAAAAGGTGAATACGATATAAGCATGAATACGATATGTAACCCTGAGGTGAATTATATTGGAAATATACACGTTTTAATTAAAGTAGGTTTGAGGTAAAATCCGAAGCTTAATTACAGTTAAAGAATACCCATAATTCATGTATACAATGTTTTTTGGTTAAGGTTTTATATCAGGTAAAAATGTGCACAACCTTGTTCTGTACTTCATAAAAGTTAACTCCTATAAATAATTTCCCTATATAATTTCAATGATGTTTATTCTAAAGGATCAAGTGGGTGTAGGATTCGGTACATTTTCAATTTAGCATTCGAATTCTTAAATCAAATTAATTTTTATATTCTTGATATTCTGTTCATAATAGGACAGCTTCTATGGAAAAGAATTTCCATGAAGCTGAAAAACTGGTATGGAAAATCATATACCTAGATTTTTTTTTATTTAGAAAATATAAAAACGACAAAATTTTCATGCAAATTATACAAATTTAACTTTACAAGACCGTATCACCTACCTTTATTTATTACATTATTTTCTATTTCATATTTCATACCTTATATTGTGCATATTTCGTATATTTTGCGTACTTTGCATATTCTGCATATATATTTTGCATAGTTTCTATATCTTGCATATTTTGTATATATTGCATACTTTCCATATTTTGCATACTCTGCATATTTTGCGTACTTTGTATATTTTGTATATATTGCATACTTTGCATATTTTACATATATATTTTGCATATTTTCTATATCTTGCGTATTTTGCATATTTTGACTTTCCATATTTTGCATACTCTGCATATTTTGTATGTTTTGCATATTTTACATATTCTGCATATTTTGCATATTCTGCTTATATATTTTGCATATTTTCCATATTTTGTATATATATTTTGCATACTTTGCATATATATTTTGCATATTTTGCTTATTTTGACTGCATATTTTGCATATTTTCCATATTTTGTATATTTTGCATACTTTGCGTATTTTCCATATTTTGTATATTTTGCATACTTCGTATATTTTCCATATTTCCTATATTTTGCATTCTTTGCATATTTTGCATATTTTACATATTCTGCATATTTTGCATGTATACATTTTGCATGTATACATTTTGCATATTTTCCATATTTTGTATATTTTCTATATCTTACATACTTTGCATATTTTGCATATTTTACATGTTTTGCATATTTTCCATATTTTGCATATTTTGCATATTTTCTATATCTTATATATTTTTCATATTTTGTATATTTTGCATACTTTGCATATTTTGCATATTTTGTCCATTTTGCATACTTTCCATATTTTGCATACAATGCATATTTTGCGTATATGTATACTTTGCATATTTTCCAAATTTTGCATGCAAATTATGCAAATTTAGCTTTATTTATTACATTATTTTCTATTTCATATTTCATACCTTATATTTTGCATATTTTGTATATTTTGCATACTTTCTATATTTTACATATTCTGCATATTTTGTATATATTGCATACTTTGCATATTGTGCATATATATATTTTGCATATTTTCTATATCTTGCATATTTTGCATATTTTGACTTTCCATATTTTGCATACTCTGCATATTTTGTATGTTTTGCATACTTTACATATTTTACATATTCTGCATATTTTACATACTTTGCATATTTTGTATATACATATTGCATACTTTGCATATTTTGCATACTTTGCATATTCTGCATATTTTGCATACTTTGTATATTTTGTATATATTGCATATTTTGCATATTTTCTATATCTTATGTATTTTGTAAATTTTGTATATTTTGCATACTTTGCATATTTTGCATATTTTGTATATTTTGCATACTTTCCATATTTTGCATACTATGCATATTTTGCGTATATATATACTTTGCATATTTTCCAAATTTTGCATGCAAATTATGCAAATTTAGCTTTATTTATTACATTATTTTCGATTTCATATTTTATACCTTATATTTTGCATATTTTGTATATTTTGCATACTTTCTATATTTTGCATATTCTGCATATTTTGCATATTTTGTATATATTGTATACTTTGCATATTGTGCATATATATATTTTGCATATTTTCTATATCTTGCATATTTTGACTTTCTATATTTTGCATAGGTACTCTGCATATTTTGTATGTTTTGCATATTTTGCATATTTTACATATTCTGCATATTCTGCTTATATATTTTGCATATTTTCCATATTTTGTATATATATTTTGCATACTTTGCATATATATTTTGTATATTTTACATATTTTGCTTATTTTGACTGCATATTTTGCACATTTTCCATATTTTGTATATTTTGCATACTTTGCGTATTTTCCATATTTTGTATATTTTGCATACTTCGCATATTTTCCATATTTCGTATATTTTGCATACTCTGCATATTTTGCATATATGTTTTGCATATTTTCCAAATTTTGCATGCAAATTATGCAATTGATGCACAAGAAAAGTGCAAAATATGGCGTGGTAAAGAAAGAAGAAAAAGAAAAGTAGAAAATTTTTTAAAATTATATAAGAATTTCCGTAAATCGTCAAATAGCAGACATCATCCTTCCAAGGACCCTTGACGCCATTTTGGTTGTCCTTTGTTGCGAACGTAAAATATGCCACAATAAGGAAATTATATAAAATTGGTCCAGCTGGCGAATCGCAGATAAGGCGCAATAATAATAATAACGAAGAACCGGACCGCTCCGTATGTGTACGGTTGGTGGATTCTCAGTTTTGTTTATCGGAATCCCGCGGTCAGAGAAAGGAGAGAATAATGGCTGTTTTATAGTTATTTTTAGTGCGCCGTTGATACCGACCTAAAACAGGGTTAGTGTTAGGAACTACCTCAGCTTCATTATCCATTTGTACGCCATACGACGGCAATGAACACGAACTAACTTCCCTACGATTAGCCCTTCTGGCATTCCATTTACGAAAAGTTCTGGCGTGTTGATTCAATATAACTAGTACAATGTCGAATTTGGAATCGAACGGCAATTTTTTTGTTGTGTGTTGATGTGAAATCGGTATGCTCATATAGTTTAAAACTAGCAGCGTTGCTATTTTGCATCTGGCCTGACTTGGACGTGTTGTACAAACATGCAGAAATTTAATTTACTAAGTAAATACTAATTAAATTAGTGGACTGTTCACATTTATTTAGCTAATTTCTTCATTTCGCTCCCCTCTTGCGAGACTTCGGAGTACAATTTTTGATTTGTATTAACAGGCACACTTTAATTATTCAACACTAAAGGCCGTTTTAATAAATTTTAATAATACAGGTGCAGATGTCGTAATATTTATTTTCGCCCTAGGCGCGGGAGTTTGAAGAATTTTCTTTAATTATTACTTGAACCAGTATATCACTTTTATTAATACTACTTTAATGATATATATCACGTAATTAAATCGCGAAATTGCCGAAATTTGTGCCCGAATGATATTTTTCACAATATGTGACAGGGCTACAGGCGGCAGGTATTTTAAGGCTCATAAATTTACTTTATCCACGGCATAAAAAAATCTACATGGGTGTGGTGCCAACTCTGTATTTTCTTGCAAATTAAATTCTGCCTTGATTCACTCCGAGGGCGCCTCATTTTTTCAATAACTATCCGTCACATGTTAGTAGATAAGCCATGAGAGTTCTAACTCACTTTCAAGGCCATTCGCTCCGGATGGCATGTGGCCATCGGCAGGGACCACGGACTGGGGTTATATCTCGCCGCTACACTCCGGAGGGTTTGCAGATACCTCTTGAACTCGTCAGAAGGTAGCTGTAGTCAATTACCAGAGGCTTTAGTTCGAGAAGGTGACGCGTATTTTGCAGATGTCCTTGCTGGAGCTCTTGGAATTGGTCTGAAGAAGTGGCTGGCGACAATGACCAGAGGATGTGCAAGAAGTAATCGGTTAGAAGGCCGGCGGATATAAACGATTTGTAGCTGTTTGGCCATTTACAGATCCAAATATAAATCTGAAAAATAAATCAACTATCGAAATACTTAACGCATTTCCCCCCTGATTCGCAAGTGCGGAGATTATTACTTCAATCGCCCTGATCTTCGTAATATATTCAGCGTGGCACAGCTGAATATTTCATGGTTTTTCCCGCCGAATCTAAATTTCAATTTCACACTTTTCAACTTATGCACCTCCTGTTCAAAAATTCCCTTTAAATGTGTATGTTTAATTTCTACGGAGTACATCTCGTCGCACTTATATATTATTTCATTCCCTTTAGCGCAAACGTTATGGCTGTATGCAATTTCAAATTCTGTACTTTGTTACCTTCTCTATTTGTGACGTCTTCTAATTCGGATAATATGGATATCGTCATAAATATTTAAATTGAGTATATTCTCCCGATCTGGAAATTATAAATAATTTATAAAAACCGAACGCATTTCCTTTTCCAGCGGAAGACATTATGATTTCATGACCGATTTTAAGAGCCTTTTAGAACTTCATTTTGGTTTGGCAGGAACGAAATCCTCTATATGCTTTTTGTTCGTATATTGTTTTTATATGTTTGAACTTACTCGTAATTTTTACAGAACGCATTTACAAAGAGAAAGAGGCGTTTAGTAAAGAAGTCCATCCGCGTACTCAGAGTCAAAAAATTGTCAATTGTATAATCATAATTAATATCGTTAAAGATGGATGAATAGCAACTGCAGCGGAATTCGAAATTGCCCATTAAGACGTAGGAAAAACATTACACGTCGTCGTCAGTAGCAGCGTAAAATAAAAATTTTTTATAATAAAAGCAGGTTGATGAAAAACAAATTTCTATCCGAAGGGCTTTCCATATCAGAACAACGTTAAGCAAAGACGACAAACTATTCATTAAAGTGTCCTTTCTATCCGTGAATTATTATAAATAATGACCGAATTGGAAACAAAAATCATTAGTTACTAAAACCGGTTAAAATATTAATCCGTTTCTTTTTGCAATATAGTCTAGAAATTGCAAGTAACCCATTTCCGGTTATTGATGCTACGAGTCAATGTTGCTAATTACATAATACGCTCGACCTCAGTAAATAACGTGAGTACGAGTCCTTCGTTTCAAGTCAGTACGCTCCTTCATTAATTAATTGCTTCTAGATTGGGAATCTCCTTAATTAGAATATTATTCAGGTTTTTTTTTGTCTCTCAAGAGGTTGGCAGAACTAAAATGTAAACTTTAAAATATCTCTACCACTCATGTCTGTTTCTTATCTGCTGAACGATGAATTTAATTAC
Organism: Rhagium mordax; assembly: GCA_963680705.1. Classification (NCBI taxonomy): domain Eukaryota; kingdom Metazoa; phylum Arthropoda; class Insecta; order Coleoptera; family Cerambycidae; genus Rhagium; species Rhagium mordax. Next base: position 1,549,152 of record OY796660.1, on the reverse strand, counting down.
TTCTTATTAACTTCATCTTTCTTGTGAGGCACCTTAATTACCTTTTGAAAGAGTGGGAAGGTCAGAAAATTAGTTCAAAGCGTTCTCTGTTGATAATTAAAAACTTCTGGACATATTTTTCCGTATCAAGTTAGATATTTAATAAAATATCTGGGTAATTTATATAATTTCATCATGCAAACTCTCTTAAGAAACAATCCAGTGGAACGGACAAATTTCGTTCTTTACAAAGCGTATACGAATTACATTTGATAAATTATTTTACGTAAATATAAAGAAATGATCTGAAAAACCATGTTATGCATATGGTCACTTTATAAATGTCAGCTTCTCTTTGTAGCATGATCAAACGATTCACATTTTTACATTTATTGAATACTTCTTTGTGTACAAAGAATATACTTTTACGTTTTGCTTTAAATATCGCACTTACTTACACAAAGGAGTAGGAGGACATCACAAAACCTACATGTTTTACAAATTTTCAGAATATTAAAGCTGCGTTTTCCTTGATTTAGAATATAAAAGCCTACATACATATAGTCTTGGCCAGTTAAAATAATTTTGAATATTGTAACGAAGTGATTTTTCCAGTTCCAGTTTTAGTAAGTAAATCCTGTTTTAGTTAAGTTAGTGTTGAGTTGTAAAAAACCCACTGGTAAACAAGTAAACAAGCAGTTGAGGAATTCCGAACTATAGTAATAAAGTTTTTTGAAAATAATATTGGTAAGAATACACCGTGGTTCGCTACTATCCGTCCGTACCGCCTTCAGTTAAGTATAGATATTCAGGGATCTTATTGTTCGTGAGTACCGCTGTATTATACTACTAAATCAAACTAGAGCTAATTAGTAATTCCTCCGTTGGTCTTTTGTTTCATAAAATATGCATCGGCTGGTTAGATTTGCTCGCTCGGGCAATCTTTAAGGCTTCAGTGCATACAGTTTTACCGGAAAACTTAACTATAGAAAAATAGTCATTGGTAAATAGCTTTACGTTTGTGGCAGTAGTAAAGCCCTCTGTATAGACAAGAATATCTATAGCTGCATGCCGTTCATACTATATCCTTTAGAAATTCCGTTTGCTTGCCGTCCGAAATCGTTTCAAGTCGCGAAAACAGACACCGGTTATCAAAACTCATCGTCTTCCGAAATAAAATCATATTCACGCGTACATACTCTTGATTGCCAGCCCGCGTACTTATTATCGTTATCAAATTTGTACACACTCGACTGCAAAGTCGCCGAAATACCCTGTTATTGATTTATTCATTACTGTTTTAATAAATAAATACGTTTTTACATTTTAGCTACCACAATTAACTTTCCACTTGCGTTTATTAGATTTCTTCCTCGGTGTGGAAGTTGCTTTGCATTTCTCTAATCCAAGAATTTTTTTACTTGTCCTAAATGAGTCAGTTAATCACAGTAAGCGAAATATTTGCCACTAACCGCTAATTAAAATATTTCTTACTTTTCTTTCCAATTTGGTTACGTTGAAGCCTCTTCACCTAACATGAAATCTGTCAGTTGACAAACGAACTTCTTTGGAGCAACACAATAAAAAGTAACTTCCCATTAAATCATTAAAGCATATTTATTCTGGAGATAAACTTAATTTCCCACATAAAATACTTGGCCACACGCAATTAAACCACTTTGCCGTAAATTTAAATCCCGACAAATTAATTTTATTAAAATCCCCCGGCAACTTGTTTAATTTATGTGCCGACTCGTTCATAATACATGAATCACTTCAAGTGAAATCCTTCATAAGCAGCACTTGCACCGTAGAACCTAGTTTTTATTGGCTCATTTTAAAGTAAATAGGAGAATTCTTATCACTCCGTGGCAAGATATACATTTAATTTCGCGGAATACAACACGAGATAAAATATATTTCAAATAATAAAAGCAGCATCTCCAAAGGATCCTATATTGCGAGCGCAGGGCGTCTAAGTGCTCTTTTGACGACTGTTGCATACACAGAATCTTATCTTCGAGAGACAAATAAAAATGTCCTCGGCGCGCCTCGCCCACCAAACCGCATATATTAATGCCTTTTCGTGCAATACAATACAATGAACATGCAACGTTAATATAACCGTATTCAAGTGTTGCAGTAGATGTGCATTGCCTGCTCCGTACTGATGAATGTCTATAGACAGAAACCGGTCCACGGATGGTATTCCCTAATAGACCTCTTGCTAGTAGTTCAGTTTCCCTTTAAAGCGTGTTTTTTAGTTTTTTTAAACTATAATTTTTTTGTATATTTTTCAAATTTTTTTCAAAATTTTTGAATTCAAATTTTTTTTTGAATTCTTCATTTCAAAATTTTTTAATTCAAATTTTTTTCAAAATTTTTGAAAATCCCTTTAATGCGTGTTTTTTTAATTTTTTTAAACTAATTTTTTTTTTTAAATCTACAATCTACAATCAAATTGATATTATTTATAATGTATAAAGCGCTATTTATAACATATCTAATGTTACGTATATGAAATATTTCAGTTTAACATTACAAATTATATTCGTATAACATTTTGTAAACATTTAAGCAAAACTGTTAAAGATACATTTAAGAGAATGTATTACAATACATTTACAAGATGTATCGTATGATATTATAGAAATATTTTCTAGTAACATCGAGTTAATATTGTATAAACGTTTATCAAATATATTACATTTTAATATTTCGACTAATTTGCATGTATAAAACAAAAAACAAAAATAAATTCAACTTCCCGATTACATCACTTTAAAATTCCAATTTCCCTCCACTATGCATTTAATGTTTCTGGTAAGTTGGTAGATGGGGATGTCAGAATGCACTTGGTTATTATGCATTATTCAAAACGAACGAAGAGGCTTACGCAATGCTAACAAGGAAGTTGTATTAACTTCAGTTTTATATGTATTCGAACGTTTGGAGCAATTTGGTTAATAATATAATTAATTAATATATAGTAAAGGAAGCTGTAGCTCGATTGCCTAGAGCTTTGAGAGAGCGGCATTATACATCCCTTATAATTTATTTAGATATTGCCGTTTCCAGTTCCGATATAATTCAGCGACATTATTTTCCAATTTGTAATGTGCGCACATTTACAGATACCATCCATAATAATTTTTGACGTAGATTTGTTTAAGAACAAAAGCTTATAAGAGGTAGGTAGTTAGCGGAGTAGTGAATTTACGTAATTGCAGAAGCTCTAACATTATGAACAGGTAAAGTTTCGCCAATAATTTACGATGACAATAATAACACCTGCTGCAATCGACAATGCCTCACCGAGCTGCCGAGGAAGGCCTAAGCGTTTACAACCCGATCTAATTTAGTGCCTGTCGGGGTGGTTCTCTCGGGCACCGGCAACAAACGATGCTTTATATACACTACACAGAACAACTTCCATTTGTTTAGGTTAGGGAAAATGCTTTTACATACACGGTTTAGCTTTTCTTAGACGAGGAAAATATCACCGGGGATGGGAATACACCAAATCAGTTAAATTTGAATTACTAGCCTTCAAGGTGGCATAATTCCAACGTAACAATGGCGCACCGGTTGGTCCAAATACGGAATCTCCACGGCTAAATAACATGTTGCACCAGAAGGGAATGATGAAAAAACGTCGTCGTTTCAATTCCTGCGACAAATAAGGTCAATTCCCCTGCCGGGGCTAGATATTTACAATTATTTTCCCGCACATTAATGAATTATAAGCCCGTTCCATTTTCCAGCATGAACTGTAAGTATTCGGTTGTTCGTGTTATTTGCTCGGCAAATAGTCAGGAGGTTAAATTGAATTAATGACTAGCAATTATTAAACATCACAAAACAATATATTTGGAAAGTTCCCTTTCGCTTTATACTCAACTGATTTTTATAATTAAATCGATGCCGAAGTTCTGATCTACCCGTAAATTAAATTAAACTAGCTTCATTGTCCATATCCGCCTACGTTCAGACACAACAGTCTTAGGCGCAGGGATCTCGCAGTTTCAACGAAATTATTAAAGGAGATAAAGTTTCATCAGGAAAAAGGGAGGTTTTATTAAGAACCTCGGTCGCCATTTTTTATTATTATCAAGTTGTGGAATGCATATGGTCATAAATATGGCGTAAATTAATTTTTTTTCGATGGAAGGATCAAACTGTTGGGGTCAGTTACATTAAAAGTACATCCTAACCTCAAAAAATCCAAATTTTCCAGTTTATTTTTTTTTACTAATAAGTGGGGTAAAAATCGATGTTCAAGGATTTAAAATAGAAAACAACAAGTTTATCGTTAAAGAGTTCGCAGGCTATGACGGAATGAAAGTATGTCATTATATCTTCAAACCACCTTATCCGTTTGAGGTGCTTTCACCAGACTTACAAAAACAAGCGCAGTGGTTAACAAGAAATTATCATTGCATTAAATGGAGTGATGGGTTTACACCACTATAATGTATTGTAGTGCTATTTATAACATATTTAATGTTACGTACATGAAATATTTCGGTTTAACATTACAAATTATATTTGTATAACATTTTGTAAACATTTAAGAAAAAATGTTAAAGATGCATTTAAGAGAATGTATTACAATACATTTACAAGATGTATAGTATGATGTTATAGAAATATTTCCTAGTAACATCGAGTTAATATTGTACAAACATTTATTAAATATTTTACATTTAAATATTTCTCAGATAATGTTAGTTATCATAAGAGAAATATAATATTTCATGAAAACATTAAAATTGTTACGTAGGTCTAACATTACATAATATGGTGTACATATTTGCAGTTCTTATTGAATTGCTTAGTTCTACTAACGATGCAGATGTGATTAGGCGCCTGCGACGTACTTTTCCATACTGTTCTTTATATAACCAACACGCCACCTCTCAGACACGAGAATCTTCCAATAGTGGTTAAGGTTGACGTAATAAAAGGGAGAAAGCTTTTCCCATCTAAATCGTCTCCTTATTTCCGACAATGGGGCTAGACCGTTTATCAACAAATTAAATGCGATGTAGAATGTTGTTTAGTACATGTTTTCCTTTGACAACGCCGAGGCTTTCATACGAAATCACTTTGTCCGCTATTTCTCCGTCATGCATTATCTATCATCAACGTATTATCGGTCCAAATCCCTTTCTATTTGTTGGTCGGAAGCAAATGCACATAAGGCCAGATTCGCTCAGAATTTGTACACGTAGGACGTTGCATTTTGTTAGTTTCCTTGTAAAATTAGTCAATGAAATTACAAATAAATAAATGGAGTAAAAAATTTTATTTTCTGCTTCTTTCGATATTTTGTAGCTTGAGCTGATTGTCTATTTTTTAAATAAATGCGTTGGGGCGAAGATTACGAAAAACCTACAGCAATATCGCGCAACCACGGAACGTGAGCAAAGTGAGAGAAGAGGGTCCAAGGCGAAAAGATTATTGCACATTTGAAATGATGTGTGTGTTTAATTTTAAAACAGTACCGTTGCGAATATGAATAATATATACTCCTAAAGCTGAGGTAGCTCGAGGATATTACGTTTATTATATATTTAGATGCTCTTTTTGAGAAAGTTTATTTTTTTCATGTGTTTCAGTAGTTCTACGTATTAAGACAAAGAAAGTAAAATAATTTGTATCGCACAGATAAAATAATGAACAAGTTTTGTCGACGTGTAAAGGGTGCGATCCATTTTCGAGTGAATATATATATCTGCTTTAACCCCACCCCCGGGCGATTTAAAGCGATCCTAAAATATCATGTGTAGATGGAAACTGTCAATTCAAATCTTGTTCTACTCGACAAAAAACTGGGGCGCATTTCGAGGTAATTTATTTTTAAGGGGTGAGTAACACGGATGGATTCCACTGCCAAATTACACTGTACACTCAAAATATATATATCAGTTGATTGGGATTTATTTTATTTATTTTTACAGGGAAGCGCAATTATTTTGAAACATGCCTGTCGCTTTTTAAAGCACGAGCTTGTTTTATGTCATGACAACGGGAAGGTCGATGATTTTAAAAAGATGCATTTTTCGATATCCTTGGTCGAATTATCTGAAATCGCGTTTAAACTGTAACCCATTTCCGGTTATTAATGCTACGAGCCAATGTTGCTAATTACATAATACGTTCGACCTCAGTAAGTAACGTTGCGAGTACGAGTCTCTCGTTTCAAGTCAGTACGCCCCTTTAACGCGTCGTCTGAATACGTCTTAAAAGTAATAAAACACCGGAGGAACGTTCAGTCCGAATCAGTTGAAGACCAGTCCAAGATCAATCCGAAGCAGTCCGCATCAATCCGAAACTGTCACCGTTTTCACTTCCGTCCGTAACCTCCGCTCCGAATTATAGTAATAAATTTTCTTGAAAATAATATTGGTAAGAATACACCGTGGTCCGCTACTATCCGTCCGTACCGCCTTCAGTTAAGTATAGATATTCAGAGATCTTATTGTTCGTGATTACCACTGTATTATAATACTAAAGCAAACTAGAGCTAATTAGTAATTCCTCCGTTGGTCTTTTGTTTCATAAAATATGCATCGGCTGGTTAGATTTGCTCGCTCGGGCAATCTTTAAGGCTTCAGTGCATACAGTTTTACCGGAAAACTTAACTTACGAAAAATAGTCATTGGTAAATAGCTTTACGTTTGTAGCAGTAGTTCGCCGTATTGTAAAACCCTCTGTATAGACAAGAATATCTATAGCTAACCGACTGCCCGCCGTTCATACTATATCCTGTTGGAAATTCCGTTTGCTTGCCGTCCGAAATCGTTTCAAGCCGCGAAAACAGACACCGGTTATCAACTCATCGTCTTCCGAAATAAAATCATATTCACGCGTATATACTCTTGATTGCCAGCCCGCATATTTATTATCATTATCAAATTTGTACACACTCGACTGCAAAGACGCCGAAACATCCTGTGATTTATTCATTACTGTTTTAATAAATAAATACGTTGGTATACGTAGGTAAAATTTCGTTATTTATTTCTATTTAACCCGTTTGAGAAATTATCCAAGTCCAATTGACAAGACAATCATCTTAAGATCCCTGGACAAATAACCGTATCTCCATCTGTTAACTACCCCTAAACGTTCCCACCACCGGAAAACCAAAGTGATGTTCCTTGCACTTAAAAACTAAGGAACTGACGTCATCACAAACCCAAAATTACGACAAATATCAAGGATTACATTGTCCGTTTTATTTAACCAGCGCTTTGTATATTAAGAACGTTGTAATTAGGCAACCTAGCAATTTCGATTTCAGACACAAAGGACATATGGGTAATATTACGGAAACAATATCGGCTGCTATGTGGCTTTTACATAATCTGTATTAATCATCGATTAAGGGGTTCTTTGATGATAGGTATTTTATTGTTGTTGGTCAGGATAACTTCATCCTGCGTTACCCTGATAAAGCCTTCTGCTCAAGGGATTATTGTCCGGCTTGTAATGAACGATGTACAGGAATCAGATAATATGAATAAGGGCTCGGGTTGTCTTTATGCACCATTATTTTGGCGGTTTTTCGTGCTCATTTTAAAATGTTGGGACAGAAATGACTGTTATTGTCGTGTAAAGTTAGAAAAAAAATGTGTTCTTTTTGTACGACTCGGAATGACAAGGGATGATTTAAAAATCTTGTCGAACTTTTACTTTGTTATGACAAAGAAAATGGCGCAGCTGGTAGTTAAGTTTGCACCGGGTGTCAAAGTTTCAAAATAATGATAATAATTAATTGCGCTGCATCATTTTTTTACACTATTTTAACATAACTTTTTCCTCCACTTTGTACTAAGTGGTAGCATCTTATAGCGAGAAGTTTCGTATTGCTTTTAGTATAAAAAAACTGCGTCAAAGTAAAGGATATTGCCTGCTGATAATTAAATTTTATATCGGATTCTACTCGCAGTAATTTCACTCTAATCATAAAAATATTTTCTACATGGCTTCTTGACGCTGAGCGAAGTGTATCCCGAAGTATCCTCGTGATCTAATGACCAACAACATTAATTATTATCCAGTCATCTGCGAAAAACAGGCCAGACCGAGGGATAACCAATTTATCTGTCTCGTGTGGAGGGCCATTATAAACCTCAATATCAAGCCATTATTTGTCTTTCCCGTTCTCTAATTAATATTATTTACCGGTGGCAACGTAAAAATAACATTTTTAATGAACCACCAAGAACACAGAACTGAGCTTTCTATTTTTAGACCACGATATTAATTAATTTCTTAGTATAATTAAACCCAATACGTGAATATCACGATCGAAGTTTTCATATCCCGGCAAACAGTTTCCCCATTTCACCAAAACTACTTAGGTTTTATTAAATTTTACTACAATGTGATCTCAATTGAGTGCTCCCTATTAAGATATAAATAATATGATTCCCCCTATCAGAACCGTTTCAAACTTCGGCCTAATTTACATACAGATTTATCCCGACCGAAATCTCAGCTACGCGCAAATTATTCCCGCGATATTATTTTATGTCAACTTAGAAGTTTGCCAAACTTTGCTCTAACAACCACAACCAGTTTATTAAAACTATCGCATTTTCGGTTTATTTCCATTTTTACGGTCTATATACTCTCGGCAGCAGCGCCTTGAGATAATTCACACAATCTGCCGCATGGCACGGGGGTCGTCACGCAAAAATTCGCAATCCCCAAAACTGTACGATTGCGCCAACTTCAAATTGATAGGAAAGAGGCGAAAGTTGCGAGAAATTGCCGGAGGCGCCGGTATAAGTTTCGACCTTAGCTGTCAAAATTTGGGGGAAATGCCGACTTACGGTTCGTTTTATTTTTGACGTTTAATATGTCGTATACAGGGTGTTACAACACTTTAGGGTAGGACTGTAAACATGGACTTTTGACGCGAAGAGAAATACATTAAAGTAGGCATAAGTTTACAAAAAGTATATATAATTTGTAATTTGCTCTATTTTCTTTCATGTGACGCCAATGGCTAACGTAAAACAAACAACATTGACCTACGACACCATTCGTAAAACCATTAGAAATTCTTGTGCAAAAACTGTCGCAATTGCAGGCGGTGAATTGCAGCCTATCCAATAATGAAGACTACCTTCCAGATGATGTAATTTTATTTGCAATGCCTTCGTTTAGTTTCGAGAAAATACCTTGGAACGATCTAGTGACGACGGTGCTCGGTTTATATTTATCCACTAACCAGCAGACTGGATTATCTAGCATTTTATATCTTTAACGTAAAAGTAACATTAAAAATGAGATTTTCCCGTTTTATATGCCTCCCCTGTGACCATCCATAACGCGAGACTCTATATTTTCAGTTATTTGTTAATGTCCTATAAAGCAGTGGGGGATCAAATAACTAACAGCATGATACCTCTGGCTCTATAACAGTAATAATCCTTATTCGAGTGCAACCTGCGGAAAATGCTCTATGTGAATGATTAAATATGCCCGGAGATGTTCTTTGTGAAGCAATATTTTCGCTTTGTGGCATTAAAAATTATCCGAAGCCTTTGCTAGCCGGGGTACACTTTAAGAGTCGTGAATAATGTAATGCCTAATGTTAATTGGAAATGTTAGGAATAATGATTTGAACGATAATATTAAAAATATTCGACGTTGAGTAAAAAATACGTGGAGCCGCAACGTTAATATGCACTCACGTGTTCCTATTTCTCTTATAAAAATAAGCAGTTAGGCAACAATCACGGCCTTGAGTGACGCCTTAAAAAAATTTTGCAGGATTTTATATCGTAATACCCTTCACCTGCAAATGATAGGTTATACAGCAGTATTAAGTGTATATAAATCCCGCAGACCCCCGCCGGGCTTCTAGCCCAGGATTAATATACTTGTATAGATTTTTTCCCCGCTTCGGCGGTGTAGTTGCTAGTTGGAACTAATCTAAAACAATTGCGACCCGGCAAAAAGTACAAAGCCGCAGAAAACAAAAACCGCCTTTCGCCCTTTTGTTAAATGGCACGACCTTATTATTCAAAAGTGAATTGCATCGCAGAGGTAGGTAGATATGTTAATATTTTTTGCAGGCATTGTAACAGTTTCTGCTCAGACCCTTGCGGCGTCATATTTTATCTAGCCGCAGAACACAATTGCGTGTACTTTGGTACATACGTCAACATCCTCCAAAAATGAGTTCGGTTCGGGTTCGGTGGGGTCACAAAAAGTTGAGGGAGGGTTAGTCAGTTCGGAGTTTGCTTGTTTTTGTTTATTGGCTAAAACGTTAATGTTGGCCGGGCAAAAAACCAACGTGGAATTATGATGTAGGGAAAGTTCAATATCAATATTGTCAAATGTTAATGGAATTTCCTCCTCGTGCATTTCCGCGTGCCGGACGCTGACGTTTTTAAAATTTATTGTTGGAGTACATTTAAGTTTTTGTAAAATGGCTATGCCAGCACGGATGATTATTCGCTGCATCGAATATTTTTTAGTGTATGTGTGAGCGTTGAGTAAAAATATGCAAGGAGCCGCAACCCCATTATCTTGAACATGGCCTAATGAAAAGTGAAAATATAAATGTAATTGATTGGTTTTATATCATCTAAGCTTTAATTAAAATGGCAACACTGTCGCCTTTTGACTTTTTATAAACAAACTCATAACTCGGTCATTTTACAACTTACAAAAAAAAAATTTTGGATTCATATTCTTGACGATTAGTACTATTAACCCATACACATATGACCCCCACTCAAAAATTCACCCTGTATATTATATCCACCTTTTATTGGCGTTCATCATGTTGATTAAAAAAATACCAAAGTATTAATATAGCACATTTTATTACCTAAAAAATTTTATTACTCAGCCCGAGGCTCATATAAAAAAAATTTAATTTACTGGTCAATACCTAAGCATAAATTGTTTTACATATTCATCATACGTAACAAAACAAATATAATTAAACTGAAACCAATTAAGTATCTTGTTAAAACAATTTAGCTAACCCATAATCAAGTTGCGAGGCATTATGCCGGATTATTTTATTTGATAATTTATGAATTGGAAATCTGGCTTGTTTACTTTACGTCTTTATTAAATATACATGTCGGTATGAAAAAGATGCAGTAATTAACAAAAATATACTTGCGTTTATATACAAGGTCTTTTTTTAAATTTCCTGCGCCAACCGCCTTTCTTCCTTTGGAAAAATAACAAGCTTCAGCCTGGCACAGCGCAAAAAACCGCTAGGTATTTGTAAATTATCCTCGCGGATGATAATTGGCACAAGTGTAAAACCGCGGGAACAAAGAGCAGTGCCGGGATTGCCTTATGCTTTCCGCTTTCACATCTCGACACTTATAACTAGGTGCGCTACATGCCAATTTACTATTATAACCATAAAGCATAGTTTGATAAATTAGTTTTGGGTTGTTTTCAGAGCGCGGCGATGTTTGCAAACTGGATTATCCAGATAGCTAACTCTGATGAGGAATAACATTTTTTTTATCACAACTGTAAAAAATAAACAATCATCTAGTCGGGATGAAATTCCTGCGCCTTTAATTAAAATTAATAAAATCGCCAAAATAGTTGAGATATTAGGTATATAGTAATATTAAACCGTCACAATACTGTTTTTTATTGCATGATACCGAATCCACTCTGCCAATCTCCATATTTATATTAGCAATCGATTTTTCTTTCCCGAGAAGGCGAAAGCCCGGATATTTACACTTCTTGTTGGGAGCCACCAAGAGGTGCGGTTGACTACGGTACCAAGTTCTTTCTAATTTAGCGAATAGTATTGGCGCACGCTTCGATAAGAAGATGGAACCTTACATATCACTGGAGACGGTGTTTCAAAGCGAATAATCCTTAGGAAGGATACAATTTTATATTAGGGCCAAAATTACGAACCGAATTTTTACCGATTACCGATTAGTAACGTTATTATTGAATATAGTAGAAGCAACGAGTCTTCCACGGTGACAATAGGGGGAAAACCGATCAATACAGGTTTTTGCGTAAAAAATGAACTTTATATTTCCCGTAGTGGATTAGGAATAAATTGAGGGCCACGAGGCGATAAAACTTTTCAATCGAATTTTAATATAAATTTGCATGATTTGTTAATCCTTTCTGGAGAAAGAATGGAAAAAATATCTCGGAGAAGTGACGGCTGGTTGAGGCGAGTTAATTTTAAAGAGTTCTCGAACCGCAAGCTTTCTATAAGGCGGCCGTGGCTGTCCGTACATGACGCCGGAGGTCTTGAGACACAAACTGTTTTAACTCAACTTTTAATAAGTTAAAGGATTAGCCCGCGGCTGTCAGAGCTTTTTCTATTAAGGCATTACTTCTTTCAATCCGCAATTCTGTCGTTAAGTAGTAATGCACAAGTTTTGCGCAACTATTTTTATACTTCTCACAGTGGAAATTTGCCAATTTTATGCGGATACAGATATATACTTTGAGCTACATATATATACTTTTAGCTACATATATATATACTTTAGCCACAAAATAATTATATGAATATAGTACTTTAAGAAGCCCGGATGCACGTTTGACTACTCAGTTGCATGCCTCAAGAGTATATTTGGAGTATAAAGAAGGTCTTAATGGTTTCTGTATGATTTCAAGTTTTGCGCAACTATTTTTATACTTCTCACAATGAAAATTTGCCAGTTTTATGCGGATACAGATAATATATACTTTGAGCTACATATATATACTTTTAGCTACATATATATAAAAAAAGACAAATAACAAATTTGGCTACCAATTTTGGATTTATAGGTATAATTCAATGGGAGTCGGGGCCTTTGCCCGTCCAGTAGTTGTTTCCTATAAATCCTATTTATTAAGCATGTTTTAGTCCATCAGGGCTAGAGGTCGCCGCTCTTGGTGCTTGCTTGGCAAGCCGCTATCGGTCACTAGACATCTTCGATGTCTTGACTGGTAGTAGCAACTGACCACCAGAGGGATGTACTTATCTCTCACAGTTACTATGTGCTGGGTCTGCCATAGACCAGTTTGGTTTGCCTTTGCTATTTGTCTTTTCAGCTACCTGTGGCACACTGATGAGAACATAAAGAGTTCGAAACCGGTCTGTGTCTGGTGGAGAAAAGACAAATAACAAATTTGGCTACCAATTTTGGATTTATAGGTATAATTCAATGGGAGTCGGGGCCTTTGCCCGTCCAGTAGTTGTTTCCTATAATCCTATTTATTAATACATATATATACTTTAGCCACAAAATAATTATATGAATATAGTACTTTAAGAAGCCCGGATGCACTTTTGACTACTCAGTTGCATGCCTACAAGAGTATATTTGGAGTATAAAGAAGGTCTTAATGGTTTCTGTATGATTTCAAGTTTTGCGCAACTATTTTTATACTTCTCACAATGAAAATTTGCCAGTTTTATGCGGATACAGATATATACTTTGAGCTACATATATATACTTTTAGCTACATATATATATATATATACTTTAGCCACAAAATAATTATGTGAATATAGTACTTTAAGAAGCCCGGATGCACGTTTGACTACTCAGTTGCATGCCTCCAAGAGTATATTTGGAGTATCAAGAAGGTCTTAATGGTTTCTGTATGATTTCAAGTTTTGCGCAACTATTTTTATACTTCTCACAATGAAAATTTGTCACTTTAATGCGGATACAGATATATACTTTGAGCTACATATATATACTTTTAGCTACATATATATACTTTAGCCACTAAATAATTATATCAATATAGTACTTTAAGAAGCCCGGATGCACGTTTGACTACTCAGTTGCATGCCCCCAAGAGTATATTTGGAGTATCAAGAAGGTCTTAATGGTTTCTGTATGATTTCAAGTTTTGCGCAACTATTTTTATACTTCTCACAATGAAAGTTTGCCAATTTAATGCGGATACAGATATATACTTTGAGCTACATATATATACTTTAGCCACAAAATAATTATATGAATATAGTACTTTAAGAAGCCTGGATGCACGTTTGACTACTCAGTTGCGTGCCTCCAAGAGTATATTTGGAGTATAAAGAAGGTCTTAATGGTTTCTGTATGATTTCAAGTTTTGCGCAACTATTTTTATACTTCTCACAATGGAAATTTGCCAATTTTATGCGGATACAGATATATACTTTGAGATACATATATATACTTTTAGCTACATATATATATACTTTAGCCACAAAATAATTATATGAATATAGTACTTTAAGAAGCCCGGATGCACTTTTGACTACTCAGTTGCGTGCCTCCAAGAGTATATTTGGAGTATAAAGAAGGTCTTAATGGTTTCTGTATGATTTCAAATTTTGCGCAACTATTTTTATACTTCTCACAATGAAAATTTGCCAGTTTTATGCGGATACAGATATATACTTTGAGCTACATATATATACTTTTAGCTACATATATATACTTTAGCCACTAAATAACTATATGAATATAGTACTTTAAGAAGCCCGGATGCACTTTTGACTACTCAGTTGCGTGCCTCCAAGAGTATATTTGGAGTATAAAGAAGGTCTTAATGGTTTCTGTATGATTTCAAGTTTTGCGCAACTATTTTTATACTTCTCACAATGGAAATTTGCCAGTTTTATGCGGATACAGGTATATACTTTGAGCTACATATATATACTTTTAGCTACATATATATACTTTAGCCACTAAATAACTATATGAATATAGTACTTTAAGAAGCCCGGATGCACGTTTGACTACTCAGTTGCATGCCTCCAAGAGTATATTTGGAGTATCAAGAAGGTCTTAATGGTTTCTGTATGATTTCAAGTTTTGCGCAACTATTTTTATACTTCTCACAATGAAAATTTGTCACTTTAATGCGGATACAGATATATACTTTGAGCTACATATATATACTTTTAGCTACATATATATACTTTAGCCACTAAATAATTATATCAATATAGTACTTTAAGAAGCCCGGATGCACGTTTGACTACTCAGTTGCATGCCTCCAAGAGTATATTTGGAGTATAAAGAAGGTCTTAATTGTTTCTGTATGATTTCAAGTTTTGCGCAACTATTTTTATACTTCTCACAATGAAAGTTTGCCAGTTTTATGCGGATACAGATATATACTTTGAGCTACATATATATACTATTAGCTACATATATATACTTTAGCCACAAAATAATTATATGAATATAGTACTTTAAGAAGCCCGGATGCACGTTTGACTACTCAGTTGCATGCCTCCAAGAGTATATTTGGAGTATCAAGAAGGTCTTAATGGTTTCTGTATGATTTCAAATTTGCGCAACTATTTTTATATTTCTCACAATGGAAATTTGCCAGTTTTATGCGGATACAGATATATACTTTGAGCTACATATATATACTTTTAGCTACATATATATATACTTTAGCCACAAAATAATTATGTGAATATAGTACTTTAAGAAGCCCGGATGCACGTTTGACTACTCAGTTGCATGCCTCCAAGAGTATATTTGGAGTATAAAGAAGGTCTTAATGGTTTCTGTATGATTTCAAATTTGCGCAACTATTTTTATACTTCTCACAATGAAAATTTGCCAGTTTTATGCGGATACAGATATATACTTTGAGCTACATATATATACTTTTAGCTACATATATATACTTTAGCCACTAAATAATTATATGAATATAGTACTTTAAGAAGCCCGGACGAACGTTTGACTACTCAGTTGCATGCCTCCAAGAGTATATTTGGAGTATAAAGAAGGTCTTAATTGTTTCTGTATGATTTCAAGTTTTGCGCAACTATTTTTATACTTCTCACAATGAAAATTTGCCAGTTTTATGCGGATACAGATATATACTTTGAGCTACATATATATATACTTTAGCCACAAAATAATTATATTAATATAGTACTTTAAGAAGCCCGGATGCACTTTTGACTACTCAGTAGCATGCCTCCAAGAGTATATTTGGAGTATAAAGAAGGTCTTCATGGTTTCTGTATGATTTCAAGTTTTGCGCAACTATTTTTATACTTCTCACAATGAAAATTTGCCAGTTTTATGCGGATACAGATATATACTTTGAGCTACATATATATACTTTTAGCTACATATATATACTTTAGCCACTAAATAATTATATCAATATAGTACTTTAAGAAGCCCGGATGCACGTTTGACTACTCAGTTGCATGCCCTCAAGAGTATATTTGGAGTATCAAGAAGGTCTTAATGGTTTCTGTATGATTTCAAGTTTTGCGCAACTATTTTTATACTTCTCACAATGAAAGTTTGCCAATTTAATGCGGATACAGATATATACTTTGAGCTACATATATATACTTTTAGCTACATATATATACTTTAGCCACAAAATAATTATATGAATATAGTACTTTAAGAAGCCTGGATGCAAGTTTGACTACTCAGTTGCATGCCTCCAAGAGTATATTTGGAGTATCAAGAAGGTCTTAATGGTTTCTGTATGATTTCAAGTTTTGCGCAACTATTTTTATACTTCTCACAATGAAAGTTTGTCAATTTAATGCGGATACAGATATATACTTTGAGCTACATATATATACTTTTAGCTACATATATATACTTTAGCCACTAAATAACTATATGAATATAGTACTTTAAGAAGCCCGGATGCACTTTTGACTACTCAGTTTCATGCCCCCAAGAGTATATTTGGAGTATAAAGAAGGTCTTAATGGTTTCTGTACGATTTCAAATTTGCGCAACTATTTTTATACTTCTCACAATGAAAATTTGCCAGTTTTATGCGGATACAGATATATACTTTGAGCTACATATATATACTTTTAGCTACATATATATACTTTAGCCACAAAATAATTATATGAATATAGTACTTTAAGAAGCCCGGATGCACTTTTGACTACTCAGTTGCATGTCTCCAAGAGTATATTTGGAGTATAAAGAAAGTCTTAATGGTTTCTGTATGATTCCAAGTTTTGCGCAACTATTTTTATACTTCTCACAATGGAAATTTGCCAATGTTATGCGGATACAGATATATACTTTGAGCTACATATATATACTTTTAGCTACATATATATACTTTTAGCTACATATATATACTTTAGCCACTAAATAACTATATGAATATAGTACTTTAAGAAGCCCGGATGCACTTTTGACTACTCAGTTGCATGCCTCCAAGAGTATATTTGGAGTATAAAGAAGGTCTTAATGGTTTCTGTACATTTCAATGCGCAGAATCTAAATCTAATGCCTGTTAATACCATTTATTCAAGGGAAAGTTTTGCCATACTTTCGGACCGCTCCGTAGGTGCGTCTTCCACAGTTCCGAACGTAAACAAATGCTCAGTTATAGCCGTGCTCAATTAGTCGAAGGACCTACTTTATCTCTTAGGATTTGGAAACGCCCCGACAAGCCTGACATCTTAATACAGTTTCACGATTGGGTCAGTGTCAATCTAGATGGGCTATCATTACTTTCTATTAATTTGAAACTTTAGGGATAATATAATTACTGTTGTTTAACTTACTGCCCGCTTCGGAGGTTCGAATTAATCAAGAGACAGTGTCGAATTCGAATCATTATTGTTGTACTGTTATTGGAGATCTACCCGGAGAGTGTAACTGGAACTTCTGACGCTGCCCTGTTATGGAATCAAAGAACGCGCCGAATCTGATACATTTTCGCTAATGCGTAAATACATGTCGATCAGGTATCTTCTATGTAATTATTATTAGGACTTTTGCGATTTTATACTAGGCCAACGAATGATTTAACATTTATATATTAGACGGAAGAATCATCGAAACCACTTTAGAATGCGATTATACTGTCTAATTGTTAAAACAACTACTTTTCATAACTACATGTTATAAAACATTGAATTACCTCTGAATAAAAATAGTCAAATTATCATCGTGGATCCAAGTCCACCTTCTTAGCATCCACCTCTATTATCGCCTGAGTGTCCTATCGGCATTGGGGGCACATCGCAATTGTAACTTCCCAGCCGGCGGCACCTGCTGGCGTGCATTGCCGCCGCATCACCACATCCTGTTTCACTATTTCATGCGCGCTCCGAGCATGGGAAATATTGCATTATACATGTACAGGCCCATATTTACAGCGGAACACCTTCTGGCCGTCGGTTGAGGCTGCCATCTGGGCAATGATAATAGATAGGCACGCATAATACCGAAGTTTATTGCCTGTACGTTATATCGTCGTCAGAAGACACGCCGATAATGGTGGTACTGCGTCCGCAGCAGTATAGCATACATTTGTAAATGAAGCTCGTGGTGCAGGTTAAAGGCATCATTTGAATAGGTAAACTCAAGATAAATACCTCTGAAGTGGGCGCCTGCTCCCTTTGTTGGTTTGAATTGTACCCTGAGAGTCCACCGTGAATAATTGACCAGTCCGTCGCAACGCGGCAAAAGACAATACTGGCAAAATTACGCTAGATAACACACTTCATCAGAAGTAAATCGACAGGTGCACAGCTGACAGTAGACTGACCTGAGTGCAATTAGGCGTAGAAAATAGGCTAAATCGTAAGAAAGCATTCGTTACATCCGTTATAAGAGTCGTTGCCCGTCTACTCTGGTTAATTTAGAATCTAGATAACACACTTAATCGGAAATAAATCGACAGGTGCACAACTAGACTGACCTGAATGCAATGAAGCGTATAAAATAAGCCAAGGCGTTAGAAAATATTCATTACAGCTATTATAAGAGTATAAAGTAAGTGATTACAATCCAGAAATTTATCACTATGTGTTGATTCAATGCGTGTCTGAATAAAAGATTTGTGAATTCTGTCTTTTGAAATTAACACGCCAGCACGGCTTTCAGCCATCCTCTGAATTATTTATTGTGAATCTCTAGCAGAAAACTAGCATACGCCACTGTGACAGCGCTGAATGCTAAGCGTTGAGCGCTTGCTGTGAAATTATTAAGACCAAATGATAATTCATTAGGACGGCCGCCCCGCCCATTCTCCTTTCTAGTTCCTGACAAGGCAAAGCGTCACATTTGTCGGCTTCTTTATCTGCATTAAAATGGATCGCAGAAAGGAATTAAGCCACTTTAGCTTAATAGATGACGTTTCCCTGAATATGCAAACTCTTTTTCATCGGACCGTCATTATTTTATTTCTTCTTGATCGTCTCAATTCTGTTTCCAATTCAGTTTCAGATAGTAGGGATAAAAACGTTTAATTGTCCAACTCGAAACGATTGTTGGTGGGGCAATTCAAACCCTCAGAAGCTCATGCAACAAAAATTCGTAAGGTATGTAGATTTTGTTGACAAGTCTGCGAAACCAGAAAATCGAACTTCTGTCACATCCGAAGCAAGTGATCAAATGTACTACAAATTGATTAATTCAAAGAGAATTAAAAAATACTATAGATCACTTACCTCGTATACTTTGGAAGCTCCTAGACAGAAATCTGTAGCTCTGGACAGTAAGTAAATTCGGCAAGAACCTAAGTCTCAAAGGTGGACTTCCTTTACTATACAAAACCAGTGTAGTTTTCCTTTTTTCCAGCTCATATGAACCACAGTAGAACCTAATAACAATAAAAATCCATACAGAAATTGTTCTATGCACGAAATACGATAATCTGCAAGTTTCACTTACAGCAATAATTTATACAATTTAAATATTGTATAACGTGTCAATTAACAATAATTGAACCACGAAACGTCTACTTTAGACAAGATACGGCAAAACGGAAATGGGAATACCCATCTACGTGTTTAAAAAACAGTGCTACTAGGTAAATATCTGAAAATAATCCAAAATACACAATGACAAATTATTATTTTTATTATTGCACAACTAAAGCAAGAAATCAAAAGCAACATTTTATGAATAACGGTATTTAAGCGACTAGGTACAAGAATGCACAACTTACCTCGATGAAATTCGAAAGGCGAAAGATAGTCTGCCTAGCCTGAAAGAAGGCTCGTCCACAGCGTTGATCCGCTGTGGCGTTTTTGTTGTATTTTTTCCTACCACATACCGATCATATGCAAATACAGGGTTATCCAGTAGTGAGGAGTCATATATTGATACGCAAAATAGAAATTATAACCTGCTGTAACGAATTGCAACTTAAATCGTTACAAGTCAGATATTGGAATAATTTTTATGGATTAATAACAGACTCGAATAGCCAGCTAGTACGCCTGATTTGACACCTCTTGATTTTTTGTTACCGAGGTTTAATCTCATGTGCGTTGTGTTTAAAATTTTACTCCTACCTAGATTCGACCCTGTGCAATTCACGAAGTACATATTTTATATTCACAGACAAATAAATTTGAGGCGGTTTAGCAGGACGAGAGAGATATATTATTACATTTTTAAGGTAGTTATAAATATTTGAGGACGAACCAGGACGCCACATTTTAAATAGTACATCAGTTCCGCTTCTGCATGCCTTGACGATGCCAACTGTTGGCTATTATATAATATTTAACGATGTGACCTAAAATATACGAAAGTAATTATTTAAAATAGGAAATACGATCGAAATTATTGTATCATACTTTCTTTACTGCACTTAGTTTCTATACCAATATGATAGAGAGTTAGTCCGAGTTCCTCTATTAATTGGCTCCATTGATGCGTTTAACTGGAGGCGTGGCTTCATTTCGATGACGTTGCGCAGTGGGTCATGCGTAGTATGAAATTCCACGTCATTGCGACTCACAAGCTTTATCCTATGTAGCCTTTTGAAATGAAAACACAGTATTTGTAGCAGCTTGAATGGTCGTTTATTGAGCAGGATTATTGCTTCCTAGTCCCTTGTTTGCCAACGTTATTAGATTATTTCTGCTTTTAAATCGTGCAACATTTCAGCGCATGGAAGTTCTAACGCGTCCACTCTAAAATGTTAAATTATGAATTATTTGACGATGGCCATAAATATGGCTTGCCGTCGATGCCCGAGCACCCTCTATCATGCTACAACGGGCTGCACTGCGATTCTTCTCTCACCGCGACTGATGCATTTTCCCTGTTAATGCCGTGGCAAGTTCTCTCTTTTCTAGATCGCTGCCTACTGTATCGATATCTATTTTTATCGGAGGTACAAAGAATATCCTAAATCTCTATATTGCCCTCTTTCATAACGTCTGCAATGAAGAAATAACTCTGTTCGGTTATGTTTTAAATATCGTAATTCGTTTGAAAAATAAACAAAAAAAAAAATCTTATTTAATATCCAAAATCTTTAGGCTTTACGCCACCTCCAAGCTGCCGGTAAACTACAGTGAAAAATTAATTGTAGTTGTTTCCGACGTCCTTAAAATGTAACAAAGATTAATTAAATTATTTCCATAAAGTATGACGTCAAGTTTAATTTATATTAGGCATGGCTGTTTGGTATTTCCCCTGAACTGCAGCGCACGCACTTTCCCTCCTATATTAAACACATCCTTGCGGCCGTCTGTCGGCTGATATTAAAAGTTTCGAGTGCAACCACGTCGAAAGGAACGAACCTTGCGACTAGGCAACTATATTTGTGTCCTTATTTTGCACAGAAACAATGGATTACTTGAATTAATTTAGAGCCTGAAATATTTACCAAATTAAACATTTATTTTATGCGCTCATCCCCGCCAAGAGGCACTTAACATTATTATCCTTAATCAGTATTTATATTAAAAAAAGTGGGCTTACGCTTTTAGTGTCCTAGTGGAATAATTTTGATATTAAAATAAAAACCTCTTCACTTCATATTTAATTCAATTTGTTAATTTCCACAAAACACAGCTTGCCACTGGGGTCCTTTGTTTAATCTCCCTTCTGAAAAAATATGTTACAGTTAAAGGATCTTGATTACTCTAACGGTGCCACATTTGAACCAACACTTTGCCATTGACAACATTAACATATAAGTTACTTAAAATTAATTTGGTGTAAAATTGAGTACACGAATTGCGCTTTTGAAAGCTGCTGCAGTAAATTGAATAGGATTAATGGAATAGCATTCGTATTTATGCTTGAATTAAATAAACTAGTAAGGTAGTTATTGCGTTGCTTCCTTGCTTTTTTTTCTTGCTTGTTTCCTCACTAGCTTCCTTTTTTAATATCCTTTCTATTATTGACTTATTTCGTTGCTTTCTTACTTCTTTGCTTATTTCCTTCCTTGCTCCTTCCTTGGTTTCCTTCTTTACTTTCTTATTATTTATTTACTTTTTTGCTTCATCACTTTCTTGCTTCCTTCCTCGTTTACTTTTTTGCTTTCTTCCTTCCTATTATTTATTTATTTCATTGCTTCGTTGTTTCATTGCTTTCTTGGTTCCTTGCTTGTTTTGTTCCTTGCTTTCTTCCTTGGTTTCCCTCCTTACTTCCTTCCTTTCCTATTTATTTATTTCATTGCTTCTTTGCTTGTTTCCTTCCTTGATTCCTTCTTTGCTTCCTTCCTTAGTTTCCTTCTTTGCTCCTCTTCCAACTATCAATTTACTTCTTGCTTAATAACTTGTTTTCTTCTTTTTTTTCCTTCTTCCTAATATTTATTTATTTCATTGCTTTCTTCCTTCCTTGCTTGCTTCCTCACTTGCTTCCTTTCTTGCTTATATCATATTATGTATTTAATTCATTATTTCGTTGCTTCATTGCTTATTTCTTTCCTTGCTTCCTTGCTTGTTTCCTCCCGAGCTTTCTTCCTTACTGTTTCCTAATATTTATTTATTTCATTGTTTAATCCCTTGCGTATATTTCCTTCCTTGCTTGTTTCATTAGTTTCCCTCCTTGCTTCTTTCCTTGGTTTTCTTTGTTCCACTTTTCAACTATTTATTTATTTATTTTGTTATTTTCGTGCTTCCTTGCTTATTCCTTTCCTTGCTTCTCTTCTTATTATTTATTTATTTCGTTGCTTCAGTGTTTATATCTCTCCTTGCTTCATTACTTAGTTTTTCTCCTTGCCTCATTTCTTGGTTTTCTTCCTCACTTTCCTTCCTAATATTTATTTATTTCGTTGCTTCATTACTTTCTTACTTCTTAACTTGTTCCCTTCTGTGATTTTCTTCCTTAATTTTTTTCCTAATATTTATTTATTTCGCTGCTTTCCTGCTCTCTTGCTTTTTTCCTCAATTGCTTCTTTCCTTGCTTCCCTTCCTTTTCTTTATTTATTTCGTTGTTTCATTAGTTCATTGATATTTTCTTCTTTATTTCTTTCTTGGTTTCCTTCCTCACTTTCCTACCTATATTTATTTGTTTTGTTGCTTTCTTGCTTCCTTGCTTATTTCCCCCATTGCTTCCTTAATTGGTTCCTCCCTTGGTTTCATTCTTTACTTTCTTTCCGTCCTTGGATTTCTTCCTTACTTTTCTTCATAATTTTTATTTATTTCATTGCTTTCCTGCTTTCTTGCTTGTTTCCTCACTTGCTTCTTTCCTTGCTTCCCTTCCTATTCTTTATTTATTTCGTTGCTTCATTAGTTCATTGATATTTTCTTCTTTGTTTCTTTCTTGGTTTCCTTCCTCACTTTCCTACTATTTATTTGTTTTGTTGCTTTCTTGCTGCCTTGCTTATTTCCCCCATTGCTTCCTTAATTGGTTCCTCCCTTGGTTTCATTCTTTACTTTCTTTCCGTCCTTGGATTTCTTCCTTACTTTTCTTCATAATTTTTATTTATTTCATTGCTTTCCTGCTTTCTTGCTTGTTTCCTCAATTGCTTCTTTCCTTGCTTCCCTTCCTATTCTTTATTTATTTCGTTATTTCATTAGTTCATTGATATTTTCTTCTGTTTCTTTCTTGGTTTCCTTCCTCACTTTCATACTATTTATTTATTTTGTTGCATTCTTGCTTCCTTGCTTATTTCCCCCATTGCGTCCTTAATTGGTTCCTCCCTTGGTTTCATTCTTTACTTTCTTTCCGTCCTTGGATTTCTTCCTTAATTTCTTCTTAATTTTTATTTATTTCATTGCTTTCCTGCTTTCTTGCTTGTTTTCTCAATTGCTTCTTTCCTTGCTTCCCTTCCTATTCTTTATTTATTTCGTTGTTTCATTAGTTCATTGATATTTTCTTTTTTGTTTCTTTCTTGGTTTCCTTCCTCACTTTCCTATATTTATTTGTTTTGTTGCCTTCTTGCTTCCTTGCTTATTTCCCCCATTGCTTCCTTAATTGGTTCCTCCCTTGGTTTCA
The DNA here is from genome assembly GCA_963680705.1 of Rhagium mordax. Classification (NCBI taxonomy): domain Eukaryota; kingdom Metazoa; phylum Arthropoda; class Insecta; order Coleoptera; family Cerambycidae; genus Rhagium; species Rhagium mordax. The sequence goes on along the minus strand of OY796660.1, from coordinate 1,524,988 downwards.
TTCTTTCCGTCCTTGGATTTATTCCTTACTTTTCTTCATAATTTTTATTTATTTCATTGCTTTCCTGCTTTCTTGCTTGCTTCCTCACTTACTTCTTTCCTTGCTTTCCTTCCGATTATTTATTTATTTCGTTGTTTCATTGGTTCATTAATTATTTTCCTCTCTGTTTCTTTCTTTCCTTCCTCACTTTCCTACTGTTTATTTATTTTGTTGCTTTCTTGTTCCCTTGCTTATTTCCCTCCTTGCTTCCTTAATTGATTCCTTCCTTGGTTTCATTCTTTACTTTCTCTCCCATTATTTATTTATTTCGTGACTTTATTATTTTCCTTTCCTTTCCTTGTTTTCCTCCCTATTATTTATTTATTTCGCTGCTTCATTGTTTATTAGTTTCCTTGCTTCTAAGCTTGTTTCCTTCCTTGCTTTGCTTCCTCACTTTCCCTCCTACTATTTATTTATTTTGTAGCTTCCTTGCGTCCTTGCTTATTTTCCTCCTTTCTTCCTTTCTTGGTGTCCTTCTTTATTTTCTCTCCTATTATTTATTTATGTTGTTGCTTTGTTACTTTCTTTCTTCCTTGTTGCTTTTCTTTTTACTATTTATTTATATCTTTCTTATTATTATTAAGTAGAAAAGAGAAGGAGAATTTAGCTCAATACCAATAATGATGATATGTTAATAAACCTATAATATACTCGTAGTTTAGCGACCTTAGAATAAAATCATTGCCGTTTTACGAACCCCGTCCAGGCAAGCGCGATATAATTCGCATCTGTGAGCTATTGAAAATTAATCTCCTCCGATTTACCGATGTGGGCTGCATGATACACAATAAACATAATGGCGAAATTTATGGATGTTTGTGGCGTCTGAAAAATCATAAAATTTTTGGAATAATTAATTTTTAATGTAAACGGTTTCCTTGGAAGAAACGGCGATTCTAAATTAGAATATTCCGGGCAATATTTCAACCAGTAAGGCCATTCTGCGGATTTAATTACATTATTGAAGTGTCATGTGCTAGGTTTTTGATAAATGCAGGAGTGAGGAAGCCCTGGAAATGCTCCAGGCGTTGCCAGCCATTGGTGTAGGGAGATAGAAAGAATAATAATAAGAAAACATTACTCAACCTCAATTACCCAAATTATGTTGAATGCAAATGACAGATCACGTGATATTTGATTGCCGCCCTGCCCTGGTTTAATTGCTACGATCAAAATTGCTGCTTTAACAAAGTGTTGATATTAAGCAAAAAATCTATGCCGCAAAGTGGAAAAGAGATAATGCAAGCCTCATGGAAAATATATACTAATTATTTCTTCCAAGAGAAATGGCATAAAATAGAGCATTATTTTTAACCTCAGATAACATCGTTAATCCTACTGGGATTGGCAAGCAGCTATTGCCTCATGACGTACGGTTACAAATTTTAGTTTTGATTTTTATCGCGTGCACGCCACTGCGACGTTTTAATTCTGAGCGTTCAACGCTTGCCGCAAAATTATTAAGACCGAATGATAATTCATTAGGAAGCTTGGGGTCCTCCCTATTCGCCTCTCCAGACCTTGATTTATTTTCAAAAATAGTTTAAATTAAATATTAAGATCAACCTCATTTGAATACTCTTCGGAGCACTCGCCAAGAGCCGTTTTAAAATTAAGGAATGGGCTTACTGATGCAATTTAAACAGTAGATTTGTGGAAACATATATTTTCATTATAAACAAGTTCTATTTTCGTCAGGCTATCTCTATAACCAATTAAAAAAATAAAACACCTCCGCGGCTTTGTTTTTAAAAATATCGAACTGGCGGGCAACGCATGTGCATTGTGCATGTTCTCGAATTTAAATTAAATTGAATGTGTAGTTACAGAAGTTAAACAAAACACGTATCAACTTTATAACTACTAGAAACGTCACCAAATGAATTGTTAGATGCAGTTTACACTGCAATTGTTTGCTCCACAAAATTTTAGCTTGGAAATTAGCGTTAATGCACGGTATTTAATTAGCCGCTGCGAATTTTGTAAATTGAGCTGGAGAACTTCGACCTATATGGGCTTTGTGTATTAATGACGGTGACCACAAGAGCAAAGTTGCGCTCAAAAGTTTATGCAGGGCCTCGGGCATAGATTATACAGCGCGTGTTGACAGTTGAGGTAAGAAAGCAATGAAGTAACGAAGCAAATAAATAATAGGAAGGGAAGTCACCAAGGAGATCAAGGCAGGAAACACACAAGGAAGGCAACACGCAAATAAATAATAGAAAGGAAAGTAAGTAAGAAAACTAAGGAAATAAGCAAGGAAGCAAAGAAATAAATAAATAATAGAAAAAATCAAGGAAATGAACAAGCAAGGAAGAAAGAAAACAATGATCCAACGAAATAAATAAATAATAGGAAAGAAAGAAAAAACAACTAAGGAAATAAGCAGTGAAGCAACGAATTAAATAAATAACAGGAAGGAAAGCAGTAAGGAAATATGCAAGGAAGCAAAGAAATAAATAAATAATAGGAAAAATCAAGGAAGGAAACAAGCAAGGAAGAAGGAAACAATAAAGCAACGAAATAAATTAATTATAGGAAAAAGCGAAAAAAATGGCAACTAAGGAAGGAAGTAAGCAATGAAGCAACGAAATAAATAAATAATAGGAAAAATCAAGGAAGGACACAAGCAAGGAAGAAGGAAAACAATAATAAAGTAACTAAATAAATAAATTATAGGAAAAACCAAAAAGAATGGCAACTAAGGAAGGAAATAAGCAAGGAAGAAGGAAAACAATAAAGCAACGAAATAAATAAATAATAGGAAAGAAAAAAAATAACTAAGGAAATAAGCAATGAAGCTATGAATTAAATAAATAACAGGAAGGAAATATGCAAGGAAGCAAAGAAATAAATAAATAATAGGAAAAATCAAGGCAGGAAACAAGCAAGGAAGAAGGAAAACAATAAAGCAACGAAATAAATAAATTATAGGAAAAAGCGAAAAAAATGGCAACTAAGGAAGGAAATAAGCAATGAAGCAACGAAATAAATAAATAACAGGAAAAATCAAGGAAGGACACAAGCAAGGAAGAAGGAAAACAATAAAGCAACGAAATAAATAAATTATAGGAAAAAACAAAAAGAATGGCAACTAAAGAAGGAAATAAGCAAGGAAGAAGGAAAACAATAAAGCAACGAAATAAATAAATTATAGGAAAAAACAAAAAGAATGGCAACTAAGGAAGGAAATAAGCAAGGAAGAAGGAAAACAATAAAGCAACGAAATAAATAAATAATAGGAAAGAAAAAAAATAACTAAGGAAATAAGCAATGAAGCTATTAATTAAATAAATAACAAGAAAGAAATATGCAAGGAAGCAAATAAATAAATAAATAATAGGAAAAGTCAAGGAAAGAAACAAGCAAGGAAGAAAGAAGACAATGATCCAACGAAATAAATAAATAATAGGAAAGAAAGAAAAAACAACTAAGGAAATAAGCAGTGAAGCTACGAATTAAATAAATAACAGGAAGAAAAGCAGTAAGGAAATATGCAAGGAAGCAAAGAAATAAATAAATAATTGGAAAAGTCAAGGAAAGAAACAAGCAAGGAAGAAGGATAACAATAAAGTAACGAAATAAATAAATAATTGGAAAGAAATTAAAAAAAGGAAATAAGCAATGAGGCAACGAATTAAATAAGTAATAGGAAGGCAAGCAGTAAGGAAGAAAATTAAGGAAGGAAGCAAGGAAGCAAAGTAACAAGCAAGGAAGTAAGAAAGGAATAAAGCAATGAAGCAGTGACATAAACAACTAGTAGGAAGGAGAACAAGAAAGGAAACAAGTCAGGTGACAAGAAAAGAAACAAGATAGCGAGGAAATAAATAAATATTAGGAAGAAAAGTGAGACAGGAAATAGGGAAGCAACGAAGCAACAAAATAAATGAAATAATAAGAAAGGAAAGTAAGTACGAAGACTAAGAAAAAATCAAGGAAGGAGATATGCAAGCAAAGAAATAAATAATAAATAGGAAAAAGGCAGGGAAGGAATAAAGCAATGAAGCAACAAAGCAACGAAATAAATAAATAATAGAAAGGAAGGCAAATAAGGTATCGAGGAAGAAAGCAAGAAAGTAATGAGAATGAACTGAATAAATAAGTAATAGGAAGGAAAATAAGTAAGGCGACTAAGGAAACGAGCAAGGAAGGAAATAAAAAATAAATAAAGGACAAAAGCAAGGAATAATAGGAAGAAAAGTGACGCAGAAAATCAAGGAAGCAAGCAAGCAACGCAACAACAAAATAAATAAATAATAGAAATAAGCAATCAAATAAACAAATAATAGGAAGGACAGCAAGTAAGGAAACAACTAAGGAAGGAACGAAACAAATAAGTAATAGGAAGAAAAGTAACGAAGGAAATCAAGGAAGGAAGCAAGTAAGGAAACCAAAGAAGAAAGCAGAAGCAGAAATAAATAAATATTAGGAAGAAAAGTAAGGAAGGAAATAAGGAAATAATCAAGTAAGGAAACAACCAAGAAAGCAACGAAATAAATAAGTATTAGGAGAGACAGTAAGGAAGGAAATCAACAAAGAAGTTGGTAAGAAAGCAATGAAATAAATAAATAAATAATAGGAAAGAAAGTTAGAAAGGAAACCAAGTAAGGAAGCAAGGAAGGAGAATTTTTAAATTATATATTATACATTTAATGACCCATATCTGAGAAACTGTGAGAGATACAAAAATCTACATTTGCGCCATTAATATTCTCTTTCGCCTTTCTGCACGATTTCTTAATTGGATCTGGACGTCCAATTTTTTTACAAACTAATTCGTAAAACGCTGTAATTTCCTAACCTTTCACACATTTGACCAAAACCAAAATACACTTGTTTTTATATTGAATTAATTAAGCACATATTTCCTATTCGTATTGGTATATTTTATATGCTGCCCTCCCGTTCTGTATTTATTTAAACATTAAACAGTGCTTCAAACCAAATGAATAAATAAATGCTTTGTAAGCCTTTGTTAATTTAATGAATAGGTAAAGAACGTCGAAATCCACAGAACTGCAATTTAAAGTATCAGGCACACTGCAGCAATTGAATATTAATGTTGCCATCTACCCCCGGTCGGTCTTTACTATATTAAAATGAGTTGCCAACAGACATCGTTTATAACAATGGCGTATTAACATATTTTATATATTTTCGGCGTTGCGAATGGTATCCACCTAAAAACCCACTGGAATAAAAAGAGTTACCGCAATTAATATTGTAATTTGATTAGTCGACGCAAAGTTCGCTCATATCAGGGCCATTTTGAATTAGCGAAAACGATGAAAGAGCAGGAGGGTGAGTGGAAATTAATTGAATTGTTCAGCGTAGGTACGTCGGTGTGTTTTTAACTTTGCAGAAGTATAAAGTGGGTATTATTAAATACTAAAAAATATTAATAACATGAAACTTTCTAATCTAAGCACAGACACGCCCAATGTTACTGTTTTTTTTTCGTCTGCTGTTAAAAATCAGTAGTTTCTTAATGTGTACACACAATTCATTTCTGAGAGTAATTATTTATTTTTGCCAACAGGAATCGCTGCAGCAGTCGACGTGGAGTGGGTAGAGCCCATTGTTAATCTGTCCGTGCCCCTGGGACGCGACGCCACTTTCCGATGTCTCGTTCGCCATTTGGGAGGACACAGAGTAAGTTCCAAATCCTCAATTAATATCATGTTACAATCTTGCCTTACTTCTTGCACCAACTTCTCAATGCAGCACTGCTTTTGTAACGTATCGCGAGCTGTAATCTCACTCGAGGAGGGATAGTTCGTCTTCATTGATCCCGGTCTTTGGTAATTCCCAGTCCCTACTTAAGATGATTATGTAATAATTAATAGAGAGCTACATAGTAAAAGAATATATCTTAATTAACGAAGAGTCAAGGTATTAATCAGTTTAATTGAAATAATGTTAAAAATGTCTTCTGTGCACGGTAAATCAACTACTGGAAACAAATTGTCGATATTGGCGAAGGCGCCAGGAATTATCAAAAAGCATTAAGCCAGCAGCCAAATATCGAAATTTAATAATTGTATCCCAGTTACAATTTTTTGGAGCAACAGCTCGTCATGCTGACGCGTACCGGATTATGTTTTGCGTCTGACGCCGTGTATAAAAGTCGACGCGTTGCGCCGAGGGCATCCGGTGTGTGTGTCATACATCGACGCAAATTAGCGGTGCTCGGGGGAGCCGAGGGACTGATAATTGAAAATGTCAAGAACTTGCGATGTGGCCGCGCCGAGCCAAAGCCTAGGCTCTTTTAAGACTACTCTCCTCTTGATAAATTGACTTCACGAGGGCCCTCGAAACATTCTCTCTACCTGTTGCGCGCTCTATGAAAAACATGCCTTCATTCATTTTTACACATTTGCTGGTCATTGAACGGCCAATTTATATAAACGATAACTTTATTCCGAATCCGAGCTTTTAAGGAACTCGTTCCTCACTTGTTGAGGGGTGTTTCGAAGGATATTTGTGGATGTTTTGGCGCAGGCGAGACTCTCTTAAAGAATATTGCGTGATAGTTGATTAAAGTCACTTTTTATTAGTCGCATCACCATATCTACTCAATTGCTCAATGAAGCACCTTTCAAATATGTAAACAATATATTAATAAACAGAGGTGCTAATCGATTTGACAAAATAATTAAAATTAACAGTTTTGTTGGTGCCAAATTAAAACTAACCTCATAACTTGCGCTGTTGCTAATTATAAAGCCTTACCATCACTTAGCACCCAGTTATCACCTTCTAAATATGCGAAAAAGCAAAGTGTTAATTGTTTTACCAAAATAATTAACAACTTTACTATAATTGTTAAAAAAATTTGTTAGAACAATTAGCACCAGTGTTTATCATATGTTTGGAGGGTGCTAAATGGGTGCTTAGTGATGGCAAAAATTTCGCCATTGACATTAAATTATTAAACTGGTTGTTGATCGCTTTGTTAAAGCAATTAGCACCTCTTTTCGTCCTCCAGAAATGCAAGATAACAGAAGCATTAATTGTTTAAATTTACTATAATTGTCAATGCAATTAGCTCCAGCATAATTAACATATTTGGAGGGTGCTAAATGGGTGCTAAGTGATGGTGGCAATTTCGCCATTAGCACCCGTAGATATAGTGTTGGTTTTAGATTGGCATTAAAATATTAACCTAGCTGTTGATCACTTTGTTAAAGCTATTAGCACCTCTGTTTTGTCATCCTCCAAAAATGCAGTATATCAGAAGTACTAATTGTTTAACTTTCCTATAATTGTTAATACAATTGGCACCAACGTTTTTAATATTTTTAAAAAACAGAGGTGTTAATTGTTTTACCAAAGTAATTAACAATTTTACTATAATTGTTAGAAACTTTGTTAAAACAATTAACACCAGTGGTTTTACATGTTTGGAGGGTGCCAAATGGTTGCTAAGTGCTGGTAAAGGTTTCGCAATTAGCACCAGTGGGTGTAGTATTGGTTTTAGGTTAGCATCAAAATTATTAAACTAATTATTTTTAATTGCTTCGTTAAATCAATTAGCACCACTGATTTTTTCACCGTCCAAATATGTGAAAAAAATAATTGCTATTGCTTTTGTAACAAAGTTATTAGCAAGTTTACTATTATCGCTAATAACTTTGTTAAATCAATTAGCACCAATGCTTTTAGCATAGTTAAAGGCTGCTAAATGGGTAGTAAGTGATGGTAGAGCTTTCGCAATTAGCCTAATGGATGTAGTATTAACTTTACTTTGGTTTAACAAAGTTGCTATCAGCTTTACTATAATTGTTAATGACTTTGTTAAAACAATTAGAAATTCTGTTTTTTTCGCATATTTGGAGGGCGCTAAATGGGTGCTAAGTGATGATGAAAATTTCGCCATTAGCACCAGTGGATATACTATCGGTTTTAGATTGACATAAAAATCATTAAACTAGCTGTTGATTACTTAGTTAAACCAATTAGCACCTCTGCTTTTTCGTCCTGAAAAATGCAAAGTAACAGAAGTACTAATTGTTTAACTTTACTATAATTGTTAACAAAATTAGCACCACCATATTCAATATATTTGGTGGGTGCTAAAGGGGTGCTAAGTGTTAAAGCAATTAGCACCTCTGCCTCCTCGTACTCCAAAAAATGCAAGATAACAGGAGTATCTAGTAATTGTTTAACTTTGCTGTAATTGTTAACAATTAGCACCAACATATTTGCAGGGTGCTAAATGGGTGCTAAGTGATGATAACAAATTAGCCAATAGCACCTGTGTGTATATTGTTGGTTTTAGATTGGCATTAAAATTATTAAACTGGCTGTTGATCACTTTGTTAAAGCAATTAGCACCTCTGCTTTTTCGTCCTTCAAAAGTGCAAGATAACAGAAGCACTAATTGTTTAACTTTACTATAATTGGTAATATAATTAGCACTAGCATTTTTAACATATTTGGAGGGTGCTAAGTGATTGTGAAAATTTCGCCATTAGCACCGGTGGATATAGTGTTGTTATTAGACTGTCATTAAAATTATTAAACTAGCTGTTGATCACTTTGTTAAAGCAATTAGCACCTCTGCTTTTTCGTCTTCTAAAAATGCAAAATAGCAGAAGTACTAATTGTTTAACTTTACTATAATTGTTAATACAATTAGCACCAGCATTTTTAACACATTTGGAGGGTGCCAAATGGGTGCTAAGTAATGGTGAAAATTTCGCAATTGATACTTTTGGGTGTTATTGGTTTTCGGTTGGCACCAAAATTATTACACGAACTGTTGATCATTTTGTTAAAACAATTAGCACCACTATTTTTAAACATATGTGGAGGAGGTGCTAAGTGATGATAAGGGTTTCGCAATTCTCTCTCTAGACCATTGGGGCGTGTGTGATCAAGAAGCAGACCATAACAAAGCGTCTTAGTTATTTTTAAAATATTTAACGACGAAATAGATAGCGTTACTGTCTGCGTCGTTAACTATTTAGGTGCACGGCAGCAATCCAAATGAATTCCGCCATGTAGCAAATAATTAATGAGATTCTATATGTCCAAGGTTAATATTGACTGAATTGTTGGTTTATCCCCTACCCGTAGATAAATTGCTTCATGTTTGGGATTCGTCGTGCATTCGTTAAAAATTCATTTGTATCCTTCTTGCATGCATTTGTAGCGAACATCTCGAACAAAGTGTGTACACGGAAAATGAACAATCTTTTACATCACCGCTAATAAATTGATTCTTGCGGGCAAAGACGCCGGCACGTTTTGTTGGCTTGAGTGACAAACAAGCAGCCAGCTCGTTCACCGAGTTCAACGAGATTTCTTTAAACACTCCCAGAAGTATTGTTCGCGGCGCGCCCGTGTCTCGATTTGAAATTCAAATTAATTTTTGTTTTATAAATTATCATTATCCACCTTGAACGAAATAGGTAATAAATCTGATTAGCTCCGTCTGTGGAAACTTGACAGGGGGTTAACCCAACTCACACAGCGAACAGTATCTATGTTTACAAAATAAATTTCACCTGATTTTCGCACATCATAAAGTTACTTAGGTATTAGGCAAATATTTGTATTTAGTCTCTGGGCAGCATGATGAACCGCAGTACACAAGCCATCCGAAGAGTGCGGATCAGCGGTTATTACCTGCATCAGCAAGCGTCGGAGAGCTAATGTGGAATCCGTCGAAGACGGCCAATGCGAAGCCTCACACGTCATACGTAATAGGAACGAAACCATAGACAGATATGGAGAGTCTCAAACTGTAACTTTGGGTACTGGAAGCTCTTTAACAAGTTCACTTGCAGTATTATCAAAGATTCTCTTTACCAACTCAGGTGTTCCACAAGGATCCGTCACACGCCCAATTTGTTCCTTTTACGCATTAACGACTTGAATAGAGTTAAAAATGCAATACAGGGCAGATTCTTACACCTCCAGGTACAAATCGATTACCTAACTGACGTTACATGATGCAGCTCAGTATGGGCACGTCTAGAAACCCTACGATATCTATATTTGCATTAATTATCTGCAATACGGCAAGTTCTTGTAGAGTGGCCCCCTAGATTACCTGATGTGGCACTACTTGATTTTTTGAGGGAAACGTTTGGAAAATGAACCTCAACTCAAAAATGAATTTTAGAAAAAAGTGTTCTACAAAAATATTGGATGTGCGTCCGTTGTCTTGAAAAGTGTGGTCAATCTTAGTGCAAAATTATATTGATTTTCACTAATGTGTCCCAAAAAAGTAGGCGAATACGTATTTTAATTCGCGCTAGGTATGTATGTCATTGTGGAAATGCGAATTTCATTTGGCGTTCAGCCGGAAGCGTCCCCTCGCTGTCCACTTCAGTTTTATTACGTCGTCTAATCAAGAGCATTAGGCAGATAGTCGGTGTTAAATTTAAGTACAGAGTTTACTGCCGGAATCAACAATATCCCGCAGGCTGCAGCGAACAACCGTACAGTTGCGGAATGGGCAGGCTTGCGTCTTTGCCTACAGCGAAGCCATCGGTCACGAGCCCGACCTATGCTTTGCAGCTGTGTGTATTATAAATGATCCCAAGTTTGTGGCGCTTTTCGGCTATTTGTCATATCTGCAGTATTATTACATCGGCCGCTTGATGCGTGCCAGCAGTAGCACTGCTCTTCATCAATCCCGAGGCCCCAGCAGCATCTGATGAAGATGGCAGAGCGCAGATGCTGTCCAAAAAGTGCCTGTGTGTCCGATAACGGAACCGTTTTCGGCTTTGCTCAACAAACTACCCGGTTTTATGAACACTTCTGTCATTATTCAAACGGCCGGGATGAATACACGCGCGGGCACATATTGAACCACCAAAAGGGACTTATATTTCATGTACTACTTGATCTTGCGCTACCTTATATTGATAAAACACCGGCTATAAATCAACAGCGAACAGGAATATTTCCAAGGTAGAGTTATCGCTCTCTTCTACTAGGATACAAGGCGAAGGATATCTTCTTCCATTGATTTATTTCAGGAACAACGCGAAAACGATTTCACACCTCATTTTAAGGTAAAAAATATATATACGGGTATTCCCTCCAAGTGGCTGAGGAAGGGAGACAGATACAGGGTGGTCATTAGATAGCTGATTACTTAATTTCTGTCAGAATGCAAAGGATGTTCTGACCCGTGGTTTTAGTACTATTTACTTCGAAGCGATAAGGATGTTCTGGCAATGCCATAATAAAGTGACATGTGACAATGTTGCTTTTATATTTACGTCAGAATCAAGAGAATGTTCTGACTCATGAGTTTATTTTTACTTACGTCAGAATAAAAATGACCTTCTGACAATGAAATGACAATGTTGTTATTTATATTTACATCAGAAAGAAAATGGTGTTTTGACATGTGGTATTATTGCTATTTACGTCAGAGGTAAAAGGATCTTCTAACAATGTCATAATGAAATGGATCATCTGACAGTGTTGCTTTTTATATTTACATCAGAACGAAAAGGATGTTCTGATCTGTAAAATTATTCATACATTCGGCAAAATGAAAAGGATCTTCTGATACAAAGAAATGGATCATCTGACAATGTTGTTATTTATATATAAGCCAGAATAAAGATGTTCTGACACGTAGTTTTATTACTATTTAAGATAGAATGGAAAAAGATCTTCTCACAATGTCACAATGAAACGTATCATCTGACAATATTGTTATATATACGTTAGAAGAAAGAGGATGTTCTGACACGTGGTTTTATTACTATTTACCGGCGTGACATGAATTTTTTAACTATATTTTTGTTTATATTTACATCAGAATGAAGAGGATGTTCTGACTACTGGTTTTTTGCTAAAAGGATCTTCTAATATAATGTCAGAACGGGAAGGATTTTTTGACAATGTCATAATGAAATGGATCATCTGACAATGTTGCTTTATTCATACTTACGTCAAAATAAAAATGACCTTCTGACAATGAAATGACAATGTTATTATTTATCTTTACATCAGAAAAAAAAATGATGTTCTGACATGTGGTATTATTGCTATTTACGTCAGAGGTAAAAGGATCTTCTGGCAACGTCATAATGAAATGGATCATCTGACAGTGTTGCTTTTTATATTTACGTCAGAATGAAAAGGATGTTCTAGAAGATCTGTAAAATTATTCATACATACGCCAAAATGAAAAGGACCTTCTGTTACAAAGAAATAGATCATCTATCAATGTTATTATTTATATATACGTCAGAATAAAGATGTTCTGACACGTAGTTTTATTACTATTTATGTTAGAATGGAAAAAGATCTTCTGACAATGTCACAATGAAACGTATCATCTGACAATGTTGTTATATATACGTTAGAAGAAAGAGGATGTTCTGACACGTGGATTTATTACTATTTACTGACGTGACATGATTTTTTTGACTATATTTTTGTTTATATTTACATCAGAATGAAGAGGATGTTCTGACTACTGGTTTTTTGCTAAAAGGATCTTCTAATATAATGTCAGAACGGGAAGGATTTTTTGACAATGTCATAATGAAATGGATCATCTGACAATGTTGCTTTATTCATACTTACGTCAAAATAAAAATGACCTTCTGACAATGAAATGACAATGTTATTATTTATCTTTACATCAGAAAAAAAAATGATGTTCTGACATGTGGTATTATTGCTATTTACGTCAGAGGTAAAAGGATCTTCTGGCAACGTCATAATGAAATGGATCATCTGACAGTGTTGCTTTTTATATTTACGTCAGAATGAAAAGGATGTTCTAGAAGATCTGTAAAATTATTCATACATACGCCAAAATGAAAAGGACCTTCTGTTACAAAGAAATAGATCATCTATCAATGTTATTATTTATATATACGTCAGAATAAAGATGTTCTGACACGTAGTTTTATTACTATTTATGTTAGAATGGAAAAAGATCTTCTGACAATGTCACAATGAAACGTATCATCTGACAATGTTGTTATATATACGTTAGAAGAAAGAGGATGTTCTGACACGTGGATTTATTACTATTTACTGACGTGACATGATTTTTTTGACTATATTTTTGTTTATATTTACATCAGAATGAAGAGGATGTTCTACCTACTGATTTTATTGTTAAAAGGATCTTCTAATATAATGTCAGAACGTAAAGGATTTTTTGGCAATGTCATAATGAAATGGTTCATCTGACAATGTTGTTTTTATATTTACGTCCGATTGAAAGGGATGTTCTGGTCCGTGATTTATTCATACTTACGCCAAAATAAAAAGGACCTTCTGATAGAAAATAGATCATCCGACAATGGTATTATTTATATATACGTCAGAATGAAGATGTTCTGACACGTGGTTTTATTACTATTTATGTGAGAATGAAATTAATTTTTTGATTATATTATGGTTTTATTTCTATATACAGCAGAGTTACATGGAATTTCTAATATATTGTCAGAACGGAAAGGATTTTTTGACAATGTCATAATGAAATGAATCATCTGACAATGTTGCATTTATATTTACGTCAGAATGAATATGTTCTGACACGTGATAGGTTAGAATGAAAAGGATCTTCGGACAATGTCATAATGAAATGTATCATCTGACAATATTGTTATATTTACGTTAAAATAAATATGTTCTGACACGCAGATTTATTACCATATACGTCAGAATTAAACAATCTTCTGATATTGTCAGAACGAAATGGATCTTCTGGCGTCATAAAGAAATAGATCATCTGAGAATGTTGCTTTTTATATTTACGTAAGATTGAGGAGAATGTTCTGACTCGTGGATTTACTCATACTTACGTCAAAAAGAAATGGGCCTTCTGACAATGTTATTATTTATATAAAGTCAGAATGAAGAGGATGTTCTGGCACGTAGTTTTATTACTATTTACGTTAGAACAAAGGAAATCTTCTGACAATGTTATTATTTACATTGACATCCCAATAAAGAGAATGTTCTGACACGTGGTTCTATTGCCATTTACGTCAGAAATAAAAGAATCTGCTGACAATATTATTATTTATATTTCCGTTAGAGAGACGAGAATATTCTGACACGTAGTTTTATTTCTATTTATCTCTTGATGAAAATGATCTTCCAACAATGTCATAATGCAACAAGGAGAATGTTCTGACACTTGGTTCCATTGCAATTTGTGCCAGAATTAAAAAGATCTTCTGACAATGTTATTATTTATATTTACGTTAGAATGAAGGGGATGTCTTATGTTTGTTCTTTTACCACTGCTATTTGTTCTAAATTGCTTTCTTAGTTACCCATATACCCATAAGCCTTAAAATCCTTAGGGAGTTATATTTGAGCTGAGTTTATGATACCAGCAGACTGCTACCTTACTGTATCTATGAATACTTAAACATTATTGACCGTGGGGGAATTCCTTCAAATTTTGTTTATTGTCCGCAATCTCGACTCATTATCTTTATAATAAAGCAAGGAACATTGTTAGGCGTGTACAATGGGAAGGTTCTGATTTATCGCTGTCGATATCCACTTTCAATTTTTAAGGTGAAAAGTAATTCGCCGATAGCACGTATCCAGCATCAGAGTAAAATATATCCCATTTCCTGGAAATACAATTTCCTAGTGACTTTGTAAGTACTATGGCAAATCGAGAGGTATTAGGTTTACGTTAAATTATCTAACTCTTGGAACCGTAAACTGTTTTGAGCTAATCCCCTTTTAATTGCCTCTTGATTATGCCAACTTGGTTGACGAAAGCGTTCAGTATTTTAGCCTCAAAGTGTAAATTACGTTACCAAATAATAGGTTAGATATGCAAAAGGCACACCAATAATGAAATCAAGCCATTCGCATCCATTATAAAGTTTATTCGTGTTATTGCGCTTCTGCATCAAAGTAAGTGGCAGTTGGCAGCTGCATAATCGGTTTGTCTAGCATTATATGTATGCCAGCGGATAAATACTAATTAAATAACTTCCACATTCGTTGCTCCAGAGCATAATAATTCAAAACGCTTGCATATTCCTGTATGGCGTAAAGAATTTATTTACTTCTTGCAGGAATTTAACTTAACATTTATTTAAAAAAAAAAAGGTTAGCTGAGAGCACTGCACAGACACGAATTAGCTGCTGTCATAAAAACGGAGAACTTTATACACTTTCTTTTGCCGCATCCGTCCGCGAAAGCTCGTCCAATGACACACCGCTGGGGATTGTTAAGAAAACACACCTCCTGCAAATATTTGAGGGTGGCGAATTAAAATTAAGTGTACTTTCCCCGGTAAATTTCATCGAACCATTGTTATGTAAATTAATTCATTTAGGACCAGAGCAATTTGCTTTAGTCCGAACAAACATATCTTTATGGGCGCAACCATGCCTGGCAAACATCCCAAATGGGTATATTAAATAAATTTACATTTTGCTAAATTTCTGATATTTGTCATTCGCCATTCGTCGGTAAGATGTACCGACCCCACGATATCGTAGAGTAATTTCGCGCGGTGATAATTCAGCGAATTGTATGTTAATTTGAGGACACATTTCAAATTATATAGTCGCTAAAATGGGACTTTATTTTCCTATATGAAATAAAGGAACTTTTTTCTTCCTCTAAGACACTCGGTAGTACACCCAGATTAGTATTATACATATTTTTCTAAAACCAAGACCCGAAATACAATTACAAAATATCGAATGTCAGAATGAAATGAATCGTCTGACAAATGTTACTATTTAATTTTTAAGTCAGAACAAAATAAATTTTCTGACAAGTGACACTATTTATTGTTTAAGTCCAAATAAAAAGGAACCTTGGAGAGGTGTTATTATTTATTTCGTACATCAGAATAATAATGATCTTCTGACAAGTGTTATTTACGTAAAAAGTGAAAAAGCTCTTCTGATAAGTGCTAATATTTATTTTTTTACATCAGAATGAAAAGAGCCATCTGACAAGTGTTACTTATTACTTATGTCAGAATGAAAAAGATCTTCTGACAAATGTTACTACTTATTTTTTAAGTCAGAATAAATAGAATCTTCTGACAAGTTTAATTATTTATTTTTTATGTCAGAATGAAAAGAATCTTCTGACAAATGTTACTATTTAATTTTTCAGTAAGAAAGAAAAGGATTTTTTGACAAGTGACACTATTTATTGTTTAAGTCTGAACAAGAAGGAACCTATTATTATTCTATTATTATTTATTCAGTACGTCAGAATAAAAATGATCTTCTGACAAGTTTAATTATTTATTTTTTATGTCAGAATGAAAAGAATCTTCTGACAAATGTTACTATTTAATTTTTAAGTCAGAACGAAAAGGATTTTCTGACAAGTGACACTATTTATTGTTTAAGTCAGAATAAAAAGGAACCTTGGACAGATGTTATTATTTATTTCGAACGTCAGAATAAAAATGATCTTCTGACAAGTGTTAGTATTTAATTTTTACGCCAGAACAAATAGAATCTATTGATAAATATTACTACTTATTTTTAAGTCAAAATAAATAGGAACTTTGGACAAGTGCTATTATTTATGACATATCAGAATAAAAATAATCTTCTGACAAGGTTACTTGGGACAGAATGAAAAAAATCTTCTGATAAGTGTTAATATTTATTTTTCTTTACATCTTAATTAAAAGTGTCATCTGACAAGTGTTAATTATGTCAGAATGAAAAAGATCTTCTGACAAATGTTACTACTTATTTTTTAAGTCAGAATAAATAGAATCTTCTGACAAGTTTAATTATTTATTTTTTATGTCAGAATAAAAAGAATCTTCAGACAAATGTTACATTTAATTTTTAAGTAAGAACGAAAAGGAATTTCTGATAAGTGACACTATTTATTGTTTAAGTCTGAATAAAAAGAAACCTTGGACAGGTGTTACTATTTATTTCGAACGTCAGAATAAAAATGATCTTCTGACAAGTGTTAGTATTTAATTTTTACGCCAGAACAAATAGAATCTATTGATAAATATTACTACTTATTTTTAAGTCAAAATAAATAGAAACTTTGGACAAGTGCTATTATTTATGACATATATCAGAATAAAAATAATCTTTTGACAAGGTTACTTGGGACAGAATAAAAAAAATCTTCTGATAAGTGTTAATATTTATTTTTCTTTACATCATAATGAAAAGTGTCATCTGACAAGTGTTAATTATGTCAGAATGAAAAAAATCTTCTGACAAATGTTACTACTTATTTTTTAAGTCAGAATAAATAGAATCTTCTGACAAGTTTAATTATTTATTTTTTACGTCAGAATAAAAAGAATCTTCTGACAAATGTTACATTTAATTTTTAAGTAAGAACGAAAAGGAATTTCTGACAAGTGACACTATTTATTGTTTAAGTCTGAATAAAAAGAAACCTTGGACAGGTGTTACTATTTATTTCGAACGTCAGAATAAAAATGATCTTCTGACAAGTGTTAGTATTTAATTTTTACGCCAGAACAAATAGAATCTATTGATAAATATTACTACTTATTTTTAAGTCAAAATAAATAGAAACTTTGGACAAGTGCTATTATTTATGACATATATCAGAATAAAAATAATCTTTTGACAAGGTTACTTGGGACAGAATAAAAAAAATCTTCTGATAAGTGTTAATATTTATTTTTCTTTACATCATAATGAAAAGTGTCATCTGACAAGTGTTAATTATGTCAGAATGAAAAAAATCTTCTGACAAATGTTACTACTTATTTTTTAAGTCAGAATAAATAGAATCTTCTGACAAGTTTAATTATTTATTTTTTACGTCAGAATAAAAAGAATCTTCTGACAAATGTTACATTTAATTTTTAAGTAAGAACGAAAAGGAATTTCTGACAAGTGACACTATTTATTATTTAAGTCTGAATAAAAAGGAACCTTGGACAGGTGTTATTATTTATTAAGTACGTCAGAATAAAAATGAACTTCTGACAAGTGTTATTTCTCTCAAATTGAAAAAATTGTTCTAATAAGTGATTCCTTTCCTTCTGATGTAAAAAAAATAATATTAAGTGATATTTATGGCATAATTAAAACGATCTTTGGACATCTAGAACACCCTGTAGCTCACCCAGGCCCTCCCAGAGTGGTATTATATATTTTTAAGACTCAAATCCAATTTAAAAATATCGAACAATCATTACATCGACGACCAAAGGGGTTTGAGATATTACGACCGAATAAAGTTCATGGCATAGTACTTTTGTTCCACACTAAATCTGAAATACCGGCGGTTAGTAACTGGGACGGCAAGAGGTATTGTCGACGACAGAACTTTGGATTTAGTATAATATGCAACAGCATCTGCAGTATTGGAGCATGTTTAACAACTTTCCAAGGCTCTACTTCAAATTTAACGCCCAATTTAGTCTTAGGTGCACAGATTGCGTTCCTTGCCATCAGACAATATGATCAATACCTACCTGTACATTTTAAATGGTTAGATTGCCAAATCAAATAAAAAAGATATTGAGAAGAAAATTTTTTTTGCGCAATTTGTTTCTCATGCAAATGGGCTTTAATTCGACTTCAATTTCGCTCCATCATCTCTCTTGTAAAAAATATAGTGTTTTCAGACTATTAACGGACACGTGAACTTTTGGCAGCCGGCCTATTTATCTTTACAATAAAATGTATGCGTTGGTTTTACAAAGTGTCCAGTTGTAAAGTTACAATAACAGAAGAAGTAATTACTACGGTCGTGTCATGAAACTCTCGCTTGTTTTTATTATGGGGGGCGTTCCGCCACACTCATGATGATTAAACGTTCGGGGTTACACGAAATTCGTGGTTTATTTTCGACGTCGCACCTTCCCGGGAAGAAAGAAAATTTAATTGTTGACGCGGCCTGTCCGTTTTGCATATTGCCGGCACCGATGCAGACGAAATTATAATTGCATCTTTTGTTTATATGTTTGCGAAACGGTGATATCCTTGTGTCCCAGATGCGAATACTAGTCGAGGTGAGAAAGTTCTCTAGTCTGACAAGTGTTATTTACGTAAAAAATAAAAAGGATCTTCTGACGAGTGCCTAACATTTATATTTTATATCAGAATGAAAGAGTCAGCTTTATGTTAGGATAAAAGAGATCTTCTGACAACTGCTAATATTTATTTTTTCACATCGGAATAACAAGAATCTTCTGACAAGTGCTATTTATGTCAAAATGAAAATGATCTTCTGACAAGTGTTATTATCCATTTTGTATATCACAATAATATTCTGACAAGTGCTATTTATGTCAGATTGAAAAGGATCTTCTGACAAGTGCTATTAATTATTTCTTGCATTAGAATGAAAATAATCATCTAACAAGTGCTATTTATGTCAAAATGAAAAAGCACTTCTGACAACTACAACTACTTATGTTTTATCTGAATAAAATGGATCTTTGGACAAGAAGTGTTATTATTTACTTCTTCGTAAGTCAAAATAAAAATGATCTTCTGACAAAGTGTTATTAAGGTTAAAATGAAGAGGATCTTCTGACAAGTGCTATTAATTATTTCTTGTATTAGAATGAAAAGATTCATCTGACAAGTATGAGTTATGTGGCAATGAAAAAGATCTTCTGTCAAGTGTTATTATCCATTTTGTATATCACAATAATATTCTGAAAAGTGCTATTTATGTCAGATTGAAAAGGATCTTCTGGCAAGTGCTATTAATTATTTCTTGCATTAGAATGAAAATAATCATCTGACAAGTGCTATTTATGTCAAAATGAAAAAGCTCGTCAGACAACTACAACTACTTATGTTTTATCTGAATAAGAAAGATGGATCTTTGGACAAGTGTTATTATTTACTTCTTCGTAAGTCAAAATAAAAATGATCTTCTGACAAAGTGTTATTAAGGTTAAAATGAAGAGGGTCTTCTGACAAGTGCTATTAATTATTTCTTGCATTAGAATGAAAAGATTCATCTGACAAGTATGAGTTATGTGACAATGAAAAAGATCTTCTGACAAGTGTTATTATCCATTTTGTATGTCACAATAATATTCTGAAAAGTGCTATTTATGTCAGATTGAAAAGGATCTTCTGGCAAGTGCTATTAATTATTTCTTGCATTAGAATGAAAATAATCATCTGACAAGTGCTATTTATGTCAAAATGAAAAAGCTCGTCAGACAACTACAACTACTTATGTTTTATCTGAATAAGAAAGATGGATCTTTGGACAAGTGTTATTATTTACTTCTTCGTAAGTCAAAATAAAAATGATCTTCTGACAAAGTGTTATTAAGGTTAAAATGAAGAGGGTCTTCTGACAAGTGCTATTAATTATTTCTTGCATTAGAATGAAAAGATTCATCTGACAAGTATGAGTTATGTGACAATGAAAAAGATCTTCTGACAAGTGTTATTATCCATTTTGTATGTCACAATAATATTCTGAAAAGTGCTATTTATGTCAGATTGAAAAGGATCTTCTGGCAAGTGCTATTAATTATTTCTTGCATTAGAATGAAAATAATCATCTGACAAGTGCTATTTATGTCAAAATGAAAAAGCTCGTCAGACAACTACAACTACTTATGTTTTATCTGAATAAGAAAGATGGATCTTTGGACAAGTGTTATTATTTACTTCTTCGTAAGTCAAAATAAAAATGATCTTCTGACAAAGTGTTATTAAGGTTAAAATGAAGAGGGTCTTCTGACAAGTGCTATTAATTATTTCTTGCATTAGAATGAAAAGATTCATCTGACAAGTATGAGTTATGTGACAATGGAAAGGATCTTCTGACAAGTGTTATTATCCATTTTGTATGTCACAATAATATTCTGAAAAGTGCTATTTATGTCAGATTGAAAAGGATCTTCTGGCAAGTGCTATTAATTATTTCTTGCATTAGAATGAAAATAATCATCTGACCAGTGCTATTTATGTCAAAATGAAAAAGCTCGTCAGACAACTACAACTACTTATGTTTTATCTGAATAAGAGAGATGGATCTTTGGACAAGTGTTATTATTTACTTCTTCGTAAGTCAAAATAAAAATGATCTTCTGACAAAGTGTTATTAAGGTTAAAATGAAGAGGATCTTCTGACAAGTGCTATTAATTATTTCTTGTATTAGAATGAAAGATTCATCTGACAAGTATGAGTTATGTGACAATGGAAAGGATCTTCTGACAAGTGTTATTATCTATTTTGTGTATCACAATATTCTGACAAATTTTATTTACATCAAATTGATAATAATCAGTGCTATTTTTGTCAGATTGAAAGGATCTTCTGACAAGTGCTAATATTTATTTAAGAGAATCATCTGACAAGTGTTTTTATGTCAGACTAAAAAAATGATATATTAAAGAAAAAACGTATTCCTTATTTTTATTTTTTCATTTCAAAATTAAAAAATGGGAAACTTAATAATAATTCTAGCTGTACCATATCGAACATTAGTTAATCAATCAAACGAATTTCGCGTGTGCAAAAATTTTGCGTGCTTTACCGGACTGCACGTGCACGCCCTACAGAATAATTCCCGAAGTTTCACTACTCCCCATTTTAACATCAAACCCAATAAACCAGCGCGCATAGACATTTCACTTCCCATATATTCGAATGTTTGTTTCAATACCAGAAATACTGCAATTTCCCACATCGTGATGTATTTTATTTGCCTTTGTTTCCTAACTTTTCCAGACCATCCACATTGCCAAAGCAGATGTTCTTCCAAACACCTCACGAATAACAAACAGGCTTTGACATCTGTCTTTACTTTTCTAGGTGGGGTGGGTTAAAGCAGACACTAAGGCGATCCAGGCGATCCATGATCACGTCATCACGCATAATCCCAGAGTCTCCGTCTCCCATAATGATCACACAACTTGGAATCTACATATAAAGAACGTGCAGGAGGAGGACAAGGGCCAATATATGTGCCAGATTAACACGAATCCCATGATGTTTCAGGTGGGTTTAACAACTCGCACATGTGCGGGCCGTGTAATTTTATTTACTTTTTATTTGTCTATACCAAGATTTATGCCTTTGATAGTTTGATATCGATAACGTGGCAGCCCGGGAAAACATAACGCTTACTTTTACACCGTGCATAACGGAGAACTGGAAATGTCGGATTTAAATAATTTACGTTTAAAAATTTTGGTCTTGTGATAATAATTAAAGATACACAGATTTAGAGAAAAAAATGTACCAAAAAGCCAAAGGAATCGCACTGAATGGGGCGGTAATCAAAAAGCGCCATAGCAACGTCGGGTGTCCCACAGGGACCACACCTGGGGCTTGCATTGTTCAACGTGTTCGTAATCGTTACCAGATTCGATCCTCGAAAATAGCTAGATCGATGTAGCCACAGAGCAGTTGAAAAAAAAGTGTGGTTTACTAACTTATAAGCTGTCAATAATAATAATAATAATAATAATAATACAAAAGTTTATTTTTGTTCCCCGCAGAATTCTCTTAACTGTTATGCCTATTTAAATGTATCCTGACCCACCTCGTATAATATATTTTTGGCAACTAACAATAATTTATAAATCAATTCGAGCCCCCAACAATGATTGTCACGCACGCCGGTCTAGGGAGCATTTCTCTTCTTAACAATCAAATTATGTCAAGCCGCTATTTGTGTAGATCTATCTCGGAGTTTCATAATCCATCAGAGGGCTCATTTGATTCACATACGTCCGGCCACGATTTACTTGATAACGCAAACGAATGAATGAACCGCCGAAATCCAGTCAATCATCAATGGGGGCGGCTTTTTGTGCTCGTCACACTCCATGCGGCCGGGCGGGGGAGGGGACTGTTTTATTGCGAATGTATCGGCGGGGTTGGGATATGTCACAGTAGTATGAGGGTTGTAAAAGTGGGTAAATTGGAGAAACCAAATGCCTTGTTCGAATTGTGGGAATTAAGACGGTGAAGAGGGAGAAATCGCAGTAGATCAACTCGGTGGATATTTGTTTTGAAGTCTATCCAAAATCTATATTTGTTATACTTTTTTTCTTACTATTACCATCGGTGAATTCCACTGACTCTGTAGGGTTCTATTATATCATCTTTCAACATGCCTTCCTGCTCTGTATTCACAACTTCTTGCATCACAGGGTTTAATACCCTTGTTTAATAGGAGTCGTATCTAAGAATCTAATAATTTATTCACAGAAGTATGAAAATAAGGGCTGTTCTACTGCCATCGACTCTTCGCTGTGTCCCGCGGTCTTTACTCCGTTTATTAATTTACTGCGCCGACCTACTGCGCATTAGATTCGTTAGGTTGGCGTCACCTGGCGCTTTGTTTATTTCAGTAATATCTCCAATTTTACAATAACGCACCTGTTAATTCTATATAATGGATCCCCAAAGGGCGCAACTTTTCACAGTCACGGTGTGTATATATTATACGTTTGCATACGTTAATTTTAATGACGTTTTACTACATAAAAAGCCATCACTTTCTCCATTATCCGCCTATTTTCCACAACGACGTAATTAAAGGAGGGGAAACATTCGCGTTTCCTTTTGATAAATGGTTTGTACCTGGTATAATAACTTCATGGAACGTTGAGAATGGAAACCCACCTGAAGAAATTATTTGAAATTTGTTGAATATCTGCTTCTGTGTATTTTCTTTTAATAGAACATCGCGCTGACAAAAACTCTGTTTTGCATTTCATTGTATGGGAACCGACCATCTGCGAGACGCACAAAATTTTCATTTGGAATTTATGTTGTTACTCTACTATGTAATAAATGCCGCACTAGGTGTCCATGGCGGTAACGCGTAATGGAAATTGATGCATAAGGGAACGTTTTCATAATATTAACTTAACTGCAAAACACTCTGCGCTGCATCTGGTGAACAGTTTTAACTTCCACGAGTTTATTATTTAAGTTACGTGAAGTGGAATATTTAATTTAACGCATAACGTAATGACTTTTGGGCCGGCGCTTGGTCACGCTGTCTATCTTGCACTGGGTTCGATGCCTAGCTCTGACACCTGTAATGTTCCCTTACAATTGAATATTTTTTGCCTAAAATATGTTCCCAAAAAGAAAAAATGTATTGCATGGTTCTCCGCAGATTTTAAACAGTAAGGTATATTGTCTTTTTGTCGGATATAATTGGTGGAATTGCAAACGATCGCCGCAAGCCACCCAGCGATCACCGTGTGTCCATCTATCCTTTATTAAGGATATAAAATATTTCGAACATTCCCTATTTCCATTTCTATGGAATACACTCGATATTCGAATTGTTTTATAACTATGCTCTGTACAGCTGCCCGCTTTCAGCACAATACATAACTTGGTAGTGCTGCACGGAGGTTGAAATACGTTTTTAAAGTTCGGTAAACTTTTGCATATTTACATTGTCGTATTTGACCGATGCAACGTCAGAAAATGTGGCTTGAAAAGTTATAAATGCTCGGAAAAAAATTGATCTTTGTTATCTATTATTGAACAACAACATCTGCGCAACATCTTGCAATTACATACCGCCCGGGGCCTGATAGATATTAGTTAATTAAACCGTAGCGTTATCGCAGTCCTATTTCATATTTGATAATAAGTGATTAAAAAGGGCCGAGCTGGTAATTGCGTGAGGTCCGAAACTCAAAGTGCGCCATGTATAATGAAAGGGGTGATCCCAAACTTGACACCCTCTGAACCAAACAGCGCCAGTTTGACCGCTAAACTTCGATAATCGACTTCAGTCTATAAATTAGCTTGCTACCAACATCTATTATTTGCCGGCTTGAATGTACCAAAGGGACCGGCTTTTGTCACATATTTCACCGGGTTTATTTTGCATGACTACATCTGTTAATTACATGGAAAATTGCAGTTAGATAAAGTGCAGTATCACAGGAATGCAATTACAAGTTATTTCAGCAGTGATATTTTTATGAATAATGTTCATTACCGCGGATAAAGAACGCGCGTCATTCTGTTACGCGGCGTACCGATGAAAAATGGACAATTTTGGCAGGGGAATGGGACGTATATCACTCTTATTAATTCTCTGTATTAAAAGCGAAATTTTAGTCAGAATCTGCAGGTTTATGATGCGCATTTAATAATTAATCGCAGAATGGTGTTCTTGCGTTGATTATTTTGAATGACAGACGCGGCGGTCTTTTTTCGGAGCAAAATGAGCTCTGTTGGCTTCAGCTCCTCTATCTTTATGTTGCCAGAAGTATTGGGATGACACGGAAGAGAAACACTATGCAAAAGATTTGCTACTAACCCCAATATTTATTTGATTTTAGGCTCTTTTTCCTTTAAATATGCCTATTTGGTTGTCCATTAATGTGGATTAAAATTCAATTCAAACTGCAATTTTTTATATAAACTGAAAGATGACGCGCCTGCCACCACAGCAGATATTATAAAGCGAAATGTTAGTCAGAATCTGCAGGTTTATGATGCGCATTTAATAATTAATCGCAGAATGGTGTTCTTGCGTTGATTATTTTGAATGACAGACGCGGCGGTCTTCTTTCGGAGCAAAATGAGCTCTGTTGGCTTCAGCTCCTCTATCTATATGTTGCCAGAAGTATTGGGATGACACGGAAGAGAAACACTATGCAAAAGATTTGCTACTAACCCCAATATTTATTTGATTTTAGGCTCTTTCTCCTTTAAATATGCCTATTTGGTTGTCCATTAATGTGGATTAAAATTCAATTCAAACTGCAATTTTTTATATAAACTGAAAGATGACTCGCCTGCCACAGCAGATATTATAAAGCGAAATGTTAGTCAGAATCTGCAGGTTTATGATACGCATATAATAATTAATCGCAGAATGGTGTTCTTGCGTTGATTATTTTGAATGACAGACTCGGCGGTCTTCTTTCGGAGCAAAATGAGCTCTGTTGGCTTCAGCTCCTCTATCTATATGTTGCCAGGAGTATTGGGATGACACGGAAGAGAAACACTAAGCAAAAGATTTGCTACTAACCCCAATATTTATTTGATTTTAGGCTCTTTCTCCTTTAAATATGCCTATTTGGTTGTCCATTAATGTGGATTAAAATTCAATTCAAACTGCAATTTTTTATATAAACTGAAAGATGACTCGCCTGCCACA
Source organism: Rhagium mordax (assembly GCA_963680705.1). Classification (NCBI taxonomy): domain Eukaryota; kingdom Metazoa; phylum Arthropoda; class Insecta; order Coleoptera; family Cerambycidae; genus Rhagium; species Rhagium mordax. The sequence goes on along the minus strand of OY796660.1, from coordinate 1,498,862 downwards.
GCAGATATTATAAAGCGAAATGTTAGTCAGAATCTGCAGGTTTATGATGCGCATTTAATAATTAATCGCAGAATGGTGTTCTTGCGTTGATTATTTTGAATGCCAGACGCGGCGGTCTTCTTTCGGAGCAAAATGAGCTCTGTTGGCTTCAGCTCCTCTATCTATATGTTGCCAGAAGTATTGGGATGACACGGAAGAGAAACACTAAGCAAAAGATTTGCTACTAACCCCAATATTTATTTGATTTTAGGCTCTTTCTCCTTTAAATATGCCTATTTGGTTGTCCATTAATGTGGATTAAAATTCAATTCAAACTGCAATTTTTGATATAAACTGAAAGGCGCCTGCCACAGCAGATATTATATGTATTTGTGGTAAATTTCGAGTTTGTTTGAAATATCAGCCGGCAGATGAGTATGTTAAACATATTTCCCGATACTTAATTAACCAGAAAAATGGGACAATGCGCTGCCGAGCTGTCAGTTTCGGATTGTCCGGCAGAGGGCTATTTCCGTTGCGATAAATGTTTTAAATGAACTATATCGCCAAAGGTTTTAATTAATATTTGTCCAAATAGTTGGATCGAGCATAATGGCGCGTCGAAAAGTATACCTTTCAACATGACGTATTGTCATGTGATTTAACTTTAAACCAAAATAAAATATGATATCAATTTAACTCGTAACGATACAATCGAATATATAAACCTAAACTGAATCGAAATAGCCTTCTATAAAAAGAAAACAATTAAGCTAATCCGACATAGACAGTAACTCAAATGGAAGGAACATCATTTACCGATTGAGCGGGTAAGGAGAGACACAAACATGTGTTGTGAAGCGCAACTTCTAGAAAACGTTAAGTAGCTAGGAAATACATAAGTCAATAATTGTCGGAGTTTATTCGTACTCTACCGAGTGGGTTATCTTAACAATGGATTCATTATTTCATTTCTGTGTTTATTCGGAAATAAATTCATGCTTCTGGCTGTGCGGTTAATGACCTAATGCCGAAAAAAAAAAAAAAGAAAAAAAAAAAAATGATTTAAATGTTGGGCGCCACCAAATTTAATGTATTACTTAGTCTTGCGAATATGTAAATCGAAAAAATAGGAAAAACGAGTTTTTCTCTAAATTCTTTACATAACTTACCGGAGAATTATTTAAGAACTTTTCAAGGTCGACTGGCACATCATCAGGACGTCAATTCCTGCAGTTGTTCTCGCCGCGGCTCCCTGTATGCGACTCCAATCGGGAGCAGGTGAACGCAGCCAATTTAAGGACTATCAATTCAAACAACTGCTAACTAAGTCCAATAACAATTAATCAACTTACTAGGTAACAAACGCAGCCCCGCTATTATCTTCTGAATATTGTGCAGTGGTGCACCTTTGTCTATATTTTACCGATTATTTTAAAAGGCTTCATTTTGTTAATTACTTCGCACAAAAGGTTTTGCGGTGAAACGATAATAATTAATTGTTGTTTGATACTGGAAATTTTATATCGTGATAATATTATGCATAATATAAATTTGGAATAATGTACCGTGTTACACAATGTGATATTTAATATTCTGTGGTAAATGTACGTTACATATTTATTTATTTATTGGGGGTGCAAGTGCTGTATTTATATTGCTCGATTAGCCTAAATTAAAACGAATCTGATTTGTAATGGTAAAAAAATAAAGTTGACAGACCCTACTCCGATTAGTTAAGCGAGTCAAGGAAATTGAAAAAATAAAAAATAAAACTGACCGCCCCGGCTTCGATTAGTTAAGTCAATCCAGGAAATTGAAAAAATAAAAAGAATACCCGCGAGCAATTAGTTAAGCGAGTCATGAAAATTGAAAAAAAAAAGAATGTTCGCGAGCGATTAGTTAAGTGAGTCAAGGAAATTGAAAAAATTTAAAAATAAAGCTGACGGCCTCGACTTCGATTAGTTAAGTCAATCAAGGAAATTGAAAAAATAAAAAGAATGCCCGCGAGCGATTAGTTAAGTGAGTCATGGAAATTGAACAAAAAGAATGTTCGCGAGCGATTAGTTAAGTGAGTCAAGGAAATTGAAAGAATTTAAAAATAAAGCTGACGGCCTCGGCTCCGATTAGTTAAGTCAATCAAGGAAATTGAATAAATAAGAAGGATGTCCGCGAGCGATTAGTTAAGTGAATCTAGAACATTGAAAAAATAAAATTAAATAAAGCTGACAGACCCTGCGGGGCTGTCAACTTCGCTTAGTTAAGTGATTCAAGGAAATTGAAGAAAAAAAATAAAGCTCCGATTAGTTAAGCCAATAAAGGAAATTGAAAAAATAAAAAGAATGTCCGCTTCGATTAGTTAAGTGAATCAAGGAAATTGAAAAAGTAAAAAAATAAATCTGACAGCCTGCCCTGCCCTGTGGGGCTGTCAACTCCGATTAGTTAAGTGAGTCAAGTCAAGGAAATTGAAAAAATAAAAGGAAATAAAGCTGACAGCCCCTGCCCACTAGCTTCTGTGCAACTGCGACTGTTTCGGCCATTTTATATCCTCGCGGCATGCCCTAAAAATTGTCGCGAACATGCCACGCTAGGGATATTACTATTAATAATTATACATGTTCATTTAACTGGAGTCTTACACACACGCGCGCACACACAGATTAATTATTCGGTCGAGTAACTCGCATCAAATAAACTACAAGTTTTGAGTTTGTAGAACATCAAGCATATTGTATAAACTGTGTATTTATACGGTAAGTGGGTTTCAGCCGGCAGATTATTTGTTCGCCCGGCTCGGAACTAGTTAGTCTGATTATGTTAGAATTGCAGCGACGCAAACTTATGCGTTAGAATTGCAGCTCAAATCACAACTCGAATCACCCCAATAACAGTAAATGCGCTCCGAATCCATCGATTGGGTTACTCCCCGCAAAGTTAGACGATAACACCCTGTAGAGGGACATAAACACGCGGGGAGAATTACGTTTATGGCGCCTGTTAAAAAATACAATTTTTAGGTACCACGTTTCATGCATTATTCTTGCAGGTTGGTATTCTCGATGTCTCCGTTCCCCCGGATTTCATTCCAGAAGAGACGTCCGGTGACGTAATGGTTCCCGAAGGAGGCACCGTAAAGTTAACTTGTCGTGCGAGGGGCCATCCTGAGCCGCACGTACAGTGGAGAAGAGAAGACGGCAATGACATTATCATAAAAGAACCCACTGGGCAGAGGACGGGAGGTAAGATCGAGATTTTAAAATACTGTTCGGCGGTTTCTTTCGGAATTGTTACTGTTTCGCGCACAGAGCCGGGCTTAGAGAATCAAGCATAGTTGAACGATCGTAGAATAGTGTATTTTTTATTTCGGAGTCCGAAAAATCGTTACATTCTACAAGATCCTACATGCTGATTATACAGGGTGATTCTTTAGGTGGGGGTCAAATTTTTATGGGTAATAATCCTAGTCGGCAGGAGTATGAATCCGATATTTTTTTTTTGGTAAGTTGTAAAATGGCCGAGTTACGAGTTTTTTAAAAAAATTCGTGGTTCAAATGCAATCCCGGCGCCGCTGGGCAAGTTTTCGGTACACTCACGATATATGTTATAAATTTTTTAAATCATGAGATTGGTTACTTTTCAATTATTTCATTATATACAGGTTGTCGCCAAAATTTTGTCGGATGGTAGCTATTTCCGGCTAAACCGGAAGTTAGATGTATGAATGACATATGCCTTTATAACCACAATAATATACCATGTCGATTTCCGTAATAATATACAGGGTGAAATACATTTGGAAAATCAGTATTTTGACAATACCTCGTATATTAGAGGTTTTATCATTTATTCAACGTTGACATCGAATTCCTCATAAAAAATACATGAGAACTGATTTTGTTTTTTTTAGCCCAATTCGCCAGGCGAATCCTTGCACCATAATTATTAAGCTTGCCTGTGTATTCTTTAGTTATCTTAAAAAATATATACTAACATCCTTTAATGAAAATGCCGCCCTTGTACCATAAAGTTCCTGAAAAATTGCAGGGCGCTAATGCAGGGCTGGGAAAGCTGCAGAGTAGGACCAAAATAAATCATTATTATTTTGGCGTATTGTTATTTATGGGTTTTCTGTTTTCCACTCTGGTTTTACTTAAAAATAAATTAGTGCACGCAGTAAAATGAGCCGGGTACAAAATAACGCGTAACTTTTCGACCGGTGTTTGCGCAAAAAAAATCCGGGGGCGAAATAAGTATAAGTAGAAAGGCGAGCGGGCTGCTTTGTTGCATCTCGTTTAAATAATTTATTGGAAACAATTGCAGGAAATAATTATCTATCGGCGCAAACAAAAAGTTGCTGTGCTGGAAGTTACTCTCCGCTGAATTTAAATTTATTTAGTTTGGATAACTCTTCCCGCACAATATTCAGTGGCCACGAAAATTTGTAGATAATTACTTCTGTTGATTCAGTGCTGAAACAACTATTTACTATACTATCCGCCTCGATAAATCTCCACAATAGGTTTTAAACACCAAATTATTTTATTAATTGTAAAATCTTGTATATTCTAGATTGTTGAAAAACATATTACCATATGAGTAAAAAAGTAAGTGAAGTTACAATTTTATAATTTTTTTACAAGTTGACAATTTCTTTTACAAGTGTACAATTTCTCTTACAAGTTTACTTTTTTTTTTAAGTGGAGTAATATATTTTTTATTTCGTAATTTGAAAGGCCATTAAATTATACGTATGATTCATTGGAACATTAAAACTCTAAAGCAAATAGTTAAGGATATATTCAAGTTCATCTACAAGGTCAACTACAAAATATGGCAGGCTTGATTATCTTGAAATCTTGTATATTCTAGATTGTTAAAAACATATTGCCATATTATGAGTAAAAAGTAAGTAAAGTTAAATTTTCTAATTTTTTTACAAGTTCACAATTTCCTTTACAAGTTTACAATTTCTTTTACAAGTTTACTTTTTTAAATGTGGAGTAATATATTTTCTATTCCATAATTTGAAAGGCCATTAAATTATACGTATGATTTATTGGAACATTAAAGCTCTAAAGCGAATAGTTAAGGAGATATTCAAGTTCAACTACAAGGTCAACTACAAAATAAGACAGGCTTGATTATCTTGAAATCTTGTATATTCTAGATTGTTGAAAAATATATTACCTTATTATGAGTAAAAAGTAAGTAAAGTTACAATTTTATAATTTTTTTACAAGTTCACAATTTCCTTTACAAGTTTACAATTTCTTTTACAAGTTTACTTTTTTAAATGTGGAGTAATATATTTTCTATTCCATAATTTGAAAGGCCATTAAATTATACGTATGATTTATTGGAACATTAAAGCTCTAAAGCAAATAGTTAAGGAAATATTCAAGGTTAACTACAAGGTCAACTACAAAATAAGACAGGCTTGATTATCTTGAAATCTTGTATATTCTAGATTGTTGAAAAATATATTACCTTATTATGAGTAAAAAGTAAGTAAAGTTACAATTTTCTAATTTTTTTACAAGTTCACAATTTCCTTTACAAGTTTACAATTTCTTTTACAAGTTTACTTTTTTAAATGTGGAGTAATATATTTTCTATTCCATAATTTGAAAGGCCATTAAATTATACGTATGATTTATTGGAACATTAAAGCTCTAAAGCGAATAGTTAAGGAGATATTCAAGTTCAACTACAAGGTCAACTACAAAATAAGACAGGCTTGATTATCTTGAAATCTTGTATATTCTAGATTGTTGAAAAATATATTACCTTATTATGAGTAAAAAGTAAGTAAAGTTACAATTTTATAATTTTTTTACAAGTTCACAATTTCCTTTACAAGTTTACAATTTCTTTTACAAGTTTACTTTTTTAAATGTGGAGTAATATATTTTCTATTCCATAATTTGAAAGGCCATTAAATTATACGTATGATTTATTGGAACATTAAAGCTCTAAAGCGAATAGTTAAGGAGATATTCAAGTTCAACTACAAGGTCAAGTACAAAATAAGACAGGCTTGATTATCTTGAAATCTTGTATATTCTAGATTGTTGAAAAATATATTACCTTATTATGAGTAAAAAGTAAGTAAAGTTACAATTTTATAATTTTTTTACAAGTTCACAATTTCCTTTACAAGTTTACAATTTCTTTTACAAGTTTACTTTTTTAAATGTGGAGTAATATATTTTCTATTCCATAATTTGAAAGGCCATTAAATTATACGTATAATTCATTGGAACATTAAAGCTCTAAAGCAAATAGTTAAGAAGATATTCAAGTTCAACTACAAGGTCAACTACAAAATAAGGCAGACTTGATTACCTTGAAATCTTGTATATTCTAGATTGTTGAAAAATACATTACCATATTATGAGTAAAAAGTTACAATTTTATAATTTTTTTTTACAAGTTGACAATTTCTTTTACAAGTCTACAATTTCTTTTACAAGTTTACTTTTCCTTACAAGTTGACAAAATTTCAAATAATACGGGAATACCGCCATTGTTTTGTTTCATTTACAGCCTACTATTTGGCGAGTTAATATGCTGTGTCTTTTTAGTTTTGTTGAAAGGAAAGTAATTACGACTGGCTTTTCACGATTAATATCAAAGCTCGCAAGTTTTTCACAGCTAGATCTGACAAATATTGCTAGTCCAAATCACTAGTTTAATAGCTGGTTAAAATCCTGGATGCGAAAACAGACAGAGACAAAACATTTGTTTACTGGCATAAATTCAGTATTTTCGTTTGATATACTCGCCGGTCGATTGATTTTGATCAATGTAATAAATAAACATATGTATGCATGGCAAATAAACAGAATGTAAATTGGAAAACATGGAACAACAAGTTATTAATATTTCTGGTAATATAAATTCCATAGCTCGTATAATGATAAACAGAAAATCCAGATGAAGGTTTATTGTTCTTCGACTTGGTCTCCAAAAAAATTTAAGTCTGATGTAGGTAACAAAAATCGCCTCATCAAAATAATATTTTGAAGTTAAAAAAAGTTAAAATTGCCCAGCAGTTAAATATTCTATCCTCTCACAGGGAGGAGGCCGCCCCTCGCCCCCCCCGGTGGTAACCGCCACAGGGTCAATATCTGTTCCGACCCACGTCACAGGTTTCAGTGTGTGCCTCGTGCCAATATTTAAAAACATATACGTTTCACAAAAGAAAAAAGTTATTAAATGTAATAAAATTAAAAGCAAATTTATTAAAGCAATTTATACCCGAAAATTCTTTTCAGCGCAGGGAACAGTCAATCACTGGCGAGTATATTAAAATATATCCGAATTTCGCCGTGCAAAGCGTAACGGAATTAAAGCCGTAGGCAGAATTTTGCGTGCCGACCTTTCCGAACACGTAATTACTAATTACGCGCAAAATTCGAGAATATACCGGATGCGCCGGGTGTAATCGTTGAAATACCTCTAACTTGATCCCTGTGACATAATCTTGTACTCAGTTTTACTTAAGAGATGAAACTGCAGCTGAATGTTACACCTTAGACGTGCTTAGTCAATTATTTCGACCCAGTCAGTGTACATTTCCCGAGTAATGCAACTCAAGTAAACCGAAGCATCACCACTATCTCGGGCCAAGCGGTAACAAAATGTCCTTGCATATCAATACTTGAGTTAACTATATCAAGTCTCCTATTCAAAAGACAATTCCATGACACTCACATCTCATCGATATTTATTATTTAACAATTTCCGACCGTGACTAACGTCACGATACATTAATTAGACAGCGCCACGCTCTCCAAGGCGATACTTTAAAACATCAGCTCTATGCCACAGATAACCTACGACTAAATTCGACAGAAATTCTGTACTATCATCTGACAGTTCGAAAAGCACAAATATAAACAAAAGAATGTTCCAAATATTCAATATATCTTACCGATTTAATTTCGTAAAACTTAACTTGTAATAATAAATCAAAAAATAGAATTCAAAAATAAAAAAATCATTGTATCCCTAAAATCCTCATATCTCTACATTTATTGGCGCCCAACGTGGGGCTCGAAAGAAAAAAGGGGCCCAAATAAAAGAAAAACCAAAATTAATAAATAAAAATAAAATCCTCATATCATTACAATATATTTCCTTTTCTTAAATCTTCTTCCAATTATTCTTTCTCAAACAAAGTGCATTCTTGACCGTCCAATATAATGTCTAATACACTTTCCCAAAAACCAGCCCCTTAATCACCGATGCGACAAGGCCTTCCATGTAAATAAATAAGGGCCTAATGTCGCATATTGAAGTGCAGGTTTTCGTTGTATCTGTGTATTAAATTTTCCATGTTTACAAATGTGCCACCGACAAAGCCCCGGGATATTGATAAAGAATATTGATATACCATAAAGCGCCTTTCTATGAGAAAGAAAGAGCGAATAGGAAAAAGTATCGAAATAGGTAAAATGATTAAATATTCGACCAGATAAACGGAGGTCTACAAGAACCGAGACATAAATAACGTTCGTTGAAATCTAGATGACCGTCTGCATGTTGAAAGGAAGTCACAGTCTCCTTTTGAGAACCACCTTTGCGTTCGATAACGGCCAGCGCTATCGGCAACGTCCATTGATCTCATCGAAGCAATATACTTAGGGTTGGTTGGTAGTCGCACAATAATAGGTATTGTAACATTCAAAAACGATCCTTCAGTATTCCCAGGAGCACCCTAGCTACTGGCAATAACACGTCTATCGGTTCATATGCGAACAAATGTGGCCCACCACAATCGCGAACTAGCCATTATTTTTCCAATGATTCACTAAAACATTTCACTTCTAAAAGGATTTCCACGATGCTCGCACAGGCGACAATTTAATATACTTTACTGTTATGGCCTACAGGTAGTTTTTCGGATTTATTGTATATGAAAGAAGGTTTTTTTAAGGCGTTCCCTCTCCGATAACGATTGAAACAAATCGCTACGTGACTTGAGAAGCAACGAGGAACGGGCTTTTTCTATCGCCTTCTGTGTCTCCCAAATTTTAGATTAATGTGTCACAACTTACTTTCCCGACAGCAGAGATTTGAGCGAGCAGAGTGTGAAATTTTTACATGCAAACTGTATTCGTAGACGTAATAAAGTGGCTATCTGCCCGCTATTAACACCGGCCCGAAACCTAGCAGTCGCAATAAAATTTTATTGTCAAGGGATTATCGGGCAGATGGGGCTATTGAGCCGAGGACCGTACTTACAATTTTCTAAGACGTTTAGGCTTGTGGGTATTTGGGTGAATGGGAAAATAATTTGCAACGAACATCGTCATTTTGATTTCATTAGGGAGTATAAAATTTCTACATAGACTAATTCTAATGATGAAACATTTGCTAGTTCGAAACGTCGGCTCTTCTGCGCTAAAAACAGTGTGTTGTTTTAATTACGTAAATCTACGTATAATGCATACAATTTCAATAAAATGTAGGTATTTAAATTCACTTTACCGGCCTCTGAGCAGCTTCTATGAATCTGTAGCCAAGTGTTGCAAATGCAGTTCCATACATCCTTCATTTCGTAAAAGGATTTCCTAGAAAGGCATACTTATTAATATTAATAATATTAAAATTAATATTCCCAAAGGATATAAACTATAAACACCAAAATTATCAAGTGGTCTAAAGGAAACGAAAGACTCTTATGTAAATGCTGATTAAAGTAACGAGGTTTTGAAAGGAATCATGAAAAATAATCTTAATCGATTCGTAGTATTTGAACTGAAAATAAATTATGCATGTGGTTGTTGTAGTAGTAGAGTTGAGGGAGGCTAGAGTCTAAGAAGTAGGTCACAGGTGAGCCATTTTTACTTACCCTTCGCCGCCCCCTTAAATCTTCTAATGAAGAACATTCGCCCTCTCTTAAACCTCATCGATCTTTCTATGAAGACCTTCTCTTGAGATCTCCTCGACCTTCTAATGAAGACATTAGCTCTCTCTTCAAACCTCCTCGACCTTCTAATGATGACACTTGATCTCTCTTCAAACCTCCTCGTCCTTTTAATGAAGAGACTCCTAATGAAGACACTTGTTCCCTTTTCAAATCAACTCGACTTTCTAATGAAGGCACTATCTCTCTTTAAACCTCTTCGACTTTCTAATGAAGACACTTGATCTGTCTTCAAACCTCCTCGACCTTTTAATGAAGAGACTCATAAAGTCTTCTCGACCTATTGAAGGCACTTGTTCTCTTTTCAAATCTCCTCGACTTTCTAATGAAGGCAATATCTCTCTTTAAACCTCTTCGACCTTCTAATGAAGACACCTGATCTCTATTCAAACCAACTCGACCTTTTAATGAAGAGACTCTTAAAGTTTTCTCGACCTAATGGATACACTTGTTCCCTTTTCAAATCTCCTTGACTTTCTAATGAAGACACTATCTTTCTTTAAACCTCTTCGATCTTCTAATGAAGACACTTGATCCCTCTTCAAATCTTCTCGACCTTCTAATAAGGGCATTTTCCAGTCCAAATCTCCTGGGCCTTCTAATGAAGAGACTTGCTGTTTCTTCTAACCTTCTCTCTCTTATTAAGAAGACACTCCTAAAGCCTGCTCAAACCTCATCGGCTTTCTAATGAAGACATTTGCTCTTTCTTCAACAAATCTCCACGACTTTCTAACGAAGACACTCTCTTTCAAACGTCATCGACCTTCTAATGATGATATTGAGTTTCTTACAACTTTAACGACCTTTTAATGAAGACACTTGCTCTCCCTTAAAGCCTCTTAGAAGACACTTGCTGTGTGTTCAAACCTTCTCGACCATTTAATGAAGACACTCTTAAAACTTTCTCTAACTAATAAAGACATGTATTCTCTCTTAAAATTTCCTTGACTTTCTAATGTAGACACTAGCTTTCTCATCAAACCTCTTGGAGCTTCTAAAATGAAGACTCTAGCTCTCTCTTTAAACCTCTTCGATCTTCTAATGAAGACACTTGATCTCTCTTCAAACTTCCTCGACCCTTTAATGAATATACTTTTAAAATCTTCTCTACCTAATGAAGATTTGTTCCCTTTTCAAATCTCCTTGACTTTCTAATGAAGACACTATCTCTCTTTAAACCTCTTCGATCTTCTAATGAAGACACTCGCTTTTTCTTTAAACCTCTTCGACCTTCTAAAATGAAGACACTAGCTCTCTCTTCAAACCTCTTCGACCTTCTAATGAAGACACTTGATCTCTTTTCTAACCTCATCGACCTTTTAATAAAGAGACTCTTAAAATCTTCTCGACCTAATGAAGACACTTGTTCCCTTTTAAAATCTCCTCGACTTTCTAATGAAGACACTATCTCTCTTTAAACCTCTTCGATCTTCTAATGAAGACACTTGATCCCTCTTCAAATCTCCTCGACCTTCTAATACGGGCATGTTCCCCAGTCCAAACCTCCTGGACCTTCTAATGAAGAGACTTGCTGTTTGTTCTAACCTTCTCTCTCTTATAAAGAAGACACTCCTAAAGCCTGCTCAAACCTCATCGGCTTTCTAATGAAGACATTTGCTCTTTCTTCAACAAATCTCCACGACTTTCTAACAAAGACACTCTCTTTCAAACATCATCGACCTTCTAATGAAGACATTGAGTTTCTTACAACTTCAACGACCTTTTAATGAAGACGCTTGCTCTCCCTTAAAGCCTCTTAGAAGACACTTGCTGTCTGTTCAAACCTTCTCGACCATTTAATGAAGACACTCTTAAGACTTTCTCTAACTAATAAAGACATGTATTCACTCTTAAAATTTCCTTGACTTTCTAATGTAGACACTAGCTTTCTCTTCAAACCTCTTGGAGCTTCTAAAATGAAGACACTAGCTCTCTATTTAAACCTCTTCGACCATCTAATGAAGACACTTGATCTCTCTTCAAACTTCCTCGACCCTTTAATGAAGATACTTTTAAAATCTTCTCTACCTAATGAAGATTTGTTCCCTTTTCAAATCTCCTTGACTTTCTAATGAAGACACTATCTCTCTTTAAACCTCTTCGATCTTCTAATGAAGACACTCGCTTTTTCTTTAAACCTCTTCGACCTTCTAAAATGAAGACACTAGCTCTCTCTTCAAACCTCTTCGACCTTCTAATGAAGACACTTGATCTCTTTTCTAACCTCATCGACCTTTTAATAAAGAGACTCTTAAAATCTTCTCGACCTAATGAAGACACTTGTTCCCTTTTAAAATCTCCTCGACTTTCTAATGAAGACACTATCTCTCTTTAAACCTCTTCGATCTTCTAATGAAGACACTTGATCCCTCTTCAAATCTCCTCGACCTTCTAATAAGGGCATGTTCCCCAGTCCAAACCTCCTGGACCTTCTAATGAAGAGACTTGCTGTTTGTTCTAACCTTCTCTCTCTTATAAAGAAGACACTCCTAAAGCCTGCTCAAACCTCATCGGCTTTCTAATGAAGACATTTGCTCTTTCTTCAACAAATCTCCACGACTTTCTAACGAAGACACTCTATTTCAAACATCATCGACCTTCTAATGAAGACATTGAGTTTCTTACAACTTCAACGACCTTTTAATGAAGACGCTTGCTCTCCCTTAAAGCCTCTTAGAAGACACTTGCTGTCTGTTCAAACCTTCTCGACCATTTAATGAAGACACTCTTAAAACTTTCTCTAACTAATAAAGACATGTATTCACTCTTAAAATTTCCTTGACTTTCTAATGTAGACACTAGCTTTCTCTTTAAACCTCTTGGAGCTTCTAAAACGAAGACACTAGCTCTCTATTTAAACCTCTTCGACCATCTAATGAAGACACTTGATCTCTCTTCAAACTTCCTCGACCCTTTAATGAAGATACTTTTAAAATCTTCTCTACCTAATGAAGATTTGTTCCCTTTTCAAATCTCCTTGACTTTCTAATGAAGACACTATCTCTCTTTAAACCTCTTCGACCTTCTAATGAAGACACTAGCTTTTTCTTTAAACCTCTTCGACCTTCTAAAATGAAGACACTAGCTCTCTCTTCAAACCTCTTCGACCTTCTAATGAAGACACTTGATCTCTTTTCTAACCTCATCGACCTTTTAATAAAGAGACTCTTAAAATCTTCTCGACCTAATGAAGACACTTGTTCCCTTTTCAAATCTCCTCGACTTTCTAATGAAGACACTATCTTTCTTTTAACCTCTTCGACCTTCTAATGAAGACACTAACTCTCTCTGCAAACCTCTTCGACTTTCTAATGAAGATACTTGATCTCTCCTAGACCTTCTAATAAGTTCATTTCCCCAGTCCAAATCTCCTGGACCTTCTAATGAAGAAACTTGCTGTTTCTTCTAACCTTCTCTCTCTTATAATGAAGACACTCCTGAAGCCTGCTCAAACCTCGTCGGCTTTCTAATGAAGACATTTGCTCTTTCTTCAAATCTCCTCGACTTTCTAACGAAGACACTTGTTCTCTTTCAAACCTCTTCGACATTCTAATGAAGACATTGGGTCTCCTAAAACTTCATCGACCTTTCAATGAAGACACTTGCTGTTCCTTAAGACCTCTTAGACCTTCTAATGAAGACACTTGCTCTCTGTTTAAACCTTCTCAGCCATTTAATAAAGACACGCTTAAAAACTTTCTCGACCTAATAAAGACATTTGTTTTCCTCAACCTTCTATTGAAGACAACTAGCTCTCTCTTTAAACCTCTTCGACCTTCTAATGAAGACACTTGCTCTCTCTTGCTCTGCTTAACAAAATATTCTGGCAAATTCACTGAATAAAAATACAGCGTTGCCTGTGCAATACTAAACTGAAAAGTATCCTCCCCAGTTATTTAGCCCGTGAATTGCATTGCAAATTTAAAAATAGAATTTTCATTAGGCTTCGTCCATTATATTTCGATATATAAGTTGTTCCGCGTTGAAGCCACACGCTCTAAATTTAAAACAAAAATTCCCCGATGACCCTCCGGGCATTGGAAATGGTAAGACACTTGATCTCTTTTCTAACCTCATCGACCTTTTAATAAAGAGACTCTTAAAATCTTCTCGACCTAATGAAGACACTTGTTCCCTTTTAAAATCTCCTCGACTTTCTAATGAAGACACTATCTCTCTTTAAACCTCTTCGATCTTCTAATGAAGACACTTGATCCCTCTTCAAATCTCCTCGACCTTCTAATACGGGCATGTTCCCCAGTCCAAACCTCCTGGACCTTCTAATGAAGAGACTTGCTGTTTGTTCTAACCTTCTCTCTCTTATAAAGAAGACACTCCTAAAGCCTGCTCAAACCTCATCGGCTTTCTAATGAAGACATTTGCTCTTTCTTCAACAAATCTCCACGACTTTCTAACAAAGACACTCTCTTTCAAACATCATCGACCTTCTAATGAAGACATTGAGTTTCTTACAACTTCAACGACCTTTTAATGAAGACGCTTGCTCTCCCTTAAAGCCTCTTAGAAGACACTTGCTGTCTGTTCAAACCTTCTCGACCATTTAATGAAGACACTCTTAAGACTTTCTCTAACTAATAAAGACATGTATTCACTCTTAAAATTTCCTTGACTTTCTAATGTAGACACTAGCTTTCTCTTCAAACCTCTTGGAGCTTCTAAAATGAAGACACTAGCTCTCTATTTAAACCTCTTCGACCATCTAATGAAGACACTTGATCTCTCTTCAAACTTCCTCGACCCTTTAATGAAGATACTTTTAAAATCTTCTCTACCTAATGAAGATTTGTTCCCTTTTCAAATCTCCTTGACTTTCTAATGAAGACACTATCTCTCTTTAAACCTCTTCGATCTTCTAATGAAGACACTCGCTTTTTCTTTAAACCTCTTCGACCTTCTAAAATGAAGACACTAGCTCTCTCTTCAAACCTCTTCGACCTTCTAATGAAGACACTTGATCTCTTTTCTAACCTCATCGACCTTTTAATAAAGAGACTCTTAAAATCTTCTCGACCTAATGAAGACACTTGTTCCCTTTTAAAATCTCCTCGACTTTCTAATGAAGACACTATCTCTCTTTAAACCTCTTCGATCTTCTAATGAAGACACTTGATCCCTCTTCAAATCTCCTCGACCTTCTAATAAGGGCATGTTCCCCAGTCCAAACCTCCTGGACCTTCTAATGAAGAGACTTGCTGTTTGTTCTAACCTTCTCTCTCTTATAAAGAAGACACTCCTAAAGCCTGCTCAAACCTCATCGGCTTTCTAATGAAGACATTTGCTCTTTCTTCAACAAATCTCCACGACTTTCTAACGAAGACACTCTATTTCAAACATCATCGACCTTCTAATGAAGACATTGAGTTTCTTACAACTTCAACGACCTTTTAATGAAGACGCTTGCTCTCCCTTAAAGCCTCTTAGAAGACACTTGCTGTCTGTTCAAACCTTCTCGACCATTTAATGAAGACACTCTTAAAACTTTCTCTAACTAATAAAGACATGTATTCACTCTTAAAATTTCCTTGACTTTCTAATGTAGACACTAGCTTTCTCTTTAAACCTCTTGGAGCTTCTAAAACGAAGACACTAGCTCTCTATTTAAACCTCTTCGACCATCTAATGAAGACACTTGATCTCTCTTCAAACTTCCTCGACCCTTTAATGAAGATACTTTTAAAATCTTCTCTACCTAATGAAGATTTGTTCCCTTTTCAAATCTCCTTGACTTTCTAATGAAGACACTATCTCTCTTTAAACCTCTTCGACCTTCTAATGAAGACACTAGCTTTTTCTTTAAACCTCTTCGACCTTCTAAAATGAAGACACTAGCTCTCTCTTCAAACCTCTTCGACCTTCTAATGAAGACACTTGATCTCTTTTCTAACCTCATCGACCTTTTAATAAAGAGACTCTTAAAATCTTCTCGACCTAATGAAGACACTTGTTCCCTTTTCAAATCTCCTCGACTTTCTAATGAAGACACTATCTTTCTTTTAACCTCTTCGACCTTCTAATGAAGACACTAACTCTCTCTGCAAACCTCTTCGACTTTCTAATGAAGATACTTGATCTCTCCTAGACCTTCTAATAAGTTCATTTCCCCAGTCCAAATCTCCTGGACCTTCTAATGAAGAAACTTGCTGTTTCTTCTAACCTTCTCTCTCTTATAATGAAGACACTCCTGAAGCCTGCTCAAACCTCGTCGGCTTTCTAATGAAGACATTTTTGCTCTTTCTTCAAATCTCCTCGACTTTCTAACGAAGACACTTGTTCTCTTTCAAACCTCTTCGACATTCTAATGAAGACATTGGGTCTCCTAAAACTTCATCGACCTTTCAATGAAGACACTTGCTGTTCCTTAAGACCTCTTAGACCTTCTAATGAAGACACTTGCTCTCTGTTTAAACCTTCTCAGCCATTTAATAAAGACACGCTTAAAAACTTTCTCGACCTAATAAAGACATTTGTTTTCCTCAACCTTCTATTGAAGACAACTAGCTCTCTCTTTAAACCTCTTCGACCTTCTAATGAAGACACTTGCTCTCTCTTGCTCTGCTTAACAAAATATTCTGGCAAATTCACTGAATAAAAATACAGCGTTGCCTGTGCAATACTAAACTGAAAAGTATCCTCCCCAGTTATTTAGCCCGTGAATTGCATTGCAAATTTAAAAATAGAATTTTCATTAGGCTTCGTCCATTATATTTCGATATATAAGTTGTTCCGCGTTGAAGCCACACGCTCTAAATTTAAAACAAAAATTCCCCGATGACCCTCCGGGCATTGGAAATGGTAATTCCGGCAATAAAAAGCGTTTGAAGAAATGCTGACTCTCTCGATCAGCCGCCATCACTACTAAATCAATCGTTACAGTTTAGTTTGCAATGTTCAATGATGGCGAATTAAACGACTAGTGCACGAAGGCTGACAATAATGTCACATGTTGACAGAATTTGATCCGGGCTAATAAAAATAGATAGGTTTGTTATTATTTAGCCCAATAGCTGCTGAAATGTAGCGATAAAATCGTGACAGAAAATTTGGACGAGCGTTTGATTATTGGTTTATTCGAGGAGAAATATTTTTAAAATCTGGTGTGAAACAAAATATTAAACGGTTATTGTGATTTCCTGATTTGGTTTTCAAACGCACTTCCTAGGCATTAGACTTAAATGAATGCAGTCAAGCTAAATAAAAAAATCGAGTCTAGCTCAAGCTTATATAGGATGTGCAACAAGTTTAAATTCCGGTAGTCTACCAACTATTCTTCTTCTTTTATAATATAAAAGTCCATTGCAGTATTAAAGATATTCCCAATAATTGTAAAAAGCACATTACGCAACGGCTTACGAGAAAGTTAAGTTTGGAATAGGTCGATTAGTAAAACTAAGTTTAAAGATTCGTGTTAAATGGATACAAACGGAAATAAAGTCTCTTCAAATTAGGGTAATTCACCGGAATTTGTTGGAGGGATAATTTGGTTCAAATTATTTATATGCATATTCGCCGAGTATTTGCAGGGGTGCAGGATTGGACTCAGCACATACTAAAACGATGAAAAGAACCTTCTGAGAGGTGTTATTATTTCTGACAAATGTTATTATTAATATTTACGTGGCAATGAAAGCATCTTCTGACAAATGCTATTTATATTTACGTCAGAATGAAAAGAATATTTAAATAAGTGTTATAATAATTTACATTTCCGTCAGAATAAAACTGGTCATTTGAGAAGTGTTATTATGTCTGACAAGTGTTATTAGTTATATTTACTTCAAAATAGCAATGACTTTAGCGCAAGTGTAATTACTTATATTTGTAACAGGATGAGGAGAATCTTCTGAGAAGTGTTTTAATTTCTGAGAAGTGTTATTATTCCTGACAAGTGTTATTAGTTAAATTTACGTTACAATGAATTTGATTTCGTGACAAGTGCAAGAGAATTTTTAGATAAGCGTTATAATACATCGGTATATGAACTATCTTCTGAGAAGTGTTATTATGTCTGACAAGTGTTATTAGTTATATTTTTACGTCAAAATAGCAACGATTTCGTGACAAGTGTTAGTACTTATATTTATATCAGAACGAAAAGAATCTTTTGAGAAGTGTTTTAATTTCTGACAAGTTATTGAGAAGTGTTATTATTCCTGACAAGTGTTAATTAGTTAAATTTACGTTACAATAAATTTGATTTCGTGACAAGTGTAATTATTTATATTTACATCAGGACAAAAATAATCTTGTGTTAATTCCTGACAGGTGTTATTATTAATATTTACGTCTGACAATTGACAAATTTAAATTTACGTCAGAAAGAAAAAGGATCTTCTGGTAAGTGATATTTTCTGGCAAGTAAAACAACCAAATACAAAAGTCATAATCCAATGTCCGTTTCTATCCTTTAACAACGTCTCAAAGGATACAAATTTTTAATGCCATACATAAAAACTGCACGACTTGAGCGTGTATATCGCAAAGGACTCAGATATAAGGTGCTGGTAAATGAAACAGTTTTACTACATAAATTATGCTGGATCCAAATATGGACAGTAAAATAAAAACTTTATGCATATGCAGTTCGGTCGATGGTCGTCGTGGCATTCTTGAGGTCAACTATTTTCATCACAGAAAGCAATATTTTATACGTTAAATAGTAGAAGCTCCAGCACGATACATCGATATTTGTATTGGTATAAATACAGGGCGAGTTTTAAATGAGTAGTTTTTATTTCCAAAGATTCAATTCAAGTTAATTTAATTTTAAGCATTCTAACAGACATGAATCGATCTGTTGCTGTTTCAGTCCTGCTCTGCAACCAGGACTGCGTTGGAACGACTCTAATTTAATTATAATATATTTTAGTGATGCTCTGCAAGTGTGCTCCAGAATAATAGTCGCAATTAATTAAATAAATTAACAACTAAAAAATTTAGTGCTTTCAGTGGGTAGGTACTAACTTCCTCTTGCTTAGCGAATTTTATTTAACCTGGGAAATATGCTGTTCAAATTATTTCACACTTCTCAGTTTTATTTTACGATAATTATCACGTGACTTGAATTTTAAATTGTCGAAATAAAAGAATCTTCTGACAAGTGTTATTATTTATATTTATGTCAGAATAAAAATAATCTTTTGGCAAGTGTTATTATTTATATTTGCATCAGGACGAAATCGATCTTCTGATAAGTATTATTAGTTATATAAAATAATAAATGGGATCATCTGAGAAGTGTTATTATTTCTGACAAGTGTTATTATTTATATTTACGTCAGAATTAAAAGTATTTCGTGACAAGTGTAACTACTTATATGTCCAAGAAAAAAGGCTCTTCTGACAAGTGTTATTAATAATTATATTTACGTCAGAATAAAAACGACTTTCTGACAAATATTATTATTTATATTTGTCAGAAGAAAAAGAATATTTTGGCAAGTGTTATTATTTCTGACAAGCGTAATTATGTACTTATATTTGTGAGAAAATGAAAACGATCCTCTGACAAGTGTTATTAATTATATTTACGTCAGGATGAAAATGAGTCTCTGACAAGTGTTATGAATTTACGTCAGAATGAAAACGATCCTCTGACAAGCGTTATTAATTATATTTGGGTCAAAATGAAAACGATCCTCTGACAAGTGTTATTAATTATATTTACGTCAGAATGAAAACGATCTTCTGACAAGTGTTATTAATTATATTTACGTCAGAATGAAAAGCATACTCTGACAAGTGTTATCAATTATATTTGCGCCAAAATGAAGATAATCTTCTGATGTATCTCCCTCACAAAATGAATTGTATTTATGTTTCTTCCATAACATCAACAGCAGATCGAAGTTGCGGCGCACACTGTGTATAAATTACTAATCATCCTGACCCATCGCTTATATGGCAGTTACGCATTAATAGACATTTTTCATGGGACTTTTATGTCATTATATCTTTCTTATACACGACAATATATCTGAAAGGCGTCTGAGGCATAACTATATTATATATTATATTCGATAAATTTGTTTAATATACCTTCACGAGCAACATTTTGATAATAACCCCATTCCGTTGTATTTACGACGGTTATACTCATGATTATGATGGTGCCTTAGCGCAGAGCTTAACATCCTATTTATAGTTGTTTACCAAATGAAAAATATACTTCGATGGGAACCGTTAACATGATAAATAAACTCGTATGAGGAAGAGAGGTATCAGAATGGCCGTAAATGTATCATCATTGATTTCGATGAAAGGAGCGTCGTCTCTCACGTGCGACTTCTATCCCATTACGGCTCGGCTAGATGCATGCATTTGAATGTTTGGATACCACGTAGAAACGTTCTCGCCACTTGTGATAATTTATTAAAATGTGCATCAAGTTGGAACAACGAGATTTTAGACGTCAGAAAATTCGCTTCTGCAGAGCAAGAAACAATAGTCATGGTGTGCGCATGCGCAGTTATGTGGATCAACAGATGATTTTCGTGTAAAATTTTTTTAAAGTACTTTACTCAAAAGAAACCAATCCTTCCACATATTCTGCTGACTCTGCTGGGAATTTGAAAACCCAGTTAAAGTTTTAGTTTTGACAAAAGTATTGTCTGACAAGTGTTATTTATATTTAGAATCAGAATAAAAAGGATGCTTGAGAGGTGTTATTATTTCTGACAATTGTTATTATTTACATTTACGTCAAAATTTAAAGCATCTCCTGACAAGTATTATTTCTATTCAGGTCAGAATAAAAACGATCTTATTAGAGGTGTTATTATTTCTGACAAGTGTTATTATTTATATTAACGTCTAAATTTAAAGCATATTTTGACAAGTTAGATAAAAACGATTTTCAAAGAAGCGTTATCATATCTGACAAATGTTAAGAATTATATTTGCGTCAGAATAAAAACGTTTTCGTGATAAGTGTAATTACTTATATTTACATTAGAATATAAAGAATCTTCTTAGATCATAATAAAAAGCATTTTCTGACAAGTGTTATTTATATTTAGAATCAGAATAAATATGATCTTTTGCGGGGTGTTATTATTTCTGACAAGTGTTATTATTTATATTTACGTCAAAATTTAAAGCACCTTCTGACAAGTTAGAATAATAGCGATTTTCAGAGAAGCGTTATTATTTCTGACAAATGTTAAAAATTATATTAGCGTCAGAATAAAAACGTTTTCGTGATAAGTGTAATTACTTATATTTACATTAGAATATAAAGAATCTTCTTAGATCATAATAAAAAGCATTTTCTGACAAGTGTTATTTATATTTAGAATCAGAATAAATATGATCTTTTGCGGGGTGTTATTATTTCTGACAAGTGTTATTATTTATATTTACGTCAAAATTTAAAGCACCTTCTGACAAGTTAGAATAATAGCGATTTTCAGAGAAGCGTTATTATTTCTGACAAATGTTAAAAATTATATTAGCGTCAGAATAAAAACGTTTTCGTGATAAGTGTAATTACTTATATTTACATTAGAATATAAAGAATCTTCTTAGATCAAAATGAAAAGCATTTTCTGACAAGTGTTATTTATATTTAGAATCAGAATAAAAATGATCTTTTGAGGGGTGTTATTATTTCTGACAAGTGTTATTATTTATATTTACGCCAAAATTTAAAGCACCTTCTGACAAGTTGGAATAATAGCGATTTTCAGAGAAGCGTTATTATTTCTGACAAATGTTAAAAATTATATTAGCGTCAGAATAAAAACGTTTTCGTGATAAGTGTAATTACTTATATTTACATTAGAATATTAAGAATCTTCTTAGATCAAAATGAAAAGCATTTTCTGACAAGTGTTATTTATATTTAGAATCAGAATAAATATGATCTTTTGCGGGGTGTTATTATTTCTGACAAGTGTTATTATTTATATTTACGTCAAAATTTAAAGCACCTTCTGACAAGTTAGAATAATAGCGATTTTCAGAGAAGCGTTATTATTTCTGACAAATGTTAAAAATTATATTAGCGTCAGAATAAAAACGTTTTCGTGATAAGTGTAATTACTTATATTTACATTAGAATATTAAGAATCTTCTTAGATCAAAATGAAAAGCATTTTCTGACAAGTGTTATTTATATTTAGAATTAGAATAAATGTGATCTTTTGAGAGGTGTTATTATTTCTGACAAGTGTTATTATTTATATTTACGTCAAAATTTAAAGCACCTTCTGACAAGTTAGAATAATAGCGATTTTCAGAGAAGCGTTATTATTTCTGACAAATGTTAATAATTATATTAGCGGCAGAATAAAAACGTTTTCGTGATAAGTGTAATTACTTATATTTACATTAGAATATAAAGAATCTTCTTAGATCAAAATGAAAAGCATTTTCTGACAAGTGTTATTTATATTTAGAATCAGAATAAATGTGATCTTTTGAGGGGTGTTATTATTTCTGACAAGTGTTATTATTTATATTTACGTCAAAATTTAAAGCACCTTCTGACAAGTTAGAATAAAAGCGATTTTCAGAGATGCGTTATTATTTCTGACAAATGTTAATAATTATATTAGCGTCAGAATAAAAACGTTTTCGTGATAAGTGTAATTACTTATATTTACATTAGAATATAAAGAATCTTCTTAGATCAAAATGAAAAACATTTTCTGACAACTGTTATTTATATTTATGTCAGAACAAAAACGATCTTCTAAGGAGCGTTCTGAATTCGTACAAATAATGTTATATTTACGTCAGAATAAAATAATTTCATGAGAAGTGTAATTACTTGTATTTACATTAGAGAGAGGTGTTATTATTTCTGACAATTGTTATTATTTATATTTACGTCAAAATTTAAAGCATCTTCTTACAAGTGTTATTTATTCAACATTCAATAATGAACCCTGTTGTATACAATATTGTGGAGACCTCACACGGAAGAGATTACTTCTGATTTAAGGAGCGTATAATTTTAAAACCATGAAGGTGCCGTTTCAGTTCCATTTTATCGGGGAGATTTCGCAATCTTCAAGTGTTAGCAGAATTACAAATGTGAGTAGAGTCATAAAGAGAGGCGTTCTTGGACTACTGATATCGGCCAGATGCATCCCCGTGCTGGATGACTAAAACATTGTCGATGCTAGATGGCAAATGCCCCAATTTGTCACTTCCGCGTTTGCAACCACTGGATTTGTACTATTCTCGAGGCATCGCACTTCTTACTGGAACGAAATCAATAACGATTTACTTTGTATTAAAGTCATATTATTAAAGGTGAATAAACTGCTTACAGATATTGGAGCCAAGAGAGTTAGGGAAGGAATTACAAAACGTATACCGGGTAATTTTGAACGTAGGGCTTTATACAAAACTCACATCATAATCTGCATTTGGGACAACAGGTACAACGTTCCCGTCACATTTGATCCGATCTGTAAGTTCCCCATTTGTCATCTCGAATGCGACAGCCCGAAGATTAAAATGTTTGTATATTCTTTTCACCCTTCCAAGCACAAACATTATCACGCCGGTCCTATTCTAATCTTAACTGATCCCTGGGATCCTCAAATGGCACTCTCAAATCCTATCTGCGCTCCGTTGTGGAGAGCCAATTTGTCGTGGCAAATAGACAACGATGTAAAACCCCTAATGGGAGTACAGCCGATATTATTCAGCATACGGGATGTGTTTGATCGTTTCTTGGACGCACTTGTCGGGTTAGAACAAATGCTTTAACAAAAGACGACACGTCTGAGAAGAGAGTGGCGTAGGTGTTATTTTCTGTGGCTAATGCTTGGGCCTAATAAATTGAGTTTCAAGGGAAAGTTCCAGTCCAGGTGCCAAAAATAACAACGGAACACTGATTTTTTATTTGTAACCTCAAATTTCAAATCGCAATTGGGGTTGTTTTAAGTCTGTTGTCACTTCAAGTCATACAGAAAATCACAAACATGTCAAATGATGAGGTTATAGGTCCTGTAGTTGAAAGGAACTATTTCTTGCGCCTTGCTGAAGATTCACTCGGTATATCTTCCTGACGCTACTAAACTTAAGTATTACCAATTTGTTAATATCTGAACAGATATCGGTTATTGCCTACTACACTACCACCGAGGGACATTTGCGTCCTTCCGCGCTTAAGAAAAAGTCCCCAGAATCCCCAGATAGCGCCCGCAAATCCTATCTACACTGGGGCAATTTGTCTCCCCCGACTGTACACCCTTCTAAAGTCTGACCGATAGATATTCTTGAACGAAACGAACCACGATATTGACGCTTTGGCGTTCAGCGAAATCTTAAACTTGCTTTATGTTTCAGTTTCCTCGTACCAAGGGGAAGTATTAAAGTTGTGGAAGATAACCCGCTCAGAAATGGGCGCCTATATGTGCATAGCATCGAACGGCGTACCCCCGACGGTTAGCAAGAGGATTACGGTCAATGTTCACTGTAAGTGCCCTATATATGTGTCCCCTAATCTCGCACATTCAATTTCATGCAACACGACTAACGCGAGGTTTTATTCGTGTCGGATTTCTTGTTAATGGCTTTGTTTTACGCGAATTTGTACATGTTAAGTGTTACATATTTAACCGGGCAAAATACATAAGGCTGGGGAAATTGGCGATTGCTCAACAGAAGTTAGTAGATATACTAGGTGCGTATGGCCCCAGTTTCAAGGCTACTCGCTCCCGATGGACATAGAGACCATCCTGAGTATAGCAAGAGGTGAATAGCTTCTGGGGATGGCGTTCTTCGGTTAATGCATTAGGTCTGATGCGCTGCTGCATCCTGGCCCTGGAGGCCTGAAGAAGAAGTTCAATGACCAGAAGCTTTTAGTTCTAAAATTAGCCGCCGCATTTACCGTGGTGGCGCTGCAGACGATGACGTCATAGCGATAAGCTTGAGGCTAATGTAAACAAAGAGAGCATAGGCGTACCCTAATAAAATTAATATAATTATACCCTCTTTTCAAGCAGGTACGCCTATGCTCTCTTTGTTTACATTAGCCTCAAGCTTATCGCTATGACGTCATCGTCTGCAGCGCCATCACGGTAAATGCGGCAGCTAATTTTAGAACTAAAAGCTTCTGGTCATTGAACTTCTTCTTCAGGCCTCCAGGGCCAGAATGCAGGATGCAGCAGCGCATCAGACCTAATGCATTAACCGAGGAACGCCATCCCCAGAAGCTATTCACCTCTTGCTATACTCAGGATGGTCTCTATGTCCATCGGGAGCGAGTGGCCTTGAAACTGGGGCCATACGCACCTAGTATATCTACTGAAGTTGCACCTCGGTTCGTAGCAACTCATGCCTTTGCTTTAAAATTCGATATCGTACAGTCTCTCTTCCACGAACAACAGAGTTATGGAATTCATTACCTAATAGTATTTTCCTGATTCCCGCTAGCCTTAGGTTTTTAAAATCAAGGGTCAGTGTGAAAAGGAACCAGCAATTGTTTGAGATCGATTTGCATTTTAAGGGGTGTTTTGCGATTTTCTTTTGTCTTCAAATATATTTGGACGGAAAAAAATTTTTTTTTTTTTAAATTGTTAATTATTAGTTTTACGTATCAGAACGAGTAACATTCCGTATATAGATCAGAGTGAGCCGAGCAAATTGGCGGCGAGGCCCGCAGGCTGCGAATTGCCGTTGTTCCTCCCCCTGATTTATTTCCCTGCCAAAACGAACATTCCGCAAATATGAAAATTCGCCGGCGTAACGAATCGTACACAACTAATGAAAACAATGCGGGAATAAGTAAATAAAATAAGTTTGTTGGCTGTTTCAGTTCACCCCGTCATCCACGTACCGAATCAACTAGTTGGAGCTCCCCTCGGCACCGACGTCACCCTCGACTGCAACGTGGAAGCCTACCCGAAATCCATCAACTACTGGGTTAGAGATACCGGTACGTCTAACTTCTATCTAATTTCGCACGCCTCTAACTAAATTAATTATTTAAATATATGCCACTTATAACCGAGTCGGATAATATGCAGCACATCAAGACGCGTCCCGGAAATCAGCGGATGCATTCTGCGAATACTTCCCAGCGTATCTGATTTTCCACCGCATCACGAGCGAATTAGTTCAAGTGGGGATTCGTTTGTTTTGTTTAAATTGGCTGGAGATCTGTTTATTTTTCAACAATCCCCTAGGGGTGGGACATATTAAATACCGTTTTAATATTATTCTTACATTTATTCGGGAATAAGATAAGTTCATACAAAACTGTCACACATTCAGCTGGGGATCGAACCCTGTCCTCGATGGACAGCGCAACTAAGCGTGCTTCTAATCCACTACGCTACCAATATATTTCTATTTTCTTCTGATGTCTCATAGAACTCAAACAATCTCCTGTTTGTATTAATAATAGTAGTAATATCTGGAAGTTCCCCGGTCGCAGTACATTAAACGAAGCTACTTGAAACTTCCGACCGTATCATATAGGGCTCAGATTTAAAGTTGAACTTCTGTAACTAAAACTAAAAATCAGAAAACTTTACTCAACAATGTGTAATAAATTTTCCGCCGAAGCGCACTAACTAACTGTTTATAAACGGATGCTCGCAATAGTCAATAACATATTTTGAAGCCTCATTTGTTCAGAACATATTTGTGGAAGTTTTTAATTCGAGGGCCAATTTTAACTTCGCACGGAAGTAAAATTACAAAACCGCTCATTTCGTACGTGCCGGTTAATTTCTGAAATTGTATGTTGAACAATATATAGATATTTTCCCAACTAGGGCATCATTTTTAATATTAAATTAATATTACACTTAGTATTAATATTAATGTCTCTTTCATAATTTAATATTAATGTTAATATCTTCAGATGGCAAACCGTAGTATTAATATTAAGATTAATGGCAATATTAATAATTAACATTAATATTATTCATGAATTATCGAGAGATGAATATTAATATTATTACATAATGTAATATTTAGGTATTGCAATATATCATCAGTAGTAGCAAGATGTGATATTTATAACCTCCTCAACGGCATTCATGACCAATCATCTGCAGGAGAATTTTAATATTAATATTACACTTAATATTAATATCAATGTTTATTTCAATATTCAATATTCTAATGTTATCTCCGGGAGCAAACCTTAGTATTAATATTAAGATTAATGTCAATATTAATATTTAACATTAATATTATTCATAAATTATTATATATTATATTATTGAGAAATTACTATTAATATTAACATAGAAACGTCACCAATAGCAGCAAGACGTAATATTTATTACCTTCCCAGTGGTATTCATGACCAATCATTAGGCAAATTTTAATATTATAATATTTAATATAACTTAATATTAATATCACTGTCTATTTCAATATTTAATATTAATGTTAATATTATATCCCATAAGTATTCCTTGGTATAAATATCAAAATTAACAAATATTATTAATGTTAAATATTAATATTGACATTAATCTTAATACTAAAGTTTGCCTCCCAGAGATAATACTACATTAATGTTGAAATAGACATTGTATTAATATTAAGTTTAATGTCAATATTAATATTTAACATTAATATTATTCATAAATTATCATCGGGAGTTGAATATTATATTAATCCAGAAATATGCCATGAACAGATGTAATATTTATTATCTTCCCAGCAGTATTCGTGATGAATTATTGGGAGATGAATTTTAATAAGTATTAATATTAAATTAATAGTAAACTTAATATTAAAATCAGTGTCTATTTGAATATTCAATTTTAATGATAATACTATCTTCAGAAGGCAAACCTTAGTATTAATATTAATATAGAAATGTCATCAATAGCAACAAGACGTAATATGAATTACCTTCCCGGCGGTATTCATGACCAATCGTTAGGAGGTAAATTTTAATATTAGGTTAATATTGAACTTAATATTAATATCACCGTCTATTTCAACATTCAATATTAATGTTAATAATAGCTCCCGTAGACAAACCTTAGTATTAATATTAAAATTAATAAATAATATTAATGTTAAATATTAATATTGACATAAATCTTAACACTAAGGTTTGCCCTCCAGAGATGATACTACATTAATATTAAATATTGATATAGACATTGTATGAATATTAAGTTTAATGTGAATATTAATATTTAACATTAATATTATTCATAAATTATCATCGGAAGATGAATATTATATTAATACAGAAATATGCCACCAACAAATGTAATATTTATTATCTTCCCAGCAGTATTCATGACGAATCATTGGAAAGTTAATTTTAATATTAATATTAAATTAATATTAAACTTAAAATTAATGTCGCCATTAATATATAACATTATTATTATTCATAAATTATTATAGAGAAATGAATATTAATATTAACGTAGAAATGTCAACAATAGCAACAAGACGTAATATGTATTACCTTCCCAGCGGTATTCGTGAAAAATCATTAGGAGGCAAATTTTAATATTATTAAATTAATATTAGACTTAATATTAATAGCACTGTCTATCTCAATATACAACATTAATGTTAATATTATATACCGTAGACAAACCTTAGTATTAATATTAAAATGAGTAATTAATATTAATGCTAAATATTAATATTGACAATAATCTTAATACTAGGGTTTGCCTTCCAGAGATAATTATATTATATATTCCAGAGATAATTATATATTATAATATTGAAGTGTTATTAAGTTTAATATCAATATTAATATTTAATATTAATATTATTCATAAATTATTATTTTAAAATGAATATTTATATTCATAGAGAAATTTGTTACCACTAGATGTAATATTTATCTTCCCAGCGGTATTTATGACCAAGCATCGGTAGACGAATTTTAATATTAATATTAAATTAATATTAAACTTATTAATGATATCACTACGTCAATACTCAATAATAATAATAATAATAATATTATCTTTAGAAAGCGAACCTTATTACTAATATTAAGATTAATGGCAATATTAATGTTGATATTGAAATTAATATTAATATTAAATTAATATTAAACTTAATATTAATATCACCGCCTACTTCAATAATCAATACTCAATATTAATGTTAATATTATTAATTAGTATTAAAATTATCTCCATGTTGATATTAAGGTTAATGTCAATATTATTATTTAAGATTAATATCATTTATAAATTATCATCAAAAGTTGAATATTGACATTATAGTAATGTTAATGTTAACAAATTAATGTAAATATAGTAATATATCAAGAAAGACGTAATATTTATATAAATATTAATATTAAATTAATGTTAAACTTAATATTAATATCAATATCTTTTTCAATTTTCAATATTAATGTTATTATCTCCTGGACACAAACTTTATGTAATGTAATATTTTTTATGGATTATCATCGGGAAATGAATATTAATTAATAGGATTATTGATATTGATATTTATTTATTTATTTATTTATTTATTTAGTAAACATGTCTACAGGATGAATATCCCAATTACAGACAGTTGTATAAATTATATTGATATTGATATTGATATTGATATTGATATTGATATTGATATTGATATTGATATTGATATTGATATTGATGTTGATATTAATTAATATCAAAATCAATACTCAATATTAATATGATTTCATAACCTATCACCAGAAGGGAAACTTAATTCTAATATTATTAGATGTTTAGAATATGTATTAACAATAATATGAATCATTATTAATTAATATCAATCTTACTTATTATTAATATTAATAAAATATTAATATTATTAATTATTGATATTAATATTAATATAAATTTGTTCTTCAATTGCCAGATACTGGCCACCCTCCCCTTATGCAGTGCCTAGGGTGACAAACGCTTTTAATTTGATAACCCAATTTTTTTTATCGTCATGCTCAGCAGCGCAGAATCTTTGGAAGAAGTTGTTAGCGAAAATTCTGAACACGTCATCGCCGTCTTTATTTCATTTCAGAATTAAACTTTCCGGCATAACACAACAAGCTAATTGTGTTTCTCATACTTTAAAGTTTTCCCCGTCGAATGGACGGAATAATAAGCACTATCGATGCATTTTAAAATAACGTCGTGCTGAATTGTTAATTGGAGAATTTATTTTTTCAATTTCCTCACTGAACAGAGAATTTACATTGGAAGTGCCTATTAAGCACTTCTTGTGAAGTGAGAAAAACAGAGTGGGTAATTGATTAGCCGGCGGAAATGGAGTTATCTGCAAAAAGTAAATTTAATAAAGACAAAGTGGGGTTATGTGCCAGAACATTAGATTTTCCCAATTCTATTGGCTAATCCCAAAAAAAAAAATGCTTTTGCCAAAGGTCGTAAACCCAGGCACGGGAAATTAAAATGAAATCAGACGAAAATTTCTACTCACTCTGTTAACTATTAAATAAATAATCGATGTGAGAGCTAAAACTAACATAAACGTAAATAGGATCCATTAGCAGAGTTGAATACTGTTCGTCGACTGTGCGGCAACGACAGCGTTATAAAAACGTGTAGCTCCATGAAAGTACAGACATAAATACAGAGGATCTCGTATGATACTACCTGTCTCTCTCTAAATGGAGATAATTTGTTTCAAAATGTAACAGCAGTAATAGCAAACGACGATTATACCGAGTAACGTACTGTGAGAAGTTTTCACATAGTTATGGCGCCCAACAGGGCGTAAAATAGGTAGAACTAGAGCATCAGTTTCTGCTTATTATACGATACACACAAATATATACTTACATTACGTGCCTGACACCTAAAATGGCAAAGTAGGAAAAATCGCAGTAGATCAACTCGTTGAAAATTTATGACGTCGCGCGTCGCCGTAAAATTTCGACACAATGAAATGAACAATTAAAACTAAATACTGTGGCTCATCTAGCTGTCGTTATTTTTACGCTTCACCGAATACACTTAACGATTTAACCAAATAAGATGATTTGTTCATTCATAAATTAATTATCCCGGCTATCTATCCAGTTCGGCGAAAAGGATTTGGAAAATGCCTATAACGATGTATCATTAGTCATAAAAAATGCAGATCCAGCAAAACGAGAGAGTATTAAAATGCAAATCGATGATACTCTCGTGATGAATGACTTCTTGAAAGAAATTTATAAATGCTGT
Source organism: Rhagium mordax (assembly GCA_963680705.1). Taxonomy (NCBI): domain Eukaryota; kingdom Metazoa; phylum Arthropoda; class Insecta; order Coleoptera; family Cerambycidae; genus Rhagium; species Rhagium mordax. The sequence continues at coordinate 1,467,800 of OY796660.1, read as the reverse complement.
CAGGACAATCTAACTGGAGATCTATTACTAAAATTATAGATTTAATCCCGACATCCGACAAACGGAAACGATTAGCAAGAGCATACCATTAGCGTTGTATGAAAAAAACTTAACCTCGTTTTGTTGGTTGAATTTTAAACGGAGCAACACGTCGGCAGCTCGGAGCCGAAGCAGCGTATGTTTATTTCAATCAGTTGGTGTGTAATTAATTGTTCTAGTTGTTGATTGGTTAGTAATGTTGCAGGATTACTGCAGAATAAATAAGGGTGTCTCTAAAAATCAACAAACCTAAGAGATTATTCGCCTATTCTCTTCTGATGAGCATTTTCGACTTTTTTCGTTCATGTTCGCTTTTCTATCATAATTTGGTTTCTATACCTGGGACTGGAGGTGGGCTTACAAATAACACTATTTAAGACTCTAACAAACCAAATGAGCTCTACCTTATGGTTCTACGACAAATATTAGTCGAGATACAGCCTCTTGACTTTTGATCCCAAAATCGATACAAACACCCCTAAAAACTTACTTCCTTACGTCTCTCCCTTTAATAACTTGCACCAAGCGACAATAACGCGTGTAGGACCAATCAAAGTAGACTATATAACGAAAAGAATAAGCTTGATATGATGATCCTACAATAAACAGTTTCGGTGATACAGAGCATTGAAGTTGGATCTGCAAAATTTCAAAATTTGGCATTTTTACCTTCAAGTCCACTTTTCTATTATAATTCGGATTCTACGCATGGGATTGGACGTAGGCAGACACATAACACTATTTAAGACTCTTTAACAAAGCAAACGAGCACTGTCCCATCCTTCTACGACAAATATTAGTCGAGATACAGCCTTTTGACTTTTGATCCAAAAATCGCCACAAACACTCCTAAAAACTTACTTCTCACGTCTCTCCCTTTAATAACTTCTTTTCACACCAAGTGACAATATCGCATGTAGGACCAATTAAAGTAGACTATATAACGAAGAGAATAAGTTGAAATGATGATCCTACAATAAACAGTTTCGGCGATATACAGTGTCAAAGTTGAATTTGTAAAATTTTTAAATTCGACATTTTTTGCTTCATTTCCAGTTTTCTATTTTAATTCTGTTTCTATGGTTGGGACTGGAGGTGGACCTACAAATGACACCATTTAGGACTATTTAACAAACCAAATGAGCACTGTCCCATCCTTCCACGACAAATATTAGTCAAGATACAGCCTTTTGACTTTTGATCCAAAAATCGACACAAACACTCCTAAAAACTGACTTCTCACGTCTCTCCCTTTAATAACCCTCTTTTCACACCAAGTGACAATAACGCATGTAGGACCAATTAAAGTAGACTATATAACGAAGAGAATAAGTTGGAAATGATGATCCTACAATAAACAGTTTCGGCGATATACAGAGTCAAAGTTGAATTTGTAAAAGTTTAAAATTCGACATTTTTTTAATCATTTCCAGTTTTCTATTTTAATTCGGTTTCTATGGTTGGGACTGGAGGTGGGCCTACAAATGACACCATTTAGGACTATTTAACAAACCAAATGAGCACTGTCCCATCCTTCCACGACAAATATTAGTCAAGATACAGTCTTTTGACTTTTGATCCAAAAATCGCCACAAACACTCATAAAAACTTACTTCTCACGTCTCTCCCTTTAATAACTTCTTTTCACACCAAGTGACAATATCGCATGTAGGACCAATTAAAGTAGACTATATAACGAAGAGAACAAGTTGGAAATGATGATCCTACAATAAACAGTTTCCTCGATATGGAGCGTCAAAGTTGAATTTGTAAAATTTTAAAATTCCACATTTTTTGCTTCATTTCCAGTTTTCTATTTTAATTCTGTTTCTATGGTTGGGACTGGAGGTGGGCCTACAAATGACACCATTTAGGACTGTTTAACAAACCAAATGAGCACTGTCCCATCCTTCCACGACAAATATTAGTCGAGATACAGCCTTTTGACTTTTGATCCAAAAATCGACACAAACACTCCTAAAACTTACTTCTCACGTCTCTCCCCTGAATAACTTCTTTTCACACCAAGTGACAATAACGCATGTAGGACCAATTAAAGTAGACTATATAACGAAGAGAATAAGTTGGAAATGATGATCCTACAATAAACAGTTTCGGCGATATACAGTGTCAAAGTAGAATTTGTAAAACTTTAAAATTCGACATTTTTTGCATCATTTCCAGTTTTCTATTTTAATTCGGTTTCTATGGTTGGGACTGGAGGTGGGCCTACAAATGACACCATTTAGGACTCTTTAACAAACCAAATGAGCACTGTCCCATCCTTCTACAATAAATATTAGTCAAGATACAGCCTTTTGACTTTTGATCCAAAAATCGACACAAACACTCCTAAAAACTTACTTCTCACGTCTCTCCCTTTAATAACTTCTTTTCACACCAAGTGACAATATCGCATGTAGGACCAATTAAAGTAGACTATATAACGAAGAGAACAAGTTGGAAATGATGATCCTACAATAAACAGTTTCCTCGATATGGAGCGTCAAAGTTGAATTTGTAAAATTTTAAAATTCCACATTTTTTGTTTCATTTCCAGTTTTCTATTTTAATTCTGTTTCTATGGTTGGGACTGGAGGTGAGCCTACAAATGACACCATTTAGGACTGTTTAACAAACCAAATGAGCACTGTCCCATCCTTCCACGACAAATATTAGTCGAGATACAGCCTTTTGACTTTTGATCCAAAAATCGACACAAACACTCCTAAAACTTACTTCTCACGTCTCTCCCCTGAATAACTTCTTTTCACACCAAGTGACAATAACGCATGTAGGACCAATTAAAGTAGACTATATAACGAAGAGAATAAGTTGGAAATGATGATCCTACAATAAACAGTTTCGGCGATATACAGTGTCAAAGTAGAATTTGTAAAACTTTAAAATTCGACATTTTTTGCATCATTTCCAGTTTTCTATTTTAATTCGGTTTCTATGGTTGGGACTGGAGGTGGGCCTACAAATGACACCATTTAGGACTCTTTTACAAACCAAATGAGCACTGCCCCATCCTTCTATGACAAATATTAGTCGAGATACAGCCTTTTGACTTTTGATCCAAAAATCGCCACAAACACTCCTAAAAACTTACTTCTCACGTCTCTCCCTTTAATAACTTCTTTTCACACCAAGTGACAATATCGCATGTAGGACCAATTAAAGTAGACTATATAACGAAGAGAATAAGTTGGAAATGATGATCCTACAATAAACAGTTTCGGCGATATACAGTGTCAAAGTTGAATTTGTAAAATTTTTAAATTCGACATTTTTTGCTTCATTTCCAGTTTTCTATTTTAATTCTGTTTCTATGGTTGGGACTGGAGGTGGGCCTACAAATGACACCATTTAGGACTATTTAACAAACCAAATGAGCACTGTCCCATCCTTCTACGACAAATATTAGTCAAGATACAGTCTTTTGACTTTTGATCCAAAAATCGCCACAAACACTCATAAAAACTTACTTCTCACGTCTCTCCCTTTAATAACTTCTTTTCACACCAAGTGACAATATCGCATGTAGGACCAATTAAAGTAGACTATATAACGAAGAGAACAAGTTGGAAATGATGATCCTACAATAAACAGTTTCCTCGATATGGAGCGTCAAAGTTGAATTTGTAAAATTTTAAAATTCCACATTTTTTGCTTCATTTCCAGTTTTCTATTTTAATTCTGTTTCTATGGTTGGGACTGGAGGTGGGCCTACAAATAACACTATTTAGGACTCTTTAACAAACCAAATGAGCACTGTCCCATCCTTCTACGACAAATAATAGTCAAGATACATCCTTTTGACTTTTGATCCAAAAATCGACACAAACACTCCTAATAACTTACTTCTCACGTCTCCCCCTTTAATAACTTCTTTTCACACTAAGTGACAATAACACATGTAGGACCAATTAAAGTAGACTATATAACGAAGAGAATAAGTTGGAAATGATGATCCTACAATAAACAGTTTCGGCGATATACAGTGTCAAAGTAGAATTTGTAAAACTTTAAAATTCGACATTTTTTGCATCATTTCCAGTTTTCTATTTTAATTCGGTTTCTATGGTTGGGACTGGAGGTGGGCCTACAAATGACACCATTTAGGACTATTTAACAAACCAAATGAGCACTGTCCCATCCTTCCACGACAAATATTAGTTAAGATACAGTCTTTTGACTTTTGATCCAAAAATCGACAAACATCTATAAAAACCTACTTTGTCACGTCTCTCCCTCTAATAACTTTTTGTTGCTTCGAGCGACTTTAACGCGTGTAGGACCAATTAAAGTAGACTATATAACGAGAAGAATAAGCTTGAATTCATGATCCTACAATAAACAGTTTCGGCGATATACAGCGGCAAACTTGGATCTAAAAACTCGACAATCGTTAAACATACTAGAAACGCATAAAATCCTCGTCGGGGCCTTTGGCCGGTTCGAAAACGAACAAATTTATTTAGGACCGAAATTTTAATATGCAAATCCGGCCGTTTCCCGCGCCGCCCGGCCCTGGGATGTGCTGTATATGACACCGTGTTGTCCGTGTTCAAATAGGGCCGACGCCAAACGTTTGCCGGAACGATTAATAGTTTGCTTGACCCCTCAACTCGTTCCTGCGGACCTCAAATCAGAAACCGTTCAGTCATATCGCGCGCTTAAACTATTAGTTGGAGGACGTGACGCATTAAGAATTAACAGGATAGAATCAGAATTAAGTATCAGTTTCATTAATCATGTGCAGGAAAAGCCGGTCGAGCGGGGTAAAGTCGAGTTTGATTATCAGTTTAGTACAGCCACTCCTCTGCCCAGAGTCAGAATCTATCGACCCCTATCTTTATCGCGAGGGTCATCCGCACTTTAATGAGCTGACCATCAAAATGTCTGCAGGTAGTGCTCAGACGGAATAGTGATTACCAGGGCGCGGACATATATGCCGGTGTTGGATAAGTATTATGAAATATTAAACAAAATTTAAATTCGAAACCTGTGCCAAAACATAAATAAGTTTGAAATTTCAGTTTCATATCGTTGGGAATATGTTATTGGGGGCGCGGAAAGGCCAATGCAAATACAGCATTAAAAATTACCGAATCGTTGAGTTCAGGCCAGCGGAACGAGTATAAAATAGATTGGATTCATGAAAAAAATATTTAGAAAGAGTTACTGTCTGCTCCATAAATTTAGGAGCATATCTTAGAGGCATTTGAACGGAAGAGAATCTGTCGAATAATGCATCAAATTTCGATCAACGGAAAACGGGAAAGTAACAAACGTTAAGAGCTTTTATGAAATAAGTCCGGAAGGCATATTCCATTCCAGAAATTTTCGAATTAGAACGAGTAAAAAATTTTTTTAGCATCTTATTTATGCAATATATAGAAATATTTTGGTGCACAGGTTTTAATTTGCTGAATTTGTGGCTCCATCTGGAGTTCCACAGGGATCTATTTTAGGACATTTACTGTTCATATAAATTTTATTAATGATCTCGCCAATGGTTTTTCCTTTACTGGTAATTAATTTATTATTTTTAACAATTATTGAAATCACTCAAACTTTTTGTAGCTTTCTCGTACTGCTGATGATTTACAAACGTATCTCTTTGTATACGGTTGGAAGTTCGTCGGTTGGTTGAATGAGATTCGAAACAGAACGTCTATATTGTAAGCTATCGTTTTTTCTAGGTGAGATGGTAATTTCGAGCGCCAAATACGATGTTCAGATGGTCGTCAAGTCGCCGTTCCACGTAAAAATGACTGTTATTGTGCGAAACCTCCAGAAGGAAGACGCCGGCTCGTACCGCTGTATAGCTAAAAACTCCCTCGGAGAGGTGGAAAGCAATATCCGCCTCTACGGTAAGTTTTAAGGCATTCCTACCTCATTTCCAGTCATTGTAGTCCTTTAAAAGTTTCCTTTAACTTCCTCAGCAAACACGCCGAGTTTTTATAACCCAATAAAAGGGAAGATAATACCACATTGTTTTCTACTCAGACGTATTAGATCATATGGGTTTGGTGTACGTGCCATCGCGGCCATATTATAATGAAAACCACAGTTACGTTTACTAACAACAAAGCTGGAGGTGATTGATTTTATGGAGATTGTTCCTCGGTAAGAAATATTTTATTATTTGTTGAACAGTTTATGATTTTGGACACTAGAAATCTGCAAAAATATGAATAAGAATTCGGAAACAATATGAACTCGACAAAATAGAGGTTGAGAAAATTCGCCACAAAAGTGCTTCTAATAAACAAACCAGTCACAGAACTGCAAGTTTCAGTTGTTTAAAAAAATAAGAGGTGTCTACAAAGTGATTTTTCGCGTAGAATCAGAATTTACCCGCCACGTCCGGATTTTGAGATATTTGAGGTTAAAATACCAAAAAATGGCTTTTTCCGCTATATTTGAGGTTATGTATAGGAAACAAAACAAATTTTAGCACTATTTCTAATACATAACCTCAAATATTGCCCAAGTAAGCTTAACCTCAAATATCTCACGAATACTGAACCCGTTTGGCTTTATTTTTTTGATTTTTTCAATCACGTCAGGATTTTGAGATATTTGAGGTTAAATTATCAAAATATAGTTTTTTCGCTAAATTTGAGGTTATGTATAGGAAATAAAACAAATTTCAGCACATTTCTACTTGTTGCATCGTCTAGTACCTGTTGGTTGCGTCATCTAGGGCGGTACTTTTTTCCTTCAAAATCGCTTTAAAATCTCTTATATTCATTTATCAACTCTTATAAATATTCAAATTACTAATCTTTAAAAGTCATCACTCCAAAAAGAAAAATCGTAGGCAATAGAAAACTTTGTTTGAAGGAGAAAAGTAGTAGTGTTAGACGATGCAACCAGCAAAAATTAACTGAAATTTTTTTTGTTTCTTATACATAACCTCAAATATAGCCAAAAATGCCATTTTTTGGTTATTTAACCTCAAATATCTCACGAATACTGAGCCCGCTTGGCGTTTGTTTCACTTAAATGTGATTTTCATAGCCAACTTAAGTGAACGAAACAATTTCAATTTTATAGAAGAAACCTTAAATTTTTATTTCGCTTTATTTTTTTTATTTTTTGCAATTTTAAAGAAGAAACCCTAATTTCTTTTATCAAAAGAGACAGCCAGAATCCGAATCTCGCCTCAGAATTTACCCATCACATCAGGATTTTGATATATTTGAGGTTAAGTGACCAAAAAATGGCTTTATTCGCTATATTTGAGGTTATGTATAGGAAATACAGCAAATTTCAGCACATTTCTGCTGGTTCATCTAGTACTGCCTTTCCCCTTCAAAACCGCTTTAAAATCTCTGATATATTAGCAACTCTTAAAAATTCAGATATACTTGTCTTTAAAAAGTCATAACTCCGATAAGAAAAATCGTAGATGGGGAATAGAAAACTCAGTTTTAAGGGGAAAAATTGTGCTAGACGATGCGACGATCAAAAATGAGTTGAAATTTTTTTATTTCTTATACATAACCTCAAATATTGCCAAGAAAGCCATTTTTTTGTTATTTAACCTCAAATATCTCACGATTGGCATTTGTTTCACTTATAAGTGATTTTCATAGCCAACTTAAGTGAACGAAACAATTTCAATTTTAAAGAAGAAACCTAAAGTTACTTCTGGCGAAAAACATAGCCCTGCAGGGGCTGGCTGTCTGCTTTATTATTTTTTTTTACAATTTTAAAAAAGACAGTCCCGCAGGGAGGCCAATATCCAAATCTGGCGTCAGAATAATATACCCATTTCGTCAGGATTTTGAAATATTTGAGTTTAAAGGACCAAAAAATGGCGTTTTTCGGTATATTTGAGGTTATGTATGGGAAATAAAACAAATTTCAGTACATTTCTGCTGGTTGCATCGTCTAATACTGCCTTTCCCCTTCTAAACCGCTTTAAAATCTCTGATATTCCTTATAGATATTCAAATTTATTCATCTTTAAAAAGTCCTAACTCCAATAAGAAGAATCGTAGATGGGCAATAGAAAACATTGTTTGAAGGAGAAAAGTAGTAGTGCTAGACGATGCAACCAGCGAAATTTAACTGAAATTTTTTTTATTTCTTATACATAACCTCAAATATAGCCAGAAATTCAATTTTTTGGTGATTTAACCTCAAATATCTTAGAATACTGAAGCCGTTTGGCATTTGTTTCATTTAAATGTGATTTTTATAACCAACTTAAGTGAACGAAGCAATTTGAATTTCTTCTTCCAAAAAAGACTGGGGCTGTCCGCTTTATTTTTTTTTTTATTTTTTCTATTGTAAAGAAGAAACCTTAAATTTTTTCTTTCAAAAAAGACAGGGACAGGGAGGCCAGAATCCGAATCTGGCCTCAGAATTTACCCATCACGGCAGGATTTGACATATTTGAGGTTAAATGACCATATTTGAGGTTATGTTTAACAAATTTTAGCACATTGAACCATTTGATCTGTCATTATCCTACTACTCATGGCCAACTTAGCTGGATAAAACAATTGACAATATATAGGTACGCTATTTTGATATCGCTTATTAATTTTCAAAAATCACCTTGTTAAGAATTTTACACCTTCCAAAATATCAAGCAAATCGGAGAACAACAGAAAATTTCAATCCTTTTTGGTTCATTAACCAAGATAAAATTTTCTCCTCAAGCGAAACGCGCATTAAAATTGTTTCCTGCCGTATAGTTGCATTACCGAAACGAAAAATTCCACGAGATCAATTCCCAGGAATTGTTCGAGATGCATGAATTTCCTCAGCGTATAAAACAAAGCTGGTTTGCTCGATTCATCATAGTAACCCCGTTTCCCGACACGGCGTTATAAAAAGACGCCCTTTATCATCTCCTCTCCTTCACATTTGTTAAAAGATATGCATCAAGTTGTATTATGACAACAAACAAGTAAGGGCCACGATATATTTTCAGAAATACCGGGCCCGACGCGGGTGTACAGCTTATCTCTGGACGAGGAGGACTATAACGAGCAGTTTGGGTCTGCGGAGCGCGAACAGGACGAAGAAATATCCAACAGCGTCGTGGAGCGGTCCCGCTCCTCATCCTATTCCACCGTCGAAACCCCGTCGAGGGACAATTTCGTCGACAGCAACCACGTCCCGGTCGATGGGGCGCCCAAATCGTCTTCCCATTACTGCACATCATCGACTGTTTTAACGGTGCTTGTCCTTTTGTTCCCCCGTCAAACGATATGACGACTTGCCGGTAACGAAGCATTTTTGTAGTGACAATAATGAAACATTGTTCCTTATACAGTGGGTAACATAGGAAACCTGTGCATGAGGCGGCCGATAGAAACCAGCTCCGATTCGCTTAGAAAATACTTCACGCGGCTAGGACAACGAACAACAATTTTTATTTTCGTTACCATATATTTGAAATACAAAATTGTGCAGGTCAGAGTATTTAGGATAATTATATTAGCGGTGGCTTGGAGCTGGTTTCTTTGTATCTCCAAAAATTATTCCTTCAATAAGTAATTCCTCCTTATATTATTTCTCCAAAACCAGATATGATTATGGTATCCTGGTTTTTATTATTTTTGGTGTGGTCAATAAGTGAACGCGATAAATCTCAAAATTATTATCCTGAAAGGATCGTCAGTTTTGCATCAGCAATAAAATAGCTTGCTCAACTTTTTACTTTAGGTTCGTAACATAATTATGAAATTGCCACGTTATATAGATTTACTGGTAAAAAAATCGGATGCTAAGGTCTCATTGAAACGTAGTAGTATTGTAGGAAAACGAAAGAAATCGCGGTTTTCTATCTCTCATAGTTTTCGAGAAATTAGTATGAAAAAGTTTCAAAAATTATGAGCCGAATAAATAAACTCGTAAGAAAAATCGAATGCTCGGATCGACCTTAAAAGTAGCGCTATTGTAGAAAAAAGAGAGAGAATTCGAGCTATAGATCTCGCGGTTTTCTATCTCTCATAGTTTTCGAGATATTAGTAAGAGAAAGTTGGAATAGTTGTGAAATGACTGTGCGGATTAAATTAAATCGAAAAAAAAAAATCGGATGCTTGAATCGAATTGAAAAGTGGGAGAATAGAACAGAGAGACTTTGAATAATACAAATCGCGATTTTTTATCTCATAGTTTTCTAGATATTAGTAATGAAGTCGATTAAATAAACTCGAAAAAAAAATCGGCTGCTCGGATCGAACTGAATAATAGTATTATTATAGAAGAGGGAGAATCCAAACTATAGAAATCGCGGTTTTCTATCTCTCATAGTTTTCGAGAAATTAGTATGGAAAAGTTTCAAAAATTATGAGCCGAATAAATAAACTGGTAAGAAGAATCGAATGCTCGGATCAACCTTAAAAGTAGCATTATTGTAGAAAAAAGAGAGAGAATTCGAGCTATAGATCTCGCGGTTTTCTATCTCTCATAGTTTTCGAGATATTAGTAAGAGAAAGTTGGAATAGTTGTGAAATGACTGTGCGGATTAAATTAAATCGAAAAAAAAATCGGATGCTTGAATCGAATTGAAAAGTGGTAGAATAGAACAGAGAGACTTTGAATAATAGAAATCGCGATTTTTTATCTCTCATAGTTTTCTAGATATTAATAAGGAAGTCGATTAAATAAACTCGAAAAAAAAAATCGGCTGCTCGGATCGAACTGAATAATAGTATTATTATAGAAGAGGGAGAATTCAAACTATAGAAATCGCGGTTTTCTATCTCTCATAGTTTTCGAGAAATTAGTATGGAAGTTTCAAAAATTATGAGCCGAATAAATAAACTGGTAAGAAGAATCGAATGCTCGGATCGACCTTAAAAGTAGCATTATTGTAGAAAAAAGAGAGAGAATTCGAACTATAGATCTCGCGGTTTTCTATCTCTCATAGTTTTCGAGATATTAGTAAGAGAAAGTTGGAATAGTTGTGAAATGACTGTGCGGATTAAATTAAATCGAAAAAAAAATCGGATGCTTGAATCGAATTGAAAAGTGGTAGAATAGAACAGAGAGACTTTGAATAATAGAAATCGCGATTTTTTATCTCTCATAGTTTTCTAGATATTAATAAGGAAGTCGATTAAATAAACTCGAAAAAAAAAATCGGCTGCTCGGATCGAACTGAATAATAGTATTATTATAGAAGAGGGAGAATCCAAACTATAGAAATCGCGGTTTTCTATCTCTCATAGTTTTCGAGAAATTAGTATGGAAAAGTTTCAAAAATTATGAGCCGAATAAATAAACTGGTAAGAAGAATCGAATGCTCGGATCGACCTTAAAAGTAGCATTATTGTAGAAAAAAGAGAGGGAATTCGAACTATAGATCTCGCGGTTTTCTATCTCTCATAGTTTTCGAGATATTAGTAAGAGAAAGTTCTAATAGTTGTGAAATGACCGTGCGGATTAAATTAAATCGAAAAAAAAATCGGCTGCTTGAATCGAATTGAAAAGTGGTAGAATAGAAGAAAGCGAGAGAATTCGATCAATAGAAATCGCGATTTTTTACCTCTCCTAGTGTTCGAGATATTAGTAAGGCAATGGTTGAAAAATTATGAGTTGAATAAATAAGCTCGGATGCTTGGATCGAATTCAAAAGTGTAGAAGGAAGAGAGAGAATTCGACGAAAGAAATTGCGGTTTTTCATCTCTCACCGTTGCTTTTCAAAATCAAAATTTTAATTTTTATGCCCAAATTTCCTGCATTGGCTCACTGAATCATTCATATCTTCCGTGTCCGATGAAATATTGTACCGTTCTTTTCGCGGATCGATAGGAAAAAGAACGAGCTTTCGAAAGGTATATTGAAATTTTCTTGTTGTAGCGTAGGTAAGTACTAGTACAGTGACAAAGCACGTTGGCGAGGTGCAGTGCGTAAGAGAAAGAAATAGGATCACGCAAGTTCGCATTAATGCTGCGGCTCCAGGTATTTTTCACTCAACGCCGTTACGCAAGGATATTTGTTTCTGCTCGAGTTGTGATTTGAGCTGTGACGATTGTTTAGTTTGTACACGCATCCATAACTAGAACCACCTTGTTTGTTGGTACGCGGTTTGAAAATTTAGCGTTATTTTTAATGGTAGCGAAATATTTTCCAAAAAGTGTACTACAAGTTAAGCTAGGCGGCGCGGTATCTCCTCACGTACACGCTCGTAACATCAGCAAAATAACTCGATTTCCATCAGAAAAATATCCGCATCGAATCCGTTCTCCCTCTCTCTAAATTGTCCTAACTAAAACCCTGTAAACTTTATGAAGGGGACTATACGTATGTGAAACATTGCGCACCATAAATCGCCCAAGTTTAGTAATTCCAACTTTGCGTAAAAGAATTCTGTAGCACTCAGTCGATTCTGCTCTGTATCAAACAAGGGAGGACATTTCAAACCATTTAAAGTATACGTCGCTTTCCGTCTAGCGACGTTTTACTCAATGTAGTAATCCGGGTGAACTCTGCTGTGGAGGGCTTTTCATATAATTACAGTATACGTGCGACGTGGTAAAATAGGCGCAACAATTTTTACAGCTGACTGTCTAATTAGGCAAAATGTAATGAAGAAATGTACGTTTGGTCAAATTGTCTGTCTTGGAGCAGGTTCGATCCCCAGCTGCGGCACTGCGGCTTGCAGATTTTATCCGAAAAGGTCTCGTACTCTTATTTCGTAAACTTTGATCGATTGTGACACTTCAGATGACTCGAAACGCCCCCGTCACTCTTTTTAGATCGATTATGAAAGGGGCGAATTAATTTCAGTTTAAACTGTTGACACGTACAAAACAGGCATTTATATAGAATGTAACACGAGTCCAACGAAATAACTAACTAAATCCGATGGTAACTCGATAACATTCATTTATCGGTGTAGAAATTTAATAGAACTGGAACACATCTGGCAAAATTTGTTAAAATTAATATGGCCGAATTGCAAAATGCCTTTAATAAAAGGTATGTTTAGATTCGTAATACGTGAAATATGGATTTTTAATTTGATATTGAATTTTAATTTGAAATTGAATTTTAATTTTAATTTGAAATTAAATTTTAATTTGAAATTAAACCTTAATTAATTTATTTTTCTATTTTAATATTAATATTGAAATTGAATTTTAATTTTAATGTTAATTTTGAAATTGAAATTTAATTTTAATTTGATGTTGAATTTTAATTTTAATTTATTTTTAATTTTAATATTAATTTTAAAATTGAATTAAATTTAATTAAATTTTAATTTGAAATTTAATCTTAATTAATTTATTTTTCTATTTTAATATTAATATTGAAATTGAATTTTATTTTAATGTTAATTTGAAATTGAATTGTAATTTTAATGTTAATTTTGAAATTGAATTTTAATTTTAATTTGAAGTTTAATTTTGATTTGAAATTGAATTTTAATTTTAATATTAATTTTAAAATTGAATTTTAATTTTAATCTTAAACTTAAACTTAATGTTAATGTTAATTTCAATTTTAAAATTAATTTTAATTTTAATTTAACCAATCAAACTTATTGACCACACTTGTTCTCTAGTTATTGTGTATGGTAATGTATAGATAATGTAAATCGAGACCATACAGTATGTTGCCTTATAATGAATGTCAAATAATAAAAGGATAAGATTTAGGCATTTTAGAGAATTATAGGCGCAGGAAGGTTGGATGGGGAAAACGTAGAAAAAGGTGTGTTTAGGATTGTAGACGGTCGATTTGAATTTGAAGGTAGATAGCGACACATCGCACGTTTATTTTTGTCACAGATAAAAGGAAAACTGTCCAGAATTATCAAAAACTCGGTTATTAGGAAAGATTTAAATGTGGAGCGTGAACAATAGAACACTAAAGTCAGAATCTGGTATAATTACAAAATTCTACTTCCGCTTTAGAACCAACTTTCTTATTTTAAATGGAACACCCTGTTTATTTTTGCATTTTCCTATTCGCAATGAGATTCTGATTTCAACGATATGTCACAAGTTGGCGTTTATTTAAAAAATGGCGTTGAAAATGTGAAGAAACTGAAAAACACGAGGGGGCTCCAGAGGGATTTTGTTTTTGGATCTTATAGAAAGTAGGCGTTGGATTCAAAAACAAAATCCCGCAGGTGCCTACTTGTTTCTCAATTCTCACATTTTCGACGCCATTTTTTAAACAAATGCCTACTTGTGACATATCGTTGAAATCAGAATGTCATGACGAAGAAGAAAATGCAAAAATGTACAGGGTGTTCCATTTAAAATAACCAAGTTTGTGTCACTTTTGATTAGACCGGAAGTAGTATTTTATGCATAATCCTAAATTCTACGCTCCAAATTTCAAAGTTTACCTTTCATAATAACCGAGTTATTCCCTAAACAATAGTTTCATGGCCACCTAAGATAAAAGGCGTGACAGTTGAACAAAAATATCACAAAAATCGCGTTTGCGGAATCGTCCCATAAGATTAGTAATGAAGGCAGAAAATCGAGTGAGTTTTTATTGGTTTTCATTAATTTTCTCCTCGTTCTACGGTTTTTGGGTCCCAATTTTGCTGCGCCAAATTAGTAGAAAACTGTATATTATAACATTTGGTTTCCCTCGATTTCTACAGACATCAACTAAGCTATAACATTTCTGCGTGACGTTTTTTTAACGTGAATTGGACGTTTTGAAATCTTTAAACTAAACTTCAATCCGCCATGGAAGACGCATAAAATCGGCCTCAACACGAGCCCTAGATAAGCGATAGCAAGTGGCAATTTCCCGACACCAGCATAGAACCTCTTAAATGCATATTGTGTCGCTCGCGACAAAATCTCGGTGCAAAAAGGCGTTCTCTCTTATTTGGTGTCTGTGCATCGTTTAATAATTTAACAAAATTAATGTATGTACAACAGATCGCCAAACTTTGTTAGGTATATTTTTAAATGTAAAAACCTTACGCTTAATAATTTGTGAAATTTTAATTAAACTGAACATTCTACAAGTAAACGTATTTGTATTATAAAAAGTGTTAACGCTTTGAGTAACGCTGTAAAAAAAATGTTAAACTTTGTTAATTATTGTACATAAATTTAAAGAGGTAGGTTTTTGAACCTTCTATGTGGAATTTCTAGTATTCGGTTATTGTTTCGTATAAATTTTATATCGTATGCAAATCTGTTTAATCCAAATTAATATTGGCTCTACAAAAAAAATATAAATATATGTAAATTATAACTTTTAACACCGAGTAATTATTAAATTCTGTTGTCGATTAATACATATTCTTCGTGCAATTTTATCAGCGGTGTACGCAAAATAAATTTCATTTTCAATGTCAACATATTTATATGAATTCAATTTGAAATTCTAAATGAGTGCTTGAGCAAACAATTTCGAAATTTTCATTACCTTAAATACATTTTAAACGAAATGAATTGTAAACAACGACATATTTTATATTTACAGGGGGTGTGTCGAAAGGTGCACTCAAGGTTGAAAGAACACGTTATACAGGGCGAGTCACCTCAGGCGCGAAGCATAAGCATACTAAAGGAAATAAATGATATTTATGTGATTTATTAATTGAAAAAATGAAAAATAGCCTCATAGGTAAAAGTCGGTCAGTGACTCACCCTGTATATGGACCTTTGTGGATACTTAAAAACCAGATATAATATATTTGAATATATCATATGACGTCAGATATTACTTTTAAAAAAGTCAAAGGTGTTGAAGGCACTTTGTAGGAGTTTTATAATAAGTATTTCTGGCCATTTTTCGAAAACGTAATCAGCAGAGCTAGATCCAGTCATGGACTTACAAACACCAAATATCTCCTTTAAGACTGATTTTTTTATTTAAAAGCTGAAAACTTTTACCTCCGCAAGAGTGCGTTTTTAATTAAGTACCGATATCAAATTTTTTTAGTAATAATCCCAACATACGTATTATTTGATGCCTATACCATTGTGAAACAGAAGCTTATTGGAAATATTAATCAACGTAATTGTATAAATGTATTATTTTAATATTGTAAGTAGTATATGAGTACATTCAGAACACTTGGCTTTTTTACTAGAATTTAATTTTAGGCTTTTTTTGCTAGAATTTAATTTTTCGGTTTTTACTAGAATTTAGGTCAAAGGTCAATGTCGTCATATTTACTAAAATTTTAATTTTCAAGGTCACATGAGGGCAAAGGTCTTTTTTGCTAAAATTTAAATTTTGGTCACGTGATCATTTTTACTAATTTTTGGTCAACAATTTGGAATGACCTTGAAAATTCTAGTAAAAATGTAAAAAATAGAAATTCTAGTAAAAATGTCAAAAATTCTAGTAAAAATGATGATCAAAATTTAATAAAAATGATCACGTGACCAAAATTAAAATTCTAGTAACACTGTTGACAAAAATTTAGTAAAAATCATCACGTGACCAAACTTAAAGTTCTAGTAAAAATTATGATCAAAATTTAATAAAAATGATCACATGACCAAAATTAAAATTCTAGTAAAAATGTTGACCAAAATTTAGTAAAAATCATCACGCGACCAAAATTAAAATTGTAATAAAAATGATGATCAAAATTTAATAAAAATGATCATGTGACCAAAATTAAAATTCTAGTAAAAATGTTGACAAAAATTTAGTAAAAATCATCACATGACCAAAATTAAAGTTCTAGTAAAAATGATGATCAAAATTTAAACAAATGATCACATGACCAAAGTTAAAATTCTAGTAAAAATGATGATCAAAATTAATAAAAACGATCACCACCAAAATTAAAATTCTGGTAAAAATGATGATCAAAATTTAATAAAAATGATCACGTGACCAAAATTAAAATTCTGGTGAAAATGATGACCTAAATTTAAAAATTCTAGCAAAAACGATGATCTTGACTTTTGACCTCGCGTGACTTTTGAAAATTTAAATTCTAGTAAAAATATTGACCTTGAGCTTTGACGTCATTTGACCTTGACCCCTTGACCTATGACATAAATTCTAGTAAAAAAGTCGAAAAATTATATTCTAGTAAAGAGCCTAAAATTAAATTTTGGTAAAAAGGCCAAGTGTTCTGACTGTACTCGTATACTACTATTGTACAACAATAATTTTATCTGTGAGACATTTACATTGATTTTTTACATTGTATTTGTAAACAATAAATATATTATTTAGTTAAATGTGCTTTATTTTACGAACAAAAATAATACCTTCAGTGGCCTGATTAATATTTTTAATGTGACCAATTATAAAAAATAAAAAATAGGATGTTCCCCAAAAAAGTGTTTTTGGGTACATAGAGTGGCAAAAAACACGCCCATGCGTCAAATCCAACACCTACTTCCTATAAAATTCAAAAACAAAATCCCCACGGGACTACTTGGATTTTTCAATTTTTTCACATTTTCGACGCCATTTTTTAAACAAATGCCAACTTGCGACATATCGCTGAAATCAGAATTTCATGACCAACAAGAAAATGCAAAAATATATATAGGGCACTCCATTTAAAATAAAAAAGTTGGTATCACTTCCGGTTACCCCGGAAGTAGCATTATATGCCTAATTATGTCAAATTCTTGCTCTAGTACTTTATTATCCACGATCCAAGTTTCAAGAGTCCATCTTTCATAATAACCGAGTTGTTTCGTAGCCAAATATAATCATTAATGCTGATATAAATAATATAGGTCCAAGAGCGGAATCTTGTGGCACCCCTTTCTCAACAACAGTAAATCCAGATAATATACGCATTGCAACACATTGTTTCCTATTTTGCGATATTTAGTCCGTATGACTCGAGCAGTGGGGCAGTAATATGTGCCTTACGAGCATAGTTAAGACAATTTTCCGGTGCATTCCCAAGGATGAAGCGCCCTCAATCCATAATCTTGCCACATTAAAAACGCTCCTAATGAGGAGCACTTCTCGCAAGTGGAACAGCGCAAATTTACGATTATTACTGTTTTGAGACGAACATCATTTGCAAAGTTGAGGAAATTATAGAATTGTGAACAATGTTAAGCTATGAGCAGCATTCTGCCAATTAGCTGCCGTTTGTGAAATTGGCTGCAGTAACTCTCCCTAGATGGATGAACTGTGCCGAGCTGGACCGGGCCAACACTTGAAACTGTAGCGTGAATGTGTAAATTGGCACTAAATTACGACCACTTATCAAGCAGCGTGTTCTGCGTGGTTTTTAACTAGAAATTTATTAACTACCGATTTAATATCTACTAATACTGGGGTGATTAATATTCAAATTGTTAACGACCGGCGTCTGGGAGACATTAAACTTCCTATCTATCAGGAACAGACTTATACAAGACGTAGAATTATTTAGTTGTTAGAGTAATACACAGCAGGCAATGCATGACGCACATGAGTTGTTTAAATGTGTAAAGCTGGTGTTATTTGGCACTTTGATACAGCAATACGATTTATTTTAAAATATTTAAATTTTGGCGTACAAGTGTCTTAGAGGTGACAATAATTGAATACACAAGAAAAAAAATGAATATCGTTGAATAGTAAGTATTTTTTGTTTAAAAACGCTTGCTTTAAAAATTGTGAAACAATTCGTTCCACCACCGAAGTCTCAAAGGGATGTTATTTCCTTGGAAACTTCCCCTAAGAGTTCAATGTCGAATTAGACAAAAAATTCTGCAAAAGAATTGGCCTAACTGCTGCGCCAATTTGTTCAAAATTGTTGGCTTCGATTTGTTGCCATTTTTGCCACATTTGCGTGTGATTGTGTAGTAAAAAATAGAACTAACGAAATTACTTGGCAACGTGGCATCGTGCGAGCGGAGGGACTGGATTCCGTACCTACGACGTTCCCTGTTTCCCCTCCGATGCATCTGATCACTGCACATGCATTTATCTTCTTCCTGTTGTGCAAATATCGGTGAGCCGCCTCACCCCGCGGGTTAAATCGAAAGGATAACTCTCGAAGATAAATGCATCCTGGGATGCGAAAAGACAGCAGAAATAGTTAAGTATGACTCTATTTGAATAACTTTCGAGTTAGTGAATTCGTTTGTTGCCTGACAAAATCGATACAGCCCAGCGGGAATGTCGAGATTACTTCTCTATTAAATTAAATACCTAAATTACGGAAGCGCGAAGTAATCAAAATATCTGAAACAAGTCTGAGCGAGTATAACGGCGCAGTTGATCAGTTTTATGTTTGTGTACTCGCAGAATTAATCTAGATAATTATATAAGTATTAAATGGGATGGGAGGCAGTTGCGAGAGATTTATTTGCAGCAGCACTACAGGAAACGCTGAAAGGATTAATTAAGGGAAATTAGTGGATGGTACAGTCAAATTGAGATTCGAAGAACTTTATTTGACTATTTTTGTCGTCGTAAGGTGGTTGGACGTTTCGATGGGATTGCACCTTCCTTCGTTATAGCGGAGTTTCCGAGAAGGTTACTATTAAGCGATTACACACGTCAAATCAGCAGGTCACCAAAATGTCGAGTTTTCGCGACGACAGTGCTGGTAAGCCCCGCAGGGGCTTACCAGCACCACTGCGTTTTAAACAGTAACACATTCTCCCCTCCAGAAAATTTATTAAACGTTTCAATCGCCGAATAAACGTATTTACTTATATTTTCTAATTAGCTCAATTTCGTCGGTCTATTAAGTTAAATGGGATGCTATACTTTCTGCACCCTTCCGTTTGTTCAGCCGGCGAATGGAACTGAAAATAAAGTTAATTAACATTAATATCTACTGGCTGAACCGTAAGCCAGGTAGAGTGAGAAAAAATTCGGCGTATTATAATATAATAACCCCCAAATGGACGGACAATTTGGTGGAAGCAAAGGCACGGGATAATTCGGAACATTGCGGTGGTCTTCATAAAGGATAAAAAACCGAAATGAAAGTAATAATAGAATTATTACCAGTATTAAGTTCCACAGAATAAGCTGCTTTGTTTATTATTCATTTGTGTAGGTGGCAAATAACTTGGTCTGGTTTATTTAATAAAGGGAAGAATATTTAAGAATCATAACGACTATATCTAGTAACGAATTACAGTATAATGGCGATACGAACAAAGGGAGAAGAAAGACCGAATAAGGGTATGTTATTTATCTGCAAAATAGAAGTGCAAATCCGATTTATGAGGATGTTGAAAACAAACGCTAATTGTGTTTACTGCCTCAGCTCTGTATGTATATATTCTGGAGATTGGAGAAAAGCCTTCTAGACGCGACGTGCATCTCTAAGCAGAAAACTGCTGGGCTGCGCTCGTTCATTTACAATACAACTCACAATTTTTCTTTTGCTAATTCCGAAGTTTGTATTCTAAAACAACTCTCTTCTTTAGTCAGATTACGCGTCTTGTGTGGACATTCCGGCACCGAGTTCGCTATGCAAGCGCCTTATGCATCGATATAAAGATTTGCTCAGTGAACCACCAGATTTTATCTGCAGCGATTGTTTAGGGAATTAATTAATACTAGATAGCTCAATCTAACTCTGCGAGGCTGACCCTCTATATAGTTGTTTCATCTCAGGAGTTTTAGCGCAAAAACTTGACGTTTTGGTGGCCTGCTGATTTGGCGTGTGTACTCGCTTACCAGTAACCTTCTCAGAACCTCCACTATAACGAAGGAAGGTACAATCCCAACGAAACGTCCAACCTCTACACACCTTACGTCGACAAAAATAGTCAAATAAACTGCCTCTGCCCATCCCATTTAATAATAATAATAATATATGTTTATTCACAATTAATTCGTTAACACAATACAAATTTATATTTATATCTTTTTAGATGTTTCAACTTACACATGTATACTAAACATACAAAAAATCCGCAAAAGAATACTTGTCTGCGGAGATTTATAGTGGTGCTCCATAAGGTACAAAATTTAAATATTATTCCCATTTACAGTAATAGTAACAAAACATAATTAAGTAAGCAATATCAAATTTATGTAAAAAGAATTTTTTAAATTTCTTTTACATGTTATCCTAATGGATGGATTATTATAAATGAATAAATATATTTTTTTTTTTTTTAAAAGAAACATTAAATTAATTTGACAGAATATAATACATTATTAACCTATATATAGCTCACTAAAATAATATAATATACTTATATACATAGCTATTGGCTAATTTACATGCATTTAATTATTTTTTATATCAATTAGACTGTGTATTTGACTTCTCTCAATTTTTAATACATGTTTTTTTAATTCTTTTTTAAACTTTGGAAATGACTTTATCTGTTTTAAGTTTTGAGTGAGTTTATTTTACAGCCTAGGACCTAGGTATGCACAACTTCTTTGTCCAATTGTTTTTTGCGCCTTTATTGTTTTGACGTTTTCTTTTGTTTTATTTCTAGTTTGATGAATGTTCTGTAAAGGTTTAAAAATTTAACTATGTTCAAAATTATAATGTAGTATTTTTACATAAAATATTTGCCTAGGATCTAATATTTCCGTTTCAAGGTAAAGAAGGTTAGAAGGGTAAGTATGTTCTTTTTTCAACATTATTTTCAGAAATCTTTTTTGAATAGTCTCTATATTTTTTAGATAAGTGGATGATATTGCTGCCCCAACCTAATATACCTAATACTTATATAATTATCTGGATTAATTCTGCGAGTACACAAACATAAAACTGATCAACTGCGCCGTTATACTCGCTCAAACTTGTTTCAGATATTTTGATTACTTCGCGCTTCCGTAATTTAGGTATTTAATTTAATAGAGAAATAATCTCGACATTCCCGCTGGGCTGTATCGATTTTGTCAGGCAACAAACGGATTCACTAACTCGAAAGTTATTCAAATAGAGTCATACTTAACTATTTCTGCTGTCTTTTCGCATCCCAGGATGCATTTATCTTCGAGAGTTATCCTTTCGATTTAACCCACTGGGTGAGGAGCTTACCGATATTTACACAACAGGAAGAAGATAAATGCATGTGCAGTGATCAGATGCATCGGACTTTAACAAAATTATCAACAAATTGGCGCAGCTGTTAGGCTAATTTTTTGCAGAATTTTTTTTGTCTAATTCGACATAGTTGTGAATAAAAATTAATTTGATGGCTTTTCGGTTCCGGAACGATTCTCGCAACCAGTTAATGGTTTCGAGTTTTGTGCCCCCAGATGGTAATACCAGAAATTTAGCGATCGCCGCCGCTGCTCCCGCCATTTATTCTCAAGACCACAAAAACGGATGGCAAACAACTGCACCGATTCCAGTTTCGGTTGCATCAGATACTGCATCCTAATAATTTTCCAGTCTGCTCTTAAATACGTTTCCAACGATAACGAACCTGACTAAATCATTTATGCGTTGAATGAGTAATGACGCTTTGTCGGGAACAATATACAAGCGCAATGCCCTTTCTACAAATTCTCCGCGAGGAGACGGTTCCCTACTTTACTTTATCTTCTTTGATAGACGTGTAACGACTTTTACAAGGGTATTTATTATTATTTAACGGCTAGAGATCCTCAAAGAGTCCCTTTCATCGAATAAATCGCGTTGCAAGTTTAAAACAGGCCGGTCGTGAGACAACAGAAATCGGGGTACTGAGGGAGAAACAACATGCAGATGTTTTCAAAAACCTTTTCCATTTTTTCCAAATTTTATCCATTTTTCCCTCTCATTATTACGTTACATGGTGTTTTCTTTTAACTTTAGGGTGGCAGACAACCCACATACAACTAATCGATTGAGTATTTGTTTAAAAAGTAGTTAAACGTTTGTTTATAAAGTAGTTAAATATTTGGACACCCTCTCATATTATCTGCGGAGCCTGGCAGCGAGGTTGCTAATAGCTGGTGGCGCCTTTTTCTTATATGCGAACTGAGTTAAAAAGTGGTCTTTGCGCTTATCGTCTTGTGGATCCGGGGCCACCCTCTACATATTGTGGTTTTCCTGCTCCGGGGACGGGCCCATACGTGACCCACGGATTATTACGGTACCGGTATAAATTACGGCATATCACTGGTACGAGCGGGGTTTTACACGGCGATGAAAAAACAAACAAAGGAGTTAAATTGGGTCGAACAAATTCAGTGTTTTATAATAAATGTGCAGAATGGCGGCGAGGGCCAGGTGTTATCACGCCAGAAACTGGAGCACCGCCAACAGCAGCCGAAGAAGAAAGAAGTGTATCAGCAGGGTTTCTCGGCCGCGGTGTAGTCACACGTCGTCCTTATTCAGCACACATTTCAAAGTAAATGTAGCTGAGAAATCGGTAAAGAACGACCCATCTTAATAGATCACCGAGCCATTGTTCGAGGCCCTTGTGCCGCGTCGCTCTGCCGTTCGCCGATTAGCGATTAATGTTTTGAGACGCCCGCATTGTCACGGACTTTCTCCGTCAATAAAATGACTCTCTATTAAATATAGTGAACTGAAAAGCAGGGAATTGTCATCTTGATATACGCCGCATTATGCACGCCCGTTACTCGGCGCTGGGGTTTCATTGTCCGGCCAAACGCGGCCGTATACCATTTACCGCAAGGGGGTCCCTTGTCTTCGCCGCTGCATTCATTAGCATCCTCTCTTTGCGGCAATTAAAAACTGCTTCCGCGGCTTTATGGCAGATTAAAACTCTGTTATAATTGAATGGTAATAAAACGGGACCCATTATTCACCCTCATGAGTGGGTAATGGTTTTTTATTGTCGCATAATCGCAAATAAGGTTGGATTTAATTAAATTGTTGCCTCGCGTGCTTTTCTGCAACCGCCAATTTTTTTCGCCATAGTAATAAATTAAGTGCCTTTTTCGTACTCGACGCGCTTTCCGCCGAGGAAGTTGTCAGGCACGGTTGAAAACCTTACTTTTAATCTACACAAATGTGGCGCAACAGTCAGGTTGGTTGTACGATGACAGACATTTTTTTTTCGATTTTTCCTCGATTCACTTAACTAATTGGGGCGTACAGTCCCGCTGCCCCTCTGGGGCTGTTCACTTTATTTTTATTTATTTTTTATATTTTTTCAATTTTAAAGAAGAAACCGTAAATTTCTTCTCGCAAGAAAGACAGCCCCGTCCTTTTTATTTTTTAAATTTTTTCCATTTTAAAGAAGAAACCCAAAATTTCTTTAAAGAAGAAATGTTTTTGAATTTCTTCAATTTTAGAGAAGATACCCTAAATTTCTTCTTTCAATAAAGAATTTTTTTGAGACGAAACCCTAAATTTCTTCTTTCAAGAAAGAATTTTTTTGAATTTTTTCATTTTTAAAGAAGAAACCTTAAATTTCCTCATTCAAGAAAGAATTTTTTTGGATTTTTTGAATTTTAAAGAAAAAACCCTAATTTCTTCTCGCAAGAAAGACAGCTCCATCCGTTTCGTTTTTTTTACTTTTTCAATTTTAAAGAAGAAACCCTAAATTTCTTCTTTCAAGAAAGATAGCCCCACAAGGACTGTTTGCTTAATTTTTTTAAATGTTTTCAATTTTAAAGAAGAAAGCCTAAATTTCTTCTCGCAAGAAAGACAGCCCCGTCCGTTTTGTTTTTTTTACTTTTTCAATTTTAAAGAAGAAACCCTAAATTTCTTCTTTCAATAAAGATAGCCCCACAAGGACTGTTTGCTTAATTTTTTTAAATGTTTTCAATTTTAAAGAAGAAACCCTAAATTTCTTCTCGCAAGAAAGACAGCCTCGTCCGTTTTGTTCTTTTTTACTTTTGCAATTTTAAAGAAGAAACCCTAAAATTTCTTCTGTCAAGAAAGATAGCCCCACAAGGACTGTTTGCTTAATTTTTTTAAATGTTTTCAATTTTAAAGAAGAAACCCTAAATTTATTCTTTCAAGAAAAAATTTACTTGAATTTCTTCAATTTCAAAGAAGAAACCCTAAATTTCTTCTTTCAATGAAGAATTTTTTCAATTTTAAAGAAGAAACCCTAAATTTCTTCGTTTAAGAAAGAATTTATTTGAATTTTTTCAATTTTAAAGAAGAAACCCTAAATTTCTTCTTTCAAGAAAGAATTTATTTGAATTTCTTCAATTTTAAAGAAGAACCCCTAAATTTCTTCTTTCAATAAAGAATTTTTTTTGGATTTTTTGAATTTTAAAGAAGAAACCCTAAATTTCTTCTTTCAATACAGAATTTTTTTGAATTTTTCAATTTTAAAGAAGAAACCCTAAATTTCTTCTCGCAAGAAAGACAGCCCCGCAGGAGCTATCCTTTTTATTTTTTAATTCTTTCAATTATAAAGAAGAAACCCCAAATTTTCCTTTAATCTTTTAATTTTCGGGCCACGCGTTCTCCCATATTCAGGATGCGCGCATAATTCCGGATTAAACATTTCCCTCGAATATTTGTAAATGGCAAAATAATTCTTAACATCTTAACGCACGGCCAGCTCCGTACAATCGTTTTGGACTTGTAAAACTAAATCCTCCTTTTTGCGAAACTGATGGGGAGCGTGACTTCATTCCATAGTGACATAAACTTCTGCAGTTAAGCCGGAGCAAACCGAAAACTTTATAAATGAGTGCGACATCGATTTATATAACGCATATTATGTAGTGGAAATAAATATCGGAAGCGCTGCACTTGATCCATGAAAAAATGCCACGTAAACTACTATTGGAAGGAGAATAAACAACTTTGCCAGTGTCGAAGCTGGGATCGAACCCAGTCCGCGGATAGACACTGCGATCGAGCATGCCTCCCGCGCAGCCGAATGGATATATTAAAAAAAAATTGTTTTTGTTGTTTAGGTTTGAAACAATAGTACAATTTCTACCAATCATAATGCTAGTAGTTCTGAACAACCTACCATAGATCTATTACGCGGAAGATAGATATGAGTTTCCTTCGCTCGCGAGAGTAAATAAAAGGTCGTAAAAGTCTTAAACGTTAAAGTAAATTAGAGAACAGTATATATAGTTATAAAACAAAACAGCACTGAATATAAATGTAAATTAGAAGATTTCATTGCGCAAATTAACAAAACTGTGTCTTTAATCGTTAGCCGTCTAAGTTTCTCCTGCATATACCTTAATAAAATTGCTAGGAAAATATAGCAGGGAAATAGAGATGATTTTTTTTTGTTGAAATAATGCCATCTGTGGGGCTTCGTCCCATTGTGTGCCGCCTCCGATAAGTCATTGGTATATGATTAGGTTAAATTGATGGATGGCATGGAAACTCAATCCGCGACATTCATTTTGCTGGTTTTGATCAGTTATTCGTTTAGCGCCAGATTTACTGTTCAATTTTGTATAGGTACCGGAATTTTCTCTCGATTACATCTGTTAAGTAATCAAAATTACAATGATATAAAACACGTAAAATGAAAAAATTCTTTTCTCTTGCAAAAATTACACCGAAAAAAATCTATTTACGCCTAAGAAAATGAGAAAAATTTGGCCATGCAAAAAAATTATTAATTAATTATTACATGTGCTAATGGTTTAAGTCCGGCCCTGAGCCTTCAAGAAACATATTCTGTCCAACTTTCATGCGGCAGTACAAAAGTTTCCGGGACATCATCTGGAGTATACTTTATTCCCTCTGAATCCGTTTTAATATAAGTTTTTCTCTATTATTTAAATTTAAACTTCTGATGTATTTCATTTGGTTACTTGGGACAGAAACAAAATTGACAAAATTATTGAAGGAAACCACAAAACGTTGTGCAAACAATTTATTTTAGCAATATAAATATTTTTTAAATTTAATGCTGGCCAAGTTCGTTTTACACAAATCGTTTCTTTGGCAAATCATCTACAAAACTGATTAAGTAACATACGACTTATATTAAGACAAAAAATATTATACCTAAATATGCTAATCTCATATAAATAAACAAATATATATACAAAGATATTGGTATAGCCTCGCAAATATCTGCGGCAATCAAACACTTAAGATCCTGCGTAATCTCTAATAACTGAGAACTTAACCTACTATTCATTATCATCTTTTATCACAATATCAAAACACTCCCACTCTTATATCAATAAATATTTCATTACTCTCATTGTATCTGTTACGTCTTCATTCTTCTTTTTATGATCGCTTCCATCAACCACGAAATCACCACTAATAACAAGATTACGTTCAATATGTGGATACATATAGCGTAGTTGAACAGATCCTTCATTAATCCTGCAACGTAAAAATCGTGATTTTATCCTGCAACACTATTTTTTGTCTTAACTTTACCTAAGGCTTGCCCAAGCGTGATGACGAACAACCCCTTGGACACCATATTCAACCCCACTGCGGACGGTAGCTTCTCCTTTTCGATATATTCCGAAATGACGAGATTCTGATTGATAACCGTCGCCGCTCTACAGTAACCAACCAACAGGGAGATTCCGAATACGTACTTGAAGTCGGTCGCTTCCACCATGCCTAGAAAACAAACGAACGTTAAAACGTCGACCCCCGCGACAAATAATAGTAGTAAAAGTCACATTATTTCACAAAACGCTATCGGTCGTTTCCGATTGTTAACGTCAAAATGCCCACGGCCCTTAACATTTCAACCTAACCTATCCTCCTCCTTGAGGCAATTTTTTTGAGCTACTGTAGGTAAGTTTAATTAACTCTGTATTTTGACGTCAACAATCTATACGGTAGTTCTGTGTCACTGGACAAGTCAAAACAATAAATTTTGCTAGTAGTGGAGGGAAAATAATTGATGAAAAGTGATTTAATCGGGAAGTTGACTTTTTTCTTTGGTTTCTTTTTATACGTGCAAATGAGTCGAAAAGTGGAAAAATTTGCAAAATCGGGCTGGGGCTTCGCGAGAAAAGCGCATAAAAGTGCATTTTTGATGCATTTCGAGTGCATCGCTACACTATTTTTTTAATATCTCCAAAATACTCGTAAATGAATAGCCTATCAAACTATTATAGTATAGTTACATTAATAGTACATCCTAACCTCAAAAAATGCAAGTTGCTCAGTTTATTTTTCTTTTTACTAATAATGCAATTAAAAAAAATAAAACAAAAATTCAACTTCCCGATTACATCACTTTAAAATTCTAATTTCCCTCCACTATAGGATTCTGAACGTACGCCAAGTAAAAACTCCACGCCTAGGACCTTGCTCTAGCCGCTAACAGAGGGAGCTTTTAGTAGCGTTACGATTTAAGTGACTGCCAAATATATGGTTGGCTGTCAAAATTTTTCCCTACAAGCCTGCGCACGTCGTCGCAAGACGGACCTTCGCCACCCACAGAACACCACCACCCGCTTTTGTGAACTAATCAAAAATAAAAGTTACTTTGTCATACACGATCGGCATATAGCGAGGACAATGCAGCCCACCATGAACGAGCTCTTGTTGCCAAGCTTGAGCATCCTGCATACTTCCGCCACTGTGGTCCTGCCCACGATGTCGGCGAAGGACAACGCCGTCATGCAAGCCGTCGTCTCCATCATGGTGAAGTTGACCTCGTCCTGGAGGAACATCGGGAAGAACGTGCTGAAGGTCACCGTGCTGACGTAGCCCAGCGCCAGCCCGATCAGGATGTGCACGAACGTGAAGTCCGTCAGGAGGGTGAGGTCCAGGGATTTGGCGATCTTCCCGAAGCACGACTGCGTTTGTTCCGTATTTTGAGGCAGCTCTGCACCTAAAACAAACGACAAACGTAAATCGGTAAGGACCAAGTAATGTCGCAGGCCTTAAATTGGACGAAAATTTTTTATAACGGACTAAATAGCCACCAGAGAGTTTATATCATGACATTTCTCTCTAATATGAAGTGTGTTTTCCCTATGAATAACGCAAACGTTTTGAACTAGGATAGTACAAGGTCGATCGACTGGCCAACGGTGAGGCAATCAGCTATGTTTGCATCACATTCAAAATTCGTTGATGTTTCTTTTGTGAATGGTACAGAATCGCAGGCAAAACTGGCGTCTACATTTCATAAAAAGACACTAAATAGAAGTCATTAAATTATTATTAAAATTTATTCCGGGGTATATACAGGGTGTTATTGAACTTGAGGAAAAAAATTTAACTGCGTGTTATTTTTGATGTTTTAAAACAAATTAATTGAATATCCGAATTATTGTATTTGTTTGAGAACCACTTATAATTAAAAGATTGCTAGCTGCTCTATAATTCCAGTGACTGTCAAACTTTTTATTGTGACTTTATTTAAATATATAGATATCTCTGTAAATAATCACTTTTGTTTAGAATAAATTTGTCATTAGGTGTATTTCACTAAGGGTTTTTACCTGTTAAATTTTTTTCCTTAACTTCAGTAACACCCTGTATATTTTCAAAAACAGAAGAGGAAGGACGGCGCCAACTACCTCTAAAATTCTATTATTTTCTAGGTTGCAATTTATTAAAGCAAAATTTCCACTTCCATTAACTTCTCTCCTGAATGAGCATATTTTTTACGCCCATAGTTTGCTCCAAATATTCTGGTAGTATATAATTATGCTGATAAATATACTGCGAAATGCTTTTAAAAATACACATAAAACTTTAAGAAATATGGGTCATAAAATGTGCAAAAGGCAAGGCAATAAACTTTTATAAAAAAAACGGTGTTTACGGTCTTAAATCATTCAACAATTTTGTGTTAAAGACTGTCCTGTACGGCAAGGTAAAATATCGTGTTCGAGAGTACGTCCAGTTATAAAACGTCGCATTTATGTTTAAAACCTGAAACATAAATATTCTAGTCATTAGTGGCTGTAGGTGCCAGAATCGTGTGCCTTAAGAGGTGGAGAGGCCTCAGAAATAGCATACCACCCACTGGGCTGATATTCCTTATTTTTCGGATACCTCGATATTTAGTCCGTTTCTCCCCTTACATTATGTCTATTATTTGCTTTAGCTAAATATAGCCTCGCCTTGAAGTATTTTAATGTGCAACCCGACACAAGAGCACTTTCCATTGATTGATAAGGGCACTTATTTTGATTCGGATAATTGTCGTCAAATTACTGAATAATATTATTGTTTAATTTTCACAGCGATTCAACCTCATTTATTTTCGATAAAGGGTCACTCGGCACGCGGCGAGCGGATGGAAATTATTTAATAAATATGAGCTCGCCGGCCTAGTTGGTCGTATTTTAATTATCTTAATTAAGTAAGTTATTTTATGGGGCCGTACGAGTTGGTTAATCTTGTTTTGACATCAGCATGTGTTGATTATTTTTATTGCTTTGTTTAAAGCAATAATCTTAGCTTAAATTTTAATCTACCGCGCTATGGCGTTATCCGCTTTCTAACGATAATAGACTGCTCGGTTTTAAAGTGCGTGTTGAAACTTTATACAGGGCGAATTTTATAAAAATTATTGGCTCCACGCTGAAGGCCGCCATGTGCGCATTGTTTTACTCCCTGGAGAAAAGCCACCGTTCAGGCTCTCGTCCGACCCAATAGATCTTAAAAGAAAGCTGACGTCACCGTTCAGGCTCCCGTCCGACCCAATAGATCTTAAAAGAAAGCTGACGTCACCGTTCAGGCTCCCGTCCGACCCAATAGATCTTAAAAGAAAGCTGACGTCACCGTTCAGGCTCTCGTCCGACCCAATAGATCTTAAAAGAAAGCTGACGTCACCGTTCAGGCTCCCGTCCGACCCAATAGATCTTAAAAGAAAGCTGACGTCACCGTTCAGGCTCTCGTCCGACCCAATAGATCTTAAAAGAATGCTGACGTTACCGTTTAGGCTCTCGTCCGACCTAATAGACCTTATATATTTAAACAGTAGAATGAATCTACAAATGAATCTACAAGAATGAATAAACTTGTGTTTTATTATCTTTTTTATAGCTAATCTTAAGATAAAATTGTTTTACGTTAAAGTTATGAATTTTTAGAAATCCTTTTAGAAATTCAATGCAAATCAAATCGGGTTTCTAAATATTGGCTTTATTCCTCACGTCTCAGATAATCCCACGAAAGCGCCATATATTGTGGTACAGTTGTGGACAAATGAAGGTCCGCAACCTGACCAGCTTGGTTTAGTATTTTTTGGCTTTATTGGGCCATAAAGGCGCAAAGTGATTGACGCAAAAAATCACCA
The DNA here is from genome assembly GCA_963680705.1 of Rhagium mordax. Lineage (NCBI taxonomy): Eukaryota > Metazoa > Arthropoda > Insecta > Coleoptera > Cerambycidae > Rhagium > Rhagium mordax. The sequence goes on along the minus strand of OY796660.1, from coordinate 1,436,757 downwards.
TCCACTTACTTTGCGTTATTTCAATCGCCGAATTGGTGTAATTGGTCCTAATCCCGGTCGAAATTATGCCAGTGGGTTCCTTCATAGGCACAGTTTTACTTTCTCGCAATAGAATTTCCTCATCCCCGGCTGCGGCCGACCGTTCGCTCTTTCCGTTCTGAATCTTCTTGTGGTCGTCGTTGAAGTTGACATCGTGCTTGTGATTGATCATGGTTCCATTTTCCACGACGCAACTATCGTCCGCCGCCTGGCTCTTTTGGCAGGAGAATAAAGGCTGGAAATATTTACCATAGTTCAGATACCCAGAATGACCACATAAATAATACTCACCTTGAATAGCAGTGCTCCGATGAGGCCGGTGTAATTGAGCATTCCAAGGATGAAGGTGGTCCTGCTGAAGCCGTACTTCTTCAGCAGCATCCCGACGAAGATTGGCATCACCATTTGGCCGACGCTGGTCCCGGCCATCGACAGCCCCACGGCGGTGCTCTTCTTCGTTGTGAAGTAGCTGCTGATTGCCAAAAATGTGACAGACGCCAGCAGGCCCAGGCCAATACCTAAGAGAAAATACATGTCGGTTCAGAAAAAGATAATGGAATCGTCAAGGAGCATGGAAAGTATTAAAGCGGATAACGTATGTGCAATTACGGTATTAATCTAGAATTAATCGGATGCAGGTATCTAAAAAGCGGTAGCAGTAGTAAGCAAGCGGCAGGATGGTTAAAAAGCGGTGACGGATGTAAGCAAGACTTGAAGTACTACAAAAAAAAAACGAAGAAAGTGATCCACCACTCAAGAAAGTTCTAAATCATTATTTCGTTTATCGCTTTTTACAAATCTCGTAATGACATCCTTTTTTATTTCTACAGTAATTAAACTAACTGCATCATTAATAGCATTTTGGGTGGTTTCATAAAATGTTTAAAGTCGTTTGTTTACATAATTACACGTTACACCATCTTGTTCGTCTATAGGTTCACCCAGATTTTTTAAGCGTTTATTTTGGATGACGTAGTCTTTTGCTTGGGTAAGTTTAAATCCTGTACCAGGTAATCCTCGTAGAGGTATTAATTTGTTCATATTACTTCTTTTACTACTCGTACAACCAAATTTGCTAATTGTGATGTTTTCCTCAGACATTTCTGATTCTATCTGTTAACAATATATTCTAACTAAGCTTAATATACATTTTTTAAATAGCCTAAACTTCACTCAATAAAGTTCATTATTAAATTTTTTATTTAAGATTTATATGCTGCAACGAATCCTATTGATTTATTAGCACAATTTAAACTAGAGGGGAGTTAAAGGAGGGAAAATGAAGTTTCCTCTGGAGTCCTTGGTGCCCAGATTCGGACTCAACAACGTATTGAGGTGTATACCATCACCATTTGATTAAATATGGTCTTAAAACACGGTAGGTATGCAAATTTTAAAGAGGGCTTAACAACGTACTATTCCCATCTTCGTGTATATCTCACCAACGATATAGCAACATCGTTGAGTTCTGTAACGATGCCTATGAATGCATTGGATACTGTTTAAAAAGATCGAAAACGCGATAAAATTTACTCATGTACCTATTTTGGTTCTGAAGGGCGGGATCTACAGCGACCTGTTGATATATCGGGCTCAACAATGTACCGTTTATAAGTATATATATAATATACATACTGAACTAGTGTTTTGTGTATATAATGATATAACAAAGCTTGCAGGGGTATGTAGACAATATAATAACCGAAAAAAAATCGTTCAAAGTATAACAGCTTTTAAAGATATTTCTTTAATCTTTTTTTTAATTTGTCTATTTGTTGAACAAGTTATATTGTGATGAATTTACACCCACTTTACAGAAGTCTGTAGTATACCCTCTGGTTCAGCAGTCGCCCGAGAGATGGCGTCGGTGGTACGAAAATAAATTAGGATAGCTAGAGAATTGTGGAATTAGCTAAATGATCCGCTGCAGGCGAAAATGAAACCCAAAATTGTGCAGCAAATAACGTTGATCCATTTCAAGAGGGACAACAAACACAGATAAACAATTCCAATTTTTTGTTTAATTCAATGTATTTCGGTACAGACTCCTTACGATAACATGGCAATAACCTCTTAGAGATAATCGCCCATTACATCAGTTATATAAACAATTGTATCTGGTTAAGCAATAGTTTAAAATAGTTTCAATGTAAACGAACTGCGCACCACAATTACTTATTAAAAAAAAAATTATTCTTAGAATTTTTATCGCGTGCGTTTAAGGCGATAATCCCCTTAAGAACTGGTGTTATCGCTTGGATTGCATAACATAAAAATGCTTATTTTCGTTTGATAAGCAGTGATATAGCCAAATTAGCTGGTTTATTAATTAATTGCTATAATCGTACATAAATGATTTGGAAACACGTGATGTTATTCGTTAAAATACTCAGTCACGAGCGTCTAAAGACTCAGAGAATGAGGAATAAAAAGGTTTAAATATCTATATGGGGGTCTTAATTCCGATGTCTTCTTAAGAAGCGTTAAAGTACCCCAAATAAGTTTGGAGGGATGATAGGATTACACCACCTCCTGATGATGCCAATTTGATTGACGAAACGCACATTAGTATACTGTGGATTGTTTTATTAGAGGCATTAGAGCTGACATTTACCTTCAGTTTTAGTATCATCGTACTCTCCGTTCTTGATTTGTGAAGGAAACACAGACGGGCAGACAGACAGTAAACCCCTGTTCTATAAAAATATACGCGAGTTCGTTCCAAGTAAATTTGCGATTGGGAACATGCCTTGGAATATTATCGATCCCCTTCGATAAGCATTTTTCTGCTTAATAATATCGCGCGTAAATTCACTTATATAGCAAAGTTTAGGCAGAGTATTTAAATTAAAATTGACGTGGATGTCAACTTGATTGATACATTTTCCGATGCCTGTGCAGATCATTTGGGTTTTAAAAGCTGCCTCTTATTAGAAATGAGATACAAGCTAATGAATGAATCTTCTAAAAAAAATGCAACTGATTCCTAATCCGGTTGCTGATTGGTTTCAATCTGAAATAAGTTGCTAACCAAGAGGTATTTGTGGGTACATAAAAAAAAGCGTTTGCAGGGGTGGGCTTTGTCTTAAAAATCGCTAAATACTGAGAACATTGTGGCGTTTTTAAATAATATAAAAAAAACGTAAAGTGAAGACTGAAGTACATATTCATCGCTGGTATCATTTTGGCAAGTTTCCATTTCATCATAAAATACTTAGAAACGTGCGTATTTTTTTGATATACTTCATGTGAATCATATAAATAATTGTAGGAAAAATGACAATAAATGTACAAACAAAAATTGAGGTAGATTATATAACGAGAAAAATAAGCTTGGATCAAGACCCTACGATAAACATTTTCGGAAATACAGAGCGTTAAAATTGTATCTGCAAGACCCCGAAGATTCAACTTTTTTCCTACATGGCAATTTTTTTATTATAACTCTACTTCTACGCCTCGGTTTGCAAAATTGCTTTTAAATAAAATTATTTAAGACTCAAACAAAATGGGCATTATCCGAAGAGTGTAAGCAAAAAAATAGGATAAAAAAAACTGAAAATTCCGAGTTATAATTCGAAATTTTATTCCAAAATTCCGAGTTACAAATCGAAATTTCAAAATTCCGAGTTATAACTCGAAATTTTATTTAAAAATTCCGAGTTATAAGCCGAAATTTTGAATATTCTGAGTTATATTTCAAAATTTTGAAATTCCGAGTTATATTTCAAAATTCCGAGTTATAACTCGGAACTTTATTTCAAAACTCCGAGTTACTAGTCGAAATTTTATTTCAAAACTACGAGTTATAGTTTTGAAATAAAATTTCAGAGTTATGACGATAAAATTTTGAGATATAACTCGGAATTTCAAAATTTCGACTTACAGCTCGGAATTTTTAAATAAAATTTTGAGCTATAACTCGGAATTTCGACTAGTAACCCGGAGTTTTGAAATAAAATTCCTAGTTATAACTCAAAATTTTATTTAAAAATTCCGAGTTATAAATAGAAATTTCAAAATTCCGAGTTATAACCCGAAATTTTATTAACAAAATTCCGAGTTATGTCGGAATTTTTTAAATAAAATTTTGAGTTATAACTCGGAATTTTGAAATTTCTACTTATAACTCGGAATTTTTAAATAAAATTTCGAGTTATAACTCAGAATTTTGAAATTTCAACTAGTAACTCGGAGTTTTGAAATAAAATTCCGAGTTATAAGTCGAAATTTCAAAATTCCGAGTTATAACCTGAAATTTTATTAAAATTCCGAGTTGTCGGAATTTTTTAAATAAAATTCTGAGATATAACTCGGAATTTCAAAATTTCGACTTATAACTCGGAATTTTTAAATAAAATTTCGAGTTATAACTCAGAATTTTGGAATTTCGACTTATAACTCGGAATTTTATTTCAAAACTCCGAGTTACTAGTTGAAATTTCAAAATTCTGAGTTATAACTCGAAATTTTATTTAAAAATTCCGAGTTATAAGTAGAAATTTCAAAATTCCGAGTTATAACTCAAAATTTTATTTAAAAAATTCCGACATAACTCGGAATTTTGTTAATAAAATTTCGGGTTATAACTCGGAATTTTGAAATTTCTACTTATAACTCGGAATTTTTAAATAAAATTTTGAGTTATAACTAGGAATTTTATTTCAAAACTCCGGGTTACTAGTCGAAATTCCGAGTTATAGCTCAAAATTTTATTTAAAAATTCCGAGCTGTAAGTCGAAATTTTGAAATTCCGAGTTATATCTCAAAATTTTATCGTCATAACTCTGAAATTTTATTTCAAAACTATAACTCGTAGTTTTGAAATAAAATTTCATAGTTATGACGATAAAATTTTGAGATATAACTCGGAATTTCAAAATTTCGACTTACAGCTCGGAATTTTTAAATAAAGTCGAAATTTCGAAATTCCGAGTTATATTACAAAATTCCGAGTTATAACTCGGAACTTTAATAAATGAATAAATAATAATAATAATAAACTCCAATAAATAATAATAATAAACTTCAAAACTCCGAGTTACTAGTCGAAATTTCAAAATTCTGAGTTATAACTCGAAATTTTATTTAAAAATTCCGAGTTATATTTCAAAATTTCGAGTTATAACTCGGAACTTTAATAAATAAATAAATAATAATAATAATAAACTCCAATAAATAATAATAAACTTCAAAACTCCGAGTTACTAGTCGAAATTTCAAAATTCTGAGTTATAAGTCGAAATTTTGAAATTCCGAGTTATATCTCAAAATTTTATTTCAAAATTCCGAGTTATAACTATTTTGGAATAAAATTTCGAATTATAACTCGGAATTTTAAAATTTTATTTTAGGTGTCCCTTCCAGAACTTCGTACAAAATAACTTCCAATTGATTAAGGAAATACTCTTCGGATGGGAACAGCCTGCTGATAACCAAGTTTATTTACGAGCAGGCATAAGAATCGAAACAAAGGAACTTTTACGCATGCAGCAGGGCGAACGATCTTAAAGGATTAGCGCTATAATCCTGCCTGATAATTTCAGATACCTGCAGTTACTTCACGGATACACACGTTGAGCAAAAGAAACTTCTTATACAAATATTTATTTGTTGATGGTGTTTGCTTTATTTACAAGTGATAATTTAAGTTTAAACTAATTAAAGCATTGCCCAATGCGTGACGTACGAGACATGAAATAAAACTCGTTAGATAAAACCAGTGCAACTTCGCCTTAACTTAGCCACCCCTAATAGTCGAATTCTATTGGGGGTCGCAATCCATCAGCTTACGCACAGAGCACCCTGAAGTGAACTGCTCAAGAGGAGCTGCACGAATGCCAGCCCCGTAATCCCTAAAACGCTCAATGAATATTTGAAGCTCTTTGGTCCTTGTTAATGAGTACTATTGTACGATACACACTGTAAACAATCCAGAATAATCTGTTAATAACGAATCAGCCAACGGGTAGGTTACGGGGTGATCCGCCGAAAAAGAACGGCCAACTTACAGTCCAGATCTGAACATTGCGATGCCTATTGTAACAATTTGAGGACGTGTACAGTTCTCGCTGCATTTAATTTGAAACATTAAGCGGCGTCTCATATGAAAACGCCAGAAAGCAATTAATCTCCATTATGTTTGTCTTTACTGGGTGCGTGTGGTGGCTGGAGGAATTGAAATAAATTTATAAATAAACAAGGGAATTTAAAGAAAGGGCCATTGTAGGAAGCTTTGCCGAAAATTAGCGGGTTCCTAATCCCTTAATCCTTCTGTATCCGTCTTAACAGCGGGAACAACAGAGAGCTAATTGGGCCTAAACCACTTGTAAGGAGATTATTTTTGAGTTCCTGCATGTAAATTATATCCTTGTTATCCGTTCTCACGTTGCTCGCTAACTTCCAATTTATAGCTAAAAACTGAACAGTATTTTAAATTAATTAAATTTATTTATTGTAGCTTTCCGCGTGGTCCTTTTTACTTCCTTATGCTATAAAATAGTCGGAAGTGTTGTGGCGCCTTACTGAATAGTTACAGGGGGGGCGGGGGCATACGCAACCCCTGAGGGAAAAGAGAATTTGAAAGTCAATCAAATTTCAGTTCTACCACCGCCTGCTCCGTCGCCCGAGCTTAGTCCAACAGAGTAGACGAGCGACATGCAAGGGTTTTACGTAACATAAATCGATTTGTGGTTAACGGTCGCGTGTGCGTCGATAATTACGCAAAAACAAACACATTTGTATTCAAACAATAGATAAAACAACTAACGATATATTACGGCTATATCTATTAGCAACATAACAGTGTAAACAGCGGCTGATAAATGCATAATAATCTACAATTAAGTCGGTTTGTTATCCGTGCGCTTCCGGCGTTCTTTATGGAACGCCACGAAGAAAATTAAATTCATAAAATGTATGCAGATTGTTTTAAATCTGAGAGGAAAGTTATCAAGGTTGAGGCTCAGACCGCGCGCCCGTGAGAATACTAAACAAAATTAAAAAACAACACACTGCACAAAGGTAAGCAGTCCTGGTGTGTGACCTCCTGCCATTATCGACTTGTTTGCAATTTAAATACAGCGGTTGTCGTAATTGTCACATTTTATGTCGCATCGTCAAGGAAAAATTGCTGCTGGATATGTTCTGTGAAATCTTAAAGCGTTTACGACCTTGCTGGTTATTTAAATAAATCTGTAAGTTAAGAGTCGCCTTTGAAAACACTGAAGGTGAACCTCCCGAAATTTTGATAGGTTTCCAAATGGCAACCCAAAATCACTTTAGTAATTTTTGAAGGCAATTAGTCATTCTGCACTAATAACCTATCTTTGGAGCTCCTAATTTAATGAAAGCATCAATTAGAATTGGTTAATCTTACTCAAAGAAACGTTCGTTTGATGACTTTCGTCCAATTCGTAAAGGTGGAGGATACCAGGCGTCTGGAGGATGCGGGATAGTTAATCGAATGGCCAGGTAGGTTACCTCATTTGGCACCTCTTAAATTATCTATAGAGATGATCTCAAGAGCGTCGTGCGTATTTTTTAAACCAAACTCTTGAAACAGTTCAAGAGTCTTGATTGCACATACACCAACATAACAACTGAAGGAAGATCCAATTGGAGAGTCTTGTTTGCATAATAGAGAGACTTGTCTTGCCTTGAAGGCTCTAGACAAGAGTCTGGAAGGTCATTATTTAACAATCTAGACAAGACAAGGTTCTAATAAGACTTATCATCATTAATGTGGATCAGTTACAAACGATAGAGAAAAAATAGAGCGACTACTCTTATCTTGCAATTTCTACACAAGACTTTCGAAGGTCATTAGAAAATCTATACAAGACAAAGCTCAAACAAGATTTACATGGCATCATTAACGTGGATCAGTTACAAAAAGATAGAGAAAAAATAGAGAGGCTTATCTTATCTTGAAGCTTCTAGGCAAGAATTTGGAAGGTTATTATTTAAAAATCTAGTCAAGACAAGGTTCTAATAAGACTTATCATCATTAATGTGGATCAGTTACAAACGATAGAGAAAAAATAGAGCGACTACTCTTATCTTGCAATTTCTACACAAGACTTTCGAAGGGCATTAGAAAATCTATACAAGACAAAGCTCAAACAAGATTTACATGGCATCATTAACGTGGATCAGTTACAAAAAGATAGAGAAAAAATAGAGAGGCTTATCTTATCTTGAAGCTTCTAGGCAAGAATTTGGAAGGTTATTATTTAAAAATCTAGTCAAGACAAGGTTCTAATAAGACTTATCATCATTAATGTGGATCAGTTACAAACGATAGAGAAAAAATAGAGCGACTACTCTTATCTTGCAATTTCTACACAAGACTTTCGAAGGGCATTAGAAAATCTATACAAGACAAAGCTCAAACAAGATTTACATGGCATCATTAACGTGGATCAGTTACAAAAAGATAGAGAAAAAATAGAGAGGCTTATCTTGTCTAGAAGTTTCTAGGCAAGAATTTGGAAGGTTATTATTTAAAAATCTAGTCAATACAAGGTTCTAATAAGACTTATCATCATTAATGTGGATCAGTTACAAACGATAGAGAAAAAATAGAGCGACTACTCTTATCTTGCAATTTCTACACAAGACTTTCGAAGGGCATTAGAAAATCTATACAAGACAAAGCTCAAACAAGATTTACATGGCATCATTAACGTGGATCAGTTACAAAAAGATAGAGAAAAAATAGAGAGGCTTATCTTATCTTGAAGCTTCTAGGCAAGAATTTGGAAGGTTATTATTTAAAAATCTAGTCAAGACAAGGTTCTAATAAGACTTATCATCATTAATGTGGATCAGTTACAAACGATAGAGAAAAAATAGAGCGACTACTCTTATCTTGCAATTTATACACAAGACTTTCGAAGGGCATTAGAAAATCTATACAAGACAAAGCTCAAACAAGATTTACATGGCATCATTAACGTGGATCAGTTACAAAAAGATAGAGAAAAAATAGAGAGGCTTATCTTGTCTAGAAGCTTCTAGGCAAGAATTTGGAAGGTTATTATTTAAAAATCTAGTCAATACAAGGTTCTAATAAGACTTATCATCATTAATGTGGATCAGTTACAAACGATAGAGAAAAAATAGAGCGACTACTCTTATCTTGCAATTTCTACACAAGACTTTCGAAGGGCATTAGAAAATCTATACAAGACAAAGCTCAAACAAGATTTACATGGCATCATTAACGTGGATCAGTTACAAAAAGATAGAGAAAAAATAGAGAGGCTTATCTTATCTTGAAGCTTCTAGGCAAGAATTTGGAAGGTTATTATTTAAAAATCTAGTCAAGACAAGGTTCTAATAAGACTTATCATCATTAATGTGGATCAGTTACAAACGATAGAGAAAAAATAGAGCGACTACTCTTATCTTGCAATTTCTACACAAGACTTTCGAAGGGCATTAGAAAATCTATACAAGACAAAGCTCAAACAAGATTTACATGGCATCATTAACGTGGATCAGTTACAAAAAGATAGAGAAAAAATAGAGAGGCTTATCTTATCTTGAAGCTTCTAGGCAAGAATTTGGAAGGTTATTATTTAAAAATCTAGTCAAGACAAGGTTCTAATAAGACTTATCATCATTAATGTGGATCAGTTACAAGAGATAGAGAAAAAATAAAGCGACTACTCTTATCTTGCAGTTTCTACACAAGACTTTCGAAGGTCTTTATTTGAAAATCTATGCAAGACAAAGCTCAAACAAGATTTACATGGCATCATTAACGTGGATCAGTTACAAAAAGATAGAGAATAAATAGAGAGACTTGTCTTGTCTTGAAGCTTCTAGACAAGGGTTTGGAAGGTTATTATTTAAAAATCTAGTCAAGACAAGGTGTAATAAGACTTATCTGACATCATTAATGTGGATCAGTTACAAAAGACAGAGAAAAATTAGAGAGGACTTGTCTTGTCTTGAAGTTTCTAGACAAGGATTTGGAAGGTTATTATTTAAAAATCTAGACAATCTAAGGTTCTAATAGGATTAAAGGGCATCAACAGAAGCTGAAAGAAGACAGGTTGCATAATTTTTTAAACAAAAGTCTTGTCTTGAAGTTTCTAGATCTTTAGTTGAAAATCTAGCCAAGACAAGGGTCTATAATCTAGAAAGTCTTGAGCCAGATGGCATCACGTCACTATGGATTGAACAAAATTCCGCTCCAACTTTAGTTACGCAATTTCCCGTTGTGATTTTTGGAATTTTTACCTGTGAAGAGGCCGTATCCGATGATAATCTGCCAGATGTGCGTGGAGAAACTAGAAATGATCATCCCGGTGCCAACCGAGAGCACCCCGAAAATCGTGATAGTCCTAACACTGAACCGTCTCATCAACGGCCCCACTGCGAGTCCGGTAAAGTTCGTCGCCATAACACTCACTGCCATTACCAGCGTGATGCCCGTCGCTTTGCCATTCGCCATGGCCTTCAGCTCCTCTCCGAAGACCAGCCCGAATATGGAGAACATGGCCTGGTTCACCATCTGAAACAAACATACATTTTTTAAATACGCAGAGTCGTTTCAATTTGATCTGGTTCTCCCAAGGTTGTATTGGTATAGATCATATTTGACAATAGCCCAAGTATTGAGCTTTGGGGAACTCCTCGAACTTGCATGTTCGCAACGAATTATTTTCTGTGTATTTAACAACAGCATCAACATTCCTGACAAGATTTTTAGAGGGATTAGCTCCAGTTATACAGATACCAAAAATTGGTTTGATAAACCGTGTTATCTATTGCACTTAAATTGGTGTACTCACGATAACAAAAGAAGTTTAAGCACGTTTTATATTTATACTTACACAATTAAGTTCAATTTTTGACAGATAAGGTTTATTACCTTTTATCGTAATAATCTGGTGCTCATATCTGTCCGTTTTGTTCAGGAACAGAATTTTCTTTGATAAATTATGACCGAGTACAATATCTTACAAAATGCTTATATTTTCTAATAAAGTGCATTTTTATATGAAATATCCCAGGTGCATTCAACTACCGACGTCACATTTTCTGATGTAAGGCACATCACGTCTGAAATTATTATCTGTACGACCTTCCACTTGTAACTACCAAATGCGTTTTAAAATATGAGTTTCCATTTGAAATGAACTTTTTAAGGACGGGAGTGTCAACCCCTCAATGACGAATCCTAATTCTGTTTGTGATCAATTTCCACAACTAAATAATAAATAGAAATCCAAGTAACAACTACTCAACGGGCAAAAGCCCCGACTTGCATTGAATTACACTTGGAAATCCAAAATTGATAGCCAATATTATTCGTCTTTTCCTCACCAGACACAGACCGGTTTCGAACTTATTATGTTCTCGTCAGTGTGCCATAGGTAATTGAAAAGACGAATAACTGTATTTCTTATTTTTTTATCATGCCCACTTGCGCGTGATATCCACGTGATATTTGGTGTTCCTTAATCTAAGCATATCGAAAAATCTCATTCATACATGTGAGATTTGAGGCGATAACACCTTACGTACGTTTGGTAGTTGAAGTATAGACTTATAAACAGCCAAGGCCGAAGCAAGTTTTATCAAAACTATCGTTATCCAAACCAGTGCTATGGAAAAATATGCGTTAATGGTTTTGTTTATTTTCAATTTATCTAAATCGATCACTTTGCTATAAAATTTATTTTTAAAACGCGATATATTTAAAAGCCAGCTTAATACACACAAAAATATTCAATGTTATCTAGTGTAGCAACAAATGGTACCTAATAAATAGCTTATCGTAATAGGTGCCAGATCATATGTTTGGTGTAAACACATTTTTTTATCAGTTGCAGTGGGAGTAGCCTTTGTTTCAGAAAAAGAAATTTGTACAACCAAAGAACAAGCAAATGATGGTGATTCGGAAGCCAGACATTGCCGTCCACGAGCCAGCTCAGGATCGATGTTGGGGGTACCGACTAGAAGTTTATTTATCAATATTATTCGTCTTCGTTTTGTCATCTTATTCGTGTCGCATTGTAATTTATTCTTTTAGCTAGTATCGTCACTTGTCATACCTATAATCTTCTATCGTCTGTCAGGTGACAGACCTTCAGGTTCTTCACTGAGGAACCAGCAAAGCGTGGTTTTTCGGAAATTTACAGCTTCACTTTCCAATTTGGGAAAAGGAGAGCCTAGTAGTCTTCTTGGTTGTATTGCTATGGGAGATAGTTCGATTCTTCCTCTTCATGAACTTGAGCTGCTTCTTTGGAACGTTTAAACCATGTAGTGTATAGTAATTGAAACGTAAATCATCATATGTGGAGAAGATAACGATTCCTGTGCTGAGTGTTGTATCTCTTTTATGTCATCAGGATCAGACAGTTCAAGCTCTCCATATTCTGTAGAGTAGTCTTGTTCCTCATCTTCTTCATTCAGCTGTACTCTTTCTTCCCTGTCTGCGTCTTCACCGTTTGTATTTCGTCTTGTTTCCGAAAACCTCTTCAAGTAGCTTTGTCTAAACTTTTATTTGGAGCTACCACAGAAATGCTCAGGTCTTCAAAATTTTACCAACTGATCTGCCGTTACTGGCGTCTTTTTGGGAATTGGCCAAAATTTTTGGCAATTGGCGAAAAGATCAAATGTCCAATTTTGGCAAAGGATTTGATAACCTAATCATCAAAGTAAATACCAAAATCGTCATCAAAAGCTTTAGTGGTTCCTTTGAAGTACTGGCAGAATCTCTCTTCTGCAGAAGTAAGGAGGACTGAAGGCAGAATGGAAACCTCTTCAGTTGATCTCAGCTCTGGATCTGAAGAATAGTAATAGCTTTCCCCTTCCACTGATTGCCGGACCTGAAGTATTATATCCCAACGAACAAGCAGATCAGTGCTGGATGGAAATTTAAGAAGAATATAATTTCTATATACATAATATAACGCATAAAGACTGGACTAATCATTTGATCGACTTTTGATTCTCCACTTAAAACTAAGAGTAATCCATCTGGCACTCAAAATTCGGGTGACAACAAATCTTACATTTCAGTATCTCAAACATCGTATTAATCAAACATCTGATACGTCTTAAGTGTTTGGATGTTTTATCGTACAACTATCCCTTGGTCTATTTTTTGCGTACTCCAATAAATATTATCTCGATAGACTTTTTGGGTGTTAAAAATTGTGCACCAGAAATCGTAGTCTAAGCGACTAGGAACCCCACAAGCATGTCTTTGATTAGACTCAAGAGGTCAGCGTCATCATCAGCAGTCAGCAGTTTTGTACAGTCTGGTCGGCAAAATTTTCAACAATTGGGCATTTCTGATGTAGCCCCTAGATGAAGAAGAAACTACGAAGCTACTTGAAGAGGTTTTTGGAAACAAGACCAAATACCAACAAACGACGGGCGGGGATGAAGTAAAGCTGGATGACGAAGACGAAGAACAAGACTATTCTACAGAATATGGAGAATTTGAACTGTCTGATCCTGTTGACATAAAAGAGAGACAGCAATCGGCACAGAAATCGTTATCTTCTCCACATTTGATGATTTACGTTTCAATTACTATACACGACATGGTTTAAACGTTCCAAAGAAACAGCTCAAGTTCATGAAGAGGAAGAATCAAACTATCTCCCATAGCAATACAACCAAGAAGACTACTAGGCTCTCCTTTTCCCAAATTGGAAAGTAAAGCTGTAAGTTTCCGAAAAACCACGCTTTGCTGGTTCCTCAGTGAAGAACCTGAAGGTCTGTCACCTGACAGACAATAGAAGATTAAAGGTATGACACGTGACGATCTTAGCTAAAAGAATAAATTACAATGCGACACGAATAAGGCGACACAACGAAGGCGAATGAAATATTGATAAGTAAACTTCTAGTCGGTACCCCAACATCGATCCCGAACTGGCTCGTGTACGGCAATGCCTGGCTTCCGAATCACCATCGTTTGCTTGTTCTTTCGCGCTATTGTTAAGGCACACCTGCTGCTGCTGCTGCTCAAAACAGTTCCCTTAGCAGTCAAGGCACTTCGGCAGGCGAATTCCACTTTTGCCGGTAAACCTCGAGTGTTCCCCGAGGATCAATCCGTGGCCCCCTCTTATTTATAACGCTTGTTAATGATATTGCTAATGACATTAATTGTACCAAATTGTTTTCAGCACGCAGATGTTGCAAATCATAAATAAAGATTAATCAAGCCGATTGCATATATGTATAAACATAATAATACAAATACAATAATAATAAAATTAGTATATTGTCTTACATACGTCAGTTAATAATATTAATAATAAACTCTATTTCAAGAAATTACAGTCCTCTGAAACCAGTTTGCCTGGCTATGTTTACGTATAAATTATAATCTAGTTTTTGTTATTACTTTTGCACATGTACTAAAACAACAATTAGCAGAACACATTGTATGGTATGCGATTATGACAAACAAACATACGTGATAAACAAGTCCATTAAAATTATTCCCCAAAATGCTCATTAATATTGCAGTGGATCCGCGCTGAAGGTCTTTTGCAGTTATTTTAAATTGGCGCCTATGAGCTGGCGTCAATAAAATTCTGTACCGTTATGAAAACCAATATCTACTTCGCGGAGTAAACTGACACCTGGAGAATATGCACCTCATGCGCTCGCTCCAGCAATCAAGCGAATTAAGGTGCCGGTATGAAATTTCATACAGGCCTTCACCATCAAAGGTCAGTTGATAGATTGCGGTTGGATTACTCAGGGGAACCTTTTCTATGACTAAATCCAGGAGCAGGCGGACAGTTTTCAACTTTTTAAAACTTGCTTAGTGTCATTTATGTTTATTGTTCAACGAACTGGCCCTGGGATGGACCCTTGGGACACTCTAACTTTTTAACATGTCGCCGGTTAAAATATGAAGTCGATAAATTATTTCAATGATTATTTACCGCAATTACTGATTAAATATTACAGCATTACGAAACATTAGCAAAAGATAATAACTAGTCCATATTTGTCAGATCAATATTTACCGAAATACTTAATGCGACCTTTATTCCATGTTTACGTTTTCTTAGCTGTCGCATGTTTTAACAAGTAATTAGTCTGATGTTGACAAGTCCACTACGTGGATGTGCCAAAGTTTTTCCCAGAATGTCGTTCAAACATATTAGCATATGTATAATAAAACTGAGAAATATTTTTAATTAAATTTGTTGGAAGTATGAGCGCCATTATTTTAACAGGTACTTTTTCACATAGAATATAAAAATTGCGTACTGATGTACGTTTCTATAACCAAGTTGACATCGTCGGGGGATGATTTAATGCTTATATAAAAAATGCAATCATTATTGCTGATTTTTTTCGCACTGCCAAACAAATCTTTTACGATTGGGCAATTTTAAGTGTCTAAATCGCCCGAGGACAAATTCCTTCGCGAACATTTTTTAGAAAATTCAATTCTCTACAACTTTGTCGCGGACAATTTTTTCGTATCTCGTACGGTAATCGCAGCGCTTTAACTGGAAGGTTGCGACGTGCTTCTTTAGCTTGTTATAAAGCGCAAATATAACTTTCACCGCTACGGTTTTAATTTGCAAGCCAAGGATAAAACTGATAAATATGATATCAAATCTACAGAGAATTAAATGGTCAATAAAATGCGATTTGTTCTAATGCCGGGATTAATATTTAACGCGATATTAAAGAATGAATGCATTAAGTTGAAATATTTTTTTTGCAAAGTGCCGATATTAATTTAACATACCCAAAAAACCTGTCGGACAATTGCGTAAAAATGACTGCAATTGCGCAACTTTGGATGCCTGTCACGCGTTTAAACAAGCCCAAAATAATATGCTCTCGCGATTATTCTTTTAGGAAATTCAATTCTCTACAACTTTGTCGCGAACAATTTTTTCATATGGTATTCGTAAAAGGTTGCGGAGCACCTTTTACGCTCGCACGTTCGTCGTTGAGATTTACTTTTACCCTGTATATTCATAAACAACAAATGATAATGTGACAGCGGAATTTTTCGATTACTATAATTCAATCACTGCCTCTCAGATAATTAACGTCAAATAAATACAAAGTTTATTATTGGAAAACTTTATAAATATTGTTTCAGAGCTAGATAAGGCGCAATACAAACGGTTGTCCCAGCAAGTAGTTGTGATACTTTGCAGGACGGGAACGATGAGATAACGCAGATAATACTGGTCGCCGACCACACATAATCGTACTCTTATTTCCCTTTTTAACACAGATTATTTTGTTAAATCACATACAGGGTGTCTCAGTTTTTATTCCTTGAACTTCTGGTAATCTGACTTTTCAGTTTCGCAACTTTAGGTGCCTGTCACGTGTTCAAACAGGTGCAAAGACGTTTGACTTCGCGGACATTTTTGTAGGAAATTCAATTCCCTACAACTTTGTCGCGGCCAATTTTTTTGTATCTCTTACGGTATGCGCAGCGTTTGAGCTGGAAAGTTGCGGTGCGCTTTTTCAATATTTTTTTTAACAAATTTATCCTCTACTTGCATATCAAGCCTAAATATAATACTAGTTTTTTAACAAATTTAGATATTTAACCTGGCAAGCGTAAGTAATGTCAAGAATACGCCAAGACGAATATCACGGTGGGCACAAAGAAAGTAAAACTATTCTTAGTCGGTCTGTACGAGACGTGCCAAAAGGGTAAAGTACAGCCGCTTACCTCGTGGACGCAAAACAAGAATCTCTAATACTAATAATAACTGGAAGCACATTGAAAACGTTGATTAAAGTCGTTCTGGCTCTTAGCCATTAGAGGACGTGGAATCCGCACGTTATCATCGGAAACGTTTAGGTTTGAGTTCGGTAGTAAACAATGAGTCACCCATCTATTTAGAGTAATCTTTAATTTACCAATAATAATTCCAATTAAAATTCATTATTTTCTCGGAATTAAGTAATGCACTTATGAGCACGCGTCATAATTGTGAACCCCAATTACAACAAAGTAGGATCAAACGGACAGGGGGGTACTAGAGGAGGATAAAAATATTTAAAATCCCTCTTGAGATTGTTGTGTCTAATTTTGGACTTAAAGTGGAGCGTGGAACTCGAATTGTATAAACTGGGAATTTTGTTTAACTATATTTTTTACTGCCGGCGTTAAGTGGCCGTTACGGTCCTGATATGTGGGCGCTGGATAAATTACGATCCGCTATTGTTAATATTTATTGTGTTCTCGTGGTAACAAAGAATTTAAGTATGTGGCTTATTTTTGTATCTCGTAATTCGTAAAGAACATAAAAATCGTCTCGTAAATTTTGGACAATTCCCAAATTCAGCGTCAAGGTTGTCTACTCGCAGTTGATCTCCAAGACCAAAAAACTTAAAAAACCAAAGCAACACAACAAATTTTGTTCAATGTTTTATAACATGTAGTTATGAAAAGCAGTTGTTTTAATAGATTTAACACGTTCCAGTCCACCTTTTTAGAGGCGTGATAACAAATATATTGAATTTGAACAATATTTTCAGATCCAAAACTTAAATTAAATCTTTAAGTGATTCATTCATTACGGCCCTGTTTTTTTACTTAATTTAAGTTTTAGAACCGAAAATATTGTTCAAATCAACGAGTGTCATATATCGATGGAATCAGGATGAAAAATGCTAATGAATTTAGGAAAAATAATGTCAGGTCCGTATTTGAAAAAAAAAGTTGAGGGTGGCCCCGATCTGACGAAACTTTCTATTCAAAATATTGTAACTTTATGTTGTAGAGCTGGAAAAGTCGCAATGAAGAAGTTCTTTCAGTTTTTTAATATCTCCTCAAGCAAAGCTAAAAAAAATGAAAACTCAAATTTTCGTTTTTTTTTTTTTATAAATATCAAGAGCCAAACAAGATATTCTCGATTTCATTACGACATATTATTGAAGCACTCTTGCCCCACCCTGTATAATAGAAGTAGCATTTTAACTAAAAAAAGAATAATTTTTTTCATTTGTTTCCGTTTTTTTTAACATCGAATAAATATTTTATAAACATACAACAAAATAATATCGTTGCAAGCGTCATAAAAAATACTAAACACTCGCTTTAAAAATAAAATATAAGGACCTAGTTTTTGCGGCCCCCTTACTCAAAGTCCTCACGACGGCCCTGTGCGTTTCATAATAGCAAGGGTTTCAAAAATGTTGTAAAATTTCAGTTGTTGACAAGTTTATTCCACTTCTCAGCAAAAAAATTTCTCTCTGTATAATTATCGTTTTGTGGGCGAAAAACCAGTTTAACATTACCCGAGGGGTAATTAGTAGTTACAGCAATAAAGCACACATTTCCCAGTCGTTAAATCGAGGCGGGACACCCGGTATACCCCTCTCGTTCGTTTTTAAATTTCCAGCAATTTGAAGCCAGCTGCGGTCCGCAATCGTTAGGATGATTTAAGCTAATAATTAGGACACTTAGGAGAACAACGAATTGAAACAATGGCCCTTTAAGGCGAGGGAAGCTCTGATATTTATATAAATTCTTACATTTATTAGGGCCGCTCCGAGCACCACCATCCATCCCCAGCCGCCATCCGGGGGAGTAACGGGTTCCATGATGCAGAACTTATGTCTAAAAATTTGACTTCACTGCCACAGGGATCACTGATCACTATTTACATTTTTTTTTTCACGTTCCGTTATCTACACACAATTTATACATATCACTCGGCGGGCTGATTCGATTCAATGGCCCGATAAGTTGATAAGAGGAGATTAAAAATGAGTTCGAAAAACAACCTTACAGAACGTCTGAAAAAATGCGAGTAAAAAGACCGCGGCTAAACGCACATTTGATTCGTCTGCTGCTCGCAAACGCATTAATTTCATTAGGATAGCCGGCCGCGGTGGATCCTTGAAATCCACAGTGTTTAATTATTATTAAGTTTATTGTGCCAATACACCGCTCGGATCGCGCGTCGCGGCTGTTTACTTTTCTAGCTGTAGCTGCACTTGAGGATTTAACTCACTGGGTGCTCTCGAACGCGGGCCGTTGTCCCCCAAGCTAGATCCTTGGGATGGGAAAGTGCATCTATCGCCTGCACTTTCTTGGCCGATCTTAGCTAATTTTGGCTACAAGTTGCTCGCGGCTATTTATATATAAATACAAGAAGCGTGCCCACGTGCGCCGTTAGTGCCCGTCCATACTTTACAATTTTCTAAGATACCGGGTGGGCCAAAAAAAATTTTACATTTGCCCATAACTTTTTTGCGTATTAACCGATTTTAATCAGCTAGGTGTCGTTGCTTAGACAAAAGAATGGACTGTCGACGAGAAGTTTCAAAATGGCCGATTTTTTAAAATACAAGATGGCGGCTATGTTTGAAAATAGCCATTTGTTTGGGCCAATTATTTTTGAATAAATAATGTAGAAATGGCACATCCAATAGAAAAAAGCAGTAAAATGGACCTTCCTCTACATTTTAAGCCATCGATGAGAAAAATCGGTCCATCGGGAGAGGAGCTATAAGTAATTATACATAGCGTCTTTTTGAATACCTAAATTGCACTTTTTTCTTTGGCTAATATCTTTTTTGTTTATTAACCGATTTTAATGACCTTTGTGTCGTTGCTTAGACAAAAGAATGGACTATCGACGAGAAGTTTCAAAATGGCCGATTTTTTAAAATGCAAGATGGCGGCTATGTTTGAAAATAGCCCTTTGTTTGGGCCAATTATTTTTGAATAAATAATGTAGAAATGGCACATCCAATAGAAAAAAGCAGTAAAATGGACCTTCCTCTACATTTTAAGCCATCGATGAGAAAAATCGGTCCATCGGGAGAGGAGCTATAAGTAATTATACATAGCGTCTTTTTGAATACCTAAATTGCACTTTTTTCTTTGGCTAATATCTTTTTTGTTTATTAACCGATTTTAATGACCTTTGTGTCGTTGCTTAGACAAAAGAATGGACTATCGACGAGAAGTTTCAAAATGGCCGATTTTTTTAAATGCAAGATGGCGGCCATGTTTGAAAATAGCCCTTTGTTTGGGCCAATTATTTTTGAATAAATAATGTAGAAATGGCACTTCCAATAGAAAAAAGCAATAAAATGGACCTTCCTCTACATTTTAAGCCATCGATGAGAAAAATCGGTCCATCGGGAGAGAAGTTATACGTAATCATACAAAGCGTCTTTTTGTCAGTCTTAAGCTCTAATACTTAAATTGCACTTTTTTCTTTGGCCAATAACTCTTTTGTTTATAAACCAATTTTAATGATATTGGTATTGTTGCTTACAGAAAGAAATGGACTATCGACGAAAAATTTAAAAATGGCTGATTCTTTAAAATTCAAGATGGCGGTCAGGGTTGAAAATAGTCCTTTTTTGCGCCAATTCTTGTTGAATAGAAAATGTCGAAATGGCACATCCAATAGAAAAAAGCAATAAAATGGACCTTCCTCTACATTTTAAGACCTCGATGAGAAAAATCGGTCCATCGGGAGAGGAGCTATAAGTAATTATACATAGCGTCTTTTTGAATACTTAAATTGCACTTTTTTCTTTGGCTAATATCTTTTTTGTTTATTAACCGATTTTAATGACCTTTGTGTCGTTGCTTAGACAAAAGAATGGACTATCGACGAGAAGTTTCAAAATGGCCGATTTTTTTAAATGCAAGATGGCGGCCATGTTTGAAAATAGCCCTTTGTTTGGGCCAATTATTTTTGAATAAATAATGTAGAAATGGCACTTCCAATAGAAAAAAGCAATAAAATGGACCTTCCTCTACATTTTAAGCCATCGATGAGAAAAATCGGTCCATCGGGAGAGAAGTTATACGTAATGATACAAAGCGTCTTTTTGTCATTCTTAAGCTGTGTTACTTAAATTGCACTTTTTTCTTTGGCCAATAACTCTTTTGTTTATAAACCAATTTTAATGATCTTGGTGTCGTTGCTTACAGAAAAGAATGGACTATCGGCGAAAAATTTAAAAATGGCCAATTTTTTTAAATGCAAGATGGCGGTCGGGTTTGAAAATAGCCCTTTCTTTGCGCCACTTTTTATTGAATAAAAAACGTCAAAATAGCTCTTCCAATAGAAAAAAGCAGTAAAATGGACCTTTCTCTACATTTTAAGACCTCGATGAGAAAAATCGGCCCACTGGCAGCGGAACTATACGTAATCATACAAAGCGTCTTTTTGTCATTTTTAAGCTCTAATATGTACTTTTGCACTTTTTTCTTTGGCCCATAACTTTTTTGTTTATTAACTGATATTACTCGTCGACGTCTTAAAATGTAGAGAAAGGTTCATATTAATGCTTTTCTCTATTAGATGTGTCATTTTGACATTTTTTCTCCAAAAAAAATTGGCCCAAACAAAAGGCCAGTTTCAAACGAGGCCGCCATCTTGCATTTTAAAAAATCGGCCATTTTGAAACTTTTCGTCGATAGTCCATTCTCTTCTCTAACCAACGACACCTAGCTGATTAAAATCGGTTAATAAACAAAAAAGTTATGGGCAAAAGTAAAAAGTGCAAAATTATTTGGCCCACCCGGTATACTTCACGATTTACGGTAATATCGTCGTGGTGCCCGCAAAGACGGGGAAAAACTGAAAACCAGTCATAATCGCAGTCGCGCCACGATAAGAGGGCTAATGCAACGGCCAGACTTGATAAACAAAATGGATGTCAAAAACGTGTCAAATGAATACAAACATTCCACAAGTAGCAATCAATTGGTTTTTAATCCCAGAAGTGTTTAGTTTAGTCAACTTATCATACGACAGTGAATAGTAAAAGTGGGCGTTCTACAGTATGTTTCACTTCTCACATTCACACCCCTGTATAAAAATTGGAAATCGATCCGAAAATAAATAAGGAAGGTGTGAACACACTGTATATAATCGTCCAGAACAGAAATATTAAAAACATATATACAGGGTGGGCAAATTCGGATGTTTTTATTGGGTAACTCGATAATAAGATATGTGAAAAAATTAATGAATTAAGTATTATTTTCTGGTTTCTGTGCTTTAAGCATATTCCCAAAATTGCACCATATTTCTTCACACCCAAACAATCAATTCACTTCAAATCTTCCGTCGCCATGACCTCAACTAAACCCTTTATCGGCCGTGCCAAATTTGGGACAGCTATCTCAAATATCGTAGTAGATATCGAGGTTCCAAAAGATACTCCGCAACAAGTGCTCTGTAAACGGCTAGATAGTCGAGCAATCAGATAATCGCGCGAGCAATGATCGATTAATAAATTAACAAAATATTCGAGTAAGTACATATTTGAATAGTTGGTAGATTAAGGCGGCAATCAATGGAAAAAATAATCAGGGATAGAAGAGGATAGAAAAATAAACTACAAAGACGTGGATAATAATTAGGTACTATTTACTACTAGTCACTGTTCATTTTCTCTGTTGTGTTCAATTTCAATATTCTTTCTGCAGTAGACCATCTTGGCCTTTATATTTCTGCAGAGATACCTTCTCGCATAATCTAGATGCTTCTCTACATTATTTCACAATACTCTAGCATGAATAATACGCTTTATTGTTGAATACGTATATATAATTACAATTAACGTTCGTGCGAACAAATTGTTTCCTCTAGTCATATGCTCGGGTTTCTAAAATTAAAATTATTTCTTTAAATTTAAATTATACGGAACAAATGACGTACTCGCTTTGCTTCTTGGAACACAAATGGAACTGATCTGTGACTAATGTGATAAAAGTGAACGTCGGCATTGTAATTTAAATTTTGACTTCCTTTCTAATATTTTACATAAAGGATTGTGAAAGCGACACTGAGGTTTGAAGGAAACATACATCTTCAATTTCTGTTTTTAAAAGCGCATGTCGGTCGGTCTGTGCAAACGATAACTTGAAAATGGTTCAAAAACTGCGGACGCACCTCCAGGTAATCCCCCGCTGCTCATCATCGTTACCGATGCCAAATGGAAGTGTCAACAATTTGGAAGTTAAAACTTTTTCAAGATCCTTTAAAATGTGAGCCGGGTTGAACAATGCCGTGCCTTTGAAATTATTAATGGTAGAAAACCAAATTCATTAGTTCTATCTTTCTACCGTCGATGTAATGCACAAACAGTGTAGCTGTGTCATTCAATTGACGGTTCATTAATAATTCCCCGATATAATAGAAATTTAATAAGAGTAAGTATACATATATATAGTATAGTATATACAGTTACATTACCGCGTTCAAAACTTACATGCCGAACTTAGTGGAAGAGGAATTGTTTTATACCAAATGTTTAATTAGACTTAGTAAATAGTTGCTGTAGAAAATTCAATAAAACATGTGGAAATCGCAAAATCAAATCTTATTCATCGCCCCACCAATTATTATTAATTACCTACGTAAAAACTGTACAACCTTGATGGAGAAAACTGCTGCTTAAAATAATATTTTCAAGCTTCTAAAACTGAAACGGTACAAAAATATTGGCTTTCCGAAAATAGTTAGTCCACAGTCCAATATTTGCCGGAGGTGATCGTCAAAAATTAAATGTTCTCATCATCATATATAATTTTATGCAAATTCTACTGAAACGCGAGCTAATACGAAAATTAAATTATTCCAAATATAACCGACGACGACCCCAATCAGAAAATAGTAATTACTTGTTATGGGAACAATTTCAATTTCAAATAAAATTTAATAATCTAATATACTGACATCTATGAATGAAAAACGGCAATCTTGTCGAAACATATGTAGTTTTCTATCAATTATTATGATTTTCAGCCCACACACAAAGATGTCAGCACTATCAATCAAGCATTGAATTTGGTACTTCTACTACTCACTAGATGGCGCCTTAGTAAAAAACCACAGTGACTGCATAGGGACAGTGACGACAATAGCGCTAAAGTCACGATTACAGCGACAGTGGCGACAAAAGATTATCAGCATTTTGATTGGTAGTTGGATCCACTCTTTTATGGCGTTTTATGTTCCGTTATTTAAAAAACATCGTGTACCTGTAACAAGTTCTAAGTAAAGCTGCCTTTAAATTAAAAAAAATACATATATTTCTATATACAAAACAAACAGACCAGCATGGTTTAAGAAAAGTAAAAAAACATATAAAACAGTATACTAGTAATCCCTGAATATTTGGTGCAGGAACCGCTTGGAATATTCATACGTTGCGAACAGCGTGGCAGTAGCAGGTATAGTCCTGATCAACGTCGGCGTCAAACCGTTGTACAAGGCGCCAATCCCTTCCGTCCTAAATATCCTAAAGATAGTTTTAAACATATTCTCCTCTATGTTTCCCACTTGTATTCGAGACTTTGCTACGTCTACAGGGTAAGTTAATGTCCAAAACACAGAGCCGCCCACTGCACCTGCCAGCATAGTTTGAAACAGACTTAGGTCGTCCTTCTTCTGGCCTGGTTTGGTAAGTAGCTCTCTCATCCCTGAAAAATTCCAGCGCTTTAGATAACGTCGCAAAAAATAGCAAAATTAACACATACCCTCGTATCCTCCAAAAAAGAAAAAATAGCCAGGCATTTCTCGAGCAAGAGTGGGAGCCAGCCCCCTGAAAAACCCCATTGGCCCCTCGTCCCTCATAATGTGAGCGGTTAATTTCAAAGGACCAAAGCTTTCAAACTTCTTCCCCAGTACTTCTTGTTGCTTGTTCATTTCATGCATGGCTTGTAGCTTACACTTCACCAGCTCCGTAGGACAAATAGCTAGTGAAGAGAAAAACGACGCCAGAAACCCTGCCGTCGCATTACTTGTAATACTTAAATTTTCAATACTGTCAACACCCGTGACGTTTTGCATAACTTTTTGGCAAAACCCATAGCAGAGAAACAACACTGAATTTTCTGCCACGTTTGTAGCCAAGGCTGGGACTGTCCCAGCGTACAAACCTCTGTAAATACCGTCGCTTCGTAACGTTTGCTTAAAACAATCTACCATGTTGGTGTATAAACTTGGGAACGTTTGCATTTTTACTTTTATCGTGTCTAGTGGTTGACCGACATAAACTAAGGCTATTCCCCCTATAAACAAACATTCATTTAGTCATTAAATAATATTTTTAAAAATCTTTTTACCAACCCAAAGAACCCGCTGTAAAATCGATACATCCATCCTTGAAATGTTTCTCTTTTTCTTCAGCAACATGAGACATAATTTTGCTCCCAATATGCAATAGACACTAATCCAAACTCTTTCAGATTTTTAACACAAATGATAAGAATTTAAGATAACACACATCTTGCCAGGGGTAAGGTTAAGAGTTCATTTACGACATAAATATAATCTTAAGATAAAATAGCTCTAATTGATTATGTTACATATTTAATTAACTTCATTTTTAACACGCGATAATATAAATTAAAATCAATTATGACACAGTATCGTTTTGGGAATTTCGAAATCGGCGAAAACGTGGTAAGCACAATATGTCATGTGACATTTCGCGGTTCGAAATGTTCCAATCAGAGATCAGTTCGAATCGAATGAAATCATTTGAGATCATTAGTTGTGTTCTATTTAAATTTAGTTTTTTGTGTAGAGCAGGCAGATCAGTTGTCATTCATCTCTCAAATGATGCATTATATTTCTAAAACTTTGGGTTGCATTCACGTACTTGAGGGTTAAATAATTCTTTACAGTAACATTCCAGAGTTATTTCTATTTCTTTTGATATAAAATAATCAACGCTATAATTAGAAGAAAGTCCATATAAATGTAAATAATTGTAAACTTGACCAAAGATAACACACTCCTGGTAATGCATGCGCAGGAGAGAGCGGTGTCTATTTTACGATCATTTGTGAAGGCTCTGTATATACCAAGTATTATTATGTATGGATTCAAGACTTAGGTAAATAATTATAATTTCTTCTTTTGACTCAATGCTACCGTCACATCAAAAGTGCGCCCAGAGACTCTAGAATAAACTTATCTATGGTCAGAAATTTGAAATAGTTTTGTTGTATATGCAACCTGCTACACACATACATGTATTATGTGTTGCATACACAATATCGACCAAGTTTTTTCTTGTTATTGCAGTGTAATAAAATCTATTAATCATTCTCTTAACATAATAATATATTAAAATATGAGTCACATTACTTATTTAAATGTTCACGTTCGTGCTATCTATGATTTTTAAATTCAAAAATATATTTGGCTCGTGATCTGATCGAGAACACATAATGGAACGTTGCTAGTGCAAATGCCACCATATCAGTTTCCTGTCAATTACTTTCAAGTTGGCATTGTTCAAGTAACCAATAAATATGGTGTACGTGGAATTTAGTGTGTCAAAATAACATAAAAATCATAATATTGCCATTTATTCAATAGTTTTCCAAAATTAGGTAAGCAAACGTTATTTCAATGTAGGTCAGCCGGACTAGCCGTAGGAGAACTAATTTTTGTCTATAACTTTTTGAAGGTAACAAACAATATGTGGAAAGACCCCGATCCAGATCCCGGGGGCGACTCCCAAAAGGGAACCTCTGGACAGTCCACACAAGAATTATCAGATCTTACAGATAAATATAAACAGCAGGAACTTTTATTACCCCAGTTAAAGGAAATGTTAAGGAAGGAACAAAGTAACGTAACAGAGGAAAAGATCAAAGAATATATTAACACGCTCAGCAAGGTAAAAGCTAAGAGAACTAAAATAAGAAAAGATGAATCTGGGAGAATAGAAAGTAGTGCCAGTAGTAGTAGTATAGATGCCAATAAAAAAGGAAAACTGAATTTGCTTAAACAACAGTTAGAAGAAAACAAGTAAGTAATTTTGCGTTAATATAATACTTTGTGAAGGTGGTTAAGTAGCGTTAATGCGTTTCTATTAACTGTTAGTGATTAACATGTTGAAACGTTAAACATCAAGGTCTTCTTGCTTTGTGTGAATGTGTAGATTTTAAGGATTAGTTTATAGAGTTATTGATATTGTAGAGCCAGATTGGCAGAGCGGGGCAAGAACCAAAGAGGCATCGAGGAAATGGTTACCCAACTAAAAGCGCAGTTGAACGATTCGCAACAACTTATTCCGCAAAATTTGACCCCACCCGAGTTGAAAAACCTGGAATATAGCAGGAATAGTACACAAGAAGAGCTTTACAACATATTGCTGTCGAGAGAGAAACGAATAACAGAGTTACTAAATAAAAGCCAGACGCAGGAAGCCACCATTTTAGATTTGCAAGAGAATTTGAAGGAGAAGGATTCTGTAATCGATGCCCGAACTAAAGCTGTGACGCTTATGACTGATAGCTTGAGTAAAAAAGGTAAAACCACCCTCGATGCGTTGGATGACACGAAAGATCAGATGAGGAAAATGCAGGAAAACTTCATAACTTTGGAGAGCGAAATGAAGGCCAGGCAAGTCAAACTGTTGAACGATTTGAAGGTGAAAAACTTTGAAATAGCAGAGCTGCAAGAGGACAACCACAAATTGCAGGAAGACCAACGGGAACATTTGAGAATTATTGATGAATTAAAAGCTAGTGAACCAAATAAATTAGATGGCGTTAAAGAATTACAGGAGCAATTGGAACAGACGAAAGCTCAAAACGCAGAACACTTATCGAAAATCGCAGAACTAGAGAATCAATTACAAGAAAGTTTGGAAGATGTTAATAGACTAAAGAGCATTGGCCTCTCGGTAAGTACCACAGAAAGCGATAATGGCGAGATTGCGAAATTGAAGAAACAACTCGACGATAGTAACAAGAGCATGATAAAGATTAAGGCGCAAAGTAAGAGCAAAATTAAGGACTTGACAAAGAAAATCGACGCCTTTAAAAAGATCAGTGATGCTAATGCTTTTATCGTAAAATTGCAAGCGGAAAATACAAAACTTGGTGAGAAAATTGCCGAGCTTGAGGAGGAGAAAGGGAATATGCAGTTGAAGATGGTCGAGTCTACTGATTCTGTCAAAGGTAATGTTTAAATTATCGAGTAAGTGGGGAAGTGTAGAAACAGTTACCGTTTTATAGGTTATTGTTATTGTCATTGTCATGTCATTAAGGGGGGAATGTCTAGAAATATCTGGATTGTTTATGGGATTTCACATTGAAAATTAAACGAGCGTTAACAAAAATATTCTAGTACAGTTGTTATTTTCTATTTTAGATTCTACTCAGCTAGAACACAACAAGGAGTTAGAAAACAAATTAGCATGTAACATGGAAGAAATTGAAGAGAAAGATAAAATCATATCGCTCTTAGAATCTGGTAAGAACTTCCGAAACACAAATCAACTTCGGTTTCATACTGTGATTTTTTTCAGATATAATATCGTTAAAAACGGAAATAAAAAGCTTACACGACCAAGTATCCGGCTTTTCACGTTTGGAAAACGAACAAGTTACATCAGAAATCAAATCTATACAGATAGAAGAACAAATGGATGAAATCGAGAACGAGAACTTAAAACTAAAGAAGGAAATTGAGGACATATTGAAAGAAAAGGAGGAGTTAGTGGAGAAAATGGAGGAATTGGTGAGAGAGAAGCAAGAAATCAGTTCCAAGTTGGACAATTATATTCAGGTGAGAAACTCGATTATTTATGTACGTCATACGGTCGGCACATATTTCATTATTACAGGAAAATATGGATCTGATTGACAAGCTGGAGAAACTCAGCGCCGAAAAGGTATCATCCGCCGAGAGCATAGAAATCGTGGAGGGCCTCACCCAGCAAGAAAAAATTGAACTAGCGGCCTACCAGAAGAATTTCCACATCGATGAAGAGCCTATCAAGTGTTCAGACGATGACGTCATCGAGCCACCTGCCGAGCTTAACGAGAGCGTTCTGCAGCTAAGCGAGGATTCCACGGAACTACTACAGAAGATTGACATGTTTAACATGGAGCGGAAGGAAGTCATGGGCAAAATGGAGGCTCTCAAGGAAGAAAACAACCAACTTAACATGAAGCTGAGGGAGATCGAGAACAACCGAGATATCCTAGCTGAAACCTACGAGCAGCTGCAAACGGAAAAGGAGGTGTTGCAGAATGAAAACGATGAACTCGCGAAGAAGTTGCGTAAGCTGGAAGAGGAACGCTATGAGGAAACGGTATGTTATAATTGAAGCGTTTTGTTTTCGTTTCCGTTCAATGCACGTTTCTTTTATTCTAGGTTGATTTGAAAGATGACTCTCAAGCCGATGTCGCTGCCAAACTGCTGGACTTACAGAAAGACTACGAAAGGTTATTGGTAGAGAACGATGAGCTGAAACGCTCCTTAAAAGGATACGACACTGAGATCCACGAGAAACACAACTTGGACGCCGAACTTTCACGAGCCAAACAGAAAATCGAAGACCTCGAGACGAAACTCAAAACTAACCTAGACGAACTCACTAACTACGAAGCTGTAATAGAAGAAAATAAAAACGAACTTATTAACTCTGCGAGTTTGATAAATAACCTCCAGGAGAAATTGAACGACAGAGAAATCGATATTGCGGATTTGCAGGCTATCATAAACGACCTCAACCAAGTCGTGAGCGACTTACAAAAGGAGAACGTCAGGATGGGCAATTTCGAGCTGGGCATGGAATCCCAAGTATCCGAAATGAAAGACGCGCTACAAGACCAAATTCAAAAGGCCCAGGATTACGAGGAAGAGATGGCCCGAAGCAATGATATAATTAACAGCCTTAACACCAAATTAGTAGAGATGAATAGGAAGATAATAGAAACTGAGCACGAAATGGAGATGAAAGCTATCGAGTCCCAAAAGTTGGCCCAAGATCTTTATGACAAGGAAGAAATCATTAAATCTCTGCAGAGTCAGATCCAAGAGAAAGACAAGAAAATTAACTACGTCGTCGAGGACATGAAAGGAAAGTACTTGGCTCTACAGAAGCAATTGGACGGCAACAGTGGATCGTTAGAGACCAAAGTGATGGAACTGACGAATAAAAACAAGGAGCAGTTGGAAAAAATGAAGAAAATCGCCGCCAATCTGAAGAAGAAAACCCAGGCTTATCACGAGCTCGAGGAGCAATACAAAGGCGAAAAAGAGAAGTGGGAAACCGAGGTAAACGAAAAGGACTCCGTAATTGCCGACTCGAAAGGCAAAATAGACGGAATCCTCCAGCAGCTTAGGGAACTAGAGCAAGAACTCGGCGTCAAAACCAGAAAGCTTGCCGAAGCTGAAAACAAGGAACGGGAACTCGTCGGAGTTATCCACAGCCTAGAGCAGAACAAAATCGAATTACAAAATTCCATAACGGAGTTACGACACAAAGAAGAAAAGTTAAACGAGGTGAGTTTGAAGCAGGAGTTATCCACCAGCCTTCACGAGGAATTCGATAACGTACCAAGCAACCAAGAGTCGGCTAATGAGGAAAAGATCAAGGAGCTGGAGCTTATAATTGAAACCAACGAGGCGGATATCGCCCACTACAACGACAGAGCCCTCAAATTAGAGGAGGACGTTGCCCGGTTGGAAGAAGAAAGGAATATGCTTGAAAGAAGAGCAATGGAGTTGAACGAACAATTGAGCGTAGCCGCAAGGAGCGTCGAAGAAAAAGCACTGCTAGAGGAGGAGCTGGGCCAGAAGCTGGCCGAGGTATCCGCCAACGACGACGCACTGATGAAGAAACTAGAAGAAGTCACCGAGGAAAACAGGGACTTGGCGCAGAAAAACAAGGACCACGAAGAATTAACCTACAAACTTAAAGTCAAACTGAAGAAAGCCCACGAAAAAGTTACCCAGCTAAAGTCCCTGCAAGCCAACGCGGAGGAGCTTGAGAGCGCCAACGGCGCCCTGAAGCAGCAGCTGGCGCTCCTGGAGGCGAACCAGAAGCACATACAAGACGAGAACGAGGTGTTGCAAAGGCAGAACCAGAACGACTACGAGAGGATCGAGGCCGACTATCAGGCTCAGCTGGAGGAGCTGGTGGCGTGCAAGCATGAGTTGACGGTCGAATGCGAAAAGTTGCTGGAAACGGTGAAGGAGCTGCAGGGGAGGGAGGAAGTGTTGCTGTCGGAGATAACCGAGTACAAGCAGAAGATGGAGGAGAACGAGACTAGCAATCAGCAAAGGGTAAGCGAATTTGACGATTTAGTCGTTTGCAAAGTAAGCCAAACTTAGACATGTTATTTTATTATAGGTTCATTCTTTCTACTGACTTTTTATATATATTGCAGATTCAACAACTGACGGTGGACTTAGAAGTAGCATCCTTAAAATATGAAGATTCCGTTAAAGGAATAGTATCTTCAAATAAGGAAAACGAGGCATTAAAAAAAGAATTAGCCATCGTCAAACTCGCCAAGGAGGCGGTCGAATGCATCGTCAATGAGGCAGAGGAACGAATCTTTACCATAAACACTGTCGGCATTCAAACTGACAGCTTGGAAGGCAAAAAAGAAACAGAATCGAATACGAAAGAAGAAGTTACTGACGTCGAAAAACCTCCTGTTGAAGATAAACCTGAGACTGTTCCAACATTCCAGTGGCCAGGCAACCAACAACCTAACCAAAGCCAAGATTGGTTTGCTGCCCCGCCCCAACATGAGACTCAGCAGCAAAACCAGCCGACGTTTAACTGGTTTGCCGACCAAAACCAAAGTAGCTCAAATAACTTGTCTAATTCTCCAGCCGATTGGTTCAGTAAAGAAGTGGCGCTTACACAAATGAATCCGTTTTATTCCCAAGCTCAACCGCAACAACCAGTAGTGGAAAGTACCAAAGAAGCCCTGCTTGGCAAAATCAAGGCCTTAGAATTTTTACTATTTAACATGGACAAAGAAAAAGAAGAGGCGTTGCAGGACTGCACCGGAATGGTCAACGAACTCACCCAACTAGTATACGAAAAAGTGAACCTCCCAACGACAGAATCGTTTGAAGCCGCCAGCACTGAGCCTGTAAACCTGCCGGCAGAAATAGAATCTCAGATCTTGTCACCCGATGACGTGGTAGACGCGGCTGCGAACAAAACGGAATTACAAAAAATTGAATTTGGAAAAACCGATGTTGCTCTAGGTGAGCAGAGGCACCCAGTAGTTGAAGACGTTGTGCAACCGAAACGAGCCTATTTGACCTACCAACCTGAAGACAAAGCCTCTGGTGGCGTAAAATTGGAGGCTTTCGGTGAGAACGATGACGGCTGGGGCTGGGGACCAGAAGAAGCGAAGCTGGAGGAGGAACATTTGCATCAGGCCGAAAGTACGCCACAGATACAGAACTTGCGGAGCCAGATTACGCAGTTAAACGAGAGACTGCAGGTGTTGCAAGTTGAACGCGAGAACCACCTCGAGGAAATTAAACAATTGCAAGTTAAATCAGGCAAACTTATCAAAAAGTGCAAGGAGCTCAAGCAAAAGAACGATCAAATGTTGGCGCAACAACAACAGCAAAATAAGAAATCGGAAGGCGCAGATTTCTTTGACCTTGACGAAACCATCCAAGAAGAACTAAAAGCTCAAATAGCACAACTAGAGAAAAAAATTAAAGAATTGACCAGCGAATTAGAGAGGGAAAAACACGAGAAGAGCAATATATTGAAACGCGTCGACGTTCTAACTTCTGCCAATGAGAGAATGCTGGAAATGAAAGAAATCCAGGACACGGAAGTGCTTCGTTGGAAGAGGAAACACCAAGACCTCGAGGAGAAGCTTCAACAGCAAGAGTGGGGCAGCGATGGCTTTAACGAAGGCGTAAAGCCAAAGAGCAACACGGGTAGCACAGGTGAGGATAGCAAAAAGATTGAGGAGCTTCAACAAACTATTAAAGAACTGTCCTTGGACAACGACGAGCTGCAAGCGTTGTTGGATGAGCAAAGACAACTGAGAATGAATGCGGAGAAGGCCAAGAGCTTGCCGGACGCCACGAGAACAGAGGAGGAGTATACAAAGTTGGCAACGGAACTTGAGGCCAAGATAAAAGTCTTGGAGCAAGATCTTGCAGGTAAAAAGGAGGAAATGCAAGCGGTATTGGATGAGAGAAACAGAATTTCCACGCAGAATGCCGAGCTGCTCAATGCGATAGCTGAAAAAGAACAGAGCGTTACAGAGTTGCAGGAAAGTTTAAGGCATTTAAGTGAGAAGAATAGCGAATTTGAGGTACTCCTAGCCGATAAGGATAAATTAACACGGGATTTACTAGAGAACGAAAAAGACGCCAGCGCTCAACGGGAACTAGCGGATAAAATTAATGAGTTGGAAAATAACCTTTCCCAGTTGAAGACTTCCAAAGCCGAATTAGAACAGATGGCGCTCCAGAAAGATGCCGATTATGATGCGCTAAAAGCTACTTTTGACAAAACTAATACTTTGAAAGAAGAACTAGACGTTCAGGTCAATTTATTAACCGCCGATTTAGAACAGCAAAGACAAAACTACGATGAGCTTAAACTAGAAAGTGAAAGAAACGTTACTGAATTGCACAACGAGTTGGACCAACAGAAGCTACTTTACGAGCAGTTGCAAGCAGAAAACGCTAGCAAAATTAACGAAACCGAACAGCACAAACAAGCGTTTGATAAGCTGCAGCGGGAAAACGCGGAACAATTAACCAGTTTGTCGAAGGAGTTAGAGGAGCAGAAACTGACATGTGAGCAACTGCACGTGGAAAACGCAAGGCTAACCTCCGAATTGAACCTGTTATCACAGCAGATAAAAGACAAGCAGTTCGATTCATCCGAAAGGGACGACTTTGAGTTGGCGCAGCAGAAATACCAGCTGGAAAGTCTGCTGGCAGAAAAAGAGGCCGATATCAACGAGGCCAATAGCAAAAAAACGGAGCTGGAAGAGGAAGTCAAGCTGCTGAAGCATAGCTTAGAAGAGAAACAAAAACAGTACGAAGTTTTGCTGGCTGAAACCGAGGAGAAAATATCCAGAGCGGCGGCAACTTTGGAACAAAACTGGGCAGCCGAAGTAGACCAGAGAGGTAGGTGACGTTCATTCCTTATTTGTAAACCAATCGAAGGTATTTTTTAAACCATTTGTTACATTTTCAGGTGCCGACGTTGCAGAGAGCTGGAAGCTACACTTGGAAACAGTCGAAGCAGATTTTGCCTCCATCCAAGAGAAGCTGAAGTGTGAAATCAACGAACTGGAAGAGAAATGCAACGCTCTCGTAAACGAGAATAACGAACTACGTAAAAATGTAGATGCCGAGATAAGAAACGAGGTGGATCGCATTTCCGCTCTGCAACAACAGGTAACTGACCGCCAGAACTACATAACCGAGCTCAACAATACACTGGTTGAGAAACAGAAGGAAAATGAGAGCTTAATCGGCAAATTGACAGTGCTAGGGAACGAAAAGCAGCAATTTAAACAAGAAATTGTTGATAAAGACACCAAACTGGCGAGTCTGAACATAGTCGTTGAAACGACCCAGAAGCAATTTGACGAAAAGAGAGAGGTTGTCGAGGAAATTGTTAGAATACTAGAGAAAAACACGTCGTGGCCCTTGTCTTACGAGAAACAGGATGTGCTTAACGAGTTCCAGAGGCAGTTGAATCTAGTCTGCGAAAAAGAGAACGAAGTCCTTGGTTTGAGTCAATCCGTGCAAACTTTGCAAAGTCAAATTAATACAGCGCAAGAGAAAGACGGTGAAATCTTTAACCTTAATCAGCAGATTAAGGACTTACAAACGCAGCTGGACTTGGTTCGGGAAAAAGACAACGAGATCTTCCAGCTGAACCAATTGGTAGAGGACTCGCAGAATCAATTAGCTGTGCTGCATGAAAAAGACGTGGAAATCCTTAACCTTAATAAACTGATCGAGGACCTGCAAAGACAACTGGCTTTGGCGCAAGAAAAAGACTACGAAATCTTCCAGCTGAACAAATTGGTGGACGACTCGCAGAAACAGCTAGCCATGCTGCACGAGAAAGACGTGGAGATCCTCAGCCTTAATAAACTGATCGAAGACCTGCAAAGAGATCTTGCTTTGTTGCAGGAAAAAGATGACGAAATTTTCAGACTTAATCTGTTAGCCCAGGAATTACAAGAACAACTTGGTTTGCTCCAAGAGAAAGACAGAGAGATTTTCAGATTAAACCAAGCCATAGAAAATTACAAGGTAAGTTGGTTTTCCCTTTTTTAAATTTTTTGTGATTATTATAATTATTTTTAGGTACAACAAGAGTTGCATCAAGAGGAACTAGGCAAGGCGCGTCAAGAACAAGCAAATATAAACTACGTAGTGGAAGATTATAAACAAAAATTGGAGGAATACAAACTCACCCACATTGCCATACAGAATTCCCTCGAAGAGAAAAATCAGCTTATAACCACTCTGAATCAGCAGCTGCAGCTCACCGAAAGCGTGCAGAACGACAACAATAAAGACGTTAGTTATTTACAAGAAGAAATAACACAGTTGAAGACCGACTGTGCGGTCTTGCAGCAATCATTATCGGAGTGCCAGCAACAGCTGTTCAATGTCACCGGAGAACTTTCTAACAAAAGTAACGAATTGGAGAACGTTTCTCGACAACTCGAGTATTCGCAACAAAGTTGTGAAATCCAAGAAGCGGAATTGAATAAACTAAGAGAAGTATTGCAAGCGAAAGAAAACGAGTTTAGCAGCGCAGCAGAAGACTTACATAAAACACAATTGCGCGACCTGCAAAATCACTACGAGGAGGTAATAGCAGCGAAAAATTTGGACA
This sequence comes from Rhagium mordax, assembly GCA_963680705.1. Classification (NCBI taxonomy): domain Eukaryota; kingdom Metazoa; phylum Arthropoda; class Insecta; order Coleoptera; family Cerambycidae; genus Rhagium; species Rhagium mordax. The sequence continues at coordinate 1,401,075 of OY796660.1, read as the reverse complement.
TCGGCAGTCTCAAGTCTCAACTCGACGAATCCGTGCACAACACCCAACACCTAAGCGAGAGGATAAACCTCGAGGTGCATCTAAGACAGCAACTAGAAGAGAACGTTCAACGACTAGAAGAGAAAATATCCGAGCAGTCCGCTCTGCTGGACGAGGAAAATAGGCAGTTGACCGAAATGAGAGGCATCATCGAACAACAAGTTATCAAGATAGAAGAGCTGAAGAAGGAGTTGTTCGAGAAGAGTAACGATTATGACAGTCTGATCGCGGAGATGGACATCGGGAGGGGAGCTATTACGCAACAACCTACGTCTTCTGACCCTTCTGCGAACATGGTGAGTACATTTGCCTATCCTAAAGGACCTAATTATGTCCTATAGGCGGTATATTAGAAAATAGTTTTAAGACCGCTTTTGGATAATCTGCATTAAACAGTTTTTTTATATAATAACATTTCTTTATTCACAAATAGATTGAAACTACTTCCACCTCCCAGACCCAAAGGCCACAAGAGGAGGACGACTTGTCGGAACCAGTAAGACGTGCCGAGTTAGATCTAGCCCTCTACATGCTTCATCAAAGAGATGTTCGCTGTGAGGAATTAACGGTGGAGTTAACTCAGCTCTTAGAAGAACGAGACACACTCCAGTTGCGCTTGTCCAATGCCATAAGAGAAAAAGAAGAGATTAGAAGAAAATTCACAACAGGTATAACGACAAATATATGTATACTATCTATTTTATGTTTATGTGAACAATACTACAAATTGTAAATATTTCTAGGAACGGAGGAATTCCCCGCCACACCTTCCACTCTAGTGACGCCTCATAGTAAGTCATCAGCCATTTTCCTTGCTGCCTCTGGAACGGAGCTAGCGACGGAACCCTCAGAAATAGCCAGTAGCGCAGAAAATCTAGAGAACAAGTAAGTAATGGTTGATTCAGAAATGTAAAATATCTTGTCAATTTTTCACAAATTTGTAGATTATCGCAATTAAAAACCGTGGGATACAAGAAAGACAAGACATTTGTAGACGAACAGCAGCTAAGAAGGTTGCAACAAATGTCCATCATGCAACAGCATATACAAGAGGCATCGAAACTTCCTCCAGAAGCGGCTGCTAAATTAGTAGATGCAAGTTATACCCTCTGTAAGTGAATTTTCTTTTTACTGTTTTGTTGCCCGCAGATTTTATTAGAGTAAAAAAATTTTCTTACAAATAATTTTTGTACCTCATTTAGAAGTTACTAACAACTTTTAAAATTACTCTAATTTTTTTTCAGCTCGAGATGTGCAGAGTCCGTCTAAGGTCCTCCTAAATTGGCTGTGGGGTCGAAGTACGCCAAAAGTGAATGACACCTAATGGTTGCCACAGAGGACTGCCCTTTTTAAATAATATTGTGCCTAATAGGACCATTGAAGAAGAACATACTAGTAATTGTAAAACTTTTTAGTACCAAATTGTCTATTACTTTTACGAGTATGTCGTAAGCTCAACCTATAAGATTAAATTCACATTGTGGAAAGGAAATCTGAGCTTTTAAATGTTTAGTGTGATATCAAAAATACTTGTCTTTTATATAATTAAGTTCTAATCTGTACAAAAAAGTTTTATCTGTTAAAGCATTTATATTTTCTGTTGTAATAATTTTAAAAATATTAATACAGTTTTTTCATTAACCGTTTCTTTATTTTACCTTTCCATAAAAACGACACAGAACAGTCACCCTCGAAAATGCTGTGCTTGTTCGATTAAAAAGATGATACAATACATGTATGGTCATTGTGTGTTGCCTACTTAAGTATTTCATTTTATTCCTTGGGTATGCAACATATAATACACGGAAAGTCATTATTTTACCTTTCCATAAAAACGACACAGAACAGTCACCCTCGAAAATGCTGTGCTTGTTCGATTAAAAAGATGATACAATACATGTATGGTCATTGTGTGTTGCCTACTTAAGTATTTCATTTTATTCCTTGGGTATGCAACATATAATACACGGAAAGTCATTATGTGCTGCATATATAATAAATTTCTCAGAGACTTCATTTTAAAATATTTGACTTTCATAATTGGAGTATTAGGATAACAGGAGCATGAATAGGTAAATAATTATCAGAAGTCGGGATGATTGAATTATAATATGTATAAATATCAAAACATTTAAAATTCTGTCGGGGTATTAGGATAACAAAAACGCAAGGAGGTATTTATAATTAATTACAAGGAGCATTCGAGTTATAATTTATATTCTAATGAATAAGAGCATATCAAACATTTCAAATTCTATCAGGGTATCAGGATAACAGAAACACTAGGAGGTATTTAATTAATTACCAGGAGCATCCGAATTATAATTTATATTCTAATAAATAAGAGCATTTCAAACATTTCAAATTCTATCAGGATAACAGAAACACAAGGAGTTATTTGCCAGGCATCGAAATTATAATTTATTTTCGATTGATTCATGTTTAAAATATCTGAAATTGTATCAGGAGTATTAGGAGAGCAGAAACGCAAGGAGGTATTTATAAGGCATCGAAATAATATTTAATTGCGATTGATTCGTGTTTAAAATTTCTGAAATTGTAACAGGAGTATCAGAATAGCAGAAACGCTAAGAGGTATTTGCCAGGCGTTGAAATTTTATTTTAAATTCGTTTGAATCGTTTCTAAAATTGTAGATATTGTAACAGGAGTATCTGGAGTGCAGAAAGGCCAAGAGGTATTTGCCAGGCGTTGAAAATATATTTTAAATTCGTTTGATTCGTGTTTAAAATTGTAGAAATTGTAACAGGAGTATCAGGAGAGCAGAAACGCTAAGAGGTATTTGCCAGGCGTTGAAATTATATTTTAAATTCGTTTGAATCGTGTCTAAAATTGTAGAAATTGTAACAGGAGTATCAGGAGAGCAGAAACGCTAAGAGGTATTTGCCAGGCGTTGAAATTATATTTTAAATTCGTTTGAATCGTTTCTAAAATTGTAGAAATTGTAACAGGAGTATCAGGGGAGCAGAAACGCTAAGAGGTATTTGCCAGGCGTTGAAATTATATTTTAAATTCGTTTGGTTCGTGTTTAAAATTGTAGAAATTGTAACAGGAGTATCAGGAGAGCAGAAACGCTAAGAGGTATTTGCCAGGCGTTGAAATTATATTTTAAATTCGTTTGATTCGTGTTTAAAATTGTAGAAATTGTAACAGGAGTATCAGGAGAGCAGAAACGCTAAGAGGTATTTGCCAGGCGTTGAAATTATATTTTAAATTCGTTTGAATCGTGTTTAAAATTGTAGAAATTGTAACAGGAGTATCAGGAGAGCAGAAACGCTAAGAGGTATTTGCCATGCGTTGAAATTATATTTTAAATTCGTTTGAATCGTTTCTAAAATTGTAGAAATTGTAACAGGAGTATCAGGAGAGCAGAAACGCTAAGAGGTATTTGCCAGGCGTTGAAATTATATTTTAAATTCGTTTGAATCGTTTCTAAAATTGTAGAAATTGTAACAGGAGTATCAGGAGAGCAGAAACGCTAAGAGGTATTTGCCAGGCGTTGAAATTATATTTTAAATTCATTTGAATCGTTTCTAAAATTGTAGAAATTGTAACAGGAGTATCAGGAGAGCAGAAACGCTAAGAGGTATTTGCCAGGCGTTGAAATTATATTTTAAATTCGTTTGAATCGTTTCTAAAATTGTAGAAATTGTAACAGGAGTATCAGGAGAGCAGAAACGCTAAGAGGTATTTGCCAGGCGTTGAAATTATATTTTAAATTCGTTTGAATCGTGTTTAAAATTGTAGAAATTGTAACAGGAGTATCAGGAGAGCAGAAACGCTAAGAGGTATTTGCCATGCGTTGAAATTATATTTTAAATTCGTTTGAATCGTTTCTAAAATTGTAGAAATTGTAACAGGAGTATCAGGAGAGCAGAAACGCTAAGAGGTATTTGCCAGGCGTTGAAATTATATTTTAAATTCGTTTGAATCGTTTCTAAAATTGTAGAAATTGTAACAGGAGTATCAGGAGAGCAGAAACGCTAAGAGGTATTTGCCAGGCGTTGAAATTATATTTTAAATTCGTTTGATTCGTGTTTAAAATTGTAGAAATTGTAACAGGAGTATCAGGAGAGCAGAAACGCTAAGAGGTATTTGCCAGGCGTTGAAATTATATTTTAAATTCGTTTGAATCGTGTTTAAAATTGTAGAAATTGTAACAGGAGTATCAGGAGAGCAGAAACGCTAAGAGGTATTTGCCATGCGTTGAAATTATATTTTAAATTCGTTTGAATCGTTTCTAAAATTGTAGAAATTGTAACAGGAGTATCAGGAGAGCAGAAACGCTAAGAGGTATTTGCCAGGCGTTGAAATTATATTTTAAATTCGTTTGAATCGTTTCTAAAATTGTAGAAATTGTAACAGGAGTATCAGGAGAGCAGAAACGCTAAGAGGTATTTGCCAGGCGTTGAAATTATATTTTAAATTCATTTGAATCGTTTCTAAAATTGTAGAAATTGTAACAGGAGTATCAGGAGAGCAGAAACGCTAAGAGGTATTTGCCAGGCGTTGAAATTATATTTTAAATTCGTTTGAATCGTTTCTAAAATTGTAGAAATTGTAACAGGAGTATCAGGGGAGCAGAAACGCTAAGAGGTATTTGCCAGGCGTTGAAATTATATTTTAAATTCGTTTGGTTCGTGTTTAAAATTGTAGAAATTGTAACAGGAGTATCAGGAGAGCAGAAACGCTAAGAGGTATTTGCCAGGCGTTGAAATTATATTTTAAATTCGTTTGATTCGTGTTTAAAATTGTAGAAATTGTAACAGGAGTATCAGGAGAGCAGAAACGCTAAGAGGTATTTGCCAGGCGTTGAAATTATATTTTAAATTCGTTTGAATCGTGTTTAAAATTGTAGAAATTGTAACAGGAGTATCAGGAGAGCAGAAACGCTAAGAGGTATTTGCCATGCGTTGAAATTATATTTTAAATTCGTTTGAATCGTTTCTAAAATTGTAGAAATTGTAACAGGAGTATCAGGAGAGCAGAAACGCTAAGAGGTATTTGCCAGGCGTTGAAATTATATTTTAAATTCGTTTGATTCGTGTTTAAAATTGTAGAAATTGTAACAGGAGTATCAGGAGAGCAGAAACGCTAAGAGGTATTTGCCAGGCGTTGAAATTATATTTTAAATTCGTTTGAATCGTGTTTAAAATTGTAGAAATTGTAACAGGAGTATCAGGAGAGCAGAAACGCTAAGAGGTATTTGCCATGCGTTGAAATTATATTTTAAATTCGTTTGAATCGTTTCTAAAATTGTAGAAATTGTAACAGGAGTATCAGGAGAGCAGAAACGCTAAGAGGTATTTGCCAGGCGTTGAAATTATATTTTAAATTCGTTTGAATCGTTTCTAAAATTGTAGAAATTGTAACAGGAGTATCAGGAGAGCAGAAACGCTAAGAGGTATTTGCCAGGCGTTGAAATTATATTTTAAATTCGTTTGAATCGTTTCGAAAATTGTAGAAATTGTAACAGGAGTATCAGGGGAGCAGAAACGCTAAGAGGTATTTGCCAGGCGTTGAAATTATATTTTAAATTCGTTTGGTTCGTGTTTAAAATTGTAGAAATTGTAACAGGAGTATCAGGAGAGCAGAAACGCTAAGAGGTATTTGCCAGGCGTTGAAATTATATTTTAAATTCGTTTGAATCGTTTCGAAAATTGTAGAAATTGTAACAGGAGTATCAGGGGAGCAGAAACGCTAAGAGGTATTTGCCAGGCGTTGAAATTATATTTTAAATTCGTTTGAATCGTGTTTAAAATTGTAGAAATTGTAACAGGAGTATCAGGAGAGCAGAAACGCTAAGAGGTATTTGCCAGGCGTTGAAATTATATTTTAAATTCGTTTGAATCGTTTCTAAAATTGTAGAAATTGTAACAGGAGTATCAGGGGAGCAGAAACGCTAAGAGGTATTTGCCAGGCGTTGAAATTATATTTTAAATTCGTTTGGTTCGTGTTTAAAATTGTAGAAATTGTAACAGGAGTATCAGGAGAGCAGAAACGCTAAGAGGTATTTGCCAGGCGTTGAAATTATATTTTAAATTCGTTTGAATCGTTTCTAAAATTGTAGAAATTGTAACAGGAGTATCAGGAGAGCAGAAACGCTAAGAGGTATTTGCCAGGCGTTGAAATTATATTTTAAATTCGTTTGAATCGTTTCTAAAATTGTAGAAATTGTAACAGGAGTATCAGGAGAGCAGAAACGCTAAGAGGTATTTGCCAGGCGTTGAAATTATATTTTAAATTCGTTTGAATCGTGTTTAAAATTGTAGAAATTGTAACAGGAGTATCAGGAGAGCAGAAACGCTAAGAGGTATTTGCCATGCGTTGAAATTATATTTTAAATTCGTTTGAATCGTTTCTAAAATTGTAGAAATTGTAACAGGAGTATCAGGAGAGCAGAAACGCTAAGAGGTATTTGCCAGGCGTTGAAATTATATTTTAAATTCGTTTGAATCGTTTCTAAAATTGTAGAAATTGTAACAGGAGTATCAGGAGAGCAGAAACGCTAAGAGGTATTTGCCAGGCGTTGAAATTATATTTTAAATTCATTTGAATCGTTTCTAAAATTGTAGAAATTGTAACAGGAGTATCAGGAGAGCAGAAACGCTAAGAGAAATTTGCCAGGCGTTGAAATTATATTTTAAATTCGTTTGAATCGTTTCTAAAATTGTAGAAATTGTAACAGGAGTATCAGGAGAGCAGAAACGCTAAGAGGTATTTGCCAGGCGTTGAAATTATATTTTAAATTCGTTTGAATCGTGTTTAAAATTGTAGAAATTGTAACAGGAGTATCAGGAGAGCAGAAACGCTAAGAGGTATTTGCCAGGCGTTGAAATTATATTTTAAATTCGTTTGAATCGTTTCTAAAATTGTAGAAATTGTAACAGGAGTATCAGGAGAGCAGAAACGCTAAGAGGTATTTGCCAGGCGTTGAAATTATATTTTAAATTCGTTTGAATCATGTTTAAAATTGTAGAAATTGTAACAGGAGTATCAGGAGAGCAGAAACGCTAAGAGGTATTTGCCATGCGTTGAAATTATATTTTAAATTCGTTTGAATCGTTTCTAAAATTGTAGAAATTGTAACAGGAGTATCAGGAGAGCAGAAACGCTAAGAGGTATTTGCCAGGCGTTGAAATTATATTTTAAATTCGTTTGAATCGTTTCTAAAATTGTAGAAATTGTAACAGGAGTATCAGGAGAGCAGAAACGCTAAGAGGTATTTGCCAGGCGTTGAAATTATATTTTAAATTCATTTGAATCGTTTCTAAAATTGTAGAAATTGTAACAGGAGTATCAGGAGAGCAGAAACGCTAAGAGAAATTTGCCAGGCGTTGAAATTATATTTTAAATTCGTTTGAATCGTTTCTAAAATTGTAGAAATTGTAACAGGAGTATCAGGAGAGCAGAAACGCTAAGAGGTATTTGCCAGGCGTTGAAATTATATTTTAAATTCGTTTGAATCGTGTTTAAAATTGTAGAAATTGTAACAGGAGTATCAGGAGAGCAGAAACGCTAAGAGGTATTTGCCAGGCGTTGAAATTATATTTTAAATTCGTTTGAATCGTTTCTAAAATTGTAGAAATTGTAACAGGAGTATCAGGAGAGCAGAAACGCTAAGAGGTATTTGCCAGGCGTTGAAATTATATTTTAAATTCGTTTGAATCATGTTTAAAATTGTAGAAATTGTAACAGGAGTATCAGGAGAGCAGAAACGCTAAGAGGTATTTGCCATGCGTTGAAATTATATTTTAAATTCGTTTGAATCGTTTCTAAAATTGTAGAAATTGTAACAGGAGTATCAGGAGAGCAGAAACGCTAAGAGGTATTTGCCAGGCGTTGAAATTATATTTTAAATTCGTTTGAATCGTTTCTAAAATTGTAGAAATTGTAACAGGAGTATCAGGAGAGCAGAAACGCTAAGAGGTATTTGCCAGGCGTTGAAATTATATTTTAAATTCTTTTGAATCGTTTCTAAAATTGTAGAAATTGTAACAGGAGTATCAGGAGAGCAGAAACGCTAAGAGGTATTTGCCAGGCGTTGAAATTATATTTTAAATTCGTTTGAATCGTGTTTAAAATTGTAGAAATTGTAACAGGAGTATCAGGAGAGCAGAAACGCTAAGAGGTATTTGCCATGCGTTGAAATTATATTTTAAATTCGTTTGAATCGTTTCTAAAATTGTAGAAATTGTAACAGGAGTATCAGGAGAGCAGAAACGCTAAGAGGTATTTGCCAGGCGTTGAAATTATATTTTAAATTCGTTTGAATCGTTTCTAAAATTGTAGAAATTGTAACAGGAGTATCAGGAGAGCAGAAACGCTAAGAGGTATTTGCCAGGCGTTGAAATTATATTTTAAATTCTTTTGAATCGTTTCTAAAATTGTAGAAATTGTAACAGGAGTATCAGGAGAGCAGAAACGCTAAGAGGTATTTGCCAGGCGTTGAAATTATATTTTAAATTCGTTTGAATCGTGTTTAAAATTGTAGAAATTGTAACAGGAGTATCAGGAGAGCAGAAACGCTAAGAGGTATTTGCCATGCGTTGAAATTATATTTTAAATTCGTTTGAATCGTTTCTAAAATTGTAGAAATTGTAACAGGAGTATCAGGAGAGCAGAAACGCTAAGAGGTATTTGCCAGGCGTTGAAATTATATTTTAAATTCGTTTGAATCGTTTCTAAAATTGTAGAAATTGTAACAGGAGTATCAGGAGAGCAGAAACGCTAAGAGGTATTTGCCAGGCGTTGAAATTATATTTTAAATTCATTTGAATCGTTTCTAAAATTGTAGAAATTGTAACAGGAGTATCAGGAGAGCAGAAACGCTAAGAGGTATTTGCCAGGCGTTGAAATTATATTTTAAATTCGTTTGAATCGTTTCTAAAATTGTAGAAATTGTAACAGGAGTATCAGGAGAGCAGAAACGCTAAGAGGTATTTGCCAGGCGTTGAAATTATATTTTAAATTCGTTTGATTCGTGTTTAAAATTGTAGAAATTGTAACAGGAGTATCAGGAGAGCAGAAACGCTAAGAGGTATTTGCCATGCGTTGAAATTATATTTTAAATTCGTTTGAATCGTTTCTAAAATTGTAGAAATTGTAACAGGAGTATCAGGAGAGCAGAAACGCTAAGAGGTATTTGCCAGGCGTTGAAATTATATTTTAAATTCGTTTGAATCGTGTTTAAAATTGTAGAAATTGTAACAGGAGTATCAGGAGAGCAGAAACGCTAAGAGGTATTTGCCAGGCGTTGAAATTATATTTTAAATTCGTTTGATTCGTGTTTAAAATTGTAGAAATTGTAACAGGAGTATCAGGAGAGCAGAAACGCTAAGAGGTATTTGCCAGGCGTTGAAATTATATTTTAAATTCGTTTGAATCGTGTTTAAAATTGTAGAAATTGTAACAGGAGTATCAGGAGAGCAGAAACGCTAAGAGGTATTTGCCATGCGTTGAAATTATATTTTAAATTCGTTTGAATCGTTTCCAAAATTGTAGAAATTGTAACAGGAGTATCAGGAGAGCAGAAACGCTAAGAGGTATTTGCCAGGCGTTGAAATTATATTTTAAATTCGTTTGAATCGTTTCTAAAATTGTAGAAATTGTAACAGGAGTATCAGGAGAGCAGAAACGCTAAGAGGTATTTGCCAGGCGTTGAAATTATATTTTAAATTCATTTGAATCGTTTCTAAAATTGTAGAAATTGTAACAGGAGTATCAGGAGAGCAGAAACGCTAAGAGGTATTTGCCAGGCGTTGAAATTATATTTTAAATTCGTTTGAATCGTTTCTAAAATTGTAGAAATTGTAACAGGAGTATCAGGAGAGCAGAAACGCTAAGAGGTATTTGCCAGGCGTTGAAATTATATTTTAAATTCGTTTGAATCGTTTCTAAAATTGTAGAAATTGTAACAGGAGTATCAGGAGAGCAGAAACGCTAAGAGGTATTTGCCAGGCGTTGAAATTATATTTTAAATTCGTTTGAATCGTGTTTAAAATTGTAGAAATTGTAACAGGAGTATCAGGAGAGCAGAAACGCTAAGAGGTATTTGCCATGCGTTGAAATTATATTTTAAATTCGTTTGAATCGTTTCTAAAATTGTAGAAATTGTAACAGGAGTATCAGGAGAGCAGAAACGCTAAGAGGTATTTGCCAGGCGTTGAAATTATATTTTAAATTCGTTTGAATCGTTTCTAAAATTGTAGAAATTGTAACAGGAGTATCAGGAGAGCAGAAACGCTAAGAGGTATTTGCCAGGCGTTGAAATTATATTTTAAATTCATTTGAATCGTTTCTAAAATTGTAGAAATTGTAACAGGAGTATCAGGAGAGCAGAAACGCTAAGAGGTATTTGCCAGGCGTTGAAATTATATTTTAAATTCGTTTGAATCGTTTCTAAAATTGTAGAAATTGTAACAGGAGTATCAGGAGAGCAGAAACGCTAAGAGGTATTTGCCATGCGTTGAAATTATATTTTAAATTCGTTTGAATCGTTTCTAAAATTGTAGAAATTGTAACAGGAGTATCAGGAGAGCAGAAACGCTAAGAGGTATTTGCCAGGCGTTGAAATTATATTTTAAATTCGTTTGAATCGTTTCTAAAATTGTAGAAATTGTAACAGGAGTATCAGGAGAGCAGAAACGCTAAGAGGTATTTGCCAGGCGTTGAAATTATATTTTAAATTCGTTTGAATCGTTTCTAAAATTGTAGAAATTGTAACAGGAGTATCAGGGGAGCAGAAACGCTAAGAGGTATTTGCCAGGCGTTGAAATTATATTTTAAATTCGTTTGGTTCGTGTTTAAAATTGTAGAAATTGTAACAGGAGTATCAGGAGAGCAGAAACGCTAAGAGGTATTTGCCAGGCGTTGAAATTATATTTTAAATTCGTTTGATTCGTGTTTAAAATTGTAGAAATTGTAACAGGAGTATCAGGAGAGCAGAAACGCTAAGAGGTATTTGCCAGGCGTTGAAATTATATTTTAAATTCGTTTGAATCGTGTTTAAAATTGTAGAAATTGTAACAGGAGTATCAGGAGAGCAGAAACGCTAAGAGGTATTTGCCATGCGTTGAAATTATATTTTAAATTCGTTTGAATCGTTTCTAAAATTGTAGAAATTGTAACAGGAGTATCAGGAGAGCAGAAACGCTAAGAGGTATTTGCCAGGCGTTGAAATTATATTTTAAATTCATTTGAATCGTTTCTAAAATTGTAGAAATTGTAACAGGAGTATCAGGAGAGCAGAAACGCTAAGAGGTATTTGCCAGGCGTTGAAATTATATTTTAAATTCGTTTGAATCGTGTTTAAAATTGTAGACATTGTAACAGGAGTATCAGGAGAGCAGAAACGCTAAGAGGTATTTGCCATGCGTTGAAATTATATTTTAAATTCGTTTGAATCGTTTCTAAAATTGTAGAAATTGTAACAGGAGTATCAGGAGAGCAGAAACGCTAAGAGGTATTTGCCAGGCGTTGAAATTATATTTTAAATTCGTTTGAATCGTTTCTAAAATTGTAGAAATTGTAACAGGAGTATCAGGGGAGCAGAAACGCTAAGAGGTATTTGCCAGGCGTTGAAATTATATTTTAAATTCGTTTGGTTCGTGTTTAAAATTGTAGAAATTGTAACAGGAGTATCAGGAGAGCAGAAACGCTAAGAGGTATTTGCCAGGCGTTGAAATTATATTTTAAATTCGTTTGAATCGTTTCTAAAATTGTAGAAATTGTAACAGGAGTATCAGGAGAGCAGAAACGCTAAGAGGTATTTGCCAGGCGTTGAAATTATATTTTAAATTCGTTTGAATCGTTTCTAAAATTGTAGAAATTGTAACAGGAGTATCAGGAGAGCAGAAACGCTAAGAGGTATTTGCCATGCGTTGAAATTATATTTTAAATTCGTTTGAATCGTTTCTAAAATTGTAGAAATTGTAACAGGAGTATCAGGAGAGCAGAAACGCTAAGAGGTATTTGCCAGGCGTTGAAATTATATTTTAAATTCGTTTGATTCGTGTTTAAAATTGTAGAAATTGTAACAGGAGTATCAGGAGAGCAGAAACGCTAAGAGGTATTTGCCAGGCGTTGAAATTATATTTTAAATTCGTTTGAATCGTGTTTAAAATTGTAGAAATTGTAACAGGAGTATCAGGAGAGCAGAAACGCTAAGAGGTATTTGCCAGGCGTTGAAATTATATTTTAAATTCGTTTGAATCGTTTCTAAAATTGTAGAAATTGTAACAGGAGTATCAGGAGAGCAGAAACGCTAAGAGGTATTTGCCAGGCGTTGAAATTATATTTTAAATTCGTTTGAATCGTTTCTAAAATTGTAGAAATTGTAACAGGAGTATCAGGAGAGCAGAAACGCTAAGAGGTATTTGCCATGCGTTGAAATTATATTTTAAATTCGTTTGAATCGTTTCTAAAATTGTAGAAATTGTAACAGGAGTATCAGGAGAGCAGAAACGCTAAGAGGTATTTGCCAGGCGTTGAAATTATATTTTAAATTCGTTTGATTCGTGTTTAAAATTGTAGAAATTGTAACAGGAGTATCAGGAGAGCAGAAACGCTAAGAGGTATTTGCCAGGCGTTGAAATTATATTTTAAATTCGTTTGAATCGTGTTTAAAATTGTAGAAATTGTAACAGGAGTATCAGGAGAGCAGAAACGCTAGGAGGTATTTGCCAGGCGTTGAAATTATATTTTAAATTCGTTTGAATCGTTTCTAAAATTGTAGAAATTGTAACAGGAGTATCAGGAGAGCAGAAACGCTAAGAGGTATTTGCCAGGCGTTGAAATTATATTTTAAATTCGTTTGATTCGTGTTTAAAATTGTAGAAATTGTAACAGGAGTATCAGGAGAGCAGAAACGCTAAGAGGTATTTGCCAGGCGTTGAAATTATATTTTAAATTCGTTTGAATCGTGTTTAAAATTGTAGAAATTGTAACAGGAGTATCAGGAGAGCAGAAACGCTAAGAGGTATTTGCCATGCGTTGAAATTATATTTTAAATTCGTTTGAATCGTTTCTAAAATTGTAGAAATTGTAACAGGAGTATCAGGAGAGCAGAAACGCTAAGAGGTATTTGCCAGGCGTTGAAATTATATTTTAAATTCGTTTGAATCGTTTCTAAAATTGTAGAAATTGTAACAGGAGTATCAGGGGAGCAGAAACGCTAAGAGGTATTTGCCAGGCGTTGAAATTATATTTTAAATTCGTTTGGTTCGTGTTTAAAATTGTAGAAATTGTAACAGGAGTATCAGGAGAGCAGAAACGCTAAGAGGTATTTGCCAGGCGTTGAAATTATATTTTAAATTCGTTTGATTCGTGTTTAAAATTGTAGAAATTGTAACAGGAGTATCAGGAGAGCAGAAACGCTAAGAGGTATTTGCCAGGCGTTGAAATTATATTTTAAATTCGTTTGAATCGTGTTTAAAATTGTAGAAATTGTAACAGGAGTATCAGGAGAGCAGAAACGCTAAGAGGTATTTGCCAGGCGTTGAAATTATATTTTAAATTCGTTTGAATCGTTTCTAAAATTGTAGAAATTGTAACAGGAGTATCAGGAGAGCAGAAACGCTAAGAGGTATTTGCCAGGCGTTGAAATTATATTTTAAATTCGTTTGAATCGTTTCTAAAATTGTAGAAATTGTAACAGGAGTATCAGGAGAGCAGAAACGCTAAGAGGTATTTGCCAGGCGTTGAAATTATATTTTAAATTCGTTTGATTCGTGTTTAAAATTGTAGAAATTGTAACAGGAGTATCAGGAGAGCAGAAACGCTAAGAGGTATTTGCCAGGCGTTGAAATTATATTTTAAATTCGTTTAAATCGTGTTTAAAATTGTAGAAATTGTAACAGGAGTATCAGGAGAGCAGAAACGCTAAGAGGTATTTGCCAGGCGTTGAAATTATATTTTAAATTCGTTTGAATCGTTTCTAAAATTGTAGAAATTGTAACAGGAGTATCAGGAGAGCAGAAACGCTAAGAGGTATTTGCCAGGCGTTGAAATTATATTTTAAATTCGTTTGATTCGTGTTTAAAATTGTAGAAATTGTAACAGGAGTATCAGGAGAGCAGAAACGCTAAGAGGTATTTGCCAGGCGTTGAAATTATATTTTAAATTCGTTTGAATCGTGTTTAAAATTGTAGAAATTGTAACAGGAGTATCAGGAGAGCAGAAACGCTAAGAGGTATTTGCCATGCGTTGAAATTATATTTTAAATTCGTTTGAATCGTTTCTAAAATTGTAGAAATTGTAACAGGAGTATCAGGAGAGCAGAAACGCTAAGAGGTATTTGCCAGGCGTTGAAATTATATTTTAAATTCGTTTGAATCGTTTCTAAAATTGTAGAAATTGTAACAGGAGTATCAGGAGAGCAGAAACGCTAAGAGGTATTTGCCAGGCGTTGAAATTATATTTTAAATTCATTTGAATCGTTTCTAAAATTGTAGAAATTGTAACAGGAGTATCAGGAGAGCAGAAACGCTAAGAGGTATTTGCCAGGCGTTGAAATTATATTTTAAATTCGTTTGAATCGTGTTTAAAATTGTAGAAATTGTAACAGGAGTATCAGGAGAGCAGAAACGCTAAGAGGTATTTGCCAGGCGTTGAAATTATATTTTAAATTCGTTTGAATCGTTTCTAAAATTGTAGAAATTGTAACAGGAGTATCAGGAGAGCAGAAACGCTAAGAGGTATTTGCCAGGCGTTGAAATTATATTTTAAATTCGTTTGAATCGTTTCTAAAATTGTAGAAATTGTAACAGGAGTATCAGGAGAGTAGAAACGCTAAGAGGTATTTGCCAGGCGTTGAAATTATATTTTAAATTCGTTTGAATCGTTTCTAAAATTGTAGAAATTGTAACAGGAGTATCAGGGGAGCAGAAACGCTAAGAGGTATTTGCCAGGCGTTGAAATTATATTTTAAATTCGTTTGGTTCGTGTTTAAAATTGTAGAAATTGTAACAGGAGTATCAGGAGAGCAGAAACGCTAAGAGGTATTTGCCAGGCGTTGAAATTATATTTTAAATTCGTTTGAATCGTGTTTAAAATTGTAGAAATTGTAACAGGAGTATCAGGAGAGCAGAAACGCTAAGAGGTATTTGCCAGGCGTTGAAATTATATTTTAAATTCGTTTGAATCGTTTCTAAAATTGTAGAAATTGTAACAGGAGTATCAGGAGAGCAGAAACGCTAAGAGGTATTTGCCAGGCGTTGAAATTATATTTTAAATTCGTTTGAATCGTTTCTAAAATTGTAGAAATTGTAACAGGAGTATCAGGAGAGCAGAAACGCTAAGAGGTATTTGCCATGCGTTGAAATTATATTTTAAATTCGTTTGAATCGTTTCTAAAATTGTAGAAATTGTAACAGGAGTATCAGGAGAGCAGAAACGCTAAGAGGTATTTGCCAGGCGTTGAAATTATATTTTAAATTCGTTTGAATCGTGTTTAAAATTGTAGACATTGTAACAGGAGTATCAGGAGAGCAGAAACGCTAAGAGGTATTTGCCATGCGTTGAAATTATATTTTAAATTCGTTTGAATCGTTTCTAAAATTGTAGAAATTGTAACAGGAGTATCAGGAGAGCAGAAACGCTAAGAGGTATTTGCCAGGCGTTGAAATTATATTTTAAATTCGTTTGAATCGTTTCTAAAATTGTAGAAATTGTAACAGGAGTATCAGGAGAGCAGAAACGCTAAGAGGTATTTGCCAGGCGTTGAAATTATATTTTAAATTCATTTGAATCGTTTCTAAAATTGTAGAAATTGTAACAGGAGTATCAGGAGAGCAGAAACGCTAAGAGGTATTTGCCAGGCGTTGAAATTATATTTTAAATTCGTTTGAATCGTTTCTAAAATTGTAGAAATTGTAACAGGAGTATCAGGGGAGCAGAAACGCTAAGAGGTATTTGCCAGGCGTTGAAATTATATTTTAAATTCGTTTGAATCGTGTTTAAAATTGTAGAAATTGTAACAGGAGTATCAGGAGAGCAGAAACGCTAAGAGGTATTTGCCAGGCGTTGAAATTATATTTTAAATTCGTTTGAATCGTGTTTAAAATTGTAGACATTGTAACAGGAGTATCAGGAGAGCAGAAACGCTAAGAGGTATTTGCCATGCGTTGAAATTATATTTTAAATTCGTTTGAATCGTTTCTAAAATTGTAGAAATTGTAACAGGAGTATCAGGAGAGCAGAAACGCTAAGAGGTATTTGCCAGGCGTTGAAATTATATTTTAAATTCGTTTGAATCGTTTCTAAAATTGTAGAAATTGTAACAGGAGTATCAGGAGAGCAGAAACGCTAAGAGGTATTTGCCAGGCGTTGAAATTATATTTTAAATTCATTTGAATCGTTTCTAAAATTGTAGAAATTGTAACAGGAGTATCAGGAGAGCAGAAACGCTAAGAGGTATTTGCCAGGCGTTGAAATTATATTTTAAATTCGTTTGAATCGTTTCTAAAATTGTAGAAATTGTAACAGGAGTATCAGGGGAGCAGAAACGCTAAGAGGTATTTGCCAGGCGTTGAAATTATATTTTAAATTCGTTTGGTTCGTGTTTAAAATTGTAGAAATTGTAACAGGAGTATCAGGAGAGCAGAAACGCTAAGAGGTATTTGCCAGGCGTTGAAATTATATTTTAAATTCGTTTGAATCGTTTCTAAAATTGTAGAAATTGTAACAGGAGTATCAGGGGAGCAGAAACGCTAAGAGGTATTTGCCAGGCGTTGAAATTATATTTTAAATTCGTTTGGTTCGTGTTTAAAATTGTAGAAATTGTAACAGGAGTATCAGGAGAGCAGAAACGCTAAGAGGTATTTGCCAT
This sequence comes from Rhagium mordax, assembly GCA_963680705.1. Taxonomy (NCBI): domain Eukaryota; kingdom Metazoa; phylum Arthropoda; class Insecta; order Coleoptera; family Cerambycidae; genus Rhagium; species Rhagium mordax. Next base: position 1,384,189 of record OY796660.1, on the reverse strand, counting down.
GCGTTGAAATTATATTTTAAATTCGTTTGAATCGTTTCTAAAATTGTAGAAATTGTAACAGGAGTATCAGGAGAGCAGAAACGCTAAGAGGTATTTGCCAGGCGTTGAAATTATATTTTAAATTCGTTTGAATCGTGTTTAAAATTGTAGAAATTGTAACAGGAGTATCAGGAGAGCAGAAACGCTAAGAGGTATTTGCCAGGCGTTGAAATTATATTTTAAATTCGTTTGAATCGTTTCTAAAATTGTAGAAATTGTAACAGGAGTATCAGGAGAGCAGAAACGCTAAGAGGTATTTGCCAGGCGTTGAAATTATATTTTAAATTCGTTTGAATCGTGTTTAAAATTGTAGAAATTGTAACAGGAGTATCAGGAGAGCAGAAACGCTAAAAGGTATTTGCCAGGCGTTGAAATTATATTTTAAATTCGTTTGAATCGTTTCTAAAATTGTAGAAATTGTAACAGGAGTATCAGGAGAGCAGAAACGCTAAGAGGTATTTGCCAGGCGTTGAAATTATATTTTAAATTCGTTTGATTCGTGTTTAAAATTGTAGAAATTGTAACAGGAGTATCAGGAGAGCAGAAACGCTAAAAGGTATTTGCCAGGCGTTGAAATTATATTTTAAATTCGTTTGAATCGTTTCTAAAATTGTAGAAATTGTAACAGGAGTATCAGGAGAGCAGAAACGCTAAGAGGTATTTGCCAGGCGTTGAAATTATATTTAATTTCGGCTGATTCGTGTTTAAAATTTCAGAAATTATAACAGGAGTATCAGGGTAACAGAAACACTAGGTGGTATTAATTAATTATTACCAGGAAGATCAGAATTACAATTTATATTCTAATGAATTGCATATTTAACCTGTTGGAATAATATTAAGAGTATACAAAGAGGGAACTTTCCAAACAAGTAAAAGATAAAAGACTAATGTATCTATTATGTAACTAATTCAAAACAATAAATGATATTGAAATATTTGTTAGATTGTTTTATTGGATAATCGTTTGTATGCAACATACAAAACACGCATGATCATTGTATATTGCCTACTTTGGATATTTGCTGTATTATATGTTGCATACTGAAGGGTTCCCATGGGTATGCAACATACAAAACACGTACGATCATTGTATATTGCCTACTTTCTAAATTTGCTGTATATGTTGAATACTCAAGAGTTCCCATGTGTATGCAACATACAATACACGCAAGGTCAAAGTGTGTTGCATACTTATATGGAGACATTTACGTTTATCTACGTAAATACACAAAAAATACGTCCTCTTGTGTCTCAAACTTTCATAAACGTGATTTTTGGTTTTTCAATCCAACCTGAAATAAAAATACACCTTGCAAACTTCAAGAAAATTTTTATTTACAAAAACAATTTGATAGTATTTGCCAATTTTCAACAAGTCCAAACGTTTTAAAATGATTACATCAAAAAGTCAAAAAGAATAATTAATGTAAAATAAAACTAATATAAATACGTCGTAAAAACAAAGACATAATATATAAATAGCTTAATATTTCAATAATATATACATAGAAATTTCCTAGTCAACAAAATAAGTAAAAAATATTAAGTACAAAAAATTCAAATACTTAAAACTGTTCTTATAACTCTAAAACGCATGCTATATTATGAATGAATAATACATAACCCACAGGATTCACATAAATAAACGTCGAAAAGTCATTCGTTAATAAAAATGTAAAATTTCCCTATTTGTTTATACCTTATGTAGTTGTATACTTAAAACAATTCGTAAAAATGATTCAATACAATCAAATAAAGGAAAGATCAATATTATATTTTAAAAAAAGTATATAAAAATGGTCGACAACACAAAATAGAGGTAAAGTAAAACAAGTTGCACATACTTTTATTCACAACATGCAAGGACTGCAAGGCACGATTGCAGTCTTTGCACGCATCAAAAAGGTTCCTCTGCGGTTTCTGATGCTTCATATATAGCATGCCTATACATTAATGTGATGACTGGCCTAAGATATTTTGCAGTATTTGATTTTTCATACGTAACATCACAAAATCAACCCTACCAATATACTGATTGTGATCTCCCTAAAATTATCTTAGAAAAACGTTAACGTAATTCATAAAAATTTATTTGCTATATAACAAGGGATCAAGTAAATTTACGAATGAGATCGTTCGCTTAACTGTTCACTATAAACATCCCTAATGCAGACTAGAATCAATTATAATCATAAAAAGGTACACTAAATTAATACAGCAGTACTTACACTGATGTATATCTATAGTCAAACCAGTTGCGAGTGTTTCTTAATTCGGAAAAATAAATTGTAATTAATTCCACTTTTATACAGGAACACGATGACGGTGGAGAATTTATGAATATACGAAGCAATCGCTATATTCAACAGCCATTCTTTCAATCACTCATTCACTTTAAAATTAATAAGCTCAACCCCTGAGCGAGTACTGGGAACCGCGAAGGCTACAATCACAGTCGGTTTCGAGCGAGGAGACCCCCTTTTCAAGCAACACGCCTTTCTCCATCTCGTTCATCTCTTCATTGTTTGTTGGTATGGCCACCATCGATGTCCTCTGGCGGCAGGTATAAGGAGTGTTGTTTGGAGATGGAGTTTCGCGACCCTAAAACACATGGAATGGCAAGTTAATAAGAGTGATCCAAAAGCAGTTTTCTATTTCATAGTTTCGTTCATAAAAGACATATTTCGCCCAATAATGAGCCCGACCTTTTGTGTCCCTTTCTTGTTATCGTTTAATTTGAAGGCAATACTAACTTTAAAGAGGCAAATGCCTTGCCTTTATTGGATAAAAAGAGATGCAACTTTGATCCTATTTTACTTTGTTTATAAATATGCTTATTCCATTCCAGATATTTGTAAATTAATATATTAGAATTTTTAGACTAGATTCAAACTTAAGATAATTTAATAAATAATAACACAAGCATCCAAAAAAATCGTAAAAAAACCATAGCAGTGGTGGCTGGTAATGAGCAACGTGTCCGAAAAAGTTTCCCACCCTTTTCAAACGTTTTGAACTACAATGACTATAATTGGTTTATGTCTATTGTAAAAGGCAGCAATGTTTCTGATATTTATTAAATACCAGCCGTCACTGCACAAACAAAAACGTTAAAAATTTAGTTAGCAATGTTTACCATCCTGAATCGTTTAAATAGTTACTGCATCCGCCGTTCTGAAATTCAGGCGGTCTATATTTAATCAGCGAAACAGTTATCACCTAGAGTTACGTCGCCTCTCCATCATCTCTAGCTAAATAAATAAATAAACAAATAAATAAATAAATAAATCTCTAGGAATAAGATCCTTCAATTAAACCGCGTCATTTTAGAAACGACTGATAATACCTTGGATGGTCCACAACACGTGTTCTTCAGGCAATTGTCCTGGTCGTTGTCCGTCTTGGGGCAGTCCAGGACGCAGTCTTCCCTTGTCTGATCCGAATCCCTAGAATTAGTCGGTATATCGGTGTAATCTATGAACTCTGGCTGAATGGTGGTCGAATGGATGCCTTCGTTGTGGAAGAATTCCTTCACTTTTTCAGCTATCTTCATGTACTCTGACAAGTTCCGACACCTGTTACGGAAACAATCATTCGTCAAACTGTTACTCTTCCTTGTTGGTCTCTGTCTTACCTTATATGAGCCGAGGCGATGATCCTATCACCGGCCAACTGCCACACGTGAAACTCATGAACGGCGAGCACCCCATCTACTTTCGACAAAAGCCTATTTTGGATAGCGTCCACCTGTATATGCGTCGGGACGGTTTGCAAGAGGATCAGAGCGGAGTCCCTCAACAGCGGCCACACCGAGTGCAAAATAAGTAACACCAGCAGTATACTTAGCGCAGGATCTATGTAGTACTTGTACTTCCAGTCAGTCAACCAAAACACCTGGAAAAGCGATTGTGATAACCAAAAACAAAAAGTTCACAGACACGTTACTTACAAGAGCGGAGACTATTACGATGACTGATCCCAGGGCGTCGGAGAGAACGTGCAGGAATACCCCGCGCATGTTCATGTGCCCGGCGGAATGGGAATGCGTCAGCGCCTTCTCTTCCAGGGGCTGAGGGGGCGGGCTGGGGTACGTCTCGTCGTTTTCGTTGTCGTCGGTGACGGCGAGCTGGGTGAGGCGGTTGCGGCTGTGAGAGAGGCGTCCTCCGTGGGAATGTCCATGGGAACTACCGTGCTCTAAAAATATATAATTAATTGTAGTTATTTCCTTGTAATTCAAACGTGAGCTCGCTGCAGCTTATAGATGCGCTCGGATCAAACTGGATACATCGGAGCGCATCTAAAATGTTTGCCACTTCAGCTACTTTGTTGTATTTGTTGAAATTAGAAACTAATATATATATTATAAATTTAATTAGAGATTATTGTAATCATATGTTGATTATTGAATTGTATTGTAGATATGCAATAGTGATAATTAATGTATATAAATTAAATGAAATATTTGGAATTTGGAAAGATAATAATCTAATTGCTTACACAATTAGGCCAAAGCTTGCATTATTATAATGCCGTTACAGAAATAGGAATAATATAGGATAGCTTTGTTTCGATGCCATTAGCCGGCGTCATCAAGACGATGAACGAAGGGCAACCAGCATGCTTAATCGTCTACATTATCTCTACCTGTCTCTTTTGACGGGGTATTTATCTTGGATTAAATACGTATTTCTGATGTAATTTGCTTGCCGAGTGTCAACATGTTCAATCTGATAACAAACAATTACTTTTAAAAAACACAATTTTCACAATTTAAATTTATATATTGTAACAATATTACTTTTTAATTAACAAAAGATTTAAATTTGATGTTAATATACAATTTATAATCCAGGTATTGACTTAGGCGGCAAAATAGCGTACAAAAATAGCCATTTGTGTTTGCTAACGCTTCGAAACTAATACCGCCTAAAATTCTACAACGTCACAAAAAAGTACTTACCGTGGAACAGCAATAACCCTACAAGGTTGACTAGAAGGCCGATTCCACCGACGATGACCAGCAATTCCGGCTCGTGGATTGTTTGGGTTTCGATAAATCTCTTGCACCCCTCGACTGTGATGGAAAAGCATAAGGCTACGAGGAATACTGCGTTTACAAGAGCGCCCAGCACCTCGGCTCTAGCCCAGCCAAACGTGTTCTTCGACCATTTCTTTGGAGACATCTGAAAAGTGATTCGATTAAGAAAGTACGACAGATTCTCAATATTCAGGGAAAAAATTGCTGACCCAGTAAATTCAGTATATCCTATTCCTATTGTTTAAATATCTGGTCCCTATTGACGAAGCCAATTTAGGCGTGACAAACGAAACGTTGTTTTCTAACTGTAATAAACTAAAATTTAGTAGCACACGACAAGCTAAACTTGTGAATCATAAATATTTGCTAGAATGCCTAATTCTTGACAAACAGTTATCAGAACAGGTGTTAAACAATTTTTTGTTCCTTAAATAATTTGAATATCTCTACTCCAGCGAAACAGACATACTTTCTAATCATGACAAAAATTGTGAACAACTATTTTGACGATTTCATAACCTGATGAATGCTCCAGTTTACAAAAAGCTAGCCACGAGATTTACTACCAGATATTTTCTGGGTCAAACCCATTACAAATAAGTAAAAAGTAAAAGTTAATTATGAATAGAAATGAAAATTGGTAGAAACCAACAATTCTAAAACAAACACGGTGAAAACAATGTAATATTATTATTCGGTATGCAGCTCGTTATGTGGTACACAATAGGATATTTTTGTTCTTGAAATTAAAATCTCAGGTATGGTTAATCTACTTATCTATTAAAAATGAGTAACTGTGCATAATACCATCGATCATTAGGAAATAATTATATTGACTTTGACAAATACAGATAAAAGATAATGATGTTTTTATTAATAACGAGTAAGAGATACACTATCTTTCATTTAATAACACTATCATTTAATTCCCATTTATAATGCTGTAATTATTTTATTTCATGAACTTCTTTGCAATCTCTGATCGGCAAATGCTACTTTTCATATTTTATTTCATTTACATTTACCTTTCTGCTTATTAAAGGCGTTTAAAGAAGGGTTCTCAATAATTGTATAATTGAGTCACCCTCAAAACGATTTAATTTTTTTGTTATGGGAATGGTAGATGGACGGAGACGAACACCTCGATGAATCTTACCTTAACTGATAGGAACGCTACAACTAGGGCGGCCACATCGCTCAGCATGTGAAAACTGTCCGCGACCAGGGCCATCGAGTTTGTTATGTACCCTACCACTATTTCCACGAAGAAGAAAAACGTGGTGAGCCATAACATCGACAACAATCGGCATTTCTTTCCTGTGAATTTTCCCATAGCAACTGAAACAAAGAAGAAAGAAGTTTAATATTTACTTGGCTGTTCGTATTTCTTTCTCTATAGAAATAATGGGTTTGCAATTCGTTTGCAAGTCCTATAAAAATTGAGAGAAAATTATTGCTACACTATTTTTAAATTCAGATATATAAATATATTTACATTTGGCTGGTGAATTCACACAATACTGGCGAAATTTTAGAATTCTAGTATAGTTATATAAATTTACAGTGTGTTTACACTAATTTCTGAAAAGAGTGCCATTAGATAGAACTAAAAATGATACACATACACAAGAACCAGTTTACTTGAAGAATTAAATCTCGTATTCTCAAAAAATTATAAAACTATACAGGAAGTTCAGGTTGTCAGAGTTGCCAACGTTTGAAAACCTAATTATTGGGCATAACCGGAAATTAGGTGCTTTTCTTTCACCTAGGGTGCCCTGGGAGTAAGAAAGTGTAAGTCAGTGTAAGTACACAAAACAACGCGTACCTACTAGAAAAAAAAGTATCTTTTCAAAACACTGATATCGTTTAATATTTCTTATTTCTTATAACTAACTCATTCTCTCTCTAGTGTTTATTACAATTTTTGAATTTTGTTATTTGGCGCAGCTGCACCGACATTCTTTTCTACACCAAGTGCAATCGAATCACTTTATTCACTTTTGAGGATTCGTGTATATTCGTATCCGTGATTCGTGAACATCACGTATAGACTGAACTTAGGCACAGACTTAGGTATGAGGATCGCATTCGAATGAAAAATAATCGTTCATTCGATTATTCATGTAACTCGAAATCAACAATCCTTGACTCGAAATATCTCGAGAACTCACCGCATTACGAAATGAAATAATTTGAATGAAGTCTAAATTACCGAACATCGAGCATTCGAATATCTTAAAATTATGAATGAATGTAAATGTAAAGTAATTAATTAAAAATATTATAATTAAATACATTCTGCAACGAGGAACGCAAGTCCATTCGGATAATAATTGCTCTCGTGAAAGGAAATGATTTGAGTAATTGAGTATTCGAATGACCATTCGATTACTACATAGAAACATTCGAATACCGTACTCTGGTGGTTTGCGTTGGCAACACTGGCGGTTGTGCAGGTATCAACTTACTTGAAGTTAGCAACAAGTCCAACAATCTGTCAAATTGAAACTAAACAAAAACAATTCGAACATAACCAATCTTTTATGGGAGCTTTTTGTGTCGTTTTGATTTTACCACCAGTGAAAATAATTGTGGACACTTAATTGGTAGTCAATTAATAAACAAATAGGAAAATTTTACGCAACTACAACTACCATGAATTTTTTAAAAGTGATTTAGAAGTTTTTAAAATACATTACGTTGTTTTAGGGCACAGATAAAAGTTCATATTTTTGCATCAGTGGAAACAATATTTGTAACGCAATGATTTTCGACAATGTTGTTTTGAAGAAACAGATTAGCCAGTGCCACCGACAGGTAATCGCAAGGACAGGACGCAGTATTGTTATGATGGAATAGCCACTGAAAGATAAAGAGGAACCGCAGCACTTTTACTGTCGACTATATAAAAATTATGGTACTAAGAAAGCTAAGTGCTGATAAATCCTTCTTGCAAAATTGCATGCTTACAAAAAGAGTACATCTAAATATTTAATGCCTAGTCGAGTTGTCAAGCTTCCCCCGTGTCAAAAATAGGAAAGTGACCTATGACAAATTTATTTTTTGTTTGGCGGAAGTGGTTTAGTAGGAAAATAGAACTAGTGTACGCAGAAATTGATAAACCTACGATATTCTATTTATATTGACCAGCTTTTGAGGCCACATTATCTATAATAAACGACAAAATATAATTACACAATACGATTAAATTAATTTAATACGGGTGGAGAGTTTTTAATGCAAAAATAAGAGACTCGATTTTTCTAACTTGGTTAAAAATGAATGGCAATGTCACAAATTTCAAATTAACATTAACAGGACATCTCGGCAGACCATGGAAACAAAATAACTAAAGACAGGGTCGAACTAGGCATCTTATATTTTAAACGTGTGAATAGGTTGCGAAAACTTCTTTTTCTAATCAACTTCTCGGTTTTTTTATTTCAAAATTGAAAGGACAAATTGCCTAAAATTGACATCGATAAGATGCAAGTTTAACCAGTGACAGAATTCCATTATACGAACCCGAAATCAATAGTTTTTATTTTAATCTCGGAGTAGAAAAATGACAAACGACTCAAACGAGCAGTTTGACTAACATTATAGCAAATTCCAGGTAAACGCAGATTTAAAAGGAAAAAAAAAACAATTAAATTTCCAAGGATTTGGGAGTTCCTGAGGAAAATACAGGGTTGTACTAGGAATCTATATATTTCATATGTATCATAAAACTAGACGGTGCGAGTCTTGTTGTGACTTATTCCTAATCTGAAACACACTTAAAACAGTTACCTACTCACAAGAAAGTTATTGCTTTTTCTATCCCCCCAAGCCATCTTGCAGCCCACTTTTAGAGAAAACGTGCCCGATGTCACGTCATAATATTCCTTTTTTTTTAATGCCAGCAACTCGTCAAAAGAGAAATGATACACAGCAATAATTAAACCAGTCGAAATGCGTACACAAAACAGTAAAAATGATGCGTTGGTATAAATTACAGTTAAAATTAATTAACAGGGTTAATACAATAAAGCGATAGGTCAGAAGAATTGCGGGAACAGCAAGTAGTCTAATTAAAGAAAATAAAATGTGTGACAACGATTGTGGTCTTGCTTTTTCCTTAAGTTTTTGGGATACTGGAGACGCTATATTAATATGTATTGAAGGCTAATTTCATTGAAAATCAATTAAAAAACAACAAAAAAGGACGGGTCAGATTTCAGGGTTATATAAATCGTTTATTTATTGTTTACCATTACCGACTACTAAGCTAAGATCCAGGAATCTAAGAATAATTTCATATTCTATGATGTAATCGACTCATAAACCTTGACGAAAATATTTATTTCCTTGTTTACCACCTATTTTATCAATAATATTTTTATACTAGGAAAAACATAAATCATATCCGACTTGTTATTGTTAATAAACACATTGTAATGTGGTCTGGGAATTATTTGCAGTGAAAACAAACACTGTGTGTTATTTATTTTAAAAAGTACAAAAATTTACAATACCATCGAAATTTTTCAACGTTCTGAAGAAACATGCCCACGGCCCTTAACATTTTACGATATTTTTAGAAATACCTAGACTTATGGGCACATGATGGTGAGGTGGGCAATTCTTAACAAATCAACCTCATCAAAATTACATCTGCTTAACTACTTCTCTGTATTACGATCGATAAAATGATTAATTATTTATTAGTATGGTTTCAACAGGGCCGGCGACCGACGCAGACTTTATATAACAAATTGATTAATTTCGGTCCTTGAAACGTGCCAATGACCAGCACGTTTTGCTTTTCAATAACGCTTTCCTAATTAGGACTACTCCGAAGCTTACGCAACAATTCGCTCAGGAGGCTTAAAAATCTGACGTGTAATCTAAAAATCATAACCGAGAGCCCTTTCACATCTACGCAATACCAAACAAAGTGTCGTTCAGGTAAAAACTAAAAATAATAACAGAAAGCAACAAATTGAATGATCACGTGCTCACTTTTTCCGGTCTGGTCTGCAGCGTGTTGCGGCGAACGTGCTTGATCACACTGTCTATCGTGCACTGGGTTCGATTCCCGGCTCCTACACTAAGTTATAGGGTTAACAAACCGTTCATTATTCAAATTCGTTTTGATCGACGTATTTTTTTCAATCAACGGTCATAGCTCCCAAATTATAAAAAATGTGTATAGATTGTTTTTCATTATCCAAACTCAAACGTATTTGGCCTGGCCTAAGCACAAATAGGGGACGCATAAAATGAGGTTATCTTCCATTCTGATTAAGTTTTGTTGATTAATTAAATATTTGTTTTATTCAGCTATTTCAGCTAATTATGGATTATGGAACAATTATAAACATTTCTATCTTATTCATTATTGTTTTATCGCTGCAGAATTCAAAAACTAAATTTATATAATCGTCCAGTGCTAGTTTTTAACTACTATGTATCCACATGTTAATTTTCCTTAATTCTTGTTTACTTAATTATCATGAGCTTAGTGTAAGTAGTTAACATGTTTATAATTGTGTTGGCTGAGTCTGTTATTATTTAAGGACCTTGGCGCATTTGTTAATAAATATATAAATTGTTTGCTATGTGCTAAGCTATCTCGTTTGAATATATTAGGATCGTTATGGAACCATTACACAGACCTACAAGGGCATCCTTTTTTGAGGATAAGGTCATTTCCTACATAATTCTACATACCTCTATTCATCAAAGCAATAACTATGAGCAACGTTAAAATTAGTTACAAATTCTTATTTGTCATGTCAAAAAGCGTAAAACTGCCAATTTTCAAGTTTATACTATGAAAACTATCAAAAGCATAAAATCCAAACTTTGAACACCCTGTATCTCTTAAACCAGCAACGTTTGGGCTCAATCGCCATATCTTCATCTCTAGTATCTCCAGTTTCGAGGTTTCCCACTCTTTATGAATCACCCTGTATAAATTTTTGTCTGCGTAAATCAGTCTTTACTAATTTTCTTTAAAAAATATGTTTCGAGTGTCTTTTGTTTTATTTTAAAGTGTAGCCATTTTAGTCTCATGCACCGTTGACTCACCCTGTACATATTGTTATTGCCAATAACAAATAAATTCATATGGTACAAATATTTACATGCAATATGTATAGGAATGCACGGTATTTTGTACACGGTGATATTATTATCTGCATGCATACCAGATGACGCAGATTCATCGTTATAAAAAGAATAAATTTCATTATGATTTTAATTTAAAAAATGTTGTACGCTGTCCATATTTACACTCTCGGTGTATACATATATACAATATAATATTTATATACAGGGTGTCTCAGAAATAAGTGCACAAAAAGAAACCACATATTTCCGAGGTCAAAATAAATCGATTGGACCAAACTTACCACTATACCAAAATGCTTCCTAAGGGAGCTACAGGCCCCTAAATGTGGGCCCCTGAAGACGGTTTTTATTTATTATCTCCGAAACTGTTCAAGTTAAAGTAATGAAATTTTGCACATCCACTAAACTTTCTAAGCCTAACAAAATGAGGTAAATATCATCTCAAAATTTTTACCAAGGGTGGGTCAAGCTGTAGGGGTGGGGGGTAAAAATTACCGCAACTTTTTTATTTGTAAATTTTTTTGAGTTTTGACGTCAAATTATGAATTATTAGAGTTTTTTACAGAGGAAACGCCTTCTTGTGCAACTTCGATCGGAGGCACCGTTTTCGAGATAAATTCATTTTGATATTCAAATGCAAGCTCTAAAATGATTAGATAAGTGGAGTAAGTGGACTAATTTTTTCCTTTTCTCGTCAAAACAAAATTTAAGAGCCAGATCAAACCAAGATTTTCTTATTTATTTTAACTGCTCAAAATGCTTAAATTTTGTTTCGACGCGAAAAGGAAAAAATTAGTCCACTTTCCTTTTAGAGCATGCATTTGAATATTAAAATGAATTTATCTCGAAAACTGTGCCTCCGATCGAAGTTGCACAAGAGGGCATTTCCTTTGTGAAAAACTCTGCCAATTCATAATTTGCAGGCAAAACTCAAAAAAATTTACAAATAAAAAAGTTGCGGTAATTTTTACCCCCCACCCCTACAGCTTGACCCACCCTTGGTAAAAATTTTGAGATGATATTTACCTCATTTTGTTAGGCTTAGAATGTTTAGTGGATGTGCGAAATTTCATCACTTTAACTTGAACAGTTTCGGAGATAATAAATAAAAACCGTCTTCAGTGGCCCACATTTAGGGGCCTGCAGCTCCTTTAGGAAGCATTTTGGTATAGAGGTAAGTTTGGTCCAATCGATTTATTTTGACCTCGGGAATATGTGGTTTCTTTTTGTGCACTTATTTCTGGGACACCCTGTATACACCGAATAAATAATAGAAATCGTCAAGTTTTCTAATCGAAGCCAAACGATTTTAACAAAAGATTGCTAGTTTTTAATAGTAAACAGTAAACCAATATTTTCCGTTCCCTGTTATAACTATTATCTCATACTTCAAATGTTGACCTTGTATTGTATTACCAATTCCTACATTTTAACTTTATCTCAAATGTGAGTAAATCAGTTTTGGTACAATATGAACTTGAAATTGCGGTCAGTATGAACGTATTTATAGAAGCAAATCGCAGAGATGCAACAGCATATTTTGAAGGTTTAATGCAAATTATGACCCGCACAGTGCGTAAATCACTAAATATAAAATGTTACAAGATCACCTAGCTGGGGGAATTCCAGAATTTAAGAAACGTGCGTTAGCACCCATAGTTTTGGAAATTCGAGGAAACCGGTGAATATTTTTAATCAAGTTCCTGTTCGAAGGATACGCAGTACCTATTGATCATTCGGAAATTTTTAAAAACAGATCTAATCTAGGTATGTAGACGTTGAAAAATTGCCAAATTTCCAAAGTCGAATAATAAAAACAATTGGTGGTCCGATTCAATTATTTTAAAAAAAATCACAGGATGCCAGAATTTAATCGCTGGCTGGAATTCCCAATTTTACACAGGACCAGAAAATGCCTTGTTGTTTTGTTACACACCTACTATGACACGAACAGTACAAAAAAATTGCTTCAGGAATCCACTTGGCATAGATCAATGATCCGAAAACCGCTTCTATGGTGCGAGGTACTGAGCAACCGTAAATTTTAATATCGCGAGTAATTAAAGCGAATCACTTTCAGCGAATCGAATGCAGGTTAATTAATAGTTTGTAATAATCTTACCGTAATTAATAAAAGCGTAAAGGTATGTGCACACCCTGCACCTCGGCACGACAATCTAGTATTTGTTTGCGTTGCCAAGAGCGAAAGTTGGATTGTTTGAAAAGTGCCAAGGCGATGGGTATGGATACTATGGATATAGGGTAATGGCCTGGTGGCTAAATAGGCCAGGAAATAAGGAAAAAATGAGCGAACATACAGCGGTTTGATATACAGGGTGTTAAGAAAAAGTAGGTCATGCCTTTAACCACAGATTCTTTGGGCGAAAATAATGTGACTTTTATAATGTGATTTTTTATTTTGGAGCGTAGTTTTTTTTATACAGGGTGTTAAAGTTTACATTTTGAAAATTATTTTTATTAATAATTCTGTTACTGTTTAAGATTTTTACCCGAATTTTTGCACAGACTTTCATCTTATACAGATACACTTTTTGTGTGATTTTGGTCAAAAAAGTCAAAGCGCAAACGGGAAAAAGGGGGTTGTGTTACCCATTAACCCCCCCAACTTTTTCATGCGTACGCCTATGGTCTCTAGATATTTATTTTTAGATTAAACACTTGTTTCCCCAATTTTTTTTACTCCTACAAAATTTTGATTTAGGACTTGATTAACGAGATATTCCAGTAAATTCAGAATCATTTTCAATATTTCAGTTTCGGAATTTATTGTTTTTACTATTGTTGTTCGTAGTAATCCTGGGTTTTCTTTAAATCGACTACTTTTAGACAAAAAAATGCTAGAGACTTTTTTGTTGTGCATAGTCAGAAAAGCTCAATGAAATAAAAATCTTAAAAAAAAACAGTGGCGTACACATTTTTGCTTAGGGAACCTAAATTAATACTTATCTTATCTTATCTATGCCACTGAGGTAGGTAAAATAAGCAAATAGAAACACTAATTTAATACGTTATACGTATTGTGGTTATTAATTAGTATTCTACCTGATATTTTGTTTTAGTAATAATTGTATTTTCTGTATTTGTGCTGTCTGCTTTATTTACCATATGTACAATAACTGGATTCGCCCGTTGGATAAATTATTCAAAAATTAATAAATAATTAAGTAAATAATATGAAAAGTTTAATTTTAAACACAGCAATGTTTTATTTTTTATAGTATTTTCTTTAAATTAGGGTTTCTATTTGCTTATTTTACCTACCTCAGTGACATAGATAACTAAGTATTAATTTAGGATTCCTAAGCAAAAATGTGTACGCCACTGTTTTTTTAAGATTTTTATTTTATTGAACTTTTCTGACTATGCACAACAAAAAAGTCTCTAGCATTTTTTGTCCAAAAGTAGTCGATTTAAAGAAAACCCAGGATTACTACGAACAACAATAGGAAAAACAATAATTCCGAAACTGAAATATTCAAAATGATTCTGAATTTACTGGAATAATTCGTTAATCAAGTCCTAAATCAAAATTTTGTAGGAGTAAAAAAAATTGGGGAAATAAGTGTTTAATCTAAACATAAATATCTAGAGACCATAGGCGTACGCATGCAAAAGTTGGGGGGGTTAATGGGTAACACAACCCCCCTTTTTCCCGTTTGCGCTTTGACTTTTTTGACCAAAATTACACAAAAAGTGTATCTGTATAAGATGAAAGTCTGTGCAAAAATTCGGGTAAAAATCTTAAACAGTAACAGAATTATTAATAAAAATAATTTTCAAAATGTAAACTTTAACAACGCTCCAAAAAAAAAAATCACATTATAAAAGTCACATTATTTTCGCCCAAAGAATCTGTGGTTAAAGGCATGACCTACTTTTTCTTAACACCCTGTATACAGGGTTGCTCACCGATCTGGGATTCTTCCCTGGTGCTTTTTAGAGTTATCGAATAATGTCTCATGATTTGGATCAACTTTTTTTTAGATTGTTACTCATCGAAAACTGCATTTTGTGGCAAATCTATAGATGTCTATCACAAAAATCAAGGCCTACTCTGCAATTTTTTTGGAACGAAAATTGAACATTAAACATTAAAACTAAGTACGCCACTGTATTCAGCGTCCCTTAAAATGAGCCTGCACCAAATTTCATCCAAAAGTACTTATCTCATGTTAAAAATTGACATTACTTTCAAAAATTAATTTATACCTGGAAATGTTCAAATAATCTCAATAAAATAATTTGTTGATGGAGTTGTTTTTATTTACTTATTTTATGAGTTACTTAATGTTCACAATGCATTTAAGCTTTCTCTGTTCCGCCTCCGTTCTTCTCCACCTCCGTTCATTTCAGAAGACACGGATTTTATTAGCTTATTAGCAAAAGAGTAGCTAAGAATTCATTCCTTATGCAAGATTCGGCGTAATTAAAAAAATTATCAAACCTTGTTTGTTTAATTTTTCACGCGATACATACATGTTTTATTTGACTTGAATTAAATTTGCTCTGGCATTATCACCCAGCCAAAAATGCACACGGCACTAGCGAAATTAAATAATAGATTATAAACAGGTTGGGATTTTTTTTATTAGCTGACACGATCACTTATCGCACCGGCACCAGAGCCAGGCAAGATAACGTGCAGAAAAAAACTGAACTGCAAAACAGATTTTGGTGAACCTGTATTTTTCCGCAAAATGCAAGCGAGATATGAATCTCGAAATCGGCGTTACAATCGATCGATAAGACCAAAATGCGGTAGGTACAATGGTCAGGTACCTATTTCCTTATCGATCAGTGATTAATTGCTACATTGATAAAAACTCGTCGTCCACGGTTCACTTATACTTAAATCGCTTACATAATAGTGATAGTTTATTGATTATTAAAGTAGGTATGAAAATTAAAAAAAGCAAACTCGGAAGCAAATAAATACTAGTCGAAAGATACACAATATTTATTTTTGTTAAATATTCAAGGCAATAACCGCAAAAAGACGAGTTTAAAAAACTACCTAGGTACTTGATTTGTGGTTAGCAGATAAGAAAATTTTATGTACCTATTCTTAAATTATTTTCCCTTATTACCAGTTCCCACACTTGACACTACATAAACAACAGTGAAAGATAGCGGAATAATGAACTCAAGTGCATGCATCTCACTATCTATATAGGGCTATTTTAAAACCAGCATAATCGATTCGATAACATAATGTAAAATAATAAAACTATTACAATCGAATGGCAATTTAACGTTTAAATATTTGTAACTGAAAAAAAAATTCAATATGGCGCATAAAAAAACAAAGTTAGCGGCATTAATTCAAAAACAAATAAAATCTTTTAAATTTGTTCTGGCGTTATTTGAAAACAAATTTTAAAACGAATGATACTTCGTCGTTGCCACTTTTTATTATCTACAAGATGGCGCTGTCAAATTTGAAATCCGACGTTTCGTCTTCCAGAAACCATCAACTAATTTTTTTAAATACGGACCTGGATTTTTTACTTTATTTTTTGTTACCTTTGGACTCCCTAAAAGCTATGGCCCATCTAAAATTTTGATTTTCAAAACTGACATTGTTAGTAGCCCTTGGGCTCCAAATATTTCAGGCCGGCCCTGTATGGGAGAATATTTGAGTGACGTTTACTGATTTTCGCAACATTTTTAGGACCTCCAGTGGTAAATTCTAGGAAACGATAGTTTCTACCCTCACATTTAATAAATTTTAATAATTTTACATCAACTTTTAAGGCCCAAAAATAAGAGATATCGCGGTTTAAATACTTATCAATAAATATTAAATTGCGGTGCGCCGAGGAAAGATTTTAAATTAAAAAGAGCACTTATAAAGGTAGATTTCCACAAGGATATATCGTAAAAAACAGAATTGCAGCAAAACAGCTTAATTAATTAGGTATCCAAGTATTTGTACCTTATAAAAAGAAAGTGCATTACAATGCAAGTCCACCTAGGCCTAGGTAATTTATTCGCTTTTATATTTATAATTAAAAAGACCTCTCGCACATCACAATACAATGGCAGCAATTAGATATTTCAGTGCATGCCAGCGACTGCTTTATTCAGCTAACAAAGGCCATAGAACAAAGAAAAATTTTAAAATTAGGAACATAGGTGGGTACTTACCCTTTACTTTGGCTCTAAACTTCTATTAACATACTACGAGCGGTCCGTTAAAGGGTCATGTACATAATTCTCGTCGAAAGTTAAAACATAACACCAGAACAACTGTGGAAGGCACTTGAAATTTGATTAAACCACTATGGGTGCAATAAAGAAATTAAGCCCGATATTATTTTTAGACAATGAAATGTCAACCGAAAACGTCAATCCGCTGGACTGGGTGGCGAGCACAGACACACACACTGGGACTGGGACAGAAAATTTTAAACAAAAGCCGAATAACCGAACGCTAGGTACTCGCATCTACTGTACTTTGCAGGTACCGTTCACGCACATATAGTACCCAATTTACGGCAACGTATCGCGCACAAAACATCTAGAAACACTAGTGTCGTGTGCCGAAGACCAAATTCGCGATGCACATGCTGCGAAACAAATCAAGTCGAAGTCACTAACCTAGCGGTGAAGTTAGCAACGGAACGGAACGGTTAAGGCAGGTTCACGAAAATCACCAGCGCAGAAAAGGAGTTGCTCGAGTAACATACCAAGGACAAAGACGTCAGTTGTTCAACAAACAACGCCGGTTTAAATAAATACTAATCAACTGATACAAATTAATAATTATTTTATTCATTTAGGCATAACCTAACTCTATAACTATTGAAAACGTTGAAAACTGTCAAATATTTGCATAGTCACCACAAGTGAGCCAAAGTCGTACTCAGGAGAACGTGAGAATATCAGAGATTTCTGGTAAAAGGAAAGCGCCTAATGAATACTTTTCTTCTTCCTCTTCTTTGCTAAATTTGACATATTTTTAAAATTTAACCTAGAAATGGTAGAATATTTTCATTTTCAAATATGATGAAACTCTTTCTAAGTTCTCTTGGGTCTGTTGCATACATGGTGAAATACGGCTGTGTGGTTCATTGCACGTTTGAGTATTTGGTAGATTTTGTACTGGTAAGCAACGAATTTCCATTTTAGGTTAAAATAATAAAATAATGCTTGTAATTTTAACAGTGCTCAGGCCCTTCGATGGAACCCACAATATTTTCAGATGACATACTACTTACGGAACATATTTCACCAATTACCCAGCGAATTAATAGGGGCGATATAGTCATAGCTAAATGCCCCTCGAATCCGAAGCAACAGATATGCAAAAGAGTGATTGGGCTACCTGGCGACAAAATTAGAACTGGTTTCGCTTCAGGTCATATTGTGCCTGTTGGTCACGTATGGTTACAAGGCGATAATACTAACAACTCCTCGGATAGTAGGAGCTACGGTCCGGTTCCTCAAGGTCTAATAAGAAGTCGAGCAATTTGCAGGATTTGGCCCTTAAAGAATGTTTGTTTATTAACAAGTTAATAATTACCAATGAGATTATGTTGATATTGTTAAGAAACGTTGAGAGTACTCATCCGTTGTTGCAACTGGAGGAGTGCCCGGTTCGGAACAAATGTCGCACAACAGATATTTACCATATGAATAAGGAACCTAATCTAGTTATAAATTGTAGCAATAGTTATATCAGTAATCGTAGTAGAGGTGTAATTATTCGTTAAACAAGTGTTGTAAATCTGCAACCGTTTTTATATCTCTGTATTGTAAGTTGCATAAGTAAAGTGAATATCGAGTTGCAGTTTTTTAGGTTCTACACGTAAAAACTCATATTTAAATTTGTGAGAACGATTACATTTGAAAAATAATGAATATTACTAGCCATATTGTTCTAAGGGGTAAAATAAACTTGGGGCGGCATTTGTTTCCGGCAGGGCGTTTATAAAAAAGAATTATTACTTTTATGTAATGTATTTTATTTGATCTGTTATCGTAGGAGATAAGTAATAATTTTAGATTAAATGAGTCATTTTTCAGTCGTACGTTGTACCTAATTGTAAACGAGATATGATTCCAAAAGATTGAGAGAGTTCATGTTATTAGTGTAATTATATTTTCGAATGAATTAAATTATTAACAACTGTAAACAGTGTTTCTTAATAATAGTTCGTCGTGTCCTTATCTATAAAGGTTTTTAACCGACTGGAAAGTATTTAAAAGGCGTGACGTGAAGATTACAATCACCCTGCAATGAACAAATACATAAATACATAGGGCTCATTGTCTTCTAAATTACACTTGAATTTACCTACGCAACTATAATCTAGCTGACAGGGGCTACGAGGTAATGAGTGTACAGATAAAAATGTTATGAAATGATTTACGCCAAACTAGGTTAACGAAAACGGCTTCCGCACATTTTTTCAACCACGAGTCTTCTAAGTTACCTATATCAATTTCTACATGGAAAATCGAAGACTAATTATGTAAAGTTTAACGGGGATAATCGAGTCTGAGAGACCCTGTACAATAGATGTAATTGGAAAATAGAATATTTTATTATTTCTATTCTATAAAGGTAAAAGTGAAATTAAATTTCTTTCATATTTGTAAATATTAGCAAGGTCTCTTAACGCGCCAAGACACAAAGAAATATAATAAATAGTAAATAAAGTACTTACATTGCCCTCCTCCACGACTTGTAACATTTGGAACTACCATTATTTTAAATCATTTAAGCGGCGACTTAAGTTTTGTTAAGAAGGCTGCGCTGTATTAGTAATGTTGGTAATCATATTCAACGTTGCCAGCTTGGTTGCCAGATGCTTTTTTAAATCTTTATATTATACAATTGACTCGAGAGCCATAAACGAAGTCATTTTGATACAAAAATCACATCTAAAAATTGAATAGTATTATTAATAGGTATTTTATATGGACGTAAAGAATAAAATTTAGACAACCATATATACATCTAGTGACGCATTCTATGCTCTGAATATTAAAGTGAATACCTGGTTGCCTATTTTTAGACACTGATCGTAGTCGGTTACGAGTGTTACGACGTGATTTACCATCTTTCATGAAAGAACATAAGTTAAAAAAAATGAATCTGATACATGTAATACAATAACTTATTTTTTCATGGTATTTGCCATAAGAAAAGTGACTTTTTTACACTACAACATATTTATCAAAACGTTTAAACAGTTGCCTACCTGTAATTCAATTCTTGCTTACGTCTGGCAACGCTGGCCTGAAAAGTTCGTTGTTCGTCCAGCCTCCGGCGCGGGCACTGCCGATAAGCGCAGTTGACAGTGTTTCAGAATTCCACAATTGACAGTGCTGTCAGTCAGAAGTGTCATATTGGACTGCTGTGGTGTACGGAGTCGAGCTGCCGACTTTCAGCTAGTCCTGCAAAACAATAAACAATAAAATTCGAAGAAACCCGTGATTCATAGCGCGAGATAAATACTGCGAGAAATTATTTGTTGGTTTTCGATTTAGAAAATGCTTTATGTATAGCCGGTGCAGGAGTGAAAAAGTCAGTTCTGTTTGGAGGACGGTTAAGTGACAAAGTCGCGTTAGTAAGGGTGATTTTGTTCCGAGTTTCACAATGTTAACCAGCAAAATGAAGCACTACTTGCATTGCCTCTTGTTTTTAAGTGTTATATTAATTTTCGAGATCTTCGCTGGCGGGATAAAAATATTTAACATAGGAGCTTTTGTGCCGGCGACAGAAATCAACCCTTGGGTGCAGTACGGTATCGTGGGAGCGACGATTTTGTACGTATTAAGATTAATCACCTTCTTACCGCTACCCCAAGTGCTGTTTAATTTTGTCGGGCTAACGTTTTACAATGCGTTCCCCGATAAGGTGATCCTGAAGGGTTCGCCTCTTCTCGCGCCATTCATTTGCATCAGGGTGGTGACGCGCGGTGACTTTCCGCAGCTAGTGAAAACCAACGTCAACAGAAACATGAACAAGTGTATAGACGCTGGTTTAGAAAACTTTTTAATTGAAGTCGTCTCCGATAAACCGATAGGGCTGGAGCAACACCGGAGGATTCGCGAGGTGGTCGTACCTCCGGACTATCGAACGAAATCCGGGGCTTTGTTCAAAGCACGTGCATTGCAGTATTGTTTAGAAGATAAAGTGAACATTCTCAGTGATAACGACTGGCTGGTGCATCTAGACGAAGAGACATTGTTGACGGAGAACTCCGTCAGAGGCGTTTTGAACTTCGTCATGGACGGCAAGCACCACTTCGGGCAGGGGCTGATTACTTACGCCAACGAGGAGGTGGTGAACTGGATCACCACCTTGGCAGACAGTTTTCGAGTTACAGACGACATGGGGAAGTTGAAGCTGCAGTTTTCGATGTTCCACAAGCCGCTGTTCAGCTGGAAAGGCTCTTTTGTTGTAACACAGGTAAGTTCAAGTTATGTTGACCTCCCAACTCCCACGAAATTATGCATTGCAGCGTTGTTTACTTTATAACTTTACGCCGATTCCCATGTGCAGATTTATCGTCACTTCACGTCGTGTGGTTTACAAACTTTGTATATTCGTGTGCGAGTTTAATTAAGCATTCTGAAAGATTCTTGGTCTGAAGTTTTAAAATTCACAGAAACCAGTTAAAACAGTTTGTTATTGTAACGTTCGACCTTGGTCGGGAATTGTTGGCATTCGGTTTTGCAACCTATCTGCAATATATAAGTTTGTTCAATAACTATACGGAGTCCTTGTGCTGCAGTAGTAGATGGTGGATCACTATACAAGTATTTATGCGTAAATCCTCGTTGTCAAGTTTACTAATTAAAGAAAAATATTTAACCTACCTTTATGTAACAGGAATAACTAACCATTCGAACTATTTTACCTTTTTATTCATCCAACTGGAAAAAACTTAGTAGGTTATTTTTGGGGACTTCCTGCTCAACAAAGCCTACAAATTATATGATTTATGAATTTCAATATTCTAGCTGTAATTATTGTCGATGATTTTAACAAAACCTTTATCAAATCGATATATTTCACAAATATCTGGGCCTTTTTGGTGTTTATAAATATCCTAACCTATTTAAGGAAGTAGAAAAGTTTTTAAAATAGAAATGTCATTTTTACAAATTGTTGTGGCAATTGTTACAGCCATTAGGTGTATTCGTTTTTGAGTTGGGTAACTCCGAGGGTAACCCTTCTTTGATCATTGCGTTCATTAATTGTTTCCAGTCGGTATTTAGTGAAATAAGTCGATAGGTAAACATTGAATGAAATGGCTAGTTCGGGCTAGACTAAACTTAAATAAACACGTTTTTATGAGGCGATTACGGAACAAATTAGTTTAAAATCGTGTTAATTAGCGTCTTTTAAAATTTACTTCACAATTCTAATTGGAATCGATCTCGGAATTCGAAAACGACGTCGTTTATCGGGTGGTCAGGGAAATACATATACATTTTGATTCTTAGAACAATGTTGTTACCTAAAGGTCATCTTAAATGGAAGAGAAAAAAAATATGAAGCTTCGATGGGTTTGTAGTTGAATAAAATCTTCCAGTCCAAAATATTCACTGGTATTTTTCCTTGGGAGTCTGTTCGAAGAAAATATATTCGCAAAATAAGCCTTAATAGTGGGCGAGCTTACATAATGAACGTTTTTATTCCTCTTCAGAATAAGAATTCAAAGAATTATTATAAAAATATCGAGATGTTTAATAATTAGAAAATAAGCAATGGAAGAGACGTTAAAGGGTACAAAACGAATATCTTTGTTTAACAAAGTCATATTGTTTACACACATCGCTGGTGCCATGATCCTAACCCCTAGCAAACATCCATTGGTCACTAGCTATCCCCTCATAGCCATTGGCCCACAGCTCTTAACTCCGCCCTCATGGATCCCCCACTCTCATCAGAAATAACATGGCGGATGACCTTGAATTTGTCCAGAACCCGTACTACACGACTACTTAGATTTTATACTAACAAATGTCACAATATTGAAAAAATCTTGGTAGTAAATCTACTATAGTTCCTGTCCTAAATTTGTGAACATTTTATTTTTTATTTTACAGTTTACCCCGCAAATATATTCTGTTAAATGTTTTTTTAATGCATTAAATTTATGTATCTTAAATGTTCTTATTTTACTTTCTTTAAGATTACATTAACTGCTTTTTTATTGCATTTTTACAATTAACACTTTTTAATGGAGCATAAAATAATGCTATAAACTTTAAAACATTGGGACGAGCATTGGGAGGCCGTGAAAGCTGTTTGACAACTGGGAAACATTTCCTACGTAATTTTTTGCGTAGGATCCCAAATCACGTCGGGATTTTGAGATATTTGAGGTTAAATGACCAAAAAACGTTTTTTCTTTTTGGCTATTTGAGGTTATGTTTAGGAAATTAAAAAATTTCAGCTCATTTTTGCGTAGAATCCTAAATCACGTCAGGATTTTGAGATATTTGAGGTTAAATTACCAAGAAATGGCTTTTCCGGCTATATTTGAGGTTATGTATAGGAAGTAAAAAAAACGTTTCAGCTCATTTCTGCTGGTTGTATCGTCTGGTAGTGCCTTTCTCCTTCAAAACGAGTTTTCAATTGCCTATTTACGATTTTTCTTATCGGAATTATTTTAAATATGAATAAATTTGAATATTTATAAATTGACTCCGCCCCATTAGTTTTATGGTAGCGCTGAACGGTGTACACTGCGCGGCACACTTTAATTTATCAATGTAAATCTGGCTCAATTTGTCAAATTTGACATTGACAGACCTGTCACAGATACTTATAACACGAACTGGAGAGGTTGCAATTCTGACGTCTCTGATCTGATCTGATCATTAACCTGCAAAGCTCTTAAATGACAGTTTGCACCAGCCACGCTCAAGAAGATCACTTTATACAACTTAAAAAACCTGTTGTACCACATAATATGACACGCAGTGTGTACGCAATAGTCACTCGATGAAATTAATGAAAGCGATAGCCATCAGATTTCGATGAAAACCTAACCCTAAAAAAAGTACCTTAACACACAAATTATATCTTTAGTAAGATAAATCAAATCTCAATGAACTAATATGACAGTTGACAGTTAGGCCGGCTCCCCATTTATTTAATTAATCGCCGTCTGATTTGTTTGTATCCACCATCCACCAATAAAAGGTTAGCTTTTATCGAGACTATATTTTTATCGAAATCTCCGTTTAAAACAGCTTTAGGTAAGACCCTTTGGTGTCTTTTTAATACACGGGAGTTTTTCAAACGATATGATGCTGGCCACATGATCTATGTAGATAACGCATATTAAATATATTAAAAGGTTTTCGTTTTTTTTTTGAATGATTAGAATTAAGCCTACACGTAATGAGATAATTAATTCAGTTGTGGTCTTGGACGCGCGTCACAGATAATAGATAATTCGTGTACCTATCGGGAGATCTAATAAAAATAACTTAAAGTGTATGACTGGCGAGGGGCAGAGGTCGGAGATAGAAAATGATTCATCTTCTGTCTGCTGATGACGAAGACGAAGAAATATGAATAATTAATATTAACCGATAATGATTGCAAAATGTGAGAATTGAGGAAATTCTATTTTTTGAAATAAAACTACTATTATTACATTTTTATTGTTAATCGTCGTAATTTTGTTCCACGTAATAACTAAGCAGGCATGAGTAATCTGAGTATATTGTCTTGCTAAGTACTTATTCGTTAGTCAAATTATTACTAGCGTGAATTGTGAATTACGTACATTACCTACGACCTTCCTGTTTAAATTAAAAAATTACAGTATCCTTGAGGAACTTTTTTAAAGGTGTTATCATTGGTTGTGTGTACCGACAGTGACGTTTTTCGTTCCAATTGTGCCAAGGCATCGATAAATCGAATTGAAAAAAAAAAACCGGGCAACCGCAAATATTCGGTTAGTTGAGCAGGAAACAATTAAATATCAGGTGACAACCTGGGCCATTGGCCTCCATTTTCATTCTGTCCCCGTTGAAAATTTTGTTATCACGGCGTCGTCGTCGTGTGCTTATTAGTTCGTTGTCCTCGTGAAAATGGGCTATTTTTGGATTTTCCGTTGCATAAGTAGCTCGAAGTATTATGTCATAGGAAACGGTAATTTGTTTCATTGAAGTCGTTATGGTCAGTTGACACTTTTATACGAGTTTTATTGTAGTTGGAGGCCAAGTTCGATCGTGTGATTCGCCAGGCGAAAACCGAAAACTCGTTAAGGACTTATTTCGGTGGACGGACTTAATAAACCGCCAACTCAAAAGTAAAGCGTCATAGCTGGCTAAAAACCCTAAAGAAACAATTGCAATAGTTTTACAGTTGAGCGAAAAATACATGGAGCCGCAACGCTAATGCGAACTCGCGTGCCCCCTCACTTTCTTTTTAGAATCTAGCAGCGGTCAGGTAGCGGGACAAAATTCAACGCTAACTCCGTTTTGCCCTTTTTTCATATAATATACAGGGTGTTTCAGTATTTTCGTTCATAACTTCTGTAAACGATAGAACTTATCAAAATAATAGGAGTCTTTCCTACAACATTTTTCTCTAAAACGTTTCGTTTTCAAGATACAGGGCGTTAAACTTTTAAAAAATTATTACTATTTATTCATTATCTCCTAAACAAATAAAGATTTTTTATTCAAATTTTGTACACTTTAGTCATAATAAAAGACCAATTTTTTGACGTTCCAAAAGTTTTTCTTACAAAAGCAGTGGCGCAGTTATGGGGTTCTGTCCGTATTTAAACTTCCTGAACTTCTACGCCAATGGTCAGGAATTATATTTTTATGCAAATTGTAAAACTTTGATGTATTTCCCATAAAAAAGTACTCTTGATAAAAGTCGCTAGGAAGCTTTCTGTTCGAGATATTTAGATTCTTACTAATCAGGGGTATATTAAGGAATTACATCTTGGTTGAAAATGACAGGATTAAGTAAGCGTTAAATCATTGGCAGTTATTCACAACATAAACATAAAAAAATGGATATCATTTTGAGCATTTATTGTAGATTATTAATTATTTATCATTTTAAATAAATTTGTAATAAAATAATTCTTTAATTTGTTTAGCAAATAGCCTGTCAATAGAAAGTGCATAGGTTACCCCTGATTAGAAAAATCTAAATATCTTAAATAGAAAGCCTCCTAGCGACTTTTATCAAGAGTACTTTTTTATGGGAAATACATCAAAGTTTTACAATTTATATAAAAATATAATTCCTGACCATTGGCGTAGAAGTTCAGGGGGTTTAAATACGGACAGAACCCCATAACTGCGCCACTGCTTTTGTAAGAAAACCTTTTGGCACGTCAAAAAATTGGTCTTTTATTATGACTAAAGTGTACAAAATTTGAATAAAAAATCTTTATTTGTTTAGGAGATAATGAATAAATAGTAATAATTTTTTAAAAGTTTAACACCCTGTATCTTGAAAACGAAACGATTTAGAGAAAAATGTTATAGGAAAGACTCCTATTATTTTGATATGTTCTATCGTTTACAGAAGTTATGAACGAAAAAACTGAAACACCCTGTATATACAGGGTGTTCCAGTTTTTTGTAGCAGGACTTTAACAGTCGATAGACATTTGAAAAATATTAAAAAGAGTTCATATAAACGTAGGTTGAGAAATGCTTAGTTTTCGAGATACAGGGTGTTAAAGTTTGAAAATAAATATGGATTTATATTTATATTTCCAGAATGCTAAGAAGTATCGAATCCAAACTTACCAATTCTTTACATACAATTTATAGGCCTATTTTAGCATAACAAACTACTACTTTACTTAACCATGGGCGTAGATATATGGATTTACTAAGGTTCTTTTTTACAAAAAAGTAGTACGCCACTGATATGTTCCCATGTTTCCAGTTTAATTCAATAAAGCAAGAAAAAACAAAAATTTAATGTCTCTTGGCACTTTTTGATATGACAAGCCGTTGTTCAGAAAATTTACATTTAACCTTTTGATGCACGCCTCTGGACGAATTTTAGACAAACTTGAAGTCGCTCAGAATTTCACCAAATTTGATGGTGCGAAAAGTCTCTTAAAAAGAAAGAATGAAACATTTAAAATATTTATTGCAAAAGTTTATTATCAAGTAAATCAAAATTTTTATAACACAAATGTATTAAAACGCAACGATCGAATTAAAATAAATTATTAGAAACACAAACACAAAAGCTAGCAACATGTAAAAGTGTCTTACTTCATTACAAGCATCATTAGCAATGTTTCATTCTTTCTTTTAAAAAGACTTTTCGTACCATCAAATTTGGTGAAATTCTGAGCGACTTCAAGTTTGTCTAAAATTCGTCCAGAGGCGTGCATCAAAAGATTAAATGTAAATTTTCTGAACAACGGCTTGTCATATCAAAAAGTGCCAAGAGCCATTCAATTTTTGTTTTTTCTTGCTTTATTGAATTAAACTGGAAAGATGGGAAAATATCAGTGGCGTACTACTTTTTTGTAAAAAAGAGCCTTAGTAAATCCATATATCTACGCCTATGGTTAAGTAAAGTAGTAGTTTGTTATTCCAAAATAGGCCTCTAAATTGTATGTAAAGAATTGGTAAGTTTGGATTCGATACTTCTTAGCATTCTGGAAATACAAATATAAATCCATATTTATTTTCAAACTTTAACACCCTGTATCTCGAAAACTAAGCATTTCTCAACCTATGTTTATATGAACTTTTTTTAATAATTTTCAAATGTCTATCGACTATTAAAGTCCTGCTACAAAAAACTGGAACAGCCTGTATATTATATACCTATTATTATTATTATATAATATTTAAGTATTATAAACAGGAAATAAGTCTTAGATATAATGATTTACGTCAAAAGGTGCGTCTTAAATAAAAAATAAAAAACAAAAAAAATACATTCTACAAAAAACTGCAGCAGCCGATACTTTCGCGAGTTAAAAAATGCAAAATCTATTCTAAAACGCTCAGCGCGTGATTAAAGTAAATTGTCTTTAGCACTACTGCCAAATCGACTTCCATGCCAAGAAAAACGCATTTTGTTTTATTCAAAGTGCGGCCGCCGACTGATGATCCTACAGCGAAAATATGTTATTGGTTCGACTGTTTCGAATTTTATTTTTAGCCTATAATCACTTAAGTTGGAAGCCTGAAAATAGTGTGCATACTCGTGATTTTCTGTGAAATCAAGGTTTCTAGTTCGGTTCTTTTTTGTTTTTATCTAGCTATCAAGGTGTGCATCTGCCTGCTTCATGTTTATGCGACCCAATAAGGCTCCTTCACGTACCTATACCCTCTTAGGAGGCTGGTACTTATTAACTATTTTGTATGATAATTAATTTGAGTGTGTAATAAAAATTAAATTGAAGGCAAGCCATTTGGTGCCGCATCACTTGGTCCCTAATTTCATGCTCCATCCGTATGTGTAATTCTACGTTATAAATTCAAGGTTATCTGGTCCTGTTAAATATTTGCCGTCTCATAATTCATTTAATTGTTTACAAATTTTATAGTTAGGCTGGTTTTAATTTGCTGAAACCGATTTTTTATTTTTTTCAAAAAAATCAGCAACCCTGATGAAAAGCCGGTGATTTGAGGTAAAGGCATGTCATGAAACACGTACCAAGTTGCATACATATCTGGGCAGTTACTCGATTGAATGGTATTATTAGGTTAAACTCGTCGAATATTACAATAGATAGGTACTCGTATTACCAAGTAATTTTTTTATCTTGTGTAAACACTAATAGTAATCGATTTTTTTATCTAAAAACCGTTGATATTTTGCCGTCATATATATTTTTATGGATTACTAACGTGATTACTAATAGTTAATGCTATTCATATGTAGAAGGGTTTCGTTCAACTTTGCTCCATTGGTCATTGACGAATACTGTTTTAAAATCTTGGCCCATTTTATTAAAGAAGTTGAGGTTTATCGTCCCCAGACGTTGCCAGTTTGAAATAGAATAAGGAGGTTCCCCGAGGTTCACTGTTTAGCCCTCTTCTGTTACTCAGTTTGTATATACGCTTACCATTCGTTTTAACCACCACCATGGGCATCTTGAGAACCGTTAGAGATACGAGATCGGCTGAATTAGACAAAAGTTGTCTCATTTTGTACTCTTTGAAATTCCGGTCTGACATTTTGAAAATTTTCAGTGGGTCTGGGGTTATCCTGGAAAATCATAATAATTGTAATAATATTTTTTTATTTTAGGTGAACAAAGAGAGCAATAACAGTTTTTATTTAAAATATTCGAAATGTCATCCCCCTTAATTTTAAAAATTATTTTCTTCATACCTATAGCCCCATTAAAAAAAATCTAGGGGATTTAGATCCGGAGATCTAGCTGGCCAAAGAACAGGACCATTATTCCACTGGCTTCCAAATCTATCATTCATGATCTTGTACCTGTCTCCTAAAGTGGTCCGAGTAGCTCGTATAAAGTGTACAAACGAAACATTCTTGGCACTTGGTGTTTTTCAACTGTTTATATCTGTACCTACGTGTTTCTAATATTTCATGTTTGATTTTTTAATAAATATGGCTTTGGATTTGGGGGTTGTCCAATTTATGCGGTGCGTTTGACGTGGTTTTTATTAATTATTAATGGTCTAAATATTTCTCCTGTTTGTACTTTTATGCCTTCGGAGAAGCAATATAAATAGATTTTATATCCACTTAAAGTTTTACTGTTACTTTTTATTTTATCGGTTCAATGTATTGGGGAAAGTGTGTAAATGATTTAGTCTCGTAAAAATCGTATTTATTGCTTTTATTGTCGTGCATTCTGGGAAAATAATCGGACTTTTATGATTTGGATAAAATTTGGCATACCTCAGATAAAACAACTTTATTATATTGCTAATTTTTCATTTTGTGAAAATCGCATGCGCACAGAAATAAAAACATAACTTTTGTTTCTGTCTATTGTCAAAAGGTCTAAGCATTTGTGATTTTATTTTTGTGAGCTTAAGTGGATAAAACCGACAAAATAAGAACGCAAACACCCATGGCCACCTCAGATCTCCCTATTTATAGACCGTCATTGAGAAACACTCTACAAGATGGCTAAAAATATAACAGTAGTACTCTCTGGCCGCCAATGTTTATTAATCGTGAAAAATTCGACTGAAGAACTAGTTCTATACAGAAAGTGGGGTTCACGCAAAAAAATAAATTAAACATTTTATTCCTTTATTTTATGGATAATAAACAAAAGAAATAATACATTACCTACTTTTGTTATATCCATGGCAGATACATTAGGAGCTAACAACTGTTGTTGTTGGTAGGTAACTCTAGTTTCTGCTCCGCCACTGCTTTGTTGCCAAGTTTATTTGTTCAGGTTCAAAGCGATCAATATTATATATTGTTTATTTATATAACATTGAATATGTTTGTTAATGAGTCGATACATTTCTTCCAGAGTTTATTTTTCTAACAATTGTGGTTCTAAGATTTGTTTATTCGTCTGTTTATGTTTTCCTGTGTGGCTGTGGTATGCGGACGTTAGCTAAAGATTTACACTAACCTATAAGGTAAACTTTAGATTAAAATATTTTATAAACCTACTCTGGCTCTGATTTAAGACCAGCGTACAAACAACGATGGCAATGGCCCAGTAGTTAGTTCGGCTGAAGACCACCAGAAGGCGCTGCTATCGCCTTTAAATATTAGAAAGTTTAGGTATTAATATTTTTTTACAAGTGATATGCAATAAAACGCTGCGTTCTATAATATATACATTGAACACTTCTACTAAACCAACCGGGACCTCAAGTGACAGCGATACCAAAGGAAGCGATGGCCGCGATTACGTGACTGTCATCATGATATGCATAGTTCGTCCTAATAATACACTGTTATATTACCTCTATTACCTCACTTTACGATGTTTTATCCTGGCTTTTTATCTACAAATTATCTACCAGTAATCAATGTATTATTGTTACAACATAATTATACTGGTACTCAACCCACATTTATTTTGTTTTAACCGCTAATTATAGTCGTTTCTCATTGAAAATACCTAATTTGTGGAAACGTACCAGTATATAATATTATTACGTGTCGGACTCAAATATTTCTGTGTTGTTGAAGCTTTGTTGGTCACATAACCACACTTTCTCTAACACCACAGACCGCATTAAACTAAACTGAAAACCTAAAAATGTACAACACTCGAGTATTCCAGCTTTGTAAAAAGGCTGATTTGCAGGAAAATTATAGGTTAGGTTTAATTTCGTTCGCCACATATTTCCACATCTGGATTTAGTGGATTTGGTTTTTATCTGGGTAACCGAAAAAAGTTGCCTACGCCACTGGGGACAGCCCGCAAACTCATTAATCCAATGTCAAATTTTCGTGCCGAAGAAGTCGTCCGTCTACACGTCGCGATAGCGGCAGCTTGTTGGAGCTTGGAGGGCGCCGACCAAGATGATAAGTAAAAAATAGCTGACTACGAAGGGAAGGGTAGATAATTTATTCATTTTGCTGCGTAATTATTCAGGTTTAATGAACTGTGTTAATTATTCATTTATGTACGTCTTTCTAGCTAAAGATTCGCTGTCTTTTTACCAAGGACCTGAGACTGTCTCAAGCAATCTATTTTTATTTGCTAATAAGTACCAAAGATTAAAACAGATGCGACTCTACGAGAGAGAGAGAGAGAGGTACGTTTTGATTTTATAGGAACAAAGACGACAATAGAGCCAAAGTCACGCCCACCCGCCATTATGAGGCTAAATTTATCAGGGCTAACATAACCTTAAATTTTTAGTTT
This sequence comes from Rhagium mordax, assembly GCA_963680705.1. Lineage (NCBI taxonomy): Eukaryota > Metazoa > Arthropoda > Insecta > Coleoptera > Cerambycidae > Rhagium > Rhagium mordax. The sequence goes on along the minus strand of OY796660.1, from coordinate 1,352,161 downwards.
TGCAAATTTATATTCATTTTAATTCTTGTACTTTTAACTTGGATCCATTGTAACATTCAAAAACTCTCTCAGACAGTAGAATTATAAAGTTTCAATATTGTAGATTATTTAAAATAGACTTCTAAATTATAGGTTAGAATTCCAACCAACAAAAAGCATTTTGGCTTGGTGTCCTTTAGTTGAATATTGAAACACATGTATTATGATACATAATTATTAGTATAATTTAATGAAAGTAGATATTTGAGTTATGGATTATGCAAAAATGTATGTACTTCTTAAAAATATAAAAATATGTGTGCACGTGTGAGGTTAGGTAAAGTTGTAAATTTCATTGAAATGTTTTTAGCAAAAAAAAATTAAATTTCACACTAGCGTAATAGGTACAATGAATTTATATTTTCTACAATTTTTAAAACAGCTTTTTCCTAGACTTTTTCAGTTAAACAATAAATGACGAGAAATAAACTAAACCAACACTTACAATACAATAATATAAAATTATTAAATAAGTCTTTCAATAGTTCTTAGTTTTTATACGTTCAATAAGTCACAATAAATTGTTAAAGATATACGTACGTGTATACACAGTATAATATGAATAATAAATGAATGAATGAATGATTAATAAAATTTTAGCATTTTTAGCCTCTTAATGGCGGTACATACCACGTGAATCCAACGACCAATCAAAATGCTGACGACCCTTTGTCGTCACTGTCCCTATAAAGTCTCTGTAATCGTAGGACTGGTGTAAAACATTCGATTCGTGAATAATTCACAGGTTCAGTTGTTTCAAAAATAGGAGGTGTTTCCGAAGTAATTTTTTGCGTGGAATCCGAATCTGGCCATGGAATTTACCCACCATGTCAGGATTTTGAGATATTTGGGGTTAAATGGCCAAAAAAGGGATTTTTGGCTATATTTGAGGTTATGTATAAAAACATTTTCAGCTGGTTGCATCGTACTACCTTTTCCTTTCAAAATAGTCGCTTTAAAATCTCTAATATTCATTTAGCAACTCTTATAAATGTTCAAATTTATTCATATTTAAAATAATTCTGCCATAATTCTGATAAGAAAAATCGTAAAAGGGCAATTTTGAGGGGGAAAGGTAGTACTAGATGATGCAACCAGCAGAAATGAGCTGAAATTTTTTTTTTAATTTCCTATACATAACCTCAATCAAATACAGCTCAAAAAAAAAACATTTTTTGATCATTTAACCTCAAATATCTCAAAATCCTGACGTGATTTAGGATTCTACGCAAAAATGAGCTGAAATTTCGTTATTTCCTATACATAACCTCAAATAGCCAAAAAAAAAAAACGTTTTTTTGGTCATTTAACCTCAAATATATATCTCAAAATCCTGACGTGATTTAGGATTCTACGCAAAAATGAGCTGAAATTTCGTTATTTCCTATACATAACCTCAAATGGCAAAAAAAGAAAAACGTTTTTTGGTCATTTAACCTCAAATATCTCAAAATCCTGACGTGATTTAGGAGTCTACGCAAAAATGAGCTGAAATTTCGTTATTTCCTATACATATCCTCAAATAGCCAAAAAAAAAAACGTTGTGATTTAGAATTCTACGCAAAAATGAGCTGAAATTTCGTTATTTCCTATACATAACCTCAAATAACCAAAAAAAAAAACCGTTTTTTGGTCATTAAACCTCAAATATCTCAAAATCCTGACGTGATTTAGGATTCTACGCAAAAATGAACTGAAATTTCGTTATTTCCTATACATAACCTCAAATGGCAAAAAAAAAAAAAACGTTTTTTTTGGTCATTTAACTTCAAATATCTCAAAATCCTGACGTGATTTAGGATTCTACACAAAAATGAGCTGAAATTTTTTATTTCCTATACATAACCTCAAATAGCCAAAAAAAAAAAGGTTTTTTGGCCATTTAACCTCAAATATCTCAAAATCCTGACGTGATTTAGGATTCTACGCAAAAATGAACTGAAATTTCGTTATTTCCTATACATAACCTCAAATGGCAAAAAAAAAAAACGTTTTTTTGATCATTTAACCTCAAATATCTCAAAATCCTGACGTGATTTAGGATTCTACGCAAAAATAAGCTGAAATTTCGTTATTTCCTATACATAACCTCAAATGGCAAAAAAAAAACAACGTTTTTTTGGTCATTTAACTTCAAATATCTCAAAATCCTGACGTGATTTAGGATTCTACACAAAAATGAGCTGAAATTTTTTATTTCCTATACATAACCTCAAATAGCCAAAAAAAAAAAAGGTTTTTTGGCCATTTAACCTCAAATATCTCAAAATCCTGACGTGATTTAGGATTCTACGCAAAAATGAGCTGAAATTTCGTTATTTCCTATACATAACCTCAAATGGCAAAAAAAAAAAAACGTTTTTTGGTCATTTAACCTCAAATATCTCAAAATCCTGACGTGATTTAGGAGTCTACGCAAAAATGAGCTGAAATTTCGTTATTTCCTATACATATCCTCAAATAGCCAAAAAAAAAACGTTGTGATTTAGAATTCTACGCAAAAATGAGCTGAAATTTTGTTATTTCCTATACATAACCTCAAATAACCAAAAAAAAAAAAAAACGTTTTTTGGTCATTTAACCTCAAATATCTCAAAATCCTGACGTGATTTAGGAGTCTACGCAAAAATGAGCTGAAATTTCGTTATTTCCTATACATATCCTCAAATAGCCAAAAAAAAAAACGTTGTGATTTAGAATTCTACGCAAAAATGAGCTGAAATTTCGTTATTTCCTATACATAACCTCAAATAGCCAAAAAAAAAAAAACGTTTTTTGGTCATTTAGCCTCAAATATCTCAAAATCCTGACGTGATTTCGGATCCTACGCAAAATATTACGTAGCAATTGTTTCCCAGTTGTCAAACAGCTTTCACGGCCTCCCAATGCTCGTCCCAATGTATTAAAGTTTATAGCATTATTTTATGCTTCATTAAAAAGTTTTAATTGTAAAAATGCGATAAAAAAGCAGTTAATGTAATCTTAAAGAAAGTAAAATAAGAACATTTAAGATACATAATTTAATGCATTAAAAAAACATTTAACAAAATATATTTGCGGGGTAAACTGTAAAATAAAAAATAAAATGTTCACAAATTTAGGACAGGAACTATAGTAGATTTACTACTAAGATTTTTTCAATATTGTGACATTTGTTAGTATAAAATCTAAGTAGTTGTGTAGTACGAGTTGTGGACAAATTCAACGTCATCCGCCATGTTATTTCTGATGAGAGTGGGGGATCCATGAGGGCGGAGTTAAGAGCTGTGGGCCAATGGCTATGAGGGGATAGCTAGTGACCAATGGATGTTTGCTAGGGGTTAGGACCATGGCACCAGCGACGTGTGTAAGCAATATGACGTTAAACAAAGATATTCGTTTTATACCCCTTAACGTCTCTTCCATTGCTTATTTTCTAATTAAACTTTCGATCTGATAACAAGGAAATCAGAACAGCAATAATCTAATCGAAACCATGCGTTGGAACATTCATGGCTGCCCTTGATCGTGTTTTTGTTGATCTCTCGATATTACAAATAAAGAGTCCGTCACTGCCATCGATATACATCTGGCTGTGGAAACCAACAATGTGTGTGGTAGGTAAACACTTAAAGCTTCTAATTTTACATTACATAGAATGACATAGATTGAAAACGAAGTAAGAGTCGGAAATTTCCCAGTCTAAAGGGGCCCGTCCACTGAAGCGAACGGATCAAGCAATCTCGTCGCTTTTGACCAATTGCTCCAAATGACATCAAGCCATCTAAGATTTCTACGTTATCAAACATGGCGACTCGTTTGTTTCTTGGTCATTCTAACCTTTTAATTCGAATAAGTTGCCCCTGTCAAGATGGCTCAATCGTGATTCTTTATTTTTGACTTCCAAGTTCTAGATGCTGTGCATTCCAGGGGACGGATGAGCAACGAAGGAATTCTTAGTTCCTGTTAAAATTGTTAAAATATACGTAGCCAGCCATGCACCAAAAATTCGTTATCAGGCCCGCCAGGAAGTAGCTAATCGTCCCCAATCTAGTTATAACGGTCAGAATGGGTTCAATACAGTGTCGACATAGCGCGAGGATAATATGGTACGTTTAACCTTCGCGTATGTTTCCCCGCTTTTAAAAAAATTATGCGAGTCCGAGTCAGTTTTCATGTTTGGTAGCGTAGGAATCTTCTCAGATGGCCTGATGTCTTTTGGTAGGCGTAAAGTTCATGGTTATCGCACGCAAAAGACAGAAAATATACAGGGTGTCCACGTAGTGGGTATTTCTGCCCAGCCTAAATGGAACACCCTATACAACTAGAAATATTTTTGAAAATGCATGTTGATTCTTGAACAACTTTTGTTTTAAAGATTTTCGTCTATCTACAATAGCTAACGAGTTATGGAAGAAATACGCATTACTTGGACACCCTGTATATATGAGGTGCCGGGAGTGGAGGAATTTCCGTAATAGCACGAAACCCACATAACACAACACCTTAACGTCATTATTCCAAATATGCAAATCGGCGCCTCTTCGGCGCCAAGATCTTGTACAAAATCCATTAGAGATGCGTCAATTTTTTAATAATGACAAAACAACTGGCCTTGAAGTCCATCAATTCGTATCACATTTATCTAGTCTAGTTCTTTATCCATTCTGTCGTTTAAATTAATTATTTTTTATTGATACACTGATGGAGTTTAAAGTGACCCGTGAATTGCTGTGGCGTATTTATTGGTCCAGCAAATCTATGCACGAGCGAGGAGGACGAGAAAGGTCACATTCCTCTTGTATATTTTCGCCCAAACCGATCAGATGATAAAACAATCGTAGTTTAGAGGTCCATTAGTTGCTTATCAGAAAACAATAATTATTGGGTACACTTAAGGTTTTTCGAGTGGCACAGAAATATATTTCAACAGTTCTCGTTATCACCCAAACTATCAGGATCGAATTCTTTGTTGAATCACAATGGGTTTTTTTATTTTAAATACACTTTAATTTAGATAAGTTTCGAGTTTATTTCAACGTTGATGATTTGATTTGGGTATGAAAGTGGCTCTGAAATTATAGATTTAGGTTTATTTTAGTTAAGGTAGGCTGTGATCGATTTTTTTAAATAATAGCTGGTTATGGCTTGGTTAAAACCCAATTTTTATTCTCTTTAAAATGATATATTACAACAATGGTTTATTTTCAAAAATAATGGAGTTATCGCCATTATTTGATTTTTTTTATTGTCCTCCCTAATTTTTATGAAACATACAAAAAAAAACATCCAAAACATATTAATAAATAATAAATAATATTAGGCTTTTAAAAAACTAAAAAATTAAAAATTCTTTTAATTTTCAAGTAGGCCATGTAAACAATTGTTTCATATAGATATCTGTCAAAGTTTTGTTTTTGTTTTAATAATTTATCTTTGTGGTTAGGTCTGTACATTTGGGTAAAAAATGAATAGTTTTAACAACCAAGACAGATATTGCTACATACGGAATTTACGAAATTCAAGATATGCAACAAACAAATAACTAATTGCTTTCCAAAACGTCCACAGCCACACTAGATAAATTATTACAACAAAATCAAAATTTTGACAGATATCGATGGAAACAATTTTTTACATGGCTGACTTGAAAATCAAAAGAATTCTTAATTTCTTAGTTTTTTAGAAGCCTAATATTATTTCAATGATACGTAGGCACCTAATAAGTTTCTAATCAATAAATCAAAATGTTTTGAGTGTTTTTTGTTCTATTTCATAAAAATTAAGGAGGAAAATAAAATAAATTAAAAAATGGCGATAACTCCATTATTTTCGAAAATAAACCATTGTTGTAATACAGGGTGGTCCAGATTTTAATACATTTGAGAGGCGATAGAGAATCGAAAAATAAGGGGACTTTTCTTAATAAACATACCTCGAAAAATGCACCATAACTTAGATACAGGGTGTTGAAGTTTCATTAAAAAAAACTATAATTTAATATCTAAGGAAAGACAAAAGCCATCTTTTTCAAATTTGGCACACCGCCTTTCTATGTAAATCTGCATCTACCGTTCAACTCAAAAATAGTAACAGAAAGCCATTGGCGCAGATATGGGGGTTACATATCCCCTTTTTAGAAATATATAGTGCGCCACTGCATATTTTTGAAAAAATTATTAAACTGCTGAATTGCCCATGAAATTCTGAAGGAAAATGTGTTCTTATAAAATTTTGATAGAACAAGCCGTTTCCGATTTATTCGTCAAGCTTGCCATCAATTACGCGAAAATCGACTTCAAATATTGGTGGCAATCAACTCCATTTCCAGAAAATGTCAAAAGTGTATTGAAGCCGAAAGATGAAAATTTATTGTAAATACATATTATGTGAATTTCTTTCGTTCAGTTTTTTGTTAATTTTTTATTAAATATCAATAAAACATATTTTTTAATCATATTTGGAGGGCTATTATCTCCTTTATTATGCCTGCACAAAAGTGTTTAACTGTAAATAAATCGGAAACGGCTCGTTCTATCAAAATTTTACAAGAACACGTTTTTCTTCAGAATGCCATAGGCAATTTAGTAATTTAATAATTTTTTCAAAAATATCCAGTGGCGCACTATATATTTCAAAAAAGGGGATATGTAACCCCCATATCTGCGCCAATGGATTTCTGTTACTATTTTTGACTTGAATGGTAGATGCAGATTTACATAGAAAGGCGGTGTGCCAAACTTGAAAAAGATGGCTTTAGTCTTTCCTTAGATATTAAATTATAAAGTTTTTTTTAATGAAACTTTAACACCCTGTATCTGTAAGTTATGGTGCATTTTTCGAGGTATGTTTATTAAGAAAAGTCCCATTATTTTTCGATTCTCTATCGCCTCTCAAAATTAATGTATTAAAATCTGGACCACCCTGTATATCATTTTAAAGAGAATACAAATTTTTATAAAACATATGCAGCTATGGCTTGTATTTGTTGTTGTTAATATTATAAGATCAGCATCAAAAAGTACTCCAAGAATGAAAAACCGCATTAAAATATTTTCATAAATAAGAGTTACAAAGGAAAAATGAAAAAACAGTTGTTTTTGCCTATGATACAAAAACGAGTTGATTTTACTAAAATATTTTTGCACATAATAATAGTAAACTATTAATATCTTTAATTAATTAATAACGTTTTTTAATTGGCGACCATAATGAATGAATTTTGTGGCGAGTTAAAAAAAAAAATTTAATAATTTGTTTTTAGACGTTTTGAATTTTATAATTTTTAATCCAATATTCATAATGTATTAAAGATAGTCCAATGAATTTAATAATAGCATGTTTAGAGATGAAACATCAATGTAAGTATATCAATTTGGATATGTTTGTTATTATTATGCTTGTATAAAGCCTAAACAAAGTCATTTATAAATAATGCATATCAAGCAAAGAAAGAGAATTGTAAAATTAATATCTATATTTATTTAGCCCAAAATCTACCTACTGTTTTCCAAATTTATTGCTTTTTATAATTAGGGAACGTACATTTGGTGAGAGACAAAGGTAGTTATAGGAACACGTGTTTTGACAATAGCGTTGCGTCTCTATACTTTTCACTCAACTGTTAAGCGTGAAAACGCAGTGCTGGTTCCGAATTTATGCAAGGGACTTTAAACCTGTCTCCTGTTTCTCCTGATAAGGGAGATAGCTCGCAACAAGGACAAGCGCATTGCAGTATTAAAACGACAATTTTGTGCAATTATCAAGCGGAAATGATACACCTTTAGTTAGATAATGGGACTATAAGAAAATAATAAAAGTCAATGTCAACGATGTAATCCAAAGTACGTAAGTGCGAAAATTACCTATCGTTAAGCAAATTAATGTAACAACAACAATCATTCTGGTTAGCAGGTAATTTCTTAGTAATTAAAGTTGCATCATGTAATACGTGCGATTTCATTTAATGGGTGGGTATGCACTCTTGGCATCGCCAAATTACCGTTGCCAACTGGGTTTTGTTATTCGATTTTTGGTTGAGCCATGAAATTCTCGTTTCGTTTATACAGGGGGGGTCCAAAGAGTTTAAGAAACTTATCATTTATTCACAATTTATTCACTTTCTTATTTAGAATCTCCATTATTATTCTGTACAAAATATCGGAGTGTTGGAGTTATTATTAAATAGCTCATGAATTTACTCTTGCACCAGTTCGGTGTTATTTTTTGCCTCGTATTTTGCCTTTCATCTCCACTCATCCGACAACTGCGGTTTGCAGAAGCCAATAAGAACATTTTGGAATGCCTCCCAAGATATTGTCCGCGTGACGGTTTTGTTTCTAGGCCACCAGAAAAATCCAAGGATTTTCAGACATGTGGACTAATGATTATTTTAGTTGTTTTTTACGGGTAATCCTGGTAAATCATAGTTATTGTCGATAAAACATACATGCATGCCCTTCGCCCGACATGAAACATGGAATTGAAATGTACAAGAAAATCAATAAAAACCGTGGCAATATGAAATATTATGTTTTTTATCTGATGAGCAATCTATCTTGTCACGTATATACAATTTTGTATCGATAATCATATACATACGTGTGACGTTTATAAAAGACCTCGTAGGTAATAATTCAGTAGGGAAATGCTGCAGTTAAAAAAATTCTTATATACAGGGTGTTAAGAAAAAAGTAGGTCAAGCCGTTAACCACAGATTTTTTGGAATAATATTAGGCTTTTAAAAAAGTAAAAAATTATGAATTCTTTTAATTTTCAAGTAGGCCATGTAAAAAATTGTTTCAAGTAGATATCTGTCAAAGTTTGTTTTTGTTTCCAAATACCCGTGGTGAGCACGATAAGTGGGCCACAAGACGTTTATTATTATTATTATTCTTTTTAGATTTTCTTTTGTTCTGTCGGATGGTGGCAAAGCCGAAATTGATCGATATGCCCCATTGTGACGTAGCTGATTGATTAACGATCTGCTAATTCTTCTGGGACAAACAGTCTGATAAATGTTTGTCCAAAGAGAATTAAGGTGACAGACTGTCGGATAAAAATATCAGGTGGGAATAACAAATGACTAATAATTTAGATTGTGTAGACAAAAATGTCTTATCTTATTTTAGAAGATGTAAATACGTGAATGTCTGAATAAAAAAGAATGAAAAGTAGAATCCATTAGTTGCGAAAATGTCGAAATGTATTTCTATTCAGTTAGGTACTTGCGGCAAATAATAAATGGGCGCGTTATCTGAAATATATTTAAAAATTGGCAATACCTACCATTAAATTGATTAGATAATGCGAAGTAATATTCCGATAAGTACGTATAATGAAAATAAATACACAAGGTACTCGAAAATTGTAATAAACTTATCAGTCACCGATAAATTCCATTCTAGATGTTTCTAAATTAAAGCATTAATATCCTGCTTATGTAAATTACATTGACATGGCCACTTTGTTAGAGCTAATTTGAGTATATTTTGAAAAGGCGCTTTTTTTAATTAAAAATTATTGTTGATTTCTGTTCCACTGTTAGAGATTGTATAACAAATCAACAATAAATCGAAAATTGCAATATTTGCAATAACGTAATCTGAACTAAATAATAATAAACAAAATACACCCGCAGACGTTGTTTATATTATGTTCATTCGTTGACCTCTTCTAAAATATCGAACGATGAATCATTCTTGAGAATGTTCCATTAAATACATTTTTTACGTAAAACAAGTTAGAAAGCATAAAATGCAATAAGATTGCTGGATTTCACGTTCTGTGGGCAATCCCAATCATTTTCCTGTCGTTATGTCGTATATTTTTTTTATGAGCTATTATTAGTAATTGGGCAATATAGTGGGTAAATATTTTTCAACAGATATGCACGTTTTCTTATCAATAAAGAGTTTGTTTTTCAAAATTAAAAAACAAGACGCCAGCACCAGCAGGCAGCAGGGGTCAGGGGCGGCTTAAGCGAAACGCACTATCTACAATATTTCTTGAAACTCAGCAAAAATCAATGGCACTTTTTTTTAAATGTTCGTTTTTAAATTCTTTTTCAATCTCTCGAGCCGGATTTTTGATTTTAAGTTGTAGTTTTTTATATTATTTTTTATAAAAAAAAATATTCTTTTTTCCATTAAAATTAGTCTACAAATTACAAATATATTCGTCCAATTTAGTTTTAAATCTTTACTTTAAAAATAGATAATATGTAGATCTGTCAAAATAAAAATGTTCATTTATTTTTTTAATTCTTGACAGCTGCCAAAATCCGTGTCAGATTTAAAATTTTGCAAATACTTATGTTTTTTGTAATTTTGAAGACAATGTGAGTTTTTATAGAAAAAGAGATATAACATGTTTTAAATGTAAATCTTTCTATTTCTATAATTAAAATTAAAATAATGTTTTTTGCTTTTGACAGCTTTCAAATTTTCTGTTAACTTAATAAAAATGCCATCTAATAATAATTATTTGAACAAATGAAAGTACTAAGCAGACATTTTTCTATAGGTTTCGCCGGTACTAAATACGAAATTGATGTAAAAAATACCTGGTGTCACAGGATACTGCCTGACCCCTATATTTCCTTTATTTTTTAACTTATCCATTTGAAATTTGGGGGGCATAAACTACCGTTTAAAATGTATTTCTGCACATTACAAACACTATGGTACCACTTCCGGTTTATCCGGAAATTACCTCAACTTTCGATTTTCAAATGGAACACCCTGTATATTTTTACATATTTGGATGCAGGGCAACATTCTGCATACACCATGTAAGTTTCGCGAATTTTTGAGCCGATGTTCAATTTTTTCAAGCATCTTAAGAAATAATTCTAGAGTGCTTTGGAATTCCAAAATTGGTTATATGGTAGGTAAACTTCAAAGGAAAAATATAATTTTTCTTTTCGTTTCACTAACAACTGTTTGGGAAGCCTCCAAAGTTGAACATATTACTTTTTTATCGAAAACTTTTTTTTCCAAATGGGAAGGTGGTGGCTCCAGGCTCACAGTGTTTGAAAAATTATAATTTTAATTCTGATTTCATTGATATCTATTTCATATCTGTGCTATTTATTTTCAATTTTATTTCATTCGTTTAAATGTATAAAATCCACTTTCAAAATAACTTTTATTGAACCTTAACATAGTTACCTTTGCACTACGAATTGACACATTATAAAACAAAAGAATGGTGACATTTGTAAACAGTTTATTGTTAGCAAAAATTATATTTTTTCTTTGAAGTTTACCTACCGTATAACGAATTTTGAAATTCCAAAGCACTCTAGACGGATTTCTTAAAATGCTTGAAAAAATTGAACATCGGCTCAAAAATTCGCGAAACATACATGGTGTGTGCAGAATGTTGCCCTGCATCCAAATATGTAAAAATATACAGGGTGTTCCATTTGAAAATCGAAAGTTAAGGTAATTTCCGGATAAACCGGAAGTGATACCATAGTGTTTGTAATGTGCAGAAATACATTTTAAACGGTAGTTTATGCCCCCCAAATTTCAAACGGAAAAGTTAAAAAATAAAGGAAATATAGGGGTGAGCCAGTATCATCCTGTGGCAACCGGTATATTATGTTTTTTGGTAGCTGTCAAAATGCTGCTAAATTAAAAAATATGTAAGCATATCTATTTCGTATTATTTTCGTATTCAATACCTCCAAAACCTATAGAAAAATATTTGCTAAGTACTTTAATTTGTTGAAATAATAATAAAATGGCATTTTTATGAAATTGACAGAAATTTTTGACAGCTGTCAAAGGTTTACTTTACAACTTTATTTTAATATCAATTACTGAACTACTTAGAAAGTTTTAAAACATTTTATGTATCTTCTTGTATGGAAATCAACATTATTTTCGAAATTACGAATGATATACTTGAAAATTTTTAAATTTGACAGCAATTTTGGCATCTGCCAACCTACATAATATTTTTTTGGCATCAATTTCGTATTCAGCACCTCCAAAACTTATAAGAAAATGTCTGTTAAGTACGTTTATTTGTTAAAATAATTATAAAATGTGATTTTCATTAAGTTGAAAAATTTTGACAGGTGTCAAAAGTGAACATTTTATTTTATTATCTATTACGGAACTAGCAAATTTCAAAACACATAATAGCACTTCTTCTATGGGAATTCACGTTATTTTCAAATTGTGAAAGGCACACTTGCATTTTTAAAATTTGACAGCAGTTTTGACAGCTACAAACAAATATAATATTTTTTTTGACAACAATTTCGTATTCAGTTCCTCCAAAGCCTATAGAGAAATGTCTGCTTGGTACTTTAATTTGTTGAAATAATTATTAAATGACATTTTCATTAAATTGTCAGAAATTTTGACAGCTGTCAAAAGTGAAACTGTATTTTGATACCAATTGTGAAACTAGCAATTTAAAAAAAACACTTGATTTCCCTTCCATGGAAATTCACATTGTTTATAAAATCATGGAAGACAAATCTGCACAGTTTTAAATTTGACAGCTATTTTGGCAACTACCAACAAACATAATACTTTTATGAAATTAATTTCTTAATCAGTACCTCCAAACAAAACCTATAGAAAAATGTCTCTTTCAGTACCAAAGTCACACGGGGATATAATTATTAAATTGCCTGTTTATTCAGTTGACAGATAATGTGACAGCTGTCAAAAGTGAAAACGTTATTTTAATTTCAATTATAAAAATAGAAAAATTTAAAATGCTTTGTATCTTCTCTTTTATGAAAAATCACATTATGTTCAAAATTACGAAAGACATACTTACTTTTCAATTTTTAAATTTGACAGTGATTTTGACAGCTATCAAGGATAAAAAAAGAAAAGAAAATTCTGTTTTAAGTAAATATTTAAAACTAAATTGGGCGAATCTGTATGTATTTGTGACCTGTAAACTTGTAGACTCAGTTTAATTGAAAATAACGATATTTTTTTAGTAAAAAATCCATTTTAGATCTAAGTTATAAAAAATTACAGCTAAAAATAAAAAATCTGGCTCGAGAGATTGATGAGGAATCTCAAAAATAATATTTAAAAAAAAAATAAGATTCAAACTCGTATTCAAAAATAGTTAAAATAATTTAGAAAATTTAATCGTGTCCTTTCGGCTTTCAGTTAAAACGTTGCAAATACTGCATGAGATATAAAAAATATAAAGCTTGAACAAAAATGTAGGCAAGTCAATCTGTCATCTGTCATTGGCTTGTTTTACATTGTGGGGGGGGGGATTGTCACAATGAACCCATTTCAGTATTTCTTTTTTTTTTAGGTAGCAGCAGAAAAAGCCGTATCGTTCGACAACGGCCTGGACGGGTCGATAGCAGAAGACTGCTTCTTCGCCATGCGGGCGTACAGCCAGGGCTACAGCTTCAACTTCATCGAGGGCGAAATGTGGGAGAAGTCGCCGTTCACCCTGTGGGACTTCATGCAGCAGAGGAAGCGCTGGATCCAGGGCATCCTCCTGGTCGTCCACTCCAAAGACATACCGATCAAGAACAAGCTCCTGCTGGCCTGCGCTTGCTACTCCTGGCTGACTCTGCCACTGTCGATTTCAAACTTATGCCTAGCGTCTAAGTTTCCGATTCCCTGCCCGCCGGTGATAGATTTCCTCTGTGCTTTTATAGGAGCAGTAAATATTTACATGTTTGTTTTTGGTGTGATAAAATCGTTTACCGTGTACAGGTTTGGACTGGCAAGGTTCATGTTGTGTGTAATCGGTGCAGTATTAGTAATCCCTTTCAATTTAATCATCGAAAACATTGCCGTCATATGGGGCATTTTCGGCAAGAAACATAAGTTCTATGTTGTTAACAAAAATGCAGGACCTGCGATCACAGTGTAATAATATTCGGTATCTAATTTATTGTAATGAATGACGTGGAACGTTTCGTTGATTTCTCCAAGCGGGTAGGACAATTTTATAATTTTTTCGAGTTGTAAGGCTCAAATCTTCTTCTAGGAAAAGATGATCTCCTTTTGTTTACGTAAGAGAATAATGGATCATTATGGTGTTTTAGTTTATATTTATCGTTGATATAATGTTAAGTTTATATTTATTTTTATTATTATTATATTTCACTCAAAGTGCAACCCAATAGCCTCACAGTTTGCCCGATGGAAAAATTCACATTGAGGCAAATAAAATTTTTGCAAATCTAAATTATTTATAAAAATGATTTTTGCGCTTGTATATTGTAGTTCTTGAAATATATCTTCAAACGCACAACCAAAAATATGCCCACATTGTCTAATTAAATTTGATGAGCCTAACGTCATCGTTAATGACACACAAACTAAGTACTATAATGATCTATCCTGGTGAGACTATTTCTACGATAATTACCATTTTAATATTCTCGTAACATTTTTAATAGGTTAATTGATTGTTAAATAAACTGTGACCTATGACCTCGTGCATGTTGCACAAATATTTTGATGGTTTTTTAAATAGTAGAAGCTGAAATAGTGTTAGAGTTGACACGTCGTATGCTCAATATCAAGCAGGTTTTTATCTTTTTTTTATTCAAGGATGTACTATTTATAGTGTCAACAAATAAGTTAATTGTTTGAGATATGGGAATTGTTCTGCCATGGATTTTATTACGGTGGTATCAGAACAAACAGAAATTTTGGTAACGCCAGAGGATATACAGTACGAGGGCTGTAAAACAGAGTAAATGGGCAAAACCAAATATGTACAAGAAGAAAAGGTTTACATCCACACATGCTAGAAAAGAAGCAAAAGTTTCAGTTTCTTAGAATTATTAGTAATACGAGCGTTTAATTATTTACTAATTCCTGCCAGCCTTTCATCAATCCGTGACTAATTCAACCAACATTAAATTCCAACTGTCGTTTTTATAAAAGTCAAGTGAAAAAGTACTTTCCAGACTGTGCAAGTACTAGTCCCTAAATTCTCTCCAGTTTCCTTCGTTATGCGAATATCTTTTATTTTAAATACAGCTATATCACATACATGTGAACGTTCTATCCTTGTTGTACACATTGGTTTTCTCATTTACCCTCTCTTATCACCCCCATCATCTGTATAAGTCTATTATTGTTTTAAGCACGTTAGATGCTGTTATCGCCACACTTTTTATTACCTTTCAATTTTTATAATGCTGAATCTGTGACGCCTTTTTGTATTGCCGTGGATTTTTCTAATAATACCAATAAAATTGCTGTTTATCTGGCCGTAAATTACATCATTATACGTTGAAATTCTTTTAGTTAAATTTAGAAAATTTGTCAATTTCTTAATCTAATCTTTTTTCTGCTGGCAAGGACTAAGTAATAAAGTAACGTAAACGACAATAAGCGTGAGAGGTCTCGTTTGGCAAGGGAGACGCACTGCTATGTGAAGATTGCAAAGAAATTGGAAAATAATGACGGAAAGGTTTCAAATATTTTTCCGAGAGCAAAATAAAGTAGTATACGATTCACAAAAAACTATAACAGTTTGGTAGTATGTACGGTTATGGTTTGATTATGTAAAATCGCGCTGTTTTATATTTAAAATAGGGGAAAAAACTCAGGCATGCCAAGAAATGAGTGGAAGTCAGTAAAAAGTAAATTTATGCGCCAGTCATGTTGATTTTGAACAATTACAGTCGTTAGTCTTTATGATAAAAAATTGAAAAAAGCAAACTTACCCATTCAATTGGAAAAAATAAGGTTCTGTTATTAAAGAATTTGGTGACGTTAGTCCCGTCCAATTTTTCCAAAAATACATATTTTTGCCTCCTAAACACGAACCTGAAGTCAAAATCTGTCCTTAGCCTCTACGTTTTGGAATATGGGGCCCAAAGTTTCCAAACATCACTAATTAGCACCATTGCAAATGCGAATTTTACATATTTTTAGAATATTGTAGATATTAACTTTATAGCATTTAGATTTACTGTGTATATGCCATAATTTGCTGCAATTTGCATTAAAATTAAATGTCTGATGTAAGACATTTATAACATTCATAAAAACAAAAACGAAACGCTAGGGATTTTTAGTTCACATGGCGTTAAGTTGGCAACTATAATTGTGAAAATAAAGGGATAAAAATATGATTCTTCTTTGAAACAACACGAAAAGCACCCCCGGGGCTCTTCCGGCGAATTTAACAATCTTTTCAAAGAAGGGACGTGCAACTTTTTCCTGTTTCCTTTTAATTTTTATTTGACAGTTGCCAACTTTTATTATGTCAACAAAAAATCCCTAGTTTTATTGTGGCCGTTATAAATGTCAGACGCGACGTGAGTGAAAATTTGAAAATAAATAGTGAATCTAAACGGTATGAATGTGCTGAAGCGTTGATAAAAGTGTTCCTAAGCCATATTGATAGCAAATATATAAAATACGTGTAAAAATTGCATTTGTGGTGGTGGCAAAAAGTGATTTTTTGGGCCCAATATCCCAAGAAGTATGCAGCCAGATTTTGTCTTCAGATTCGTGTTCAGAAGGTAAGAATAATTATATTTATCTGACAAAATGTTTTCGTAAAAATCGTATGTGTGGCTATTGTAAAATTTAACCGTTTCTTGTATTAGAAGCCAACATAGCCTTATTTGTGTTAGTTGTTCAGGTACCCCAAGTCTTAGAGCAGCCACAAAAATATAAAAAGTATTATCTGTTTGCATTATTAATCACCTAAGCCGTCAAGGTGGCCTTCACTAGTAAATCAGTTTATACATAACAACATAAAATTGTTATCAATTTAATTTCATAATTTACCTTGCTCATCTCTGAATTTAAACTAGCTATCTCTTTATCAAGTTCCAATTGTTCTGTGGAATTTTATAATGAGATATACTCACTTTCTTTTATGAAATGGTTATTGCTGCATTTCCCCTAATCAGTTTAATTAATTCTATTGTTACTTTCATTAAATATTAAATTACTCACTAACGAACTAATGATAGCTTGCATATTAAGCAAAAGTCAACGTTACTGATCAAATAGAACTTTTTATCAGCTACCCATTGATAAACATGCAATCATGTGCATACAAAAAATTATTCGGACGCCTCAACTTCCTGGAAAAGAACCCTACCACATAAGGCTATGTTGACTTGCTTTGGTTTATCAGGAAAAGGAATTGGGTCAGTCCGTGGATGCAATATTTGAGCCTAAAGTTCACATAAATAAAGGATTGGTAAAACATGAATAATATTTAAAAAAAAACGTCTTAACAATATTGCTTAATTATCTGAGGCGTCTGACGTGCAATTGAGGTCCAATCAAAAACCTACGTGTATTTTAAAAATTCACACGATATAACTTGCAGTTTATTTGGTCGTTAGGAAAAGTCTGTCAACAGTATTGTAAATATATTATTAATGCCTACGATTAGCAATAAATGCGTCATATCAAATTCTGATTTCAAAAATCACGTAAACTGTTATAAGCGTGCAACAATCTTTTTCTAGTGTCCGTTTACTTTACTATGCGCTTTAAAAGATAACTAGTTACTAAGTTTTACTGAAACTTGTGTTAAAGATTTTATCGGTGCCATTTTTCATCCATAAACAACATAAACGGAAATTATTTCCTTCAGTATATCCATAGTGAGAAACATTCGCGGCTATCTAGGTGAAACTAACTCCTATTAAGTAATATTAAAGCTGTTGAACGCAAGCACTGTCGCGATGCAAACGTTGTAGGTCGCAGAGTATGAAGAAGCACAATATCGTACTTTTAGAATTTGCAATTACAGTTTGTGATATATCTAAAATTAGCCTCGTCCGAGCCGTACTGGTACTCGGTGATCTTCAGACAATCCGACCTTAAATAAACTGGCGCACAATTTAAGTGGATATTGAAAAATATAAGTCCAAACTGGTCCGATTGTGCCGCAGTTTATTTATCAATGACCTTATGATTGTGGTACGTTTTTCCGTTAAATTTCCTTACATGGCCAGTATTACATAAATATGCGACCAGTACGGCTAGGACGCGGTTAATTTACAATTGTAAACGTAATACATTATAAAACAATTTGTTTAAAAAGTGCTAGGTACAAAAATTACTGATTACTGTTATTATTATTTATTTTTTATTAGGTACATCATACGTTAGCGACTTAAATTTTAAATTGAAATTTGTACATAGTAGTCGTAAGGTGTTGATTTTCTTTGAGAATGATTTGCTTTACTGTATGTTTTCTATGCCAAGGAGGGTCTGTTCGGCAATAGCTTATCTGTAGTAGAAACTTCTTTAAGAAATTTTAAGATCAACTAGTCGTATAAAGCCACTAAAGTTCCATGAAAACAAAGAGGTCCAATTTAACTTTTAACAAAAAGACGTGACATTACGTTAAGTGAAATGATCTTAAGGTTTCAGATGCTTTTGGGTATTGCAAAGGTTTAGTCAGAGGTGTGGAAAAACTGAGTTGGTTTTAGGTAAGTGCAGGCGTAGATAAAGCTTATACGAAACAAATTGTAGCGGTGCAACGTAGTTGAAACGTAATAAATTTCAGTCACTCTAGGGGTTTTTTTAAATCCAGTCTCCAGAGCAAAATGTTGGGCATCAAAATGGAAAAACTTGCTGACATGATTTTATGTAATAAAGACAGCATTTTTATTTTTAAATTCTTGTATTAAATTTAATTTAAAATTTTATATTTTCCACTGAAATCGATTCATCATTATCAACATTCATGAACAGCTATTGGTCACACTATGAACTTTAATTAAATTAAATAGTATTCAGTGTTTTTCAACATTTATATTTAGATAAAGTCGATGTTTGACCTACGTTGACTAATTTTTAAATATTGGTTATAATTTAATTGCTGGAGTAAAACAAACAATCGCAAAAATATGATAATGATAACACAAGAATTTTTAACACTTTATTATTTATATTTAAATGTAATAAAGAAATAAGCTTTATCTATGGCCTGTTACTGTACGAGGTTTTCACTCATTGACACCCGACTAGACAGAAATAAAAATATACAGGCGTAATTTTTGGCGTTTTCCTTAAACCGCGAGAATTTAATGCAAAAAAAAACAAATGTTTGCGTTTGTTTAGTATTAATTATCTTGGTTTCTTCAAATATAATAGCTACATATTTACCGTTAACCTGTCGTTGGATGTCAGTACACGAGGGACAATCTCGTACTCAAAACGAAATTGTATCGCAGAATAACTAAACCCCTATGGACCAATACTGCTACCCATTTCCTAATAACGCTCGATACAATTTCAGCTTAAGACTACAAAAGATTTTGTTTTTTTTTGAAAATTGTTGTAGAACTGACAAAGCGGCTTCTATTGTTGTCTTGCTTTCTAGGCATTACGTAATGTATAGATTTTATAGAAGAGTTAAATTATTTTTATTAGCTAGGTTAAAATTTATCATTACATGTTTTAATTAATTCCAAAGATACTTATGTTGTAAAATTGTGAATTTCTATGTGCAGTTAGATAAATATGTGTTTATTTTGCAATACCATTTAAATACAATAAGTTAGTGATTATCCTTAAGTAAATATACGTCAATATATTTTACCGTTGAGTCATAGGATGGGGTAATGGTAATACAAACCTGATAACCTATATTTCAATTGTTCTAAAAAATATTCAGATACCTTTTATGCGTGGATCAAGGGTTAAGGCAACACTTTGTTTTTTAAGATTATGTAACCAAATTTACGTACGATACTCGTATTAACTGTACATAACTTTCATAACTATTTTACAAGACTTAAACATAAAAACTAGTCATTTTATTATTACATGCATACTTATTTGTAGAAATTTTTAAACGTAACTGTAAATAGATGATTTCTAATTATTTTTGAAACGTAAACGTTTTGTAGTTGTTATTTAATATGTTTAAGTAGTACGAACTTTTTTATGTTTTTAAGCTACTCTTGTTCAGTGCCGTTTTTCCGTTGTCGGTGGAATTACTAAATCCAGAAGATACTTTTTTAAATGCAAATATAAAAATGCACTACTATAGTTAATTTTTTATTTACCTTCCTGTCCCGCCTCCTAAGTTTGGAAACTGACAAAAGATTCGCAAATTAATTGGCCGTAGAAACACTTTCTATTTGGCGTTTTAAAAAATCTAATCTAATAGTTCATAGATTTTAAAGACAACGAATGTCTTGAAAAAATTACTGCTTTATCAACGGTAAATATGTATTCACTTTAGTTCATGTAACGGAGCCAAATGTAATCTTTATTAATGTATATTGTGTTGCGGAACTATATGTAGACCAAATTTCTGTGTTATCCTGTCCAATTTCCTATTTATCGAGTAGTTAATTTTGCAAGCCCATGCACTGGAATTTACAACAGGATTTGGAAGAAAAATTACCGACTGTATTATACAAAAGTTTATTCAAAATCAAAAAAAAAAAAATATTGAAAATAATATAACATGTCTCCCCATCGACACAATTATAGGTGTAAAGCCCAAATAATTGGCGAGTTGAGTTGATGTTTCCCACAAAAGAAATTTCAACTCAAAAATGCTCAGTCTTTCACACTCATCGCTGCGTCGATCAGCGGACATACTACATAAAATATATATACATTAAATGTTATTTAATAATCAATAGATAAAGTAGATTTTAGTTGAACAGTCTCGCTCAAATCTACATACAAAACGTTTAACTTAAAAATACTGTTTTTGGTCAACTTATAACTGAAATAACACTTAGCCACAAAATAAATTGGCACCTTTGGAACGCCTCACTCTGATTATGGCACCGTATTGGAAGCATTTAGAAATATGGTCTCCTGCTGTCAGGAGTGTCGCATATATCTATCGGATCCTCGTTTATTTCTATTATTTGTAAGTCATCATCGTCATCCTCGAACTGAAAAGTAGATAGAGACATCATTATCGTGAGATAAAGAAAAATATATTTTCAATACAATTGGGGAACTAGAATAGTTCTAGTAATAGGGTTTTACCCAACATCAACGGTAGAGTACAAAAATGTATAGAAATATTTGCACGTAATTTAAAATAAATGAAAATCTGAATGAGCCTTCCAATTTTTTTAACACAGTCTCTTCCAGTGGAGCAGAATGGGATTTGGGAAATTTAGTGGACTGGCAATGTTCGTGTAAACTCAACGTTATCAAATTATGTGTTTACTTACGTCTGGCAAATGCTCGGCTAACTGCGCTACTGAATCTATTGTTTTCCGTCTAGCTGTTTTTTTTCTCCTTGCGTCTTGCTGATTGTATGGATGCCTGTTAAGAAATAATTCCATATGTAGCTTGTAATTAATAATAATAATAAACTGACTTTTATTACAAATTTAAAGATGCCGCTTGAATTAAAATAATTGTTATAAATCTGCAGCGATACCTACCCAGAATATTTTTTGTCGTGTGCTATCTGCGCCTTCCTCGCTGCCAAATAATATGATTCTTTTGTCTCTGCACTAAGGGATTTCCACATATTTCCCAGTCTAACAGAAATACCCTTGTTATTTTCATCTAAAAGGAAACATAAATTATTTTCTTAATTTTTGAGTTGTGACAAACAAGAAGAATGACGAAGAGATATTTTTTAAACGCAAGTTTTTTACACTCGGCGACAGTTAAAAATATTTAGTTCTGTTGATATCGGCCACGGAATCATTACATTTCTCTTCTATAACTTACACATTTCTGATCCTCGCAGGCCACTGACGTTTCTGATAACTATAATTCACACTAACTTATTACGTAATAAATATTTACCAGGATGTTCTACTGCCAATTTTCTTCTCCATTCGTTCGCAAATATCATAAAAGCATTGGCTGGCCGGGCAATCTTGTCATTATCAACCGAGTGATTCCTCGGCTGCGCTCCTACTAATTCGTTGCCGTTATTATTGACTAATATTGGCACCTTAAACACAATAACAGACGTCTATAAAATCTCAACAAAAATAATGCTCCTATTCAACACATTTAGATTTATACGTTACATGAGACTCGCTTAGAAAATGATATCCACTTTTCTAGTCACAGTTGTACATCATCAACATTAAAAATAATTAAACACAATCAGAATTAAAATGTACTAAAATTGACAGCTTACGTATATTATAGACTCTATTAATAACAGTTTTTGTTAGGTTAGGTCCAATAAGTTGATCTCAAATTAACTTAGTTTCATTTAAAATTTAAAAGGACAGCAATTCTATATCCATCAATAAGCCAGTGCAATTGATCAAATCTCCATAAGCCATTGTGCTTATCTGATACGATATCTTAAATTTTATTGCTTAACAAAGTAAGGTTATTGTTTAAAAATTTGACAGTGTACCAACCTCAGGAGACCTTACTCGCTTTTTCGAAGTGTCCACCTCCTTATTGTTCTGAATGCTAAGCCGACTCGGCACGTTCCTAAAATCGTCTGGCTCCAGTCTGTTACTGACTTGACTCCTTCTGTCGCCTCTACCCGACTTATCGTTTGTTTTCTGTGGCATATTAATGGAAGAGCTTTTGATGCTTTCGTTATGCGGCAAGACGGTGGTCTCTTGCAATAAACTCGCTGCGGAATATGTTGGATCGGTACTGATACATCTCAACGAAGGTTCGTTCTGAGGTGGCACTTGCTGTTTTAATTTTACCGAGCTCAATCCTTTCACTTGGAAGCTCTCGCCCAAGGTGAGCACCCCTTCGAGATCGGTATCTAAAATTTTTATTTCCCCGTGGTATATGAACTCCAAGATGTGTTTGAGGTGATTAAACTTAATTCCGTTTAAAACGATAAACGGATGTTGGATTCCACCGTGCATTTTGAACATTTCCTGCAAATTATAAACAACCTATCAGTATCGTGTACATCAAACTGAATTTAAAAGCCTTGTACCTGAAAGAAGCCACTGCAAGCTGAAAGGATTAGTTTGTGAGCTTTGACGAATTGTCCTTCGCAAGTTAACGTTACATCAACTAAAGTTTCATGATGCTGATGTTCCGAGAAAACTTGTATTAAATTTGTCGTGTAGTTGTTCCAGCGTAAGTTGTAGTGTTCGCCTTTAGAGGTGTTCTGGTATTCCATGTTTTAAGGTTTTCTAAAATAACCTCAATTATTCTCGATTGGTTTTACTTGCTATTTATACACTTTACAGTTCAATAATCTAAAGGATAATAATAATTTATTTTATTTTTACTGGAATATTACGTCTCGTTTACAGTATTTCTCTCTTTCAGCAATTTTAGTTTTTCTTATCACAGAACACTCCAAAAATTTACAAACACATCAACAATTCTTCTTCCTCTTCACCTGTCAAATTATTTATGAAAGTTGTAAAGTGGCGACATCTAACGATTATTGGCGTAGTCATACCGTAAAAAATTACAGTTACTGCTGGTAGAGGACACTGTAGTCTGAAAGATAACTACAGAGACTTTATAGGGACAGTGGCGACAAGGGGTTGGCAGCATTTTGATTGGTAGTTGGGTTCACGTGGAATGTACCGGCATTGAGAGGCTAAAAATACTGAAATTGTTTAAACTGTCATATACTGTGTATGCTTGTGCATCTTTAACAATTTATTGTGAAAAAAACTATTTAAGGACTTTTTTAATAATTTTATATTGTATCATAAGGTAAGTGTTGCTTTAATTTAATTCTCGTTATACGTACTCATTGTTGGCCATTCGACTCATTTATTGTTTAACTGAAATAAGTCTAGGAAACACCTGTTTTAAAAATTGTAGAAAATATAAATTCATTCAAATTTAATTTTTGTTTTGCTAAAAACATTTTAATGAAATTTACAGTATCATAATACGAGTGTTTCAATAGGCAACTAAAGAAGACCAAGCCAATATGCTTTTTGTTGGTTGGAATTCTAACCTATAATTAACAGTCTATTTTAAATAATCTACGATATTGAAACTTTATAAATCTAGTATGTACTGTGTTCAAATGTTACAGTGGATCCAAGCTAAAACTACAAATTTAAGGTTATGTTAGTCCTGGTAAATTTAGCCTTATAATGGCCGGGGGGGCGTGACATTGGCTCTATTGTCATCTCTGTCCCAATAAAGGCACATACATTGTTCTTCTTACTTTGTTGACCTGAATCCAGCTCGTATATTTAGGGATTAAAGAACAAATTACGCTCTATATTTATTTAGTACAACATTTGAACTAATTATGGGATATTTCGAATGAGCAAAGTAACAAATGAATGAAATATAAGTTGCACAATATGTGTAACATCGCTTTTCGAACTTTGAAATAAATAAATGAATATATTTTTACAGGTATTACAAAACCCACGTAATTCTCCTCAATGATAGATGGTCCTTCGGCGCAATACCGTGTAAAAATACCACCAAGATTAATAGCTTCTGAAGGCTGCCTCATAGAATTGCTAATTGGGATATTTTCTGCTGTTTCGCACCGACGACGTGCATACATCCCCTGAAAGTGTAAAATCTGCAGTCATCAAAATACGGGACATGCACCTCGATATCCGTTGCCCCGGTAACCCATTGAGCCCTTTTGACGTCAGAACTCATTCGAGGAAAATCATTCCCCGGCCTCCCAGATGACGCTTGCGTCCCTAACACCCATCCATTGGACCACCGTAGTGACGTCGCCTTTCCCACCTTACTACCAATCAATAACGTTGCCCATCTTCAATGGTATCGTTTTCCTAACGGCCGCGTAGGTGTACAAAAATGTCTATACTTAATCTTGCGGTTATCTCTGTTTGGGCAGGGGACGTTTTATCTGGCTTTTCCATGTCGCGGGGCGCCTCGCCGGCACATGACGCGAATAGACAACCTCTAGCCACCGCAAGGAGCCAAATAGGTCGAGCAGAGTCTTTATTAATATCCGATATGATTCATGTCGCCACATCATTGGAACATTTAAAATTAGATATACAGGGGAAGCGCGGGCGTTAGAGGGAGGCTCGATGCCTACTAACGGATGGAGATTGCCCGCGTTCGATAGCTTGGCCTTTTCGTTATTTCATCTCGCTTCGAACACCCATCTTTTGAAATAGCGAATGAAATTTGGGGAATTTTATGCACGGTTCGAGATATTAAAAAAAAATATATAAAATAAAAACTTCAACACCCTGTATCACAAAAACGGTGCGTTTTAGACTTAGAGGCAATGTTTATATAGCAAACTCATATTAGGTATTTTTCGATGTTCTATCGTTTCCGCCATGGAAACCGAACCACCCTGTATAATATTTGTCTCGATATTTGCATAAAGTAATAAAACAGGGGTGGAGTCAAGCTAATTATATTTTAACGTGTATTTTTGAGGTGAAAAAATTTCATTTTTTATTTTTTAATTTCATATAATGCATACAGTACTTTCCCGGGTGAGGTTTATTTATAATTTTTAATTTTTGGAGAAAATGTTTACAAAATTATCGTAAATCCAAAATTCTTAAAAAGGGCCCTAAATATATAGAGTTGGTTAAATGCTGTGTAATATGCTGTGATGAAATCAAGAATATTTTGAGATATTTGAAAAAAAGTTTTTTCAGCTCTACAACATAGAATCAAAATATTTTGAATACAACATTTTGTCAGATCGGGGCCACCCTCAACTTTGTTTTTTCAAATACGGACCTGACTTTGTTTTTCCCGAGGTTTTTCCTAAATTCATTAGTATTTGTCATCCTGATTCCAACGATATATGACACTCGTTGATTTGAACAATATTTTCAGTTCTAAAACTTAAATTAAGTAAAAAAAACAGGGCCGTAATGAATGTATTTAATCTCTTAAAGACTTGATTTAAGTTTTGGAACTGAAAATATTGTTCGATGGAAAGTACTAATGAATTAAGGAAAAACAATATCAGGTCCGTATTTGAAAAAACGAAGTTGAGGGTGGCCCCGATCTGGCAAAACGTTGTAACCAAAATATTATAACTTTATGTTGTAGAGCTGGAAAAGTCGCAATGAAGAAGTTCTTTCAGTTTTTTGATATCTCTTCAAACAAAAATGGAAACTCAAAAAATTTGTTTTTTTTCCCAATATCTCTAAAAAAAAATTACAAAATATTTCCGATAATTACTGACAGTTTACTTTCTGTTATTCCTTTGTTTTATTTCTTATCACCAACATACCGGGTGTAAACGAATAGTGGGCCACCCCTGTAACTTTCTCGTTTTTAAAGATATCGGCATAAAATTTTGTATTGTGAAATTAGGTAAGATTTACAACTTTTTGAGACCTATTCGCCATATGTGTCTTTTCCGGTTTCACAGGAAATGACCCCAATAGTCGTTTCTAAAAAGACCACCCTGTATGTTTTTACATTTTTGAAATAAAGATCACATTTTGGATACATTTATACTATTTCGAACAATTTTAACATATTCGCAGCCATCTAGATTGACAACTAAAATTCGAATTATTTTTCGTGCAACCCTGTACAAATTCTTCAAAATAGTATAAATGTATCCAAAATGTGATCTTTATTTCAAAAATGTAAAAACATACAGTGTCGTCCATTTAGAAAAGACTATTGGGGCTATTTCCGGTGAAACCGGAAGTGACAAATATGGCGGATAGGTCTCAAAAAGTTGGAAATCTTACCTAATTTCACAATACAAAATTTTATCCCGATATTTTAAAAAACGACGAAGTTACAGGTGTGGTCCACTATTCGTTTACACCCGGTATATTTCACATAAAAACCTACTTTTGTTTTTTAACACTTTTTTCATGTTTCTATAAATAAATTCTTTAGGTAGGTGTAAAAATTGATAAATGACAAATAAAATTACGTTTCTCCATATCTAAATAGCCCATTTTAAAGTATTTGGGATTTTGCATAAAAATTTGGTAAACTGTCAGTTTTTTTCATGGCAACCTATATTCTACGCGTACAGAGGCACACTGTTTTAAAAACAACCCCAGCAAATGCCAACATATTCTATATAATATTTGGAATTAGCTAAAAATGATCTTTCAAAATATGCAAAAATATACAGGGTATTCTATTTAAAAAAGCATAAGTCTCTTTCTCTACTTTTCGGCGCTATTTTGTCTTATATTTTGTATTTTGTCGGCAAAAGATATTTGACAGCAAAATTAACAACTTTTGTCTTTGTCATTTGTAATTTTTTTCATGGCAACCTATATGTTGCATGCGGTACCGTTTAGCATATTTCCAGAACGGATAGAGCAAATGACAACATATTATATATTTTTGGAATCAGAGAGAAAAGTTCTTTCAAAATATGCAAAAATGTACAGGGTGTTCCATTTAAAAAAACATAAGTTGTGTCTTTTTCTCTACTTTCTGACGCCTTACTTTTGTTCACCAATAGATACATAGTTCATATTAAAATTTACAATTTTTATTTTTACACTTATTACATATATCTCTAAAAAAATATCCTCGCGGATGATCTAGAGCTACGCTACCACTACAAAAAACTCAAATATTTCAAAGTCGATATGTGCAGGCATTAACGACATCAATTTATAGTGTATACGTTTGATGATTAGGGGGGGAGTTGTTATATTTTTGGAAAAAAGTTCTTCTGGCGTTCCACAAGGAACTATACTTGGACCCTTCGTATTTACAATTTTTATACACGATCTGCCTGTTCACATAAAAACTATTTGCTGACGATTTACGCTAATTAGAGCCTTGTTAAAGGGCATGCAACAACAATGGCCCTGGTAGGTACATAATTTATCAGAAACAAATACAATGGTATTTGCACCAAGTGGCAAAATTTTTCACCGCGACTGTGCAAATTTTATACTTTATAGTCTAATTTGTGGGCGAAGCCCACCGCGGTCAATCAAGCCTAGTCCATCCCTGCATTTAAGACGCTACTTATATGAACAAATTTCTCACAAAGAGGTGTAATGATCCTTAAACCAATTAAGAACTTCCTAATCAGTTTTTAACGGCGCCCAGCGCCTTGACAAGATAACGGACGGTTTCGACTGGCAGATCCTTGTGCCATCTGAATCCCATCCCATTGACTTATAGGGTCATCCTGACGTGACCTCTTTTTAAAAAACTCATAAATCGGCCTATTTCCATCCCCTATCGACCGAAGACATCCGCGACGGCGGCCCTTACAAATCCAAGGCAATCGATAGGGCATTACAAAAGGTTCACTGAAAAGCAATCCGACCGATACTAGTATTAGGCATTATTGGGAAGCACAATAATTTAAAGTAGCATCGTTTAATTACATATTTAAACAAGTATATGGTCCCGACGTAGACGACGCAGGGCGCCACGGCGCAAGTCCTTGACGTCAAACCGCCTCCACATTTAGTCTGGTGTGGAAAATACAACAAGGATGTATTACAAACCGGGTTGTTGTCAGTTTTCCCTAAAAACCACGCCGCGGTCTACAAAAATGTCTGTGATAGTGTATCTTTCATCAATTAGCTAAGGAAATATAACAACAACAACTAGTTTTTTTACAACGAAAAGTAAGTACTGACTGGGGTAGGTGTGCGGTTAAATAGGGGGTCGGATTGTTGTAACTTTTTGCAACTGTCACTTTGACGAGTGTGGTACGCGGTGCAGGTAGCGGTGAGTGTCGGGGGGGATGCAAGCAAAATTTGACAGTTTGCGACCCGTGCCGTGAGACAAATTCTTGAATGAACTGGGTACAAGACACATTGATGGGAAATAGATGACAGAGACAGAGCGACGATCAATATGACCTATGCCATGTCTGAGATATGGCTGTTTGATCCACCGACCGGTTATCTACGCGAGATATATCGCGGGGGCAATTAAGACTTTTTCGTCGCCCATCAGATTAGCCAGATTTTCCACTAATAGTTCTCGTAAACCGGTTGGCGTGGCATGTTAGTTCGCCATGATTTTTACGGCGGTGCGATAAGGCATCTCGTTGATAATTTCATTCAAGATATATTAGATTATATGCCGTTTTAACACGTTTAGCACAATCTTATGTAAATATCAATTAGGCGTATCACTATTTATTTAATAACGGTGTTGGCTCATAGATTACCGGTTTATTTATTGTTTTCTTTTATTATAGGGCTTGTAACCGTGTCAGGGTTAATTTGACTAATCTTATTTTCACGCCAACTGTATATATATCTCTGATCTGATCTGAATATACACGAAATAGTAAAAATTCTCATACTTTCGCCGGCTATAATTTAATATGATTACGATTACGCACACTTGTGCTTGATTTACAAAAGTTGATATTGTTTTTCCTTAATTCATTTGTATTTTTCATCCTGATTCCAACGATATATGACACTCATTGATTTGATCAATATTTTCAGCTCCAAAGTGATTAAATCCATCCATTACGGTCCTGTTTTTTTACTTAATTTAAGTTTTGGAGCTGTAAATATTGTTCAGAACAACGAGTGTCGTATATCGTTGGAATCAGGATCAAAATTGCTAATGAATTTAGGAAAAACAATATCAGGTCCGTATTTGAAAAGAGAAAGTTGAGGGTGGCCCCGGTCTGGCGAAACGTTCTATTCAAAGTATTTTAACTCTATGTTGCAGAGCTGGAAAAATTGCACTAAAGAAGTTCTTTCTGTTTTAATGTCTCTTCAAACAAAGCTAGAAAAAAACAAAAATGAGGACTCAAAATTTTTTTTTTCAACTATCTCAAAAACCAAACAAGATATTCTTGATTTCATCACGGCATATTATTGGATTTGAGATATTTGCAAAAAAACAAAATTTTTGAGTTTTCATTTTTGTTTTTTTTTTCTAGCTTTGTTTGAAGTGATATAAAAAACTGGAACAACTTCTTCATTGCAACTTTTATAGCTCTACAACAGAGAGTTACAATATTTTGAATAGAACATTTTGTAATATCGGGGCCACCCTCAACGTTGTTTTTCAAATACGGACCTGATATTGTTTTTCCTTAATTCATTAGTATTTTTTATCCTGATTCCAACGATATGACACTCATTGATTTGAACAATATTTTCAGTTCCAAGTCTTTAAGTGATTAAATCCATTCATTACGGCCCTGTTATTTTTACTTTATAAGTACAAAATATTTTTTTAAATGTAACACCCTGTATTTTATTGCCTTTTTCGACGTAGAACTTCAGTCTGATTTCAACAATATAGAATATATAATATTTACCTTTAAGTAATAGTTTTCGAAATATTTTCTTTTAAATATACCGGGTGTAAACGAATAGTGGGCCACCCCTGTAACTTCCTCGTTTTTATCAGGATAAAATTTTGTATGGTGAAATTAGGTAAGATTTCCAACTTTTTAAGACCTATCCGCCATATTTGTCACTTCCGGTTTCACCGGAAATGGCCCCAATAGACATTTCTAAATGGACCACCCTGTATGTTTTTACATTTTTGAAATAAAGATCACATTTTGGATACATTTATACTATTTTGAACAATTCATACAGGGTTGCACGAAAAATAATTCGAATTTTAGTTGTCAATCTAGATGGCTGCGAATATGTTAAAATTATTTTTGTTCTAATGTAATTCATATAAAAAAATACGAAAACGTCAATATGTCAAATAATACATTATACAGGGTGCTCAAAACTCATTAATATCACATTTTTCAAAATAACTCTTTTTTTTTTTAAATATTATGATATGGGCCACCCGGATATTCAGAAAGCTCTATTTAGTAGGGGTTAAACGGTGCCAAAAGTTCCGTAATGTGTAATCGTTACCGGCAGGAATGACAATTTTTCTTAAGAAATTTATGATTTATATCGAAGTTCAATTAAATTTTGATCAATCCTGTATATTTGTGTTAATATTTTATGATATGCAACAAAAATGAGCCAGAGGCCCATTCTGATTAACACAAATATACAGGGTTGATCAAAATTTAATTGAACTTCGATATAAATCATAAATTTCTTAAGAAAAATTGTCATTCCTGCCGGTAACGATTACACATTACGGAACTTTTAGCACCGTTTAACCCCTACTAAATAGAGCTTTCTGAATATCCGGGTGGCCCATATCATAATATTTAAAAAAAAAAGAGTTATTTTGAAAAATGTGATTTTAATGAGTTTAGAGCACCCTGTATGATGTATTATTTGACATATTGACGTTTTCGTATTTTTTTATATGAATTACATCGGAACAAAAATAATTTTGACGTATTCGCAGCCATCTAGATTGACAACTAAAATTCGAATTATTTTTCGTGTAACCCTGTATAAATTGTTGAAAATAGTTTAAATGTATCCAAAATGTGATGTTTATTTCAAGAATGTAAAAACATACAGGGTGGTCCATTTAGAAAAGACTATTGGGGCCATTTCCGGTGAAACTGGAAGTGACAAATATGGTGGATAGGTCTCAAAAAGTTGGAAACCTTACCTAATTTTACCATACAAAATTCTATCCCGATATCTTTAAAAACGAGGAAGTTACAGGGGTGGCCCACTATTCGTTTACACGCGGTATAAATAGTGTGTGATTTATGTTTAAAAGCAAATATTTCGAAAACTATTAAAAGTATGTATTATATAAGTATTCTATATTGTTGAGATCAGACTGAAATTCTACGTCGAAAAAAGCAATAAAATACAGGGTGTTCCATTTAAAAAAATATATTATTTCGGCATTTATTTTTCAATTGTTTTTTTGATGTCATATTTAAAAACTTTAGAAAAACCCGTACAACTTTTGTTAGAATAATTTTTTTGTAACTACAGAAATAACAGGTGGGGAGGGGGGGGGGGAAGTTAAGTGGATCACCTCGTCTTGAACTGTAAAAAATTTTTCAAATCAAAGTTGGCTATGGCCAAATAAATATTTTTATTCCCTTTTTAATGATACCCCACAGTCCACCTTTATTTTCAAATCAAGACCAACAACTTAGAAACCAGAAGAAAAATTAATTGTTTTGCTTGAATTTGTTTTCAAAGCACTCTAATAATTTTATTATAACATAGGTGGAGCATTACTGGAGCACCACGTATAATTCGCGGCCAGCAAAGGCCACGCTCAACACAATAGGAGTTGCGGCTCTTTAGATTTTTTTTACTCAACAATGCGCTATGGGAATAAAACATTATAGAATAGTCTGCCAGCTCTCGCGATGGATTTTTTTTATATGCAGGACAGGCTCCAATAAGTTTGCAAAAACACACCTCGCCAGCATAAGAAATTGTAGAGATCTACCAGCTCAATCGGTAGCTTTTATTCGGTTGACGTAGGACGTAGGTCAATGAAACTTGGCACGTGTAAAATAGGGCACCCATAGTTTCGTTGGCCAACTTCGGATATGGATTTCGCCCCCACATCCCGGCTTGGCGGAAATTTGTCGCCAGTAAGCACTTGCCGCCCACTTTGTCCCGAAAATAATGGTCGGTGATTGTGGAAATGGAAATTTTAAATGCTGTTACAAAAAAAATAAACTACCTACCTAAAATTGTTTTTTGCTGAATTCAGAGGAATATTTATAAACCGGTCTCGTTTCGCGACATCCCCAAAAAGACAATCCGATCACATCGGAAACACTTAGGCCCTTAATTTAATAAGCCGCAGGGATATCGCCGACGCATAAACGATACACGCCATGCTCATCGCGATAAGCAGGGTCGGTCTACGGCGACGAGCCTCTAGGGGAACGCGCCGTCACCGTTTAGGTTCTCGTCCGACCTAATAGATCTTACAGAAAGGGTGACGTCACCGTTTAGGTTCTCGTCCGACCTAACGATATACAAAAATTTGTAGCAACACCAAGTATGACTTCGAGAGGGAAATCACGCGTATTGTCACAAAAGATATAGAGTATTTATTTAACAAACAGTTTTTTCCGCCCACAGTTTGGAAAATAAAACGTACATTACAGCTCCTGATTGTTTTCATCGCCTGATTTATCGTCGACTCGAGGACAATTCCAGCCGAAACGCACCCCGCTATATTTCTTCGATATGCGATGTTTGAGCTTCGATTACAATATATTTTTATGTGGCTCCGCGCGTAGAGGTACATTATTTGCATAAAATAAAGCATCCCCCGGCCCTATACGTCTTCCAGGTTCCATTGATCCTTTGACGGAAAGTTGCTCTTGCCATCTGTTACAGAAAGTTACGGCCCGATCGTGAAACAAAACCGATCCCGTTGGCGCTTTTTCAGTTCCCATCCGAACACGGTTTAGCCGCGAGAACGTTTGAATATTTTATAATGGAATCGATAAATTCAATGTAATTAATGGTAATAGTGCTCTTTTAAAGTTTTGTCAATACCGGCGTTCATTAAGGCGACCGTTCATGAATGTAGCAGATCGTATATGGATTTTGGTTTGTTTACCGGCGTACCCTAATAAGCGAGAAGGCTACCCTTTTATTCATGACTGCACCGATTGAGGTTTGGCGTAGGTTATGATATATTTTGCTGTTTGGCAGAGCGGCAAACGCAAATATTTGGCATGTGCTTTTGTTGCAATGCATACAAATATCGCTTTAACAATTTATTTTGGCCTCGCAATATTTGACGGTTAATTTGTGTTTCAGGAAGGTCTTGAAGGGGAAGTGGAGGCTTGGACATGACTGTGGATGACCGAGTGGCTAGAAGCGTGGCTCTGGAGCAGGCTTACGTGCACGACGTCTACGAACAATTCTATGACAACCCGAGAAGCAAGCCTTGGCCTAAAGTACAAAATTTCCTAGACGACCTCGAGCCCGGCTCCATCGTTTGTGACGTCGGTAAGTAGCATCACTTACCTATCTCTACATGTATTCCTATGTATCAGTTTTCGCTGGCGTGGCCGGTATAATCTTAAGGAGTTGAAAATTTTCAATAACGTTAAGCGAAGGTATAAAGGAGGGGAATGTATTTGTTACTATTATCTTCAAAATGAGGCAGCTGTGGGCCAAGGGGTGGACCATGTTTAAAAATCCCCCCTTCGCATATCCATACATATAAAGCGTAAGTGGCGCTTTTAGCCCTTTAATTAATTTATCGCTGCGACGCTCTAAGACGATTACTTTCCGACCAGCTAGGGTTCTTGAGTTAACGAGTGATACGCCATTACGAACGCGGGTCTCACCTTTTGCACTATTCATTCTCGTTTGTTTCAGGCTGCGGTAATGGGAAATACTTAAACGTGAATACTTCAATCTTCAACATAGGTGGGGACAAGTCAACCCGATTAAGCGAAGTGGCGCGGGAGAAGGAAAACGAAGTAAGTATTATTTCCTATAACACTTTGGAACGCATAGTTTTCATTTTTAATATCACAGGAAAAGAATCTGAATTTACAAAAAAAAAATAGGCGAAAGCGGTGGAAAAACTGCGCACCAAGACCTTTCAGGCGAGGCCCTGCGAATACCGTAAGAGATAGGAAAAAAATCTACAGGACAAAGTTGTAGAGAATTGATTTTTCTAAAGAAAAGTTCGCGGCAGCATATGTCTATCTCGTAAACTATAAGAGCTACAGTATTAAAACGTTTCCATTTTCCTCGATATTCAATCTTTTCAATTCCATTCTAATTTGTTTTTTTCCACACGAGACTTTTCTCCACCCCATGGATTCGTTTCAGGTGATAGTCCTGGACAACCTAGCGCTTCCATTCCGAGATGAGAGCATGGACGCCGTCGTCTCAATAGCGGTGGTCCACCACCTCGCAACGACCGAACGGAGGATCCGTGCCTTGAGGGAGCTGGCTCGCGTGTTGAGGATAGGCGGGCGACTGATCATATCCGTATGGGCCATGGAGCAGAGCCACAGGAAGTTCGAATCGCAGGACGTCCTAGTCCCCTGGCGGAGGCCCCGGCATATCAGCACGCCTTCCCTGGAGTTGACCTCGACCACCACCACCTCCGAAGACGACGGACAAGCCGCCTACCACGCCTACACCCAAACCTCCGACAGCGACTCCAACAGGTCCGTCAGGTAAGCGTAAAGGTCCAACGATCGAGTCAGGAGAAAACTTAACTTTAGCAAAAAAGAAGAAAAACGAAAAACCGTAAATTTCCCTTCGCGTTCTATGGTTTTTGTTTCATTTTAGATCGAAAGGCGTCGTTCGAAAGAAGGGCCGGAGCCGCAAAGGCAGATCGATAGACCCTGGCAGAAACTCATCGCCAAGCAGTTCAAGCCTTTCCAGCCCAAACGAAACTTGCTACAGCTTCGTTCGAAGAGCCATTCAGAAGCTCGCGGGCGGCAGACGGGTTGGGGTTCACCGGCCATGGTTCCTGGAGAGCTGGACGACCTGCGCAAAGGAGCCCCCGCAGAAGAGGTACGACCCCGAAGGCTGCGACTGCTGTGATTGCATGGAGAACGTCCAGGACATGCCTATAGAGTTACGTAGAATAGACGACGATGAGTTGCCGCAGAGGCGGCAGACTTTCCCGTCATCCCAACTGGTAAACGATATATCTTATCTGAAATCCAAAAGCATGACGAACATTAAAACCGCGGAGAATAATAACATAGTAAAATCGCAATCGAACACGCAAGTAATCTGCGAAGACGTTAAGGTGGAGGTGGAGGCAATCCCCAAAATCACCCCTAAAACCACTCTGGCGAAACCGAAGCTCGTAAAGCAAAAGAAATCCATCTGCGAAGAGGACGCGGATGAAGCTCTGGATCAACCGACGGACATGGACAAGCTCAAGCTGCTACCAGACTTAAAGACTTCGCTGAACAAATTCAACAGAGGCGGCGTCTTGAAACAGAGATCCCTGAACGAGGAGCTGATGTCCACCGACAGATTGCAAGAGAAGGAGAGAGTCCGGCAGAATATCCAGAAGCAGGCGTCACTCAATGAAGACCTGTTCTACCACAGGTCCCACGCCTTCGACACCTTCAAGGATTCCCTGTTCTACGTTTCAACCTCCAAACGCTTCCAGTTGATCAAAACTGGCTTCACTAATAAGCTGAAGAGTTCTACCACTAACATCGAGAAGGTTACCGGGACGTCTTTAAAAAACGGTAAGGACGCTTTTACGCAGCTCAGTATTAGGTGAGGTACATAAATTTTTCTATATTTATTGGATTGCGTCTTGTTTCAGGTTTCGTGCGCATGTTCCAACATTGGAAAAGCTCCGACATAATTTCACCTACGATCCCAGAAGACGAAACGGTGGACAATTTAACCCCCGTGCTCACCGCCGAGGAGAAAAAAGAAGCTGCCGGAAACGGTGAACGAAGACACTCCAAGGAAGACGGCTCGGACTCCTCGAAGGACAGCAGCTTGCAAAGTGATACTAGTGTAGATTCTGAAGACTCGTTCGCCTCAGTTATCTTCGTGCCCAAGTCAGACCCGATGTCCCCCACGAACCTCTCACCGGGGCCGACGTCGCCTCGCCTAAAAAACACGTCCGTTCCAAACTCCCCCAGAATCAAACAATCCTCCTGTCCAACCAGCCCTAGAATCAAGCAAATGCCCCTGGCAATCTACCCTCTGACCAAACAACTGAGTTCTCCGAAACCTTCGACCGAAATATTTGCCGACAAATCAGACAGGGACCACATTACCACAGAAAGTACAATTAAAGAACCTAGCAAGACTTTAGCACAAAAATATTCAGTACAACAAATACCAAAGTTTAGAAAAACTAGTTTAAATACTCCCAGTTTAAGTACCACCCCAGCTAGCCCGGAGAAATCACCAGTAGAAGTAGCAACAGACACAAGAAACGAGAGACTGAAAAAAATTAAAGAACTGCTTAACCAGAAGCCCGGATTCGGCGTCAGGACTGGCAAATCCAAGTTCCCCATCGTAAGGCAGTCGTCCGTGTCGAACGGGAAAGTAGAGGCGATCGCCAAACCCCTGCCCAAACTGCTAACCCTAGAACTCTTCAACCCCGAAACCGACGACAAAGATAGCGATTCTAGCTGTGTATCCTCACCAGACTCAATAGATAGCGTAATTAGCGTCAGCAGTGAGCGGAAGTCACTGTCGACCACACGGTTCAAATTCCCGCCGACGAACGGTCGGCAAGAGGCCAGGGCGATGAGCTTGCTAGAAGCAGCTGCTGATGTAGCCAACAGCTTGGACGAAGCTGTGGAAAAAGTAATCAAATCCAGCCCCAGGACGAAGAGGAGACTGCAGACCGGCGAGGTCCTGACGATTTTGCAACGGAGCTACACCTCAGACACCACCCCGCTGCTAGGGGACGAAGACGGAGGCAACTGGGACGAGGACTGCCACAAGCATCTGACGGACTTTGCTGACAAGCTGAGCGAGAAATTGCTCCAGGAGATCGACCAATATCAAGTAAAAAGCAGACTGTCGAATTCCGTGGACAACTTCGACGACCCGTACATAAATCGGTTGAGCGAGGAGTTGCACGACCTATCCAAGCTGAGCGCGGAGATCCAGAAGCAAAACGAATACCTGGCCAAGCTGAGCGCGAGTGACAGTTTGTTTGGCAGACCTTGTGTGAAATGTAAACAAAGTGAGTGCTCGTGCTTTAGGACTAAATATAGAAACAATTTACTTAAGAATAATTTAAGGAAGGCGAACGGTGCCGAGTGTTCGACGAACAGTAAAAATGACCTTCTAAACCAGAGTCTTATGGACGAATCCTTACGTAATTTAGATAGTTATACAAAGTGTGATACGAAAAGTACTGAAAATGGCAGCGAACCGGAGACCAATCTCTCTTCGAACTTATCCGTCAGCAAGACATCCATCAAGATGGGCACCTCCACTGACTCCTGTGATTCAGAAAAGGGTGAGTACGCACCTGGTAAAGACCTCGTGACGTCACAGCCTCACTGCATGACGATTCGGGCCTGTACGGAAAATTGCTCGGGTTTGTTGCTAATCTAACCTCACTAATTGTTGGCTAGAAAATGGCAACCATGTTTTCATCCCACCTCCCTCGATATCGACGCTCCATTTATCTTAATCTTGATGGAATCGTTCTCCTTGTCCTTTGCTAGCTTCGAAAATGCGATTTTTTTTTTTAGGTTAGAAAAAACTGTGACGCGCCACTACTTAGCGTAAGAATAACTTGCTCTCATTTCTTTTCAGTAAGCAAGCCAAGAATAATTTTTGAAAAAGGAAAATTTTGAACGATTTTTTAGTTATTTTAGAGGTTAGAAAAAACTATATGCGCATTTTTGCGCTACGAATGCCTGAAAAATGTTTACCAAGTAATTTTGATTGGTTGCGCACAAATTTCCTGCTGCGTGATTGGTTACAGTGCTTATGTTCGCGTCGCATTAACATGCCTCAAGTCCCCTGTGGAATAAATCTGACATTAGATTCGAATCACAGAATACTAAACAATCAGAACTGACATCTAGTCGGCTTCTTTGATCCCTGTTATTAAACGTTGACCTTGACGCCATTTTGGGAGGATAAAATTTAATGCCTTTTCGATTTCAGGTAGCAGCACGAATTCCATGATATCAAGCGTGGCGACCTCGATAAATTTCGGACAGTCAATAGAATCCACGGACGGGCTGTCCGAGTCCCAAAAAGACACCAACTCCATGAGCCGGTACAGCGACGGCGGTAGCACGGCGTCCCTCGCTTCCTGCCCGGAATGGAAAACGGTGAAATCAAGATCGGAGAACCGTCTATCGAAGGAAGACAGTAGTATTAGTCTGGACAGTGCATATTCAAAAAGACGGGATAAATCGACACTAAGTGATACCTCCCAGGACTCGCTTCCCACGGATAACATCGGAGGTGAAATAACTTATCACAGATATTATCATGTATTTAGAGAGGGGGAACTGGACCAACTGATAGAGAAATACGTAGAAAACTTGCACATTATATCCTCGTACTATGATCATGCCAGCTGGTGCATCATTGCCGAAAAAGTCCAAGTCTGGACTATCTGACCTGTTATTAATCTTGAAACGCAAGTCAAAGCACAATGTATATACATATTCTTCTTTATAGGAAAACAAATATAGTTGCAGGCATTTCTTTAAGCCGGGAAACGGGCTACAGGAATTAAAATAACTGATGCCACGTCGAGAATTTCATGTAAGTCAGTTCTTGCGGAATTTGTAAACAAAAAGTCAAACAATTGAGAATTTGGGGCTACATTCACAATAAAAAACGTCGCGTTGCTGGTTGTGAGATATAGATGGCGCTTGTACTCAAGTTTGTACTCAGTAGCGTTGCTCTGTTGTTTTCCAAAATGAGAGCCTCAAATTTTCAGCGGTTTTATTTTGATCATTTGTTTCGGAAACCTATAATTACTATTAGAAGTCACTAACTTCGACCAGTTGAAAATTAGAAGCCTCCAAACAAAACAATGTAATATAATTTGCGCCGAAGACATATCGGTTATTTTCTTAGGGTCTGTATTGATAAAAGTATTTGCCCAATTTCACAACGTAACTTTTAAACGATAAGTTTCTCAATAGTTCGTTCGGATTCCGTCATCAACTGTAGGTGGCCTTCCCCTACCTAAAAAAGTGCTTTCACGGGGCTAGTCACACCCAGCAAAATTTCTATTATTACGATCCGCATTTTATTTTAACGAGCCCAGCCGATTTCCCGACGTATTAATAGTGTTTAATTGCTGAAAAACTCGCCTGCGTTAGAGAAGATCAAATAAGGTCCTTTATACTGTTTAAACATGTTTATAAAGCTAAGGAACTTTTGTTTTACTATTATAACTGTTAAGCTCAAACATTAGTGAACATTTTTGTGAATGTATAGCTAATAAAATTAGTTGTTATATTTTTTATACCAATGAAATTATATCACTGTACTAACCATTACAAATACCGGTTGTTGCCCCGTTTGTTTGCGTGAGCGTTTCACCTGCTCGTTTGCCATACGTGATTATACAGGGTCTTTAAGTTGTACAGTATTCAGTATACCTAAAGTATTTCAGTGATTATTACTTAACGATATGTGCTAGTGGATATCCACTTTTTGCTAATAATAGTAACG
Organism: Rhagium mordax; assembly: GCA_963680705.1. NCBI lineage: Eukaryota > Metazoa > Arthropoda > Insecta > Coleoptera > Cerambycidae > Rhagium > Rhagium mordax. The sequence continues at coordinate 1,312,302 of OY796660.1, read as the reverse complement.
TTTATTGGAGATAGCACTGTTTTTTACGCTCAAGTAGGAGCAGGAAAAGGGTTTCCATGTCGATATATAACGCCTAACTTTGAACTTACAGAAGGCCTAAAAGAACAATTAAAATAATTTATGTGTAAAAGAAAATTTTGCAACGAATATATACGACACGGAACAGAAGTAGACGGCATGTAATAATTTGATGACTGAAACATACGTCATAAAAACATAAGTAGTGCAATGAAAAATAATTCATAGATTGTTCAGAATATTTTCTCGAGGCAGAAATTTGCTTTTTCAAAATTGAAAATAAAGAATTGGATCACATACATCGATAATTAGGGTCTAAAAAAATTAAGTATTATCGAATTCTTCAACCCCCGTAACTGAGAAACGTTACCTTTATTTCATAAAGTGTATACAGGAAACCTATAAGTTCTTACTTTGGGCAAGCAACCTATCAGAAACCTATAAATATATTTACTATTATTCAATTAACAACACAAAACGGTGATATCTCTAATAAACTTTTTGAGTACAAAAACATACAGAATGAGCTGTTGTAATGTTCTATATGTTGTTTAACGAAAGAGCAATTAAAAAATAGATCTTTTTCTCTTTTATATCTGTAAGGGAAAAAAATGGCTATTAGGATTTTTTAAAATTTGCTTCACAGAATTTTTGTTCCACGACACTAACTACAATTCTCATTAATTTTCATAACGTTCTTTCTCTGCATCATAAACAACGCATTTAATATTAACACTATTAAAAACAGTTGAATTTAGATATAAACTTAAATTTGTATATCTAAACATATCTACATATCATTTTGATCAGTGCCTTTTATACAAGTTTATAATTTTTCAAATATTATTACTTATAGTTTCGGCCCATCGGTTATTTTTAAAAAAGAAAAAGGTCTATGTTAGAGTTAATTAATCATGTAGTCATTTCCCAATGACATTGTATATGTCCAGGAACAGTTTATATAAATTATAAATCATTTTGAACGTATTTGTAATGGTGAAAAATTCTCTTGTAAAAAATAAACGTAATTTACAAATATAAAGGAACATTGGCAGAAAATTTACCTTAGTTGACCTAAGTAAAACCATTTCTCAGTGTATTAAAACTTATAGCGCCGAGTGCAACTCCCACTGCCACACGCAGTAATTTTCGAAACAATCGAAATACGTTTTCTTTTAGCCTAAACATGGCCTAAAGCGAGGCCCAAACACACAGAGGGAACCCGAAAGCATTGTTCCAAAATATATGACGATCATATTTATACTAACAGAAATACTACCAATATTGCGAATACCAGAGAAAATAATTATACAAATTAATTAGTTACTTTTGTTTAATTTTTAGTACAAGTATAATTCTCCAAACTTGTATTTATGTAAAAAGTATTCATAAACGATACTCAAGGGTATTACATAAAATGTATACCTGGTTGCCTATCTTTGGTCGAGTGGTTTACGACCATTTTTGTATATATAGTTTTCACGTTAAAACCAAATACTCTATCAAATTGCAATTGTACCTTTTTAAATTATTTCAGGTCGCTTGTTATTAACGTTATCAAAAATAAAAGTACTAATAGGGGGTACTTACACTGAACTTGAATAAAAGTTGTCACTACATTCTACTTCGAGTCCACTCTGTACGTTTCGCAAGTATGGTATCTTAAGTTTTAATATATTTAGACATGTATATAGTTCTAATAATATAGAATAGCTTCATTACGGCTAATAAATAATTATGCTATTTTCATATCTTTACGGATAATTTAATACAGGAAAAATAAAACCACACATGCCAGATAACGTAAAAATTTGAAATACCGTTGGTAAACCTTTTTTTGTATTAAATTGTATATTTAGAGTTAAAATTGAAAAGACAAATAATAATACTATAAATACCTATTTCGAACTTTCTACATATACCTACTTTACACTAATATGTATTTTTGTTTTTATTTTCTGTAAAGGTACCTACAATTTTCATTTATACTTTTGTGTTTCACGACTAATGTAATTCTTATGTTGATAATACGAAAAAGTATTAAACTTTGTGCCTGTCTTTGTAAGGAATTTTGATACTTATAGGGTTCAACGAATACTTGATGTAATGACATGTAATTTCACTCCTTAAATTATTGATAACTACAAATTTGCATTTTACCTTGTTGTGTTTAATAAAAATATACTCAAATGTTTGTTTTGTTTTTCCTGACCTATCCAAGGGTCGGTGATGGCATACCATCGATCAAGCACAGAAGGCTTTTGTATAGCGTTTCGTTCTCAGATATTCATGCCTATGTTGGCTGTTTTGATTTTAGAATTTTACTTTCAATAATAATTACATTACTCCGAATGAGTACTCTTGGTAATTTTTTTGCAGATTGATCAGAGTGCATGATCCATCTATTTGCATTATATCTGTGCCATAAAAGGAAGAAGAAGAAAATCTTTGCCGATAATGCCGATATAGTAGTTACCTGTACTGGTCACCACCCGCATTTGCACTTTTCATCGTCTAGAATAAAAAATTTGACATTTGTTTACAATTCTTGTAGTTGAATGATTTTGAAAAATGACTTCCGAACTTGAAAAAGAAGATTATCTCATCCAAATAAGAGATAAATTGCGCAAGGATGGCGTTAAATTGTGGCTGACCCCTTACTTGAACGAATCAAAAATGTGTTCAGTTGAGGACGTTACAGTAAGGAAATAAAATTTTTTAAGGTTATCCCTTTGTTCAGTTAAGCAAATATTGTAGAAATTGTCACGGGCATACAGCGACATCCTCAGAATACCCCATGAGATATGCCATGAAACTTTATTACAACTACAAATAAATTCACTGGAGAATCTAAAACAGAAGAATCGTTTCGAAGAATCTGGATTAGCGACAATAAAAATTAAAATATTAGTACAGAACAGTCCTCCGAAAGTTCTCACAAAGGAATTGTTGTTGTCGATGAGAACTAGCGATCTAAAAAATATCATCAATCGAGAAATTAATTTCCCAACAGACAGGTAAGCAATGTTTTTAAAAGTAAAGTAATAATTAAGTAATGGTTAAATCTTTTTAGGTTGAAATTGATAAGTTCTGGCAAGGTTTTGAACGATGAAGACTCGTTAAGTAGTCAGGGCGTTAAAAATGGCTCCCAAATTCTTGCAATCACAATATCAGAAACTCCTACCCAAGTGGTCCAAAATGAAAACCAAATTAGGGAGCTAGAAAATATTAAAACAGATTCTCGTCTGCTGGCTTTAGATAATGAGTATATGCAAGTAAGTGGTTTAATGCCGCTAATAAACGGTTTTATATATTTTCTAGTATCTATATTATGGTCTTTAAAAATACTATTATAAAAAATAGAAGCTAATTTTTAGGCGCGTCCGTATTTGATTTGTGTAGCTCATATTATGTATATCTAGCTCGAGGACCAATTTGGAAATGCAATAAAAATTCCTCCAAATGAGAAAAAGGCACTGATTGTCGCCATGACTTTGCACGAAAAAGGAAAAACTGCGTTAAAACGCAACGACTATTCTAAGGCCTTGGTGTTCTTTTTGGAAGCTGACGAGGAATTTAGGTGAGTATATTTCCAAGCACTTTCCATTTTTGTTACCGAACCGAATGAAATTTGGTGACCAGCGTGAGTAAAACGTCAATTAAAACTTGTCTTATAAATATTGTTTTAGGCACTGCAATTCTCAGTTATTGAATACTGTTGACAACTATGCACTTTTAGATCTGGACATTGCTTGGTGTTATTTATGTTTAGAAAGCTTCGCCCATTTGCCAGAGGCATATGAGAGACTGAAAAGGTGCGAGGAAAAGTTTCACTCGACGTATGGGCCAAATTTAGAACGCTTAATTGCCGTTAAGGGAACACCAGGTAGTCAAACTGAAGTTTTTATTTAAGCTTGATATGTTTGTTGGTTGTTTATATTTTCCTTATCTTAGTGATGAATCAGGAATTATTTAATTGCTCTCCACTAAAGAATTCGGTAGAAATTCCGATGGGAACAGTAATAACTCTTAGTCATAATAATTATCAGTATATAAAAATTGGAATAATAATAAACAGAATTTGGAATGTAACAACATGAAAACAAATTATAAATACATTGGACACTTTCATATAATTTGATTTATGTAATTTTACTTTGAAGGTAATGAGGAAGCTTTGTTCATGAGGCTCCATTTGCTGCAAGCGATCGTGATGTACCACAGGAATATGAGGACGGAAGCGTTGACTTTATTGCGAAAGGCGGAAAATGAAATACGCAACTTGAAAGTTGATGATCAGAGCGTAATGATGCTGGTCGAGTTAGGTACGTTTATCGTTATATACCTATTAGATAGATACAAGGATTTTTTTGAATTGTTTACATTTTGATTTAGGTTACTCTCCCGCCGAGGGAACCCTAGGCTTGCGGGCTACTAAGGGAGATGTAAATGGTGCTGCAAGGTACATCGAAGAAAATAGGGAAAAGAGAGCTGAGAGCAGGAAAAAGGCCAAGGCGGAAGAAATTTTGAAAAAGTAGGTATGACTTACATTTCCAGTTTTGTTCAACTTTTCGATAAATAAGAGGCATTTTAGCCGTCCTTCAAAAATGTATTAAATGTGTTTTTTCTGTGTAGGGAAAGGAAAAAGCTTGGTATATGCGCAGACGGCCAGCAATACGTGGACCCCAATTTCGTAAAAATACTAGTAAATATGGGCTTTAACAAGGAAGCAGCCCGAATAGCCTTACAGAAGACCAATAATAGAATATCGGATAGTATTCAGTATATTCAAGAAAACCCACAGCCTGGACCAAGTGGAACAAAAAGTAAGGAGTTGTTGTCTCTGATAGAAGATTTGATACCAGAGGTAAATGCAAGTCTATATAAATATATCAGTGGGAATATTAGTATAAATATAATTATTGAAAATCATCGCTAAGATGTTACGAAATAACGATGCATTTTATATCCTCTGTTTTCTTCTTGATTAGCTTGAGTCTGCTGGCTTCGATGGTAGAATGGCAAAATTAGCATTGCAGAAACATTCAGGGGATATAATGAAGGCGGCTGAAGAGCTTCTAACAAACAACGGTGTCATTTTTGGAGATTTATCGGGTTTAAGTAAGTACATTACTTGTCTAAGACATTTTTTAAAACTAATTTGTTACAAAAATAATTGTATCTCTTTGGATAACTTAAAACTAAAGTATATAAAATACCTTCTTTCACTAATTAAAGTAGAACGGCTACAACTTTTATGATTTTGGTATAGTAATTATTTTGTCAACTAACTCACCTTTATTTGATTCAGTTACCTCCGAAAGCATCGAAAACATTAAGAAGAAAAAATTGGAGTACGACGAAAAGAATGAAGCATTCAAGCGACTCTCCGAAGACATATCCATTGTAGACGACGACTATTTAGATATAAACCTAATACAGGAGGAGTTATTTCTCAAACAATATTTGTCTTTGTTGGAAAAAAATGATAATGTGTAAGTTTTCCATTAATATATAAGATATAAGTGTGGCAATAAAATTACTAATATATTTTGTAACGAAATGTCCTAAATATATGAAAATATCCTGGCATATGAAGAGCGTAATGTTTTATTAGTCTGTAACACATTTATGTCATTATCAGAGATGTAAGTCGGTAAACTAGTCAAAATTACCGTCGATTAAAAAATCGAGTTAAATAAAGGTTTTTGTCAATTTGGTTCGAGTTTGACCTACCATTGGTAAATAGTTACCAAATTAGAATAATAGCTCTACGCCATGTTTAGCTGGAGCAACTGTTACTATGCTTGCCGTTACCGTTACACTCTGCATATTATATAAGTACATTGTTTATAATATATATTATATGAAATAACCTGTTCCTGATATATTTTGGTACTTTGTATTTGTTTGTAGAAATAAATTTTCTAGTTTATATCCTGAGCTTTTTTATTTATTTTATTACTAATATAAGTAATATATGAATCCTGAATAACTATCTCCCATTCAGCTACCTCGACAAACAGACAATGAAATCAGCGAAATAATATCAATTATTGTTCCGTTGTTTATTTTCGTTATTCTTGTTATCCTTGTACATTAGAATTCCAGTTAATAAAAATGTGAATTGTAATTCTGATTCTCTTGGTAATTAATTAAATACCTCCTTATGTTTCTGTTATCCTAATACTCCTGATACGATTTCAAAAGTTTAATAATTTAATAGAAAATGAATTATAATTTCGATGCATCTGGTAAATTAAATACCTCCTTGAGTTTCTGTTATCCTAATACTCCTGATACAATTTCTGAAGTTTTAAACACGATTCAATGGAAATTAAATATAATTTCGATGCCTGGCAAATACCTCCTTGCGTTTCTGCTATCCTGATACTCCTGTTACAATTTCTGAAGTTTTAAACACGATTCAATTGAAATTAAATTATAATTTCGATGCCTGGCAAATACCTCCTTGCGTTTCTGCTTTCCTAATACTCCTGATACAATTTCAGAAATTTTAAACACGAATCAATTGAATTTAAATTATAATTTCGATGCCTGGCAAATATCTCCTTGCGTTTCTGCTATCCTAATACTCCTGATACAATTTCAGAAATTTTAAACACGAATCAATCGAATTTAAAATATAATTTCGATGCCTGGCAAATACCTCTTAACGTTTCTGCTCTCCTGATACTCCTGTTACAATTTCTATAGTTTTAAACACGAATCAAACGAATTTAAAATATTTCGATGCCTGGCAAATACCTCTTAACGTTTCTGCTCTCCTGATACTCCTGTTACAATTTCTATAGTTTTAAACACGAATCAAACGAATTTAAAATATAATTTCGATGCCTGGCAAATACCTCTTAACGTTTCTGCTCTCCTGATACTCCTGTTACAATTTCTATAGTTTTAAACACGAATCAAACGAATTTAAAATATAATTTCGATGCCTGGCAAATACCTCTTAACGTTTCTGCTCTCCTGATACTCCTGTTACAATTTCTATAGTTTTAAACACGAATCAAACGAATTTAAAATATAATTTCGATGCCTGGCAAATACCTCTTAACGTTTCTGCTCTCCTGATACTCCTGTTACAATTTCTATAATTTTAAACACGAATCAAACGAATTTAAAATATAATTTCGATGCCTGGCAAATACCTCTTAACGTTTCTGCTCTCCTGATACTCCTGTTACAATTTCTATAATTTTAAACACGAATCAAACGAATTTAAAATATAATTTCGATGCCTGGCAAATACCTCTTAACGTTTCTGCTCTCCTGATACTCCTGTTACAATTTCTATAATTTTAAACACGAATCAAACGAATTTAAAATATGATTTCGATGCCTGGCAAATACCTCTTAACGTTTCTGCTCTCCTGATACTCCTGTTACAATTTCTATAATTTTAAACACGAATCAAACGAATTTAAAATATAATTTCGATGCCTGGCAAATACCTCTTAACGTTTCTGCTCTCCTGATACTCCTGTTACAATTTCTATAGTTTTAAACACGAATCAAACGAATTTAAAATATAATTTCGATGCCTGCCAAATACCTCCTTGCGTTTCTGCTATCCTGACACTCCTACAATATCAAAGGGTTTTAATACAAGTCCATAGAAAATAAATTATAATTTAGATGGGTCTGTTAATTAATTAAATACCTCATCGCATTTCTGTTATCCCGATACTCCTTATACAATTTCACAAGTTTTAAATGTAGTTAAATAGAAAATTACTTATAATTTCGATGCTTCTGGTAAATTAAATACCTCCTTATATTTCTGTTACCCTAATACTCCTGTTACAATTTCAGAAGGTTTCAATACATTTCAATAGAAAATAAATTATAATTATAAACCAGGAACAGATTGAAAAAGGTAAAATAAGAACATTTAAATGAAAATACTTAATTTTATTTATTAAAAAAAAATGGCATAAAAAAATCAAAACATATTTGTAGGTTATTTAATAATTATACAGTAAATAAAATGTTCACAAGTCTGCTACAGGAACAATCGGCTATTCTATTCTTGTTGGAGGATCACACAAAGCATATTAACATATAAACATTGTTTATAAAGTATTTATATAAAAACGGTACACCCAGTATATTTTTATCTCTTATGTAGCAGAATTCAAAATAAATGTCTATAAGGATGTAAAAATGTAAAAATAGGTGGCCCTCCAAGCGCTGACCTTTCACTGACAGTATCCCTAATGCTCCAGTCGACTGTATTACTATTCGTAAACTTGAATCCTCCGTAGAACGACCAGCTTTGCACACCGGGATTACATTTCTACATCCTCATGTTTACTTCTCCCTAAGTAAGGTACCTCGTGTAAGTACAATTCGAACTCGTGCATGCGGATCGCCCGGGTATAGATCCTTGCGGTTATCCTCAAGTTGCGAATTGATTATTCTGGCTCCAACGCTTAAGACGAATGTACGCCGTGCCGTAAACATACATCATCGATGGAACAACCTGCTTTGCACACAGGGATTACGGATCCATCTAATATGTTCACTTGCCCCTTAATAAGGGAACTAACGTACTTAATTCGACCTTTTGCGTTTTAATTAGCCTCATAATCAATTAATTTCATGTTAATGTATTATTTGATTGTTATCAAACAATATTAGCAATGAAAAAACCTGAGGAACACGCGGGATTTGAACCCGGGCTTTCTGCGTGAAAGCCCAACGCCTTAACCAACTAGGCCATGAGGGTCACCGACTGCACTCTGCTATTTGTGAATACCTTGTTAAAATGTTAAGCGGAATCATCGCATCTGCTTTGCATTTATAAATTATAAAATATTCTCCTCTGAAAAAATATTTTTACGGCGCCAATGTACTCCCTTGGCTAACCTACGATTCATCAGGACTAATTTTAGGTTTCCAACCCCTCTAGGAAAATATTTTTACGACGCCAATAAACTCTAGTGGCTAACCTACTGTTCATTTGAACTAATTTTAGAAAACATGGCACTGGCGCTGATTAAACCACAGACCTAAATATTTTAAGTTCGTGGATTAAACTCGAAAATGGCTTTTACGCCTTCCTGACAGATAATTGACATGTGGTAGGTTTGTATTCTCGTAGTTCAAACGGCTCTGTTGCTAACTTCAGATCAGTACACAAAAAGTTGTAGTAAGTGTGGTTATGTATTTTACTTCATCGTCTCTTTTAGTCTTTTATTCTCTATCGTTGTTGTTGGATATAAAACATATAAGACACTGCAGAAATTAATAAATACAAGATGTTGTTTTAAATCGGGCTATTCTTTTGGTTAGTATGAAAGAAATGATTTGCCGAATTTGCCTTCAAACAATAATTGGTGATAATAATTGTCAACCAGTCGAAGAATCTTTGTTGAAATCCTTTGAAAAACTGAACAGAAACTTTAAATTCATAAAAACAAGTCATGGAAACTGACTAGTACGTAAGTTACTCACAAGTTGGTAGCACATACTTACAAGTTAGGTTGAATAACTATATATTACTTTATAAACAATGATATAAATCATTAGATAATATGAAAATACAAAAATAAGTATTTGACGTTAAGATTACCTGCCGTTCAGGTTTCTGGAATTGTCGATTCTTTTCTTCTACCTTGCCTACGTGAAGAAACTAGATAAATAGCCATGTAACCGTTATTTTAAAACTTTCTCTTTTTTTAATGACAAATAATAGCAAGAGAAAACGGCAAGGTGATACACACATATATTTATAAGTAAAATAATATTTAGTACATGATTAAAATCGAATTAAAATTAATTGTTAAAAGTTAAAGCTTCTGCACAAAGAAATAATCCATTCCCATACCATACACCCCCTCCAAAATAGTGTTCAATATCGGCATCATTTCTTGTTTCAACTCGCTGGGAATTTTTTCAATTTCTTTCTTCATATCTTCCTTGTTTAGACATATGCACCCTATAGTATCTATCATTTTCTTAATCATCCTTTCATTGGCTTCTTTCGACATTAAGTAATCATATGGTAACGATTCAACTAGTTGTTGAACGATTTTAGCTAGAACTTCGTGCGGTTCGCCCTTAGTGAGCATCACCTCGTCGATCACATCATCCAGAATGTCGTTGGCACACTCTATGAAACTATCCTCGTTGATCTAGAAATATGCCATATATTAATTAAAGAAAAATTGCGAATAAGTATTTACTGACTATGCTAAAGAGTCTAAAGAACATACACAATTTAACATCATTGACAATTTACTAATGGTTGTAAAGCAAGTTAAAACCAAGGCTACTAAAATTAAATTGAGCGATTTTTGTATCTACATCTGGATAAGCATACTTCCGGTTCTTGTAGTGAGAAAAGCTTCTCGGCTGTTACTTCGACGATACTCTGTTGCTGGTCATTTGGTGCGAAAGGTAGATTGTTGATTATTTCCATTATAATCTCCTCAACACTAACACATCTTAGTATCCCACTCAAGATACTCTCTACCATGTGTTCCTTTGATTTCGTGGCCAACGCTGAATCTAAATTCTCCAACATCATGTTGATGAAGTCGACGACGATGTCCTTGCTCTCAGTTGAATAGCTGGAAAAGTAATATTAATTATTAATAATATTTAATGTGATAACCATGGTCACGAAAGTGACTTGTCTAGGGAGTTTTGTTTTTTTTTGTATGCTGAACCCTCGATATTTCTGATAAAAAAAAAATTGGTCAATTTAAAAAAAACTCACAATCCTGGTATAGTTATATCCGCCCCATACAATTTCTCTCTAGTATCTTCGTATTGTTCGTCAATATATTTGTCATAGTCGACCCATTCTCCGATGTCTGCCTCGTAAGCCTCTTCCCGTTCCTGAGTTTTGGAGTCTGCTTGACATATGGGACCCCTGGGCGGTAGCCCTTTGGTTTTCAACATTTTAATTTCGTTCTTGAGTTGACACAACTCCATGCATTGCCCTTCTATTATGTTCTCGAGTTTCTCCACGCCCTCTAAGAATCGCTTGTGGGACTTCCCCATTTTCTCCAAATTTGCCCTTTTCCTAGGTTGAGATAATATGATATCTGACAGTTCCTTTTTCTCCTTGCTTATCGCCTGCAACAGCTCTAGCCGTTTTGTATTTTCTCTAATTGTTAGCGACAGCTCGTGTTGGGCCCTCGAGATTTTTGCCTAAAAAATACCAGTTTGAAAAGGCAAATAAATAAAGTCTATAATATTAAAAAGAGTGCCTTACTCAAGACAAATAAATCTATATGAAAATTATAAACATATTTACTAGCGGAAAAATTAGATTCAAAAGGTGATTAAAGCATGTATTTTATATACTCTTCGTACTGCTAGAAAATATTTAAAAAATATACTTTTTGAAGTTCGAAAAAGTTCTGAATTAAAATTTAAATAACTTTTTAGTAATATAAAGGACTCATTTCTAGTGACAGTTCTCACCTGTACTATTTTGAGCTGATCGATAAACAGTGCTGATATATCTGCCGTCTTGACCCGTAAGTCGAACACCATTTTCTTCAGAACCACTTCCTCCAGATCGTTCACTTGCGATTTTTGAAATGATCTTTGTATCAAGGCTGCTTCCACCTCGGAGATGTCAATCACCTGACCAAATTTCTCAAGCATTGTGTCGACTATTTCACGTTTCAATTCTTTTATCTTCACAGTCATATAATTTATGTCTTTCCTCATTCTGGTTCCATGTTTGAGGTACGTACTAGAACAACGCAATTTAAATAACGAGTTCAATTGCCGCCTCCAAGTACTTACTCGAATTTACTCTTTTGCTCGTAGGTCTCCCGCTGCAGAACACCTACTCTTTCATATAATTCTCTCAGACGTGTCTTGGAGAACACCAGCAATTCGGTGATGTCCACTTGGTCTGGATTAAATCCAAACGATTGGTCTATGTTCAAGAGCACTACGCACAGAACCTGGTTCATCTCTTTTTGCTTCTCTCTCTAACATATTAAGTTTATAGTGAGACGTGAGAATCTTCTTGTGTCTCGGTTTATGAATACGGTTATAAATGACGTCATAAACTTAAGAAACTTGTGTGAAAAACCTACCTGGAAAATTTCCAGTTCCTTTTGACTTGCTTGATATTGATTTTGTAATAAATTCAATTTCTTCAAATTCATTTCTATATCTTTCTTAACAGCCTCCATTGTTCTATATTCCTCCCGTTCGCTTTGTTCGATTTCATGCCTTATTAAATAATTGGGAAAGGTATAAATTAATTTTAAAGTCGAATATATTTATCGATAGATACCTTTTTGATCTTAAATCTATGGTGAGGTTAAATATGGCTGGTTCACACCCTTTGGGACACACGTTTAAGTCTTGCCGGATAATTCCGAAATCTCTTGAATCTAAACTGGCATTATCGTCTTCCTCTTCTTCAGAGCTTGAGGACGATGATGATTCTGAGCTAGACTCTATGGAAAAAATCATTAGCTGAAGGGCATGAAAATTTAATTTACATATTTTCAACGCAAGAAAAAGAAATTTTGTTTACACATTTAATTTCTAGTCAAAAAAATACTCACCGTCGTCGGTTTTTAGTTTTGGTGGCTTGAATTTCTTTTTGAAAACCTTTTTGAGAAAGTCATAGAACTTGTTGGATTCAGTTGAGTGTCTGAACTTATCCTGAATTTTGAAGGCTTCTATCTGAAAGTTTTCGATATTGGCCTCTTGACTTTGCTTTTGATTTCTCAAATTATCTAGGGTGTCTTGCATCTCATGGACGTGTGACAGATTCTCGTTAACTATTTCTGCTAACTGATCTTCCTTGTCTTCACATTTTTTCAAAATATCCAATTCTTGGTTTAGGGTAAGTATGAAAAGGTCAATGAAATTCCCAAACATAAGTATCGGGAGTCGCTTTTTTTTGCCTTCATACACCTTTTCATTGAAGAGGTCAATTTCTTTATTCATATACGATATTATCTGACTCTGGTAAAAGATTTTTCTGAAACCGATTGTAATTTTTATTCGGAAAGAACAAAGCAAATATAAAATAGAACATTTTTTGTACCTGTTAAGCCTTTTAACCCTTTGGTCCATTTCATAAGGTGTGTCTACGTCTTCATTGATTTGTATCAATTTGTTAAAATCTTGTTCCACTATATTTAAAGCTAGATCAGTAGGGTGTGTACTTAGAAATATGCCCTTAGATTTATTAACAATTGGAAATGTTGGTCTCTCCGGCAACGCTTCCAGCTCGTCCTTATCGTCATTTGGACTCTGCAAATAATAATTGTCATTAATTAGTACTAATTTTGTAATAAAAATCGAGTTTTGGGAAAAATACCATAATAAAAGGCAAGCATAAAAATTTTATGTACCTACTTTTATTTGATTAAATATATCCCGATATTATACCTTGTCAACAAATATTGGTTTTACTATATCTGCAGTATCAAATTCTTCATGAGGTAAGATGACTTCTGGTACTAAGTTCTTCTCCGGATATTCCGTAGGGTCAAATTCGGGAATATTGGGACAGGATTTGTGTAGTTCTTCTGGAAGTTCCTCTTGTATTTCTTTTAGCTTTTCCTTGTAGGCTAATAGACGTTTAATAACTGCATACTTTTCATCTCGAACCTCATAAACCATTTCACAGTACTTATGCCTTATATTATATTGCTAAAACACAGAAGTATAATTTAACACAAAGGGTAAGTAGCGAAAGTACTGAACTTTTAATGTACTTAACAGATGATTCTGTTTTGGCACGTCGTCGACTTTTAATCATTTTACTAACCTTTAATCTGGCATCCATCAATTGCTTGTACTTTTTAACAGTCGTCTCCCTTAAATGCCTCGGCAGTTTATAATCATCTCCTTCTTTTAGTTTGTAATCCCCTATCGTGTCTCTCGCTTCTTCAAGAAGTTTCTCATCATCCGGATGGTTATTTCCTGGTATTGGTTTTTTCGCTAAAAAACGTTCCCACTAAGAACAGAAAACAAACAGTATAAGCGTTAGATGGGTATCATGCCTAGGTTGTAAACCAAAAAATAGGCTTATGTAATACCGCTGAGTATGTATGGTTGCCTAATTTTGTAGTCACGTGGTTTACTATTGTTTTTGGTTTATCCCAGATCGGCCAGATCCATTATCAGAAAAGAATGCAAGCACTTTGTCACGTGACTTGGGCGAGAGTACAATGTGGTACAAATATAATGTGCAATATAATTTTAAATGTAGACTGACATCCCTTAAAAGTTGCGACTCACATGTTCTTATTATATATAGTTTTAATCTAAAGAATTTGGTTTTAGATAAAATTTTTGGTTGATTTTACCAACTGTGACCAGTATTCCTTTCACATCCCGTTTTAGATCCGTTCAGTTTATTCTCGTTTTTGATTGGTTTGAGCAATTTAACACGACATTCTTAACCAATCAGAAATAAGTCACGAAATAAGTGAAAAAGAAAAGGGCTCCTTATTATGGTTTCCGAACGCACCCCAACTTTTCGACCTCGAAAAAACAAAATGAAACCTAACCTACAATTCTGACAGCCGACGATGACAGTGTACATTTTATGCGATTTAAGAACGAAATCGAACCATACTAAATTCCAGTGCAGGTGCGACAAAGATTAAGAATGGCCAGCCTATTCGGGTGGGATCTGCTGTACGCCAGCGTCGAGAGAGACATAAAGAACAATCAGGATATCTTGGTCTGTTTGGCGCACTTGGTGTTGGTATCAAACGGTTTCAAATGTATTGGATTGGGGGAGTCGAAGAACATCGACGGGTCGGAAACGAAGAGCGAAGCTTTACCTAAAGGCTGGAACGACGATTACGCTATAAGGTACGTTTATCAAGGACGTTTGTACAATTTCAAAGCGACTATCTTGGATGATGGAGTGATGATCAACTTAATAAGAATAGACGAGCGTTCGGTGTCTTTGCTACAGCTAAATACACGGTCTGTTACGCAAAGAACCGGTACACTAGAAGAAATGATTCCAGACCACAAGAGTATTGTGGACTTGATTAGAAAACAGTTAATCGATAAAGTGGTCCTTTCAAAGAAATCTAAAGAAATGTCGAGTCAAACCGAGTCTTCGCAAGAGCCTGGTAGGTCTCGGCTTTTAGGGGATGCTACGCCAGGCCTCCCCACCCCACTTGGAACCTCCACAATTGACCCTTTGGTGGGACCATCGAATTACGGCAGATCTGATTTAGATCCGTTTGGTGGAATGAATCCTCTATGGGTTCCGAATCGCATTGTGCCGCCTGGAGGAGGAATGATTTACCAACCGCCTCCTCCGTCGCTTCCGGGTAATATAGGAATACCACCTGGCGCTCTACCACCGGGCGCGAGATTTGACCCGTTCAGGCCTCCCGATGCTGATAGATTCGGTCCAAGAGGAGGCCCTCGTAGACCAGACAATGATGAATTTCCACCCCCAGGTTACGATGATATGTTTATGTAAGGCTTAACAGAGACTGTATCACTTTATTTAAAATAAAATATTTGCTAGGTAGATCACCGTTTTTATAATAATAATATATTGTAATAATTTTAAAAGGTGCATTTAAATAAAAAATTAGGCTTTATCGTAGAAATTTCTTAGTCGGTTGTATAAAGAATTTTTGATGGGCACAATCCCAACTTGTACTTACCTCCTCTGACCGTTTCTCCCACTTTATCCTCCTTTCTCGGTACTTATCCAACGTCCTAGAAAGTTTGGGACCTAAATTGTGCTCTATAACTGACGGTGTCAAACTTAGCAGGAAATATTCCAAGGCTGAGGTTTTTTTTACTTTCGGAGGAAGCGTCGGTGGTGGAGGTTTGGTTCTCTCGGGGGGTCTACACAAATAAAAACTTGGGTACAGTATAAGTTGCACATTTGAAAACTGATTTTTGACCGCTAAATTGATTTTTTAGTATGTGAATTCGTTCGTGGTAATCGGTTTTGTCTGAGAGCCGAGAGGTGCCAAAATTTGTAGTTTTTTTTTTTAAATCAAGGAAAAGTTAGAATACCAAACAAATACAGTCTCTGTCAGGTTTTTGTTCTGCAAGCGAGGTGCAATATATTGTTGTTACCAGAACCACTTTCAAAATTTTAAATATATGTTGCTCCATGTATTATAAATATAAATTTAGTATGAAATTTTCATTATGGTGACTATGATTTAGACAGTTTAATATGACTATTCAGTGTTAAAGGGAAATTTCCACTTTCAAGAACAATCTTGATTTTATTCCGCAATTTAATTACGGGTAGAGGTTTCCTTGTTACGTTTGACATGGTCGATAGTGCATAACGAAATTCATTATTTTTCTACTTACCTCACTCTTGGAATCCTCTCCTTTTCTAATATGCGAGCAATACAAAAATATAAAGATCGTTATTTTCGTTCACGTTAAAAAATATGCATAATCAACTAGATAAGTAAATCAAATCGAAAACACCCCTTGCATATAAGTCAGTAACAAGATGTTCCCATTGCAATAAAATATTTCAAATAAGTATCGATTAAACACCAAAACTAGTATTAATTAATTAGTCTACATTTAAATACAGAAGAGATCATCTTTGTTTTCAATTCTAGCCATCGGTATTGGCCAAAAAATACAAAAATCTAAACAGATCTTAAATGTTATTAAAAAAATAATACCGTGCAAACAGGTAACTGAATTATTAGTTCCACTACGGGTTGGTAGGTAGAGTTATACAAGAGTAGCCTAGAATGATTTGGGATTATTTTACGATAGTACGTCTTACATAAGGCGACCCTCGTATAGAAAAAGTCGATGTGGGTGACGTGAAGTTCAACAAAAGCATATAGCAATACAAAATAGAAGCTCAAGCGCCCATAGTGGTATATAAAAGTGGTTGCTGGCGTAACCCACAATACACCAAGTAATTTACGTTAGTTCGGTAACTGAAATATAACTGGTAAAATAGTTATTGACCTGCCTTTATCTTGCTCAGCTAGTATCTTTTGCTCGACCACAGTGAGTAGCTGGTAAAATTTCTTGGCCATTACTCTCTGCCTCACCGTCATCAGTTCCAGTTTCGGATTGTTTATTGCTTTGACAGTAATTGGATGGTAGTCGACGGGGTCGGTCAAGTACTTAAGAAGTTTCTTCATGCCTATTTCAGACCTTTCTTGGTCGTAAGCGAGTTTCCTTTTCACCAGTTCCAATTTATCCTTAAACGCTTCGTCCACGTATTCCGTTACCCTCGGATCCAATTCAAGTTCGTCTCTTGGTATCACCTGGCTTGGTAGCAGCTTGACATTTCTGCTTATAACCATACCGAACCGATCCCTCAAGCTTTTTAAGGTCTCTCTCATTTCGGCCTTATGCTCATTGGCTAGCTTTTGAATCCTATCGTTCTCCGCTTTAATTTTTGTGTCTTCGAGGCTCAACTTCGCGTAAGTGTCTACATCTTTAACAGAAGTCGGATACTTTGCACGAGCTTGTGGCGTACCGGGTTCTGGGTATGTATAATCATCGGGCTGGAACTTGTAAGCGAATACGTTCCCGTCGTAACCGCAGGTGAAAAAGTATTCTTCATCATAGCTGAAGCACATTTGTGGTATAAAGCCTTGCTGGTTGTCGTGCATGGGTAGTGTCCAATAGTCGGACAAATCTCTGAAATCTTTTTTGTTCACTTTGTTGACCCTTATAACGCCATCCTCCATCGCGAAAATGAGGTACTCTCTGTCGTACCTAAAATATAAACGTCCGTTAGAATGGCTAGTTTCGGCAAGGGGCAATATATTACGTGTATACATAGCTGCTAATTTCAATGTCATCAGCATCATCCACCATTTTGAACCTATATGGAATGTCATCTTTTTGGTCTATGTAGTATTCGTATATGTAACCAGCGTCATACCTAAAATAATAAATTAAATAGTCAAACTTTTATAATTAGTTGTAAGTACGTCGGTATTGCTGCCGTGTATTTTATTTGTTCCATTTTATTTATGATAATATTTCTTACCCTCCCATAGACAACCATATTGTGTTGTCGTCAGTATACTGCAACCACAAGATTTTATTTGGTACTTCTGGTATATGGAGAGGCTCTAATATTTCTTCAGATTCAGAGTCAGCTGAAAAAGAGAAAAAGATTAGCAGGTCTTGAAGAAATTTGCTTCAAAATTGTTGTATCACATAATTAAAATTGCAGCAATAATGCACTTCAATTAAACGTATCAAATATGAAACTAGCTCACCTAAAAACACGTCCTCATCAATTTCCAACCCAGGATTTTCCTTTTTGACTCGCTCCAAGTCTTCCATTTTTTGAACCAGTTTCGCGGCTTTCCTAGCCTCAATTTCTGCCACTTTAATATCCCGCCTGATTTGGGCTTTGTATGTTTTAAATGAATTAAGCTTCGGAATAAGTCTCAAACAATATGACACTCCTGTGTAGTGTTGTACCTCATCAGGCACTATTACTTGCATCATTTTACCATGGAGACAGCCGACAAGTACTTCAGCGTCCTGAAATTTTAACGTGCTCGCAAGAAATCCGTATTCCATTAAATTATTACTTACGTTATAATAGTGCCATGTGATGTAAGTAACGATATCAGGAGATGGTATGAAACCAATGGGAGTTAGCAAATCTTCGTTGTGGTTGGCGTCTGCAAATACCTTGTAAATAAAAATTGTGCAGTCCTCACCGCCACTTACTAGGATGGTGCCCGGCGGATTAACCGACATTTTTGTCAGCGGTTTATTGTGAGGTTTTGTAACCTAAAATTATTCAATTGGTTTTATTTGGTTATGGCTCTACGAAAATAAATACTTGTCTAATAATCAGCGAAACTTTGTCATCTCCCGATATTTTCAACAAGCAAACTCGTATCTGCCCATCGTCAAATCCTGCCAGTATTGTATCACCAAATTTCATAATCTGGAAAGAAAGTTTCATTGGCAAATTTACTTGATAAGAGGCGCATATATTTCTCTCGCGCAAGCCTTCAATGCCTTACTTACGTTTAATGGTAACCAAATCAGGCAGGCTCCTTTCGCAGGGAAATTGTAATCAAAGACCCGCTTATTTTTCAAATAATTATACACATAAAGCCTGCCGTCTCTTCCCATGCTAGCGAAAAACGGACCTATCGGCGAGGCAGCAAGGTCTATCACTTCTCCAGCGTGGCACTTGTAAAGTTGAATGGAAGGCTGCGGATCCACTTCGGTATTTAAATCTATTAACCAAATGCCACCGTTTCCATCCTGGCAAAAAGAAATTAAATTAATAACAATTAAATTTCTCGATGACAATAATTAGTTGGACGTTGCAACAACTGCACATGCGACACTGGCGATAGCTAGATTTTTTGGTGAAAGAATCAGGTTCTATAAACCAAACAAATTGTTTATGCACGTTAAAAACTGCAAACATTTAAAAAAAAGGATTACGTGCTCGCACGTTTCAAACTACGAGCAGAATATTCAATGTTGAGGTAGGCAACACACTATGCACGTCCTAGTACAGTGGGTTGCATAGCCCTAAGTTAACCGTTCATACCATAGATGACTATAGATGGATGTGCTAAAATAGACAACACACTATACAATTACTAGTACAGTGGGTTGCATAGCTCTAAGTTACCATAGATATAAAACGAATAGATGGATCAACAATATTTATATTTTCACGAGTTTACAAGTACAAATTTGGGAAAATAATTACCAGTGATTTAATTTAATTATTATACAAAAATGTGAAATGAATATTTATTTGGTTTTCCTGTTGCACAGTAAATATATAACTGCATAATTGTCAACGAATAATTCAGAAACTAGTAGTTCTTGATCCGTCGATTTGTATTATGTATCTTCGTTAAGGGTGCATGCATTTTTATATTAATAGAATAGTATATGCTACTATCCAGGCTAAACGTAGGTGGTGAACTACTTACTTGACCAAAATACCAGGTGTCTTTTAGGTCGTGAGCAAACCGCTTCTCTATGCACATCAACATCACTCCTGGCGTATAAAAATCATAGGAAGGATCAAGTTGCACGATCCGGTCGTCGTCTGGAGGATCCGCTTGATCGATTATTTCATACCACCAAACACGAATGTGGCCGTCCATCGATACCGACCACAGTTCTCCGTCGTCGACGTCGTAGAAACATTGCACGATCGGGGCATCGTGACATCTCCTTCTCAGGGACCTGAAGACTTCCAGCACTATCAGACCGCCGTCCCATATGAGGATGTTGCCCCAGCTGCTGCCGGAGATGACCTACCAAGAAAATCAATAAATTAATTCACCTCGTTTCAGCTCATGATATGTATAAACCCAGTTGGTATAAAGTTGTATAACATACCTTTTCATCTGGCATTGGGAGCACTCCCAAAATATCGGTATATTCCGTTTTGCCGAACCTGCCCAGTTCTCCTTTCAATTTCAGTCCAGTGAACGTGTGGGCCATTTTCCAAAATTTGATGTGCGCCAGCCCTGAAACAGTCCTTAATTAAATGCCTGGTGTATTTTGCAAACTATTCGTTTACCGCAGCTGGTGAGTTGTCCGGGGACGTACGGTGAAAATTTCACTCGATAAACGTCGTTGACGTACGACTTGCTTCTTAACAGGATCTTGTGTTCGAGCCAGGTCCAGATGGTTATCAAGTAATCTGGGTCGCCGGCTTGGGAAACGAGCAACACACCATCGGGACTGAAAAAATGCAATGATTTTGAATTATCGGTAAGATTTGAGGTGTTTTTTTTTCTTTTTTGAAAGAAACAGAAACGAGACGTCAGGTCGGTTGATATTGATGTAGTTAATGTTAAAAAAAAATTATTGCGTTTAGTATGTTTTAAAATTATTATAAATCAATGTTATGGTAGGCAACACACTATGCAATTACTAGTATAGTGGGTTGCATAGCTTTAAGTAAACGGCTTATACCATGGATATAGTATAAATAGATGGATCATGCGCTTCTTGTTTGCTTGTTTGTTTTCACCAGTGACAAGTATAAATTTGGGAAAATTGGCACCAGTGATGCAGTATTATTATGTTTAATATAAATGAGAATATAATTATTAAAGTAATGATGGGAATAGTCTTAGACAAAGTGTTTAAAAGAGGAAAAAAATAAAATAAAATAAAAAATTGTTTTCAATTCCCGGAGTGAATCGTCAATAATTCTTTTGTTTTAAGAGCTGGCAAAATATGTTTAGAACAAAAATCGATGATAAACGTGGGAACAAACGTCCTGGTCTAAAACGAATTAAAATATTAATTTAGGAAAAAAACTAGATTGTGAAATCATATCCGCGGATATCCTGTATACTTTTCTAACAATGAAATTACCTTCAAATTAGCTTTATCTGCGTTACAGCAGACGTAGGCCATATAATCTAATGCCAATAACCACTTCCAGTTTCCTTTCAAGAAACATGACTGGCTACATATTAGAAACCATCTTAAATCAACATTATTTGCCTTTTTCCTGTTACTTACCTGAAGTCCATATTTGAGTAAATTTTCGTTGATCCTCCTTTCAACACGCACACTATCTCCAAAGATGGCCACTCATACATGATGATTATTGGTCGCCAGCCGCACTCGGCCACCGCGAAATAGGGGTATATTTCGTTTGGGTTTTGCTGCAACAAAAATATCACAATCATTAGAATGCTAACAGGTTCGAAACTGTTTACCCTTATATTGCCGATCGCTCCTCCCAGGGCACTCCTCCTGAACCATATCTCCCTGGTCTCCACGTTGAAGAAATTAAGAAAGTTGCCCGACCCGAAAGCTACGGTATTCTCATCCAAAACTGCAAGATTGAAATATTTCCTACAGTTATACCCATATGAGTACCTGTTGAGGAGTTAAGGATAAGATTTGAAATAAAATAATTTTTCAGCAAAAGTTTGTGGTAATAAGGATACTGAAAATCTAGTATGTCCATCGGCAAAGTGCCATTTTCGCTAATCTGCGGCCCGGATATAAAATCGGCGGAGTCATAAATGCTGGGCTCCTCCAAATCGCACTCCTCTTCCTCCTGGCCCTCTTCCTCTCCATCCTCGTAGTGCTGGAAATATATCAGTTCCTCTTCTCTCTCCCGCCGCCCTGGTAGGTCCTGCCGGCCTACCCCTCCCTCGCCCCCTTCGCCACGCTGCTGCTCCGACTCCTCCTGACTCACCTGCGTCTGCTCGGTACCTCTTGGTGTTTCAATGTACGGTTCTGTTTCGGTTTCGGTTTCAGTTGTTGTATCTGGCTCTGTGGCCACCTCTGTTGCTGTGTCTGTTTCTGTGCCCGGCTCCGTCTCCGGGTCGACTGGCAAATCTTGCACATCTTCGTCGGTCTCTGACATTGCCTCACACTTGACGCACACGTCAAACTGAGGGTTTTAGTGAGGCTGCTTAATCGATGTTTAGTGTGCTGCCGTGGAAACAGCATTGATTTAATGGTGAAGGGGGGGGTTTCTGGTTGAAAAATTCAATCTATCATCTGCAGATGGTCTTGAGTTTCTTCGGCGACTGGAAAGACAGCAATAGTTATTTTTGAACGCCGACTATTCCATGTGTAGTTTTGAAAGGGAAACTCAAGTACACTCCCAAGATATGAATAAGATAGGTGCAGATGACAAATTGCGGTGTTTGACGCACAAAAGTTGAATTTAATTCAATAGTCGGCTCGCCACAATTTCTTAACGATAAAATTTTGTAAAAATCGTATAAAGAATTACCACTTGGGGTTTCCACGATAACAAATCGGAAACCATTATTATTATTATTATTATTATTATTATTATTATTATTATTATTAGCATAGTATCCATAACGACCTTGTGGTTGGCTACATAAATTCGCTTTTCTCAGATATAGCAACGATTTGTGGTTATGTTTTTGACTTTTCAACATAACCTCAGTAATTAAAACAGTCATACCAACAGAATTCAGATTTTCCATAGCCTCCCCTCATGTAAATAAAATGTGAATAGCAAGGCAAAGTACTATTTTTAACACTTATAAAGTACTGATGGATATTCTCGATCGTGACGCATAAGCAATTAACAGTAGCTAGCTTTTCATAACAATGAAATTAAGGCCATGAAAAATTTTAATTAACAATTAGAGAGGTTAATCAACTAGGATGAATTGAATTGCGAAAAGCATCCATTAGTCTTGTGGCCAGTGCCAAGTGGAAGTACATCCAATAAAAATTAGGTGCGTACATCTGGACGTTGTCATTCGCTTTGTTGAAGTGTCACGGCCTTTTAATTGGGTATCTGGTATACCGAGTGTGGATTCTTGAGACAAAACGATGGCCGCCAAAAGAGCTGCAGACGAAAAAAATGTGTGGAGAGAAGAGTTTTAACGTATGAAGAAAAATTTTGTTTTGTCATTTCTTATTGGCCGAGTGTAAAGGACGTGATTTTTCCTTGTTTTATGGAAGAAATTGGCAGCGCAGTCCCAAATGGACCTCACCCTGTACAATCTAACGTATACAATATACAAACACTTATGTCATTCAACTGTTTATGTAAATCAACTCAAATATTCTTACAAAGCCAACGTATGCTTAGCGATAACAATTGCAAATGAGCGATAATTTAATGTTAACATGTACGATATCTGAGACGATGCCGCAACATCCGCATCTTTTAAAAACCTTTTCATTTAACAAACACTAGTGTACAGGTCATAAATATGTAAAGATTCGCACAATTTTTTAAATCTTTACTTAGCAAATACATAATCGATCTGCCAAAGTAGATTTTTAATTTTTTTATTTTTGACAGCTGTCAAAATCGCTGCCAAATTTAAAAATTTACAATAAGTGTCTTTCGTTTTGTACTTCCCAAACCTATAGCACAATGTCTATTTATATGGCATTTTCATTAAGTTGAGAAAATTTTTGACAGCTGTCAAAATCGGTGTCAAATTTAAAAATTTACAAATAGTGTGTCTTTCGTTTTGTACTTCCAAAACTTATAGAACAATGTCTGTTTATATGGCATTTTCATTAAGTTGAGAAAATTTTTGACAGCTGTCAAAATCGCTGTCAAATTTAAAAATTTACAATAAGAGTATCTTTCGTTTTGTGCCTCCAAAACTTATAGAACAATGTCTGTCTATATGGCATTTTCATTAAGGTGAGAAAATTTTTGACAGCTGTCAAAATCGCTTTCAAATTTAAAAATTTACAATAAGTGTGTCTTTTGTTTTGTACTTCCAAAACTTATAAAACAATGTCTGTTTATATGGCATTTTCATTAAGTTGAGAAAATTTTTGACAGCTGTCAAAATCGCTGTCAAATTTAAAAATTTACAATAAGTGTGTCTTTCGTTTTGTACTTCCAAAACTTATAGAACAATGTCTGTTTATATGGCATTTTCATTAAGTTGAGAAAATTTTTGACAGCTGTCAAAATCGCTGTCAAATTTAAAAATTTGTGTCTTTCGTTTTGTACTTCCAAAACTTATAGAACAATGTCTGTATATATGGCATTTTCATTAAGTTGGGAAAATTTTTGACAGCTGTCAAAATCGCTGTCAAATTTAAAAATTTACAATAAGTCTGTCTTTCGTTTTGTACTTCCAAAACTTATAGAACAATGTCTGTTTATATGGCATTTTCTAAGTTGAGAAAATTTTTGACAGCTGTCAAAATCGCCGTCAAATTTAAAAATTTACAATAAGTGTGTCTTTCGTTTTGTACTTCCAAAACTTATAGAACAATGTCTGTTTATATGGCATTTTCATTAAGTTGAGAAAATTTTTGACAGCTGTCAAAATCGCCGTCAAATTTAAAAATTTACAATAAGTGTGTCTTTCGTTTTGTACTTCCAAAACTTATAGAACAATGTCTGTTTATATGGCATTTTCATTAAGTTGAGAAAATTTTTGACAGCTGTCAAAATCGCTGTTAAATTTAAAAATTTACAATAAGTGTGTCTTTCGTTTTGTACCTCCAAAACTTATAGAACAATGTCTGTTTATATGGCATTTTCATTAAGGTGAGAAAATTTTTGACAGCTGTCAAAATCGCTTTCAAATTTAAAAATTTACAATAAGTGTGTCTTTTGTTTTGTACTTCCAAAACTTAAGAATAATGTCTGTTTATATGGCATTTACATTAAGTTGAGAAAATTTTTGACAGCTGTCAAAATCGCTGTCAAATTTAAAAATTTACAATAAGTGTGTCTTTCGTTTTGTACTTCCAAAACTTATAGAACAATGTCTGTTTATATGGCATTTTCATTAAGTTGAGAAAATTTTTGACAGCTGTCAAAATCGCTGTCAAATTTAAAAATTTGTGTCTTTCGTTTTGTACTTCCAAAACTTATAGACCAATGTCTGTTTATATGGCATTTTCATTAAGTTGTGAAAATTTTTGACAGCTGTCAAAATCGCTGTCAAATTTAAAAATTTACAATAAGTCTGTCTTTCGTTTTGTACTTCCAAAACTTATAGAACAATGTCTGTTTATATGGCATTTTCTAAGTTGAGAAAATTTTTGACAGCTGTCAAAATCGCTTTCAAATTAAAAAATTTACAAGTGTGTCTTTTGTTTTGTACTTCCAAAACTTAAGAATAATGTCTGTTTATATGGCATTTACATTAAGTTGAGAAAATTTTTGACAGCTGTCAAAATCGCTTTCAAATTTAAAAATTTACAATAAGTGTGTCTTTTGTTTTGTACTTCCAAAACTTAAGAATAATGTCTGTTTATATGGCATTTACATTAAGTTGAGAAAATTTTTGACAGCTGTCAAAATCGCTGTCAAATTTAAAAATTTACAATAAGTGTGTCTTTCGTTTTGTACTTCCAAAACTTATAGAACAATGTCTGTTTATATGGCATTTTCATTAAGTTGAGAAAATTTTTGACAGCTGTCAAAATCGCTGTCAAATTTAAAAATTTGTGTCTTTCGTTTTGTACTTCCAAAACTTATAGAACAATGTCTGTTTATATGGCATTTTCATTAAGTTGGGAAAATTTTTGACAGCTGTCAAAATCGCTGTCAAATTTAAAAATTTACAATAAGTCTGTCTTTCGTTTTGTACTTCCAAAACTTATAGAACAATGTCTGTTTATATGGCATTTTCTAAGTTGAGAAAATTTTTGATAGCTGTCAAAATCGCCGTCAAATTTAAAAATTTACAATAAGTGTGTCTTTCGTTTTGTACTTCCAAAACTTATAGAACAATGTCTGTTTATATGGCATTTTCATTAAGTTGAGAAAATTTTTGACAGCTGTCAAAATCGCCGTCAAATTTAAAAATTTACAATAAGTGTGTCTTTCGTTTTGTACTTCCAAAACCTATAGAAGAATGTCTGTTTATATTTGCTGAAATAATTATTAAATGGCATTTTCATTAAGTTGAGAAAAATTTTGACAGCTGTCAAAAATTAAAACTTTATTTTAAAATCAATTATGGAACCAGAGAGCTTTAAAACACTTTATATCTCTTCTGTGGCAACCCACTATTTTCAAAATTACTAAAGACACATGTAAATTTTTAAATTTGACTGCGATTTTGGCAGCTGTCAAAAATAAAAAAAGGAAATAAAAAATCTACTTTGGCAGATCGATTATGCATTTGTAAAATAAAGATTTAAAACTAAAATTGTGCTAATCTCTATACAGGGTGTCCCAAAACTAATGAGGCAAAAAGTAACTGGACATACTAGACATTAAAAAGGGCACTAATTTTGAGTAAAAAAAGACCTGTACACCCTGTATCCATTTAATAATTATTTCAACAAATATAAACAGACATTGTAGCCCTATGGTCAAAAACCATTCTTTATAAAAAGCCCTGCGCGCCCCCAAACCCCCAAGAACGGTCTGGAATTCAATTTTGCACATACAGGGTGGTCACTAGACTATTGAGACTCAATTTTTTGTATATGAGGTGGACACAAAAATTCAACTAAAAACTAATACAATTGAGAGGCTCGAGGAAACACTGGTTGCTCAATACTTAAAAATATATATTATAGCATTTATTCAAAACATCTGTATATGTACTGATTAGTCATTCAGCCAAGTCCCCGTGCACTTCTTTAGTCCTTCCTGTCCCAAATGCAGTTCACATAATAATAAACTAATGATTATTCCAACACGCGTTATTTTTTGTTAATTGCGTCAGCCCGCTCAATAACACATTTATTTTCATATCGTCCTCAGCAGTATCTTTAACAGTTTCAGTTTTTAAACTGTCAGTTCTCACATGTAACGCATATTAGTTAGTTTGTTATTGTTAAATAAATATTATTAGCAGCGTGGTGCCCCCCACCACGGGAGTGCTGTAAATCATGGTGGTAATCTTTTTGGATTTTGATCGCACAAGGTATGTTACCAAATAAGCAAATATTTGCGGCACACGATTTAAATTAGGATCCTAGTCAAGCAGTGGCGGCTCGTCATTGAAGAACGGTAAAATTTAACATAAACGTAAGGGCCCGGATAACCACCCTGTAGATAAAAGAAACACGAAAAATAAGTTATTTTACAAACGGTTTGAAAATGGATTGCTGATTAAGAAACCGATACCTGTTTTGGAAGAAAGAAGTGGCGAATCATTTAATATTTTTCTGTCACGCACGTCACTGGTGGAATTGTCTAAACTCGTTGAATAGAAAAGAAGTGTTTCCATGCCCGGTGTGGTGCATACCAAAGCTCGATTTAATATCTTTAATGGTTTTCGAAATATTAAAAAAAATATATATATATATATATATATATATTTTGACACCCTGTATCTTGAAAAGGAAGCATTTTTGGACTCTTATTTATAGGAGTTTTTTCTTATTTTGACCTCTAGAATACGCCCTTACTTAAAATAGCTTCCCTTCCTCCCGAAACACCCTGTATAGTTACTTAAGTTAAATGGATGACCCTATATATTATTCCAAATTTGATTAGAGAATGTCAAGAGCTTTCCAATTAGCTATCATAACAAGTACTTGAGCGGTTTTTGAAATATTTTAAATTTTGTCGAAATTTTGACAGATATATAACCTAAAAAAATGCGATATTTTTCGAATTAAAAATAATTTTCAACTTTTTATTGTGGCAGCTGATTAAGCTAGATACAAACCTTCAAATGATGTATTAGAATGAAAACTTTCGTCTACAGGGTGTTCATAATTTAATTTCGAATATTTAAATTTAAAATCATCAATAACTTTCTTATTTTAAATGGAACGCCCTGTATATTATTTCATAATCAAACAAGTGCTTTCCCTACGAAGCTCTGGAAGGGACACCTAAAATAAAATTTTAAAATTCCGAGTTATAATTCGAAATTTTATTACAAAATTCCGAGTTATAATGTCGAAATTTCAAAATTCCGAGTTATAACTCGAAATTTTATTTAAAATTTCCCAGTTGTAAGTCGAAGTTTTGAAATTCCGAGTTATAATCCAAAATTTTATTTAAAAATTCCGAGTTATAATTCTGAATTTTGAAATAAAATTTCGAGTTATAACTCGGAATTTTTTAAATAAAATTTCGAGTTATATCTCGGAATACGGATAATTTTTGACTTATAACTCGGATTTTTGAAATTTAGACTTATAACTCGGATTTTTTTAAATAAAATTTTGAGTTTTACTCAGAAATTTAAAATTTCGACTTATAACTGGGAATTTTCAAATAAAATTTCGAGTTATAACTCTGAATTTTGAAATTTCGACATAACTAGGAATTTTGAAATAATATTTTGAGTTATAACTCGGAATTTTGAAATTTCGACTTATAACTCGGAATTTTTTAAATAAAATTTCGAATTATAACGCGGAATTTTAAAATGTTATCCTTCCAGAGTTTCGTAGCTTTCTGACGATCCCCCACACATATTTATTTTGAGCAGTTTTGAAGATATTAGTAATCTAAGGGAATATTTTGTTAAAAAGAATCGAATAAAAGCGTTTTATCAAATATTCAGGGGCGGCCGGTGAATTTTCAATGTTCGGTGAAGTTTCAATGTTTCAATTTAGAGACATGGGACCTATACCAAATTATAAGAGGTTTCATTTGGGATCAAAATAAGCATATGTATTGGCGAAAAAAAAAATTGAAAAGCAATTTGCGAAAAAGTCCTGATATTTTATATAATTGATTTTTTTTAAATATCTGAATAATCTTCTATACAATCGAAGACGAGGTTTTTTGTTTTTGAAAAAAATATGAATTTTTGGGAAAGTTCCCAGCTTTTTGAAACTAAGATTCAAGCCATTAAAAATTTCAAATGCTGGTAACTTTTCCAAAAATATTAATATTTTTGAAATAATATACAGGATGTTTCACTTAAAATAAGAAAGTTATTGATGTTCTTAAATTTACATATTCGAAAGTTCGTTTATCAGCTGCCACAATAAAAGGTTAAAAATTATTTTTAATTTGCAAAATATGGTATTTTTCTTTAGGTCGTCTGGCAAAATTTCGACAAAATTTAGAATATTTCAAAAACCGCTCAAAAAAGTACAGTTTATTGGAAAGCTCTTGACATTCTCTCCATCAAATTTGGAATAATATACAGGGTGTTCCATTTAACATAACAAAGTTGGCTACTGCCCAGCCTAAATGGAACACCCTATGCAACTAGAAATATTTTTGGAATATGCAGTGTTCATTGCTGAACAACTTGTTTCAGAGATTTTTATAAACAGGATATACATAGGGTCTTTCAGTTTTTAATCCCAGGACTGTAAGAGGTGGTGTCTCAAAAAATATTTAATCTATTCTGATATACTTTTATATGGTGATTGTTTCGCCAATCTGGCATCTTGAAAAATCTTCATTTCGAATCTTAGACTTCCGGTTTTGATAATTTTGCCCTTGGATAATATTTGGTTTCAACAAACCCACACAGTACGGTGTCAAATTAAGGTTGCCCGTGTAGATGATCCGCCAGTGCAAATCGAATGGCCCTCTGGGGGTCCTGATTTGACACCTCGTGACTTTTTTGTAAGAATACGCCAAATAATTTGGATCTTGAACACCCTTTGACTACCTAGCGCCTGGGTCATTGCCAGAGAAGGAAGTGAGGTGTCAAGAGCCTGTTTCGCATTACAAACAAAATAGCACGTAGAGCTGTGTAACCTTGCACTTCTTGCGAACATGATGGCATTAAAAACGGCGAAATTTCGTAAACAATTTTTGTTAAATCTGTCTTATGCAACCAGAGTAGGCTCTGAACAGTAATCACCAATCTAGGAATGTCTTTATAAACAGTGGAAAGTTTGATAAGAGGCAAATACAAAGAAAAACGAGGAATTACCACAAACCAAAAACAGTGCAGATAAGAAATTAGTATTTCATAAGCTGTTGAGGCATCCATTCCGCATTGCCTGCGTCTGTGTCACGACGACGGTTATTACGTTGATTTTGCGGCAAGTGTTAAGGTAAGGTAATGGTACAATATGGGTTAGTCATAAAAAATCCGGTATCTTACGAGCGTAACGTAATCTAAAGTAAATCGAGTAAAAGTGACTTCCAATGAAAATGTGTGATTAATAATAAATGACTAACACGCATTAATGCGGGTTTTGACGAAAGTTCGTTCATTCAAACTCTTGTTTAAGTTAAATACGGTTTAGCGCTCGGTCTTTTATTAGTTTCAATTAAAATTAATTTTTAACCATCCTGGCTAGTAGGGGCGCTCCCTCGCATTCAAAATACTATCGGTAGTGCAGTGTGTGCCACGAAAATATTCCCGAAATGGATCAAGTGAAACGGTCCGATTTTTCGGAATTGGTCCGGTACGTAGGTATTTGTTTTGTTTGATTTTGGTCTGCTGGTACAACCCCAAGTGCAGTGCTCGTTTGGGCTCCGATTTTATCCAACATGTGCCGTGCATGTGTGAGTT
The DNA here is from genome assembly GCA_963680705.1 of Rhagium mordax. NCBI lineage: Eukaryota > Metazoa > Arthropoda > Insecta > Coleoptera > Cerambycidae > Rhagium > Rhagium mordax. The sequence continues at coordinate 1,281,427 of OY796660.1, read as the reverse complement.
TATTGTAATGTAAGATGTGGTGCGGCCGTCTAGTTCTTCGTTTAATTTGTTTATAATCGCTCGATTTAAGACCATTATTGTTGTAAGTACTTTTTGTTTACGTTAGCGGTGGATGCTGGCTGTTTCAAACGGTTGGCCCGACTCGGAGTAATTTTTTTTAAATCGATTACGATTGTTTATTAATAGCGCGAATTGTTAGCGACCAGTTTAGGATCATTTGCAATTTAAATTGTTGTAAATTATTGAGTAATGCGTTCAGTATGTAACAGGTGGATACTTTATTAAGTTATTTATGACGAAAGAATTCGGTCTGTGCTAAAATTTCGCAAAAAATTGGACACTGATTGGCCCACTAGGTTCCAATATATTAACTTTAAACCAAAGTTAATTGGAGGGACTGGGCCACACCAATATTTCACATAACTAAATCGTCCTTTCATTAATTTACAACAGTATCTAATTTTTATAAAAATTAATATTTTAAATAGCAAAAATTTAAAAAAAAATTGCTGGCCACATTTAATATATTATGTACCTATACTTAAACCATATCATACAATAATTAATAATAAATATTGACCAACACGAAGGCGTAATAAAGTCCAGATAATAGTTAAAATTACTAGGAAGGCATAATTTAGTGATTCACATGGCTGAAATCGGCGTTGATTGATAGTATTTCCCATCGGAAACTAAATATGTGTCAAGTCTATTGAGGCATAAACAGGGAATTAATTTCTTATTTAGTATATTTGTTGACTTTAAATGTCATCGTTAGTTTATACTCTGTGCACACCGGGTGTTTGATTTATCCATGGATTTACAATGAAAGAGGATAATGTATTGTATTTGTTTTGTTGCCAAAACAGTCACAGTCTAACAATCGTGGAATGTTGTGAAATTTTTATTTAATAATTAAATAGTATGTCAAAGAACTTTATCACGCTTAGTATATATTTTTTTTCATACACTATTTATTTAAAAATACGGATTTTTACTTCATGTAATTTGTATTTCTGAAAACGATTTTCAATAATTTTTAGACTCTTGGCAACGTCGCATAAATTAAAGACAGATGTTGGAGGAAGTTTGTTTATTTATTATTTTTGTTTACATTATCGTTTACTAATAACAGTATTTTGTAAATTGCAAATATGCAAATTTTACGTAAATATTTTATTTTATATTATTTTACTGTTTTCTACGCCTATGTTGTTGGAGGAAGCTTCCTCTGAATTCAGCAAAAAGTTGCTTCACAGCATCCTGTTGGCAGCAGTAACAATCGTGGATTTATAATAGACGATACAGTATTATATCCGAGATTAATGATCACATTCTAACAGCCTTTTTAATTAATAAACATATGCACCACTTTCAGTAAGGCTTCAATTTCATAGAGTAAAATTTGAAAATAAAATTTAAATAAACGCAAAATTTCTTAAAAAAATTTGAAATCTGCAATCAATTGCCCAAATTTAAAAAAGATAGTCTGTAATTTTTTTATAAATATCTTCAAAAATATAATTTGTCTAGCAATTTTCAATTGTAATTTTTTTTCTGCAACGTTTTAGCAGTTATTTAAATTTTACGTAAATACTTTATATTATTTTACTATTATCTACGCCTATGTCGTTGGAGGAACTATGACAGAAACATAACCACACTTTCTCTGAATTCACAGATAAGTTGCCTCAGAACATTCCATAGAAAACAATAGCAATCATGAATTTATAATTAAAGATGATACAATATTATATCCTTTGTTTTGTTGCCAGTAGAATCACATTCTAACAGCCTCTTTAATAAATAAACAACGTAATAAAACAATACTGAACTGCTCATGGTATGTTATGTAATATTTATTTAATAGACCATTTTGCGAGTTACAAATACAGTTAGACAGTGCTAGATTGGCAGAAAACTAAATTACAAGAGCTCGAACATATTTTTTTGAAGATAAATATAGAAACCATTGTTTTTCAAAGACACTGACGCACCTTTTGGCACTTACTTCAATTTTCATAAACCCTTGATATTATTTTACTATTGCCTAAGTCTATGTCGTTGGAGGAAGCCTTGACAGAAACATAACCACACTTTCTCTGAATTCGCAGATAAGTTGCCTCACGACCTCCGATCAAGGAACTTACTAGATTGATAACGGCTATTCTCAGTACAGAGATTGTTTGCTACCAACATAGCAACAAAAAAACGCTTAAATACAATAACATCCTACATACCACAGTTGCGAGTGCTTGTAGAAAGGTCATATTTAACGAAAATTACTAGAATTATAATGACGAAATAGAAGACTAGCCAAAAAGGAACCTATAGGATGTTTACAAATAAAGAACCTTAGACTGTGAAAGTATTGACAGCGGTAAAATAATAGTGTTTATTTATTTAAGGGTTCCTTGATAGGAGACTGTAACCCAAAATATATATTTTATTTCTGTCAATCAATTGTCTTTATAATTTTGAAAAAATAGACTGCAAATTTTTTACAAATATCTTCAAAATTAACAGTTTTTGCAAATTTCAATTGCAATTTTTTTTCTACGGAAGTTCCTCAGTTGGTTTTTATAGTGATCTATGAAAATGACGTGGATCCCATGTTCCAATACTAAAATATGGCTGACTTAAAATTTGACCAGCCGCCACTGGTAAATGTAGAAAAATTGTTTTGCAGCGACGTGGACGTACGTTTTAGTAGTTACTTAATTTTAAGTAAATAATTTATATTATTTTACTATTGTCTACGCCTATGTCGTTGGAGGAAGCTTTGACAGAAACATAACCACACTTTCTCTGAATTCACAGATAAGTTGTCTCAGAACATTCCGTAGAAAATGGCAGCAATCATGAATTTATAATTGAAGAGGATACAATATTATATCCTTTGTTTTGTGGCTAGCAGAATCACATTCTAACAGCCTCATTATCAATAAACACGTAATAAAATAATGCAGGACTGCTCGTGGTATGTTATATATTTATTTAACAGGACATTTTGTAGGTTACAAATATAGTTAGACACTACCAAATAGGCATAAAACTACAAGAGCTCGAACTCGAACATATCTTTTTGAACATAAATATAGAGACCATTGTTTCTCAGCGACACTGACGTACCTTCTGGCACTTACTTCAATTTTACATAAACCTTTGATATTAATTTACTATTGCCTACGCCTATGTCGTTGGAGGAAGCTTTGACAGAAACATAACCACACTTTCTCTGAATTCGCAGATAAGTTGCCTCACGACCTCCGATCAAGGAACTTACTAGATTGATAACGGCTATTCTCAGTACAGAGATTGTTTGCTACCAACATAGCAACAAAAAAACGCTTAAATACAATAACATCCTACATACCACAGTTGCGAGTGCTTGTAGAAAGGTCATATTTAACGAAAATTACTAAAATTATAATGTCGAAATAGAAGACTAGCCAAAAAGGATCCTTGTAGGATGTGTACAAATAAAGAACCTTAGACTGTGAAAGTATTGACAGCGGTAAAATAATAGTGTTTATTTATCTAAGGGTTCGTTGATCGGAGACTGTAACCCAAAATATCTTGACAATATTTTATTTCTGTCGATCAACTGTTTTTCTAATTTTGAAAAAAATGGCTGACTTAAATTTTTACCAGCCGCCACTGGTAAATATAGAAAACATTCTTTTGCAACGATCCTGACATAAGTTTTGGTAGTTACCTACTTAATTTTATGTAAATAATTTATATTATTTTACTATTGTCTACGCCTATGTCGTTGGAGGAACTTTGACAGAAACATAACAACACTTTCTTTCTCTGGATTCACAGATGAGTTGTCTCAGAACATTCCGTAGAAAACGGTAGTAATCATGGATTGACAATTGAAGAGGATACTATATTTATATCCTTTGTTTCGTTGCTAAACAGAATCACATTCTAACAGCCTTTTTATCAAAAAACACGTAATGAAATAATGCAGGATTGCTCGTGGAATGTTATGATATATTTATTTAATAGGACATTTTGTGAGTTACGAATACAGTTAGTGTAAGAGCTCGAACATATATTTTTGAGATAAATATAGAAACCATTGCTTCTCAGCGACACTGACGTAACTTCTGGCATTTACTATAATTTTCATAAAGCCTTGATATTATTTTACTATTGCCTACGCCTATATCGTTGGTGGAAGCTTTGCTAGAAACATAACCACACTTTTTCTGAATTCGCAAGGAGCTTACTAGATTGATAACGGCTATTCTCAGCACAGATATTATTTGCTACCACATAGTAACATTAAAACGCTTAAATATAATAACATCCTACAGGCAACAGTGGCGGGTACGTGTAAAATTAACGGTCATATTTAACGAAAATTACTAAAATTGTAATGGCGAAATGGTAGACTAGTCCATAAGAAACTTATAGGATGTTTACAAATAAGGTACCTTAGACTGTGAATGTATTGACAGCGGAAAAATAATAGTGTTTATTTATCTTGTTACCTATTTTAGTTTTTTAAATGTTATTGCTTATTCATATCCGGGCAAAACCATAGGGAAATTTTGACACACCACAGCGTGTGCTTCCAAGAAATTGATCGTGAAATTTTTCATTAGTTACGAACTATATTGCGAATATTTCTTTGATATTACTCCGGACTTAAAACAATACATTAATAACAAAAATACGAGTGTAAGGGTTTTCTATGCTGTAACACAGAAACGTTTGTTTCAATAAAGTTTTTTCCTGTATTAATATTTTACATTTTACTGGTAATTTAAGTACTTGGGTTGGCTAATCTTATATACATATGCTAAGTAAACATATCCTAATTTAAGTATTTAAACATTTTTTATCAGCAAACAAATAATTGATATATTTTTTTTAACAAAGAAGTTTTCTGTTGTACGATAAGATTTATACCATCTAGAAAAAGGGTTGGTTACGATTAGATCAAATCAAGGTTTAACGTTGTTGCAAAGATTAACAACAGTACAAATTTTATGGAAATCTATCACGCTGTTTCAAAATTTATTGTAAATTATATTGCAAAAGATTAACTTCACGTGTTTAAAAAAAAATCAATTTGAACTACCAGAAATTCTTCTATTTCGTTTTAATGGTGCCACCCTGTATATCCACATCTCAAGTGTCTTATTTAGACTCTTTCTTTTATTTTGAACGTTACGAAATAATTTTTACAAATATAAGTGCGCTGGAGCCGAACCTGGTTTTGACGTCACGACCCAGGTCAGGTCCGGTCTCTACTAATATGTACGTGTGTATAAATAAATAAATAAACCATGTGTAACTGTAATAATGAAAACAAGACAAGGTACACGTGCAGAGGGAGAGATTAGTGACTAATGAGCGGCATCCTCGAAAATCTGAATGGGACGTGTCAATGCATAATATACTGGAGTTTTAGATAATAATTTTGCTTTATACCGAGCGAATTAAAATTGCGTGTTTTCGAGAAATTTCAAGCAAAAAGTGTTTTTTACTTTTTCGAAAAATGGTCAGCTTGTACTGATTTTTCTGTGGGCTACCGTCTAAAATAAAATGATCCTCATTTTGCCAAATCACCGTCGCATTTTGTGAACCAAATCCATTTACTTTCCAAGGCTGTTTGCTAATCAGTTCTTTTAATGTTATGTTAATTATCACGCTTCCTGCCTATTGTGATGTGTATCACAAGCTAAACGATTATTATTTCAGGACTGTTGTGTAAACAGTGCGTACAACTGCCGCGTTTTATCAATTCTGAATTTTTGTAATCTGCAGACGACAATGACATCCTGTATACGGGAGTAGTATTCTCACTAAGCCGAGGTGTGGCTTCCCTAATCGTACATCCTCTGACCTCAAACTTGGGACATGGCCACTTTTAAAAAAATTGCTCGTAAACATAAAAATTGGACCCGAAGACGCAATATTCGATAAAAAATATAATGAAATAAATATGTAAAACATTCTTATAAAGTTTTAAAATAAACAGTCTTAAAAAACGGAAACCAAACCGCATTAAGTCGTAGAAAGATGATAAATAGCTATTTTAATACCTTGATATGCAATTTTTCCCGTTTGGTTGATAATACTGAAATTGTTTGCAAAATTTGAGTCACTGGTATTTCAAAAGATGTGGGGTCAATGTCTTTTTGTTATAAAATGGCCAGCGCGCAGACCTGATTTAAATCCAGTGAGTTTGCAACAAAATAAGCTGGGACAAATATTGCAGGAATATTTCCTGTAGAGTAGGCTGCTTCCTTCCTATAAAAATTTGTCGACAACGCAGCAGTCAACCTTGCCATGCATGCTGTAGTTTAAAAATATGTGACGTATTATAATTCTAACACTGCAAAATTTGTCGATTATGAATAATGGATCGTATAAATTGTTGTTCTTATTATGATGTACAATTTGTTAGTTAAAAGTAACGTTGCGCTTGAAAGAACAGCTGGTGAGTGTTGGAAATAAAAATAATGTATTTTGTCAAGTATAAGTATATACAGGGTGAGCCAGTTTTCATTGGCCATTTATATTTTAAAATTATTTATTACAATGATACTATACGGGGTGTCAAATTTCAAAAGTTTACGTCTCTTAATATTTAACGATAATTTTTGTGAACAATTAAATGTACATACAGGGAAAGTCACTTAAAATTGACACCCCCCTTAGTTATTATCAATTTAAGTCGTTCAAAAAATGGAACTAAACAGTTTTTTATGAAGCTTAAGAATTATGAAACAGATTTTCGAAATCTTCAAATATACAAGGAGTGAAAAAAAAATTCTTTTTTTAAATTGAACGTCCTATATATATATTTTGAGATATAAAGAGCCAGTATTGGTGGCAAAATTAACGTGTGAGCTGCTATAATTTCGCAAATAAAAACGAAACAAACGAACACTGCAACACACCCAAGTGCAACCACCGGAAGTTTTGATTCGGAATTCCCCTGTTTTGTTTTTTTTTTCTTGTAAATTGGATTGCATTTAATTAATTGTCTATGCTGTTTATTCTAGATATTCCCGTCCCATGTTAACCGCAGCAGGAGTTTTCACGATCATTATCATGGTGGTGGGCGTTATGGGGAACTTGCTGACACTTGTGGCGTTACTCAGACATACCAAACTACGAACAGTGGCAGCAGCCTTCATTGCCAGGTAAGAAAAATCACAAATCAACGTAGACATACACACATATTTTTTTAAATCAAGAAAAAAAAAGAAAAATAGTATGTATTTGCTCAAAAACCCGTTTGGTTGTTTCAATGACCACCCTGTATATACTTGAATGTCCTGGACATCGGTAAATAAGATAAAAAATGCTCCTGTAATTAATAGTAAATGGAGCAAAATTAAATTAAAAAAAAATTTGGAAAAATAATGGAACCCATGTTTTCACTTTAAAATTTTTATGGATTTTAAACGCCAATGAAATATGCATTAATCACCACATTTACTGCTGGCGACAAAGCAGAGACGTCGAAAAACGAGCAAATGAAAATATATGGTAAATAAAACGACTGTTAATTGAGTTAATAAAGATCGTTTAAGAGAGAAAAGTTGGCGGACTTAATATAAACATAAGAAAGACGTTAACAGTTTTATCAATACTATTTACTTAGTTATAATAATATATTCATTTTTTATTGTCGGCTATTTTTGAGTTTAGTCAGGTTGAGGTATCCGCGTTCTCTCTTGTACACCCTGTATATCGTATATTTATTGCAAATTATTCTACTCTTTAGTGATAGGTATTGTTCTTTATACCAACGAAACGAATTGGGAACCCAGATTATTATGTTTTTCGCATATTATTTTAAATGACTGGACCAAAATGACTAAGGTAACTGTATAGATAGCTAATTAATTTTTTTCGTTGACCTTTAGTTTTAATTCACGAACCGTAAGAATCATACCTTAGTCATTTGTCTCGTTTTCTCAGTGAATCATGGAGCCGCTTCGCACCTCTTAGCCATGAAATTTCAATAGTTTAAAAACATAAAAACCGCGGAATGGGATTCTAAAGTGTCACTATTTAGTAGAATTACCAGTAAGAGAAGACGAGAAAAAAAAATTAAACTAATAACATTTAGCGCATATGTATACAGGGTGTTTCAGTTTTTTCGTTCATAACTTGTGTAAACGATAGAACATATCAAAATAATAGGAGTCTTTCCTATAACATTTATCTCCAAATCGTTTCGTTTTCAAGATACAGGGTGTTAAACTTTTAAAAAATTATTATTATTTATTCATTATCTCCTAAACAAATAAAGATTTTTTTTTCAAATTTTATACACTTTAGTCATAATAAAAGACCAATTTTTTGACGTTCCAAAAGTTTTTCTTACAAAAGCAGTGGCGTAGTTATGGGGTTCTGTCCATATTTAAACTCCCTGAACTTCTACGCCAATGGTCAGGAATTATATTTTTATACAAATTGTAAAACTTTGATGTATTTCCCATAAAAAAGTACTCTTGATAAAAGTCGCTAGGAGGCTTTCTTTTCGAGATATTTAGATTCTTACTAATCAGGGGTATATTAAGGAATTACATCTTGGGTGAAAATGACAGGATTAATTAGGCGTTAAATCATTGGCAGTTATTCACAACATAAACATAAAAAAATGGATATCATTTTGAGCATTTATTGTAGATTATTAATTATTTATCATTTTAAATAAATATGTATTTAATTTGTTTAGCAAATAGCCTGTCAATAGAAAGTGCATATTATCCCTGATTAGAAAAAAATCTAAATATCTTGAATAGAAAGCCTCCTGGCGACTTTTATCAAGAGTACTTTTTTGTGGGGAATACATCAAAGTTTTACAATTTGCATAAAAATATAATTCCTGACCATTGGCGTACAAGTTCAAGGGGTTTAAATACGGACAGAACCCCATAACTACGCCGCTGCTTTTGTAAGAAAAACTTTTGGAACGTCAAAAAATTGGTCTATTATCATTACTAATGTGTACAAAATTTGAAAAAAAAATCTTTATTTGTTTAGGAGATAATGAATAAATAGTAATAATTTTTTAAAAGTTTAACACCCTGTATCTTGAAAACGAAACGATTTAGAGAAAAATGTTATAGGAAAGACTCCTATTATTTTGATATGTTCTATAGTTTACAGAACTTATGAACGAAAAAACTGAAACACCCTGTATAATTTTATTTGACGCAGTATAACTTTCAGGTAATTTTGTTACCTTTAAATATTAAATATATTTACACTACATACACGCAACAGGATATCACATGCTCAAATTTGTCGACAAAGCCACGATTAATACGTAAGTTGTTCGGGAATACAGGGAAATTGGGAAATACATTTCTAGGCCACTAATTCGGATTAATTTGCGATGATAATTTTACAATAAATATAATAAATTTTGTTTATGCCTATATACTTAGATTTACAGTAAAATATGAAAATAAAGTAAGCTGGCCCTGGCTGTAGTTCAGAAACCTTGTTGTGGTGTTTAATTGGTTGCATACATTGAGGATCTATTAGTAGTGTCCATTCACTGTGACGTAACTGCAACTAACTGCACAGAAACAAATGATCGTTCGGTGACTGATAATCGGCGAGTATGCAACCAACAATACATTAGCGCAACGTATTTGCGTTTTTAGTCCATTTATCTACATTTTGACAAATTTTTTGTTAATTATTATTGAAGCATTAACTAAACAGTCAAAGCGTTTTGAAAATAGGGTTTGCTATTAAATTTTACAATTTTTTACTTGAATATTTATGTTACCATTATTATATTATTATAATTATAATACCAGGATAGGATCGGCTCAAGTGGTTCATGATATAGAAATTTTTTTGTGAACCAAGATTAATTATTCAGCTACCTATTTCGAAAATCAAACATGGCCTTGAAAAGGTTCCCATTGGTTGACTTCAACGTCCAACAATAATAATAATAATAATAATAATAATAATATGTGTCTCAAGACCTTTTTTTTACGAAGTTTTATTTAAATCGAAAAATGGGTTCTAAAGTCTTGTTACGCTTACGATTTTCCAAAAAATCAGTTTTTCTCGAAAAAGTCCTACTTTCTTTGATTTTTTAATTTTTTTCGAAATGATTACTTTTTTTATAGAGTTAATCAAGGGGCATCTTTAGGTCTCTGTGGCGTCTCGATCAATTGACTCGTTTTTGAGTTTTAACAGTTTTCATGAAAATTAACAAAACTTGGCACACTAAATGATATGGGAATGCTGAATTTTGTTTTGCTGCCTAAATTTTGTTTTTCAAAATGGCAGCTTCAAAATTTCGGTCAGAATAAGGAAAAAATGTGAATAATTCAATAAAATCATTGTCTAAATTAGAAATTCAGTAAATATGATGTCCAATTTGTATTACAATGTTGTGCTTGGATGTATACATTCATATACATAGGTATAAGTAATTTTAGTTTAGATATATATTTTCTAAATTTAAAATAGCAAATCCCAATGTGGACAAAGGGAAAAAAATCATTCTGAAAACTATTTTTTGTGCTATTACATTAAAGAAATATTCTATGATCTTGAAAAATGGTGTTAATATTTTTCTGATTGCTGTATTTAAATCTGACGTCAGATTAAGAATTTTTACAGTTGACAGCTGCCAAAACCGTTAATCTTACTTAAAGTTTGAATTCAGGGACCTCAAAACCATAAAGTTATAAAATTATTTCAAGTTTTTAATGATTTATAGTAATTTGACAGCGTTTTGACAGCTGTCAACTGCAAAAATTCTTATTCTGACGTCAGATTTAAATACAGCAACCAGAAAAATATAACATCATTTTTCAAGATCACTATTATAGATTACTTCAAGCTTTTTAATTGTTAATGTTGAATTGACAGCTTATTGACAGCTGTCAACTGTCAAAAGCGTCAATTTACCATTAGATTTGAATTGAAACATTTCGAAAACATATATACGAACCCGTTTCCAAGTATTTAAAAAAAAAAAAATACGGCAATAACACAAAAAAAGTTCTGTGTGATTTTGTATGTATACAACCAATAATACATTTGCGCAACGTATTTATGTTTTTAGTTTATTCTCTAATAGGCCGAACTTCACATTTTGACATTTCTTGTTAACTATTTAAACATTACTAAACAGTAAAAGCATAGCATGTTTTAAAAATAGGACTTTGTATTTTTTATTTTTTTTCTTGATAATTATGTGATCAATCTCGATGCCTTGTCAGTCCTTTGTTATTATTACTAAACAATTGAAAAAAATTAGCCTCGCAATTTTTTGCGACCCAGCAAAAGCTCGCGCCGGCCCTGCAACGCAACGTCTGCGTATAGAAACTGCTAACTGAAACTTCCTCAACATTGTTTCTAAGGGAGAAACAAATTAAAATAATTACAGATAATGTCGTAAATTCGTCCAAATTACACGGTCGCCCGACCGCGCTTTTTAAATTAAATTTAACTTTACTGTGTCAGTTCCACTATTTTTAGTCCTACATCAGCAACCACCACAATGGAAAGTACTAGCACACGAATTTCACTTTTCTTACCGGCACCGGCGACTTCTTGAACTTGACACTGTTGTGGTTGTTCCACTTTGTGCATAATACCATTAAAGCATTGTTAATTTTTTTTACAGCCTTTGCATCTCGGACCTCCTATTCTGCTTTCTAGTCCTGCCGTTCTCCGCGAGCCAGTTCTTCCATGGCCAATGGATCCACGGAGACGTGCTGTGCATCATGATCCCGACCCTGCGTTACGGCAGCGTGGGCGTCTCGCTGCTGAGCGTGGCGTCGATATCGATAAATCGGTACATCCTCATCGCCTGGCCGCACATGTACCAGACGATCTACACCAAGTTGAAGGTGGCCATGTACATCAGCTTGATCTGGTTGTTCAGCTACGGCTTGCAGATACCCACCCTGCTGGGGAAATGGGGGGTGTACGGGATGGACGAGAGGCTGGGGACGTGCTCCATCAAGAAGGACGAGCACGGCAACAGCTCGAAAACCGCCCTGTTCGTCATAGGCTTCGCCTTGCCTTGCGTGATAATAGTGATTTGCTACGCCAGGATCTACTGGGTGGTGAAGAAGTCCCACCAGAGGCTCCAGCAGCACAGCACCGGCAACAAATTCAAGCGCAGCGAGATGAAGATAACGAAAATGGTCCTGGTCATATTCCTCTGCTTCGTGGTGTGCTACCTGCCGATAACCATCGTCAAAATTTTCGACCCGGACGTCAACTACTCGCCGCTGCACGTGGTGGGGTATTTGCTGATATACCTGTCGAGCTGCGTCAATCCCGTGGTGTACGTTACGATGAACAGGCAGTACAGGGTGGCGTACCTGGACACCTTGCTGTGCAAGTACAACAGCAACTTGGACTCGCAGCAGACTCAGCAGCCTCAGAGCAAGACGAACAACTTGTCGGTGACCTACCTGAAGAACATGGTCAGCAACTCGCCCAAGGTTTAATTGTTGAGTGTTTGTTAGGAAATCGGGTCGTAGTTTTAATCTGAATAAGGCTCATTTGCTCCTCCAGGTTTGGGAGGGCCAAAATTTTGCTTCGGCCAGTGCTCAGGTATTTAAGCTGGCCTTGGGGTTGACGAAAATTAAAGGTAACTTGTTTGTGCAAAAGAAATAGTTGGTATCGGCAGTTGGTGTTACTGACATTCTTCTTCTTCTAACTGTATCTTTTGCAAAATGGTTGCAGTCCGTTTTGGCTTTAGATCACAATTATAAACCCTACGTTACTGGTTATTAATGCCAATATGGCATGGTATCACGTTTGATTCGAAAGTTTTTGCTTTTGAGTAGCTCCTGGTACTCGAAATTTTTGCAACCATAAGCAATAAAATGGCAATAAGAGCATTCTAAAAATATGTAGTATTAATAACTCAATGACTGTCAGTATTCATAAGTCGAAATGCCAAATATAGAGTTGTAAGATGTTTTGTAAAATATTTATTGTTAAAATAATAGTACAAATATATTGTTTTTTTATAGTTGCGTAAGTTTATCTACAGGGTGTTCCAGTTTTTTGTAGCAAGACTTTAACAGTCAGTCGATAGACATTTGAAAAATATTAAAAAAAGTTCATTTAAACATAGGTTGAGAAATGCTTAGTTTTCGAGATACAGGGTGTTAAAGTTTGAAAATAAATATGGATTTATATTTATATTTCCAGAATGCTAAGAAATATCGAATCCAAACTTACCAATTCTTTACACACAATTTAGAGGCCTATTTTAGAATAACAAACTACTACTTTACTTAACCATGGGCGTAGATATATGGATTTACTAAGGTTATTTTTTACAAAAAAGTAGTACGCCACTGATATTTTCCCATGTTTCCAGTTTAATTCAATAAAGCAAGAAAAAACAAAAATTTAATGTCTCTTGGCACTCTTTGATACAACAAGCCGTTGTTCAGAAAATTTACATTTAATCTTTTGATGCACGCCTCTGGACGAATTTTAGACAAACTTGAAGTCGCTCAGAATTTCACCAAATTTGATGGTACGAAAATTCTTTTAAAAAGAAAGAATGAAACATTGCTAATGATGCTTGTAATGAAGTGTAAGACACTTTTACATGTTGCTAGCTTTTGTGTTTGTGTTTCTAATAATTTATTTTAGTTTGACCGTTGCGTTTTAATACATTTGTGTTATAAAAATTTTGATTTACTTGATAATAAACTTTTACAATAAATATTTTAAATGTTTCATTCTTTCCTTTTAAGAGACTTTTCGCACCATCAAATTTGGTGAAATTCTGAGCGACTTCAAGTTTGTATAAAATTCGTCCAAAGGCGTGCATCAAAAGATTAAATGTAAATTTTCTGAACAACGGCTTGTCATATCAAAAAGTGCCAAGAGACATTAAATTTTTGTTTTTTCTTGCTTTATTGAATTAAACTGGAAACATGGGAAAATATCAGTGGCGTACTACTTTTCTGTAAAAAAGAGCCTTAGTAAATCCATATATCTACGCCCATGGTTAAGTAAAGTAGTAGTTTGTTATTCTAAAATAGGCCTCTAAATTGTATGTAAAGAATTGGTAAGTTTGGATTCGATACTTCTTAGCATTCTGGAAATATAAATATAAATCCATATTTATTTTCAAACTTTAACACCCTGTATCTCGAAAACTAAGCATTTCTCAACCTATGTTTATATGAACTTTTTTTAATATTTTTCAAATGTCTATCGACTGTTAAAGTCCTGCTACAAAAAACTGAAACACCCTGTATATGGGGATGCCTTGCAACAATACGATAATTTTTGTATACATATCTACTCAAAAAACGATTCAAGCTTTACCTCTTAATTCAATTTGTTGCAAGGCGTTCCCGGTTATAACCTTATATTAAGGTATTTTGTACATACATAGGTCGTATTTTTTCTAATAATAAATAAGAGAATATACAGGCGTTTTTTTTTTCAATACATAACCGGTGAGGAGCTGGACGAAATGTACAGGTAAAGTTATTTTACCAAAATGTGTCAGGAGATGGCCGTTCAGATCGCCAGATCTGATTCTATAGATAGTTAAACGTGGTATTACTGTGGGATACTTGATTATGTAGTTTTCGAGATACAGTTCGTTCAAGAAATTATTTCGATTTTTATTTAAAACTTTGTTTAAAAAGATACAAAAAAATAGTTGAGAATTTTTCCTGAAATTCAACCTAAAAAAAAACATTCTGAACGAAAAACTTCCTGTGGCCTTCTAAAGGGATAAATATGGTGTGCTAGTCAAGAAATTTTGCGCCCGTAAATTTGTCAGTCCGCCCCTGGACTACCTTAAATCGAGCCTTAAAATGTAATGAAAATAAAAATCTAGTATCCCTCGAATGTCGCTAACCAACTTAACATCAATCTTGCTGCTTTTGTTGTAGTAATCGATAAAACAGCTGATGTAGAGATGTGCTCCAAGGCTGATGCGAGATTTTGGACAAATTTAATTTACTACTAGGTAACTAGTGACGATAGTTATCAAGTCGAAATGTAAATAAACATGTTGGGCTCGTTTATGACACAATATAATTTACAGTTAGTGTTTAAATGATAATGGTGATAACCCCCGTCGGTTTATTAAGTGGGGATATATTAATAAACATACTGCTGTGGCCTATTGACCATTCCTGAATTAATTTAGTTAATTTAGTTAGTATTGTGGCGATAAGACTTTTTTTAGGATGATTCGTTCAGCTGTAAGTATAATTTTAATATAAAGTGAAATCGTTTTATTTATATTATATATGGTAGGTACTCATTTAATTCGTTTAATTGTTGAATCTAACAAACGTTAAATAATGTGAATTTTGCGTATCAGATCTTAGGTTATTTTTGTATGCTTGGCCTTGCTAGTAGATTAACTGGTATCTCGGGATTGTAAATATGTTTTTCTTATTACTGCAGTATTATACAAAAAAATAATTTAAATTTAAACTGAAAAACTATTAAAAGCCACTTTTATTTTGTTATTTTTATAAATTTTTTGTATTTCAAAAAAGTGTGAAAGTTTGGGTATACAGGGTGTTTCAGTTTTTTCGTTCATAACTTCTGTAAACGATAGAACATATCAAAATAATAGGAGTCTTTCCTATAACATTTTTCTCTAAATCGTTTCGTTTTCAAGATACAGGGCGTTAAACTTTTAAAAAATTATTACTATTTATTCATTATCTCCTATACAAATGAAGATTTTTTATTCAAATTTTGTACACTTTAGTCATAATAAAAGACCAATTTTTTGACGTTCCAAAAGTTTTTCTTACAAAAGCAGTGGCGCAGTTATGGGGTTCTGTCCGTATTTAAACCCCCTGAACTTCTACGCCAATGGTCAGGAATTATATTTTTATACAAATTGTAAAACTTTGATGTATTCCCCATAAAAAAGTACTCTTGATAAAAGTCGCCAGGAGGCTTTCTATTCAAGATATTTAGATTTTTTTCTAATCAGGGATAATATGCACTTTCTATTGACAGGCTATTTGCTAAACAAATTAAAGAATTATTTTAATACATATTTATTTAAAATGATAAATAATTAATAATCTACAATAAATGCTCAAAATGATATCCATTTTTTATGTTTATGTTGTGAATAACTGCCAATGATTTAACGCCTAATTAATCCTGTCATTTTCAACCAAGATGTAATTCCTTAATATACCCCTGATTAGTAAGAATCTAAATATCTCGAACAGAAAGCCTCCTAGCGACTTTTAACAAGAGTACTTTTTTATGGGAAATACATCAAAGTTTTACAATTTGTATAAAAATATAATTCCTGACCATTGGCGTAGAAGTTCAGGGGGTTTAAATACTGACAGAACCCCATAACTGCGCCACTGCTTTTGTAAGAAAAACTTTTGGAACGTCAAAAAATTGGTCTTTTATTATGACTAAAGTATACAAAATTTGAATAAAAAATCTTTATTTGTTTAGGAGATAACGAATAAATAGTAATAATTTTTTAAAAGTTTAACGCCCTGTATCTTGAAAACGAAACGCTTTAGAGAAAAATGTTATAGGAAAGACTCCTATTATGTTGACACGTTCTATCGTTTACAGAAGTTATGAATGAAAAAACTGAAACACCCGTAGATCCAACCGTGACCTCCGAGAGTAGAGGCCGTGAAACGCTGGTACGTCACGTGACCTGACGTCACAATAGTCGTCTAAACGCGATGCCTGAAACTCAGGTTTTGCATCGTTAAGTTTTAATAGGTGAAAATAATATAATATATACTTACAACCGATTCTTTACATGATTTCCTCTTGTTATCTAGGCGACCCCCTTCGTAAACACCCTTAAAAGGAGTTACTCCAATGTGGCCCCGCTCACCAAACTATTCATCGACGGGCAGTTCGTCGAGTCCAAGGCGACGGAATGGGTGGACCTGCACGACCCGGCCACGAACGATCTGGTAACTCGCGTTCCTCTCAGCACCAAATCCGAAATGGAAGCAGCCGTGGAATCGTCGAGGAATGCGGTTGAATCTTGGAGCAAAACATCAGTATTAACCAGGCAGCAATTAATGTTGAAGCTACAGTCGGCCATTAGGAGGGACATCAAGAAGATCGCCGAGAACATCACGCTGGAGCAGGGCAAAACGCTCGCGGACGCGGAAGGCGACGTCATGAGGGGGCTACGTAAGTAATTCCAGCAAATCCTCAAATCACCTCTATAATGTCTTTTTCAGAGGTGGTTGAGCACAGCTGCGCAGCAGGCACCTTACTCCAAGGAGAGTCCCTGCAGAACATATCCAAGGACATGGACATAGTGTCGTACAAGTTGCCGCTGGGAGTCACCGCAGGGATCTGCCCCTTCAACTTCCCCGCCATGATTCCCCTTTGGATGTTCCCATTGGCGCTGATCGCCGGCAACACGATGGTGATCAAACCTTCGGAAAGGGACCCAGGCGCCACCATCATGCTGATGGAACTCCTGAACGAAGTCGGGTGTCCCCCGGGCGTTGTAAATGTGATCCACGGCACTCACGACTCTGTCAACTTTATCTGTGATAACAAAGACATCAAGGCCATCAGCTTCGTCGGATCCGACAGAGCCGGCAAGTACATCTACGAGCGAGGGGCGGCCAGTGGGAAGCGGGTGCAGTCCAACATGGGCGCCAAAAACCACGCTGTTGTCTTGCCGGACGCCGACAAGGACGCTACTATCGATCAGCTCATCGGAGCGGCGTTCGGCGCTGCCGGACAAAGGTGTATGGCGCTCAGCGTGGCGATTCTGGTGGGCGAGGCTCAGCAGTGGATCCCAGATATTGTGCAGAAGGCTAAGAAGCTGAACGTCAACGCTGGGCATGAGCCAGGCACGGATGTTGGACCAGTTATTTCCCCGCAGGCCAAGGCGAGGATTTTGCAACTGGTCGAATCGGGCATCAAACAGGTACATCTGACAAATCTGATTACTTTAGTTTCTTACTAACTCTGCTTTCAGGGAGCCAAATGTCCGCTGGATGGCCGAAACGTGAAGGTGGAGAAATACCCCCGAGGGAATTTCGTCGGGCCGACCCTGCTTACCGACGTTTTGCCGAGCTACGAGTGCTACAAAGAGGAGATCTTCGGCCCGGTCTTGTGCGTCATGTCGGCCGATTCCTTGGAGGACGCCCTCAAGATCATCAATTCGAATCCTTACGGAAACGGCACGGCCATCTTCACCTCGAACGGAAGCCACGCCCGGCAGTTCGTGAACGAGGTGGACGCTGGGCAGGTCGGGGTGAACGTGCCGATCCCCGTGCCGCTGCCTATGTTCAGTTTTACTGGCTCCAGGGGTAGCTTCCACGGTAGTTTGCACTTCTACGGGAAACAGGGGTTGAACTTCTATACGCAGACCAAAACGGTTACCTCGTTGTGGCGTAAGGGGCAGGCGGCGTCCAAGCCGTCGGTGTCGATGCCGGTGCACAACTAATTTCGAGGTTTGCTTTCCAGTGGCGGCTGTGTGTTTTAAGAGGGGGCGTCAGGGCACTTTTAAAAAATGTTTGTAAAAGTTTACGGAGAGGTGTACGGTTACGGTGCTTTTATTTTTTTAAAGAAATGTATATAAATATACCTTGTTTTTAAATTACACTTGTTTTTTTTTACTTTAAAAGTTGCTAATGGAAAATTCAAATATCAATTAAGTGGGCAAAAGTGTAGATTAATAATCTATTTATTTCTTATATAAGATTTTGTACCTTGTTAAATTGCTAGAAAGGCATTTTTCTTATTTTCACAAATCTAGACCATATATTTTTGCATAAAAGTTTTTTGTCAATTTGAATAATTTTTTAAAGACCCTATCTCTAGTTTCACTCCAGCAGGTTTAATTCAACTTGTCCCAAAATAACAACTATTAGTAAAAGAAACTGATAGACAAAAACTGAGCAAATTTTCGCAGTTTCAGTGTCAATAAAAGTCGCACGAAAGAGGATTAATCAGGCTTAAGTTTTCAAACCATGACTTTGTAGCCAACAGAGCGTAACTACATTGTCCTACTTTATTTACACAAACTATTAAGTGTTACAATAATTATGGCATACCGAAGAATTTATCAATAAAACTCAAGAATTCAGATTAATGTTTATAATAAAAATATGCAAATCATAGTTACCAGTCAAACACCTCGAAATACAAGGCTTTCCAAAAGTATGTATTTTTCTTAAAAACCAGGTATTTTCGAAAACCGGTTCCCACATAAAATCTTCAGTTTTTAGAAACTTACCATACAATAATCGTACCGAGAATCGTACTAAATTTCAGGATTTAAACGTCAACTATAACAAAAAGCTACTTTAAAAAAATACGCCTACTTTGTATAAAATTTAAAAATAAATATTTTTTTTCAGTTTTTTCACATTTTCGACGCCATTTTTTATACAAATGCCAACTTGTGACATATCGCTGAAACTAGAATTTCATGATGAACAAGAAAATGTAAAAATATACAGGGTGTTCCATTTAAAATAAGAAAGTTTTGTCATTTCCGGTTAGACCGGAAGCAGTATTTTGCGCACAAATATGTCACATTCTGGCCTTAGTGATTTACTATCCACGTTCCAAATTTCAGAAGCATATCTTTCGTAATAACCGATTTACTAAAAACCTAAGCCGACCCTGCCTTCGTCGAGAACATCAAATCTTGCGATTTATCCAGCATAATTCACCTTAATATTCTAACAGCTCATACGCAAGTAAATGATTGTACCTACAAATGCCAAAATAAAAAAAGCAGCATTCCATTAAAAAAAAATAATTGACTTGAAAATTAGTACACCCAAATCTTATTTCATCTGATACATTTCTATGAAATAAATTTTTTTTCTATAAGCCCTATATAATATACAGATGTTTTATTTTTTTATTTTAAAATGTAAGACGCCGGCCCTGTCTGAATTTAAAAAGAGCGCGCTGTCATTCTGAAGTTGTCACTTGTCAGGGGTTGATGGGAAATCGGGACGTCATGTTCTGTGAAACGGAAGCGAGTTGTTATAGGTTATAAAGTGCTGTGTTGTTTTTAATAACTTTGGGAAATTAAACTGTTTGAAATTAACGAAATGTGTTAATCTGCACCATCCAGGCCGTCCTAATACAGATACTAAAAACACACGACTAAATAGGTATAATATTTGCTTTTTCTTGCAATTCTCAAATACTGAAACGTAATAATAATTGTAGTTGTTTATAATTTTATTTTTAAGATGACTCGATTAATTTTTATAACTTTCCGCATTTTAGACATTTTTATTTAATTTCTACTCGCGTACAAATCAAGCCAAAATGTGATTTCACCATATGACTTTTCAGTTCACACATGCTCCAACTTATTTTAATAGGTACAATCACTACAATAATAAAATAATGGTTTACTCACCGATACAAGGAATTTTGTTGTCTGGCAATCCGGTCCCTACTTCTACAAATTGAGGCTGGCCTCCAAAAGCCCACAATAAAACTTGAAAGTCATTTGCAAATTACCTAAATGTTCCATTATTATCACAAATCGTGTCTTCTACACCAAATAACTCACACCCAGCAATATTTAAACACTTTACTTCCGCTAAATTAAAATAATGCACCTTTAACCTCACTTCAAAGCAACTACTAAGGCGGCCGTAGCCGCCTCGTCAATTCCAAGAAACAACAAACGCTTCGTTTGCGTCTGTCGAAAATCGAATCGACCGTCAATTGTTTATTGTTTTTAGTTCAGTGTTCGCCCACTTGTTCACTGCAAGTCGGTACAAGTTCATTGTTAGTTGTGCAGTGTTGAGTGTCGGTTGTGTTTGTGGAAATAAATGTGAATTAAAGCAAATATTAATCGAATTATGTTTTGATTCGTACGATAGTGTTATTTTCTATGGAACCTCTTGATAGATAGAACCTCCAAGGGTTTTCACGGATCACAACCAAGAAAGGTAGGTTAGATTAATTCTTACTTTGTGTTGTGAGCCAGTTATTATGGCGATGTTTTCTATATTATTATATTTATAAAGCTTCCAATAAATAATAATATGCCTTTATTTAAATTGGGGTAAACTTTGGAAAATCTGAATTCTGCTGGTATGATCGACAGTTTTAACTACTGCGGTTATGTTGAAAAGTTACATTTTCACTAGAATTTTGCTATAAACATTTTCTCACAAATGTAATTCTTGCTGCATGTTTCTGTCCACATAAAATTTTGGCATATCTTTATGATTTCAACCTTCAATGTTATGAATAAAAAATTTGGTAATTCAGCCAATCATAGCCCAATTTAAATAAAATAAATCGTTTTTTTCTTCTATAATACCTGTCAAAGTGTTAGAAAGTTGGTAGAAATGCTGCCTAAACCGTACGAAATTTCTGTATTTGCTGTTGGAAGACCTATAAATTTTATAGGTTGGATTTTCAAATTTTATTTTCACTGACGACTCAAATTCAATAAAAATTATTAAGGGAAAAATAAGTAATATTTGATATTGACAACATTTTGACATTAGATTAATTATTATTTTGAGAAGTTTAATCTATTTTAATCTAGTGTGAAAAAAGTAACCAAGAAGCCCCTGTGCCAACATAATAGGGTAATTTACACTGTGAAAAATTAATTGTGGAATAATGAAAATACGTACGATGGTCTGTACAGGGTTATCCTACGAAAAGGCCCACCCACCCTTATATTTTCTTTATTTTTCGAGTTAGGAAAATATGTTTCAAATAAAAGTTGTAGTGAATCAAATGAACTCATTTAAAACCCCTGCAAAGAATATACAGGGTGTTCCATAAAAGCGGGACAAACTTAACTTACATTTTTTTAAATGGAACACCCTATATTTATTTACATTTTTCAAACCTGTGTTTTTTTGTGATTTCAAATATATATATATATATATATATATATATATATATATATATATATATACATCATTCTATCAATCCTGAATCACCAGATAATCCATACTATCCTGAACCACCTATTTATAGAAGAGGTAGATAAGAAATATTTGTATATATTGGCGTATGTATGGGGTCGGACAACCTATTTTGTAAAGTATACTTTCATATTTTTATAAATAAACATAGCTGTATATATACATATTTATGATGCAATCCTGAATCAGTATACTAATAAGATTAACCTGAGCCACTGTATACGGTAATACATAATTCAATGACATATCCTGAACCATTTCAACGTTGCCAATTTTACACTAAACTATAAGCTACCTGCTTGCCTTTATTTTCAGGGGTCATAACTCAGCACAGAGAATTTGTATTATTCTTAAGTGCGAGTACCTTTTCGTAAACGATATGGACACATTTTGGATAGTTAAATTCTAAAAGGCTAGAGTAAATAATAATATTTTTTTAGGTTTGAGGTTTGAAATTAATATCCATTTTTTTTTGTTAATAACTTGCTATTTATTTGAAAGAGCACTATCTTGTTTATTTTTAAAAGGTGTGCATTAGAAATTATTTTCTGACATATGGCAGACATTTCTATCTTAATTTTCCCTTTTCAATTTAAATATCAGTTTGCGGTTTATGAGAAAATTTTTACTTCCAGGCCATTTTAATGATACCTGAGGTCGACTTTCTTAGAGAACAAAAAACTAAGATAAACATTAAAATAGTAAAATTTTCAATATTTTGGAAACAGTCGAATTTGTGAGGTAGTTACATCAAATATGCCTAGAATTTACATAGAATTCAAAAATGTTTAAAAAAAATGAGGTTTCCGTACAAAAGCATTAGTAACGCCGTAGCTCCTACATGGATTACTTGTATAGCTACCATTACAAAAATAATGCATTACTAAAAATAATAGTTGACAAAATACACAAAAAATTTAATTTATTTGAGCTTTAAATCAGTTAAACTCAGTTGTCAAACAGTTGCATTTATTTTAAATATTTATTAATCTGTAATTCAATTTTATTATATTTATATCGTGTGTCCCTCCGGATGGACTTAAACTAATCCGGCAAGTCCTATTATTAATAATTTTTCGAGAAAAAGTTATTCTCTATAAAATAATTGCTGAAAAGTCATTAGCAGTAACCAGTAATTTGTTTATTACCTGCAAGTGTACCGGGTTATCCAACGAAAAGGCCCACCCCTATATTTTGTTTATTTTTCGAGTTAGGAAAAAATGTTTCAAATAAAAGTTGTAGTGAATCAAATGAACTCATTTAAAACACCTGCAAAGAATATACAGGGTGTTCCTTAAAAGCGGGACAAACCTAACTTACATTTTTTTAAATGGAACACCCTATATTTTTTACATTTTTTAAATCTGTGTTTTTTGTGATTTTAAATATATATATACACAGGGTGTTTGGGTAAAGGTATTCAGAAATCCAAAGGCACGTAGTACTCATCAAAATAAGCCAAAAAGTTCATATAAACTTTGTTCCAAAAATGATTCCTAAGGGGGCTGTAGCCCCTTTAAGGCCCAGTTTTTCAATGTTGAGTTAACTCTAACTAGAGGATAATATCGAAGGAAACAATTATTGTAACAATGGTCTCCTTGGATATTATCCTTTAGTTAGAGTTAACTCAACATTGAAAAACCGGCCCTAAGGGGCTTCTAAAAAAGAAAAAAGATCATTTTCGTACATATTTCGAGAACCGATCAAATTAACTAATAAAATTTGCTATGGTAGAATACTTTTCTATAGTATACATCATTTTGTATTAGAAATGAAACTAAATAAAATTATTTAAAAAGCATTGGTATTTTGCAGATGTGCATATTGTGCATACTAAATTTCAAATTCATTTATCTCAAAGACGGTTCAATTTATGAAGTTTTAGAAAGAGGATCTTTTTGAAGTAAAATTGCTTGAAATTTTGAAAATTTTTATCAGAATAGTGAAAAAATTAAGTGCAGAGAAAATAAGGGGGCGACATTCCTGACACACCCCCATGTAGGAACGCCCCTGAAGAATTTTGAAATTTAAGGTTTACCATTTTGTTAAGCACAAAAAAGTATTCTACCATAGAAAATTTCATTAAAATATATTGATCGGTTCTCGAAATATGTGACAAAAACATCTTTTTTAGAAGCCCCTTAAAAGGACCGTTTTTGGAACAAAGTTTATATCAACTTTTTGGCTTATTTTGATGAGTACTACATGCCTTTGGATTTCTGAATACTTTTACCCAAACACCCTGTATATGTTGTATCTTATCTTTTACTGTTTTTTATTTATTGCAAATTTCGTGAACAATTTTCTTTCTGTTCTTATTTGGGATTTACGGCCACACTTCTGAACATTACCCAGATAATCTGAAAAATATCTGGATTATTTAAAAAATAACCTTTACGCCTGTGACTTTACGTCAAAGGAACAGTTAAAGGTTGGTTTTTTGACATAAAATATAATTAAAATAAAATAAAAACAATGATGTTTTGCAGACGTTTCGGAAACTTAATCTGTTTCCTTTTTCAATGCTAAGTAGTCTTTCTCTTGTGTAAAAACATCATTGTTTTTATTTTATTTTAATTATATTTTATGTCAAAAAACCAACCTTTAACTGTTCCTTTGACGTAAAGTCACAGGCGTAAAGGTTATTTTTTAAATAATCCAGATATTTTTCAGATTATCTGGGTAATGTTCAGAAGTGTGGCCGTAAATCCCAAATAAGAACAGAAAGAAAATACAGAAAGATGCCACAAATAACTTTTAGACAATATTCGTGAACAATATTATTTATACCACCAGCATCTGCATGCGTATCAATCAGGTTAGCCATGGATGAAAAACAATTAATTTGACGCTTCTGTAAGGCATAAGTGTCAAATTAATTGTTTTTCATTCATGGCTAACCTGATTGATAACCATGCAGATTGCAGATGCTGCTGGTATAAATAATATTGTTCACGAAATTTGGAATAAATAAAAAACAGTAAAATATAAGATACAACATATATACAGAGTGATTCATTGGTAAGTGTACATACTTTACCTGCATATGTAGGTTACTTGGGCGATTCCATATCACCTATGGTTAGTGATATGGAAGCAAATAGTGATAGACTGTATAAAAGCATTACAAAATTTGAAATTTAAAAAATGTCATAGTATTTCCGTAATATAGTAACTGACACGGCTTTATTTATATAATAACAGTTAAGTACCTACATATAATTTTTGTGAGTCAAATTGATTTTAAGTTATTATTAATTATAAAAATGAATCTTGCTACTGAAAACAATTTAGAAAATTTTAAATGCCGCTCGAGAAGCAACTTTGAGCTTACTTTCTTTAAAAATCGAAGGACAAACACGAGAAGGTATATATGAAATATTTTCTGTCAAACCGTTTTTTATTAACATTACTATATTAGTAAAGTGACATTTTCATATGGCAAAGTGCCACTTTATTAAACGATTTTGAATTTAGTAAAATAGCATATTATCAGTCAAAATGCGAAAAATAATATTAATTTGAAAAGTTATTGGTAACCAATGATTTCTCACTTGATTTATTGTAAATAAATATTGTTGGAAACTTTTTTCAAAAATGTCGTCGAAAACATATTTTCTCAGAGTTTCATATTTTTCTCGGAATACATATACCTAATTCCGATTTCAGCTTAATCAAGTACAATATGTATGTACGGGGTTTTCCACCGAAAATGATCACCCCGATAACTTTTTAATTTGTAATTTTAGAGAAAAAAGTTTCAAGTAAAAGTTGTAGGACATGTTAAGGGTTTAAAAATCCCATTTTGACAATTGAACATCGTATTTGCGATCTACCGATACAAGTTATGTTTTTTGTAAATGGAACACCCTGTATTTTTTTATATTTTCGGATTCTATACGTTTTTCTGATTTGAACCATATAAATATGTCATATGTTTGCTCCGGTAGATATTAAAATATTAATTTTTTGGGAAAGCAAAACTAGCCTTCTACTGTCTTCATATACAGGGTGACCATGAAAAAAGTGCAATGCATAATGCCACAAGGTAGAGGAGCGTAAAATAATGAAAAAAGTTCGTATACACTTAGGTCCTAATTCCTTTCGTTTTCGGGATAGAGCGTGTTAAAAATTTTTTAAAAATATTATTTTTTTTCTTATTTCTCAATTTCTTTTCGTTTTTTTCAACGTTTTTTCACAATGAAAAATTTACTTTCGATTTAATTTAATAAAATATCCATGTTCTCTTAAATAACTAATGAAACAATGGAAACCAAATTGATTGACGACATCTCTGAAATATCCCGGGATTATTACGAAACCGATCAGCAATAACTCTGTTCCATAAATGCTCTTCATTGTTTATTTCTTCGGAATATACTTCATTTTTCATAAACCCCCAAAATGAAAAATCGAGGGGAAAATTTTTCATTGTGAAAAAACGTTGAAAAAAAAACGAAAAGAAATTGAGAAATAAGAAATAAATAATATTTAAAAAATTTTTTTAACACGATCTATCTTGAAAACGAAAGGAATTAGGAAACAATTTTATTTTCTAACGTTTCGGTTTTTATTAACAATCATCAGAGAAAATTTATTTTTCATTTGTTTATTTGAAATATTTAACAAATACTATTACATTTTTTATTGTTGGTACGCTGCTTCGAGTGTTAAAGGCAAGTGTTAAATATTTCAAACAAACAAATGAAAAATAAATTTTCTCTGATGATGGTTAATAAAAACCGAAACGTTAGAAAATAAAATTGTTTATAATTGTGACCGATATTCCCAAGAAAATCTAACTAGTATTTAAATTCAACGGTCAGGAAAAAATAAAAATTTATACGTTATATTTTTATAATACTGGCATATATTTGCAAGATTTATTATTATTTGCGTTAGTTTATGCCAAAAATATCAAACTATAGAAATACAGCTTAATAGTGATATATTATATTCCTTTAAAATTTAAATACCCAAGTGCCTCGGTCTTTCTGTAAAATGGTAACAAACACTTGACAACAATAAAAATGTTTTGTCTGTGAGAAACATGTGCAAGAAGTTTAACCATTGTAACCATTGACCTTTACTTTATTTCAGCCTCTTATTCTTAAAAAATAAATAGACCAAATGTTCAGAGAAAAATCACAATGTGTAAGTAAAAAATGTTGATTAGGGGTTTAGAATTTGTTTGGCAATCAACACGTGATAGTTTATTAAACTAACAGTCTGTGTTGTTCTCTCTTTAGGGTAAGATATACCGAGTAAATAAATCTTTTGGACCTCAGTGATTGATATTAGTGGGTGCGTTAGAGTGCGTTATTATCTCGGTTTTTATACAATCATGTCCCTTAGAACGAGAAAAATTATGTGTTTAGCCAAACAAAATAAAATAAGTGTGTCGGAGCTCACATCTCCGAGAAATTATTTTCCAAACAATGTTTCTTCGGATAATAAACATCAGGTAGGTAAATATTTTTGTATTTTCGTATTCTATTAAGTATACTCATATTAATTCATTAATTTTTTATACATTCTAATTATTTAACATTTTATGTATAGAGCATTTCAATCAAAGAGTTTCTGAACAAAAGTCACACTAATATCTTCAACACTTACTTGAGTAACCCTTTCATGAAGAATTTCACAGTAGTCGGGCAAGGAAATTTGGAACCTCGAAAAAATTCCAAATTTTCTGAAAGTTTCAGGAAATTGTCTTTATTAGTAATATATTGCTATATTAAAAGTCTCAAAAAATCCACTTTGAGCGTTAGCCACCATATTGAAATAATGGTGACCAAACATAGCAATAGAAAATATTTATTATCTTACTTGTTTTTTAACTAATTTTAAGAATTCAAAAAAGAAAATATCCATACCTATAGGTACTATCAGATGACGACATTTTTATTACATTTTTGAAAGACCCTTTAACATGCCTTATATTGAACTATAATTAGACATTAGCTCTTTCTAAGAGAATTTTCTCAAACTAGAAAATTAAGAAAAATATTGAAAAACATCTTGAATAAAATTTCTGAATAATACAGTTTTTTTCAGATTTGTGATTATTGAAAAATTAAGGGAGTTATGAATTTTCAAAGATAAGCGCGTGCGCGTAAAGTATATAAAATGTACCTCTTACAAAAACGCAATTTTCTTTAAAATCGAATTTATTCTCAGTTCCAAACCTAAAAGATTTCTGATCCAACTCAGGTACGGCTGATCATTTATATCTTTACACCCCCCCTTAACTTTGTTATTTTTGGAAATACAAAAACAGTGTAAAGACAGAGGTTTTAGTTGTTTTTACGTAGATTTTAAATATGATATCAGAGAAACAATTCAGTAAGGCCAAAAAAAGTTATAATACAAACTTGTGCTTTTTGTTTGATAACATGCTGTATGTATTTGCGGAATACGGAAGAGCATGAAAATAGCTTCTCAAAAATATATAACACTGTTTTATCTTTTGCGGTTTTTGAACTATTTACATACATACAGCGTGTTACTATAAAAAAAATACAAGTTTGTATTATAAGTGTTTTTAGCAATTGTTTTTCTGATATCGTATTTAAAATCTACGCAAAAATAACTAAAACTTCTGTCTTTACACTTTTTTCTTTTTCCAAAACTAACAAAGTTAAGGGGGGTGTAAAAATAAAAATGAACACCCTGTACCTCAGATGTAGCAGCACTATACTGCTGCACTGTAGTTTGATGTATGTGTGTATTATTTCCTACATTTTGTATGTAGCACCATGAGATGAGTATTTAAACGCTTCTTAACAGTAAAATATACACCAACGGTCTTCCATTTTTTAAACACGCAGGTCCGATTAATATTAGATGTAAAAAATTTGAAGGAATTTCCAGAAACCTAAACAAATAATCAGAAAGAAATCCAAAACTAGAACACTCTATCAAATAATATTAACCAAGAAATAGATATTATTAATATTAGATGTAAAAAGAATAAAAGGCATCTCTAGGGAAAAAAAATAATAAGAATGGAAACTAAATAACACTAGATCAAATTTCAACCAAGAAGTTTCCCCTAAAAAGAAAAATTTTGTTAATTATTATTTTACTAACACTATATTATAATAATATAATAATATAGAGTATGTCGCCGTTTTACAAGAGGGAAAATTTAATTATTTTTGGTATTACGAAACATTTGATTCTTAAAACACAGAGTCAAGTATTAGTGGAGTAAATAGAAGTTTTCACTTCGGAAAAATTCCGGGAAGCGGCCATTTGAAGGTCAATTTTGTTTCTTTTAATATAAATCCCTATTTTTTTACAGATTCATATTTAGCGCTAAAAAATAAACAGCTTTTGTTACTACCATTTTTCTAATTCAACTCATTGTTTGTGAGTAATTAAGCAATGAAAATAGAGGTTTACATTAAAAAAAAACGAAGTTGACCTTCACCATATTTAAAAAACTTATAGCCATTAGATCCCGCTTTGAAATGATGGAACTCATGTCTGAAACACTTTTTTCTAATTTGCGATTGTCAACTTAAACGCCCCATCCAGTATAAACTTACACTTTTTACGAAATATTGAAACTAATAAGTATTTTTCGGTAAATCGACTCGATATTAATGTTTCTAAAATTTTTATCCTGTTTAAAATATCGAAAACATATTCAAAATATTCACGTGGTACAGGGCCATGAGTCAAATTATAATGCCTGAATAACAGAAAGAGATAGCATCATCTTCCCCGCACGCTCTGGGTCTGGGTCTAATTTAAAAATTAATTTATATCGTTCAATATAATTTGAATATGTATTGTGTTTAATAAAAATCTTTTATTTTGTGTAAACCATTTTTACTTTTTGTATCGAGATACGTATATTATTTTTTTGAGACCAATACCATATTGAATAAGTTGATCTGAGCGCAATTTGTTTAAAATTTATCTAGTTACGTAATTATTAATATATAGATATATATTCTAGGTTTTTTCTTGACCGTTGATATTAATACAAGTATTATTTTTCTTGGGTATATCGGTCATATATATAAACAAATTTATTTATTATTTTTTTTCTAACGTTTCGGTTTATTTATAACCATCATCAGAGAATTATTATTTTGTGTTTGCTTGATCTTAATTTAAACTACATTTTTTAATGTGATGTATTGAGTGTCTTAAAGTGCCTTTAAGACACTCAATACATCACATTAAAAAATGTAGTTTAAATTAAGATCAAGTAAACACAAAATAATAATTCTCTGATGATGGTTATAAATAAACCGAAACGTTAGAAAAAAAAAAAAATAAATAAATTTGTTTATATATATGACCGATATACCCAAGAAAAATAATACTTGTAGTAATTATTAATGAAATTTTTATCGAAAAGTAGGCCATATTGGATCAGCCATTTTGACTAACCTTTTTTTGACATCATAATCTGTTTTAGCGACCTCGAAAACCCCTAATATGTCAATTAGAATTAAATTGCCTTAAACTTACTCAACTTATAATAATTTTGATTAAAAAGAAAAGTTTTTTTGTTTAAATAATTAATAAACAATTTCCTCACAATTATATGTTTATAACTTTTTATTTTAAGCTATGTAAAAGTGATATCAAAAGGTTTTAGGAAAATCGAAGCTTCCCGTAATTATTCCGAAACAATGCATATTTTCAACCTCTATTGACTCCACTATATGCTGATTTTTAGCTTTATACAAAAATGTCAAAGAAATAAAAGATTCTGATTGTTTTAAAACTACCAAATACGTGATAAAAACGTCGACGGATATTTTTTTATTTTCACTTAAAAATGGTGATCCGACCATAGCTTAGTGGGAATATAAAAATTTTATACTTTTAATATTCAATTATTGTTAACATGATCAATAACTTGACATTTTGACGGTTCGGACACTGAAATTATAATAATTACCCTATATGGATCACCATTTTTAAGTGATAATTAAAAAAACTGTCCGTCGACGTTTCCATCACGGATTTCGTGGATTTAAAACAATTAAAATACTGTATTCCTTTGACATTTTTGCATAAAACTAAACATCAGGGTACTTTATTCTTGTATTATTTTCACATTATTGCTTGTTAATAACATAACATTTCATGTACAGGGTACATGAAATGTTATTTTTATCAGTGGCATTCTTATTTAACTGAAGGAAAACTTTTTATGAAGAAACAAATTTTTATTTTTTGAATATTTGCTGCGTACATAGTTAAGTGCTGACAAGTATATTTCTTAATATCAAAATTAAAGAAGTTTTCCCTCTTGTAAACTCAATCCGGGGACATACTGTATATTCAATGTAAAATATTAGTAGAACTAATAATCCAAATATAAATAAAACAATCTCGAATCAAATTCGGAAATTTGTCAACGTAAACACGAACACGTTAAGCAAACACTCTGACCTAGCCGTAAACTGCATAGGTATAAAGTAAAACTCGCGCGCTGTTTATCTTTAAAAATTCATGACTCCGTTAATTTTTGAACAATCACAAATCTGAAAAAACTGCATTATTTAGAATTGTTTTCTCTACAAATTTAATTTGAGACATTTTTCAAAATTATTTTTAATTTTCAAGCAAATTGAGGGAAATCGCTTAGGAAGAACTAATGTCTAAATATTTTTCAATATAAAATACGTTAACGGTTCGTTTTAAAAATGAATAAAAATGTCGTCATATGCTATGGTATTATGTGGTTATTTTCTTTCTCGAATTTTCAAAATTTATTGAAAAACAAGTGAGATAATAAATATTTTCTATTGCTATGCTTGATTACCATTTTTACAATATGGCGGCTAACGCACAAGGTGGATTTAATATAATAAATAATAATATATAATAATAATAATAATATAATATAGAACATTTCCTGAAAAAACTGCATTATTTAGAATTGTTTTTTCTACAAATTTAATTTGAGACATTTTTCAAAATTATTTTTAATTTTCAAGCAAATTGAGGGAAATCGCTTAAGAAGAACTAATGTCTAAATATTTTTCAATATAAAATACGTTAACGGTTCGTTTTAAAAATGAATAAAAATGTCGTCATATGCTATGGTATTATGTGGTTATTTTCTTTCTCGAATTTTCAAAATTTATTAAAAAACAAGTGAGATAATAAATATTTTCTATTGCTATGCTTGATTACCATTTTTACAATATGGCGGCTAACGCACAAGGTGGATTTAATATAATAAATAATAATATATAATAATAATAATAATATAATATAGAACATTTCCTGAAAATTTCAGAAAATTCGGAATTTTTTCTAGGTTCTTATGGGCTATGCTTATTTCGTTACCCGACTACAGTCAACATCGGTCAGTACGCTTCTGTTTAAGCAATTTTAGTTGAAATTGTTTAAAAAGGTGTTAACTAATGTTGTCTAAAAGTTATTTGTGGCATCGTTTAATTTTCTTTCTCTTCTTATTTGGTACTTATTACCATATTCTTGAATACTTTGAATTCCCGGATAACCTGAATTTTTTTTAAAGTAACGTGAAAATATTGCGTAATTTCACGATTTATACATATAAAAAAGAATCTTAGCACTTAGGAAGAAAACAGTTGAGTTTTCGAAACGTCTGCGAAATATCATTATTTTATCTTTATTTTATTTATATTCTGCTACTGTAAACCAACATTTAACTGTTCCTTTGACGTAAAGTCAGAGGCGTAAGGCGTAAGTAAAGGTTATTTAAAAAAAAAGCCAGATATTTTCTAGATTATCAAGGACTTCAAAATATTCAAGAATGTGGTAATAAATTCCAAATAAGGAAAGAAAGAAACAGGTGTTAATTAATCAAGCTATAATATTATCTTTTAGGAATCAGGAACCAAACCAAATCTGGCCATTGCGTATGAAGATGCCTCAAAAAATGTAAACATTATATCGAATGTAGTCATTATTCCATCAGCTACAGTACCTAAAGAAGAAAAAAATGCAATTGAAAATGCAACAGAAATTAGAAAAAATTACGGCGAAGCTAGTATATTGTTTAACTTTGATAATGGAACAAATTCATCGCAGGTCGTTTCAGAGACAAGTCATGGTAGCTGCAATACTAGTAAAAAAGATCCCTACAATTTTCCTTCAGACACTGAAGACGAGGTAAATATATATTCTTATTCAGGAAATGCAATGGGTTTAATTATTTAAATAATAGTGGAAATACTTTTTAAAAACTTTTATTTTTTTTAGGATTCAGAACCCAAACCGGATATTTTCATTCCAGTGTTTTTACCCACAGGTCTTCGGGAAATTTCGGCTTATCAAATAAAAGGAGAGGCTACAATCGAAACTGATCAACAGGAACAATCAAAAGAATTTGCCGAAACTAGGTCACCGGAGATAATTGCAGGAACAAGTTATGAAAGCAGCAATGATGATAGTATTAATGACCCTAACTATTTTCCTTCGGAAACCGAAGACGAGGTAAATATGTGCTTATTCAAAAAAAGCAATATTTTTGAAAAATATTTATTTTTTTAGGATTCTGAAACTAAATCGGATATAAGTAATGATAATAGGAGCAGCAATCCTAACTATTTTCCTTTGGAGGCGGAAGACAAGGTAAATAAGATATTTTTGATGAAGGAGTGGGATTAAGTAATTTATTGCTAATAGTGCGGCAGCATAGGATATTTCACCATATTGTGCACTTTTTGATAAAAGCACCAAATATGGCACAGAGGTAGACCGATGTAATATGAACAATTTTGGATGTGGAGCCATCGGCCAACTGCCCCCTGGCGGCCATTTTCCAAAGTGGCTGCCAGTGGACACATGAAAGACAACAGAAGTTAGATTTGCTGCTGAAGGTATTAGTGAATGTTTATTGAATGTTTTGAATGAGAGATAGTTTGTAGGTTATATACAGGGTGAGTCAATAGTGCGTATTTCTTCTATATCTCCTGTCTCCTTAGAGATAGAGACATGGTTCAAAATTTTAATTAAATTGTGAGAAAAAGTACATTTTTTTTTAATTATTATCAATTATACAGGGCGATCCGTTAAAGTGGTAGATGAAAGAATATACAGTGTGTCTCACTTTTCACCACAACGCCCCAATATCTAGGCCATTTGTTGATCGATTTAGATCAAATTTGGTATACTTCTTTTCTTTCAGATTGTGTTTAAAAAGTTATTAATAAAAAATTTTTTCAAAATTAAATACGCCTACTATGATCAAAAGAAATTGGCAAAAATTAGGAATTTATATTAGCGATTGAGATAGGGTTTTTGTTTTTACAGATTCTTGTTCAGCATGACCTAAAACGCCTGTATACCAAATTTCGTTAAAAAATATTCATTCCTTCACAAAAAAAAAAAAGTAATAAAAACCTAAGATTTCAATAATAATCACCCTACTATTCCAGTTATTTATTGTCGGATATTTACATAACTTGGTAGTTGGGTGATATAATGACGCTAATTAAGCATTAGGACACTTTTTTTTAGAAAATATCAAATAACTCAACTTTTATTAATAAATAACTGGAATAGTAGGGTGGTTATTTTTGAAATCTTAGATTTTTATTACTTTTTTTTTGTGTATACAGGCGTTTTAGGTCATGCTGAACAAGAATCTGTAAAAACAAGAATCTGTAAAAACAAAAACCCTATCTCAATCGCTAATATAAATTCATAATTTTTGCCAATATCTTTTGATCATAGTAGGCGTATTTAATTTTGAAAACATTTTTTATTAATAACTTTTTAAACACAATCTGAAAGAAAAGAAGTATACCAAATTTGATCTAAATCGATCAACAAATGGCCTAGATATTGGGGTGTAGTGGTGAAAAGTGAGACACACTGTATATTTTTTAAATGGAATGACCCAATTTTTTTTATTATATTTGAATACCACTATGATGGCCTATTCAGCTCTAAAATATTTTTAAAATTTGTTGGATGGTTAATGAAATAAAAAATATTTTTATGGAAAACTGACGTTTGTAGGTATCAATTTGAAAATTGATTTTGGACTTATTTTTGGAGAGTAATTTTTTTCTTTGACATGGTGGTAGTGTATGCCATACTTTAACTATTAGCTGAGGTAGAAAAATTGTGTAATATTTCCTTTGAAATTATTTCATAGAAACAAAGACATTTAACGTCATTTAATTTTAGATATTTTCAATATTGTTGCAAACCTCCTAGTTTTCACTAAAAAATGAATTTTACGAAGCAGGAATTAATTGGTATGATGTATACCCTTGGTGAAAGTGACAGAAATTGTTTTTTGGCCACCAGAATTTACGCTCAAAAGTATCCTCACAGAACCCATCCACAAGAAGCATCTTCCAAAAGTTAAAAAAAACGGATTTGAAGAAACAGGTGAGATATCCTATAAAAAAGTCGTTATCTTCATTTGTAGTACTTTTTCTACGATGGACTTTTTTATAAGAAATGTCACCTATTTCTTCAAATCTGTTTTTAAACTTTTGGAAGATGCTTCTTGTGGATGGGTTCTGTGAGAATACTTTTGAGCGTAAGTTCTGGAGGCCAAAAAACAATTTCTGTCATTAATTCATGTTTCGTAAAATTCATTTTTTAGTGAAAACTAAAGAAAATTGAAAGTAACTGAAATTAAATGTCTTCGTTTCTATGAAATAATTTCAAAGGTAGGTACGTTGACTTTTCTGAATAAAACATACCTATTTACACCTAAACAACTACATCTAGAAAATTATTCATTTTAGGTATAGGACATATCATATCAAAATTGCAGAGAAATTAAAATTACACAATTTTTTACAAAAATATATAGGCGTTCCATTTGAAAGAGTAGAATTTTGGTAGTTTGAATATTTATAAGTTAGCAGTGCGCTTATGAACACCTTGTATGAAAGAAATATTTTTTACATCAGCTAATAGTTAATGGCATACACTACTACCATGTCAAAGAAAAAAAATTACTCTCCAAAAATAAGTCCAAAACCAATTTTCAAAATGATACCTGCAAACATCAACTTTCCGTAAAAATATTTTTTATTTCATTAACCATCCAACAAATTTTAAAAATATTTTACCGCTGAATAGGCCATCATAGTGGTATTCAAACATAATAAAAAAATTGGCTAATTCCATTTTAAAAAATATATGTATATTCTTTCATCTACCACTTTACGGATCGCCCTGTATAATTGATAATAATTTAAAAAAATGTACTTTTTCTCACAATTTAATTAAAATTTTGAACCATGCCTCTATCTCTAACGAGACAGGGGATACAAAAGAAATACGCACTATTGACTCACCCTGTACAGGGTGTCCCAAATTGCTTGATTTTGGCTGGTTTTCCTATTTCTAGACCAGGTAGAGAAAAACTGACATATGAGTCTAGAGGTCGATATTTGTAAAACGCCGATTGGTGAAAACCACATTTCGATATCTCTAGCCGTTTCCAAGATATCGGCAAAAATTGACATTTTACAGATTCCGAAAAACTGTCAACTTTTTTATTTGTGGATATTTTTCAAACAGTAAAAACTTTCTACAGGCACTTTTTGACGTAGAATAAGGTGCATTTGTCAAAAAAAATATATCGCTTTTCGATTGTTTGATATCAAAGCTAACTTTGTGGAAACCATAGTTGGATTTGACTTTAGAAAATAGGAAAAAAATATAAGCTTTCTAAAAATATATATGCCAAGATATGTCTAGTCATCCTTGCTGCCAATATAACACATTTCTCTTTAAAAATTACATTTTTTAACATTAAAAAAAGTTTTTCGGAATCTGTAAAATGTCAATTTTTGCCGATATCTCGGAAACGGCTAGAGATATCGAAATGTGGTTTTCACCAATCGACGTTTCACAAAAATCGAGCTCTAGACTCATATGTCAGTTTTTCTCTACCTGGTCTGGAAATAGGAAAACCAGCCAAAATCAAGCAATTTGGGACACCCTGTATATAACTTACGAACTATCTCTCATTCAAAACATTCAATAAACATTCACTAAAACCTTCAGCAGCAAATTTTATCTAACTTCTGTTGTCTTTCGGGTGTCCACTGGCAGCCATTTTGGAAAATGGCCGCCACGACCGCCAGGGGGCAGTTGGCCGATGGCTCCACATCCAAAATTGTTCATATTACATCGGTCTACCTCTGTGCCAAATTTGGTGCTTTTATCAAAAAGTGCACAATAGGTTAGCTAATCCGCTGTACTATAATTAGAATAATACTTCAAAATGTTCTTTTTCAGCATTCAGAACCGAAATCAAATATTGACGTTCCCATAATTTCGCAAAATTTTGATACTCAAATGGAAGTTGCGGTTGATCAACAGAATAATTTAGAAAAACTAGTTGAAAGCGAGGTGAGATTTTTGAAATTAAAATGTGTTTCGTTTTAAGTTTAAAGTCCGATTCATCTTCAGTCTTCGTTATAAATTTCACTTTTTTAAATATTATTTTTTATTCATGACTATAAAGCTTTTGGTCTTGTTTTATTTAACTACTTAAATAAAAAACTCCGTGACCGATTTTTTTCAAAACCATTGATGTAACATATTGTTTTATGTTACTCGATATAACGGCAACAGAATACTATTTTTTTTTCAAATTTATTTTTATTACAGGTGCACGTTGAACAGATAAAAAGAAAAAATTATAAAGATAAGAAGGATTTCTGTTTATTTTGCGATAAAGATGTATTCCACTTTGCTAGGCATTTATTTACTTGGCATTCAGCTGAACTTGATACCCAACGAATTTTGTCATTCCCTTCAAATTCACGGCAAAGAAGAGAAGCTTTATCTTTTTTAAGAAAGCAAGGAAACTTTGTTCAAAACAGAACCAACACCCAACTCCGACCAGTCAAAAGAGTTCCTAGTACTAGTACTAGCGGAAAATCGACGGACGATTATCTTCCTTGTGCACATTGCCTTGGATTTTATAAAAAACGGTTTCTGTTTAGGCATACAAAGCGTTGCCCTAAAAATTCCGATTCAGGCAAAAATAAGCGACAAACCTCACAAAGTGATGGTCATACCACACTGTTGTTGGGTAGTTTAATAAAGCACGATACGCTACTGAAAAAAGTACTGTGGCCGCGGATGAGAGCTGATGAAATTAACATTATTGTTAAAAAAGATTTCCTTATATGCAACTATGGGTACTCTTACTTAAAAGGTCGGAGGAGCAAGGGAAATTTAGACGTAGTAAGGCAAGATATGAGACGGTTAGCGAAGCTGCTGCGATTGGCCCGAATGAAAAATGAATCAATTAAGGACCTAATTGATTTACTCCGTCCACGTCATTTCAAGCTCATCATTGATCAAGTTAATGAAATAGCTTGTTATAATCATGAGACAGATACATATCATTCTCCAACTTTGGCCATGAACTTTGGAACACTTTTAAAAAAATGCTGTGACCTAGCTTTTATTCATCTGGTACAAATTCCGAATACCAACGAACAAAGAAAAGAAGCAAATATTTTGAAAACCCTTATAGAATCACAGTGGTCTAACGAAATATCGGCACAAGCTGCATCGAATTTAAATGAGAAGACATGGAATAAAAATGAACTGGTACCCCTTACTGCAGATTTGAAAAAATTAAATGACTTTTTAGAAAAAATGGCCCAAGAAAGTTATGATAAGTTGCAAGAAAACATAAACGACCAATCAGCGTACAACAGCTTAAAAGAAGTACTTTATTGTCAAATAATTCTGTTGAACAGGAGGAGACCGGCGGAAGTTGCACAAGTCAAAATTCAAACGTACAACTCTATTGATTTAGATGTAAATAAACAGGGGGAATTTCAAAGCTGCCTAACAGAAACTGAAAAAATACTTTTAAAATCATACAGTCGTTTTGTAATTAGAGGCAAAAGAGGCCGAGGTGTACCTGTCTTGCTCTCCCCTGATATGAGGAAGAATTTTGATTTTTTAATTGGAATTCGAGACAAGTTTACTACAAATAACGATTATGTTTTTCACACTGCTGGGACAAATTTTCTTGATGGCACGAAGACTTTACAGAAATACGTAAAAAAATGTGGTATACAAAACGTTCAAAGTATTACTGCAACAAATTTAAGGAAACACCTTGCCACTGTAACACAGTTACTTAATTTTTCAAAAAAAGATTTAGAACAGTTATCTAATTTTATGGGGCACACTTTGAATACTCATTGTAATTTTTATAGATTGCCGGATAGCTTGTACCAAACGGCAAAAGTATCCAAACTTCTACTTCTAATGTCGCATGGGGGAGCAGAGCAATTTAAGGGGATGCACCTTGATGACATTAATATCGACTTAGATTTGATAAACGACAAAACGACGATGGAACAGCTTGCCCAAGAGTATGATGAATCTGAGAGCCAAAATCCGACGGAAAATGAGCCAGTTCAAATTGAAGAGAACCGTTTAAATAAAGAACATAAAATAAATAAAAGGGTTGTACAAAAACAAAAAATCTCTTGGAGTAGCAATGAGAAAAAGATCATTGCATCGTATTTTGCAGAGAACATTAAAAACAAACGGGCTCCTAAGAGGCATGAAGTTGATAAACTTGTCGAGACTTATCCCGATATTTTTGGAGGTAAACCATGGACGTCAATTAAGGCTGTTGTATACAACATTTATACTGGAAAATTAAAAATTGTGCGTTAATTTCATGTATGCCTTAATATTTTTGTATTTAAATATTCTCTTCACTTCTCTATCACTTAAATTTTGTGTTTGCTATCTTATGTTATTACTATTTTCTATTTTAGTGGAATAAGTATTGTTTTTTGTAATTTTAGCAAAGTAAGTAGGTCGCTGTCACATATTCCATATACAGTATGTCCACAGTTAGAGTGTATAAGATGGTAAACTTTTATTTCTCATTTTACGTGGAAAACTGATTCTTCATATAAAGTTTTGATTTTGTTAAAAAATATGATTGCCATGGAGTAAGTTAACATATCATGTAGGTACAGGGTGTTCAGAAAATAAAAAATCTGAAAATTATTTAAGAGTAAACTATGTTCAATTATAACGGTATGAAAAGTTGCTTAGAATTAAAATTTGTCAGAATTCCAATTTGTGGATAAATATGCCTAATTCGACTTTTTAAAAAATTTTACGGAAGTATCAAGTGGCATAAAAATTAAAAACTGTATAACTGAGGAGTTGGCTTGTGGTTGACAGTGACATTTATTTATCCTCGATTTGTCATTTTACTGACCATCATTTTCTACTTCATTATTAATACTAATATATAATAACTATTGTGAAAAGTCGAATTAGGCAGATTTATCCACAAATTGGAATTTGGAATTTTCATATCGTTAAAATTAAAAGTGGTTTACTCTTACATTATTTTCAGATTTTTTTATTACTGAACCGTGTACATGATATATTAACTTACATGGCAATCATAATTTTAACAAAAGCAAAACTATTTATGAAGAATAAGTTTTCCGTGTAAAATGAGAAATAAAAAAGTTTACCCTTTTATCCCTTCTAACTGTGGGGACAGATAATAAATATTAAATTTTTAATGCACATTTTTTTTCTTATCTTTTATATTCAGTAATTTAATAGATTTCTCCC
Organism: Rhagium mordax; assembly: GCA_963680705.1. Lineage (NCBI taxonomy): Eukaryota > Metazoa > Arthropoda > Insecta > Coleoptera > Cerambycidae > Rhagium > Rhagium mordax. Next base: position 1,240,910 of record OY796660.1, on the reverse strand, counting down.
TTGTTTACTAGATTTCTCAATTATTGTGGTATATATAAGATTATTGTCCTCGTTGAATAAATTTCATTGTTTATTGTTATTATTGACTATTTGTCTTCATAAATTTGTAGGTCAATAAAGCTTAAATCTATATATACATAAATATTTATTCTACCTGATATCCTCTAAAATCAACCCAATAAGAATACGTATTAATTTAGTTCATTAACTAATATTAACTATACCTACTTTCAATTTTTAATATTTCAAACACAGTAAAATTTAACATTACTAATAATAAATATTAATTTATTTTTTTAAGAAAAGCAAGCATTTTTAACAAAAAGTCATTGCAAGAGAAAAGAATACACAAAACTAGAGATTGTGGTTTTAAATATTGTGATAAAAAATTTTATAATAAAATTCCAAGGTGGGTAGTGTACAATAAAAATTGCCAAAGGTGAAGTATAAACAGTTAATAAAACAGTTTTTAAATTTTAATATTAAGAGTTAATATAATATTAAGAATTCTAAATTAATGGATAATGTAAGTTAAATATACAGTGTGATCCATTTGAAATAGGAGCACCTCTGGAAGATCCATGTTTTTCAACCGATTCGCATTTTTTTTTATACATAGAGCATTCTACTTCGGCACAAATTTTCATAAATTAATTTTCATTTTTAAGGCATTCTCTGATTATTTTTCGATGTCGAAAATCTTCACCACTGGATTATCAAAATTTCATTGAAATATTATTTAATAATAAAAAAGTTATAAGAAAATGAATTTTCAAAAACGTACAACGAATTAGTCCGAAAAATGACTCCCAATAACGTATGGTTACCATGACAACCAAAAATTTTCAAATAATTGTTAATTCTAAAAGCCACTAAATAAGAGAGAAAAACAATTCATTTATTTAAGTACCATAAAACATTTTTAAAAACCAAACAAAATGAAACGAAACAGTAAACTAAACAATTTAACGAATTAAGTAACTCAGGTACAGGGTTTTCCCTTATAATTAGCCACCCCCCCTACAGAATTTATTTGATGGAATACAGAAAAATTTTATATACAAAACTTGCAGTATTTTTTCTAAATTTTAATAATCTGTCACTAAAACAAACAAGTGACAATCGCAAAATAGCAAAACTCTATAAACTTAGGGGTTTTGATGGAACACCCTATATATTATATTTTCGAAATCCTTATAATTTCCTGACTACAAAAATTGTACTACAGTGCCAAAAAGTCTGCACCATATGGGAAATTATTTTGTTGTTGACTTTCAGAAAAATTTTATACTTGATAAAAGTTTGTGCATGGTCTCAAACGAGTAAGTGTCTACTAAAGTTTGTGTTAGTCCGGACGCTTAGGTCGGAAAATCAAATTATTTAAATTTTCAAGAATAAACTACTCTTAATTTTAAAGATATCGAAAAATGTTATTTGAAAAAGTTGTTTATAATGCAAAGTTACATCTAAATGTTAAATTTAGTTGCTTAATTCGAAAAATGAAATTTTCCACCGTTTTAACGCATAAATTATGAACTATATTTTTAAACATTTTTCTTTTCCCAGAAATACTGTCAAAATAATAATTTTAACTTAAGCCATGTATTACAGTACACTTTGATGAACTCTTAGCCATACTTTTTTGGCCAAATAAATATTTTGTAAAAAAAATGCTGCATTTCTTGGTGCAAAGTTGTTCTAGTTTGTTCCAGTATTGATTTTTTTGAACAGAACTTTTCGAAAAAACTTCATTCAACTCTCAAAAATCAAAAACATTTCCCTAAAATAAATACAGGTCAAAGAAATTTCCATATACCAAAAAAATGGCAAATTCTGCAAATAAATATTTTTTAATTAATACACTGATAAATATTTTTGATTTTTTAACATTGTCACAGTTGAATAAAGTTTTTCGAAAAGATCTGTCCAAAAATTTTCAAAAATCTCAATACTGGAACAAACTAGAACAACTTTGCACCAAGAAATGCAGCATTTTTACAAAAATGTATTTGGCCAAAAAAGTTTGGCTAAGAGTTCATCAAAGTAGACTGTAATACATACCGGTCATAGAACTGTATCGGCCAACTAGTATAACACAGAAATCACCGGGAGGACATGATTGTAAAAAACTGGGATTTTAAAATAATTTCCTTTTTATGTGTAGGTACAGGGTGATTCTTTTGTCAGGTGAAATGCGTTTTTCTCGTAAACGGCTAAAGGAAACTATTTTCTGTAAAAAGTATTATATTCTTACCGACTGTTACTAACAACTAGGATATAAATATAACATAAATGTGCAGGGCGCTAGGCGTCGCGACGCTACAAATTTTTTTTCCAGCAACATACCACTTTTATTACACCATTGAAAGGGTCTTTTGATTTCGAGTTTTTTTTCTATATTCTATTTTTCTCGATATTTATTCGTTAAAAAGTTACGATATAATATTTGCTCCCTGAAACGGGTTTTTCGCTCTCTTTAAGAGGCTGTAGCTCCCTTAGGAAGCATATTTGGACATATGTTTGTATGAACTTTTATTCTTATTTTTACATGTAGAATTAGCTCCAGAACTTCTGGACAATAATTTAGAAACACCCTGTATGGGTGATATACCTATTATTATGGATGATATATCCATGTTATTAAATTGCTATCAAGAAATTCTGGAGCTAATTCTACATGCGAAAATAAGAATAAAAGTTCATACAAACATATGTCCAAATGTGCTTCCTAAGGGAGCTATAGCCCATTAAAGAGAGCGAAAAACCCGTTTCAGGGGGCAAATATTACGTCATAACTTTTTAACGAATAAATATCGAGAAAAAACACTCGAAATCAAAAGACCCTTCCAATGGTGTAATAAAAGTGGTATGTTGCTGGAAAAAAAAATTTTGTAACGTCGCGACGCCTAGCGCCCAGCACATTTGTGTTATATTTCTATCCTAGTTTTTAGTAACAGTCGGTAAGAATATAATACTTTTTACAAAAAATAGTTTCCATTAACCGTTTACGATAAAAACGCATTTCCCCTGATAAAAGAATCACCCTGTACTCTTATGTCGTGAAAAAAGAAATATAAACGTTTTTGTAATTCATTCTTCTTAGAAACAATGTTTAAAAAAATGACTCAGCGGTCGAAAGTGCAATAAAAGTTGTGACAAACATGGTCAAAAATGGGGTGAATTACTCAAATCTCTTAAATGAAGAATTACCATCCATAATAACTTCATGACTCATGAGTGCAAATACGTTAATATTATGAATACAGTGTTGCTAAATTTAATGGTTCAGCTTTATACGAAATATAATTGAACTTGTATACAGAATTCAAAGCAGCGCCACACAGACATGCGGGCAAAGCTCGAACCCAAAAACATATCTTTCTATCAAACCTGAACCATTGTATGATAAACAATACTGTTTTCCCGCGCTTTTTTCCCTCGCATTTTTTTCATCAAAGTAAATGGCATATAAAATAGTTAGTCCTAACTTTCCAAAGAAATGTACAATCTATAAATAAATCAACTCGATAATTTTTTATTAGGCAAAACGAACCTGAACCACATATATGGTTCAGGTCGGTCAGGGTGGTTCAGGATTGTGCATAAAAATTTGTATTTCTGGCTCAGGTTAGTACTATTACTGAGTATATATATATATATATATATATATATATATATATATATGTTGTATCTTATCTTTTACTGTTTTTTATTTATTGCAAATTTCGTGAACAATATTATTTATACCACCAGCATCTGCATGCGTATCAATCAGGTTAGCCATGGATGAAAAGTTTGCTTTTTGAATTTATTCAATTATTCTGTAAGACATAAGTGTCAAATTAATTGTTTTTCATCCATGGCTAACTGATTGATACGCATGCAGATGCTGGTGGTATAAATAATACAGGGTGTTTCATTTTTAAATGTCGTCCTTTAAGGAGGTGATAGAGCATCGAAAAATAAGTCGACCTGACCAAAAAAAAAAAAATCCAGTGGCGTGGGAAATAGGGTGAGAAATAGGGGGCGTCACCCCAGTATCTACGCCACTGGTGATTTTTGACATGAGTTATTCTTATAGGATTGTAGGTATGTAGTTCAGTACTGCCTGTGCAAAATTTGGTTAAAATCGGTCGTATGGTCTAGAAGTTATGACAAAAAAACGATTTTTTTATTCCAACTTTGAAGGCCTGTAACTTCGTTACTATGCATTTTTGATATAGGTTTTTTGGGCGGGTCGACTTATTTTTCGATGCTCTATCACCTCCTTAAAGGACGACATTTAAAAATGAAACACCCTGTATTGTTCACGAAATTTGCAATAAATAAAAAACAGTAAAAGATAAGATACAACATATTTTTAATATATTTGAAATCACAAAAAAACACAGATCTGAAAAATATAAAAAAATATAGGGTGTTCCATTTAAAAATATGTAAGTTAGGTTTGTCCCGCTTTTATGGATCACCCTGTATATTCTTTGCAGGGGTTTTAAATTAGTTCATTTGATTCACTACAACTTTTATTTGAAACATTTTTTCCTAACTCGAAAAATAAAGAAAATATAAGGGTGGGCCTTTTCGTTGGATAACCCTGTACATGGAGAAACCTAAACATAATTGGTTTTTATTGAGAAAAATGCAAGATTAATTTAATATTCAAGTTTTAAAAAGTGAGATTTTTAGTCTATACAAACCATAGACTTAATAGTTGGTATACAAACGTTAATCGCCAGGATGGTTTCGTATGTGACGTCACTATTATAGTAAACTTTGGTTTCCTATCAGTTTGATAATCAATCGAAAATCGAATCAGGATGGTTCGCAATTTGATTTTATGCGGATTCTTTCAACTGAACCTATTCTATTATATTCAATATAATCCTCAATATTGCTTTTCAACTTAAATATACAAAAAAACAAATTTTCCCATTGATTTACAGATTTTTGGAACAAATTTTAACATACATACAACGTCTAATATACGAATACCTACTGACATTTTATGACAATAATTACCTCTCGTGTTTTTTTATTTCTATTACAAGATACAAGATATACAGGGTGACTATTCTCGAATGGGTATAGAAATTTGTCTGTCGCGCTTAATTACTGAGATACAGGGTGATAAACTACTTATGGCCAATATTTCTTTTGGCCGAAATTTCCTTACTATTTATCACAATTTGTTCAAATTAAATAAATAAATAAATTTTATACAATTTGTGTACTTGTCACAGTTGATATAATGCCGTTCTTAATATTTAAAAATTCCAGGACCGGATTTTTATTTTTAATTCAAGTTTTTTTATTTCTGTAGAGAAAATCACCCTGTATAAGTAATATTTTTTCAAATTATATGGAAAATTATAAAAGTCCATCATCAGTAAACACAAGCATGTAAACAGTTTTTTTGTCGCACCTTTATCTATTTTTTACAAGCGATTGAATTTGGCGAAATGGGGAAATGAAAGATAAAAAATTATAATGTTAGAACTTCCTTGGTATTTATCAGAATTTGTTTTTCCACAACTCATATTAAGGCTTCTTACCCCTAAAACTGCCAATCTACGAAAAAACTTGCCTGAGAGCTGAAAACTGGAATGTCAACAAATAAAAGAATAATTATTATTCAAGAAACCAAAACATTAGATAGGTATGATTTTAAAACTTCCATTTCCGCATGTTAACGATGCAGGTATTTCTACGCCTAGGTACACATACATGAGTAATCCGCTAAAACTGTACCTTTAAAATAAAACTAGCACACGTATACAAAAATAAGTAAATAAACGGGAATTGACATAAATTTAATGCCAACTTGCTTATAAATAATCAGGAATCGGAATTTCAATATTAATTATTGGATAGCGGTTCTGCTAACAAATTTATGTCTCTAACATTGCAACCGATAATTACACACTGGGTAATCTCGCCGGAGTACAATCGAGTTGATTAATTACATCAAAGCGTAAAAACGCACGTTTTGTGGCGAAGAGAAATGCTTTTATTTCTCCGCTTTACTGCTTTTTTTATTGTTCAACATTTACACTTTCTACTTACAAGACGGAGACATTTTTCCCAAACCGAATTATGGAGGGAGTTTGGACTACATTTAAATTTATTGTGGCGGAAAGTTATATTGCCTGGCGTTGACCGCGAATATTTCCAGTCAGGGTTGCGGAGCGGTCGCGATAAAATGCATTTACACAACCTGGTAGTGTTTACTTACTGTGCATGTGTAGTGGCTGATGTGACTACAAGAACTTATGACCTCGACGTGCCCGGCTCCAGCCCCATAAGGATAGCGGAGGGCGAATCTCTGTGGAGCTCAGAAGCGACCCCGAAGCCTCCCTCAAGCTTCGAGCACCGCTCCTTCACCACCGCCACGGCCACGACGAACTTAAACAGCCCCATTCACGAGGAGCAAGACGAGAACAGCGCGGAGTTCACCCATTCGGCTCTGCGCGACTTTTTGAACAGCTACGCCGACAAAGTTACCAAAGAAAAATCCGACCAATCAAAGGATGAGGCGCTGGGTAAAGCGAAGAAGAGCTGGAGCATGCTAAATTTGCGGCAGCACAACCACCCGTACGACGACAAAACCGGCTGGGTCACCATGGAGCCGCTGCCGTGGTCGGTGTCGAAAATTTCCAAGTGGCAGAGCAAACCCAAGCCCAAGCCCGCAGACAACGCGTGGGACGCCTACCCCTCCAACGAGAGGCCTTCGAGCGACGATTTGTACGAAAACGAAAGACCCTCATCCTGGCACCAACCCACCCCGCAAAGCAGCCATCACTACAACAGCAAACCAGAGAACAACGGAAACAAATTCCAAGTTTACTACGTGGAGGATAGACCAAGCGTGTTCCCCAAGCCGTCGGCGCTGTACGGACAGACGGTGCATGTGCACGCCACAACTAACCAGAGGAACCCTATCAAGGTAAATAATTACTATAATAAGCACGATGAGAACTGCGACCACGACGAAAACGTAGGGATAATCACCGATGGGAAGCCCTCGAATTTCCCTTCCAACCACTTTGACAGCAACAGGCGAAGCGGAACCGAGCTGCATCCTGAGCCTGAGCCACACCCTTACATGGGCGACGGAGAGTGGGTCTTGCTGTCCACGACCAAAGGGTACAAACACCCCAAGAGCAAGCAGAGGTCTTTGGACGTAAACCCGGAAGCCCTCGGCACCCACAGGTCTGTAAGACTAACGGTACTCCCACCTCTGAAGGGGTCCAAGGTGAACATGACAACTTCGCATGGAGGTTTGCTCCAAGTCGATTCCACCTTTGAAACCGTGGAGCAAGCCAGGAGGAAGTTAATCAAAGCTCAAAAGTTGAAGAAGCCGGTCAGGCTGACGAAGAGGAAGCCGCCGCCCAGGGAGATCACCGGCTCCACCATCGCCACCATCCCCAGGAACACCGGCTCCGACAGCAGCGCGGTTTTGGCCGCCATCGGCGCCGGCATGATCCCCGCCACTATGGCCATGCTGGTGCCGCTGGCTATGAACGGGAGGAGGAGGAAGAGGAGGGACACCCTGCTGGCGACAAGCCACCCATCAACCAGCGTGGAAATAACTCTGCCACGTTATTTATAAAACTATTTTATTTATTTATTTATTTAACTATTTATTTTAACAGCCTTATATGTTAATATATTAGATATGTGTTTTTGGCGTACGTAATTTGTCATCCCGAATTCCCACCCAAACGTCGCTATCTACGTACTCCCGCGGATACAAATTTTGAATTCCAAAATTGCTCTGGTAAATAATTAGTCACGATAAATCACTTACTTAGATTCGTGTAAGCTCGGGAGTACATAAATGATTTTGTCTGCTTAAATAAAAAAAAGCGTTGGTATACAAGTCAACAAATAGTTTGTTTGTGAGAGGCTTGGAGGCTGAACATTAAAAAATCGTCAAAATTTAAAATAATGATAATAATAGTAAAATTGTGTTGGGGCGCCATGTTGGAAAATCGCGACCATGTCATCGTGTTTCAAGATGGCAGCCGATGCCAAAGATTTTTCATTTGTTGATTAGTATGAATATTCTCACGTATGGCAATATGGCTCCCTATTAATATTTTTCAGAAAGTTTTTACGACATTAAATTATCAAGGGTGTTCCAGTTTTTTGTAGTAGGACTTTAACAGTCGATAGACATTTGAAAATTATTAAAAAAAAGTTCATATAAACATAGGTTGAGAAATGCTTAGTTTTCGAGATACAGGGTGTTAAAGTTTGAAAATAAATATGGATTTATATTTATATTTCCAGAATGCTAAGAAGTATCGAATCCAAACTTACCAATTCTTTACATACAATTTAGAGGCCCATTTTAGAATAACAAACTACTACTTTACTTAACCATGGGCGTAGATATATGGATTTACTAAGGCTCTTTTTTACAAAAAAGTAGTGCGCCACTGATATTTTCCCATGTTTCCAGTTTAATTCAATAAAGCAAGAAACAACAAAATTTTAATGTCTCTTGGCACTTTTTGATATGACAAGCCGTTGTTCAGAAAATTTACATTTAATCTTTTGATGCACGCCTCTGGACGAATTTTAGACAAACTTGAAGTCGCTCAGAATTTCACCAAATTTGATGGCGCGAAAACTATCTTAAAAAGAAAGAATGAAACATTTAAAATATTTATTGTAAAAGTTTATTAACATGTAAATCAAAATTTTTATAACACAAATGTATTAAAACGCAACGGTTGAACTAAAATAAATTATTAGAAACACAAACACAAACGCTAGCAACATGTAAAAGTGTCTTACTTCATTACAAGCATCATTAGCGATGTTTCATTCTTTCTTTCTAAAAGAATTTTCGTACCATCAAATTTGGTGAAATTCTGAGCGACTTCAAGTTTGTCTAAAATTCGCCCAGAGGCGTGCATCAAAAGATTAAATGTAAATTTTCTGAACAACGACTTGTTATATCAAAAAGTGCCAAGAGACATTAAATTTTTGTTTTTTCTTGCTTTATTGAATTAAACTGGAAACATGGGAAAATATCAGTGGCGTACTACTTTTTTGTAAAAAAGAACCTTAGTAAATGCATATATCTACGCCCATGGTTAAGTAAAGTAGTAGTTTGTTATTCTAAAATAGGCCTCTAAATTGTAAGTAAAGAATTGGTAAGTTTGGATTCGATACTTCTTAGCATTCTGGAAATATAAATATAAATCCATATTTATTTTCAAACTTTAACACCCTGTATCTCGAAAACTAAGCATTTCTCAACTTAACAATATGAACTTTTTTTAATATTTTTCAAATGTCTATCGACTGTCCTGCTACAAAAAACTGGAACACCCTGTATATATTTTTTCAAAATATTGTCTAAACCAATTCTGGCGGTTGAAAAAATTTTTTGTTTAATTTTATTAGTGGCAAAAGTAGGCGCATTTTCAGAAACAAAAGAAAAACGAAACAAAATTATGATCCAAGGTCACTATATGAGGAAGCTCAGAAATAAAAAGTCAGCTCCAAGACTTAAAGTACCCTAAATATCACTAATATAGAATAACTTTATAGGAAAAAGTTTCTTGAAACAAAATTTTATACTCAGTTAAAGTTTTCAGATGTCTCCTAGAAAAAAAAATTGTTACTGAAAAAAGCCAATTTTATGAAACAACTCATTTAACGCTCAGTTTGCAAAGAAAAATTTTTCTTTAGATAAAAATCTGAAATTTCATATTTGAGTATAAAATCCCATATGAGGAAACTTTTTCCTATAAAACAATCCCCTATCAGGGTATTTAGGGTACTTCTTCTTTTGCTACTAAGTATGCGTCAACTTTTACCAAGACTAAAATTTTCTAAGAAATACATAAAAAAAAGAACTACCAGTGATGCAAACTCTGTTGAACCCAATCAAATTGGGTTGTTTCACCACTACCTCCAAGTCTATGTATCTTACCCCAAAGCTCGCATAAAGCCATATTATGACCCCAGGGTGACTTTTAAGCCACACCTCCCTAGGATACACCAAACCTGTGGAGGTAGTGCGGAAACAATTGCTTGGAGCAGCCACCTGCATCCCACAAACAAGCCCCTTTCAATAAATAAATTACTTAATATTAAGCACATCTAAAACCTAATGTATATTCAATTTCGGATACGTGTCGTATTGCTGAGCCAAGCGAGCCTCCACCTTCGAAATAGACCTCGAGATGGTTTGTATCATACTTTGGATCACCTGCAAAAATATCCGCGTCTTAAAGTGCGTTAATTCTTTCACTAACTCGACGAAGGACGAAACTTTCTCAGCAAACCCAGTCGTTGTCGGTATGGCTACTGTGGTTATTTCGACTTTAGACGTTGTTGTGTCTACCATTAACGTTGTCGCTTCATCCGTGGCATCAATCGTCGTCACATCGACGCCACCAACAGTGCTCACCTCTTCTCTATCTCTATCCAGAGACGAGTTTATTTCGTTATCTAAGTCTGTGGGCGTGTCGCTCCGTTTCCTTCTAATCCTCAAACTCCTAGGTCCAAAAGCCGGCGCTACGTCCGGTTTCACCTCCGCAATAACCTCTGTTGGTGTGTTTTTGACCACAACCGTCGGTTCCTCTGCAAAATTTTTCTCCAAATTTAAGTTCCTCGGTCCGTGTTCAGGCACAGCCACCGGAGTCACCTCTTCCGCAACCTCTTTAGGAACGTTGCCCACTACAAACTGCTTATCATTCGGCGCTGAATACCTCGATCCTAAATCGTTCGTATAAGAGTTAGACTGGTAACTCTGGGGGTTGTCATAGGCGTTGCTTTGTTCCTGCAGCTTAGGAGTCAGCGGGACATCTTCCACAGACCCAAGCACCCCGTAGGGCTGGGGTTGGATCTGGGCCCTCCGGTCAGCCAACCTGTACTTGATATTTTGGAACGAATTCCTCGAGGCTGGTGGTTTGTAGTTGTCACTGAACAACGAATTGGAAGACATCCCTGCGATCACTTTGCCTATGGCTTCTTCTTCGGGCATACCCCCGGAATACCCCTCGTTATAATAATAGGACCCCTCTTTGTCCTTCCTATCTATGTCGTACGACCGCCTTACTGCGCCGAACGGATACAGGAAGTAGCTGGCTAATCCCGCCGTCACCATCAGTCCTACCAAGCCCACGCCTACTGTCGGCATGATTTCCCTGGATAGGTAGTTGTAGAGCTGAGTACCTATTGGTTTCTGCTTATTTGTCTTGTTGGGCTTTGACACGCTGGTGCTGTTAGAGTTTTTGTCGGATGGTTTTCGCCGCCTGGTCTTGTTCTTCTTCCTTTTGCTGCTAGTTTTCTTCTTGGTTTCCGCACCACTGTTCAGGTCTACCTCGCCCTCCTTAGCTTCTACCGGTAACACCTCAGAGCTCGTGGTCGAGTTTGAAATCGTGACGTTTTTCTTAGCACTCAGGCTTGTCGTGGATATCGTAGGCTCTGTGGTTGGGGTAGCCTTTTTTGTAGTACCGCCTGTAATATTTTTCCTATTAACTGCGGTGTTTAAGACAGAAGCTTTTACCTTCGTTAGTTTGGTTGTTTGCCTAGCAGTTGTCGTGCTAGGTTTCGTCGTTGTTGTTGGTTTGGTGGTGGTTGTTGGTTTGGTGGTGGTTGTTGGCTTGGTTGTGGTGGTAGGGCGTTTTTTGAAGATCGGTTTAATAGCTTTGATAGGTTTGTCGTTTACTACTACAGTTACGTTTTGCTTGTGTCTTTCTTCTGGATTTGGCTTGATGACCGGTTTGCGCGTTGAAGGTGGTCTGGTGGTCATGGTGGTTTGACCGCTAAGCAGGATCCAAGTGGATAGGCCACTGTTAGTGGTGGGCCTCTCTATCTTGTAGAAGTTTAATTTTTTCGTCGTCTCCTCCATTTCTATGGAATCCTCGTCTACAGGTATGGCGATACCAGCGTGGGAGTTCTCCAATTCTTCCTTCAGTTTCATTTTGATTTGCTGCTGTTGCTTCACCTTCGGAGGCGTCCTAACATCGTACATCATGTCTAGCGAAGTAGAATTTACTTCCATGAGCTGATTCGTTAGTTTTTTTATCGTGTCTCCGATGGGGGGTGTTGATCTAAAACGAAAATCGAACAAATAAGGCCTTTGCATATGTTATTGTGTTTGATATTCACATAAAAGGTAAAGAAAACACGCCTGTTAGTAAATACAGTTTATTGTTCACAGTTAGTTGTTTACATCATGAGCAAATTTAAACAATTGGACAGGGGAATATAAATAAATTTGAATAATAAATAAATAAATAAATAAATAGAAGAATAAAGAAATACAGAGGATTCGTAAATTATCGTAAACCACGTGACCGAAATAGGCAACCAGGTATACGTTGTTCAGTTGGGTGTGTGTATGGTTGCCTAATTCGCGCCCTCGTGGTTTACAATCGTTTACGAAGACCCTTCACTAAAACCCTAACAGATATAAATATTAAAGTAAGGACGTGGTCCCATATCTCTTTCTCACTTTTCAGACAATTGCGTTAATCACAGGGCTTATAAGTAGACAATAAATAGCTAAACTTATGTTTATTTACATTTGATACAATTTTTTGACCACGTATTGCAGAAGTAGAAGACGAAAAGGCAATACCTACTTTACCACCGCGATGACCTGATTTAAACCCTCTTATTTTAGGCTACTACTGATCAGTATTCGATTATTTGGTTGTTGAAATTTTTCTCGATAACCGAATTGAGTTGAAAACTCAAAAGTGTACCTATCCAATATTTGTTGTACTTTTTTGGTTGCGTATTTTATTTTGATGCTATTACGAACACACACGTTGTAGCAGAAACTTTTGGGTACGGTAACCCTTTATTCTAAGCTCGTAGCAAGTAAAACTGCCTCAGCCTTCAGTCAGCAGCGGCTCAGTCTCCTTAGTCACTTGCGCAGCGCTCGTAATAATTTTTCTGCGCAAGTGACTAAAGGGATTGAGCCGCTGTTAGCTGCATACAAAAACCACAAATAATATAATACTCGTTATTTTCCCCGTTTAGACAAACAAAACTTTTACCTACTAGCCCGGGCAACAAACCTACTATTTGGGCCTTCTCCTCCTCTTCCAAGACTGGACGCTGGTATTGTCGTTCGCGTACTTGTTTCTAATGTTTTTTATCAATTCAGATATGTCATCGACACGTTTGTCCCCGTCGACCCTCTTATGGGCAAAGTCCTGCACGTTTTGCCACGTCTTGGTCTGGTGGTTCCAGAACCAGCCGTCCGGGTGGTGCAAGGGTTTATGCACGTGATTGTAGAAGGAAACGGTCTCCTTCGGCTCCTTGTGACTCTTTATGCCCAAATACAACAACAGCAGGGGGATCCACCAGGGAAACAGAGCTAGGACTGTGAGGAAACCTAGCGTGAAAAACAGCACTATCGGCACTATATATAAATAAGGGTTTTTAAGGAAGCTCAACAACTGCCCTAGCCCATTCCACAAGTAACCAATTGCTTCGAAGAGGTGTTTTAGGTCGGGGAACTTTAGGCCGCCACCGCCGTCGTCTCCCGCACCTCCACTGCCTCCCGTGCCACCTGTCCCACCAGCCGCAGGGGCGGCCGCTTGAGGTACGCCCGCAGCACTTTGTACTCCCGGATCTGCAGCGCCACCTCCAGCATTAGCTGTACCAGTACTCACGCCTGGGTCGGCAAATACCTCGCCCCCTTGCACTGCCGGATCTGCCGGCACCTCCTCGGCAGCGTCGTAAGTGTTGATGGCCGGGTTTCTGGTTCCGCCTCCGTTTTGGTTCTGGTGAAAGTGGGAGTTTATGACTAGGTTCAAGTCGGAGCAGTCCTGCCTTTGTTGGCGCGTCAAGACGGAGCTGGATATGTGCACCTCGGGGCAAGGAGAGCCGCCGCCGCCATCGGCCTGCTTGGTTCTGTCAGGGACCATGTCCAGATTGAAAACGTTGATGGGGTTGCTGACTGCGGTGGTTGATTCGGGAGTAGACGCTAAGTCTATGGAGTAAGAAGGGGAGTAAGAGCTCACTTCTGGCATAGGGCTGGGGTAGTTTGCGTTGTCCACAAAGTCATTGTTTAGAGGAGTTATTGAGCTTAGATCGCTTAAGGAGATCGGTGGTGAAAACGAGCTGATTTCCGGATTGAGATCTGGATAGTTGTCGCTGTCTACGAAACCGCCACCGAGGGGCGAAGCAGAGCTTAGATCGTTTAGGGACACGGGCGGGGAGAACGAGCTGATTTCTGGGTTGGGGTTGGGGTAAGGCACCCCTTCCTCGTACCAGTTTTGTTTTATTTCGAGGTCAGGCGTGTCGGACCATTTGGTTATTATTTTATGTACGGTGGGTTTTGGGGTGGTATTTCTGGAGCTTGGCCGCGTTGGCTTGTTTTTGACAAGTTTCCTCGTGGGTTTTGTTGTGGTGGCTTTGGGCTTTTGTGTCGTGAATCTGGTTAGCTTTATTACGATTGGCGCAGCCGTGGTGGTTTTGGTTTTGGACGGGGCGTTAATCGTTGCCACTTTGTTTAGTTTTAACCTAAAAGGTCCTTTAGTTGTGATTATGCTAAGCTTATTTTTGTCATTTATTATTAAACTAGAGTTTCTTTTGCTACCAGGTACTTTTCGATTGGCTTGAACTTTGTCAGGGGTATTATTTTTTGTGATCAATTTATTGAGAGTGCTGATTTTCACAGTTTTGCTTGGTGGTGCTAACTCTTGAGAGTAAAATGGATTTTTGGGGTACTTTTTTAGTTTTCGACTTCGCTCTAAGTTATCGGTAAAGCTACTGGAAAATTGTAGGCTGTTAGCCAGTATTTCGTCGTAAAAATCGTTGCTTGTCGGTTGTTTCGCGAGTCTAGGTCGGTGTAGGTTCGAATTATTGAACCGACGAGTGTCTGAAAAGTGAGAGGAAATATTGGAGTTTAAATTTAGAAAAATATTTGACGGTTGGTATAAAGGAAACCTATCATATCCTTCGAAGGAGGTGTACCTTGTAGTCGTCGTCTCCGAAGGCATGGAATATACCAGGGAGAGGGTCGCCACCAGCATCAGACCAACAGGTCTTGGGCACTGCATTTTCACCTGAAAGAAGAAACAAGTTAGTACCGAATACGATTTATTTAAATATACTTTTACAGTCAAGTAGTAATTGCTAACAATTAGATGAAACTAATGCCGTAACGTCGACTGGCGTTTCTGCCTCAAGGATAAGGTTAACATTTGTTTGGTTAGGAAGAGGATGGATACAAAACGTTACCGCTACGGTCAATGACTTTCTCCGAGCATTCTGGTTTGTTTGTAATGTGAGAAACTGGGCCAAAGATACGATTAGTAGGATCAGATTATAATAGGTAAAAGAATAAGACAGTTATAATATAGCTATAGCGTTTTTTAAATTTTTTGTGTAAAAATATGGGTAGTTTAGTTGCTAAAAAAATTAATGACATGAGGAATGTGACTTTGGTAGAATGAGTACTGTTTTATTCTAATTTAATTCAATTGTGTGAAATTCTTTCATCAGAACAATTGAAATCGAAACGTATACAAGTGAGAGTGTTAAAAACTATTAAGGTTTCAAAATAAATGAAGAAATTTGGGATAGAATTAAATGGAATTTACTGTGGAAAAAATATCTAGCTGAGTATATTGGTGTTAACAATTCACATCAATGTACCGGGTGTCCCGTTTGTACCATTTCGAATGATCCTTTTCGATATCTCTTACCGTTGTCGAGATGCAGGACAAAATCGACTTTTTTGAATTTCGGGCGGGTCCTGTCCTGCAACTTTTTTATTTATGGATGGTTTTCAAGCAGCAAAAATTTCCCAAGGACGTTTTTTTACGCAGATTAAGATTCAGAAATTTTTTACTTTTTCAAATGGAAACCCTAGTTATGAGGCGCCGTTTAAGACATTATTAGTATTACAAATATATATAATAATTATTGAAATATATGTATTTTTTCATTAAATAATTAAATATATTTATTTTGTTAAAATATTTATAAGTTTTATAAATATATATATATATCTTTGTAAAAATCGAAGTAAAAATATATACCTATATATATTTATAAAACTTATAAATATTTTAACAAAATAAATATATTTAATGAAAAAATATATATATTTCAATAATTATTATATATATTTGTAATAAAATTCTAATAATGTTTTAAACGGCGCCTCATAGTGTTGATTGCTGAACAACTTTTGTTCTACAATAGCTAAGGAGTTATGGAAGAAGGAGCTTGGACACCCTGTATACGGGTGTCTCAGGTTTTACTCGGGAAAATTTAATAATAGAAAATTTCATATAAACTTGTATGTTTAAAGCTTCGCTTTTGAGATACAGGGTGGTAAAGTTAATTAAAAAAAGTTTATCTCTTCAAATATCTTCAAAACCACTTGACCGATTTTGATAAAACTTGGCACGTTTATAGCAATAGATAAGGAGCTTAATTTGATGTAATTAGATTTAATTTAACTATTCCAGGAGCGGCGCTGGGGCATCCTAACTAGATATTTTAAAGCAAAATTTGAGCACGTCACTGCTTTTTTATAAATTTAATATTATATTTAGATTGAGTAATTAAAAATACATTTTTTTTGTCTCTTGAATTTTTTGTCCATCCCGCTTACTTTTCGAGAAAAAAAATAAAATTTGTTTATCCGCCCGCGCCTGGAAAAATAAATAAAAAAACATTACCTACTTGATATATATTTTTTATTTTGTCATCACAGGGGGCAGGGGGCCATTAGACATTAGAATCATACAAAAATTATTATGATATTACTAGAAGCTCTAAAAACCCGCAGTTTGAGAGAATAACTTTTAAAATGAAAATTTTCAACGACCATTTTACAGGGTGGTCCGATTTTAAATCTGAGCTGATGCGAAAATATTGTGGTATGATAGCTTTATGTTCATGTTCAACTTTTGACTGAAAAAATGCAAGCGTGTCAGTGACTTGTTTAATATCATACGTTTCAGGCCAGGCCGAGGGATTTCCACTTTACCCACTATCGATAAATTACATTAATAAACGTCGACGTCGACTACACACGCAATTAATGAATCGTGTAAACATATTTGGCACAATTTAAAATTACCCACTTCCTGTAACGGTATAAAATTCTTCAGTTCTTCGTTCCTCACCTCCTATTAAAGTCACCTGTTTATTACGAAACAAAATGAATACCTTCACACACCACTTACATTTGTATCATGAACTTTGCGCGCAACAGGTTTGTATGGTGAGTTGTGATCCCCGAAACTCGTTTTCACGTATATGCAGGCCTGAATTTTCAAATTCGGAATCAATGCTTTATTTATTACCATGCGAGGAGCATCGATTTATAATTTCCAAGTAGGTCAAAAATGATGATTAATCTGTTTGTTATTTTTATTCCTATCCGATTGACCTACAAGAACTTGGGCTTTTTAAAAATTTTAAAAACCAGTGGCGTCCGATTTTTTTGTTCTTAAATATACACGTATACCTACGCCACTGCCGGAGGAATTATTTTTGTTACAATTTCTATAGTAGAATAGGAAAAACTACAAATTTTATTCAAACAATTTTCATTTATCATTGGAGGAAATGTCAATTTTATCAAAAACCATAATAGTCGAAAAAATTATTTTTTTTGCATATATTTTTTGCATTAAGGAATGTAAATTGAATTTTTTCTTAAATTTGACCAGTGGCGTACAAAAAAAAGTTTGAGGGGTCATCGATTAGAAAAAGCATCTCCACCGAGTACAACGGTTTTGACAAAATTAATTTTAAATAAATATGCTTGCCTTTTAATTATACCAAATTTCAATAAAAATCTGTTCCTTTTCGTAAGTAAGAAAAATCGTTGGAGGCATCATTTTGGTTTGTACAATTTGCAATCTCTTAATAATTATCTAGTATGAATAATTGATTTAATTATTCTATAAAAATATTATAAAAAGTCTGTAAAATGAACTTTAATTTTAAAAAATGCCCCACAGAAAAAAACCTTATCTCCAGGATCAACCCACGTGTAGAACGTCTCATGAAACTGCAAACGTATCTGTTTAATTAATCATACCGCATACCTCGATACCAATTTCCGTTGTTATTATGGATTGTCGATATTAAAAATTTATAAATACGTTTTGCAATGGAGGTCATTGTACAGGGTGATCATTTGAAAATTCTACTAAATTAAGATTGTTGCAGACTCATAACATATACAAAAACTTGGTAAAATATACTACAGATATATTTTTTACTTTTTTTCTAGCTATATTTTTAAGCAAAATAAAAAGGTTTAAAAAGTAGAATCAAACGATCACCCTGTATAGTAAGTATACGGTGACAAATTTTTAAATCAGTTAAAATACTGCAGGGCAGTATGAAATAAATAATTTATAGGTTTTGCCCTCCTTAAAGATTTTTTATCTAGCGGTATACAGGGAGTAACATAATGAATTGTCATAAATAGAGGGTCTGTTCCTTATGAGGCGCCGTTTAAGACATTATTAGTATTACAAATATATACATAATAATTATTGAAGTATATATATTTTTTCATTAAATATATTTATTTTGTTAAAATATAGTTTTATAAATATATATATCTTTGTAAAAATATATATATATATATTTTTACGAGTATATAAATATATTTTCACAAATATATATTATTTCTGATAACATATATTTATATAGAAATGAGCTTTTACCGTCGTACGCCAGGCGGCGCCATACTGATTAAATTTAGGTAAAATGCCCGTATTAAATTTGGCAATGTGGCGTCAAACGTCAATGTACGTATGATGTAAACATTAACCTATTATCGTTCATTTGACGTTTGGAATGTGTGTGCGTATTTTTTAAATTTTCACATATAAGAAGGTTCATGATAGCAGTTGCTTGCAGTTATGTCCGTTTCAATAGAAGAATTCTTTGGTGAGCTTCTTAGTACGGGCATTTTACCTAATAAAATTTAATCAGCATGGCGCCACCTAGCATACGACGATAAAAGCTCATTTCTATATAAATATATGTTAGCAGAAATAATATATATTTGTGAAAATATATTTATATATTCGTAAAAATATATATATGTATATTATTACAAAGATATATATACCTATTTATAAAACTTATAAATATTTTAACAAAATAAATATATTTAATGAAAAAATATATATATTTCAATAATTATTATATACATATATTTGTAATACTAATAATGTCTTAAACGGGGCGCCTCATACAACACTGCCTATTCCAAAAATATTTCTAGTTGTATAGGGCGTTGCATTTAGGCTGGGCAGTAACCAAGTTTGTTAATTTAAATGGAACACCCTATATATTATTCCAAATTTGATTAGAGAATGTCAAGAGCTTTCCAATGAACTATCATAACATGTACTTCTTTTGAGCGGTTTTTGAAATATTCTAAGTTTTGTCGCAATTTTGACAGATGTCGAACCTAAAGAGCAATGCCAAATTTTTCAAATTAAAAACAATTTTAAAATTTTTATTGTGGCAGCTGATTAAGCTAGATACGAACTTTCAAGTGATGTATTAGAATTTAAACTTTCGTCTACAGGATGTTCATAATTTAATTTCGAATACGTAAATTTTAAAACATCAATAACTTTGTTATTTTAAATGGAACAGCCTGTATATTATTTTATAATGACACCCTGTATATATTATCACTAAAAAGCTCTTTCAGATGATGTAAAAATATACAGGGCGTTCCATTAAAAGAATCAAATTTAGTTCATATCTCCGAAGTGCGACTTTCAATTGTTTTCCTTACGCGATTTTTAGAAAAATACTTTTTGACGTAACGAAGTAAAATGGGGCTCCAATGTTCACGTGACCATCCTGTACATATTGAATAGGTATTCTGCAAAAATGTTTGTTGACAACAAAGAAAGTGCCGGCTTTCGTAAGGCACCACGAATATGATTAACAAAATTTTTGCAAACCCACCTCTGAGAGCAAAATTTTAAGCTGGTCTAACTATTTCCGCATGACCTTTTACGCATTCCCGTTAGAACGCTTCCTATTTTGCGTTATTACTGTCCAATATACAGTTTCAAATTAATATATTCCTGTATCCATAATAATTAAACTACCAGCTCTGCGGTAACAACTACGTACATTGAAATCGAACAAATACGTCCTCATTGAGGGGTAAGACTAATTTCAGTAATTTCGGATCTACTTACTTTTTATTACGAAATATTCTTCAGGGATCGCACTGAACTCGCACTGTAACATCTGAGGAACTACTGCGTGGTCGATATGGGAGCCTCGAGCGGATGATGGGGCGCTCGGCATAGCGGTATCCATCGCTGACACCTGAAATGTACCTTGCTTTAGTATTGCAGCAATAAAAAGAAGAAAATTGTTCGACTGCTTTTGTCAGTCATCAACCTATTGTCTGAGGGAAAGGTTTGACCTTAAAGGAGGTCTTGTGTTCACCACGCAGCAGGATGGCTCCGCGATCGATTATTAGGTGACTAAGACAATTACAATCTTGGTATAATTGGTATAACGACAAATAAACCTTTCTTTGATCTATAATACCTAGCAAATATTGTTTTATTTCTGGCCTCGAGTTGTTCTTACAGCCGATATTCATTTAGAAAAATTAAAGGGTTCCACTTGTACCTTCCTTGAAATATCCATGCACCGCGCGAACGCTCCCTCATCCGAATACATTACGTGGAGGTTATGTTGGTCTGATTTATGAAGCTGTAATTCTAAAACTGAGTGAGATATTGCAGGCAATTTTGTGAAACACTAAGAAGACTTTAATTATGAATTTTTATTCAAAACTGCCAATTTACAAATTTCAGAATTGTAAAAAATTTGCTCATGTAATGTAATATAAATAAAAACAAATAAAACAGCCAAAGAAAGCACCTTACAAAAATTTTTTTTAACAGTGTACTTGGTGTAATTAGAAAAATACGAGAAATATTTAAAAAGGCACCTGCTCAGTTTTTTGGAATAATCTGACAGAGATAATAAATTTGAAAATCCTTCAAAACTTTCCCCATTTAACCTTTAATTTTTTTCTATCTCTAATAATAACCGAGATAGCAAGCTACATGCATGCGTCCCCAATTTGGGACACACTGTATATTTATTAAGTTAATCCGGTAAAAAATATGATAAAGAAATAGAGAAACGTAGCAGAAATTGCATGAAAATTAATTTTTCAGTGTATTAAATATTTAATAAGAATAATAAATAATATTGTAAGAAAATTTAAAAAAAAAACAATTTAAAAGCCCCACAACTTTATAAGAAAATAAATGGCAACACCCTGTATACTGTATAACCATATACAAATAAAATTTATTGCCTGTGAATAAAATTATATTACCCAGCTTGTTTATGCGCAATGTTGGTTGCCTATATTCAGTACATCGTTTGTACCTCTGATCAAAGAACTTAACTAGATTAATGACTGCTATTCTCAATGCAGAGATTGTTTGCTACCTACATAGTAACATCAAACGCTTAAATACAATAACATTCTACAGGCAACAGTGGCGGGTGCGTGTAGAAGGGTCGTATTTAACGAAAATTACTAAAGTTATAATGGCGAAATGGGAACCTGCAGGACTTTTAAAATAAGGGACCTTAGACTGTGAAAGTATTGACAGAGATAAAGTGCAGTAGTGTTTGTTTATCTAGGGGTTCTAGAGCAGAATATCGGCAAATATTTCCGCTAAGAGCAGCACCAGCGCGAAATACTTTAAAAACATTGAAAGGGGAACTGTGAATATTAATGAAGAGTATATTCTGCTCTCGCTGCGGATGCATTATTATTATTTTTATACAATAAACAAAGAATGTCACACTTTTCATCGTCCGTGCAAGCAAGGCTTTTTTTGACTTTGACAAAAATATTCACAAACGTCAACGAATTCATTTGTTTTTAAAATGGCGGCGTGGCCGTGATGATTCATGGCTACTATGTTTTATCGTTTGTTTTTAAAACTTTAGGACCCGATATCTAAACATAGGCAAACTATATATTTTTGGAATCAGAGAAATGTGCTCTTTACGCGTGGATCCACATACAGGGTGATTCATTAAAAAAAATTAAGGTTATGCAGAAATAATACATTTCCGATGTTCATTTGTTTTTTCCGACAACGAATTTTAAAAATATACATCATCTGATATTAAAAACTAAGCGCTTAGCACAAGCCTTACTGGGAAATGAATTCCATTGCTTTGTCGTTCAAGATTCAGGAATTTACTCATTGACTATAAATAGTTAGGTATTAAAATATTTTCCAGGCGAATATAACAAATAATAAACTTGTGGTGGACAAGGCCCGCATTAGTAAACGTGCCCATTAAGTACTCTTAAACTATTATCAAGATGTATGTGTGTCCACATAATGATATTTCATTACATTACTATTATTACCAGTTTATTGTTGTGTTTGTATAAACAATTGTCATGTATTAGTTTTGGTGCTTTACTTGTTTAACGACAAGCCGCAGCAGCCGCAAGAGGCTTTCACGTTTAATTAAAATACACGAGATGTTTTTCCTACGACCGTTGGTAAGAGTTATGATTGAATATCCCAAGAAGGCGAAGAACTTAAAAAATTTAACTTATAAATTTTTTTATATTACATTTAATTTGTTCTCTAAATTTTTGCTGTTCGGGTTGGAACAATTTACAAACTCTATCACGCAACCACCCTGTATAATACACTAACAAATTTCCTTCATTTGTTTAAATTGCTTTAGCCTTAATCTCACATCGGATGCTTGATGCCAGAGAAATTACAAACAACTGACTACTGACTCTAGTGAGGTAACTTAATCTTTCCGTTTAAAATTATACTAGTTTAGCTTATCGGCTATGCTTTGGTTAACAACAGTTATTCGGTTTTTTTCCAGAGATGTGCTCTCCAGTGCGGCGTGTTTTAAGCTTAGAAATGTAAACGTTCATGTTGAAAGGCGCAGTCGAGCAGTTGATTATTAAACAGACGTAAAGTGTAGGAAATCCTACTCGACTAGAGAAAGCAATAATTAAAGTTATTAGGACAAGACTCTTCGAAAAAACAAGTTGTTATTAATAGGAGATGATAACACGCTCACTGTCGATATTACTTACTGCTTTTACCGCGATATAAATAATGATACTGAGATCCATGAAGAGGTAAACAACAAATATTTAGAAAGACATACTTACTAGTACTAGTCATTGAAAGGCATCACAAACGCAGCGCAGGAAATAAAATCATTGCGTACAGTAAGCTAGTAGGGAAGGAAGTATTTTTAATTATAATAAACCAGCTATGTGTCGGGCAGGGTACAAATATCATCCACGGATGGGTTTCTGGCTTTAATGGCGATTATCGGGAAGCCTTTTCGTTTCTCTGTCGATCCACGAAAAGAGCGGTAAAATATCTCAAAGGACAAAGAAGAAATGAATTTTTCAATTGGGCAATGCACGAAATTCGGTGGAAAAATCGAAATCTTTGCTTGATCGAACTGTATTTCGAAAAGTACATAATCAAGTATGCTTTATTATTACACCACTTGAAAGATCGTTCTTTTTTCTATCGATCCGTGGAAAGAACGATAAAATATCTCGAGGGACACGGAAGAAATTAATTTTTCAATTAGGGAATGCAAGAAATTCGGTGGAAAAATCGAAATCTTTGCTTGATCGAACTGTATTTCGAATAGTACATAATCAAGTATGCTTTATTATTACACCACTTGAATGATCGTTCTTTTTTCTATTGATCCGTGGAAAGAGCCATGAAATATCTCCAGAGACACGGAAGAAATGAATTTTTCAATTAGGCAATGCACGAAATTCGGTGGAAAAATCGAAATCTTTGCTTGATCGAACTGTATTTCGAAAAGTACATAATCAAGTATGCTTTATTATTACACCACTTGAAAGATCGTTCTTTTTTCTATCGATCCGTGGAAAGAACGATAAAATATCTCGAGGGACACGGAAGAAATTAATTTTTCAATTAGGGAATGCAAGAAATTCGGTGGAAAAATCGAAATCTTTGCTTGATCGAACTGTATTTCGAATAGTACATAATCAAGTATGCTTTATTATTACACCACTTGAATGATCGTTCTTTTTTCTATCGATCCGTGGAAAGAACGATAAAATATCTCGAGGGACACGGAAGAAATTAATTTTTCAATTAGGGAATGCAAGAAATTCGGTGGAAAAATCGAAATCTTTGCTTAATCGAACTGTATTTCGAAAAGTACATAATCAAGTATGCTTTATTATTACACCACTTGAAAGATCGTTCTTTTTTCTATCGATCCGTGGAAAGAGCCATGAAATATCTCGAGGGACATGGAAGAAATTAATTTTTCAATTGGACAATGCACGAAATTCGGTGGAAAAATCGAAATCTTTGCTTGATCGAACTGTATTTCGAAAAGTACATAATCAAGTATGCTTTATTATTACACCACTTGAATGAGCGTTCTTTTTTCTATCGATCCGTGGAAAGAACGATAAAATATCTCGAGGGACACGGAAGAAATAATGTTTCAATTAGGGAATGCAAGAAATTCGGTGGAAAAATCGAAATCTTTGCTTAATCGAACTGTATTTCGAAAAGTACATAATCAAGTATGCTTTATTATTACACCACTTGAAAGATCGTTCTTTTTTCTATCGATCCGTGGAAAGAGCCATGAAATATCTCGAGGGACATGGAAGAAATTAATTTTTCAATTGGACAATGCACGAAATTCGGTGGAAAAATCGAAATCTTTGCTTGATCGAACTGTATTTCGAAAAGTACATAATCAAGTATGCTTTATTATTACACCACTTGAATGAGCGTTCTTTTTTCTATCGATCCGTGGAAAGAACGATAAAATATCTCGAGGGACATGGAAGAAATTAATTTTTCAATTAGGCAATGCACGAAATTCGGTGGAAAAATCGAAATCTTTTCTTAATCGAACTGTATTTTGAAAGGTACATAATCAAGTATGCTTTATTATTACACCACTTGAAAGATCGTTCTTTTTTCTATCGATCCGTGGAAAGAGCCATGAAATATCTCGATTGACATGATTTTTCAATTAGGCAATGCACGAAATTCGGTGGAAAAATCGAAATCTTTGCTTAATCGAACTGTATTTTGAAAAGTACATAATCAAGTATGCTTTATTATTACACCACTTGAATGATCGTTCTTTTTTCTATCGATCCGTGGAAGAGCCATGAAATATCTCGAGGGACATGGAAGAAATGAATTTTTCAATTAGGCAATGCACGAAATTCGGTGGAAAAATCGAAATCTTTGCTTAATCGAACTGTAAAACTAAAAAAAAGTTTGAATTTTTTTATGTTTTTTCTCTCCAGTTGCTAAAATGCCAAGGTCATATTTTATACTGCTCGACTATGACAATAAATGGTTTTCTTGAACTACCTACTAACAAAAATGTAACAAAGTTCATGAGTAGGTCATGCTTATTCTTTGCTTTCATAAATTCCACAAATTATTTTTGTTACCTCACAGACACAGCATTTAAAAATTTAGGCAGCAGCGATTTTGAACTAATTTAAGAATTTAAGGATTTTTTACCCAAATTTGATTCATTTCCTATCTTAAAAAAAAATCGATTTGCTATTCTAATGGTAATTAATTACAGCATAATACTTAGAAGTGATTATGGACCACCTGTCACACATACTCACCCGACTATTGTTATCTACATTAATCATATTGCTCCGTTATGACAATAATTAAACTAATTAGGAGCGAGACTAGATCGTTGACTAATTGTACATTGTAATTAGGGATTATTATCGTGCGCCATGAAATTTAATGAAAATCGTCGTGGCGAATTTATTTTATATCCATTTGCCAATTTGTTTCTAATATAGTAAATTATTTTCCCATTTACCCAAATACCCATAAGCATTAAAAATGGCGATAAATTGAAAATTGTAAATTATTTAAACAGTAGAATCATAAGGTCGATAATCCTTTAACAATAATATTTTTTTGCAGTTGGATTATTTAAACATTCGTATTTTTTTTCTTTCAAAATTTCGTGCATTGCCTAATTGAAATATTTTTATCTACTGTATCCCACGAGATATTTGGTCGCTATTTCCACGGATCGATAGAAAAAAGAACGATCTTTCAAGTGGTGTAATAATAAAGCATACTTGATTATGTACCTTTCAAAATACAGTTCGATTAAGCAAAGATTTCGATTTTTCCACCGAATTTCGTGCATTGCCTAATTGAAAAATTCATTTCTTCCGTATCCCTGGAGATATTTCATGGCTCTTTTCACGGATCGATAGAAAAAAGAACGATCTTTCAAGTGGTGTAATAATAAAGCATACTTGATTATGTACCCTTCAAAATACAGTTCGATTAAGCAAAGATTTCGATTTTTCCACCGAATTTCGTGCATTGCCTAATTGAAAAATTCATTTCTTCCAAATTTCTGACAAATTCTCCCTGTATACGTGTATCCACGATCGTACAAAATATTTACACAATTAAATGTTAAAATGTGGAGCATCATATTACGAGACATACATTCATAGAAGAAAACATCTACGCAGGTAATTAAAAACAAATTATACTTTTTAGTGACCGGTTTAATATATTGTGGAAGAGAAATTTAAAATTGTAATTATATTAATTTGATTACAGATTAAGTTAAATTTAGAAAATCCTTTATAGGTAAAAATCCGTGCAACTGCGATGTGAGCACGTTAAAGATCCCTGCCCTCGATAGAGCGACGGAGATTAAACAAGTGATACACAAATCATTTATTACGTGGAATATAATCTAGGACGCTTCTTGATCAAAGTAAAAGTAATACAACGATACCTTTACACTGCTTGCTTCGGAAAAGAAATTTCTACTAAACTAAACAGCGTAAGAGATCGCCAAATAATAATTAGAAACTCAAATACTGAATGGTGATATTATTTATAAATTAACAATACTTGCGAAAATCATACCATGAAACACATTTTTATCTCATATGCCATGCTCTGTTAAATGCGGGTACGCTCTTAAGTATGCACATTATCTTGTTAGAAAAAACAATGTGCAAGATTTCATTGAGGATAACTCCGTCATTATGTCATAAATACGGAATTGTGTGTGTAAGCGAGCGGATGAGTTTTTTGGTGAAAATGCGTAAAAGTTTGTCGCGTGAGACAATTCGACGATTTTAATCTATTTACTGTTATACTAAGAGCCATATTTTGGATATTATAGTTCGATTAAATGTGACAAAAGGCAATAATTTCAAAATTCTGTGGTCCTTCGAGCCGAATATTAATAAATATAATTAATATTCGTCTCGAAGGACCACAGAAAATTTAATGACAATATGATAAAACATTTAATACCAAAAGATTATATCAAGGGACTATTTCCTGAAACTCTTACCAACAAGCCTGAGGTAGTTACTACTGTTTAAATTTGTTTAAGCGTCCAGTAATTTAAAAGTCAACAAATGCCGACTTTAAATTAAGTCAATATTTGTTAAGCCTTCTGTTAGGTGTGTTACATACTTTTATCAACTAAAGACCTAAATGTAAAGACAATAATATAATAATAAACTCGTTAATATTTTAATATGCAGAGCATTTGCACATGGGTTTATTTTAGATTTCTATTATTCAGGTTAAGTGCAAATAATCGATCTAGATTTAGTTGATCGACGCAATGAATTACTAATCCAAACACAACGAATTAAATCTTATAAATATTCGGCTCGTCATTAACTAAGTCCATGTTGACAGGTAAAGCGTAAGAATAAAACATTACAATATGCAACCATAAACAAAACATATTTCACTTACCAAAGAACTAGGGTCCCGAAATTTTTTCTGGTCTATTAATATTAATCAAATGGCAACTAAATTATGGTGGAAGATTCTATTACTAGCTCATAAGTTATAATTTGGATAAAAGCTTTTAACACTACAATTTTTTTTCAGATTAAGCCAAGGGACGAACTATCAGGGAAAGAAACAGATATTCAAGCGTGTAGTGGTTTTGACGACAAAGTGCACCTGGAGACGGAGGATAACTACCTATATACTATAATAGACACTAGTGACATTTATTTGGACATATCTAGTTCACTCTATCGTAGAGAGAACGACCGGTTTCGTCAAACCAGAGCCGAGATCTCGACGAGTATCTTGTCAATATCTTTGTTATTTGTAAAATAGCTGATTTATTACAAGTGTTAAGGCTTGTAACTGTATTCGGGGATTTTCTGGGTTCTTCGGGGCTCAGAAAAGCAGTTAGTAGGCTCTGGTTTTTTCGTGCGAGTGTAGGTTACACAAGGATTGGACTATGGGGACGAACCGCTTTAGGGAAAGGAGATAAAGGTATGTATTTATTATTTTATTCAATTATTTTCACTCAATTGTATTTTTCTATATGTAGGTAGGTTCCGAACGAGATAGGACATGGTGAAGACATCGTAAGGTAAGTTAACCAATGTTTATATCCGATTTATTTTGATCGTGAGAAGGACCACTATTTGCATAGATAACTTATGGTAAAATAAGAAAAATGTTTTTTACAATTCTCTTTCTTTGCTTGATATGCATTGTTTATAAATGACTTTATTTAGGCTTTATTCAAGCATAATAACAAAAACCTATCCAATTTGATATACTCACATTGATGTTTCATCTCTAAACATACAATTATTAAGTTTATTGAATCTTCTCTAATGCATGATAAAAATTGAATTAAAAATTACAAAATTCAAAACGTCTAAAAATAAATTATGGCAAAAAATTGTTTTTAACTCACCACAAAATTCATTCATTATGGTCACCAACCAAAAAAACGATGTCCCCAAGAAGGTGTACATGTTCTTTCGCCTATCTGGTTCTTCAGGGAGACCCCAAATCACGTCAAATTCAAATTCTACCTTTATCTTGAAAACTTATACTCAAAATTGTATTTATTGCTGTGATTTCTTTAGGGTCTCACTCTGGCAACTATGTAGAACCAATTTGAATTTGTGGTTATGTTTTTGACTTTTCAACATAAACTCAGTAATTAAAGCAGTCATTCATACCAACAGAATTCAGATTTTCCAAAGCCTCCCCTCATGTAAATAAAATGTGAATAGCATATAGTTTATTTTGATTTATTTTTTACATCTATGTCAATGTTAGAATGACATTGGATTTAGGTTATATCGATTTTTTCATTAATGTCAATTTGAGAGGTTATGTTATTTTTTGAACGTCAATGTCAGAATAAAATTAAAACTAGGGAATTTTTAACGTCATAATGTCACAATCGAACTAAAACTAGATTGTATTAATTTTTTGTGGAGATTAATAATTTTTATTTAAATGTTTTATTTTTTTATTTGAATGTTATGGATTTTGTGATTTAATGCAATGCTGTATGGACATATAGTCCTGCAGAATATTTTGTTTTCACATTATTCGACAATAATAACGTTCTAAAATGTTTTCAATGATTTTCTTTGAATTCAACATAATTTATATTTGTATGTTCAGAAGTGGAACATCACTAAATATATTAGATAATTTTGTTATAATAGGGCCAGTATAAAAAAACTTAAATAAGTTTGTTTATTAGCAATGCGTTGCAAAAGAGAAAGTAGAGTAGATTACAAAGGGATGTGAAAATATAGTAGAAGACATATCATCCGTTAAGGGAATGAAAAAAAAAAAATTTGTTTGTTATGGTTACAAAATGTTTTATTAATGTCAATAAATACAATTTTGAGTATAAGTTTTCAAGATAAAGGTAGAATTTGAATTTGACGTGATTTGGGGTCTCCCTGAAGAGCCAGATAGGCGAAAGAACATGTACGTCTTCTTGGGGACATCGTTTTTTGGTTGGTGACCATAATGAATGAATTTTGTGGTGAGTTAAAAACAATTTTTTGCCATAATTTATTTTTAGACGTTTTGAATTTTGTAATTTTTAATTCATTTTTTATCATGCATTAGAAAAGATTCAATAAACTTAATAATTGTATGATTAGAGATGAAACATCAATGTGAGTATATCAAATTGGATAGGTTTTTGTTATTATGCTTGAATAAAGCTTAAATAAAGTCATTTATAAAGAAAAGTCTGTTTTTGCTAATCTTACAGATGCAAAATATTCGCAATGTGATTTGGTCAAAACATGTTGTCCTTCCCAGATCAAAATACCCTCTAATAGTGCAGGTTTATTTATTACCGTTCTTCCATCAAATCGACTAAGATTAGGAATATGGTGAAGTGGTAAGATTATCTATCATGATCTAATAATCGGCAATAGCATCACTAAAGCGTTAAGCCTGACGCGGTGTTGATTTGTTTCTGTGCAACGTGATAATGAGTAAAAAGAAAAATAAATGTGCAATGCAAGTGTGTCGACTGTAGTAAGTATTTGTGAATTTAACATGATGTATATTAATTACTTGAAGGACAAGTGTGGTGAAATAGCTTCTAAATAGTTACCACAGGGAAGTATTATATTATTATTATTATTATTTCTGTATTAAATATAATAGCTTATGGCCGTAGATGTGTATCTCTCAGTGCTATATATACTGAGTAACCGTATTTTTTAGATTTATTGAGAGCGTGAAAAATCCTATTGTGGAGTATTGAGGCAAGGACAACCACACTAAAATAATAAAGAAGCAAATGAAAAATATTTTTAGATAATGTTATAATACTTGGTAAATTGTACTTCCTAATATAAATCTATTACCGTTTACAGAATAAAAATATATTTTTCAGTTTCCGTGATATCGGCTGTGGGAATATTAACTGAAACACCCTGTTCCAGTTTTTTGTAGTAGGACTTTAGCAGTCGATAGACATTTGAAAATTATTAAAAAAAGTTCATATAAACTTAGGTTGAGAAATGCTTAGTTTTCGCGATACAGGGTGTTAAAGTTTGAAAATGAATATGGATTTATTTTTATATTTCCAAATTGCTAAGAAGTATCGAATCCAAACTTGCCAGTTCTTTACATACAATTTAGAGGCCTATTTTAGAATAACAAACTACTATTTTACTTAACCATGGGCGTAGATATATGGATTTACTTAGGCTCTTTTTTACAAAAAAGTAGTACGCCACTGATATTTTCCCATGTTCCCAGTTTAATTCAATAAAGCAAGAAAAAACAAAAATTTAATGTCTCTTGGTACTTTTTGATATGACAAGCCGTTGTTCAGAAAATTTACATTTAATCTTTTGATGCACGCCTCTGGACGAATTTTAGGCAAACTTGAAGTCGCTCAGAATTTCACCAAATTTGATGGTGCGAAAAGTCTCTTAAATGGAAAGAATGAAACGTTTAAAATATTTATTGTAAAAGTTTATTATCATGTAAATCAAAATTTTTATAACACAAATGTATTAAAACGCAACGGTTGAACTAAAATAAATTATTAGAAACACAAACACAAAAGCTAGCAACATATAAAAGTGTCTTACACTTCATTACAAGCATCATTAGCAATGTTTCATTCTTTCCTTTAAAAAGACTTTTCGTACCATCCAATTTGGTGAAATTCTGAGCGACTTCAAATTTGTCTAAAATTCGTCCAGATGCGTGCATCAAAAGATTAAATGTAAATTTTCTGAACAACGGCTTGTCATATCAAAAAGTGCCAAGAGACATTAAATTTTTGTTTTTTCTTGCTTTATTGAATTAAACTGGAAACATGGGAAAATATCAGTGGCGTGCTACTTTTTTGTAAAAAAGAGCCTTAGTAAATCCATATATCTACGCCTATGGTTAAGTAAAGTAGTAGTTTGTTATTCCAAAATAGGCCTCTAAATTGTATGTAAAGAATTGGTAAGTTTGGATTCGATACTTCTTAGCATTCTGGAAATACAAATATAAATCCATATTTATTTTCAAACTTTAACACCCTGTATCTCGAAAACTAAGCATTTCTCAACCTATGTTTATATGAACTCTTTTTAATAATTTTCAAATGTCTATCGACTGTTAAAGTCCTGCTACAAAAAACTGGAACACACTGTATATGTAAATGCCATTCACACTTTCTTTAAATTGGGGTAGGCTATATGTCTTTCTTAGGTTGCCTCGAGTTCTCTGTTAAATGACAAAATATTGAAGTGTCAGATTTAATTGATTGTTTCTGTCACTTATTTTTGGCGGAACTGCCAAATTTTTTATAAGAAAATAATAATTAATTTGGAAAATGGAAAATGAAGCAAGCGGTTTTAACATGGAGATTTTCAAGGGGATGAAAATGATGATCATAATGTTTAACATTCGATACCTATAGTGAATACATAACATTTGTAAATAAATTATGTGAACATAAATAGTAATTAATTTTTAACATTAATATTCTTACGTACCTCATTACCAGGTCGCACGTTGCATGAGTCAAACAATCTGGGTTGCCCTGCTGCCTCAAAAACACTTGACATTCATTTGTCGCCCCTTTCGGCAAACGAATCCATCCAGTTACACATGCACACACAAAAAATTTGTTTTCACTATGTATATCGCCTTTGGACGAGGCCTCCTGAGACGTCGGTTGAGGTCAAATCTGACACCTTTCGGCACTTGTTTTTTCACAAACTACCATTTAAAACAAACACATCGCATCTCTTGCAAGCTTCAGCAGCTGACGCAAATGTTGCGAAACTAGTTTCAAGAAATCGCGACGTCGATGTACGGAAAAAGAAGAACAAGGATCAGTGAAGTCACGATCAAGCCTTCTTGATTCAGGTTTCGTGCGCGTGTAAGTGAGGAGACGGAGAACGTTATTTTGCAGACGAGCTGTAGAGGTTGGCCGAGTTTGCTGGCTGGGTATGACTTTAGGCAGGGGAGCGTCCTCGTCAGTGGGGACACAACCGGCAGATGCCTTTGGGCAAGGACTCGGGAAAAGGAGTACAGTTCTAATCGGACGTCTGCTTCATATTAATTCGGGTGCGTACGGTTTTTAAGATGCAGATGATAAAACTGTTCTTTGGTGGCATGGGCGTGGCAAAGGTGAATTTTCGCAGGGGGCTAGATGGAAAATAAATGCGTTTGAGACGAGAATTGGGTAGAAGAGAAAATTTAGTCTGTCACGAAAAACTACTCAAATTAATTTAAAAAAATAGTACGGTCCCATTTAAAAATTGTCCATAGGACCCCTAAGGAAATGAAAATGAAAATTATTATTTTTTGGAATTTTTTAAATTGGAAAGAACTGTTGTAGTTAGAATTTCATGCTTTACAAAACACCACAAAAAACACGGTCGTTCTATTTAAGGAAAAAAAGTTGATGTCACTTCCGGTTCAACCGGTTCCAATTATTAGAGATATAAAAATACGGTTTTCACCTTTCGACGTTTCAGCGGTTTTCCTCCATCTGGTCTAGAAGTATTAGAAGCAGCCAAAATCAAACAATTTGGGCCACCCTGTACATATACAAAATAAGTATTTTAAGCGGCGCTTTAAAGCCGCATATGTCGCAAATGGCCTGCCATGAAATGACATAAAAACAACCTTCTCTAAATACATTGAAGATTAATCGGCAATAATTAATTTTCAAGCGCATATCAATTCGAATTTCAGCTTTCAAAATCCGCCAAGTAGGTTAAAGGTACATAATGCGAGCATTATATGCGTATCGAGTAGGATGACATATGTACATTTTTTTTAGATAAACACACCTAGAGCTAAATGCCTCATTTTCGTCGTGGACTGGTTTTTAACTAGCCCCGCCGGACAAGTAAGGCATGTTAAATTATGAAATGATCATAAATAAAGTATGGCGTAGGCACACTGGCACACTGGAAAAATTAGTATGCAAATGCAGGCAAGAGTTCTATAAAGATATAAATATACAGGGTGTTCCAGTTTTTTGTAGCAGGACTTTAACAGTCGATAGACATTTGAAAATTATTAAAAAAAGTTTATATAAACATTGGTTGAGAAATGCTTAGTTTTCGAGATACAGGGTGTTAAAGTTTGAAAATAAATATGGATTTATATTTATATTTCCAGAATGCTAAGAAGTGTCGAATCCAAACTTACCAATTCTTTACATACAATTTAGAGGCCTATTTTAGAATAACAAACTACTACTTTACTTAACCATGGGCGTAGATATATGGATTTACTAAGGGTCTTTTTACAAAAAAGTAGGACGCCACTGATATTTTCCCATGTTTCCAGTTTAATTCAATAAAGCAAGAAAAAACAAAAATTTAATGTCTCTTGGCACTTTTTGATATGACAAGCCGTTGTTCAGAAAATTTACATTTAATCTTTTGATGCACGCCTCTGGACGAATTTTAGACAAACTTGAAGTCGCTCAGAATTTCACCAAATTTGATGGTACGAAAAGTCTTTTTAAAAGAAAGAATGAAACATTGCTAATGATGCTTGTAATGAAGTAAGACACTTTTACATGTTGCTAGCTTTTGTGTTTGTGTTTCTAATAATTTATTTTAGTTCGACCGTTGCGTTTTAATACATTTGTGTTATAAAAATTTTGATTTACATGATATTAAACTTTTACAATAAATATTTTAAATGTTTCATTCTTTCTTTTTAAGATACTTTTCGCACCATCAAATTTGGTGAAATTCTAAGCGACTTCAAGTTTGTCTAAAATTCGTCCAGAGGCGTGCATCAAAAGATTAAATGTAAATTTTCTGAACAACGGCTTGTCCATATCAAAAAGCGCCAAGAGACATTAAATTTTTGTTTTTTCTTGCTTTATTGAATTAAACTGGAAACATGGGAAAATATCAGTGGCGTATTACTTTTTTGTAAAAAGAGCCTTAGTAAATCCATATATCTACGCCCATGGTTAAGTAAAGTAGTAGTTTGTTATTCTAAAATAGGCCTCTAAATTGTATGTAAAGAATTGGTAAGTTTGGATTCGACACTTCTTAGCATTCTGGAAATATAAATATAAATCCATATTTATTTTCCAACTTTAACACCCTGTATCTTGAAAACCAAGCATTTCTCAACTTATGTTTATAGGAACTTTTTTAATGATTTTCAAATGTCTATCGACTGTTAAAGTCCTGCTACAAAAAACTGGAACACCCTGTGTAATAGAGGAAGCTAAGACCGAGGCTCCTCTTGTTCTGCTTAGAGCTCAGGGACAAATCAGGTCGACAAATTTGGAATATGGGATCAATGATTCGGGATGCTCAAGTACAATCGAATGACAGCAATGACACTAATTTTTGGAAAACAGAAGAAAACAGTTCATTTTTGTTTTCTACATGCAGGTACCGATAAAAGAGACTGATGGGATTGACAACGCCTTAGGGGTACGAGATTTGAAAGTGTTTGGAAAAATTCCCCGAAGGTGCCTGGATACTGGCTGGGGTTAGTTAAGTGACCACCACAAATTTGTATATTAAAAAAAAGTTGTTGGGCGCCAGTGGCAGCGTGTTAACTAGATCTCGATCCCGGGTCGTACTTGATGTGATTGATCTCAGGGTGTGTTGCTTAATCAACAAAGGAGTTATAGTACTTGCACTTACCTTATAATGAAGGTCTAAGGTGAACTTAAAAAATGATAGCACTGGCACTTGAGCTTTATATGAATTGCAACCGGTGTAACCGGAAGGGTTCACCATTAATGACTGGACTAGTAAAAAAATATTGGAATAAATTCCCAGCTCTGTTTGATGTTAGTATATTTGGCCTAGACCACCTGAAAGTTGGACGGGTTACTTCAGTTACACATCACCTCAACATAAACAGTTTAATACAATAAGTCATTAACAATATAAAATAAATGCTCTATGATTCTATAAGTAGCCAATGTAACAGTATCAGTCGATCGCGATACAGTTTATGCCAGGCGGCAATGTCAATGTTCTAATTCAATAGCCAATAAATAGTTCTCTTACCCTCTTGGAGTAAGGTTACGTCTCGCTTTGATAATCCTGAGCGTTACAGAAGACTCACTAGGGATTAACACGACATAAGTATTGGTTTAAAGAAGCACGCACTAGATACACAGTAGTATTTGTTAAAAGTTCTAAAAAATCCTCGGCAGCGGACACACACGTCCAATACGAGTATTTATTGAAAAAGTCTTGACTACGGACACACACGGTCAATACGCGTATATGTAGAAAAATTCCTGACTACGGACACACACGGTCAATACGAGTATTTGTAGAAAAATTCCTGACTACGGACACACACGGTCAATACGAGTATATATATAGAAAGGTTCGTAAAGTGTAGTGGTAGGTTATAAACACCTCACACTCGCGATGGTTTACACACGAATGAGTTAAAGTAGGGTTATGTTGTATACCCTTCACAGCGAACACACAAGCACAAGGTAAGCACTCGAGATGATGATACACGTATGAATGTTCAAAGCTAAACGACGCCGACGCTTAATGGTGACGAGTTTGTAAGAAGCAGTTCACAGCGAACACACACGCACAAGGTTAGCACTCGCGTTGGTTATTACACGTATGAGTTGTATTTGATTAAGATTAGAAACACTTCACAGCAGACACACACGCACAAGGTAGGCACTCGCGATGGATGACACACGTATGAAGTTTCGGAACTACTACGCCGACGCTTACTGGTGACGAGTTAGTTTCGGGAGAAGAACCGACGTTGATGTTATGAATGCTCGGCGGGGACTCAATATTCCCAAAATTTGGTTTTTCTTTTATAGTAAAAGTCAGAACGAAAATTTGTTCTAGAAGGTTTTAAACGTAAATAATTTCAAAAGGCCCCTGTCACGTGATAAAAATTAAATAAAATTTTTCTTAAAATCCCTATAACTGAAGTCTCCTGTACTTTTTGTTTAAAATTTTTGTATGGGGGTCTAGTACACCCCCCCACCATGATGTGGCTGTAATAATTTAATCCTCAGTGGGCACATAACACCCCCCCACCGAGATTGGCTTTTGGCGATGGCGTTTGCTATCCTTGGCTGTTGGATAGAAATCGATGAGCTTAAAAAGTAATGTATAAAAAACTTAAGATTAGCTTATTCTAGGTCGGATCTAAAAAATTTTAAACCCTACTAAATATGTGAACTAAACTATATAATGATTATATAAGAATGTCAGCCCTACTAAATATGAGAACTCGCGGTTATTTCATTTGGACATTAGCGTAACCGACATTATATGGGGACTATTCGGAGTCCGATGATTTGATGACAATCCTAGTACGTCGTTTTCGCCGAATAGGCATTCGTGCTGGAACTGACATCTGTTGCTGACTAGTTGCCGACAAACCAGGCTTAAGCGATTGGCTTTCGGATTGTGGCTGACTAGGTGCCGACGAACCAGACATATGTGTTTGGCTCTCGGATTGTGGCTGACTAGGTGCCGACGAACCAGACTTAAGTGTTTGGCTCGCGGATTGTGGTTGAGGACGACATCGCGCTACTTCACTTAGTAGTGGACGAAATGACTCTGATTGTGACTCTACGGTTCCTGACTCTGAAGTTGAGCCAGGTCGTGTTGTTACTCGGTCTAGGCGAGGTTTTCTAAGGGGTAATGCCAATTTTGAAATTGGGCTTGTAATGGGGGATGCCAATGTTGGAATTGGGCTTGTAATGGGGGATGCCAATGTTGGAATTGGGCTTGGAGGAGGTTCCGGTAACGGAAGATCCTCATCAGACGATGTGTCTGGGGAACTGGTTTCAGTCTCATGATGAATATCCCTCTCTGGAACCTTTGGCGCAGGTCTCAAGTGGTCCACATGTACATCGGTGCGATGTCGTCCCTTTTGCACTGTGTAAATCTCGTCAGAGACTTTACGAACGACTGGGTGTGGCCTTTGCCACGCTGGCTCAAAAGTATTTTTATGAGGTCGAAGGTTTTTCACCATGACTTGGTCGTGTTCTCGAAACTGAATTGGGGTCGCTTTGTCTCGTGGGGCGTATCGCTCTTGATAGCCTGTTTGGGTTCGTCGAGCCTGTTCCAGGCGATCCTGTGGGGAGATTCCAGCTAAACGTTCGCGCTCGGCTAAGTATGCTGGTGTATCCCAGTCGCCAGGCGCTGGGGGTTCGAAGCCAAACATCAGGCAAGCTGGTGTCTGTTTTGTAGCGGCGTTTTGCCGGTTCCTAATCACTTTTAGGGCCGGTGCCACGTACAAGTCCCAAGTGTTGGGAGGTTTATTTAATAACAAAGTTTTCATCACCTTTTTCAGATCTTGTACTTTGCGTTCAACAGGATTTGCCCGTTGATGGTAAGCAGCTACGTACTGTATGCTGATTCCCTGTTCGGCACACCAGAGTACATATTCTCTGCTTTTAAAATGACCACCATTATCGGATAAAATCTTTCTGGGGGTACCATATCGTGCTGTTAAGTTCTCCAAGAATCCAACCACCGTTGGTCCGTTAACTGCGGGGTATACAGAGGCTTCTGTCCACCGAGTCAATATGTCTTCCACCATGATGACATAACGGTTTTTTCGTTGATGGGTTTCCTGGTAGGGCCCCAGAATGTCGATACTGAGTACTTCGAATGTATGTTGCGGCGATGTTGCTCTGAAAGGGGCATGCGGCTGCAATTGCCTTCCCTTTACGGTCTTACAGACCAAGCATTCCCGGAGTTGTTTCCGGACATGGGTATCCATGCCCTTCCAATAATAACCCCGCTTGATTTGTCTGAGAGTGTTTGTTATGCCTGGATGAGCAGCTGCTTCACGAACATGGTAGTGGTTAATGACTTCTGTTATGGCATTTTTGGGGACTACAAGGCGTTTTCCCTCGTTAGTTGTCCTCCATAATAGGTCGTCTTGTACCAGATAATGAGCGTAAAACGCTTGCTCTTCCTCCTCTTCGGGTTCTTGCTCTGCATCTCGAATCCGCTCCCATCTGTCAAGATTGGATCGTATCTGCCGTGAACGCCCTTGTGCACGGGATACATCTTGCATTAAGGCTGCGTGAGTTACAGCATTCACCTTCAGAGTTGGTGTGAATTTGGGCATAAGTATCCGATCTTCATCGGGTAGTTTTCGTATTTTGTCATCTAATCTAGGCAGTGGCCTAGTTGCGTATCCCCTTCCGCATTGTTGAATCATCGCAGGTTCCATAGGAAGCGTTTCTCTAGTGGCGGGTATTCCGAGCAACGGGTAAATGGATGCAACTGACTGCTTAGGCAGTGGCTGGGTTGCTGGCTCCATTCCGCATCGTGGAATCGCCGTTAGTCCGACGTAGAGTGTATCTTCATTGGCTGGCAATCCTAACAACGGGTGAGTGAAAGCAATAGGTTCCAAGCTAGTAATTGTTGATGTTGTAACTAGAATTGGAACTTCCGCGAATAGATCTGCGAATTCGTGAAATAATGGTTTTAGTTCACTGGCGTATTCGGCTGGGATCTTCAATTCGGAATGTAGTTCTTGTGATATTTCGGTTTTTGGCACAGCCTGATTCCAATACGCGGTCAGTCGTTGTTGTCGTCCAAATTTTATACATTGTCGAGCGTAGTCAATGATGACATTTTCCTGCTGTAAAAATGGGCCGCCAAGCATGACCTCCTCGCTTAGATTGGGTAGTACGAAAAACTTATGTGTTGTAGAAACACCTTGTATCGTTACTGCTAGCTCCGTTTCTCCTACTGAT
Source organism: Rhagium mordax (assembly GCA_963680705.1). NCBI lineage: Eukaryota > Metazoa > Arthropoda > Insecta > Coleoptera > Cerambycidae > Rhagium > Rhagium mordax. The sequence continues at coordinate 1,201,304 of OY796660.1, read as the reverse complement.
AATATTTTGTCTCCGTTGGCTAGTGTGATAGTCGGATGAGCTCTGTCATTGATGACCATGTGCACTAGGCTTGATCGGATTATATTACCAGTAGCGCCGGTGTCGATGAGTGCTTGACACTCATGGCCAGCAATACTTATGGTTAATCTAGGCAGTGGCCTAGTTGCGTATTCCCCTCCGCATTGCTGAATCATCGCAGGTTCCATATGAAGCGTTTCTCCAGTGGCGGGTATTCCGAGCAACGGGTAAATGGATGCAACGGACTGCTTAGGCAGTGGCTGGGTTGCTGTGTCCATTCCGCATCGTGGAATCGCCGTTGGTCCGACGTGGAGTGTGTCTTCATTGGCTGGCAATCCTAACAACGGGCGAGTTAAAGCAATAGGGTCCAAGCTAGTAATTGTGGATGTTGAGTCCATTCCGCCTTGTGGAGTCGTCACAGGTCCGACGTAGAGTGTGTCTCTAGTAGCTGGCAATCCTAACAACGGGTAGATGGGTGCAACTGACTGCTTAGGCAGTGGCTGGGTTGCTGACTCCATTCCGCATTGATGAATCATCGCAGGTTCGACGTAGAGCGTTTCCCTAGTGGCTGGCGATCCGAGCAAATGGGGTGTGGATGTTGAGTCCATTCCGCCTTGTGGAGTCGTCACAGGTCCGACGTAGAGTGTGTCTCTAGTAGCTGGCAATCCTAACAACGGGTAGATGGGTGCAACTGACTGCTTAGGCAGTGGCTGGGTTGCTGACTCCATTCCGCATTGATGAATCATCGCAGGTTCGACGTAGAGTGTTTCCCTAGTGGCTGGCGATCCGAGCAAAGGGGGTGTAGATCCAACTGGTTCCGAGTTCTCCCTCCCAAGGGGGGAAGACTCGTTTAGTGCTGACTGGGAGCTGTGTTCGGGCCGTTTGGGGGAGGTAAGGAGGCTGTGGCTCCCCGGGCCCCTTCGGAGTTTCCCGATACCTTGTAATTTTGATTAGCATTTCGCTGATTCCCTTGGGAATAGCGTTGTTGCCTTGTAGGACAGTCCTTGTAGAAATGCCACTGTTCTCCGGGGCAATACCTGCACGGAGATGGGGGTCCAGTAGTGTTCCTATTGGAGACCATATTTCTAGCTGGAGGATCTGTCGCTGGTTTTGTTGAGCGGAATGTCTTAGTGACATCCACTTCGCTGAGGTCAGCTTCAATCAATGTGGCTATGCTGGTTAATTCGTCCAGACTGCGCAGTTGGTGCCCACGCAGACGCGAACGAATGTCTGGAAGCAGCTGATCCAAAATGACTTCTAGCTGTAGTACCTCAGGCTTGTAAGGGTCGACTCGTTGAAACAAATTAGCTTTTTTTGTAATGAACACGCCTACGGGTTCATCCTTAGTCTGCTTCGAACCGTACAGTACCGTCATTACGCGTGTGATACGCGATACTGAATTGAAATTATTCAAGAACCTTTCCTCAAAGGCGCGAAAACTGGGTAAAATGGTTTTGTAAGGCTCGTGCCATTTTTTAGCCGCGCCACGTAGTAAATCCGAGATTACTGCCAGCTTGTCGCGATCTTCTTTTATATTTTGCCGAGCAAAATATTCCTCTGTTTGTTGAATAAACCCTTCTGGGTCTTCGTGGTCCAGTCCTGAAAAAGTTGGGGCGCTAAATAGACGGTCATGTCGATTGACTGGTTGTGCAGCGTTTGCCATTGTTTGCTTGAATGTGTTTGCCATTGTTTCGGCCATTTGCCGGAAAAAGGCTTCAAATTGCGGCACAGGCGCATCCATGATGGGTACTTCCTGAGCTCGGGGACGTATTATCGGTGTTGGTACCGCATTATTTTGATCAGGATTGACGTTTGGTACATCTTCCACCAGTGAACGCACACGTTGCGTCATAATATTTTGTATTGGTTCTGTATCCAGCCGGTCGATAAGACGTTCTGGAACAATGGGCGTCATCCCTGGACTCGGAGGGCACACAGAAATACGAGATAAATCCATGTTGTCCGTGTTGGGATGTGTTGGTTGTATACTGTTGATATAATCGGCGTCCCAGCTGACACGAGATGGTCCGTGGATGTGGCCGACGTTCGTTGTTTGTTTATCGTCTAAATAAGTAATCGTTGAACACTCGGAACTGCTCGTTGAAGTGTCGCTCATAAAAAGTTGGTCACCGCTGATTGGTCGATACGTGGGATCAGTCATTCCTAATCGGCCGACGCACCGCTTCTTCGGGTTGACGCACACGTTCTACGCGCACCGTAACGTTTGACAGTCGAGTTTTAGTCTTTGAAGTTAAAAGTGCAAGTAACTCTTTTTTTGTTGTAGCTTTTGATTCGTTGAATAACTCTTTATTCAGCAAGGCCCCTAGTTGGGCTCGCCATGACAACGCCTTAGGGGTACGAGATTTGAAAGTGTTTGGAAAAATTCCCCGAAGGTGCCTGGATACTGGCTGGGGTTAGTTAAGTGACCACCACAAATTTGTATATTAAAAAAAAGTTGTTGGGCGCCAGTGGCAGCGTGTTAACTAGATCTCGATCCCGGGTCGTACTTGATGTGATTGATCTCAGGGTGTGTTGCTTAATCAACAAAGGAGTTATAGTACTTGCACTTACCTTATAATGAAGGTCTAAGGTGAACTTAAAAAATGATAGCACTGGCACTTGAGCTTTATATGAATTGCAACCGGTGTAACCGGAAGGGTTCACCATTAATGACTGGACTAGTAAAAAAATATTGGAATAAATTCCCAGCTCTGTTTGATGTTAGTATATTTGGCCTAGACCACCTGAAAGTTGGACGGGTTACTTCAGTTACACATCACCTCAACATAAACAGTTTAATACAATAAGTCATTAACAATATAAAATAAATGCTCTATGATTCTATAAGTAGCCAATGTAACAGTATCAGTCGATCGCGATACAGTTTATGCCAGGCGGCAATGTCAATGTTCTAATTCAATAGCCAATAAATAGTTCTCTTACCCTCTTGGAGTAAGGTTACGTCTCGCTTTGATAATCCTGAGCGTTACAGAAGACTCACTAGGGATTAACACGACATAAGTATTGGTTTAAAGAAGCACGCACTAGATACACAGTAGTATTTGTTAAAAGTTCTAAAAAATCCTCGGCAGCGGACACACACGTCCAATACGAGTATTTATTGAAAAAGTCTTGACTACGGACACACACGGTCAATACGCGTATATGTAGAAAAATTCCTGACTACGGACACACACGGTCAATACGAGTATTTGTAGAAAAATTCCTGACTACGGACACACACGGTCAATACGAGTATATATATAGAAAGGTTCGTAAAGTGTAGTGGTAGGTTATAAACACCTCACACTCGCGATGGTTTACACACGAATGAGTTAAAGTAGGGTTATGTTGTATACCCTTCACAGCGAACACACAAGCACAAGGTAAGCACTCGAGATGATGATACACGTATGAATGTTCAAAGCTAAACGACGCCGACGCTTAATGGTGACGAGTTTGTAAGAAGCAGTTCACAGCGAACACACACGCACAAGGTTAGCACTCGCGTTGGTTATTACACGTATGAGTTGTATTTGATTAAGATTAGAAACACTTCACAGCAGACACACACGCACAAGGTAGGCACTCGCGATGGATGACACACGTATGAAGTTTCGGAACTACTACGCCGACGCTTACTGGTGACGAGTTAGTTTCGGGAGAAGAACCGACGTTGATGTTATGAATGCTCGGCGGGGACTCAATATTCCCAAAATTTGGTTTTTCTTTTATAGTAAAAGTCAGAACGAAAATTTGTTCTAGAAGGTTTTAAACGTAAATAATTTCAAAAGGCCCCTGTCACGTGATAAAAATTAAATAAAATTTTTCTTAAAATCCCTATAACTGAAGTCTCCTGTACTTTTTGTTTAAAATTTTTGTATGGGGGTCTAGTACACCCCCCCACCATGATGTGGCTGTAATAATTTAATCCTCAGTGGGCACATAACAGGATCACCAAGAGTGCAACGATGCTTCAAAGCTGTTATTGATTTTGGAACGCCAACGTTCTTCGTGTCTTTATGATTGATGTTAAAGCCATCGGAATGCACTAGACCGTGCTTTAATATCTGTCCACGCATAGCTGCACGCTTCCATAATCTTGAAAACTTGAATCGTTAAAAAAGCCCATTAAAAGGTGATAAACGTGGCTAGCATCTCCAAGCTTCTCTTTGGTCGGCGACAGACCGTTTTTAAATCCGTTCTCCAGCAGACGAAGTTTAACATCAAAGACAGTGTGCACGCTTCCTCTAGCAGCTCATTGTCGATGCTAGTTGTCGAGGCCATAACCACAATACGTTAACCCAATTTTACGCACAGAATCCTAATATTTCTTGCCACTACTTTCATTTCAAATACGTTATTAAATTTGTATTCTATCGATTCGTACCTAGGCGTTTGTTGTTTCTGATACATATGTACCGGGCCGATTTTATCTTTGTTATTGCCTAGGAAGTAGGTGTCAACCCAGTTGGTAACGAGCCAATATTAGTCACAATAATATGCATAAAATTACATGGATGATACCCGGAAGAAAGACAGGGAACCAAATGGACCATGTATTAGGAAAGGGGGGAGATGTAACGGGCATAAAACACCAGATCTTAAAGAGGAGCTACATGCAAGAATTGAAACGACAAATAATTTAAAAATCTCTAAAAAATTCTATGAAGCCCTTGGGGAAATAAAGTCGAGCAAATATTCATCCCAAAAAAACATTACAAATGGCTTTTTTTGTCCCAGAATGTAACAATACGACACGTTCTTTTTGCTGATTCCACCCATTGCGCATCCATACAACTCAAGGATACCTACTGCGCATCCACACAACTCAGAGATACCTACTGCGCATCTGCACAGTTCCTCCGGATCGACGCATGGCATGAATAGGTCATTTTTCTCCGTGTACATCAAAGCATCAGTGAAAATGAACGACAATAATTACAATATCAACATGTAACAGAACTTTTATTTGCAATAACTCTCTTATCTAATTTTTAATATCACTGGGTAATTCACTATTTTAGGTTAACACGTTATAGAGTTTAGAAATAGTACTCTTGTGGTCCATGGATCAGTCCTTCCCTGTACAAATGCATAATAGACTTTGCTATGATCTTGGCAGTTTTCTTCGAATATCCACCGCTGGTCAGCATTACTATGGGGATGCTTCTGGATACCGCCTCGCGGAAAACCAGCTCGTCCCTTTTTATTATACCCTGAAAATGCACGGATCAGTGGAATTATTAAGGGATCATTAAAACAAAGTTTACTTTTTCTGTTATTGCCAGCCCTCCCAATTTATCGCCCTTCAAAATATCCGTCCCAGCATTGTAAACCATCAATTGTGGGTCAAACTCGTTCAGGGCCTCGAATAGATTTCTGAAACATAAAAACGAGCGTCCATAATAAATTCCGTACGCAAGTGACTAAGGAGACTGAGCCGCTACTGGCGGAACGTTGCAAGCAGCTTTGTTTGCTATACAGCTAGAATCAAGGTGGCAGGGATGCCAATACGCATGCGCTACTGTCACTTATTAGGCAGTACTCAAAAGTTGTATCTTACTTTTTGACGATCCTCAAATAATAGTCATCCGTCACAAAGAAATCGAGTTGCACTTTTCTGTTTATCGACTGCCTGGCCTTGTTGTCCCAAGGGTAGATCCATTTGTTAAAAACGTCCATGATGTAGATGTTGGCGTTGTCTCTGAAATCGTGCTCGTAGCCGTTGCCTTGGTGAGCGTCCAAATCGACTATCATAACCCGTCTCACCTGAAACATTATTTCACAATGCGCAAAATCAAGTAGTATGCACAAAATTACACGAGTTAACACACTTAATTCCAAATAACCCAACAGGTGCACAGTAGAATGACCAAATTTTTTTTATTTTAATCTGGTTTAAACGCAGTACACATTTAAGGCTCGCACTCGTATTTTATGAGCAAAGCAGATTCTTACGTACCTTTCTCGGAAAATGGTAGAATAAAAATTTTATCAGCAGAGTAATATCGGCATATACGCAGAATCCTCCGCCCTTCGATGCAGAGCAGTGGTGAAAACCACCGCCGATATTAATAGCCCAACCCCTGTCCAGAGCTAACTTTCCGGCTAAAATTGATCCCCCGGTTTGAAACCTAAAAAAAAAATGGATGGATAGATTTCACTGGATAGACTATAACAAAATTATTAGCTGTTTATTTAAGTCGTTAGGCGTTGTAAAAGGTAATAACAATTTCACTGTTGCTTATTAACAAATGCACTTAATTCGTACCTACATAAATATAATTCTGATTTTCCTTTCGACCGCGCATTGCTGCATCGTGGGAATCCTGCAGACGCTGTAGTTTCCCACGGCGCATCAACACAACGTAATAATATTAGGTAATTAACGCTTTTTATTTTTAAAACAATATACCGGGTGATTCGTAAATGAACAACAAATTAATTTCCCACCTACCTCATGGGTCTCAGATAGGCCCTTTGAATAAAGTAATTCGGCACTAAAACCAGCGCCACCACCTCTGCAATCCTAGCTACCTGTAGGCTACACTGAAAATAAGAGAGTGAGACAAGGAAGAACAATACAGAACCTTCCTAATTGGTCGTCAACCACGTAACCAACAAATAGGCAACCGAGTTGTTTGTTCTGTGAATATAATGCTATTGATGTATATATGGTTGCCTAACTCTATAATCATGTGATTTACGATTATTTATCAAGACACTTACGTTTAATTTTTTTAAATATTTCTTAGTGTGCACCATGAGCAAGTCTTCTTTGGTCGCTTCGTTTGGCACAACTACAGTCTTTTTGTTTATCAATCCGGTCTCCTTTAGATACTGAAAATAAAGCGAGTTAAATCAGTTTATTTTCCGTTTTTTCCTCGATACCTTGTATACGTTTCTCCATTTTCTGGCATCGAACGGATGCAACTTTTCCAGTCCCATAAAATTGACGTTGTATTCTCTCCTGTAAACGATAGGCCATTGCTCCTTGCTAATGTTCAAATATAAACCGGTTTCGAAGCTCATTGTTACAAGCCACGAATGTTAGGCATAGTGGCAATCCTGAAAATCTATAGGCAAAAAAAAAATAAACGCATCCGCAAATTTGGGCACGAAATTTAAAAAAAAAATTCTGAATGAAAAATCCTGGAGCCGACTCTGTATTCGACGTCATAACGCGCCCAGATCCGGTCTCAGGTCTTGGGAGATCTTGGCTAAACTATTGCCATTCACAAGATTTAATTTTTCCCCATTACAAATGCTCATATTTAGACTCCTGTTCAAAAACTGATTTGCACAGGGTAGGACTGGCTGCTAAATAAATACAGGGTGATCCGTAAATTACCGGCATAGAGCAGATGCACGTCGGGCAACGCAAATTATGATGATTTAATGCAACTTACCTATATACCAAGTTGCACCCCTGAGGAGATATAGGCCCCCAAAGTGGGGTTTCAAATTTCGAAAAAAATTAATATCTCTACAACGCTTTAACGTGAGAGGACCAAATTTGGTACGCTATTTAGGCTCGTTATGGGTCTTAATTAACGGCAAGTTAATGTTAATAGGGGCACTGCAAGGGGTTAATTAGGGGTGGCGCACCCCTAGAATTATGTAGAACTTTCTTGTCCGCTGGTTGATTTGAAAATAATTCATTCCCTTATAAGCAGAATTTAATTTTACAACTTTTTTACTCTTGTTAATTTTTAATGTACTCTAATGGTTTTCAAGAAAAACGGGATTAACTGAGGCAAGGTAAAAGTTTTAATTAGAAAATAACCAGTTAGGGGCGCAACTTGGTATATTTTTGCAGTTTTTTTCAAGCTATTACCACACTAAAATTATTTCTAAAAGCAGTAATCTTGCCTTCAGTTAAGAAAAAATCGCAGCGAATTTTATTGGTTTTAAACCGCTCTTTATCTTCAATAACCCACCCTGTATACTTATGTCTATTTTAAACATACTATTGCGAGTTAAATATCAAATTAATGTAACAGTAACATCTGCTGATGTTAAAAAATACGCTTTACCTGCAATGGTTTAGTATTAAAATTATGTAATTTTTTTTTTTATTTGAATTTCCCACGCAAAATTATTGATCCGCCGCGCCGGCGGCAGGTGTTCGATAAAACGCAGCAAGCTGGTTAAAATCTTAATAGGCTCGGCACACAACACAAACAATCGAACCGACTGCACTTGTCAACGATCACATTTTAACCGAACTCCTTCAGGTTCTTGTGGATTTTCTTGAAAACTGTCGAGAATATGCTACGAAATGTCATGTTACGGGCACCTAGGGATTTTATCAGATTAGCTAGTTCTCTGACACACTGTAGAGGTCCTTGATGCGAGATCTCCGTTCAAATTTGAAAGGAATTGTGGCGATACGATTAAGATTACCCTAAATAGTATTAATAAATGGAAGATATCGCTGATATAAATATTTCGTAAGTACTTTTTTTTATATTGTTGCGGTTTTATTTTTTAATTTCAATAATTTACTTAAAAAGTATACGTCAAAAACTACAAACAACTATTATCCTAATCTATAAATGAGAAAAGTTACTAGTGTTCAAAATAAAAATGCAAGTGCCATCATAGTGACTAGATGTAACAGTGATGACAGTAAAAAGTTAAGTCCCGCCCATCATTGTCACGGATGTATAAACAAGACAAGACGAAGACATATCTGTGAATTCAGAGAAAGTGTGGTTATGTTTCTGTCAAAGTTTCCTCCAACAAGGCGTAAACAAATAACGTAAAATATTTACTTATGCGGCGTTGCCAAGATTTTAAAAAGTATTCAAAGTAAGATTATATGTCCAAACACATAAATCGTCTATGAAAAGGAATATACTTACTGACATAAAATTCGTTTCTTTTAGAAGTTTTCAAGCCATAATTGAAAATTATGAATCGTTAATTAAAGAGCTGACCAGTGACCTTGACTTCTTTAAGGTAAGATATTTTACAATTATTGTTTGAACAAAATGAAAGACATAAATCGACACGAAATTTTTAGACCGAACACAAAAGCCTTAAATCGAAAATATCAACTCTTCTAGATGAAAACAAAAGACTTAGCAAAGAACTAAACGACCTGCTAGAATCCAAGGACAATTCTGATTTTGGTGCGCACGAACAATCCGATTTGATCGAAAATTTAAAGCAACAAATAAATGCGCTCATATCAGAGAAAGAATACAGCACCAAGTTGTGGCAAAACTCGATAAAAACCATCGACTTTTTAGAAGATGAGCTGAAGGTATTCCAAGCTGGAACCCAGGAGTTCATCCCCAAAAAGGATTTCATTAAGGTAAGTCTTCTAAATTGTACAGAGCCTTTATAGGAAACCACGTGACTAAAAATAGGCAACCAACACATTGTTTATATGGTTGCCTAGCCCTGTGGTCACGTGGTTTACAACCATTTATGAAGGCGCTTTAGATGGATATTTAATATACGTAGGCCCTGCTTCTGCTCGAGGTGTTAAAAAAACTGAAAAACAACCAAAAACAAACCCTTTTAGATAAGACGCAATTACGAGGAGAAGATCAGTTCTCTAGAGAACAATCTGAGTTCGACGCGAAAAGAACTAGATCTCGTAATAAAAGATTCCTCCAAAGAGCTGGGCGTAAAAGCTGCCGAGGTGGACAAGTCGTTGGAAAACCAAGCCGGCGCGTTCAAAATCGTGAAAAACTTGGAGGAGGAAATTTTGAACTTGCAGAGGAGATTACAGGAATCCGAGAAAACGAGGCTGAAATTGGAGAAGAATGTTAAGGAAAAGGAGGAATTCGTGCAGAATATTAAGCAAATCAACGGCGAATACAGGGAGAAAGTTAAGGAGGCTGTGCAGCTGGTTACAGCCGCCTTGAACGAAAAGGACGCCGCCCTCTTTAGGGAAAAGGAAGCCAATGGTGAGCACATATTGCATTTCCTTGCTTGCAAAAGTTTTCCAATATTGCTTTTTGCAACCTGTATTTTCAATAATCTTTTAGATGAGGTACAAAAAGTGGCCCAAACGCTAACCGACATCGTTAAGGAAACCGAGGAGAAAGTCAAAAACGAAGTGACGAAAGTGAAAATGGAGTATAATATTAAGCAGGACCAATTACTCAGAGATTTTAAGATGGCGCAAGATGAGATCAAGGTAAAGTCTCTGGAAATTGAAAAGTACTCGACGAAGTGCAAGTTGCTGGAAAACGAAATTGAGAAAATTCAAAGAGGTAGCTTCAACGTGGACGAAAGTAAAACGTCCAAACTCCTCATCCTTGAAAAGAATTTGGAGTCTACCTTCCAAAAACTGGTAAGTTGTGGTTCTACTACATTAGTTGCGTTTAAATTATTCTCCCGAGTTTTTTTTTGTAGTTAGTGTCGGAAAAGCAGAACATTCAGCTAATCTCAGAAAGGGACGCCATAAAGAATGACATGGAGCAGATGGCGAACCATTACGAGAGGACCTTGAGGACAATGGAGGTTGAAAAATTGACGCTTCAAAACAAAACGAAACAACTGCAGATGAGTTTAGATGAAACCAACGCCAATTTGAACCGTATGACCGAAAGGCTGGAATCGGTCAATAATAAGTTGCAATCGGTGACGGCGGATCATCAGCTTCAGAAAGAAAATCAAGAAAGGTAGATGCTTGTTTTAAAATAATTGTTCAGCGTTTTAATAAGATTGTAATTTGAATTGCAGTAAAATTGCATGTTTTAATTTCAGGTTAATTAAACAATCATACGCTGAAAAAATTGCCGAAATTAATAAATCTTGCAGCGATAAAATCAAAGACCTCGAAGCTGAACTAGAATCCAAGACTGAGGTCAATAAAAAATGGATTACGGAGACGAAATTTATTACAGAAAATTTAGAGAAATTGATAGCAGATTTGAAAATGGAAATACATAAATTGAAGAAGGAAAATAAAAGTTTAAAGGAAAAAGTTCAGGAATGTAGCAAGAAAATAGAACAATACAAGGTTTTTGTGCAACTGATAACAAAGGATGTAAATAAAATTAGTAATATGACTGTGGGCAGCGGGGACGTAACTTAGTTGATTATAAAGAAAAAAAATAAATATTAAGTAAAAAATATGTTTTATTTCCAGTACAAAAATGTCAAATTCCTTTTCAAAAATTGCTTTTTCCTAACCAAGACTTCAGTTTTTCAATTTGTCCAACAACACTTGATTTTGATGTCCCTCCAACAGCTTGGTATTGCTCTATGCTGTTTTCGTAATTCCACACTTTCCCAACGTCAACACCAAAATGAGGACTGGAAAATAACAAAACAAAAATGAAAATTTAAAAGTTTAAAAACATAAAATGTCATTTGAACACAATTCAGTTGGCTTTGGTTAGGGTCACTGGCCTACGTCACGCTCGGCTCGTCTCGAGCCAGAAGCATTTGTAGCCGAACCATCCTACCTACCTGATCGACTTGAGTTCTTCCAACGTCAAATCGCAAATATTAACCTCCTTCTTCTCAGCCTCAGCCACCACTTGCCCAGCCAAGTGGTGGGCCTCCCGGAACGGCACGCCTTTCCGCACCAGGTAGTAAGCAACATCCGTTGCCAGCATCTCGAAGCTTAAAGCTGCCTTGCACTTCTCTTGGTTGACTTTTAACGTCTTCACAGTTCCAGCTGTGACCTCCAGAATCGACGTCAGTTTGTCGAAGGTGGTAAACATGGCCTCCTTGTCGCTTTGAAGGTCTTTGTTGTAGGTGGAGGGCAGACTTTTTAGCACCATCACAAAGCTGCAGCACTGAAATTTGGGATAATTAGATTCCTAGTCTCCCAAGTAGGTATTTGCATACCTGGCCGAACAGACTACCACCGATGCCCCTAATCAGCTCCAGACTATCCGGGTTTCTTTTTTGTGGCATAAGACTGCTGCCTGTGGAGTACGAGTCGCCGATCGTCACAAATTCAAACTCCTTGGAGCTGTAGATTATCAAGTCTTCCGCCAGTCGGCTCAGGTGTATGCCGACCATCGACGCCCAAAACAGAAATTCGGCTGAAACAGGATCAGGAGTTTACAACAAGGTCAGGTTTTTTCCTAGAAAGGGACCTTTTCGCGTATTTGCGTTGGCAACAATGTGCCATTATCAAAATTGAACCACCAAATTGATTTCATTGAAAACTGTATGTAACCTTATAAATTTAATAAATTACTTGCGTGATTTTTTATTAATAACTATTTATTGTACTAGTGTGTAATTATGCACTTTATAGTCACGCAAGAAAAAGTTAGCCTCGAGACCGTCAGGTAGAGTGGCTAATTTTCTTAAGTGCAATATTACACACTGTGCACTAATACTTTTACCTACCTATAAAATCCCTGTCGCTCACGGCCTGCATGCTATTTTGAGTAATATCATCGAAATTCAAAGAGGCCGCCAGACTCATCCTGTCGATATTGAAAGGATTTCCTGCCAGGGCGCCGCTGCCCAGCGGCATCACGCTGATGTGCCTCAAAATCTCCTCCAGCCTGTCGCTGTCGCTTTTCAAGTTCCACGCGTGGCTAAAATGAGTCGTTAACTATTTACCGTACGTGAAAAGTAGTTGTTTACGAACCTCAAAAGGTAGTGACTCCATCTGACGGGTTGGGCCCTTTGCAAGTGCGTGTACCCAGGCATCATGACCTCGATTTCGTGCGAGGCTCGCGCCACTATGACGGAAATCAGGCCTCTCAGATGGTCGTCCAGCGCCTTCAAATTTGACTTCAACCACAGCTTCATGTCTGTGACCACTTGGTCGTTCCTGCTGCGGCCGACGTGCAGCTTCGTAGCTGGACCGCCGATTAACTCCTAAAAAATTTAAAACTCTTACCAGCCTTCGATTTCATCAATTTTTAGTTTTTAAGATAAGTTAGGTTATGTTAGGTTAGGTTGGAAATAGTTAGTTAGGAATAGGTTATAGAAGAGCATACTTTATTTATCTATAAGTTAACATTCAATGATAAGACTTGCCTTTAGACGCCTTTCGTTTGCTGTGTGGATATCCTCATCCCCATCTTTAATTCTGAATTCTCCCTCCTTCCACTCATTCTTTACTATGTCCAGTCCATCGCAAATAGCCACAGTTTCTACTGCCGTTAATAGTTTGATGTCTTTTAGGGCTTTGGCGTACGCTTTACTGCCCTCAATGTCTTCCGCGAACATGCGTTGGTCCAAGTTAAGAGAACAATTCAGCTTTTCCAGGCAGGGGCTGGTGGATTCCGCGAACCGGCCACCCCACAGCTTTTGGTTCTAAAAGTAAAATATAATAATTCGAGAAAGTATTAAAAATAATTTGGCATGCATTTATTTAACAATAACACACAGTGTATAGGTGTAAAAATATATATCTCTAGATGGATTAATGAATGCACTTATATTGGGAATGCTTACCATATTTTTGTGAGGGATTGTTTTCTACGCGTGAATGATCTTTGATTCTCTGATTTTGATATCAACACCTCTGGGTTTTCTGAATGAAGTGGAAATTGTACGTATTTAAATCAGTTATATTTATAGACAAAAATTATCTCAAAGGTTACGAGAAGATAAACTTTAAAAAAATATGGAAGTAAGAAATTTTGATTAGACATTAAAAACATACCGTTTATATTTTTCCATCGGACACTTTATCTAGTTTATATCACATGTTTACCAACACTAACCTATGCTTGGATTTAAATATATAAATAAATGTTTTTTGTTTTTGTTACTTACTATAATATTCGTTCATCAATAAATACAATGTGTTATTAAAAGTTTATTACTTATATATAAACATAGATATATACAAAATATATAAAACAAGAAATATATTATTTGTGTGATGATAACATAATTATTATTATAAGTTAATCAGAAGAATTAACGCAAGCAGTGAAGAGACTAGGAAAGTAATACATTTTCTCTTGAGGATTTTGCAAATCTATCCAGGCAAGCCCTTGGTCTACCATTTGATCTAACGCTTTTTTGCTTCTCTCCGTCTCCCAATTTAATTCTCTTCGGAGATAGGACGCTGATATAAAACCTTGATTTTTCTCAGCTTGTTGCAGGATTGCCGAATGATCCATACTAAGTTCCCCGGGAACCGACTGCACCATATACTGAAAACAAATTTGTAAAATTGAAAAAAAAAACTCATAGTGATCCCCTCCCTCACCTTAGACGATTATTTAAAAATTACTTAACAAACAGAATATAATAGATATTTTATCAAAATCAATCCCATTTTGGTGAAATTTTAGTTCTATTCAAATTTGCACTGACCTTGCCTTTTCCCATTGGTATCACGTTAAAGCCACTGCCAAATATTTTCAACTTTTGGGCGGCTCTAATTAAATCGTCCTTGGATATCTCCTGATGCTGTTTGCTCTGCCCTCTTGCATTTATTAATCTCGTTCGGAGCTCGTCCAGGCCAATAAGACCCCCGTTTTTGTCATTTGTAGCTAAGCGTGAATAACTAGGTTAGTTTAGAACGTGTTGCCGATATATATATTTTAGAATAATGTAATTACCTAAACATACTTCTACTATCTGAACTGCAAGCTCATAATAAAAATCTCCAATGCCTAAGACCGACCAAAAGCCTTTACCGGAGGATAACGGATCGACTCCTATACTGGCACACATATCCTGAAAGTAAATATAGTGTATTAATGAATTTTATATACTAGTGGAGCTTACCTGGAATTGCCTCCTGAATTCTGGATTTTTCCTTATCTCATTTTTGTGCTTCGAGGCGAATTCTTCTAAATTGACCTTAAAAACCTCCAGCTGTTTAGTCATCTGCTCTAGTTGCCCCTCTTGTATTTCATTGCCTTTATCCTTATATTTCTCTTGTTCTAGTTTCTGTTTCTGGATTGCCCCTAATCCAGCTCGTCGCCGCATTTTTGTAAATGAATAATATTTGACAATTCTACATGTAAACAATTTTTTGTTAGGTTAGGCGATCAGCTGACAAATGCCACACGAACATAGACACATGGTCAGGGTTGCCACACTACAAATGCAAGTTTTAAGGATCTTCGATCTTCTTCTTCCTCTTTTAATTGCGATTTGCCCGCACGGCCTGCAGTATAAGTGGTCACGTCTTGAATTTAAGCAAAAGAGCGTATCGTTTGAAAATAGATGATTTTCTTCAGGTTTTGTGCACAGAGTGGCCTACTGGCAATTAAATTGTAAAGTAGTGTCACATATTAATGACCAATTAGTTTCTCACCTCCTATTTAGTTCAGGAAATTGGAGATTTAAATAAAGCTAACAACTGTTGACGTTATCACATTTATTTATTTCATTGTTTAAAGTGGGGTGTTATATGAAGTAAGACATGGATTACACATGCATTTTTTAAAACAAAAAATTGGACGTACAAAAATATTTTTTAATATGACTATTTCATCACGTGTTTGACAGTTCATAAATCTAAGTCTAATGGATACTATTCAGGGATTAGGCAATTTTCTTCGATTTATTTTTCTCGTAACGGTTACAGTCACTGCAAAAATAAAAATATATATGTACATTGCCTAATCCCAGCTATTGTGTTATTGTTATTAAGTAATAAATAACACCAAGATAGTTGACTATATAACTAACAAGTATAATGCAATCACAGAGAATTTCTAATATACAAGATGACCTTACAGTAATTTGACTATATCAACTAACAAAAATTGTAATCAATTATGAGGGAATGCGGGCTTGGCTCTGCGACTTGTCTGTATAATTTAATTGACAATGGTTCTGGCAAAAAACTGTAACATCAATCTGAACAAGAACTAAAATGTTCTAGAAGAGAAAAAAGCAATAATTATGGCCTAAAGGCCTCAGTCCATGACTTTTAGATCCCTCATCCTGTACATTACTATTTGTAACAATTAGGTATTAAATTTAACAGACATGTCACAGAATAATAGAGTATAATCTTATATAAAGAAAATTAAAATACGGGTTGCATTTACACCGTTCCTGTGGAAATCAGTACAATTCATTTTCCTTTTTCTACCTAATATGAATTTACCACAGGTCGTTGGTCGTGCTCATGCTAAACTTATTTTAATTTTACTATAAAATGCAATTGTTAATTAGTGGTAAAGTGATTGTTGTTTGAGGTTGTACTGTCAAATCAATAATTTCCTAACTGGTCTTTGAAGGAGAAATTTAATATCTAGTCACGAATAAAATCTAATTAATACACTAAAGAAGACTTGTATTTCAGTTAATCTCAATTTATTTTTCAGCACCTCTTGACTAGAGTATAGAAATTGTCACACCATAGAAATTAAAGTATTCCTCAGTCTAAATTGTTTCATGGTCGAAAATTTGAATAGTGTGCACCATACACATTAAAATAACAATAGCCCAATAAGGAACAGTCGGTTAGCTTCTCCCCTTCTGCGTTAGCCAAGAAACAGACGATTATTTTCAGTCTCAATAATTTATAAAATCAGTCACAAATTGCCAGGTGGCATTAACAAGTATTAAAGCATTAATATACAGGCAGATGGAGAGCAGCGTTTTTGACACAAAATGCCAATGTCGGCGAAAACAAAATCCTGCCCTATTTTCATCGCTGTTCCTTACAGCAACCCTGTATACAACTTATTTCATTCACTATTAAGTGTTAGGCGACATATTATTGAGTCACAAATGAAACCTAAGGACAAAACTAATTAATCTGTAATACTTTTATTTATAAATGAGGAACACCACACAATTCGGGTTTCACCCTATGTGACGTAACAAAATGAAATATCAAAGTCATATTTCGGGATTTTCCCACAAAGGTTGCGTTAGGGCCAAGAAACTCATTTGATGACGTATCGAGGGAAGACAACAAAAAATTAAATGGAACAAAAATAAAAATACTGAAAAGGCTGTTTAGGATTCGATTTAAAAAAAAATACTGACTTATATTTATCGAAATGAACTTATTTTTATAAAGCAAAAAAGTTTGGAAAATCCAAAACCGTTGTAAATAATTGCAAATCACGTAATTTACTAGTTAAAAGGAACGTAATTTGTAATAATTTACAAGAGCACCCTATGTGAACATTGCTTTCAATTTCATACATCCTCAATTCCGATATTTAGTATACTAGGAGCAA
Source organism: Rhagium mordax (assembly GCA_963680705.1). NCBI lineage: Eukaryota > Metazoa > Arthropoda > Insecta > Coleoptera > Cerambycidae > Rhagium > Rhagium mordax. The sequence continues at coordinate 1,184,175 of OY796660.1, read as the reverse complement.
AGGAAGTCATTAAAATTAAGTTTTCTTTAATTTATCACCCTAAGTCTATTGATCTAAAATTTTATACGACAACATTTACTATCAATACGTCTATATTGTAGCGATACACTTAAATTAGGCTCAAGTCGTGGTGACCAAAGTGGTTTGGTTTATTTGTTCTTTATTTTACAAAAAACGAAACACCGATAACTTTGCCGTGTCTGTACCCACTACTTTAAATTTTCCTCTAATAGATGATTTTGTGCTTTTTCTTACGATTACAATCTGCAGTCTCTGTGATTAATGTCCTTACTTTTTAAATGCAATGCAGTTCTAAATGCACAAATAAAGAGGCACCAAACATTGTTGAAAATTTTTGTTCACTAATCAATATCTTTACGTCGTAGTTTACAGACAGATCCTTTCTCAAAATGATGTGTCAATCAATTCGAGATAATAAAGCAAATGTGGGGTATTTCTTTATTTGCCATTTGTGCATCGTCATCTCAATAGCAGGTCCTCATATAAGAAATCTTTTTATATCCTGTTTCTCAGATAAATTTCAAAAACTTCTTACCGTATTACAATGTGTACACTTATTTATGAAAATATTAAATTTCGAAACAAAAGTTATACTTAAATAAGAATTCACAGCCATCTATGACTAATTTGCACTTTTGTAATTTAAAAAAAAAATTAATTATTCAAGCACTTCTTAATCCAGTTAATCAGAACATGTGAAACGATTGCAAACAAATGCTTTCAATTAATTTGTACTTAACTTTTTAAAACAGGCCATTTTTTTTATGCAAACATTTATTGTACATTTCTAATTGTCTATTCCTTATTGAATAGTGTGTGTAGTTGTAATTATGAACGAATTGTTTAGGAACGTGATTTATTAGCAATATTTTTCTGAGAAATAGATAATAAAAACCTCTCTCATCCAATACCAACTATCGCGACCACACTACATTTTTCCTTAAAAACTACTATAACATCACAAAAAATGCAACTTTCTGTCACTTAGCTACTTATGGTGAAGACTACAAAACCAAGAATGTAAAAAAATTTCATGAAATGGAACTGTTAAGCACTTTACGTGTTACATATTAAAATAATAACAAGTTTTTCATATTTCGGTCACACTTCGGTAATATATTACAAAATACAGTCGTATAATAAATAGATTTTCTAAAATACACATAAACAAAATAGGAACATCACAAATACTATGCCATGGTAACTGGTGAAAAGAGAATACGTTACCAGTCGTAAAACTGGCAGGGATGACTTTAGTTAATTTTTTCAATGGTAGACAAATCCACGTCAATCTGGTTGTTGGTCGAATCCGATGGCACATGCCAAACTTCCGAAGCTTTCCTGAAAAGCAAGTACAGGATTAAGCAAACAATTTCCTCAGTGAATGGGTGAACGTACACTCAACGTTGTTAAATTAACTCACCTCGTGCACTTTTCCGGCAGTGTCAGGGCCTGATAGTACAAAATTCCAGCCAAAATTAAGGACCAAGTCCTTAACGGTCCCAGTATAAACGCCAACGTTCCATACGCTAACCAAAATAAGTACGCCATCGAAACTTGCATACAGAACACGATGAAAAACGGCAAATGCAGACATATCTTAGTTCTGACGGGAACTTGTTTCCCCCGCTTCAGGATCACATCCTGAAATCTAAGTCTTGAATTATTATAGGGAAGGGAAAGTCGTCAATAAACAGGGTGTGCCACCCAAGCCTTTATTTCTATGTACCATTTCCCACAAACAAGCAAAATTATAAATTGGGTATTTGAAAGTTATGGGTCTATTAGGAAAATATTTATCGACTGTTTGAAATAAGGGCATGGACGGAAATTATGGAACACCTGTACAGTTAATCTTACCTGTGGTCCATCACATTGGCCATGATCAGTGTTAATGGTATTTGGAAAGCGAAAAGCTGCAACGAAATGCATTATTTAGTTCCAAGGACAAAAAGTTAGACAAATATTAAATTACAATGATAATATACTCTTTAGCCATGCAATTTTTTTTAAATTTATTTATTAGTAATTGATAAATTTAGTGGAGTAGAGTTACGTTGTTGAAATGCCCACCTACCTGCATGAAACCATATGCGTAAGTGAAGGAACCGGGTAAATAGGCTCCGTTCACAAAAATTCCCCATGCAAAAATGGCACCTATGTGGTCTTCAACTATGTAACCAACGGTCCACGGACCGAAAGTCAGATATACGGGGTAAAGAACAATAGGCCAGAAAATTCTATCGACCGTGGACAAGATCCAGATTTTCCGTAACCAAGCGCTGCAACAATTTCGTTTCATTTTTGGCTTGACGATTCTGCCACCTAAAAAATTTCACCTTGATTCCAATAATTTACGGACAAAAGGAAAAATCAAAATATGAACGTGATTCAAAAAGTTTTACTCTTGAAAAAATTAAATTTAAATTATAGATTATTCTCGCCAATAATATGTCAAGTGCTGTAATTTACTTACTTGTCACCAAAGTATGTGCATATCTCACCATACACAGCGGCAAAATCGATATCACTAGCATTGTGAAAAACATCACACGAAACTAAAATGGGAAACGTTACATTATTTAAAATACACATAAAAAAGTGGGCATTACCATTACGCTTGCATCCGTCATGAGGGCAATCCTCGCTAAAATACCGAAAGACAATTGCGTCCCATCCAAGGAAAACGGCTGGTGCTCGGATTTGGTTCTACCATCCATATCTTTCACGTAGACCTTAAAATACAAAACGTTTATTGTTTCTGAACCACTAGATTTTTTTTAATTAGTCAAAAAATTGCTTACCTCTATTTTATGGACCCCATTTATATATTGTTTTGGATTCCAGCTGGCAACGTACAATGGCCCCTCGACATTCTTGCAGTAAATCCACTTTTCGTTATCAATTCTGACCTTTACAAAGTCGATTTGTGACAAGGAAAACGCTAAAACCCTGCAAAAAATTAACGAATGGGGAAACTCTAGTAACTCCCCTCGTTACACTCTGTATAACTAAAGAAACGTATCCTTTTTGGATAAGTAGTTGAGTGGGTAAATGATATCGGAAAGTGCAGTGAACGTGTCAAATACGTTGGGAGGGGCTAAGAAAGTGGGAAATCTCAATGACATGTCCGTGAGAGTGTGCAAAATTGTTGTTGGTGGGTACAAATTTTTTTGGGATCTTTGGATTCCTTAATTTTTAAAATTGTATTTCAAAAACTGCAGGAAAGTAAGGTGCGAACACTTCCTGTGTGTCACCCGGCATACCTTATATGCGTGGAGTTTCTTAAAGAGTCAAAGTTTTCCTTAGCGGGGTTTATAAACAAGGCATGTTTCGGATTCGTCACTAATATCACAGGCCAGTCTCTATGCTTCATATCCACAAATGACAGAAGTCCATGGTCTATCGCTAACAATCGGTACCTGAAAAAAAGACGCTCTGAACAACTTGGCGTTGTACCGATGAACCGCTTACATTCTGTTATCCTTCCAGTCGCCTAATTCCAATTCCAAAAACCCAGCCTTTTGCATAGTATACATTTGCGGTATGAGTCCACCTAGCTGGTGCAAATGCCCACAAACATAAACCAAGCCATTTCTGAGTTTCCCAATTAGGTCTCTAGCAGTTTCTGGCCCAGGCGTTAAAACGCAAGACGTCGGGAAGTGACCGAACCAGACACTATAGTTACTCGACTCGGATTTCTTAATGAGGGAGTTTATTTCGTCTACTTCTATGTCGTCCAGTATTCCAACAAAGTTGAACGGTCTTCTAGGCCCTTAAACACAGGCAACAAACGTGAGGTACTTAATACGAAATAAATCAGCGAAATTTCAGGGCTTTTAAAAAAAGTTTTTTCCAAAAATCTACATACCTGGTTCTAAGCATGCATCAACAGCGATAAAAGAATAGGCAGCGTTTCCCTTTTTAACCTGATACATGTAGGATCTAGGATGCTCCAGTCCCTGAACTGAATAATTCGTGAAAAAGTTTTGTTTTGACTTTGGATGAGCTACGTTGAAATTATCTGAAAGTAAAAAGTAGGCAAGAAATTCGACTATTATGGTTAAAAATAAAAAACTAGGATTAGTTAATGAAATCAAATCAGATCATAAATATCTGTCACAGATCTAGTAGATTGGGCAATAAATGGTGTGATAATTTTTTCTTATTAATTTTCGACTTATTATTTTTTTGCAAAAGTCTTTCCATTTTGATTATTCTCAATTCTCATATTTCTATTCTTATAAACGATTTTTTATTTGTAATATTTCTGTTATCAATTATATGCTTATATAATGATTTATAATTTTACTGAATTATATCTTTCAATTATCCTAACAATTTAATCTGTTAGTGGCAACAGACGATGAATCAGAGAAGTATAAATAATAAAGCGTTAGCTATCATTATAATCGCACTATTTTTACAACAGGGAGATCAATAACAGTTAAAATTATAAAATTGTAGTAACAATTATTTGCAAAAGAATCTCTTAAACCATTAATGAGTCTCACAACCAGCATTTCTTAAGCATGTTCGAAGCAAAAAATCTTACCATGATTCCCTCGAATATCCAGCCAAAGCGTCTTATCTCTAATATGAGATTCGTTAAGTATATTACGGTAATATTCCCACTCATCTTTAAATTGTTCTGACCCAATGGCGTCCTTCGTTTTGGCATCCGTTAAATCACCAGAAGCCAAAACCACAGCAGGTTTAATAGCTTCTATGGTATAGTGGCAAAATTCTTTGAACTCTGTTATTCTCGAGGGATCCCTGAAGATGCTTATATGCAAGTCTGAGATCTACAACGGGTAAAATAGTACATCGGAATTAGACGTGTCACATACGTCAGAGTTCATTTATAATCAAACGTTAATATTAATATTTTTTTTATCGATTTGTTACGTATCTGACCGTAATATGATGCAATACTGTTATAAGGAGTTCCTAATACATTTTTAAAAACTTACCTGTAAAAACCATATCAAGTTCTGTGCAGTGTTGGTTACTTGTATATAATTGTCTTTGGTGAACTTCTCGGGGACGAGTGCATCTGTGCTTAATAAATTTACTACATTTGTAAAGAATATCGAGAATAATATCATTGATACGAAAATCCCTATTGTTAATTTTGAAATCCTCATGGTTTCAAGAGTTCGTTACTGCTTTTCATAATATAACATTTACAAACATTTCCGTGGTCCGAATTTTTATTTATATCGCCAGGTTTCATCCAAACACTTTTTAACTAAAATTTTCTGTTACGTTGTGTGCTTCAAACGAATATTTAGGTACAACAATGACGACTGTCAGAAGTGTCACAACTGTCATTAAAATCAGATGATCATTTTTTATTCGTATTCCGTTCTTTTGTGGCTGTTTTCTGCTTTGCCCGCTAGATGGCACAACAAGTCAGTAACGCAGAGACCAACTTTAATCGGAAATATGAATCGCAGACGAATATTATTATTTAATTTACTTTATATTATTATATTTTGTGCATGAATTAGTTACAAGCATTTATTATATTTACAAGTCACAAGTTTATCTGAGATCTAAACTTTTCGATGTTGAATGTAGTTACACTATTCACCTCCAGATGGCGCACGGTTTTTCATAGTACAGAGACTTTTTATAGGGACAGTGGCGACAAAGAGTTGTCCAGATTTTGATTGGTAGTTGGATTCACGAACATACCACGTGGTATGTACCGCCATTAAGAGGCTAAAAATGCTAAAATTATTTCGGCTATCACATTATACTGTGTATAAGTGTATACTTGTGCGTTTTTAACAATTTATTGTGACTTATTAAACGTATAAAAACTATTTGTGATTAGTGTATTGTGAAACGAACTATTTAAAGACTAATTTAATAATTTTATATTGTATTTAAAAGGTAAGTGTTGGTTTAGTTTTATGTTTATTTTACATAATACATAACTAAAATATAGACTTTCATTAAATTACACTAATCTAATAATTAGTATCATAATGCGAGTGTTTCAATAGTCAACTAAAGAAAACCGAGCCAAAACGCTTCTTTGGTTAGAATTCTAACCTATAATTAGCCATCTATTTTAAATAATCTATAATGTCGAAAATTTATATAATATGCAGGAAAAATAAAGTGGGTAACTTGTTGGCTATTTTTAGTCATGTGGTTTACTGTGATTATGAAGGTTCTGTATAAATTGGTGGATTTTTAATTAATATTGCCTTATAAAAAAATTTGCCAGGTTTCATGAATAAAAAAATAGCACCCTCTTAAAAATAAAGATTTTATTGAGCGATTCATTTGCCAACCAGCAAAAAATGAAGTAGGAGGGGCAATTGTCCCCCTAGTTCATGATTCCATTCCTTTAAAGTATCACAATAAATAATAAAATATATCAACTTAAACATTATAGGTACTTAATAGAAAAATATTTATGTCAACAATCTAGTAAACTATCCTCTGTATTAGTGAGATCATTTCTCGTCGGATTAACGTGAGTAATATAACTTAACATTTCTGTCGCCCTTGAGACTTGCCTCCAGTCTTCGGGCCTGCATATATTGCTGATTATTTTAATTCCTACGAGCATCGATGCAAAGCCAAAGTGGCCGCTTGCCATCTTTTTGTGTGTTGGAATCGAGTTTTCTACATTTCAGGTCCAAGGATATCATCGCCTGCTCGTTAACTAATTTCAGAAATTCTGTAAGACTACGACTAAAGCACACTTCCTCCGAGTTCTAGAAACGAAAAAAGGAAACTTGTGTAAATATTAATCCAATAATAATTAAGGAAAATATTTTTCGAATGTCGCACAGATTATTTGCAAACTTACAGCATCAGCAAAGATGGGTTTATCTTCAAAAAAGTTGTACTCGAAACATTCTATTTCTTTAATAGCCTCCAACCAGACTTGGAACTGATGTTCTTGAAGGTCAAGAATGCTTTTCATAATTCCAGGAAATTTCGCGAGCACTTTACTTTGGCCGAATTCATCAGAAACGTGCATTCTAAAAAGGAAAATATATTAAATGCGAAATTTTGGGATGTATAGGGTCAGGGTTGCGGTTACGGGTAAACTTAATCTAGTTTATTGAGTAAACAGATAATAACTAACAAAGTAATGGCATACTTTAACAAAAAATTCAGTTCGTTTTCTTTCAACTGGCAATGAACACAGTCTCTTGAATTTCCATTTACACGTTTGCAACCGGCACATCGGTTCGTTATTTTAAGTGAAAGTATTTGAATATAACTTGTTTTTCCCCATATTAAAACTCCATAAGGTATTTTGTTGCCGTGTCCTAAGAAACAGCGCTGTCCCCAATCCAGATGGTCATTTTCGTACCTTAAACGCAAGTATAAAATGACTTATAATACAATATAAATGTAACTTACAAATTTACGGTATCAAAATGTATTGGAGGGTCATACGACATAATTTCGAATGTAGTAAACGGGCTAGATTTGACATATTTTTTGGACTGCGGGTAAACGTTCCTAACAGCTACCCGCATTTGTGGTATTATGCCCAAAGGCATTATGACATTTTCCCAGCTATTTAAATAACAGTCTAAATATACAATACCATTGTTTTCGATTGCGAATACTAGCTGATGAACTTTTGAACCTGAAAGAACATTTTTATAGGATTTTGAAGTTAATTTACTATAAAAATTCATTCAAACCGAAGCTGAATCCCAAGTTTATTTACGGTCTCGTTTTCTTTAAATTTTACATACCTGGAGTTCCGAATCCATAGATTGCCCTCTTCGCTGTATTGCTGGGATTTAGAGAATTGGCAAACCTTTTACTTTTAAGAGTGCCCTCGAATGAAACCAAATTTGTATTATTTAACAGATACTTTTTGCACTCCGCGACGTCCATTAGTATTTCTGGACCTGCCATTTTATCTACTTCCATGAAATAAGCAGTGTTTTCTTGGATTTCATAAATTTTTAATTTCTGCACCCTGATAAGTTCAGGATTGTTCGTCACCTTTCTAAAATTACACGAGTTAATGAAATCAATTGACATTAAGGATAATAACATACAAGGGTGTATTGTAAAATAATTTGTAATGCAACCCTTCTTTAAAGTTAATAATCGTTTTAACATAACTTGAAGGTAGTATTAAAAAAGCCTCCTCAGCTACTCCATTTTGATGTGTTATTAAAATTTGGAACCAACAGTAAGTTGCATTATCGATACCCATTCGTACCTAGAAAGTAAACTCTTGACTCATTTTGCTCGACGTTTATTAAACTCGAGATTAAACTCACCATACTTTTCCGTTTAAGTTGAAAATACATATTTGTTTTAAACAATTCATCACTTGGCACGCTATTTCCGAACAAACAGCTATCGGTGTTTCTTACGCGATGAATAACGCTTATGTCATTAAGGTCTACAATAATATATTCCACATTTGGCACATTAGTTTCTCGGTATATTTCGGTTATAATTTTATATTTCTCTATTAAAACATAACTGTCTTGAATATGACTGAGCTTTTCTGAATATGCATTATAAACGATACACACAATTTGATAATGAGAATCTTTTAAAAGTAAAAAACCATACATTGGCTGCATCACGAGATAGCCAAATAGTAAGGTCCCATTTCTATAATTCGAGTGGATTCCGAAAGTCCACTCTGGGTAGTTCTCGAATTTATTTGACTGTATCTCTACGTACTTACATGAATTAACCGTAATTAAATTAAATTGAGATATGCATTTGTTTAAACACACGTCATCAAGATGCGTAATATCATTTGACAAGTAAATCATACTTTTCAAAACAGAACTAATTAATTTAGTCTTTAAGTTTTGTTCTAGGCCACTAAAATTTGTCTCGATTAGGTGTATTATTTCTTCCAGTTTAGATAAATCTTTTATACCTAATTTATGTTTCTTTACCAATTTTAGAAAAGCGTATTCCTTTTGGAATATACAAAAGTCCCCTTTTAAAATGGAAGACCCACACAAAAAGTAACTTGAGGCGAGCTTATGCGCATTTTTAATAGCAATTTTAGACCCAATTAACGGTAACTTATGCGATTTATTCTGAGACAATAAAATACTCATGTGTACTTTTATGTTATCATCTAATTCAAAAAATAGGAAGTGCTCATCGACATTTGTTACGTAACCCTAAAAATATAGTGTAAATTACGAAACTTCACTTCACTTTGAAAAACATTACCTTACAATCCATTTTTACGTTTAACATTTAAAACTAGGTACCTTAAAAGCTGAAATTGAACTGTCAACCGTCGACCATTTCAAATATGACAACGTTCCGTTTGTTTACTGTATTGACAGCTGATAGCAGTTATTTTCTTTTTTTCGATTCAGAAATCTTAAGCATGTTTTCGCGAGTAACTTTACCTAACCAAATAATATGGTTACGTGTTCCTACACTCCACGTTAACTCTGGTAAGTTGATGTAGTGATGTAGTCTTGTCTTGATATCGTAAATTCCGGGGTTTGCGATGTAGTTCTTTTAAAAGAAATTAGTAATACCTTCTTGACACATTTAAGAATGTTAATAAGAAGATACAGAGAAAAATAACTTTCAATTTGGATGACTGGACGATAAAATAAACGGAAGTAAGGGCACCATGATTTTAAGTACCTAAATATTGTTTTAAAAATTTAATCTGACCATATCAATATTTTATATTGTTAATTGTATTAATATACAAAAAAAACTAAAGTTTTTATTGTTTAAAATTTTTAATAAAATGTGTGAATATGGTTAGTTAAGCCATTTAACAAAGACCAACAATAATGGTTCGTGTAACATCATAAAAAATAACCTGAATTTGCACAGTTGGTATCCCTGCTGTACTGTGGTCATTTGTCATTTTTCCTAAACCAAACTGTGTTCTGTGCTGTGACCTAACCTGTGTACTGTGGTAGATACACGTGTTTCTGTTCCGATAGATATCAATAGATATAATTAAGAGCTAAAAATCTGCTACGTACTAACGTGTTAAAAGTTTATAAAGAGAATGGCTGACAATTCGGTCATAAAAACCTCTAAGAGGAAGCTTAGTAAAAACAAATCTTTTAGCGGTGTTGAATTCAACAAGTCCCCAAAAAGTCGCAGAAAATCGCTTGCAACAGTTTTACCCACGCCACTTAAACATCAAAAGTCGTCTGTGAAGGTGCCAACACGTAAAAAAGAGACAATTTTAAACGAATGGGTAGTTAACGAGGAAGAAAATGCTCAAACAACAACCATATTGTCAACGCCAAAGAGTATTAAAAAGAAGAAAAAGCTTGAAATAACGAAAACTCCTGTTGGTGGAAAAGAGAGGAAGGGTTCAAAAGCTAAAGGTACCGTTAAAGATAAGTCTCAAAATATTTCTGTTTCTAAAACTGTAAATAAGAAAAAACCAAAAGCGCAAGTAAATGTTAGTGTTAAACATTTGAAGCAACAATTTGACATTAAATCTAAAACTATTAAGGAAGCAGTGAAGGGTGTTATAAAGTTTCGTGCCGAGAATCCGAAATTACAGAACCAACTTTTTGAAGAAAGCGTTCCTTTATATTTGCAAATTTCCTGTCACAAAATACCGAGCGGTAATTCCAAAATTCTGAGGATTCCTGTCACAAATTCCATTGTAACTCCGGACGATGAAATATGCCTTATTGTCCCCGACGTTAAAGGTATTAAAAATATGGAACATGAAAAGCATGTGGAACACTACGAAGAATTACTTCGTAAAAAAGGTGTTGAGAACATTAAAACTATTATGACTTTTCACGAATTTAGAACAGAATATGAAACATACGAGCAGAAGACTCGGCTAGTAAATTTATATGACATATTTCTAGCGGATGGCAGAATCTGTGGCAAAGTTGTAAGTAAATGTGGCAACGTATTTTATGCAAAGCGTAAGGTACCTACTCCAGTAAAATTACAAGTGACGAAATTAAAGGAGCATATTGACAAAGCTTTATCCAAAGTATTCTGTCATCTACACCTAAAAGGCGATAGCTATATTGTTCAGTTTGGTCATAATAAAATGGACATTGATGATTTAGTGGAAAATATATTCAGCATAATGGGATTCTTAAGTAAGGAGTTTCCGGGAGGTTTTGACAATATAAAAGGATTACACGTTTATGCGGCAAGGGCGCCGTCGATTCCCATATACATGTCTTTCAGTAAGTATTTATTTCTTAAATATTGGTTAAATAAAAGAAGACCAAGATCAACTTAAACCTTTAAATAAACTTATGTTTTTGCAGAGAATCCAAATGAGGTGAAAGCACCAAAACTAAAGTCCAAAAAACCGAAATCCCACAAATCGTATAGCGATGAGTTGACAACACTGCCCAACGCAAAAGTGACGGTTAGGCCCAGCGGTAAAGTGTTCGTGACACCGTTGGAATGATTTAAATTGTTCGATTTGAATTAAATGGTTTTTAAGTTATTATAGCTACGCTATTATTTTAGTTCTTAGTCGTATTTGGGAATTTTTCGCATAAAAATGTAATTATAAAATTGGAAGAAATCGATAATTGTATAATACTTTATTTACTTTTTTCTTAAAGATTACCTTCTTAAGATTTTATATTAGTAGCCAAATTCTAAAAAAAACATAATAATTACTTTTAAACTTTTAAAATAAAAAAATGGGAAATGTAAATTGACAAATTTTATCAGACTAGAACTAAAACTACAAATTGTTAAAATATCGAACCATGCATAAGAATAAAGCAGGTCTGTTGAATAGATGTTTTTTGTTTTTTTTTTGGTAAATTAAAAGTAAAAGTACTACATTTAGTTTGAATATATTGTTATACAGCTCCCCCCCATGCTCATTAATTTTTTAATGGTATTGAAGTTGGGTAAATTGCACTGGATAGTGGAAAAGCATTATAAATTGTTCTTCCACATTTAATGATCATTTGAAAGCATCTTTCGTTTTTATAATATTTATTCTTAGCTCAATATACAATTTTGTTGTAATTAAATATAATATATAACATCTCGTGTTGTGTGCAGGAATGTACACCGGTTCTCACTTGTTCCTCTTTTTAGTACACTTTGGGCAGTACTTCTTGCGACGTTCTCCTTTGTACAGACGTATAACAAATTTTTTCCCGCATAATTTGCAATATACTTCCACGACATCGTACCCTGCCGCATCTCCGATAGCCTCAGCAGCATAACTAGCCCCTAAAGCTCCTCCGATTCCGCCACTTACTCCGCCGATGATCCCACCAATAACTGTTCCGATTCCAGGGAAAATAGCAGTTCCAATGGCAGCCCCTCCCGCAGCACCTGTTGTGAACAAATAAGGGTATATTAAATACGTTTTAAACGCTTTCTGGCTTCAGTTACATTTTTACCGCCTTTGGGTACAACTTTACCTCCAAATCCGCCACCCCAACCTCCTGCAATACTTGCCGCTGTTTCCACTGTATTACGGGATGTATCATTTTCAACGTCTTCATATATTGCCGCTCCCATTCGTATGGTATCCACAGTAATAGCTACAGGCAGTGCGATTTTGTTTACAACCTTGCACACTTTTGCTGCACCCGTAGCGGTCTACAGTAATAATAAAATTAACTTGGTTGATTACAACGTTAAGAAACTTACCGTTACTGTTCCTGCCGGAACGGGCACATGTGGGTCAGTAGGTAAACCGGAATATTTTGGGTTAATGTTTATGTGATCAAAATTTGCTCCCCTGTGAGGACCGTCAACACGAAAAACCCAGTCAACAGCTTTGCCACCATTCTTAACATTGTCTGATGCTGTGTGCAAGACGTTTACTTTACATGACTTGGAGGTGTTGAGCATGACTTTGTAGTTGCGGTTACATACTTTGCTGCCTTTAAATAATCCATTCGTTCCGTCTGTGACCTTTTTAGCAACGTTCTTTGTTTTTTCTTTATCAGCCATGTTGATCAGATTTCAAAGGAAATCTAAAAATAATTATATCAACAAACGAATAGCAACGCTGTGCTTCATATTATTTTTAAAACTGGCACGCTGCAAGAGAATCAGGAATATTTCTGAGACTCCTTATTTCATAAAAATGATCTTTTCTTATAATATAAAACCTAATTATATTTTTAAAAATATCCCCGCATTTTTCCCTCCACAAACGACGCCTATGGTTACAGAGTGTATGAATCAAATCTTTGTATATTTATGTTTGGGCAGACATTTATAAACTTTATCCATATATTTAAAAATAGACCCACAGAATTAATATTCTAACAGGTACTGTACAATGGTAAGTTGTTGAACAAAATGGACAAAGGAAATTAACGAGCGTTTACAACGTTTATATAGCTACTAGTAAAACTGGAAAATATATATGAAAATTGAATATAAATCAAGTATGAGTGGGTATACTTACTTCCTGTCCTATAGGTAGTACTGTTGTTCTTATTCTTGAGTAAGCCAACGCCTAAGCTGGCTTAAATGACGCTCGCGCGTATCTGTAGATGAGTAGCTCAGAGACTGTGCATAAAAAATGAGACGAGCGGTGCGACGAGTATATACATCCGGGGAAAACCCAAGATATAGGCGCCAAATCTCAAAATCTAAGAGTTGGCAAAAATTTAATTTTTTCAAAATCTGCATCAAAAATTGCTCCAAGAAAAAACGCATTAAAATATTTTCATAAATAAAGGAGTTGTAAGGACAAATGAAAATGACAAAAATGATGAGTGTTCCTCAAGGCTCACTTTTAGGGCCACTATTATTTTTTTATATACATTGACGATTTACCAGATCATATTCAACGTATATGGTGTTACCACAATATATGCAGAAACTAGAAATTATTATGAAACCAGACAATTTTAGTCCCTAGCATTTATATACAGGGCGTCCCATTTAAAATGAAACACCCTCAATATCTTGGGAAAATAATTGTATGAAAAATTGCCGAGACACGATTTTTATTTTTGGAGGAACAACTTCTCATATAAAGTGGTTAGCTGGCATTGTTACCCCCTCCCCTGTGGAACTACCCTTTTAATAATTTTAAATGGGCCCGTGTTTAAATAAATACACCACATGTAATTAAGACCCCCTTTATCCCAGAAGGCTGAGCCTTGTGCGGGAGGGGGCTACACAATTAAAGACAAGGGACACACATCCAATATCCGTGTATAATGGAAAAATCCCTCTCACAGTATTTTCCATTGCCACGACCGGGATTTGAACCCGGGACTTTTGGGTGAGAGGCAGATACTCTACCATCTCGACCATCAGTCGAATGATACATCATTTGAAAAGTACTTTAACCCTGACGAGCGCGGTTTGTTTCTACATATTGGTCGATTCATGTTCGAGAAATTCGATAACAAAAGTTTCAGCAATGCTTCTACCAGACCTGGTTTTCAAATCGCATATAATCAAATGTATGCTGTGTTAACACTTGCTTTTTTTTAAATGAATTAATTTATTAGTTGTAATGGCACATTTCATATCATCACCAGAAAAAATAAATAAGGGAAGCCAATGATGAGAGCGTATTCGGACTTGGCAAACGCAAGACTCATCATCGTACAATAAATAAAACAAATGCAAATATTAATACGATTTTATTTATCTAACATAGAATTATCTTATTTAGATACAAACTGAACACAGTATGTCTGTAAATTTTTTATAGTGTGGTAAAAAAGTGTGCTAAGTATAAATATAAAAAAATTGGTATAAATACGTTACTATATTAGGCCAGACTGCAGGACGAGATAATGAGTCAATAGGAACACCTTCGATCAGGATTTTTTCATACATGAGGGCGTAAGGAACCATAATATGAATTGTTAGGAAAAAATATCGGTGGGCTCAGAAATTAGTACATAAAAAAGGCACTAATATGCCCTTCATAGTTAATAATTTCTGAATCCAGTCACATTCTTCTGAAACAATTTAGATCCTGGTATCTTATCCTTAAAATTACCAATCTATGAATAAAAATCCTGCTCAAAGTTATTTCCAGTGAAAATACCTGCAGACTGAACTATATATATATTTCTTTTAAGTATTATAATATGTCATACAAGCATTTTACAGTCACTGAAATGCAAAAATACGTAGGTCAGGATTATCATACAAACCCAGAGCGTTAAAAATTTCAAACTGACACATTTTCCAACACTTTCAATTTTACGTTATTAGACAGTTATAGATTTGTGTATAAAAAACTAAATTAAATACATCTGGTGCCTAATTTGAAATTTCATAGCATTTTTACCCACTCTATCACAATTACTTACCATAATAACACTTTAAATAAAATCCTAGCAGTCAGTATTATGTATATTATATTTTAAATAACGTACAAGGGGTCCCGCTTGAAGAGGTCGCTCGAATTCCGTTCTAGAATTAAAAATCGGGCTCACAGAATAATTGCAAAAATTCTTGGAATGAATCGTAAATGCAGTGTGTAAATCCCTTATTTTTAACGTGGAATTGAGCAATGGCTGGTGAAATATACGTGGGCCATCGGCAGCAATCGGTCTAAATTAAGATTTTGAAAAAATATTTTCAAAGATAAATTTGAGTTGGCAGACCCCTTTGAATATTGTTTTTTGTTAAATTTCAATCAGAATTTTTTCTCACAAAACTTTACTCTTCTTTGCAGGGGTACCGAAATATTGTTAACCTAAATTTCACAGGCCGCCACTGGAATCGAGGGACCTCTTAATAGTCCAGCTCCGTGGCTGGACTATAAGGGGACTCTGTAAAGCTGTTATTCAAACATTAAGATAAATTACCACAATTAAAAACCATCTTAAATTTGAATAAAATAAATAAAGATTCACAATCAGTTTTAAAAATATTTCTTTAAATTTATCCATCGTAACCTCACAAACAATGAAAAGTCTTAAATAACAGCGATTTTTTTTTACTTGTGGTATCCCTACTTCATCACATACAACTGGCTTATTTTCAAGGTTACACAATCTAATCTTACTCTACCATCACTAACGATGAATTAAAACAAATATCACAAAATTCGGTAACACAGTCGAATCCATATTATTTATAGAAGTAAGCGTTACGCACCAAATTTTCCGAAAATCACCCAAATAACATCTATATTTATCTCCAGTTAAAAATAGGAATAAAAATACATTGCACAGACGTGTTAAATGTTTTATAATTGAAAAATAAAAAAAATTGGCTTGAAACTTGAAAAAATTTACAACAGATCACAATAATTACTAGAACTGTTTACTGCCTATAACAGTGGCATGTACACTTTTAAGCCATTCACTAATTTAAATATTTACAATAGAGTGCACTCACGTTCGACAGTTACTTTAACAGAAATCCCAATAAGCGTTCCTTAGAATCGATAACCAGAGTAAATGTGAAATATATTTGCTTGCGTATAATATTCTCGAATAACATGGATCCGACTTACCATTTACACATTTTCTAATTTTGTTAATATTTTCTCTCATAATCACCAAATACTCTAACTTTAATTTTCGACTTGCGCGGACCCTTTATTATTTATAATAAAATAGCCGCGTCATTTACAAAGAAGCTTAACGGAATTTAACATTAAACGAGTAATACAAAAACAAAAATATAAGTTTTTTAAAGTTTGCAGTCCATTCAATGATAGTGAATAAGTAAAACACACGGAGGATACTATTCGAGTACGGGTGCCACATTCTACTCTTTTATCATTGCATGAACGTTAAAACGACTAGGGGATACTTACTTATATATTGGAAACGTTTTAATAGAATCTTTTCGTCAAACATATTGCAAGGTATGACAAATTATTTCATTTTTTAATTCCCACTATGGACAACGCAGACGATAAATAAGCACCAAATTTTAATTACCTCAAAAGTGTGGTTCTGTTAATGCTCCAAGGAACATCAAAACCAACTTTAAATTCGTTTGTTATTTTTACTTACGCCACGAATATTAACAACAATAAAATTTATAATTATCGTAATCACCTCGAAGCTGAGGAATTAAAGTTAAATGTATTTCCCTACGACCGCGACATTGGACTACTCTTGTAATATTTTTGAACAAAAATGCAACGTCATCTCTACGAAAAACCAGAATTTCAAATATCACGCGAGTTGCGTTAAGTTAACTGTTCTCAGGCTGCAAAGCAAAGGTAAATTTCTTCGGCATCTTTTTTTGCCAATTACAAATATCGTGGGAAGAGCCCAACATCATCGTCCCGAGGAAAACTATACTTTAGTTGATGCAGCTTCGAACATAAATATAGGTTAACTCCTTAAAGCATTCCGTTAAAAAAGAAACCCTACAATTTCACCTAGATTATTGTACTTGAACATGCCAATCTTGAACCGATTAACCTCAGACATTTTATCAGTTTTCCGACTGTGCCCTGTTCGCTTCCCTGCAAAGTGTTTGGCAGACGCTTATCCAAGTCTGTTCGTAATTGCTACAGCACAAATCACTAGTCGATGCAGAAGACGAGGAACTGCGTGACACTGTATCGCATACCAGCTTAGCCAGTCAATCAACCAGGATGCCTTGAGATACGCTAATTAATGTTTCTTTTAATACCCTAAATGATGGTCGGTTTTCTGGGAGGTGGCTCCAGCATTTTCTCATCACCTACAAATAAATTGGGTGAAATATAAGCATGAGGAAAGTTTGATAACTATTTTCTAAATTTGTTTAAATTTAAACACTTACATCGTATACTTCTTTGTAACAAGCTTTTGGTTTCTCTAATATCATGCCTTTCTGCACTCGATCAACAACTTCGGTGTTTTTTAACCGTCCATAGGGCATTTTTCCACAGGAGAACACCTCCCACATTAAGACACCTAAAAATAAACGTGTTGCATCAAAATCAAGGGAAAATTATGGCTGTATATTATTACAAATGTTTTTGCGTTATGGCAGGTTCTGGAAAATACGATTTTTGATATGAATGTTTATGTTCGACAACTCTTACCGTAAGCCCAAACGTCAGATTTGGAGGAAAACCTTGTGTAGTTGAGAACCTCTGGTGGAGCCCACTTGATGGGAAATTTAGAACCACCCGAGGACGTATACTGATCATCCAAAACGTATCTGGCTAGTCCGAAATCGGCAACTTTCACAACGTTCTCGGTGCCAACTAAACAATTCCTCGCAGCCAAATCCCTGTGTATATAGTTGTGCCTTTCTAGATACGCCATACCTTTACAGACCTAAAAGATATATTACAATAATTGTACATGCACTTTTTTATATGCCACTCACATTTTATTTACATAAGGGTAGGCTATGATATATTTTTCTTAGGTTGTCTCAGGGTTGTCTACTATTGACAAAATATTTAAGTGTCAGATTTAATTGATCGTCACTGTCATTTTTTTTTCGGCTGAATTGCCAAATTTTTTATTGATAACATTGCTGTGCTTTCTTTAGAGTCTCACTCTGGCAACTGTGTAGAGTCAATTTGAATTTGTGGTTATGTTTTTGACTTTTCAACATAAGTGATTAAACCAATAATTCATACCAACAGAATTCAGATTTTCCAAAGCCTACTCTAATTTAAAAAAAGTGTGAATGGCATATATATTTTAAAGAACTTTTATTTCATATAATATACATGTTAGCCAACCTTAAGAAACAATGAGCAGCGCCATCTATCGGTTGAATACAATTACTAGATTTTGAACCTAACTTCTCATTAGTCTAGTAGCGCCTCTGGTGGTTGAAGACAACTCTCAATTTCGCCACCTATTGGTGGAAAACACTGAAGACGTTGATAATTTTTATACAGTTGGCTAACATGTATATGTATAAAGCGCCAAATATGAAATAAATTTCATATTCATCATACCTGTATGCACATATCAAGCAAAAGACCCTGGTTACTACTTAAGGACTGCTCGTGTCTTCTTAAATGATTCAAAAGAGAGCCGTACCTCATGAATTCCGTTACGATAAATATAGGCCTGTCTTTACTACACACGCCATATAGTTGCACCAAATTCGTGTGTTGCAGTTTTCTGGAAGAACAAATCCGATTATTTCCGGTCAAGTAGAAAAAATTTGCAACTTACGTCATCACCTTGGCCTCCTCGATGAAGTCGTCCTCGGACATGGTGCCCTCCTTCATCATCTTGACGGCTACGTCGATAGACCCCCGCCACTTGCCTTTCCTCACTACCCCGAACTGCCCGGAGCCCAACTCTTCCAAGAGCATCAATTCATTGTGGTCGATCTCCCATTTGTCTTAAAAAAATGAACACTGTGACATACATAGGTTTTGTATGATACTTTGAGAATTCCGATGTTGTTCCTTGTTTATTAGGAAACGTCTTTGTGTACTTACCGTGACTCAAGCCGGCGGTGGCGGGAGCAGGCCTATCACATGGACTAGTCTTCAAACGGGAAGCCAGGCCCCCGCTGTTGTGTTTGTGGTAGTTTATTAGGTCAGGTATGGAATTGCAGCAGTGCTTCTCGGACAGGAAGAATTCCCCTCTGCCGTTCTGTTTGATGTGGTAGTGTTTCACGTGAGGATGAGGTCTGAGGAATGTTTAATTAAATTCAAATTGAGTTTTTTGTACGATCTTACGTCCATCTGGTATATTTTGTTAAAAAAACCTGGTAACGTAACTAGTTAAATGGTAGGCAAACACATACACACTTCTCTGTGTTTAACTTTGTTAAACATAGACAGATGTAAAGTTTACATTGATATAGTTGATTTAGAAGAGAAAATGGGAGAATATCGCCGTTAAAATTAAATTTAACTACAGTTAAGTAAACAAATGAGTTTTAAATTATGAAACTGTATCCATTAAGTAACATGGGAATCGTTAGTGTATCACCAGGTGAATCTTAGTGTTAATGGTAAAATTTTACTTGTTTGTATAGGTATATAGATACAATTACAGAGAAGTTCAAGGTCATACTAATTTGTTTGCCTTATAATTTCCATTTGAACATAAGACCACACCTTTGACGGAGTAATTAAATGGAGATCATGGCACGCACGTTTATTTTTTTGGCGCAAGTTTATATAACACTTGTTATCGATGAACGTAAATAAAAATTTCAATAATAGTAATAATTATTGAATACTGCCTGGAAGGTCTTTGAAAAAAATCTAGTATGATGTTCGCCTTTGTAGAAGGTTTCCAAATTAGAATATCGCCTACTTACATTTTTGTGTACAAGGATAAAGTGTAGAGACCCTTTGTGGATGAATTTCTCACTACGAAGCACCCCTCCTTGTCTTCCTGTTTGAGTAACGATTCAGACCTTTGTCGGGACATATCGCTTACATACCACCTACAAATAAATTCAAATTAGTCACACATTAAAACGTTGAACAGTACATTTGACGAGAGTTTTTACTCCCAACTTACTCGTATTGCTGCAAGCCTATCAACTCCTTTTCCTTGACATAATTACTTGGGATAAATCCGATGTTCCTGGAAGGAAACACTGAACTATTATAAATATTTACTGCAAACTATTTCTAGATTTTTCTTAGCAATTCATCAAACGGGCAACTTTGTAGAAGAGTTTTTGGATTCTCCTCCATGTTGAATATTTAAAATTCTTAACGTTTCGACTATCTTAGAGCCTTAGAACCAAAACGGGCAAATGGTTTATACTTGTGTTCTTACCCTTTTGCGTCCTTAACTTTCCACCAGTGTTCTTGTAGATCGTCCATAACCTCATACTCCATATTTTTCTCCAGGGATAAGTCTCCTTTCTCTATGGCCTTATAATTGTACAGAGCTACGACGACTTTATTTCTAACCAACACTTTCTCCTTTTGTTTCGCCGAAGGGGTACCAGGTGTCCCGCCACCGGGCATTATTGGGCTCGATTGAGTACCTACAATAAATCACGTACCATTTTACATGTTGCACTACGCCACTACACTAAATTTGAAATTAGAAAATTATGGGCTTCCTAAAAACGCACAATCGTTGGATGTACGTAAGAAAAATAAAAAAATTAAAAATGTTATATGCGTTCGTTCTTTTGTAATAAATTTTGGCATGTATTTATAATTTTTTATAAGTGGATGTTTAGCAATAAATATTAATTGGCTTTAATATCACACCAAAAACGTATATTGGCGCACAAATATGGCTGCGTTAATTGTAACGCCTTGTATGTTATATTGTGAAAGTTGTTTGTAATTTCATTATTTTCATTATGCTGGGAAACGTTTTGAACACTGGGAATTTTAAAAACGCGACCGTATTTTTCTTGCTTTCCATCTACTTTTATTTTAACAAAGTATTTGTTTATTTTATTGCATAGACGCATTAAAAAATATAAGACTTCTTATAGAAATAAAACCGTAAAGCCATTGATATTTTTTAGGTCAAGTAAATTCTAAAAGGATCAATACACATAGGGGCTTTATCTGTTTTTCTCCTCGCCTTCCGGAGGTTATTCAATGTTGCATTGTGTTTACAACAGGCTTTTAAGAATGAAGTTCTATTATGATTATGAATGTTGTGAGTTCAGACGGACGCGTGGCTTTCAGATAGGGACGAGAGCTCGGCGGATAATGATAATTAAAAGTCAGGGACTTCCTAGTTTACTGCACCAATAAAAATTAGAAAAACGCCTAATTTTCTTTAAATAAATATACAGGGTGATTCGCTTTGCACCGTTTCTGTAACACACCCTGTATGCTTTTGGTGATTACTTAAATTTTATGTGAATACTTGATATTGTTTTAAAATTTGTCTACGCCTATGTTGTTGGAGGAAGCTTTGACGCAAACATAACCACACTTTTTCCAATCCCTCTAGTTCAGTGGTTCCCAAACTTTTTCCTGTGGCGCCCCCTTTTTGATATTATGAAATGCTCACGCCTCCCTGATAATTAAGACAAAAACTTCACTGCAATGGCATTTATTCATTCGTTTATTTATTTATTTAACAAAAAATCGTGAAGAGTGGTGATAAAAGTAAGAATTTAAACTTATAATAATATGATCGTCGGTTCACGAAACATCGTTAATTACTTCGCATAAAACCAATAGTTTTTTATTGATTACGATTACATAAATCTAATTCTCGTTTGTTAGGTGCCAGCTTTTGTTTTGGTTGCTACATGTATTAATTGTATTCAACAAGTGGATGTTTGATAATTCACCACAAAAAGTACCTCGAGGCATTTCTGATTCACAAAACGTTAGTGACGTAAAATTTTGAGGTTTGACGCAAATAAATCGCCGGTTAATGAGGTTATAAAAAATTAGAAATGTTTAAACTTTTTTACCGACGAAACTATGTGACATTATAATTATAGGTTAGATTTCCAACCAACAAAAAGAATCGTATTTTATTAGATCAAGGCAATTAAAACTTCATTAATAATGCACTGAACAAGATTTTAGTTGACAGTACAGGAACCAAGCAGAAATGATAAAAGCGACATAATAAACATTCGAATATCGTAAAAAATGAATAATTTTGAGGTTAAGTGTGTCGTCACGTGCACAAACGAATTTGTTTGGAGTTTAACCAATAGCAAGACAGTTTTTGACGTTTCTTACAAAAAACTGGCGGGATTTTTTAAATCGATGCAACTTATTAATATTTGAAGTAACTATAATGACATATTATTGGAATATTGCATTTTTATATTTAATATTTATTTAACCGAGTTAAATCTACTAAAAACCTTTAATTTAATTAAGATGTAAGAGCCCAAGAGCATACGTGGGAAGTTGCCTGATAGGTTCCGAGACGAGCCGAGCGTGACGTAGGCTAGTGACCCGGACATAAGCCATCTGAATGCATCTTTACAAGAATTTCTGCTTGGATTCTGTACAGCCACACAAAATCTAGTCAATGTAAAGGTTCTGGAGTCTTAAATGATTTATTGAGATGCTTTTTGTTGGATGGAATGCCTACCTGCCAATCAGTAGTCTCTTTTTAGTAATCAACAATATTAGTTTACCTTTTGAGAGAGGTTCCAAGATAAAAATATGATTACGAAAACTAAAAAATGAAAACAAACACAAAAACAAAAAATTTGAGGTTATGGCACATGCTCTATGCGTAACATAACCCAACATATGACTTCAAGCCTACTATTTTACACGCTCGTTTGGGTCACTAGCACTAGCCTGCGTTCATATGTTTGCCCTTCTACGACTCGACGTCCAAAATAGGTAAGCGATTAAAATTTCGAAATTTTGATTTTGTATTAGGGAGTTTAAATTAATATTTTGATTTGGCAAAGTGGTTCAGTGGTGCAACAAAATGTAGCATACAGATTTTTTCAATTAGTTTGAACCATAATGAAACACCCTGTATATAGAAGAAAAATACATCAACATTAAGTTATATTCAATAATTTCGCCCAATTTCATGAAGTTACTTAATATTTGAGGTACCAATTGGCAATTTAATAATGGAACTTTGGAACTATACGTGGGTTCTAGCAAATTTTGCCGAAAACTAGCCATGGCATACTGTTTTGAAAATCGTTTAGCGTTACAATTCACAAACCACCAATTTCCAACAATTTATTGCTAGCATTGCCAATAGATCGTGCGACAGTGGCAGTACCGAAATAAATACTGCCAACGTCAAATTAGCCCCTGCGATTTTTGAAACGTTCACTTTTTACATTACATCCCATATTTCCAACAGCTTAGACAACTAATATACATATGCAACGGTAACAGACAAAGAAAAACGTACCAGTAGCGCTCCGAAAAACGTTGACGAGCATGTCGAACTGCATTTTCGTCGATTGGGGCACTATTTTCGACAAAAATAAATAACAGCTGAACGGGTATTGTCAAATAAACATGGCGCAGGTAAAAGAAGACTGCTTTGTGCCAAGGTAACTACAACTTGTTCACCGTTAGTTTGCGAGACAGGTTTTCACCGGCGTTCATCGGATATGCACCTCGGAGCCAGCCAGTAGATCTGATCGAATGGCAAATCGAGTCGTGCACAGAGGCCAGTCCAATCATGATATCAATCGCGGTCGCCGTTCACTTGGTTGCTTTTTGTATTATAACAGAGTAATCAAATTTTTTTGTCACGTGACCCATTCAGCCCAATATTAAAATGTTTGTGCTAGCTGAAGCACAGTCACGTGACCTGACGTCACAATAGTCGTCTGAACGCCTTGATCTAGCTGAAACTCGGCAGGTTTTATTATTATTATAATTATTATTATTTTTCGTTTAAGGCCAAAACCGTTTTTTGAAAACATAGTAGATAATTAACCCATTAAATTTTTGTGACATCAAAAATGGTATAGGTATAGGACTCGCACATAACCTTAAATTTTCAGTTTTTGTATTTTTAGTTCTAATTTTAATTTTTGTTAACTTGGATCCATTATAACATTTAGAAACTCTCGCAGACAGAAGATATGTAAAGTTTTAATATTGTAAATTTGTAAATTAAAAATAGACGGCTAATTATAGGTTGGATTTCTAACCAACAAAAAGAATCCTATTTTATTAGATCAAGGCAATTAAATTTAATTAATGGAGTGAACAAGATTTTAGTCGGTACAGGAACCAAGCAGAAATTTTGATAAAAGCGACATAATATTCGAAATTTGTAAAAAATTAATATTTTTGAGATTAATTGTGACGTCACGTGCATAAAAGAATTTGTTTGGAGTTTAACCAATAGCAAGTCCGGCCGTTTTTGACGTCGCTTACGAAAAACTGGCGGGACTTTTGAAATTGATGCGACAAATATTCATTCAGGAATCGAAAAAAAAAGAAGCGAACTATGAATGTTAATGAAGAGGATAGTCTGCTCTCGCTGCGGATGCATTATTATTATTTTTATACAATAAACGAAGAATCACACACTTTTCATCATGCGTGTAAGGCACAAAAATATTCACAAACGTCAAAAAATTCATTTGTTTTTAAAAATCCAGACGACGCGGCCATGATGATTCTTGCCTACTATATTAAAACTTTCCCAATATCTCAAAAACGGCCGTTTATCCAAACATAGGCAAACTGTATATTTTTGGAATCAGAGCAATGTGCTCTTTAAACACGTGGATCCATATACAGGGTGTTTCATTTAAAAAAATGCAGGTTATGCAGAAATATTACATTTCCGATGTTCACTTGTTTTTTCTGACGAGTTTTAAAATGATAGAGTAAAACATAAATCTTTTGTTTTTACAATTTTCTAATAACTCATCAAATAACTGCTCTAAGTGGGGGATGACCCTGTACATACTGTCACCAAAAAATCTAGTTAATGTAATGTTTTATGTAATCCTAAATGATTTATTTTAGTTGGTAAACAGTTACGGGCTACGGGCTGCACGCCGAGTGCGCATATCTCATGAACGGTAATTCACAAAATGAAAGTTTGTTAAACTAGCGACTTGCAGAAAGAAGAATTACGGAGTTTGTCGATAAAATGATGGACTACTGTATTCTTCTTTAAACTAAAATGTACCCCAACTGCAAACGCTAATATTACGGTTCCAAGAAAAAAAATATACTTCGAAATATAAAACGTAAAACCTGGTATAAATTTGCATCGATTTTAAAAATGCCGCGATCTCACAGGTAGCTACAAAAATTTCCGAAAACCACAAAAATTAATTCTGGTATTTCCGACAGGTTTGGAACGATGTTCAACAATTTACATTTATGTGAAGAAAAATAAAATATAATAAAGTAAAATCGAACTGTCAAGTAGAAATTATGCAACAATCTATGCAAAAACGCACAAACCAATATTTTTATCGGTCTTGACAGGTTTCAACTATACCGATAAATTTGACTCTCAGCCCCATGTATCATGCTACAGGTACGGATTTACTTTTAACACATTTAAATTTCCAAAAAAATATATCGGCCAATTTTCGAGGCGAGCACCCGTACTACACCGCGACAAGTAATAAACACCACCGGGGCTAATTAAGGATGGAACAAAGCAAAACGCACGTCTGACCGGAAATGCCAAATCAAAATTCAAGACACAGTCGATAAATCCCGCACGGGCACTAGAGGAACCATAAAACGTAATGGGACGGCTCGAGGAACAAATAAAACAAGGTCCGGTCAGCCGTCATCGTTTGACTATAAATGTCTATTTTGTTTATCGCATCCTTTTTTTTATCAAAAATTCTCTAGGGCTGTCTTAGCGGAGCTCCACATGTGGGTTCAGCAATGCTGCGACATACAAATTCCTCTTGTGGCTAAACTTGGTTGATAATAAATAAAAATCGTACTCACTATTAAAGGAATTCTCCTTGTTGCTATTATTATCTCTGTCGATGCAAATGTCTTTGGCCAGGGACGAGTTCAGCTGGATCTGCGCCCAATGGCCGCTCTCTCGGCAACCCTCCGAAAGTCTGACGTTGTTTTTGCAGCAGCTCCACTTCTTGCCAGTCCAGGGGGCCGGGTGGAAGTAATATTTCACGTTCTTGTTAAGCGTGCACGCTGGAAAAAAATTTGGATACATGAAAAAAAAACCTACCATGAAACAAAAAAAAAAAAAAATTCCATTTATTATTACTTAAACACATTCTGAAAATCCCATGATAAGTAATATATATATTTACATACAAATAATTAAAATAATCGCAGTTGTTATTGTAATGATTTACTCTTCTGTAATCTAATCAACGCACTATTGTATTATTCCGGTTTGCTATATTAAAATCCTGGGATGAAAAGTTTGCTTTTAAATCACGAAAAAACACAGATTTGAAAAATGTAAAAAAAATATAGGGTGTTCCATTTAAAAAAATGTAAGTTAGACTTGTCCCGCTTTTATGGAACACCCTGTATATTCTTTGCAGGGGTTTTAAATGAGTTCATTTGATTCACTACAACTTTTATTTGAAACATTTTTTCCTAACTCGAAAAATAAAGAAAATATAAGGGTGGGCCTTTTCGTTGGATAACCCCGTACATCAGACCCCACGAAACTACATAGGCTCGCCCACTACTAGTTGTTTCGCCGTTTCCGACAGATCCGAATTGTTGTACGTGTGAACCGTCGTGATCATTAATATTAATACCTTTTCGGATGTCCAGTATCCAATCGATGCGCTCCAAATCCTTCAAAGCCAACACGAAAAGCGAGTAGTCATCGTCAGATTGATAGCCGACTAAAAAGGGCCACAGCTCGCCGTGGGAGCCGATCTCATCTTTGGTATGGAAAGGTTGGGCCGGCTCTACCGTGTGGACCGTCTCCAAATCGATCCTGCCCTTCTCTTTGCGTTTCTGAAACAAGGAGAAATACTTTAATTATCGTCGTCAGACCCGACAAAAAGAATTCAATAATCAAGCTCTGCGAACGTTTTCTCAGCAGGAACACAAACAGTATACAGGGTGTTTCCGAAAATAGTACACTTACTGAAAGGGCTCACTTTGGGAAAAATAAATTTCTATAGCAACCGAATAAATTGCACACGCAATTGTGGAAGAATCGAGTGTGGCGTTACCTAACAATAAAATTCTCGTTGGCAAGGGTACAGAAGTATTGGGATAAAAAAAACCTCTTCAACAAATTTTAATTTTTTCTTTCACAGTTTTATGTAGTAAAGATCATAGAATTGCGCTACAAAAAGATTTTTTTATTTATTTGCATACCAAGCCGCGTTAATTACAGTTATGGATAATATTCTACTTTTTATACAGCAAAATTAAGAAAACGGCTTTGCTGCGGAATGTGAAATTATGTTTTCTTCAATCGTATGTAACATTTTTTATCATAAGATAAATATTTAATTTTCAACATCGAAACTTCTAATACAAGCAGTCGTCCTAGGTGATGCAGGTATTTTAAAACTACTTGGTTTTATGAATATGGTGCGCAATTAGGCAGACATTTGTAAAAGAAATGATTTAATGGTATCGTCATTGTGCTGTTGTTATGTGCCCACTGAGGATTAAATTATTACAGCCACATCATGGTGGGGGGGTGTACTAGACCCCCATACAAAAATTTTAAACAAAAAGTACAGGAGACTTCAGTTATAGGGATTTTAAGAAAAATTTTATTTAATTTTTATCACGTGACAGGGGCCTTTTGAAATTATTTACATTTAAAACCTTCTAGAACAAATTTTCGTTCTGACTTTTACTATAAAAGAAAAACCAAATTTTGGGAATATTGAGTCCCCGCCGAGCATTCATAACATCAACGTCGGTTCTTCTCCCGAAACTAACTCGTCACCAGTAAGCGTCGGCGTAGTAGTTCCGAAACTTCATACGTGTGTCATCCATCGCGAGTGCCTACCTTGTGCGTGTGTGTCTGCTGTGAAGTGTTTCTAATCTTAATCAAATACAACTCATACGTGTAATAACCAACGCGAGTGTTAACCTTGTGCGTGTGTGTTCGCTGTGAACTGCTTCTTACAAACTCGTCACCATTAAGCGTCGGCGTCGTTTAGCTTTGAACATTCATACGTGTATCATCATCTCGAGTGCTTACCTTGTGCTTGTGTGTTCGCTGTGAAGGGTATACAACATAACCCTACTTTAACTCATTCGTGTGTAAACCATCGCGAGTGTGAGGTGTTTATAACCTACCACTACACTTTACGAACCTTTCTATATATATACTCGTATTGACCGTGTGTGTCCGTAGTCAGGAATTTTTCTACAAATACTCGTATTGACCGTGTGTGTCCGTAGTCAGGAATTTTTCTACATATACGCGTATTGACCGTGTGTGTCCGTAGTCAAGACTTTTTCAATAAATACTCGTATTGGACGTGTGTGTCCGCTGCCGAGGATTTTTTAGAACTTTTAACAAATACTACTGTGTATCTAGTGCGTGCTTCTTTAAACCAATACTTATGTCGTGTTAAGCCCTAGTGAGTCTTCTGTAACGCTCAGGATTATCAAAGCGAGACGTAACCTTACTCCAAGAGGGTAAGAGAACTATTTATTGGCTATTGAATTAGAACATTGACATTGCCGCCTGGCATAAACTGTATCGCGATCGACTGATACTATTACATTGGCTACTCATAGAATCATAGAGCATTTATTTTATATTGTTAATGACTTATTGTATTAAACTGTTTATGTTGATGTGATGTGTAACTGAAGTAACCCGTCCAACTTTCAGGTGGTCAAGGCCAAATATACTAACATCTAACAGAGCTAGGAATTTATTCCAATATTTTTTACTAGTCCAGTCATTAATGGTGAACCCTTCCGGTTACACCGGTTGCAATTCATATAAAGCTCAAGTGCCAGTGCTATTATTTTTTAAGTTCACCTTAGACCTTCATTATAAGGTAAGTGCAAGTACTATAACTCCTTTGTTGATTAAGCAACACACCCTGAGATCAATCACATCAAGTACGACCCGGGATCGAGATCTAGTTAACACGCTGCCACTGGCGCCCAACAACTTTTTTTTAATATACAAATTTGTGGTGGTCACTTAACTAACCCCAGCCAGTATCCAGGCACCTTCGGGGAATTTTTCCAAACACTTTCAAATCTCGTACCCCTAAGGCGTTGTCACTGTCAAGGTAAGCCGAGTTTATGATTCAGAGTTGGCGTTGGGTAAAGGGTCAGCCCTCAGTGCCTCATTTCCATTTGATTAAAATGCTCCCCAAGCCTGGCATCCGATCGAGTTGTGACGACTCGATGTAATGTGAGTATTACCAAAAGAATGTAATCTTACTGAGTCATCGTCTGGGTACTTGGACGCGCTTCTTAGGGCTATGATTTTCAAAGGGGCTTAACGGCAGTCAGTGACTGATAAAGTTCATGTTGCCCAACACCGATGAGTTGAATTGGAAGAGCGCGGTGTGCGAGCACGCCAGGTGAGTCAATATCGAGTCAGCTGTTAACTTTTAATTTCTTTATACAGGGAAAAAAAAGTTATAGAGGTAATTTATTCAAGCTATTTTTACAATTTTATTCCAATATCATAGAGTCCGCGTCCGCTACAAATCTTGAGGTTGCCTTGTGGTTTGGTAGGTAACAAGTTTTGAAACTCGATATAATAGAAATGCACGGCCGGTAGATAAGCGGTAATCTCTCAATTATACCAGTTTTTACTCTCTGTAATTTTCTTGTGGCAGTCAGTAACAATCACGCATTAACTTTTTAACACTGTTACGCCGGCCACAAAAAAATACGATCGTTTGTTACGGCGAGCCGAAGGCGTGGAATCAAACAGTACCGTCCTCGCACATAAGAAAAATCTCCAAGACAAATCAAATGTTTAATACTTGACGCACGTTTCGTCAACCAACTGAAAGAACCTTTTCATTGCGACTTTTCCAGCTCTAATGGAACGTTTCGTCAGATCGGAGGCCACCCTCAACTTTTTTTTTTCAAATACGGACCTGATATTGTTTTTCCTTAATTCAATAGTATTTTTCATCCTGAATCCAACGATATATAACACTCGTTGATTTGAACAATATTTTAAGTTCCAAAACTTAATTAAGTCTTTAAGTGATTAAATCCATTCATTACGGCCCTGTCTTTTTACTTATTTAAATTTTGGCACTGAAAATATTGGTCAAATCAACGAGTGTCATATATCATTGGAATCAGGATGAAAAATACTAATAAATTTAGGAAAAACAATATCAGGTCCGTATTTGAAAAAACAAAGTTGAGGGTGGCCCTGGTCTAGCCAACCGCTCTATTCAAAATATTGGAACTCTATGTTGTAGAGCTGGAAAAGTATATATTTTGACACTTATACGAAAAAAGTGTAAAAATAAAGATTGTAGATTTTAGTGTCTATTGGTGAAGAAAAGTAAAAGAAAATGGCTTCAGAAAGTAGAGAAAAAGGCCCATTTGTTTTTTAAATAGTACAGTAAACAGTAGGAGATAGAGAGGTGGTTAAATGGGGGCGAAGTTGCATAATTTTATATCCAATAATATGCCGTGATGAAATCAAAAGTATCTTGTTTGGTTTTTGAGATATTTGCCAAAAAAAAATTTTGAGTTTTCATTTTTTTTTTTTTAGCTTTGAAGTGATATAAAAAAACTGAAAAAACTTTTTCATTTCGACTTTTCCAGCTCTACAACATAGAGTTACAATATTTTGAAAGGAAAATAGAACGTTTCGTTAGATCGGGGCCACCCTCAACTCTGTTTTTTCAAATACGGACCTGATATTTTTTTTCCTTAATTCATTGGTATTTTTCATCCTGATTCCAACGATATACGATACTCGTTGTTTTGAACAATATTTCCAGTTCTAAAACTTAGATTAAGTAAAAAAACAGGGCCGTAATGAATGGATTTAATCACTTAAAGACTGAAAACATTGTTCAAAACAACGAGTGTCATATATCGTTGGAATCAGGATGAAAAATACTAATCAATGAAGAAAAAATAATATCAGGTCCGGATTTGAAAAAACAAAGTTGAGGGTGGCCCCGATCTGACGAAACGTTTTATTCAAACTATTGTAACTCTATGTTGTAAAGCTGTAAAAGTTGCAATGAAGGTGTTTCAGTTTTTTGATGTCTCTTCAAACAGCTAGAAAAAAACAAAAATGAAAACTCAAAATTCAGTTTTTCTTCAAATATCTCAAAAACCAAACAAGATATTCTTAATTTCATCACGGAATGCCATTGGGTATAGAATTGGGCAACTTCGCCCCCATTTAACCAACTACATAGTTAGAATTGTTTATTTCGTTTGTCCAATATAAATCACAATCTTACAACTAATTTTGCTGGTAATTTTGTAAATCCTCGATATTTAAATTCAATTGTACGATTGTATCGTTAGAGCTTTCTAAAAGAAGTTATTTCCCAAAGAGGAATGATTTATTTATTAGATGCAAAAATAGTCGTCTTTAATCCTGGCATCTCAAATTCTGGGACGGACTACACGTACACTAAATTTTCCATCTAAATTTCGAAACTAATCTAATTGTGTGCAAATTTATAATTTCAAATTACTTATCGCAATCTTCTGGTTGATAACATTATTATTTATTGTACGTAAATAAATTAAGGTTTTAAATCTGTCATACTTCCGTTGTTAGTAAATTTATGAACTTTAATCATAAATACATAATATTAAAATTAGGCATTATGATTCTGTTCTTATACCTTCTTAATTCGATTCGCACCAAATTACTTTAAATGTAGGAACTGCTATTTTTATGTTTCCATTCAATAGACAATTTACAATTTTCCGGGTAACCGACCTACAACATCAGATAATCCCGATAAAATTCAAAATAAGTTGCATGCAAACACGTACTTACATGCCACAGATCCGTGAAAAACAACAATTAAAACGAATCGGAATTAATTTAAATATTTACTACGACTAACCTCTAGGCAACTAGTAATCAAATCCTTATTGCAAATCGGTAAATATCCTCTGGATTCCCCGTAAAATTGCACTTCCAGCAGGTTTTCGTCGGATAAAATGACGGCACAGCTGAACCTCGGTTCCACCCATAGTCGTGCGCACCCATACACCCCTAGCCAGAGGTTTCGCCCTTTTTCACCCCTTATTCACTATAGAATGCATCAGGATACGAGGGAGGACAGCAAAACTGACAATTTAAATTGCGCGACTGATGGATAGATAAACAAACGCCTAGTTTGCCTTCACCCAGTGGGCCACTTTCGAAATCGATTTTAACAGAGGGATGAATACTATAACTTTTCTGCTTTGGTATATTGTTCGATAAATGAAAAAAAATTAGTAACCATATTTTCTATACTTCAGTCAAGATCTGCTGCGATTAGAGTTGGCTGTGAGCCGGCAGTTGTTAGTGCTGGGAATGGGTGACGCGCACGTGACGTCACAGCTAACCTCAAAAATATGCATTTTCTAAAATTTTTAATTATGTCAATTTTATCAAAATTTCTGCTTGGTTCCTGTACTGTCAACTAAAATCGTGTTCAGTACATTATTAAATTAAGCTTTATTTGCCTTGATTTAATAAAATAAGATACTTTTTGTTGGTTGGAATTCTAACCTATAATTTAGCAATCTATTTTTAATAGGTAATCTACAAAATTGAAACTTTATAAATCTACTGTCCGAAAGAGTTTTTAAATGTTATAATGGATCCAAGCTAAACTACAAAAATTAAATTGAAAACTGAAAATAATTTTGCAAAAACTAAAAATTTAAGGTTATGTTAGCCAAATGATGCGCAATGATGATATTCGAATATTCAACTGAAACTGGAACGAATATTCGAATTTTGAAATCCATAAAATTCCCAGCCTGCATAGCCAACTGAATATGTTTCGAAAAAATCGAAGGTTTTGCGACTCTAATAGATAGAGAAAACTATATAATATTTTTTATTTTCTAACGTTTCGGTTTTAATAACCATCTTCACACTGTGTGTTAAATTACAATATGTATACAATAATTATAGAGACATGTGCGATTCAAAACAAGCCATAGGTCATAATTTTACTGTGTAATCCTAATTATATTTCAACAATAGAACCCAATAGTCCATTTTGTTCAACGATAACGTCAGGTAAAAGTAACATAAATAAATAAAACGTGCACTTACGGACTCGTCGTAGTCGTCATAGTAGATAAGGAACTTCTTAGATAAAACGAACCACCTCTTTTTGTAATTCACCCTGGTGTACGCTTTTTTATTCTGCGACCGCTTTATCATGAAACCTTCCCTTATTATCGCGGAGCTTTGGAAAAAAGACATTATTCGAAGCACTGCATTTCATAAACAAAGTAGACGGGAACACACACACACAACACAACAAAAATATCACACCCGATTAAGTTTAAAAGTTAGGTTATGGTCCTGCCTGATAAATGTCAATTTCCTGTTGCTTCTTCACGAGGCGTTAATTCATACATTCAAAATTACCGATGATCGATGTTCGTTCATTTATTGTCTGTTAAAGTTTTGATCACTGACGACATTTAAAAACCGATGACCGACGATGAAAATATACTTCATCGTGTGAGGCGGGCAATTTTGCTTTATTTTTAATGCAGCGGATTGGTATGTGTACACCGTAAACTACACCCCACCCCACTATTCGAAAATTATGAAGCAGTTTAAAATTTTCTCGGAACTGTTTTAATAGGCCTTTAATATAAACAAAACTATCATCGTATGTAATCATAAACTTATAGGGCTTTATTACCCACCATAAAGAGACACGTACATTGTTCGTAAAAAAATATAACCACAGTAGAAAAGATTTGTCGATTTAATTATTTAGTTGTAATAATAATAATGTGGTTGATTTGAATATAATTAAATTTAACAAATAATTATTGCAGTATATTACAGTTTATCTCCGATATAAATCAGGAATTTACGTTTTATTGCTGACTACTGCGCACTGAATACCATAATCAGATTCATGGCGTGAACAATTGATAAATAATAATTATTTATTATAAATTGAACACCTAAATTAATAAAATCGTTCAGTTATATGCCGCACACAAAACAAGTAGGTGTAATATTGGTTGCATACATTGGAAATAATCTAGTTGATGTTGTGGCTTTTCACTCATAGATGTCACAAGGACACACCAGTGGCGGACCCAGCGGTGACTTACTCAATAAAATGCATGATTTATTATTATTATAGATTGACATATTGTGAACTTTTATTTCGATGAATAACCGTGTTTTAGTGTAGACTTACAACTTTTTTATGGTCAAGCTTAAATTTAAATTTGTACCTTGTGTCAAAAACATCAAAATTAAAAATAACACAAAAATGATATTATCAATTTTAATAGATTTTGATCTATTATATTATTAATTAATTATATTACCCTGTATAAGTTTACTTAATTCTACAGCAAATATACTTTTATGTGGCTATTAAAACTTATCACTCTTATCAGTAAATTACAATGGTATAACAGTAGTCTGTTTAAAATTGGACTACATTGTTTTCACACAATCAATTGATTAGATTACCTTTACGTGTTTCACGTGTACAAAGCATGATTTATAATATTTATATGTGTAAGGCA
The DNA here is from genome assembly GCA_963680705.1 of Rhagium mordax. NCBI lineage: Eukaryota > Metazoa > Arthropoda > Insecta > Coleoptera > Cerambycidae > Rhagium > Rhagium mordax. The sequence continues at coordinate 1,149,221 of OY796660.1, read as the reverse complement.
GTGGTGTCTCCCACCGGTAATATACCATATGCGGCGTTTATATTATATTACAGAGACTTTATAGGGACAGAGATGACAATAGAGACAAAGTCCCGCCCACCCGCCATTATGAGGCTAAATTTATCAAGACTAACATAACCTCAAATTTTTAGTTTTGTTAATTTATTTCTAATTTTCATTTTAATTTTTGTAGTTTTAGCTTGAATTCATTATAACATTTAGAGACTCTCAGACAGAAGATTTATAAGTTTCAATTTTGTAGATTATTTAAAATAGACTGCTAATTATAGGTTAGAATTGCAAGTGTGAGGTTAGATAAAGTTGTAAATTTCATTAAACTGTTTTTAAAGAAAAAAAGTTTAAATTTCGTACTAGCCAATAATACAATGAATTTATGTTTTTAAAACAGCTTTTTCCTGGTCTTTTTCAGTTAAATAATAAATGAGTAAGCAGTCAAATGGCCAACAATGACGTATGACGAGATATAAACTAAACCAACACTTACCTTATGAATACAATATACAATATAAAATTATTAAATAAGTTTTTAAATGGCTCTTTCACAATACATTTATCACAAATCGTTTTTATACGTTTAATACTCGTAATATGACAGTTTTAACAGTTTTAGCATTTTTAGCCTCTTAATGGCGGCATATACCACGAGAATCCAACTACCAATCAAAATGCTGATAATCCTTTGTCGCCACTATCCCTGTAAAGTCTTTATGGTATATAAGAGATGGGTTTAAGGTGCATAAGAAGGTAAAATCAAATATTTTTAACTATTTCTGTATTTTTACATAAAATATCGCGTAATTTAGACAAATTAGAGGAATTTTTTAATCATTTTTATCCATCTAGTCCCCATGAAAGTGTACTCTCGTACGCCACTGGACGTAAGTAAATGTAAATACGGAAGATGAAAAAGAACAGGCAAGGCAAATCGAACTCAAATTTAACCTTAGCTCACAGCTGAGTTAGCAACACTGTAAATTCTTCTGTTGGTGATTGTGATTACAAAGAAATAACCATAAACCAACCATAAACACTAATCTCCCCTCAGATAAGGGTCAAGTTAGTTTCCTATTCTCTGTTTGTATTTACTGTGCGAGTGGTGAATGGAATAAATCAGGTAAAAAAGAGCTAAGTACTTAATTAATTAATAACTGTTTATTGTGATATGTAGCGGAATATTTTTAGAATAACTAGTTTGTACTTTGGACTGTAAAGCCTTATGAATTGCCAGCGACTAATTAGATAATTTAAATAGGGTGTGTAGGTGCCTAAAACCATCTGCAGCACAATATTTAAAGTTTGTCTATTAGGGAACGAATTTTATTGAAAAAGTAACACTTGTTACATAGCATAGCTGAGGTAAATTTGGGCCAATCCTGAGCTTAATTAGGCACATACTTAATTATTTTAATTTCCAGACATGGCTCTCCGTCGAATTGCTGCTGTGACCATCAAGAAGGGCTTGGGGCGTATTGGTAACATAAAGACACCTAATTTAGTGAGTATTCAACAACTGTGGAACATGCTAATATAGGTACCTATCTCTAATTAATTACAATATCCCGAGTGCTATAAGGTAATATGAATTCGATTTTAAAGAACTAGTTTTTAAATGTATAAGCACAGAATAGGTATTTTAATAAGTATGTTACAAGCACTTTGTTCTTTTGTTTTAACGATTAATTGAATTTTCAGAAACGACAGGTTTTTGTGAAGAATTATGTTTTTTTAGGTAATAATGTTCGTCGGCGTTCAGACACGAGGTATTGCCTCCTTTGAAGTGACAAAAAACCTGTCGTTGCTCAGTAACGAGAAGAAAGACAACAAGGTAGTGGATATGAAATTGCAGAAGCCCGAAGACAAACCTCTGGTGATAATGCTCTCTTGGCTGATGGCCAGAAGGAAGCATATTTATAAATACGCCGACATTTATTTGAAAAATGGATTTGACGTCCTGAATGTTAGTATTAGCCCGTGGCAGTTATTGTGGCCTGTCAAAGGAACTCAGGTGAGGCGGATTGTTTATTAATTTATGCAGAAGCAAAATTATTATATGTATTATGATGCAAAACGGGTAGACAGTCTAATAAGCCGAGTACTTGCCCCTTTACTGTTTCTCTAATCGTTTTATATTTTCTTTTTGGTACACTTGCAAGTATTTTCCTATTTAGAATTGATTATAAGTAACTAGCTTTTTCGAAAGCATTTCAAATTGTTCGTCTTATCTTGAAACGAGCCAGGAAAAATATATAAACAATCGCAGGCAGCATCTGTCAAGATGTTGGGTGGGTTTGTTTCAAACAAATAAGTGATCCACTGACCACTGATAAAATGGTGACAGAATTTTAAGGGCAGGTGTAGATGTGACAATTTGAAGTTCTTTTTGAGCCAAAGCCTGTTAGATAACATAAATGTTACAAAACCTTTTTGGTCAAAATAGAAATGAAGACCGTTAATAGTAATAAATTAACTTCAGATTATAATTTGAAAAATTGCACCAAATATTCAGTAGACGATGAATAATATTTTGTGTATCAGAATTAATATTGAACTTTGAGATAAGGTACACGCATTATGTCTATATTTATGTTTAATCTTGGAAGTTATCACAAAACGTCTATAAAATTTATCAAATAAAAGTATGACGAATAGATCTGGCGTACCAAATCCATATCTGTGCACTTAGGGTGTGAAGTAATAAAAATTCAAAGTACAATCTATTCCAATTAAAACCAGTTTTTATTAATGAGTACTAGTTCAATATTTATAATTTACATTGTCCCAGTATTTTAATTTTGAATTATGTATTGTCCAAGGTACCACTTAAATATGGAAAACTATTATTAGTGCACCAAATTAGGTTATTTATGCAACACGAAACAAATTAGGGACAAAATTTGTATTTGGTACACGAGCGACAAAACTAGCTTTTTAAAATGAACCCAATTATAATTTTTTTTTTCTACGAGGACCTCGCATGGTATATGTCTTGAGAACATTTTTATAGCAAAATATTAAAATAATTTGCTTCTTATAGCATTTTAGAGCCCGAGGCGATAACTTATCTTCTGTAATGCTGCAATAAATCACATATAATAACCATTCAGTCTAATATTAAAATTTTCGCTAGTAGGAAGATAGTCGAAACTTCAAAAATTTTAAATGTAAATGCGAAAACTTTTCTACAAATTACTGGTGATTGTAGTTGTATCTCAAATTCCAAAATTTTAATTAAAAAACTAGAAAAAAGTGGAGGAGCAAATTTTTTTGTCACCCAGTAATATGCTTTACAATGTTTGCCGTTTATATTAATAGCGCACCATTTTATATAAATAATGCATTTAATTAATGTTCTGAATCATTAAAATGTCAAATTTTTCGTTTTAACATATCTCCTGCATTAATAACTTCTTGATATGTAATGTTATTTTCTGGCAATTTCTTTATCATGTAATAACTAATAAGGCATATATTTATAAATTATCTACTCTAGACATAGCTATATATTATAAAACAAGAATATTACCAGTTAAATGATTAGGATGGTAATTAATTATCAAATAATTATTGTAGGTAATGCAATTTTTTTAAACAATAGAATTAAAACGTTTTATTTATTACAATATAAATTATTATAATTATTATGTTAATGTTTTTAAGTTGCAAGTAATAATTAGTCTGGCAAAAGTACAAAACTGGTCAACAATAAAATATTAAATTTCAAAATACGTATTTCGTGTTAAAAATTATATTGTTAAAAATATTTCCAAAACTAGATGTTTTATTAAAATTTATATTGAACATAAACCACAGTTGGAAATGGGGAATATTTCTACACGATTTATATTACGTCACGCTATATTGCACTTGTAATTTGCCGACATGGTATTATTAATACCTTCTTTTTAGCTACATAGTGCTTAGTCACGTCATACTTTTAATGATACATTTTATAGTTTTTTATTATTATTCTTGAGAACTTAGTATAATTATTTCAAAGATAGATAAACAAAAAATAATCAACACGAAATGTAACTATCTCTTCAAGATACAAACTGGACCGCTAGGTAAAATTGTTTTATTTTTTTCAATACAGAGAAGTGTTTTTGTTTTCTCTAATAAATTATATGGTTTCTTTTGTGTTAAATTATACATAAATCATCGATATTTCTATAAAAAGGCAACGTGTGTTTTTGTATATTATTCTTTTCATACTAGGTGGTAGCAAAGGATTTACTAAAATTCCTGGATCTCAACACAAAGTTCTCCCCCCTCATCCTGCATGGATTCTCCGTCGGTGGCTACCTCTGGGGAGAAGTTTTGGTTAACATAGCCACTGAAAGAGAACGTTACAACCACGTCGTCGACAGAATCGCCGGGCAAATCTGGGACAGCGCAGCTGATATTACCGAAATACCCGTTGGCGTACCGTCTGCTGTTTTTCCCAGAAACTCGGTCATGCATGGCGCGCTTAAACAGTACATGTTGTAAGTATAGGATACTCCTCTGTAAATGGAGTAGTGACCGATTCATTTCCTGTTAGGTACCACTTAAGAGCATTTGATAAAGTAGCGACCAGACATTACATCAGGTCTAGTCAGATGTTCCACACAAATTTGGTGCGGGCTCCAGCTCAGTTTTTCCTAAGCAAAACTGATCCCATTGGGGCGGAAGCTTCCAATCGGCGGGTGAAAGAGAGCTGGGAGAACATGGGGATACAGGTAGGAACACTTTAGATATAACTGGTTCTAAACTTTTCTGTTTTCTTATTGATTCATATGATTTTGTATTCCGTTTTTTAGGTGTACTGGAAATGTTGGGACCGGTCTCCCCATGTAGGTCACTTCCGAATGCACCAGAAAGAGTACATAGCTGCAGTAAACACATTTTTGGACAACATAAACTTATCGAACGTGGCGAACGCCAAGAAAGTAAAAGCCAAGCTATAATACTCACCTTTATCTCGGAGTGATTTTAAGACCAAATATTATCTCAGTGTACTACACTCTGTATATACTAGGGTTTTTGCCTTCCTTTTTATTCTCACAATGGCAAGCGGTATATTAAAATAGCACCGATTTAATAGTTTTTAATACTCACTGATATCTCTAAGTGTAGGCGTTTGCTTAATTTTACACATTACTTAGCTTATCGATGATTTTGTAGCTGACATGGACACATTTCAGTAGGAGTTGATGACTATTATTGAAGTTTTTTGCTAAATTAATTACTTCTTAACAACATTTAATTTTGAAATATTTCAATAGTAGTAGTTTCCACTCGACAAAAAACATCGTCTACTTAACTCGATGTACATTGCGTCAAGTAAGCATCATCAGGAGATGATTAAACTTTAATCTTGATAGGTTGATGAAATGTGAGTCCAGTTAAATATAAGACACTTAAGACTTTAGTTATCTGTGTCGTAAAGTAATTGTTATTAACAAAGTAATTATCGTGTTTGTGATTGTCCCGCAATAAGTAATTTTTAAAGAAAGCTACAGGTTGATTTCGGTTTATGGCCTATTTCGCAACAGTTGCATGCAAATTTTCCACACCTGTGGACTTTTTTAGGTATCATAATGACACTTTTTATTGCACTAGTGATATATGGTTTTGAAAATGCACGCAAAAAAATTATTTTCTAATTAATTTTATTTAGTTTAATCATTACAATTTTCTAATCTTATTTCAGATTTTGTTTTGGTCAAAATTAATTGAAATAGGTATTATAGGAATTTAAAGTGTTACATGTCGGTACATGTGTATTAGTTAGAATGTCTAAAACAATTCTTTTGGACTGGGCAACCAATTGTATTTGTACCAAGGGGTTGAATATTACATTTTATATTTCTGTATGTAACAAAAAACGGTTACGTGCACAAGTTTCGGGTCATAATTTCCTGTAGAGTGGGTCTACCATATTAAATTTCAATAGTTATAAAAATTTACTGGAAATATGCATTGTAGAATCTGAAATTTGTATGTCAAATCAAAATATGAAGCAACCCTGTTGCTTAATACTTATATTATCATATCTGCTGTATTAGTTTCTTTATAAATGCCGTGGGTGTTGCGGCTGTTACGGATTAGTTTATGAATACAACTTTAATAGTACCTGCTTGCCAAAGAAAATCTTGTATCAAGAAATACTATATTTGCACTATATTAGTTAATATAAGCGGGTGTCTGCATAATTTGTTTAATACAAAATTTGTGAATATTCCCTTTTGGTTAAATAAAGACATTTTTCCTTAAATCCCAAGTGTTTTATTTGCAATTCCCTTAATGCAAATAGAGTGATATTATTGATACAGTAAGTAGTTCAGTCCTGCAGAATAATACACCTACCGTCGCCAAGACATCAAGAATCGTATATTCTAGTAGCGTTTTGCATAAGGTCCTTCAATTTCAAAATTTTAAAAAATTTCCTAGTAATCCTGCATCTTTTTGAATTAGGGGCTACTTGTTTAAAAAATTTTAAATTTGTAAAGCTGCAGGTTATTGGCTATAATAGTCTACCTTTATAAATTTTAGTAATTTCCGTTAAATATAACCCTTCTACACGCACCCGCCCCTGTCCTCGGAGCGTTTTATTGTTACTATGTTGGTAGCAAACAATTCTTATGTCTGAGTGAGATTTATGTTCTATGATGGTCGTTATTGTTATTAATCTCTTCGATTAATCTAGTAAGTTCATAAGTTCCTTGCTTTTTAACTTTTTCCATAGAATATCTAAACCAACTATTTCAAACGAAATTACACAAAGGATTGTCTTTGTTTTGCATAACAAAATCTTTTAGTTGTTCTGTGCTGGGAACATTAAAAATTTTGACATGTTCTGTGGTTCTGACCACAGAACATAAAGGTAGTTCTGACATTCCTTTTAACCTAACCTGCAAATCCGTCTGTTGTCTCTGCGTCACAAATCAAAACATGACAAACTAGAGAATTGTTTGTAAACTGACAAATCGTGGCGTGTTCAAATATAAACAAAGCGAAGATAAACACCAGATTTATCAGCCTGGTTATCGTGCCGTGATGCTGTAGCGTTTTTTCTAAACAAAATCACTCGTCAGAATCGATCGAGTACTAAAATGATGTGGTTAAGTGTCTTGCAAATATTACTTTGTGTTAGCATCATTCGTGGGGATACATTTTGGTATCAGCCAGAACAAGTACATATAGCTTACGGTAACAATATTTTCGAGATCGTTGTAACTTGGAGCACTTTTAATGACACGAGTGATTCCATCGTTGAATATGGAATTGGAGGTTTGGTGCTCCAGGCGAAGGGTGCATCTAAAATTTTTGTTGATGGCGGTGACTTGAAGCATTCCCAGTATATACACAAAGTTATTTTGCGTAACCTCACGCCGGATAGCAGATATGGTGAGTACAATGTTTAAAGTAGGGCGTTTTGGTAAACGATATTATTTGTAATTTATTCACTTTCTTATACTTCAGTTTACCATTGTGGCAGCAGCCTGGGCTGGTCCAATTTGTTTTATTTCAATACTTCTCCTAACTCAAGCGATTGGCAACCCCACTTGGCTATTTTTGGCGATATGGGCAACGAAAATGCCCAGTCTTTGGCCCGTCTTCAGGAAGAGGCACAGAGGGGCATATACGATGCCGTCTTGCACGTTGGCGATTTTGCCTATGATATGGACAGCGTGAGTAATAGCTTTATAGTCATTAGGAATATCATTTAGAAAAATTTTTTGTTCTGTTACAGGAAAACGCAGAGGTTGGTGATGCGTTTATGCGACAAATCGAGTCTATATCTGCCTACTTACCTTATATGACGTGTCCTGGAAATCACGAGGAAAAATAGTAAGTATCAAGGTGTCAATAATTATGCGTAAAATATTTTCTAAATTGTTTGTTTATTAAATACATTTTGAGGTTCATAAAATTTGCGTAATGATGACATAAAATTCTATACATTTTGAAGTTATTTCTTGAACCAAAATTATTGAATACGCTTAAATACATGTTTTTAAAATAATATTTAAGAAGTTGTTAAATAAATGTTGCAATCTCTTTACGATACAAAAACGTGATATTTTTTTATGTAACGGTCTGTTTACGAACATAATTTGATGGCATGTTATTGTACATGAATATACGTTTATAGAATTTGTTTTGCGGTTTACTACTGCACTGAAGTATCTTAATTATGTAAATAAGCGATAAGGAATAAGTGTGTATATCTGCAAATAAACAACACTCACTGTTTATATGCCTTTAGAGATAAAGCTCACAAAAAAAGTCAAGGACATGAGTAAAAAATACTAATTGTATATAGTAGTCTCATTATTGTTGTTATAAATAAATTTGTTTATTTATACACTTCGCAACACATCGCGTGATTGCGAATCTAAATCGACATTAACCTGTTGCGAAATTTATTATCTATCTCACTTTTTGTCTCGCATATAATAATAATAAATTGTCTTTATGTAACCAATAAATTACAATATTTACCAAATTATAGGGTGCAGTCTCAGTGGGAACTGCTTTTCAACTTAACCCTGTATAAAGCATATGTGTTCCTAAATCAGACACATTTATTTTCAAACTAAAAACGTAAATTTTTATTATTGACAATTCGGGTACTAAATATTTAAAAAACTTAAAACATAATTTTTTGCAGCAATTTCAGTAACTACCGTGAGCGATTTACCATGCCGGGCGGCTCGGATTCCTACATGTTCAGCGTTAACATTGGACCCATGCATATTATATCTATATCGACAGAGGTGTACTATTTCTTAAATTACGGGATAAAACCTCTTGTTTTCCAATACCAATGGCTCGAGAACGAGCTGGCCCAAGCAAACCTGCCGGAAAACAGAGAGAAACAGCCTTGGGTTATAGTAATGGGTCACCGACCCATGTACTGTTCCAACCTAAACAACGACGACTGTACGCATCATGAAACGCTGACTAGAGTCGGGTTGCCGTTTTTGCACTTTTTCGGCTTGGAGGACCTACTGTATAATTATGGAGTGGATTTGGAAATATGGGCCCATGAGCATTCCTATGAGAGATTGTGGCCTATATACAACTACACGGTGTACAACGGAAGCTACGAGCAACCTTACGTCAACCCTCCAGCCCCCGTTCACATCGTCACCGGTTCTGCTGGGTGTAAAGAGGGCAGGGAAAATTTCACGATAACAAGACCTCCCTGGTCCGCTTTCATAAGCCACGATTACGGCTATACCCGGCTAAAAGCTTACAATCGGACTCATTTGCACTTGGAGCAGGTTTCTGATGATAAAGACGGAGATGTAATAGATGCGTTTTGGATTGTCAAGGAGAAACATGGGCCGTATCCTTCTTCAAAGATGGACTGGGCAAAAATGGACGAAATGCGACTAAAAAATCTAAATTTGAAGAGTAAATAAAATTGTCATTAGGAAATATTTAACATAGATTAGATGCATACTTGAGTAGCATTCCTAAATTTTTCTTATTACGTAGCACAGTCTGCACATTGTTATTGTATTTTTTATGTAAGTGACGTTGCTTTCCATACTGGCTATAACATGTGATAATAACAAACCAAAAATATACTATTTATAAGAACGGACGTTTATTTTTTATTTATTTTCGCCATAGCCTCAGCTTTATTTTAAATAATTGGAAGAAAGTCTTATAGAAAAATAGACCTTTATTAATATTAGTTACAACAATGATATATAGATAGTGGTATTATAAAAATAATCAATACTTATTATTTGGATATTGGGAGTCAACTGTTTGATTGTTACCAAAAAATAATTTATTAAAATGGCACTTCAAATTAGAAAAAAAAATATGCAAATGGTCCCCGTTATTAACATAATTATTTTATAGAAAAAATCAATATTTAGAACTTTGGGAAATTGACATTATACAAACTGGCACAATTTATTACCAGAAATTTACATTGGCACTTCGACAAAAATTCCTTTACGTGTTTAACATTTTCCAAAATATAATACAAAATAAAACTGCTGCACCTATTCAGCAGAAGTGTCCAAACTGGGATTGTCCTTGAGCTCACATTAATGCAGCTGATAACTTTTAACGAAGGCGTTTCCTTTTCCCAAATTAGTTTTCTTCTCGGCTACGCAAGTCTCATTTATAGGTTTCGTCCTGGCTTGGCACAGCTTTAAATTACAAACGTTCATAGCGTTATTAAATTCGTAAAATAAGTTATTGTTTCCACCGTTCGGACCGATCAAGACGTCGCAGTCTAAGTTTTTGCTTCTCATGTCTTGGATGCAGCAGTCCAAAAACTCAGAGTGCACTGCAAAGTGGTCACTGATATCGAAGTGCTTAATCTTCAGCTTCTTCGCTAAGATACCAGTGACGTAAGTATCGTCGATCCAAAAGTATTTCGTTACTTGAGATAAGGAAGACAATTGGGAGCATGTATGGGGGTTGGTGATGTAAAACCACCCGGAAACAAATGAAGGGTAAGTAGTTTGTTCGTACTCTTCGACAGTTACGTACCACTTGTTTGCAGGTTCTCGAATAGGAACCATGTTTCGCAAAATATACCCTGCCAAGAAATTGCCGCTTTTAGGCACTTTTAAGGAACTCAAAAGGTCTGAGATTCGGTCTACGTTTACAACGATATCGTCGTCCATCTTTATAACAAATTTTGCATTGTAACAATTTTCTTTCGCCCATTTCAACCCCATTATATGTTTGTACGTTAAATTTCTGTATGCCTCTAGAAAATTACCCTGAACTATATCTCCAAATCTTCGACTTTCATCTTTTACAGCTTGTTTGCTCGTATATTTGTCGTTAGGTGCTTCCCCTAAAAGAAAAACTCTTCTGAAGTTCATTTGTTTCAAATCCTCGCGGGAAAATGCTCTGCGCATTGCGCTTCTGGTTTCCACGTTGCCAAAGTACGACGTCACTATAAATAATGCTAATATGTTCGAATCTTTTTCACACATTTTTTTGTTGTTTAGTAGGTGAAAGAAGTCTACGTCGAACAGTTTTTCTCTCGTTCTGTTATTTGGGTCATATTCCATAAAATCATCGATTTCTATTAACTTTATGTATACTTCTCGGTTTTTGCTCTTTATGGAGAATACGATTAATAAAATTGCTAGGATTGCCACGGCCGCTGTATATAATTTTGTTTTCGTAAAATACATTTTGGTTGTTCTAACCCATTTCTAATTTCGTTAATTCACTGAGGTCTGATGAAATTGACGCATTTTTGTATACCTACGCAAATATTCAAGTAACGGTAAATAGTGTACTGGTTACTGAATATAGATTACACACAATGTGCTTAAACTGTGTAGTTGGTTGCCTACACAAAAAATATAATTTTTGGGTATATCGATTGTTCGGTTTGTATTTTCGAGTTTTATAACCCCTGATAATACTGTAGTCGAGGCCGAGGGTGAATCAAAAATATATTTTAACGTTTTTTGTTCTATTTCATAAAGATTAGAGGAAAATAAAAAAATCAAATAACGGCGATAACTTCATTAATTCTAAAAATAAAGCATTGTTGTGATATAATTTTAAAGAGAAAAAAAATTGGGTTTCAACTAAGCAGCTATGGTTTATATTTGAAAAATGGAAGTAGATGTTAATGTCTCGAAATCTAAAGGAGTTACAAAAATATTACAATTTTTTTAAAATCTGCATCAAAAAGTGCTCTAAAAATGAAAAAAACCGCATTCAAATATTTTCATAAATAAAGACGCTATAATGGAAAAATCAGTATTTTGCTTATGAAACAAAAACGAGTCGATTTTTTAAAAATATTTTGGACATACTATTATGTCTACATTTTGTGTCATTTAACCTATCTTGTAACTCTTACGGTTTCCAAGATACCCATGGTGAGCAGGATACGATTTGAAACAGAAATTTGGAAATATGAAATAAGTGTATTAATGAAAATTATCGTTTTTAATGTTTTACAAATTACAAATAAAATACAGTGGGTTGATACAAATATTATGTACTTTTATTTCAATAAAACTGTGAAACTTTATTCTCCAATTAATATTATTCAAGAATAAGATATATTATTATGTAATGATATTTTAAAATAATTTTAAAGAAAGAAAGAACAGACTATATGCATTATATACAAATCTTAACCAATATCTATAGACAAGCTACAACTTACAACTCTTGTAATTCTAATAAAAGTAAAATATTTGCTGTAATTAACGCGGTATTTTTAACAGGTCCTCAACATCTTACTATAAAATCAATTTTTTTATTAACGATATACACTTAGACGCCATTACAACCACACTTAGCCCATAATCTTCTTAGCATCGTTCCACGAAAAGAAGATATCAGTTTGGCTGTAATTTGATTTTTATCCGTATAAAAAGTCAAAACTATAAACTTTGGATGCTGGTAAAAACACCACCTTAACTCGATATGATAAAATATATAAAAGGTCCAAACAAATCATTTGTAAAATATCATAGGATTATCCGGCTCAATATTTTCTATAATATCCAGCAAAATTTCCAATTCGGTTGCGTTGCTTACGGAATTAGGAGATCCCAGGAGCAGAGCTGGCCGGTTGTCAATCGTAATTCTATATCTGTCATTATTCACCGAGAAACCCACACATCGTTCCAACAACAGCTTGTTAGTGAACGTAATTGCAGAAATTTTTCCTTGTCTAATTATGACTTTTATCTTCCAGCTGGGCGCCGGCAGTTTCATGTGTTTTACATCTGTCACTAATTTTTGAAATGGATAACTTAGCATACCATCTTCATGGTAACGATTATTGGGAAACTTTAAGTAATACATTTTTCCTTCTTGTTGACGAAGCTGCTCATTTTTATACTGCTTCACAAACAATATTTCTCTGCGTAATTGCAAAGGCGTTGTAGGCTTCATTTTGGCGATACTTCCATTTATGACATTTCTTACAGGAGTCGACGTCTTTGGGAAGAATTTTACTCTTATTTTGTCTCTATCATTTTTTCTTATAGTCTTATTCAGCGTTTTATTATTTTCAAAAGAGTGCCTTACTATCGTGGGTCTTAACTCAAGCTTACTATGTATGGTAGGCTTTTTTGCTTCTATTTCCCGTTTGTTTTTCATTTGTATATTTACAGCTTTGTCAGTATTCACAAATGAATTATTTTTATACGGTTTTGCATCACTATCACTATCTACACTCGGGCTGCGTTCTACATTTTGAATCTTTTTATTTGAAGTTGACGGAGAAGACCTCTCAATGTAATCATAAAAATACCTCCTCTTCTTGATTTGTCTGCCAAAGCTAGATACTTGTTGTACCTTTCTTTTTCTTTTGTTCGAGTTTAATCCTTGTAACAGCTTGTACTGTCTTTTTAAATCTAAAATAACACAAATTAGGCACTGAATGTTAAAAACCGAAGTAAACAACTTACCATCCAGATCCTCTCTGAATAATTGTATCCTAAGAACTGTGTTATTCACTGCAGTTTCATTCAATGTAATATTATCCGATGTAAAGGTGCCATGTTTTTGTAAAATTGCTATGCCAGATCCATTTGTGCCATTAAAAGTAGTGGACCGTAGAGTTCCATCCAAAAGAACCTTGCAGCTTAACAGTTTTTTCAGGTCACTTTTTTTAGCAATGTTATTTCTTGTATTTTTCTGAAACAATCAAAACATAACCTAACATTCACGGCATCACAATCTAGCTAGCAACCTACCATAACTGTACTCAGAACTTATAATGCAAACATTCCGCCTATCATATTCGCACATTAAACAACATTCAGTTGTTTTTAAGTTAAATTAAAATTGTAAATGAACTTTAAAAAGCAACTTCAAATTAATTCAAACGACTGCAGCGCTGTCTACCTATACGCACATGAAATAGAAAACCGTTGTTAGGCGTGTTCCATTCAATGCGCATTTTCTACGCATTTGGGATCAGATCACTTCTGGACTAATCACGCATTTTTTGCAAATCAATACCACCATTACAAATAGAGAAATCAGAAATCACAGTCTATTGTTTGTAAGGAATCATAAACATGTTGCCCCCTTTGCAGCAGTGGCAGATACAATACATTTTTTAAGTAAGTAATACATCGTCAACAGTTCACTTATCAATGATGATAAAGTGCTTTAAACATAATTATCATGTCATTTTCGGACCGAGTAATGAAAAATTTATTAAAGACATAATACTTTGAATCCTTCATTAACCAAGTTTTTCCGATTCCTGTACAAAATGGCGTACAATATCAAATAAGTCCATATTCATTCGACTAGACCAGAATGTGTAAACTCATAACATTAATAAAAATTAATAAAAAGACTTGTAATTTCTGACGTAGTGCATTATTGCAAGTAGAAAGAAATCAAATAAAATCACTTGAGGAACAAGTTGATCAAAAGTGAACTGATTTAGGTCTGATCAGATCTCCCCTAATTGAACGTTCCTACCAAAGTTTTGCCGCGTTTCCGCATTTCACTTATGCTTTATGGTGGGGTAGTCCAGTAATCTAAAAACTGGAAAATGCTTTCCAACATGTTTAAAGTCATGGATCATAAAAATATGATTTTAATGCATATCTACATCTATATAACTGGATCTATAATAATCTAAATAAATAGGCATAAACAACTTTTCAGATCCCAAACATAATAATAGAGCTAGAGAAAAAATTCATAACGAAAGGCTATCTTAATTTCTTATTTGCTCCATTTTTACATGAGGTGAAACGTAAAATTGCTTAAATATCGTACTAACAAAACCAGCGTAAAAGTATGCCTGTTATTTATAAACAGATGGACAAATTGTGTTTTAAACAGTTTAATTTTAGGCGATCAGTACAGCTCGGTCTCTAGAATGCAACTGATGAGAAAACAATTGATATCAAACGTTGGATACTAAGAAACACCGCGTATCTCCGAATCGTATCGAGATCTCAGCCAAATCGTTTAATTTAAATTTAACTAAAAATCTATATCTACATACCTGTGAAGAAGTAGATTGCTGCGAAGCGGATCGAAGTGAAGAAACAGATCTCTGCGAAGAAGCAGATCGCAGCGAAGGAGTAGATCGCTGCGAGGAAGCAGATCGCTGTGAAGGAGTTCGCTGCGAGGAACCAGACTCTTGCGAGGAACCAGACCGATGCGAGGAACGAGACCTTTGCGAGGAACTAGATCGCTGTAAAGATCGTGAAGTGGAGCGCTTGCTTAGGCTTTTCTTTTCCTTATCCTGCCCTTCGGTTTTTCTTTTATGTTGGGCTTTAGTCGTTGAATCTGTTAAATTCATGTTAAAGGAAGGCACCCAGTCAATATCGGTAGCATTTTCCAAACCAGCTGGCTTTCCTACAAAAAATACATTAATTATATGTAAATAATATGAAACAAAGGGTAATGTCTATCACACATTAGAATATTTAACATACCTGATAGAAAATGTTTGGAGCATATTCTTATCATCTTCGAAGCCTCGTCGTCTTGGATGCCCATTGCTTCTAACCAAAGTTTCTTCCTTTTCTTTGCTAATTGAGCTTTCTCAAAGGCATATTTATATTGTAACTCGGTAGGCAGATTAAAGAAAGGGTTACCTTTAGTGTAAAAAGTGTCACATCCTTTTACAGAACATTTAGTAGGCATTTTTGAACATGTATTTGCCTACGCTTAAAAACAAACAGCAACAAACGAT
This sequence comes from Rhagium mordax, assembly GCA_963680705.1. Classification (NCBI taxonomy): domain Eukaryota; kingdom Metazoa; phylum Arthropoda; class Insecta; order Coleoptera; family Cerambycidae; genus Rhagium; species Rhagium mordax. The sequence goes on along the minus strand of OY796660.1, from coordinate 1,133,524 downwards.
AAAATGAAGAAAATGGAGAAGTAAGGTTATGCGTAAAAATATAAAGCGTTATAAATAAATTGCAGTGTTCGATTTTTCGTTGAATTCACCACGGAAGAAATCGGAGAAAATACTTTATCCGTAAATATATTCGTGAATATTTATTTTATTCAACATTTTATTAATAAAACTGTTGACATTCTGAACGTACTCTCTCTTGTGTGGCGTCATTCGTTTTTATAAAAATAATATTAACTAACGATTATAATATAAATTGTTTCACATAATTTAATACAAGAAATATGGTAACAGACTTTTTGTTGAGTTTACACATTTATTATAAAAAAAAACGGTTAAAAAGCTTTTCAAATCAAGATTGTGACATCTATGGGTGAAATATCTAATGACGACTAAAACAGGTTTCTATTTCTGTGAAGGTATTCTTGTGCAGGCAACCAGTAATACGTTATAATTCAGTAAGTTGCCTACTTACAGTAAGTTGTTGTAAAATGACGGTTTGTAGTTTTTGTTGTATGTACTAGGTACTTGTGATATGATAAGAAATTTTAACAATTGTATATATTCGATATTAATGGCTCCTTGACAATACGATAATGTTAGTTTTAAAATCATTGCCAGTCCATGTCTTAAGGTTCTTATATTTGCCTCTTTAATAAAACTGATCCCCATGGTTCGCAGCTTCTGCTAGAAGGAATTATATCTAACACAGCCTTTGACTGGGACAAAAAAACACTTTAGACGTGGCCGTTCGAACCTTAAATGTGAGGGTTGTTATTATTATAAATAATTGTAAATCACGTGACCAAAAATAGACAACCAGCTATACATTTTGTTTTTCTGCTTTATATGGTTGTCTAATTCTGTAACCATGCGGTTTAAAACCATTTGTGAAGACTCTTTATAATGATTAATGCCAGTAAGTAGAAAAACGAACTGACGACGCCCGACAACCCTTATTATTACCAAAATAGCGCCCTCTTAATTCTTTGTAGTATACAGTAAAATTGAATGCAAGCCAGGCGCTGGCAAGTGGAATGGTCGTAAGATCGGCCATTAAACCGAATAAAAAGACCGTGGTGGTGCAAGTCTAGCCGCTGTTGGAGATGGGGCGCCTGGGCCGACGACGCCGAGCCAGCACCAGGGGCGTCGGGTGGTGGTTTTGCATCCGCGTTCAAGTTCAAGGTATGGATCGATGAGTCTGTTGCTCCCCTGCCTCAGACAGGTCACTGACTCGGCTATTCAAATAGTAGCCAAATGCAACCATGACTTGATGTTATGGCCGCCGCATTAAAATCAAACAAAGCATTTCCTATAATGCGTCGTTTATAATTCATGTCGCAGGTTGATGTCCTTCCGCTAGACGGCTCTACGAGGGTTGGGGGCGTGAGTGTCTTGCTCCCCCCAGGCACTGCGTCGTTTATAATTCATGTCGCAGGTTGATGTCCTTCCGCTAGACGGCTCTACGAGGGTTGGGGGCGTGAGTGTCTTGCTCCCCCCAGGCACTCATTTAAATCATTTTGCCGACACAACTGCTTTATGTAAGATGACACAAGTATAAAGTATATGGCGTATGTGATTTATTGTAACGCAGCTGACGTTGATATCTGTCATCGGGGGGTATCCGAATTAATGGATGCAAGGGGGGAATTACCAAGGTATACCAACGTATGAATCAATAAAATTGTTAGCCTTGATAAAAGAAATACAACTTGAAATATTCATATTATTGATCATGTATATTATTATGACTAACATAACCTTAAATTTTTAGTTTTGCAAATTTATTTTCAATTTTAACTTTAATTTTTGTAGTTTTTAGCTTGGGTCCATTATAACATTTAAAAACTCTCTCAGACAGTAGATTTACAAAGTTTCAATATTGTAGGTTATTAAAAATAAACTGCTTATAGGTTAGATTTCTAACCAACAAATAGCATCTTATATTATTAGATCAAAGCATTTAAAATTTCTGCTTGAAACCTGTGCTATCAACCAAATTCTTGTTCGATGCATTATTAATAAAGTTTTAATTGCCCTGATCTAATAAAATAAGATGCTATTTGTTGGTTAGAATTCCAACCTATAATTAGCGGTCTGTTTTTAATAATCTACAATATTGAAACTTTATAAATTTACTGCTGAGAGCGTTTTTAAATGTTATAACGGATCCAAGCTGAAACTACAAAAATTAAAATTGAAATTGAAAATAAATTTGTAAAAACTAAAAATTTAAGGTTATGTTAGTTATATGATGCGCATGATTATCTGGGGAAACTCTTCGCGAGACCACCCTGTGAATTTAACTACTTTATATTTATATATTATCTCGACGAGTGAATAAATGATTATTATTACTATTTTCTTTCCAAACTCGGTTTGACTGAGCTGAAATTTTTCATACATAACGTAAACATTGCGGGGTCACGGATGACGAGCCGGGGAAACTTGATGTTTATCGACGCGTGACTCATGTAGGATTCATCTGAGGTCCTCCGGGGAGATTAGATAGCCAGGACCTCACTGGGAACTTCAACAGCTGCACGTATTTCCATTTAGCTTAAATTACTTACCTAGCTCGGGAAACTGATGTATCATCATTATGAGTTTAGTTTTCGTCGTCGGACTTATCCGGAGACTCCCACTTGAAAACTGTTCACTTGAGTAATGAGTAATGATCCGGATGTTGCGAATAGTTGGCGTTCGTTAAAGTTTTCTCGTTATTTTAGTGTGGCGTGGAAATAGACGGAAACTCTTCGAGCACTGAGCAGGCGTTGAATGTTATTATTCCTAATATTTTAAAGAAAAATAATGATAAGACTATTGAAAGGATGTTTCGTGGGCCTAACCTAAAAAAAATGATAATCGGGCTTCCATTTTGTTCTTGGCGCCCGTCGTGGGGCTGCCGCCCAGTGGACTAGTAACTCAGTTGTGACCGAGGGGGACCGCCAGGGTCGTTCTTTACCTACTCTGGTGTTGTGCCAGCTAGTTTACTTTTAAGATTCCCTGTAGGAATCAGCAATTCATGCAACTTTCGAGGCTATACACTATTGGCAAGGTTCAACTTAGAGTGCAAAATCTGTAATGCAGCTAAGAGAGAAGGTACATAGGGGCAAAGTCTTCAGTTAACAAGAGATGCCTAACCATTCCTACACTCCTACTAAAGAGGGGTATGTGTGTTGATGTGGCGCGCGACGACAGCGGTTCAGCCGACCTAAGCCGAGCCGAGAATTATGTTTAGTCAGTAAGGAGCTTCGGTGAAGGGAGTATCTGATGTTTACGGCCGTGGGATATTTTTACGATGTTTTCAATCTTTTATCATGTTTATCGCTGTTGCATTTGACAATACAACAGCGGTTTAAGAGTTGATGTTATTTATTAGCCTTAAACCTAAAAACGAAATAAAAACTTGCATTCTAAAAATAACAGTTTGTACTTCGCAGGAGAAAGGCTTATTGATGAATAATTGTTGGGCGCGACATCGCGGCCGTTCGACACATTCGGCCAATTCCGTCGTCCCCTTCGACCGCGTGTTGTAAAGAATGGAATGTGGGAGGTAGGGGATAGCGGGTTGTCTGTTTAACTTGTAAATGCTTTAAGTTATCTCCGTCTGATGCATTTATATCGGCAATCTAGATTGGACCTTACCAATAGTGTATATCGTGTCCCGGTTTTTCCGCGCCACCCTTCGCAGTACCTGAACGTAATTAATCTCATGGCGAGCTATATATATGTCACGGGCTAGTCCAATATTGTCAAGGAAAATTTACACTGTCCACTGCGATTGCGGCGATGTTATAATTTAAACCGGACATTGACAAATTCTGTAGCGTAGCAGATATTACACGCGGTACGTAATGATTGATATTTATTATACCTCCAGAGGCATCATCAAAAGTCAATAATTAACTGCCTCCCAGCCATTGGTTAAACTAACATAATGCCTGTTACAAATGACGCTGTCCGGATAAACTTACACATAAATATCAATCGTTATACATTCTGCCTTGTACCTACTAATTACGTTTCGGAGAATTTAACGGAGAAAATCATTAATATTAATGTCTACGCAGAGCTCGTGTGCTTTTTGCGAACGAATTTAATGAAAAGAGGAGCAAATTATGTAGAGCAGGTGCCATTTTACCGCGTGGCTCACAATTATCACAATAGGTGGACACTTTAAAGTACATAAATGATTGTAAACCAAGTGACCGCTGAATTAGGCAACCATACATACACCCAGTGGTATTTACGTATACAGAGAAGATTTAATGTGTAACTGGTTGCCTAATTTTTAAATGATTGTAAACCAAGTGACCGCTGAATTAGGCAACCAAACATACACCCAGTGGTATTAAATATGCAGAGAAGACTTAATGTGTAACTGGTTGCCTAATCACGATCGTTTATGAAGGCTTTACAAAAAAGGGTCCTTCCTGCCAGTAAATCGGTCCCGGACGGGATGGAAAAAAATCACGTTTTTATTTTATTCGCCACCATCCCTGCGGTTTCTCTTAATGGTAACGGATATTTTAAGGGAGGCACGTCTATCTTGATTGCACTTCCAAACGAGGATACATTGACCTTTGCACAGGCGTAGACTCGGGGGGGGGGGGACTTCCGCGCTAGCCAGTTTAATAATCAAGTCTGTGCCAATCGGGCCGATTAAATTCTGCAGAATTTAGTTGCAAAGTTCGACGCCAAGTCAATTACAGGGATCGATGCATAACGTTCCGCTTAAGTATCTCTTTTGCTGGTTGTTAGTCAAACTATTCATTGCCTAATTAAAATATAAAAGGCAGGTTAGGTTCGAGTGGTGGAGAAAAACGATTGGAAAGTTCGTCTGCTGCTTAATAAATCCTCGTTAACTGACATTCACTGTTTTTCCAATTATAAAGATAATTAGACAATTAATTCCATAACTCTGTTGCTCGGGATATCAAGACAGCGACGTCTGACACTTATGTTAAAAGGGGCCTGTCCGCGGCATAAACTTATTTTCAGTTTTAAACCTGCGCATTATTCTGCAGTATAAAAACCTATGTCATAATGTCGCGAGGATTTATAAGCTGTATAAAAAGAATTTTTTTTAAATGCTGGTTTGTGACACTTACAATATTAATAGCGGTTGCCGGTAGTATATCTGCGGAAAAGTGTAAAAACTTGGTCACTTTTATGGCCCTAAACGCACCGAAACCGCGCTCGTTACGAGAGGGTTCATTTGCTGAATCGCATGATAAATGCGGACGGAGCTGATAAAAATGCGAATCTACCAGTGGCAAGTCGAATCAGTTAATATGGTTATCGATTTATACATGAAATAAATAATAATAGTAGAAAACAGCTATTGGAATCCTCAACGTATTTAATATTAGAATAAAATAAGTGTAAAATCTGGGATGCCGCAAGGGACAGGTTTGAGCCCCTGGTGACCAAAGCTAATAAAATTGATGATATTATGATAATCAAAGATACCGTACATGTGCCAGTAGCGTTAAGTGAGGTTAAATTCACAGAATCTGTTGCTTAGAAGAGGCCACCAAATTTCGTCTTGGGTTTTTTAATCTAACTAATTTAAATTTTATTTATATATTCGTTTTTGTCTATTTTACTTGTATTTTATAACGTGTTGTACAATTATTTATCATTTGACGAGTTTTTACCATTTGCCGCCATTTTATAAAAATGGCGGCCACACCACTAATATATCATGTCGCATATCGTTGGAAAGCTTATTTGCTAGGTATTAAGGATCTGATGGCTGATGAGCGTTACCTCTATCCAGGCCATATATTTCTCCCCTTTACGTAATTGCGTTATTTTTACTATTGTCAATTAAAACCGATTTAAATTATGCATCGCCATCCATCGCGCGATGGATGGGATTTCCAATACGTTCCCGCCCCGCTCCCTCCCTTGCCGTTCAGGCCTGCGACCTCAAATTTAAATTGTACAATTTATATCAAAGTAAATAGTATTTACGCTGGATAATCATCGGCTCATGCATATTAATTTATATTTCACTGTTTGTGTTTAGTCGGTATTCATATTCACCATTCATCCACATCGATTTTGTCCTGATTGAAATTTAATTTACTGTTCACTCTCATTCAGATAGCGGCATTGTTGAATTTTCGAAAAGTACAAGGTAGGGAAACAAAATAATGGCAACAGAAATGTTTTATCGTTTATTTTAAAACAAATTTGATGATTATGACAGGCGTTAGATTTCTTCTTCTTCTGCTCCATCATCTGAGTCAAGTATCTATGCTCTTTGAATTAATTGTTCAAAAAGCGAATTGTTACAATATTTCAATAGTAAATGGATATCTTTGTACTTTTCTCTGTGGGATTGGTTACACCCTACTTTTCCTGTTTCCCCTCTCCATATTTTGTCACTTGTTTCACTTTTCATCATCTTCGTGCCTTAACGAATCTATACTTGATCAGTAACTTGGCAAACCATCTTAACCCCTCGCTTTATCCAGTGACTAGCCTCGACTTCAGTTGGCACCAAAACAGAGCTGATGAAGTTCTTGGTGCGAGGCAAAAAACCCCGCTCGGTTACCCTGCAATCGGTTTGATAGATGGGACAACTGTACCGGTTTGCCTCAGAATAATCCTCCACGCTAACAGGCCTAAATAAAACCGGTGGGAAACCTTGGTACAAACTCTTGGTTAACTCTGCAAGTGTTGAGTGTTCCTCGTCCCATCTTGCGCCAACTATGTAAAGCCCTTCCATGATTATGCCGTTGGGGCTTGGCACGTCACCAACCAAGACGTCGTAGTCAAAAGTAAGATCTTCCAATGGAACGTGAAGAGCCTTGGAGAAATCCAACTTTGCCTTGCAGAGCAGTGCTCTTGGGAAGAAATACGCAGCCAACCAATGTCTGTTGACGTCTAACTTGGCGACGTTCCTGAAATACTGAATCCTTCGGCACAAATCGTCGACGTAGCTGGGTAGATTCCTCCTGTGAGGGTACGAGAACTGTGACCATTCTTTAGGAACGTTGCTACTCAATACACTTCTGGTTATGCCTTCCAATTCGGTGGTTATAGTCGCGTGACCAGTAAAAGCCCGACGCAGACTATGCAACGACTGTGTTATAACTGCCAGAAGGTTGTTATACTGCTTCAGCTCTCGTACTAGTACTAAATTTTCTATAAAATATTCTTCAAGTGGTAATAGAGCTGGTAATTTGTCCAGAAGATCATCTATGGAGCTCAACAAATCAAACTCGCAATCCTTGATATCCTTCTTGCTAGATTCTTCTAAGACATCAAGAACAGAAGCTATAACTTTGTTAGATTTTTCGATGGTCTTAAACGCCACCACAAACTCGTCTAGTCCAAATATCTCGGGTGCATCATCTTGAGGCAAGTTTGAAACGTACAGAACACAATCTTTGTACTCCTTTTTCGCGGGAAACCCGTAAGGCTTCACGTTGTTAAACACGTAGCTGCCAGGTCTAGTTACTTTAGTATTTAAACAATCCTTCAATAGGCACATCAGCGTCCTTACGTCCCACTCGTCGTCCAGATATCCAGAGTAGCAGCACAAACCAACAACATAGGTAAGTTTCTCCAAGTATTTACAAGTGAACTGGGCGTCGTTCACGTTATTTTGGAGCTGGTGCATTGAAATATTTACATCAGCATCGTTGAACAGATAAGGAGTGTTCCATCCGATCAAACCAAACTTCCTTTTCTCCAGCAGTATGCAGTGGAAGAACGCGAGGCCGTATAGCAGCTTGGTGAATATTTCCTGCCTCCCGGGGCATCCCTTGTAGAACTCCGGGTTGTCTATCGGCTCCCTCTTATACAACCTCATCAGATTCTCCTTCAAGCCCTCAGGAGCCTCGTCGATCACCTTGACGCTGGACTGAAGCAACTCCACAGGTATCACCTCTGACGGCTTGGTCGTCAGCCACAACCTGAAGTTCTCGTGTGTGCTTTCGAAATCCATGGCGACTATTTTTTGCTCTAGTATCTGCAGCCACTTTGGAGCAAGGTGGCAGTTTTGCAGCAACAACCAGGAGCCTTGCTTACGCGCCTGGTCAAATAAGTCGTTGGCGATAGTTCTGCCGTCACCAAGCGACACAGAGTGAAACTTATTTAGCACCTTCTTCTTGGCCGCCAGGTCCTTTATTGTCCGCGCGGGATCACCTCCAGGCGTTATTACAAACAAAATAGGGGACAGGCTGTATGAGTCGTTGTAAATGTCGGAGAGATTGAAGTCGTAAGTTGTTACGAATCTCTCGCCTAACTCAGCAGCGACGAATTTTTTGATGCTTTTGAAAAGCTGTTCTGGTCGCAGCATCTTCAGCAGTATGAGCTTCTGGAAGTTGTCTAACTTCTCGTTCCAAGGGAGCGGAAATTGCTCCAATCCTATGTTTGGTGTTCCAAAAAAGGTTGCCCAAGTAGATATGTTGTCTGTAAAGCTTTCCAAAAATCCGCTGAACTCAGGAAGAACTTCCACTTGCCGGATGACTTGCCAGGTTTTTTCGCTCATCCACTGTGGTGCCGGATTGGCAACGACTAGTTCGCTTTCTACGGATTGGTTTCCCAAGAAAAACATCAGCTCCTCGTTTCGAATTTGGTCTTTAAACAACAATATTCTAGTGGTTAGTAAGAGCAAAAAGGTTAGTTTGTCTCTCTCGTACAGCGAACGCGTTAGTTTGGAATACAATTCGAAGGTGAAGCAATTGGTTATGTTGTCGCACCTCCGACTGAGATCGCCGGATTTCTCAGCGTTCAAAACCGATCTAAAATATAGCTCTGTGTACCAGTCGAGGGGAAACTCATAGATGGAATTCACTTTCTTCAATTCGTACACGCAAAGAAATAAATTGGCTGCGTATTTGGCAACGGTTACGTACCCATCGCTGAATGCACCAATAGTAGTCTGTAAATGTTTAGACTCCTCCTGTTTTTCTCGGATGATCTTCGCCAGGTCTTTCGATTGATCCAAAATCTTTATAGATGCCTCGTCTTCTAAGATATCCGACTCAGATTCGCACAATGTGCTCAGAATCGTGTGCTCGAGCTGTGAGAGCTCGATCTTGTTTCTCTTGTTCGTTGAATACAGCTCCTTTCTGAGCTTCTTCAGCTCAGGTTTTTCTACCTCGGTGACAATTCTTAGTAAATGCTGCTCGAGGCCTTTCTCGGTTGCTGTGAAATTAATCAGCGTCATCCTGTTGTACGCTGGCGGCGTGAAATTCGGAAACCTCAAGTTGCAAACCATGTAAAGTCTAAAGTTTTTATCCGGTTTAATGTACTCGTTGTTCAGCTTTATGAAAACTTCGTCATCTATGACATAGCTCTGCTTGGAGAGCAGTTCGTTCAAGCAAGGTGGAACGCAGTCCTTAATATTCTGTATCAATATCGGTTTTCCAGTTGAAATGCAACGCTTCAGTTGATCCAAGTAATCAGCGTGAGTAAACTTAGTAATTGTCAGGTTATTTCTTCTTTCAATATGTCGGATCCACGTGCTGGCTTGGTACTGGGGATCTATGAATACCGAGTAGTATCGAGAACACTCCTTTATTATGGCGTTCATCAAGAAGAAGTGATCTTGGGGCAGCCCATTCTGAAGCCAAAATTCCGTTTCCGTTTCTGGTCCGAGTGTGCTCAGCATATCGAATTCGTCGCTGCACGGTAAGGAGCTGTTTTTGATAAACGCGTTCCACTTACGCGTAATCTCTTGCCTGGTTACGTCCATAAATGGGCCTAGGTACGCTATGACGCCGCAGGAAATTAAAATATTACCCAGCAGCACGTTGTATTGGGCGTCAAGGTTTGCTACGGCTTCCGTCCAACGGACCTTCTCACCGCTTAAACTGTCGATCAAGTTTTGGGCGCTGTTTAGTTTCTTATTGCAGTAGTCGACTTCCTTCTGCAGTTTCAGTTGCTGCTGGGTAGCCTCCTTTAACGAGGTATTTAATTCCGCCAGTTTCTCTTCTATCCTGCTCACCTCCTCCTTCTTTTCGTTTAAAATACTCACGGTTTCCGAGTATTCCCTTTCGGCTTTCTCTAGCTTTTCCTTCTTCGGGGCCACTTCCTTGGCCACTTTGTCGTACATATCCATGGCGATGATCCATTTGCAGAGACCTTCCGCCGCACTGGAAGCTTTTGCTACAACGTGCGGCTTAAAGTCCTTGTGTGGCAAATACTCCTTTCTGATTTTCGCCATTATGTCAAGCTTGATGTGGTCCTTGTCGAAGTCTTTGAGCGTCTGCAGGAAGTTCATGTCGCCTAGGATTCTTTTGCTCGGTCCCCAGTAGTCTATTGTTTTCCTGCCGGTGCTGGGATCCGGCAGCCTGTCCGGCTTGACGTCTTTTATGACGCACACGGCTGCCATTACTAACTTTATGGCATCTGGAGGATTCTTCATGGATTTCACTAGCGTTATGTCCGACGGTTTTAGGGTGTTTAAGGCTGAAATAGCGTCTTCTAGGATCGGTATGGCTTGAGCTAGCTCTGCTTCGCATTCCGATTTTAATATCTGCGCCACTGTGGCTTGCTCGCTGGCGATTTTCTCATCTTTCCTCACCAAAGCGGAAGCTCTTTCTACCTCTATAGTGTCCAGCGCTATTTGGTCGGTCATTTCAATCGCCCTCTGAGTCATTGCTTCCAACTGGGGCTGGTATTCCGCCAACGCATTTTGCATGTTGATTATCTGATTTGCGGCGTAGGATAGTTTCGCGAGACCTTGCAAGTATCTCTTCTTCAACGCATTTAATTCGTTTTGTTTATTCGTTATCAGCTCCATGAACAGTTTTATCAGATGTTTGAAAGACCTCGACGTAATATGTACTTGCAATTTTGAACTTACCAGCAACTCTGCAGCGAGTGCCTGCGACTCTCTATGGAAGTAAACGAAAGTTTTAACAATATTTTCCTTAACTTCCTCTTCTATCAGCTTCATGTCTTTGATCCAAGTTCGTCCGGTAGTTTCTAGGACTTCATCGGGCCAATCCACGAACCAAATAATATGGCAATTAGTTAAAGAGGGATGGTTTCTTATTCTGACTCGTAGGGCTTCTCCCGCGCCAAGGCTCATGATTAAATGCAGGTTTTCTCTGCAACGTTTGTTAAAGTATAGAAACACAGAGGAAGAACTGATATCCAAATTTCTGTTGCCGCCCTGTGCCGACAGCCTTGCTAGTTCTAGAACGTCTTGCGTTTCGTCTGTGTCGTACAACTCGGGGATTTCACCATGTCCAAGCAACCAATCGATGTTTTGCAGGAAGTCTTCATCTATCAGTTGCTCTTCGCTTATTAGGAGCACGCATTGGTTTTCCAATCCCCCTGCTTCTCTCAACGCTTCCTTGAAGTCCTTGTTCCACTCCTTGATGGTATAGCTTTGAGTAATGATAGGTTGGAAGAGTTTCTGCTTGTACATGTAGCACGCTAGTTTGGTTAAGCTTTGGCGCCCGGATCCGCTCAATCCTAGCAACAGCGCATTGCCAGGAGAAATCGAAAGAATTCTGCAAATTTTCGTCAACTTATCTAGAGCGTAAGAACCAAATATTATATCCAGTTTTACGTCATGCGCGACATTGTAGTCCCTAAGGTACTCGTTTGCCACGTCCAACAAGTGACTTAAGTCAGTGATTTCATCGTACCGTCTGGCGTTGGCAGGACGTTCCATATCGTTGAGGGTACCAAACACCAATTTTGAAACGGGATCGCCTTGTTGCGCATCGTCCATTTTATTAAACACTTCCTCCATCTCTTCACCAAAATCCTCTTTAATACACTGGCTAATGTTTTGCAAGAGCCAGTTGGCGTCGGAATCCTCTAATCGGTCCCCTAGCACTCGCAGTATTTCGTGCGCCCATAACTTTAGGTAAATTTTCTTGTTCCCGTCGTAGGTCTCCTTCTTTAAGTTGCTACAGCCTCTTATCACTTTAGTAAAGCTACGCAAATTGAATACATAGCAGCATCTGGTTATTGTAGGTGCAAATTTGTGGAGCATTGATTGGTACACGTGCAAGGTTGCGGTTACAATTTGATTGGCAACATTGGCGATGTCGCTCGGGAAGCCGGATTTCCTCCACATGTGAAGCAGGCCGTTTGAGTAGATCCTGACCAAAGCGTCATCTGAAAAGGCGTTGATGGAGAAGATATTGAAGTGTCTTAAGAAGCGTTGGCATAGTCTTTGGTTGCTTCCAGTCAAGGTCATTGCGGAAACGAGGTTAATATTGTCCAAGTGAATTGGACAGGAGCTTTTGAAATCATACCAGACCTTGTGGTCCAAGTGTTGTCGTAGCAACTCCAAGCAACCCGACGATCCCTGCTTGTCGATGGGAATTAAGTTCAGATTGTCTATGAACATCAAGAACTTCTTGTTGGTCGACGGCGTGTAAAGCCCAGCCTTCCTCTTGTTCAACTTTGACAACAGAAGCCTTTGTATTTGTTGTGGGCTAGAGTTGTAGTTAAAGTTTACATGAGACACTTCGTATTCGCGCTCGCTTAACTTATTTATCAGTATATCTTCGACCAAGAGTGATTTCCCTGTACTTGGTGGTCCAAGAAGCAACGCGGGATGCTTGTTCTTAATGTGGATGGCTAATAAAGAGCTGTATCTTAAAGTGTCGACAGTGGGGACGACAAATTCGTGCATGAATGAGCTTTCCAGGATTCTTTCATTCTTTAGAATATCCTGATACAGCCTCCAGTTTCCTCGTTGCTTGTAGACGTATTGGTAGTCAAAAATCAGGCCTTCCTGAGGCAGCACTACTTCTAATTTCTCGAATGAGCTTGGGTATGGGTGATCGTCATTCTGCCCCTTCCATAGCAGCCTGTAAAATTCATCGAACTTGCGCCTTGAAGTCGCATCTAAGACCGACCCCAAGCCGGTGGTGCCAGATTGAATAATCGTAGCTTGGATCCAAGCTGACAGGTTCTTGATGTCTTCTTCTTTATTTAAAATGGCAACGAAAGTTTCGTCTAGGATCATCTGGGTGAGCTGGAGCATGTTTTTGACTAGGTTTATTTCGTTAGGGTAGCAGAGTTGGGTACAGTTTTTCTCGATGAAGCCCAAGCAAGGTGGAATAACCCAGTAGAATATGTCTAATATCTGCTGTCGGTGGTCTTGAATCCATTGGGAGTCGCAAGAGTCTATCCAGGATTTTACGAACGACCTCCAAGTTAATATGGAGGATTCCATGTATACTATCCTACAGCGGGATACCTGAAAAACATGGTGTTAGTAATTGTAGAGCTTCGACAAGATACTTACAGTGGTGGGAGATGCAGCGTCTAAATTTTTGACTTCAAAAATAACTGAGGCAGAGTTGCTCAAAGGTAAAATTTCTCCGGAATCCAAGTAAAACTTTTCCTCTCCATTCAGCATAGGATTTATATTTTCAATCCAGGAGTCATCTATCTTGCCATCAAAAACCAACCAGTTTCTTGCGTTGTCTTGCTCCGTCGAGAACTGGCGAACGATTTTGGTCACGACTCCGTCCCTCCAGCGATGGGAGTTGCTATTTAACTGGCCGTACAATACATCATAACTCAGACAGTTAGGGTTGACAGTATGGCGGACTAACGGTGTGGTTTCGTTGGAGAAAATATTTTCGCATATGTTTAACATTGTCGTCTTGCTGGTGAAGGTTTGTCCGGATAAAATGAGGTTAGATGTCCCGCGTAGGCAGTTACTTATTTCCACTGCTTTTGCCAAGAACTCCTTGCCAACTTGCAGGTTATGTTCGTTGCAATAATCCACAATGGGCTTCTCCAAAGCTCCTTCGTCTTCTAACTGGTTAGTATTAGGGAAAACTTCCTTTAACAAGTCCTCAAACGCCTTGGCATCACCATGCGCTAGAGTAGGCATAATTGTCGCCTTGATAGAATTAAAGACGGCAAAATCGTCATCGCCACAACTGAGCTTCAGTTGCTCACAGCTACGCAATATTTGCTTCAGATCACCAACGCTGAAGCATTTCGGATTTTGAGTAGGGAAAACTTCCTGGTAGGTGTCGAACACGCACACTATTTTCTTCGACAGGGCATGCGCGCCTGTAAATCCCATGCTAAAGAGCGTCGCCTCGGCAATCCTTCCAATATCCGGCGCGGTCATCGTCACGGTCCGAAACAAAACCTTCAAGTTTTCCGGCAGTTCACTATGCACCACTCCACTCATTGACGCGCAAATGAAGCTGATCGGGCTTACCAGCACTCGAACGCCTTCGATAAGGCATCGGCTGAGGCCGCCTTTGACGGCGGACAAAATCGCGGAAATGTCCTGCGATGCGACGGACAGCACGTCTGGTTTTAGCACGTTGAGGTTTTCAAGGCATAGCCAGGAGGCACAGAGGGCGCTGCCCTTTAGGAGCTTCGTCAGCGTGGAAGAGTTTAAATTCTGCGGGCAGTAGAACGGCAGGAAAAGCACCCCCAGCGCCGCGGCTAGAGCTTTTACGGTTTCTGACTTGCCGGATTCGCTCGGGCCTTGTAATAACCCGTTGAAATGTAAGTAATGGGCATTAATTAACGTTCTGTAACATCGATCAGTTAAGGGTGATAAAACGAGGGGATCGGAATTGCCCAAATACTCGTTCAGATAGCTTTGTTTGGCGTCCATTAATTGTACGGTGCATAATCCGCCTTGGAAGTAATACCGGGCGTGCGCCTCCCACTCGAATAAATTCTCGTTCACCCGGTTAGTCGCTAGGATTTTCTGAATTACGTATTTGTTGTTTAAGTCGGTGATTATGAGGTTCCTCAGGATGTTTCTGCGCAGGTTTTGCACGCTGCTTTCGTTGACCAGTCTTATTTTGTCTTTCAGAGAATTCTCCAGTTTTTGGTTGTATATGCGTAGCTTAATGTTGTGCGTCAGACGCAAGGCACTTTCTATGTTCTCCGTCCAGTAGACTTGGGAAATAATCTGCACGGCTTGCTGGGGGAATTTCGATAATATATCATTTAAATTGGTTCGTTTGTATATTTTGTAGCACTCCCCCATGTGATATTTTAGGGAGATTACCATTTGATGTTCGATCTGTGAACATAATTCTTCCAACTTTTCATTGTTATCGCGGAATTGTATCGCGTCGACGAATTTAACGTCCTCTGATTGGAAGCTTTGCATTCCTGTGATTTCGGCGTTGCTGATGTCGAGCTGGTGGATCCCCTGGAATATTTTCGTTAAAAATATTTGCGACAAAGGTTTTTGCGAGACAATTTCCAGTAGCTCGTCGTCCGCCAGAAAGTGGAACCTAGGGAAGCCTTGCCTGGTTGTCTCCAAGTAAGCTAGGACTCCATGGCGGATGACCTCGAGGTTTACCAAGCAGCTGTCTATGTCACTTAGGATGTTTGTTGTTTCCACAATTTTGATAACTGTTTGAATTTCTGCCACTTTGTCTATGTAGGTGTTGTACACGTCTTTTACTTTCTCAAACAGCTCTGCTTCCCTTGGTATTACACGGGTTATGTAATCGGTGGAGAACGCAGGGTACAGACTAACCCACTGCTTTTGTAAATCGTCCCATTTGTCGATTGTGCTAGCAATGCGCAGGATCTGCTCGTAAAACACTTTGACCTTCAACTCGTGGGGTTTTACAAACACGGATCCTTTCATGTTGAGCACTTGTATTGAATGATCGTCGATCACAGCTTCCACGTCTTCTAATCCGGTAAGTATCCTAGTTTCCTTATATTCACAAACTGTGAATTCAATGCCTTCCCACTGAAGCCGCAGCTGCTCCAAGCGATCAATTAACTGTTTCTCTTTTGAAGCACCCGCGCTTATTATTTCGTACTCGTTCAAGTTGGAGTGGAAATCCACTTTCATGATTTTCCTTAAAGTGGTTCCAGCGTTTGGAGTGATATCCAACCCGGCTATTTCCGACATTATCTTCCAGTGTCTCTTCCTCAACGACTTGTTGCATATTATCTTCATAACTGCCACAGATGGCTTAAAATCGTCCAGCAGTTTCATCGCCTTGCCGCACAGCTTCAGAGGCGCGGGCCAGTTTAGTATGTCAGGGTCATCCACGGTTCCCCTAAACCGGACAGGCAAGTTCTCGTCCTGCGCCCTGCGCAGCATCTTC
This sequence comes from Rhagium mordax, assembly GCA_963680705.1. Classification (NCBI taxonomy): domain Eukaryota; kingdom Metazoa; phylum Arthropoda; class Insecta; order Coleoptera; family Cerambycidae; genus Rhagium; species Rhagium mordax. The sequence continues at coordinate 1,117,469 of OY796660.1, read as the reverse complement.
CTGTAGCTCTTGTGCAACTCCGCCAGCTCCTTGTAGTAGTCCTCCACGGATCGCTTCGTCGTCTCGTAATCCAAGCTTTCGAACTGCCCCTCCTGCCATATGGACACGTTTCTCTGCACCTCCAGGCACAACTTCAGCAAGTGGTAGAACGGGAACACGTAATTCTTCAAGTCTTCGTACTCTGCGTACGTTGATGGGGGGAAACTCAGGCACACCTGGAACAAACGACCAACATTTGAGTAAATCCGGCTGTGATTTTTGCACATCGGATGGGCTACAAGGTTCGATTTTAGGCCCACTCCTGAGTTTTATTAGCAATCGAGTCATTCCTTTAATCAAAGAAAAAATCCTAGAATATCTTCAGCTTCTTAGTGAAACTTGGTCAAAAAGTATATCGAATAACAACAGCAAATACTATTTTTAACTGTATTGTCCATAACTTGGCCTGCTTCTACTATAAATTCATTTGTTTGATGCAAATTAGTCACCACGAACCAATTAATATGGCAATTGGCTAAAAAAGGGATTTTGTAGCGATTAAAAAGCTAATATAAATAAATTTATAATTTTTTAGCAACCCTGTATAAAAAAGATGTCTCGGTATATAATTATTTTGTTATTATTGTTTCTGATGATTACCGCAGCGCGGCAGCTGTGTCGAATAAAGAAGAAGTCGTTGTCACTATATATTCTGTGGTAGGCAACCTAACATACAGCCATGTAGTAGTAGCAGCAAAGCAGCTATTTTAAGTTCTGTGAGTAGTAGCAGGGAATGTTCTGTTAATAATTCTTTATTTTTTCTTAATAGCAGTGAATACGCTATGTGTATGACTGAAATATTCTTATTGATTTATCATTTCGATCCGGCATGAATAAAGTGAGTTGGTACCTACTGGCAATGTCACTAGAAAGTCGCTAATGAAACGTAAGTTGGCTGCGCTGCTTCCGTCAGTTTCTGTTTCTGCGATCTGAAAAGCTTCAACCGCGAATTTCTTTTGTTTAGTTTGAAGACTTCGAAATAGTTTTTTAGTGAAGAAAATAGACTGAATAGATATGCTTGTTCGGCGAAGATTATGGTTTTTTGGTTGCCATTTTTCCTAGATAGTAGACGTGCTGGTGAAATTTGTTACATCAGGTATTTATTTATTATTGTTGCTATTTGGAATCTCTTACTTATTTATCGATATCTAGTGACATAGCGAGATAGTTACACCAATTTATTTTTAGGTTATTAATATTCAAGTGAGCTGGTGTAGATTTTCAGCCATTTGCAATAAGGGTCTCTTTAGTGGAAAGATTGATGATTTACTACGTTATACCTGACGAACATTAATGGTGTGGTAAATGTCGAATACAAGGAGCAGGGACGTTCTGATTTCTGTTGACAGTGTGCAGTTGGAGTATTGAAGAATTACCAGGGTGGCGTTGGTACTATTTGTTCGAGCTGTAGAGTATCCCGTCATCCTGAACTGTGGTAATATTTTCTTTTACTACTAATTAATTTGTTTGAACATCTATTTGAGAGAACTAAGTCCCTTCAGGCCATTTATATTAACAAAAAGTAGTAACATCCAGATCACGTATAAGCTGCCTTCTGATATAAGCAACGTAGTTATAAGATCGTACTACCAGTCAGAATATTTGGTTGAAAGAATTTTTCCACAGCCAGTACATTTGACTCGCTCAGATATCGTTTATGTTTAGTTATTAATTTTAGTTACGTTTCACTCTGGACATATCGTTTACTAAGGTAACTAACCCGCTTCTTAGTGTAATAAAATTTCTAACGTTCAAATTGAGCTACCCGTTGCCCCACAAATAAATAGAGGTGAATGGCGCACTTTAAAAAATACAAAACAAACCTACGCTGCAAACTCTACACTACGTTGACTAGTTGTCTTGCATGTTTATGCGTGTAGCAATAAAGGTAAGTAGCGCCTTTGTTGTTACAATACCTGTAAGGTTGCTTCTGCGCCAAGACTCAGGATAAGGTTTTTTCTGTAGCGTTTGTTAAAGTACAGAAGCACAGAGGAAGAACTAATATCCAATTTCTTTGCACGCCTTGTGCGTCCAGAACGTCATGTATTTCTTCTGTGCCATACAAGTCCGATACTTCACCACGTTCAAGCAACCAATCAATATTTTAGAAGAACTCGCTTTCTCTTCGACAAATGACGTTCAAACAATAATTCTCGATTATCTCCTTTCCTGTTTTTTTTACCTTAAACTTAGCTATTACTAGCTACTATTAATTTTTTTGGAAAATAACCGCCACTACAACATAAAACAAAAAATTTATTATGGGGTAAAACGGCAGATTGACTGTACTAATAATTTCTTATTATTGGTGGTTGAAACTGTATAAGGTGAATACTGAGACTGAATCGTTTCAAACATTTCACTTAGAGCTACACCCATTTCATGAGAACTGTGTCGTGAAAAATAAACTAACGTTAAATTTATGGTAAATTAACTTTAAATATTCGTTAATAATAATAATAATACATGTTTCCTTTAAAATTATACCCCCCTTATATCGGTCAATTATTATCGATATAAATTTTTCAAAAACTAAACTTACGTAGAATTTTTCGTAGATTTTATATACGCTTCTACTTTTTTTTTTTTCAAAGCCATACGAGGGGTATAAATTTAAATCGATATTAATTGACCGAAATAAGCGTGGGTATAATATTTTAAAGGAAACACCTCACACAACCTTAAATTCTTTGTTTTTCTAAATTTATTTTCAATTTTAATTTTAATTTTTGTAGTTTTAACGTGGAATCATTATAACGTTTAGAAACTCTCACGAACGGAAGATATATAAAGTCTTATTATTGTCAATTATTAAAAATAGGCGGCTAATTATAGGTTAGATTTCTAACCAACAAAAATAATCTTATTTTATTAGATCAAGTAATTAAAATTTCATTAATAATGCACTGAACAAGATTTTGGTTGATGGTACATGAGGAAACCAAGCAGAAATTTTGATATAAGCGACATAATATTAAAAAATCGTAAAAATGCATATTTTTGAGGTTACTATTGTGACGTCACTTACGGAAAACTGGCGGAAGTTTTGAAATTGACAAAACTTAATAATATTTAAAACAATTGTAAGAATGATATATTATTGAAATTTATTGCCTTATTGTATTTAATATGTTAACTTTGAGGTAAATCTATTAAAAACCTTTAACCTAGAAATTTGAAAACATGAAAAACAAATGCATCGCTTTGACACATCAAGCAGTAATTGCTACCTAACCTCAAAGAACCGTTGTAACCAAGGCTGACTATTTTTGTCAATCCAACTTTTGACATCATTTTAAAGCAAAATAAAAACTAAATCAAGTCATTAAGCAAACTCTAACCTCCTCCTTATTGATCCACGAAATCTGGGCCTCCACAGCTTTGATCTTCGCGATGTGCAGGTTGATCTGCCTCAGGTAGCTCCTCACCCTACTGATATCGTCCATGTCGTCCAGGATAACCAGCAGCGGGTAAACCTCCTTTATGGACACGTTCACGTCTTCGACAACCTTCTGCAGCTTCTCCTCGGCGTCGAACTTCAGCTGCTCGAATTTGGTAAAGTGTTCCTCGATCACCGGCATGATCTCGTCCAGCCAGTTAACGGCGGCGGAATTCGCCTCCATGTGCTCCTCCGCCAGGATCCCCAGTTCGATTATCTGGCACAACGACGCGATGGAGTTTTCCACCCGGACGTTAAGCTCGGACAGGTGCTCGCTCTTGATCCAGGACATGTACTTGCCGGTTTCCACCAGCTCCTCGGTGGTTAGCGGCGTCTGCGTTGCTCTGGTGTGAATCAGCTGGAAGGTGTCGCAGAGATCGGTGACCTCCCACAGGTGCTGCGAGCTCAGCTTCTCGAAGATTTGGTCGATGTTCGCTCTTAGTCCTTGATGCAGCGCCAGCCTGTACCCGGCCAGGTGCACTTGGCCGATGTGGAAGTACTCGTGGTCGGGGATGTACGCCGCTTTATTCAGGTATTGTCCGTAGTAAGTTATTTTTTCGCAGCCGACTTCGAACACTATGTCCGATATGGAGTCGATGAAGTCCTCGGAGTAGATGTCTGGGTAAATCTGTTGGAACACCCCAGTCATGTCGTTTAAATACGTCAGTATAGGCTCGTACAGCTTGTGGATGTTCGCTTCGATCTCCTCTTTGCACTGCGAGATGAACTCCTGAGTCAAACACACGAACATGCACTTGTTGGCGTAACCTCTCACTTTGTTTCTTTCAAGCACGTACATTTCCGCGCCGATATCGATCACTTTGTGCATGAAGTCCTGGTAAGCGGCTATGACTTCCTCAGGTGTAGGTTTGAGGACTAGTCCAGCTTCAAAGGTAACTGCTAGGTGGAGGTACGGCGCGTTTTCCTTGGAAGATGTGAATTTTACGATGTGCAGCATGGTATGCGCGATGGATCTGCTTAAGTGCACTGATAGTATCCCAGTGCACGCCCCTAGGTACTTGGTTCTTCCTTGCTTGGGTTCTTGGTCGATTAGTGCCACGATTTTGATGTAGAACTCGTAGGCGAATTGCGCAGCGCTTTGCACCTTGTCCTTCAACAGTTCTTTGATTTGGGTTAACTCCAGCGTTTTATCGAATTTCAGCTGGATTAGCTCGTAGGGCAGGTTGCTGATGCAGTGTTTGATGATTTTTCTGATTATGGGGTAGTGCAGAATCCACTTGGTTCCTAATCGCTTCCTGGTCAAGGCGTACTCGTGGTAGCGGTCAGTTTTTCCCACTTGCTTGTACGGTTCTATTTGGAAGCTGACTTCTGGGTAGCAGTTTTTTATCTTAAGGTTCAAGCCCGCGTGCTTGATTATCCTGGAGTATTCCTCTTTGGTTTGTTGCATTATTTCAGCTAGCAGCTGCGGGTGGCGCTCTTCTAAGCCGCGAGCTTGGATCTTCCTCCGGATGTCTCTTTCTTGGAAGCGGGACATTTCCGTCGCGGGGCATTTTCTCGTGAACTCGCGAAATTCCGCAGCCGTCGCCGGCCGGGAAGGAACCTCGGGGTACGCCAGTTTCTGCACCGCTCCGTTTGCTTTCAATTTGGTTTTTATTATCGACTTGCACATGTACTCAGAAACGCTCCGTTTCTTGCGCGCGTTCGTCCGGAAGAGTTTCGTTATATCCGCGGATAAGTCCATGGCCATCGGAGTTTCCACTACAACGCGCTTCTTGCGCATCTTCTTGTTTTTTTCTTTGTGCTTTATCTGCTTATCCATTGAAGTTTGTAAAGACCAACGAAGGCAATAGGCGAAGCTTGTTAGGAACTGGCGATGTTTTGTCGATAAGGCCTGCTAGGCAACGCTAGGGTGGGTGTCGTCCCTTAGATTAGTCGGTCTTGGGAATTTAAGGCATCCTTTTAATTCACAGTTTTTTAAGCGAGTAAATAGCAACAGAGGTGTAAAGAAATGATTTGCGGTGAAATTCTAGGGTGGCTAGATTGAGAAAACGAAAAAAATTAAAACCAATCTCAAACAGCCAAGTTATGGAATTCATGACGTTGTAATAGATGTGCGATGGAGCTGCGAAATGTAATTGGTCGAAAGTTGCTCCACTTTTATAAATCGTAACGCAAAATTTTTCGTTTATAAACGTTCCTCCTACATATTTCTCGTACCTGCCGCTGCGTTTTAATTTCACGCTGTTTACAAAACGTTCAATAATTGGCCTTTTAGCACGAATATTGCTGAGGTATATACAATATTATGCCAGTGGAAATTAAAAACGAATTTCAATTAAACTGGTATTAAACCGGTTCTACATTCTCGTACACTCTAATTTTTCATCAAAACCTCGCAATATCCCAGCTTTAGTGCCTGATTTTTCGTGTACAAAGGTTTTGTAGCCAACAATACTTTATTTACCAATTTAGTTTAAGTACGAAAATATGGAACACATTTTTTGTTTTAGCGAATTTCCAAATGTTCACAATTTCTATGATTTTTTTTCCATCTGACATACCCTGTATATTGTGAGTAGATTCTAGTATGCAATGTTTACTTACTAATTAGATAAACATTTATTTAAATATTAATAAATTATTGGGAACCAATAGGTCAATCTGCTAGTATGCTGTCACCTGTGCATCTGTCGATTTATTTAAAATTAGGTGTTATCTCATGTAGTTATCTAGCAACCATCAACATTTCAATGCAACGATACCAAAGGCCCGAATTTCTTTTTCCTTCCTTTAATTTAAATATTAATAAATAAAGGGGAACAAACAGTCAGTCTGCAAGTCGACTGTCATCTGTTCATCTGTCGATTTATTAATAATTAAGGTGTGTTATCTCATGTAGTTATCTAGCAACCATCGAAAGATACTAAAGACCCGAATTTCTTTCTTATTTTTTTACAATTAATTTAGATATTAATAAACAATGAGAACCAAAAGGCCAGTCTGGTGGTTTACTGTCATCTGTTCATCTGTCGATTTATTTACAATTAAGTGTGTTATCTCACATGGTAATCTAGTAACCATTTACATTTTTTGGAAGAAAATACCAAAGGCCCGAATTTCTTTTTCCTTCCTTTAATTTAAATATTAATAAATAAAGGGGAACAAACAGTCAGTCTGCAAGTCGACTGTCATCTGTTCATCTGTCGATTTATTAATAATTAAGGTGTGTTATCTCATGTAGTTATCTAGCAACCATCGAAAGATACTAAAGACCCGAATTTCTTTCTTATTTTTTTACAATTAATTTAGATATTAATAAACAATGAGAACCAAAAGGCCAGTCTGGTGGTTTACTGTCATCTGTTCATCTGTCGATTTATTTACAATTAAGTGTGTTATCTCACATGGTAATCTAGTAACCATTTACATTTTTTGGAAGAAAATACCAAAGGCCCGAATTTCTTTTTCCTTCCTTTAATTTAAATATTAATAAATAAAGGGGAACAAACAGTCAGTCTGCAAGTCGACTGTCATCTGTTCATCTGTCGATTTATTTACAATTAAGTGTGTTATCGTTTGTAGTTATCAACATTTCTTTGGAAAAAAATTTCTTTTCTTTATAGAGAAAAAACTCTTTTATTTACAATTCCATTCTTGAGACGTCTCGCAAAATCGTTATTTAAAATTTGAACACTTGGGCCGGTACGTATTTTTCGCAGCTCCTCTCAACATAATTAAAAGGCCGGGGAAGAAGGCTGCGAGCCCCTCAAAGGCAATCCTATGAATTTATTCTAGTTAATTAGTACCTGCCCGAAAAGAGATAACCGCGCCGGCACGACCCTCTAAATTAGTTTTTTCCCAGTGAAAATTAATAACTCCATACCTGCTAACGCCATTAATTAAAATCCCGATCGCAAAACGCTATAAAAAGTAAAGGCGGCCTCCTCTTTTCACTCAGATAGGGAGGATTATATTATATTAATCACGGCTCTCTCGGTTATCAGAAAAAGAATCCGTCCGTGCGGAAAACGTGCATTTGTGAATGGCAAATGCATATGCTCTCCGGAGGGGTGCATAGCAACTAGTAGAAGCAATCGATTGCGTCCACTCCAGTTCTACCCCAACAGCCATCGCGTTATCCCCGATTCATATTTCATGGATTGAAATGAACGCCTCATAGACCAGCCGCCCGGAACGGGTGAGTCAGCGAAATGCACGTTTTGTTCAGCCCCCACGAGAAAATCCAATTCCAACCAAACCGTCAAGGGCGCAGGAAATATTACAAAGCAACACTTCATTATGAATATTTTATCATGAACTTGCTGCGTAACTTTTAGATAGCAAAGATGGTGGCATAAACCGCGTGGACCGGCCAGCTTATTCGCCAGACTATAGCCTTATTGAGTTTTACTTCCTTTTGGGCCCAGCGCCACACACAAATACAAGCGGCTAGCGGGCCGTTAGTATTTTTTTCCATGGTTACTAGATTACTATGATATAACACACTTAATTCTAAATAAATCGACAGATAAACAGGTGACAGTAAACCACCAGGCTGGCCTTTTGGTTCTCATTGTTTATTAATATCTAAATTAATTGTAAAGAAATAAGAAAGCAATTCGGGTCTTTAGTATCTTTCGATGGTTGCTAGATAACTACATGAGATAACACACCTTAATTATAAATAAATCGACAGATGAACAGATGACAGTCGACTTGCAGACTGACTGTTTGTTCCCCTTTATTTATTAATATTTAAATTAAAGGAAGGATAAAGAAATTCGGGGCTTTGGTATTTTCTTCCAAAAAATGTAAATGGTTACTAGATTACCATGTGAGATAACACACTTAATTGTAAATAAATCGACAGATGAACAGATGACAGTAAACCACCAGGCTGGCCTTTTGGTTCTCATTGTTTATTAATATCTAAATTAATTGTAAAAAATAAGAAAGAAAATCGGGTCTTTAGTATCTTTCGATGGTTGCTAGATAACTACATGAGATAACACAACTTAATTATAAATAAATCGACAGATGAACAGATGACAGTCGACTTGCAGACTGACTGTTTGTTCCCCTTTATTTATTAATATTTAAATTAAAGGAAGGAAAAAGAAATTCGGGCCTTTGGTTTTTTCTTCCAAAAAATGTAAATGGTTGCTAGATTACCACATGAGATAACACACTTAATTGTAAATAAATCGACAGATGAACAGATGACAGTAAACCACCAGAGTGGCCTTTTGGTTCTCATTGTTTATTAATATCTAAATTAATTGTAAAAAAATAAGAAAGAAAATCGGGTCTTTAGTATCTTTCGATGGTTGCTAGATAACTACATGAGATAACACACACCTTAATTATAAATAAATCGACAGATGAACAGATGACAGTCGACTGGCAGACTGACTGTTTGTTCCCCTTTATTTATTAATATTTAAATTAAAGGAAGGAAAAAGAAATTCGGGCCTTTGGTATTTTCTTCCAAAAAATGTAAATGGTTGCTAGATTACCACATGAGATAACACACTTAATTGTAAATAAATCGACAGATGAACAGATGACAGTAAACCACCAGAGTGGCCTTTTGGTTCTCATTGTTTATTAATATCTAAATTAATTGTAAAAAAATAAGAAAGAAAATCGGGTCTTTAGTATCTTTCGATGGTTGCTAGATAACTACATGAGATAACACACACCTTAATTATAAATAAATCGACAGATGAACAGATGACAGTCGACTGGCAGACTGACTGTTTGTTCCCCTTTATTTATTAATATTTAAATTAAAGGAAGGAAAAAGAGATTCGGGCCTTTGGTATTTTCTTCCAAAAAATGTAAATGGTTACTAGATTACCATATGAGATAACACACTTAATTGTAAATAAATCGACAAATGAACAGGTGACAGTAAACCACCAGACTGGCCTTTTGGTTCTCATTGTTTATTACTATCTAAATTAATTGTAAAAAAATAAGAAAGAAATTCGGGTCTTTAGTATCTTTCGATGGTTGCTAGATAACTACATGAGATAACACAACTTAATTATAAATAAATCGACAGATGAACAGATGACAGTCGACTTGCAGACTGACTGTTTGTTCCCCTTTATTTATTAATATTTAAATTAAAGGAAGGAAAAAGAAATTCGGGCCTTTGGTTTTTTCTTCCAAAAAATGTAAATGGTTGCTAGATTACCATGTGAGATAACACACTTAATTGTAAATAAATCGACAGATGAACAGATGACAGTAAACCACCAGACTGGCCTTTTGGTTCTCATTGTTTATTAATATCTAAATTAATTGTAAAAAAATAAGAAAGAAAATCGGGTCTTTAGTATCTTTCGATGGTTGCTAGATAACTACATGAGATAACACACCTTAATTATAAATAAATCGACAGATGAACAGATGACAGTCGACTGGCAGACTGACTGTTTGTTCCCCTTTATTTATTAATATTTAAATTAAAGGAAGGAAAAAGAAATTCGGGCCTTTGGTATTTTCTTCCAAAAAATGTAAATGGTTACTAGATTACCATGTGAGATAACACACTTAATTGTAAATAAATCGACAGATGAACAGATGACAGTAAACCACCAGACTGGCCTTTTGGTTCTCAGTGTTTATTAATATCTAAATTAATTGTAAAAAATAAGAAAGAAAATCGGGTCTTTAGTATCTTTCGATGGTTGCTAGATAACTACATGAGATAACACACCTTAATTATAAATAAATCGACAGATGAACAGATGACAGTCGACTGGCAGACTGACTGTTTGTTCCCCTTTATTTATTAATATTTAAATTAAAGGAAGGAAAAAGAAATTCGGGCCTTTGGTTTTTTCTTCCAAAAAATGTAAATGGTTACTAGATTACCATGTGAGATAACACACTAAATTGTAAATAAATCGACAGATGAACAGGTGACAGTAAACCACCAGACTGGCCTTTTGGTTCTCATTGTTTATTAATATCTAAATTAATTGTAAAGAAACAAGAAAGAAATTCGGGTCTTTAGTATCTTTCGATGATTGCTAGATAACTACATGAGATAACACACCTTAATTATAAATAAATCGACAGATGAACAGATGACAGTCGACTTGTAGACTGACTGTTTGTTCCCCTTTATTTATTAATATTTAAATTAAAGGAAGGAAAAAGAAATTCGGGCCTTTGGTTTTTTCTTCCAAAAAATGTAAAGGGTTACTAGATTACCATGTGAGATAACACACTTAATTGTAAATAAATCGACAGATGAACAGATGACAGTAAACCACCAGACTGGCCTTTTGGTTCTCATTGTTTATTAATATCTAAATTAATTGTAAAAAAATAAGAAAGAAATTCGGGTCTTTAGTATCTTTCGATGGTTGCTAGATAACTACATGAGATAACACACACCTTAATTATAAATAAATCGACAGATGAACAGATGACAGTACTGACCTTTTGAAAAATCGGTTAACGGCCGTACATGGATATTGAGTCTGTGTTTGTTGTGTCTAAGTATTCGAGGGTGCGGTTTATATTCTATCGATCTCACGCCTATCTGAATTTCAAAAGCCTTATTTGATTGGACCCGGAATTATCCACGGCCTACCGATATTATTGTTCTTATGAGCGTCAACAGTGGAATTTTAAAGTGTTCGGTAAACATTAATTATTTCTGACAAATAAATTGGAGAACCATAGAAATTGCCCGAGGCTTCTGTTCCAAGTTTGCAATTATGCAATTTGAATTGTTGCGGGTTGGAGACGATAATGAGGTTAATTTAACATCTGCGGCCTGAAACTGTATTGGTACTCCTACAATTGTCATTTCCGATTTCCGAAGTACTTCAAATAGGTGGCTTATTAGAAGTCTTCTCATCGATACACAGTCGCGCCTGTGTACGTTTATTACTGCAAATAATTTTGCGTAATTTAATTTCACCAGAAATTACGCCTCGTGTTTGCAGATGAAAATATTATGTAGGGGTGGAAAATGTTGATTCTCCTGAATTTCCATAAATTATAATGTAAATTGTAAGACACTATTTTGGTGCACGCTCCATAAATTTTATTTAAAGTCAAATAACCCGGGAGACGTAATAAAATCGTGAGATTTTAATAAACGAACGGGAATCGGATGAAAGGAGAAAAATTAATACGAGCCGGCGAAAGAGCAACGTTTTGAATTTTATATTAATTCAAGCAGGCGCTGACTGGCCCTGGATCTTTGAGGAGGCATATTCTAAACTTAAATTATAACATTATTAAAACGGCAGTACCTACGTTAAAAATATACTTTAAGAACGGTCGAACTATTTTGCCTGGCAAACCGGCACCGTTGCGATGACACGTGTCGAAATATTTTACCTGCGAATATCTGAAGGTAACTTGTTACTTCGTTGGTATCAAATGCGGGGATTCGATCCGTTCCATTGTTATAAAAGTTGAAGCCTTGCTGGAGGATCCACAAAGGGACTATAAAAGAATACATCTGAGCAGTGAGAGGCGAAAAGGGAATAAAACAATATTACAAGAAAAGTAATAGGTGCTTTATTATTTCAATTTATCTTGAGGCAGTAATTAAGATTGTTAAATTTCGTATCTTGAACATTGTTATTGTGAATATTATAAAATAAACTTGGGCTCCGTTCGTTATAGAATAAATTACCTACAAGTTTTATGCGGAAAGTCTATTCGCTATATTCACTAAATTTCACTTAATGCCGGTGTTTTATTAATTAGAGTGCCTTTCGTTTGTCGTAAAACCTTTCTTACCCACGGCTGTTTCCAAAGCAAATTTGATGGAATATTTTAGGGAATAATAAATCCTCAAATTCAAATTTTTGGGGTTGCAGAATTTAAATTGAAACCTTTATTATTTTAAGATTTGTTTGTATTCTCTTTGCGGTGCCTCGCCATTTGCTGATCAGTACAACTTCCCTTTAATTATTAACACATACGTGGCTTGGAACACGAACTAAGAAACATTAATATTAATATAATTGGAGATTTTTAAATTATATTTAATTGGATTAAACAATTACAATAGTAGGTTTTGCTGTTTGGTAATACTTTGTGAGCTGATTGTAGTTATATTAATTAATTAATTGTATAACCTCGATCGCAATTCGGCGTCGCGGCGCTTATTTACTGTCGGTTTTATTAATTTACAGTAGCTCGGTTTCTGTTTCTGAGCGCCGCGTTGCATGTTTTTTGTCGGACGTAATTAATTCGCGCAACTACAGAGAACACAAACCGAATAATGCCGGAGCCACATTAAAAATACGAAACGTGCTTCTTACTAACCGACTCTATTATTTATTCATTAACCGCTTTATTACGGCGTACACGGTGTCATATTTTCGCGGTTAATTTAATTACCGCGGATGAATTTATGCGTTTGAGTTTAATCTGCAAACAATTTTGAATTTAAGGTGCTGGCGAGGATTTTAACATGAATCCATTCCATTTATTGCGCCCTGTATGTTAACGTTTTTGTGAACACATACGATCACAATATGTGAATAATTCCGTGCGAAATTTGCATAAACATGTTTTAAACATGTCCCGAATTTTATTGGCTGTAAACCTTTATTTGGAGGATCGGAAGAGCTGCGTTCGCCGCCTAAATGCGAAATCATTTAGGTGTAACGGCTAATTATTCAGTCGGATGGAAATTCCGTATATCTTCATTGAATGCGTATTCAAATTAGGATTATGCTTAATCAATTCCTGTTTGTACTACTGGACGTTTTAAGGCTCTAGAGGGCCGGCAGCTTTGGTTAGTCGCATAAGATACTTGTTTGTTAATTATATCTATTGAATTAAGTATGTTAGGGATAATATTTTTAAGTCCGGTCCTGGAATTTTTAAATATTAAGAACGGCATTATATCAACTGTGATAAATAGTAAGGAAGTTCTGGCCAAAAGAAAAATTGGCCATAAGTAGTTTATCACCCTGTATTCAGTAATTAAGCGCAACAGACACATTTCCATACCCATTCGTTAATAGTCAAGGGATCCTCTATCATCCTTAGAAGTATGTACAGTTCCTCATGAAACACCCTGTATAGATTCACTCAATTTAGTTTTAACTATTTACTGTACAAATAGATAATAGATCTGCCAAAATAGAATTTTCTTTTCTTTTTTTATCCGTGATAGCTGTCAAAATCACTGTCAAATTGAAAAATTGAAATGTCTTCCGTAATTTTGAAAACAATGTGATTTTTATAAAAGAGGAGATATTTTAAATTTTTCTATTTTTATAATTGAATTAAAATAACGTTTTCACTTTTGACAGCTGTCAAATTTTCTGTCAAATGAATGAATATGCCATTTAATAATTATTTCCACAAATGACTTTAGTACTTAAAAAGACATTATTCTATAGGTTTTGGATGTACTGAATTACGAAATTAATTTCATAAAATTATTATGTTTGTTGGTAACTGTCAAAATTACTGTCAAATTTAAAACTATGCAAGTTTGTATTTCATATTTTTATAAACAATGTGAATTACCATAGTTGGGAAATCAAGTGTTTGTTAAATTTCTATAATTATTATATTAAAATACAGTTTTTACTTTTGACAGCCGTCAAATTTTCTGTCAAATGAATGAATATGCCATTTAATAATTATTTCCACAAATGACTTTAGTACTTAAAAAGACATTATTCTATAGGTTTTGGATGTACTGAATTACGAAATTAATTTCATAAAATTATTATGTTTGTTGGTAACTGTCAAAATTACTGTCAAATTTAAAACTATGCAAGTTTGTATTTCATATTTTTATAAACAATGTGAATTACCATAGTTGGGAAATCAAGTGTTTGTTAAATTTCTATAATTATTATATTAAAATACAGTTTTTTACTTTTGACAGCTGTCAAATTTTCTGTCAACTTAATGTACATGTCATTTAATAATTATTTCCACAAATGACTTTAGTACTTAAAAAGACATTATTCTATAGGTGTTGGAGATACTGAATTACAAAATTAATTTCATAAAATTATTATATTTGTTGGTAACTGTCAAAATTACTGTCAAATTTAAAACTATGCAAGTTTGTCTTTCATAATTTTATAAACAATGTGAATTACCATAGTTGGGAAATCAAGTGTTTGTTAAATTTCTATAATTATTATATTAAAATACAGTTTTTACTTTTGACAGCCGTCAAATTTTCTGTCAACTTAATGTAAATGTCATATAATAATTATTTCCACAAATGACTTTAGTACTTAAAAAGACATTTTTCTGTAGGTTTTGGAGGTGCTGAATACAAAATTAATTTCATAAAATTATTAAGTTTGTTAGTAACTGTCAAAATTACTGTCAAATTTAAAACCATGCAAGTTTGTATTTCATATTTTTATAAACAATGTGAATTACCATAGTTGGGAAATCAAGTGTTTGTTAAATTTCTATAATTATTATATTAAAATACAGTTCTTACTTTTGACAGCTGTCAAAATTTCTGTCAACTTAATGAAAATGTCATTTAATAATTATTTTAACTAATTAAAGTAGCAAGCAGGCATTTATCCATAGGCTTCGGAGGAACAGAATACGAAATTGTTGTAAAAATATATTATATTTGTTGGTAGCTGTCAAAACTGCTGTCAAATTTAAAGAAATGCAAGTGTACCTTTCGTAATTTTGAAAATAACGTGAATTCCCATAGAAGAAGTGCTATTAAGTGTTTTAAAATTTGCTAGTTCCATAATAGATAATAAAATAAAATTTTCACTTTTGACAGCTGTCAAAACTTTTCAACTTAATGAAAGTGACATTTTATAATTATTTAAACAAATAAATGTACTTATCAACCATTTTTTATAAGTTTCGGAAGTAGTGAATACGAAATCCTCTCTTCAATGAAAATCCATGTTGTTTCCAAAATTAAGGAAGACAAATTTGCGTATTTTTAAATTTGACAGCAGTTTTGACAGTTCCTAATAAATATAATATTTTTTTAAAACTAATTTCGCAAAAATGTTAGCTTAGAACTTTCATTTGTTCAAATAATTATTAGATGACATTTTCATTAAGTTGACAGAAAATTTGACAGCTGTCAAAAGCGAAACCGTTATTTTAATTTTAATTATATAAATAGAAATATTTACATTTAAAACACTTTATATCTCTTTGTCTTAACACCACAAACGCAATACGTAAGACAATCATTGATTGCAGTAAGCCAGCAGTATTTTTAATTATCACTTTTTTCTGCCTTTTCTTTTGTTTGTATTCAACTGCAAAGCAAACAAACGCAAAATAATATAATTACTGTAAGGTTCTCTGTATAATTAAATTAACTTCTTATCAAAAGCCCGACGTTTATTTTAATTTAACAGCAATTCATCATAGCCATAGCGCAGGTTAACTGCAGCTTGTTCCCTTGTCGACTTGTCATTTACATTTTTAACTCGCACGACATCTAATCCTTAAACTGACACGAGACTTGGCTGCAGCAAATAAATTATGATTTTACAGCTGCAATGGCTAGTAAATTAGTCGCTTCCCAGCGTTGAAACTAAACTGCCGGACAAAATTCAAGAACCACCTGAAAAATCATAAATACGGCATCCAAAAGGCCTAGCTGGGAGAAACTAATTTAAGGAGTACTCGCATAATTGTATGCATCTACGAAGCGGAACCTGCTGGAAGTTGCTCGACGCCACTACGCCCCTCAAACGAAAATGACAAATTACGACTATCAATTTCTCGTCGCTCTTCCCTGGACTGTACCGACGCCGATCTGCTGAAAACAAATAAGTTTCCATTGTACTTTACCAATCGGTCTGAGTCACTATCAATTATGCTCTTGCGAATTCCTCGTAACGCTCATTTCATTCTAATAACCAAAACAAATATTTACGAGGAAAAATGCGTTATTAAACTTACGGAAACATGTGACAAACGAAATGTGTTTATTCAAAATTTGGTTAAAATCGAATAAAAATATGGAAGATAAATATTGACGGTACAAAAAAAACACACTGATTGATCTAATATTTCAACTTAATTGTTATATTGTCAAACCTTTAGCTAATTCTGTGCAAACAGAGGTTATTTACAGCCATCATTGCACGGTGTTAAATGGATCTAAGTAATTTGATTTGTTAACCTGAACTACAAATAAATAATTTGATCGTTTCTCCTTGGCCTTGTCATTAGATGATTAGAATGTAAACAAAAACAATGCATTGTTATATATAACGTTTTTTTTGGCGCAGTTTGGTTATACAAGTGCTAAAGCTGAATAGAAAATGGTAAGCGTTTATATTATTTTTAAATTACATTTTTTTTATTTGTTCATACAAAATCATAGAAACGTTAATTATAATATATTTTTTTTTTCTTTTTGTTAATTATACGTGTATCGGAGAAGTGACTTGACAGTTGACAGCCACGTTGCCCAATCCCCCCTTTACTGTTTAAGGGTTAAATTAAATAGGTAGGTACCTGACTGGCTTTTATTTTTTTCTATTCCAGTTCTCCTCAAAAATGTTCGTTTCGCTGGCAATAACGCTGGCGCTGTCGTTGTGCTTATCAGCTCTCACCGACGCAGCCCCGCCGGATGTTGTACCACCAAAAAATGACGAGAGACAAAATCTAAACGAGCGTCCGCTGAAAGGGCCCGGTGAAAATTCTTTGACGCCGCAGGAAAACCACGGAGATAAACAAGATTTATCGGGGGGCCCGTCCAGACAAATTACGCACGATGCGTTTGCGTCTCCAGCAAAGGGAGTAGCGCAGGGGGGGAAACTGCGGGAGAAAAGGGCGCCGAGGCGCAGATTCAAGATATATCCTGTGCTCGGCGGGTAAAGTTATTTTTTTTATCAGCGTTTACCCTGTCTTAATACCCCCATACTGTATATATGTAATACAAGCTGGATTTAAATAATAATAATAATAAAACAATAATAAAATTGTTAAATAAAAAGAAGCAGTTTAGAATATCGAAACGTAGTTTTACATTACCTGACATTATTATAGAAATAATTTCCTGGCAATCACGCCGATAATCACAATAAAATGTTTGATGGTCACTGGAATTAATAATGCAATGACTGAGGAACGTAGCGTTGTGTAGCGCCACCTTGTGACAACTGAAGCAACGTACGTAAAAGGTAAACAGACTAATAACACGGCTGCTGTGCTAATAATCGAGTTCTGAGTTCTTGTCGGTATGATATTAATTTATGGCGAAGCTAGACAGAATCTGTTGGCAGCTAGCAATCTTTTATAAGCGGTTCTCAAACAAATACAATAATTCGAATTTTATTTTTGTTCTTCAGATATTCAGTTAATTTATGCCGTACTTGTTTTAAAACATTAAAAATAACTTGCGGTTAAATTTTTTTCCCTGAAGTTCAATTCAACACCTTGTATACAGGTTCAGCCAGATTCGAGAGGATTTAGAGCTTTCACGGTAGTTTTCTCTAAAATTATGACAAACACAAGAAACTTCTATGGAATGAAGGTCAGATTATTGGTTTGCCTCTTTTTTCATATACTTTTTGCTATATCCCAAAAACCAAAGGATATTTTCCGGATTTTTTTACACTATATTATTGGGAATACAATTGCACAACTTTGTCTTCGCGGAACCAACCCTCCATCTCTTACCGTTTCTAAAATCCCAGCGGTACCAGTTCCAAATTTTCCATACGGGAATCGAATATGATTCACCTTGCTCTAACTGAGTGTTAATCAAGTCATAATTTGGTATATCATCGATAATTGCTTTCTTTGTTTTCATAAGGATGTACGGGATTCAATCGCGGAAAATTATGAAAAAAAAAATTCCTGTTTCACTTATTAGCACGTTTTCGTCAAGTAAATAATTTAATTATTATTTTAGTATATATACTAAGCATTCGGATGCAATCGTTAGTAAATAATGACACGGTAAACAGCAACAAGCGTTTCTTATAGTTTGGTCCTCTGTGCAAAAATGGTAAGTAACAGCTCGAGTTGTATTATATTCATACATACTATAATTTTCGCGTTGCAGGAAACTACACCGAAATTTATTTTCTTGTGCCTCGCAATATGTCTTGGGCTTGCCTCAGCCCAAAATGCGACTGATTCTACAACACAATCAGACCTAGAAAGTACCAGTCAACCAGGGAACGGATACAATGGAACTTCTGCTGATTATTCGAATGAAACTCATGTACATCCGACAGAAAATGAAGAGCTGCTTATATTAGAAACATAACCTTAAATATTGACTTACAATTTTCAGAAAATTTTAATAAAATAATACATTTATTGATACACCTAATTATAACCTGACGTGCTTAATTAGTACAGGGGGAGTCAAATTTGATTCCCACCGCGGGAATTTTGGAAACGGTAAGAGATAG
Source organism: Rhagium mordax (assembly GCA_963680705.1). Classification (NCBI taxonomy): domain Eukaryota; kingdom Metazoa; phylum Arthropoda; class Insecta; order Coleoptera; family Cerambycidae; genus Rhagium; species Rhagium mordax. Next base: position 1,098,638 of record OY796660.1, on the reverse strand, counting down.
AGGGTTGGTTACGCGAAGGAAAAGTTGTGCAATGTTATTCCCAATAGTGAAGTGTAAAAAAATCCGGCAAATTTCCTCTGGTTTTTGGGATATATCAAAAAGTATATAAGAAACGAGGCGACCCTTCTATAAATCCCAAAATTAGATAAAACTTGGAACATAGAGTAGGTACAGGCAGTGCAGGGCTGTTATTGTAATTCGTATAGTAATCGGGTTAATAGGAACATGTATGTATTCATAATTACTCGTTCAACTTCGCTATATGTGGCGACATAATGCCCCCCATTCAGTGCCATTTTCAATCCCGATATTGAATTCACAAGGCAGAAATACGAAATAAAATGCAATTTCCCGGTGTCATACCATCTGTTTGACATCGATTTTCCTTATTTGCAGGAACATTTCGCTTTCCGCGTTTTCTTTTCAGTTATTATTCATGAATATCATTACGGATTTAAAAATTATTTAGATCCGAACTTTTCGAGGATGAAATTAGTTCGTTCAGATTCTTTCAGCTCATTAATATTTATCAAGAGAGGTGCGTGGGCCTCTTATTTTGTAGGTATAATATGCGGAAAAAAATTATTTGCAGCCGCCTTTAATTAAAAAAGTTTGTTGATACTCGACTTTATTATGATTGGTATCGTGTTAATTTTCGAATAAACTTTGTTTAATTTTGGACTGTTTGTCGCAAGCTTCATTAAGGCAGCTTCTTAACAACGGAATCCGTTCTGAAATAAACCAGCAACTTTATACTTTCCCATACAAAGTGAAACGCAACAAAGAATTCTTTGTTCCGCTCTCGAGTAACTCAAAAAGTATTTTTGCAGTTGAAAATGTGGTTTAATTCAACTCTTGGCTGCGAATGTATAGCATCACAATCTTCGGTTCGAAACGCATTGGAATCACCGATAAAATAACAACTTCCGGTTGCCACTTCCGGTCTTCTAAAATATAAGTTGTGGGGTATCAAATGAATCGTCTCGATTTGTGGAATAATAATTTAACTAAATTAAGCATTTTTGATGCTGATGAGTAGGAACAATTTGCAATTTGGCGCCCAACGTGGGGCTAATCATCTAATTTCGCGCTCGGGCAATACAAATAATTATTCATGATACGAACTCGAAAAATAATAACCGCATTTACATCCACCCCTGTGTACTTGCCTCAGACTCCCTTTGTGTCCATGTGTCTACCATTTACATCGCCCAAAATGGCACATGTGCGGATCCGTCCGCCCCACGGCTTGTGGGAACAGACAGCGAATCAAGCGGACCATATAAGCGCGTGTCAATTGTTCTCGGCGCACGTGGCCTGCTTAATCATTGCCTCCCCTTCAAGTTGCACTCGCATTTTGATCAACAAATGACCCATTGTGCCATTATGCGTCATCCTAACGGTAGCGATTCCATTCTCACAGCATCAGCGATTCAATTACATCGGGAAATAATTGCCGCGATATTCTTTCGGGAGTTTCCTGGAATCGGGGGCGTACAAACGCCGCTCGTCAGGAGCCTTTGAGGGAATGTTTGCCTGACTATGCGACTACTCTTATGTTAGTGTCGTCTCTTCTTTCAGCTAGTTCATAAAATTCGGTGTGGTTTCAGCCCTAGTGCGTTGTTGGCGAGGGTTAAGCATTAGCTCCGCATCCACAGCGCTAATTAATTGTAGAATAATTTATGTCGTGTGGTTATTACAGCGGCTGCATGTAATATTCTACTTAAACAGGGAACGTAAGACGATTTTAAATGGTGCTATTCTTGAGACAAAGTCATCAGAAACTCCTTCATAGCTTACTTTCTTCACATTAATTAAATGACGATAGTTGTGCAGCGCCAGACCCGCAGGGGCTGGCGCTGCACAACCTCTAGATAAAACTGCACCTATTGCTATGTTGGAAGCATCGGTTAATTTTTCGTTTGTTCTTCTGAAAATATATTTTATTTTGCTTCAAATCACCGCTATCTTTGTAAATTGCGAAAAAACGACAAAATTTTAAGTTACATATGGTTTTTGGCTATACATATTTCGACGAGACAAAAGGAAATAAGCTGTTCGACGTGCTTCTCGATGTTAAGTTGTCTTGGAGATTGTTGGGCGTGACTTTTTTAACGCAGCGATAAATTCCCATGTAACACTTTTTTGTTTACTTTTGCTTAATCTACCTCATGTTAAAGTAATAGCACTCAAACTTCTAACACTCGGTAATACGTACAAATCAGATATCGGCAACCTGCCAGAGCAACCCCGATCCTAAATCCACCCCTATGATTTGTCTTTCTGTGAGTTATGAGGCTTTTTTGGTTTTGGAAAAAAATTATTTTAAAGTGACTTGTTTAAATGGGTACAGCCCCTGCGGGGCTGTTTTTTAAAAATACCTAGATATTTTTTTGTAAAATTTGGGGTAGATGGAGAAAGACCGCTTACCTAGATTTAAAGTGGGAAATCGAAATATCCCATTCGGGAGTTTTGCAATCATGTGGACTACAGTCCCTCTTTGCTATGCCTCCTTCCGTTCAGGACGTCTAATAGGATTTTAAACTGTCTTACTGGAGGTTGGCAAAAAGTAATTGAAATCTGAGTTAGACGGTTCCCAATAGGGGCCTGAATCGATTTTTATTTAAGCGCCGAATGGAAGTAAAAATGGACTTTAAACGAAGAAAATTTCGTTACAGAATAAGAAATATATATTTCCTACTTTCGTCTACTTTATAGACGCTCAATCCTATTAAAGTTTCTATTTACTCTGTGCTTTTCGCTATGTATGCCACAATTCGGCGGTACAAGTTTCATTTCTGCCTTTGTCGAAGGAGAAATGTAGCGGAAGCTAAGAATTATTTAACAAATTGACACAACGCCAGGAAATAAAGTATTGTGTCAATAATAACAAACAACAATATACCAATCATGCCTGTTCCTTTCTGGAGCGCATGTAGAGCCATTATTGTCCTAATTTTCCATTCATAACTTTTCTCCAGCCTTTTCCCTCCCGGCATGCCTCATTCCCTCGGGTCATATCCACGCATCGAGTATACAGTCGCTTTTATTTTTTAAGCTGCCCTTTATAGCGGTCTTTGGTATTCAGTACCTCTAAAACCTATAGAAAAATGTTAATTTGTTGAAATAATAATAAAATGGCATTTTGATTAAGTTGAAAAATTTTGACAGCTGTCAAAAGCGGAAACTTTGTTTTATTATTTATTATGGAACTAGCAAATTTCAAAACACTTAATAAGTAGCACTTCTTCTATGGGAAGTTTTTGACACTGCAATCTTTTTTTCAGATTAAGCCAAGGGACGAACTATTAGGGAAAGAAACAGATATTCAAGCGTGTAGTAGTTTTAACAAAGTGCACCTGGAGACGGAGTATAACTACCTATATGTAATAGACACTAGTGACATTTATTTGGACATATGTAGTTCACTCTATCGTAGAGAGAACGACCGGTTTCGTCAAACCAGAGCCGAGATCTCGACGAGTATCTTGTCAATATCTTTGTTATTTGTAAAATAGCTGATTTATTACAAGTGTTAAGGCTTGTAACTGTATTCGGGGATTTTCAGGGTTCTTCGGAGCTCAGAAAAGCAGTTAGTAGGCTCTGGTTTTTTCGTGCGAGTGTAGGTTGCACAAGGATTGGACTATGGGGACGAACCGCTTTAGGGAAAGGAGATAAAGGTTTGTTTTATTATCTTATTCAATTTTAATATTCTTACTAATTTGTATTTTTCTATATGTAGGTAGGTTCCGAACGAGATAGGACATGGTGAAGACATCGTAAGGTAAGCGCTGTTTATATCCGATTTATTTTGATCGTGAGAAGGACCACTATTTGCATAGATAACTTAAAAGTCTGTTTTTGCTAATCTTACATATGCAAAATATTCGCAATGTGATTTGGTCAAAACATGTTGTCCTTCCCAGATCAAACGTAAAACCAGAGCCGAGCTCTCGACGAGTATCTTGTCAATATCTGTTATTTCTAAAATAGCTTGGATATTACAAGTGTTAAGGCTTGTAACTGTATTCGGGGATTTTCTGAGGGCTTCGGAGCCCATAAAAGCAGTTAGTAGGCTCTGGTTTTCGCGTGCGAGTGATGATACCCAAGGATTCCAAAAATAAAAAATCGGGCACGGAGAGATTGACGATAAATTTCAAAAAGAATATTAAAAAAAATATAAAATTATCCAATAAATTCTGAGGCCTACAGCGCTTTTTCAGCGGTAATTTTTTTTCCACCCTCCTGTGGCGCCACTGGTCTAGGGAAATTTATTTGTAGGTTTCTCAAAGAAGCCTAAAATGGGATAAACATTAGCGGATCCATCTGTTGGTATAGAACAACGTTGTTTTTATGCATTCAGCAGATAAATCGTTTGAATCGAAATAAAATGTTAAGGGCCGTGGGCATGTTGAGAGATAAAAATCGATAGCCAGAAACCTTGACGGTAATTTTGCCACTCAAGGTTTCCTAAAATTAAAAATAAGTACTATTTAATTTAGTAGGTATTTAATCAATGTTAATTTTTTTAATTCGACCATATTGTCTACGCTTGAGTAGGTGGCAATTCTTCCCTGCTCCACGTCAGCTGGGTTATTTTCCCCGTCCGCGATGACTCCTCGCAGGCAGTGGCTATTTTAGACACAGCCAACAGGTCTTTTCCGTCCACCAGGAGCTCGCTTCTTCCTAAAATCACAGTTGATATTTTGGTGTCAGGAAAGGGTTGCGTTATAAGTATTTTACCTTCAAGAACATCCAGGAAATGCTCCATTTCTTGCCGGTACGCCTCCTGAAATCTGGACGCAAACGAATAGTAAATCGGGGCCGTTTTGATATTCTCGTGGGTGTACTGCTTAACGTTTTGAATCGGCGATCGGTTTTCTGCCATCAGCATTCCCTTTTCCCCAAACACCTAAAACGTCACAATTGGTAAAAAGTTGTTAATCTGTCGATATTTTCATGGAGATTGTTCAGCAGAGGTGGCTCGTATCATTGCGAGGTCGTCGCTTCAATTCACTTCAGAAGGAGACAAACATCCTTATAAAATTTGTATTTCTTGCAGTTAGTACATGCCTGCTTATTTAATCTGGGAAAGCGATTCCGAAGTAATTGTAAAATTCTACCTTAACAGAGATACTTCAATTTAAATGCAATTTCCAGTCATTTAAGTTTAAACGTACCGGCAGTAAAATAATTGTAAAATTTATATCTATGTAACTTTATTACCTGTGTAGGTTGTCTTAACTACCCATTTCGAAGTTTATTGCATTCATTCGTCTCCCGAGACGTGGCAAGGAAATTTACCGACTGATATTTCAGTGTTGTAAATTGTAAATAAAAAGAAAAATACAGTTATTTACCGCCCAGAGGTAGTTTGCTAACGAAGCATTTTTATTAAGCAAATTGAAACTACCGGTAGTTTCAAGGGTCAATCTCCATGAAAATAACGATAGGAAACATCAGATGGGTGCAATAATTCAGAAAAATTCCTCAGATTCCTGGAAAACTCAAGGGTCTGGGAGGAAGGACTGTCGATGAGACGCTAAGGAAAGTCATTTATATGAAGAAGAGATAGAGTGAGGTCTGTGATAGTCCCTTGTGGAGTACCAGAATTGGTAGTACACTGCGGAGAAGCAGTTGAAGTGGTTGGACATGGAACTAATATGAATAACCAGACCTCAGCTGGGTAGCCTGGAAGATGATTTTTTTTGGGATTTGAATTTGGACTTGGACTCTCCACCTCTTCCAATTGGATTCGAGTACCAAATGTTGCTTCCAGCTTGACCAAGTGGATTTTTAAGGTTCCCAAAGACCTGCCATAATTATTTCCTTACCTCCAGTCGCTGGTCGTACCCGTAGACGCATTGCCTGCTCAAGTCGATCATCCCAATGGCTCCGCTGTCGAAAGACAACGTGATCGCCACTGTGTCGACGTCGTCAATCGCTGCTATTTCCGGGACGTTGGCGTTTGCCAGTACCGACACTTTGGTCGGGTATTCGCCCAGAACGGAGATTATTTGGTCGATGTCGTGGACGGCACAGTCGTGGAAGATCCCACCTGCAATGATAAGATTTTGCTACATCTGTCAAAAAGAAGGCCAAAATTTGATACCTTTGAGTTGATAATTGAAACTTACCGGAGACCTTAAGGTATCCAAGACTAGGCAGAGGCGAATCTCTGCTGCAAACTTTCACAGTTAGCACCTTCCCCACATCTCCTTGCCTGACCCTGTTCCTTATGGTTGCATAGGAATCATCAAAACGCCTGCAAATATAACGTAAACGTAAAGCATCTGATTCAGTAATTTATAGAGACCTCACCTGTTAAAGGCGCTAAGCAATGGCTGCCCGACTTTCCTCGCCATATCGTACAGAGCTCTGGCTTTCTCAATGCTTTCGGCCACTGGTTTTTCGCAAAACACTGCTTTGCTGTTCTCTAACGCTTTTGATACGATGTGCTCGTGTGTGTATGTTGGAGAAGCACAGATAACAAATCTCACCCTCAAGAAGAAAAAATTATTAATCGGGTATATTGACACGATAGGAGCTAAGGTTTTTGTGTTATCTAATTGTGGACTTCACTAGGGTCCTGTTTTATCACTTATTAAGGCAACAAATGACAAGGGACTTAGTACAGATCCTTGTGGGACTTCAAACAATTGTTTGCATTTATATTAATATCTATACAAATATAACTAGTCCTGTTATCTTACTCACTTTGGGTCTTTAAATATCTTCGCCGCATCGGCGCTGGTTAAAAAAACGGTGTCGGCCATGTTGAAATAGTTTTTTATTTTAACAAGCTTCTCTTTGTCGTCGTCCACTACGTATAGTACTTTTACTCTCCTGTTGCTAACTATGTTCGAGAGGTGGATTGTTCCTGAAATATGAAGTTTTCGTGGATTTTTAAAATGATTCCAGTCCATTGTTCTCTAAAGACTTACCAGCCCTGCCGATTCCAAAAATAGCGACGCCGAATACTTCTCTTCTTGTGGATCCACTTAGATTTAAATCTTTCAAATGCCTGTAAATGTATAAATTTGATTAGAGGCTACGTTCCTGATTGTTCAAGAGAGGCCTAGACTGATATAATTATATAACGCGTCGCTCATGCCAGATTCGGAATTGAAGAAGCGTTTTAATATAATCTATCTTTCAATTGTGATAATCCATTCGATAACTGCAAACTGATCCACCTTCAGTAAGTAAAACTAATTAAACAGGTACATGTTTAGAGGACTTAGGATAAATACACTAAGGGATTTAATGGAAAGGCTGCCCGCTAGCGCATTGCTTATATTGTGGTTGTTGTAATATATAGTGCTGGGTCTAAGAAATGTAACTAATGCGTTTGTGCTGAAACAATAACCGCGATTGACCAACATAGTAAGTAAATCATGTTTGGGAAAGGGTGTCTATTGATCGATATAATTGTCTTCTGAATAAACATGCAGATGGACTGGCCGGGAAGTTTCCGACGATGAAGACAAAACACACGCCTTGTATGAGGTTTAGATTTCAACTTTAAAAACTAAGAAATTTCCACTTTAAAACTAGAAATTTCTACTTTGAAAAATAGAAATTTCTACTTTAAAACTAAAAATTTTTACTTTAAAACTAGAAATTTCTGCTTTAAAACTAGAAATTTCTGCTTTAAAACTAGAAATTTCTGCTTTAAAACTAGACATTTCTACTTTAAAACAAGACATTTCTACTTTGAAAAATAGAAATTTCTACTTTAAAACTAGAAATTCCTACTTTGGAAACTAAAAATTTCTGCTTTAAAACTAGAAATTTCTGCTTTAAACCTAGAAATTTTTACTTTAATACTAGAAATTTCTACTTTAAAACTAGATATTTCTACTTTAAAACAAGTCATTTCTACTTTGAAAAATAGAAATTTCTACTTAGAAAACTAAAAATGTCTGCATTAAAACTAGAAATTTTTACTTTAAAATTAGAAATTTCTACTTTAAAACTAGAAATTTCTACTTTAAAACTAGAAATATCTACTTTAAAACTAGCAGAAATTTCTAGTTTTAAAGTAGAAATTTCTATTTTTCAAAGCAGAAATGTTTTGTTTTAAAGCAGAAATTTCTAGTTTTCGAGTAAAAATTTCTAGTTTTAAAGTAGAAATTTATCTTTTTCAAAGTAGAAATGTCTTGTTTTAAAGTAGAAATTTCTAGTTTTAAAGTAAAAATTTCTAGTTTTAAAGTAGAAATTTCCATTTTTCAAAGTAGAAATGTCCTGTTTTAAAGTAGAAATTCGTAGTTTTAAAGCAGAAATTTTTAGTTTCCAAAGTAGGAATTTCTAGTTTTAAAGTAAAAATTTCTAGTTTTCAAACTACTACTTATTTTTTGCTCTGGCCCTTCAGAGCCATCGTATGGGACTTTCCTTCATAAATAATATCGAAAGGAATAAAGCCGGCACTGGTCTTTTGCCGGTCTGTCTATTTTAATGTCTAGTATCTCCAGTTGTTTTTTGGCCCAGTATACCGGGTGCCACAGGATACTGGCTCACCCCTATATTTCTCTTATTTTTCAACTTATCCATTTGAAATTTTGGGGGCATAAACTAACGTTTAAAATGTATTTCTGCACATTACAAACACTATGGTACCACTTCCGGTTTAACCGGAAATTACTTCAAATTTCGATTTTCAAATGGAACACCCTGTATATTTTTACATACTTGAAAGCAGGGCAACATTCTGCATACACCATGTAAGTTTCGCGAATTTTTGAGCCGATGTTCAATTTTTTCAAGCATTTTTCTGAAATCCGTCTAGAGTGCTTTGGAATTCCAAACGAATGAAATAAAATTGAAAATAAATAGCACAGATATGAAATAGATATCAATGAAATCAGAAAAAAAATTATAATTTTTCAAACACTATGAGCCACCACCTTCCCATTTGAAAAAAAAAGTTTTCTATTAAAAAGTGATATGGTCAACTTTGGAGGCTTCGCAAACAGTTGTTAGTGAAACGAAAAGAAAAATTATATTTTTCCTTTGAAGTTTACCTACCGTATAACGAATTTTGGAATTCCAAAGCACTCTAGACGAATTTCTGAAAATGCTTGAAAAAATTGAATATCGGCACAAAAATTCGCGAAACTTACATGGTGTATGCAGAATGTTGCCCTGCATCCAAATATGTAAAAATGTACATGGTGTTCCATTTGAAAATCGAAAGTTGAGGTAATTTCCGGATAAACCGGAAGTGGTACCATAGTGTTTGTAATGTGCAGAAATACATTTTAAACGGTAGTTTATGCCCCCCAAATTTCAAATGAATAAGTTATAAAATAAAGGAAATATAGGGGTGAGCCACTATGGCGTGGCACCCGGTATTTATGACCTGTATTTTAATTAAATTGAAAGAAACGACATTATTTAGTGAAAATTCAAGATCATAGATCAAAATTATGAAAATTTATAGCTCTTAAAAAATCTGAAATTTGACAGATTCTATTTTTAGGTTAAGGTTCATTTGTCAACTCATTTTTGTTGGTGACGTTGTTCAATGGTTGTTCATGTTTTTGTTCATATTTTTTGTTTAGTCGTTATGGAAAATAAATGGCATAATTCGACAGTCCAAGGAATAATAATAAAAGAAGGTACTCTCATCAGAGGACGATAACGGGCTATTTCTGAGTAAATCGAATGAATCCAATGAGCTGTCTAAAATTCCCTATTTCTCACTTCACTTCAATTCCCCCTTTCTGATATCGGCCCTGATTAAGATAATAATGAGTTGGAAAATCGACAGTCACGTAAAAAAAATATGAATGGAATTACGCATTTTAGTCGGGGAACTTTATTTAAAAAAAAAAATTATAAAACCGACAAAGGCAAAAGCAAAAAAAAATACCTCGTCAATTAATTTAATTTAAGTACTCACTCGAAATAAGTCACATCTTCCCTTGGGGGCGGAGCAGCCCGTACCGTGTATGGCGACGGTGCTTTGAATTTTCTGGTGGCCATTTCAAGTGCAACAACGAAACTATTGAAATTAGTACCTACAAAATAATATCCTAGGTTATATATTTCTGCGCTATCTCTGAGGCCGAGGTCAGCGAATAATCACAATTGCAGAAATAGCTCGTGAAGCTAATCAACGCTTTGTATAGATATTATATAATCGCTAGATAAAATTGCAATGGAAAATTTTTAAAATATGCCAAATCTTCGTAAATTTGTGATTATTGTTTATTTGAAACAACAAAATATTACGGAAATGTTATGAGGCCATAGAAACAAGATATGAGAGGGTCAAAACAACACGACCATTTTTATACCCAATATACAAATCTTGCACTTCGTGGATTCCGCAACGTAACGGCTGCCGCAATGACTGTTGCTAAATATTCTTATCTATTTGACCGCTCTTTATCTATTCATCTCGGTTGAATTTGTTTTGATTTAGTTTGTGCATCGAAAATTACAGTATACTCTTTGAGGCCTGCTAAAAGTCCTATTTTCGCAAACACCCTGTACAGCCGTTGCGCTGAAAGTCACAGGTGGAATATTCCGAGATGCAGGAATACTTCTTATATTCGAGAAGCTCACTAAGGTATGCGAAATCCAAATTCACCCTCTATGCACAATACATTGGAAATTCCCTATCGCGACTCTGTTTCCATCCACCTGCACGCACGAAAAACATTCCATTATTCAGATTCAAAATCCTGTTTGCAACATACTGCATTTACTCTCCTCTTATTTTCCGCTCGTATATACACATCCGCCGCTCAACTTTTTTTTAAGATGCCTGTGTATACTACTTTATTCTAAATGTGGATTTCAAAAGCGATACGTTTTTGATGAGAGCGTGTGCCGGTTCGCTGCTCGCCTGAAGGATATGTGGGGGTGTTCCAAAGTGAAGAATAATTTTGGTTAAGGACTTATCCCATGTTCCTTTTTCCAAGAAGAAATAAACTTTTTCTCTTTTTCCTGACACCCCGACCAAAGCCGCACTGTTATATGTGAAATATATGTATAAGCAGGCAAAAACATATCGATACATTTTGCTGACGGAGCTTTATGTGAAACGATAAATTAATCAGACGTACAAACGTCGAGGCGGTGTGTGAATGTAAACAGGACGACAAATCCTGATTATATAATTAATTCAGAGGACCCTATAAAGCCGAGCGATAGCCATTTTGACCGCTACGCCGCCGTCGAAGCTGCCCCGCATAATACCGAGAGGTCAACGAAAACACAAATCCGTCGCTGTTAGCTTACTGCATTCAACGATTATTTTGTGTGCTGCATTTGTAGATTACTTTTGAATGGGAATAACTGAATAGTAAATTTTTAAATATTTCACACAGATATTCTTTTTATGTTCATGGTATATTTTTTCCCAACTTAACCTAATTCCAATTTTCGAAATTTAATCAAGGACACGCGTTTGGCAATTTATATTTGGCCCCGATAGTGTTTTCGTTGATCTCCCAGTACAGCAATATCCTAAAAATGTATCCGTGGTTTATATGTGGAATTTTAAATATATTTTTGATGGCAATGGTCAGCCAGTGCGGCTTATTTAAATTGCAAATTGAGATATTATTTGCCTTGTCCGTAAGGAATAAAACTGAAAATTGGAAAACTTTCTAAAAATTATGTAAATGTGATGTTTCGCATAACAGACTAAATATCTCTAGGCACTTAAATTAGCATTGGAGATTAAACTTTATTTCGCAGGTTTTTACAATTTCGCAATCCATCATTGTTTTTAAGAGAAAACATAATAAGAAGCACTAATGTACATGATAAATTAAACTTGTAAGTAAAAATTCTCTAGACACGTGGTTTTGTACACATATACGTATGTACTGTTGACATCTAGATGTCGTAAACGGCATTATTATTATAAGGTTTTGCCATTTCGTAAGCCGTCACTATTTTTTAGATAAATAAAAAAAGCACTAATGTACATAAGAAATTAAAATGCGATGTTTTCTGTAATAAAAAAATCTGTAGGCACTTAACGCAGCACTAGAGATTGGTCTATGTTCTAACTATTTTCTCGAGTGTGTGTCCTTGTCCTTTATGTTTTTCACATCGTTGGAATATGGTTTTGTACACTCCTAGATATCCCTCCGACTTCGAGATGTCGTAGAAAGCGTCATTGTTGTGGGTTTTTATAATTTCGCAATCCATTACTATTATTAAAGAGGATATTAAACAGCACTAATGTACACGAGAAATGAAAATGCAATATTTTCCGTAATTAAATCTTTAAGCACTAACGGATTGGTTTATATTTAAATTATCCTCTTGGATGCCTGGCCGTGTTAGTAATGTTGCTCTAATCGTTGGGATGTGTATATTTCTAGATGGAAGTATGTACCTTCTATCTCCAGAGGCTGTAGTAGGTATTATTATTGTAAATTTTTACAATTTCGCAATCTGTTATTATTTTCAAGAGGAACTATAAAAAGCACTAATGTACACGAGCACTTAAAATCCGATATTTTCAGTAATTAAAAAGTTCTAGGTACTAGAAGCAGCACTATAGATTGGTTAATATTTAAATTATCTTCTAGGATGTCCGGCTGTGTTAGTAATGTTCCTCTCATCGTTAGGATTTGTATGTTTCTAGGTAGAAATATGTTCCCTCTGCCTCCAGAGATCGTAGGAGGCACTATTATTGTAAATTTTTGCAATTTCTCATTCTGTCACTGTTTTTAAGAGGGAATATAAAAAGCACTAATGTACACGAGCGCTTAAAATGCTATATTTTCTGTAACTAAAAAGTTCTAATTATTAAAAGCAGCACTGCAGATTGGTTTATATTTAAATTATTTTCTTGGATGCCTGGTCGTGTCCGTTAGTTGCTCTAATCGTTGGGATGTGTATATTTCTAGATAGAAGTATGTACCTTCTACCTCCAGATATCGTAGGAGGCATTATTATTGTAAATTTTTACAACTTCTCATTCTGCCACTATTTTAAAGAGAAAATATAAAAAGCACTAAAGTACACGAGCAATTAAAATGCGATATTTTCTGTAACTAAAAAGTTCTAGGCACTAGAAGCAGCACTACAAATTGATTTATATTTAAATCACGTTATTGGGTGTCTGGCTGTGTTAGTAATGTTCCTCTAATCGTTAGGATTTGTATGTTTCTAGGTAGAAGTATGTTCCCTGTGCCTCCAGAGATCGTAGGAGGCACTATTTTTGTAAATTTTTGCAATTTCTCATTCTGTCACTGTTTTTAAGAGGAAATATAAAAAGCACTAATGTACACGAGCGCTTAAAATGCTATATTTTCTGTAACTAAAAAGTTCTAATTATTAAAAGCAGCACTACAGATTGGTTTATATTTAAATTATTTTCTTGGATGCCTGGCCGTGTCCGTTAGTTGCTCTAATCGTTGGGATGTGTATATTTCTAGATAGAAGTATGTATCTTCTACCTCCAGATGTCGTAGGAGGCATTATTATTGTAAATTTTTACAACTTCTCATTCTGCCACTATTTTAAATAGAAAATATAAAAAGCACTAAAGTACACGAGCAATTAAAATGCTATATTTTCTGTAACTAAAAAGTTCTATGTACTAGAAGCAGCACTACAGATTGGTTTATATTTAAATCACCTTATTGAATGTCTGGCTGTGTTAATAATGTTCCTCTAATCATTAGGTTAGGATTTGTATGTTTCCAGGTAGAAGTATGTTCCTTCTACCTTCAGGAGGCATTATTATTATAAATTTTTACAATTTCGCAATCTAATAACAGATTTTCAAGAGGAAAATATAAAAAGCACTAATGTACACAAGAAATTAAAATGCGATGTTTTCTGTAATTAAAAATCCCTAGATCCCAGAAGCAGCACTACAGGTTGGTTTATATTTAAATTATCTTCTTGGATGTCTGACCTTGTTCGTAATGTTTCTCCAATCATTGGGTTGTGTACATTCATAGATAAAAGTATGTCCCTTTCAGCTTTCAGAGGTCGTAGGAGGCATTGTTATAGTAAATTTTCATAATTTTGCAAGCTGTCACTATTTTTAAGAGGTAATATAAAAAGCACTAATGTACACGAGAAATTAAAATGTGGTATTTTCTGCCATTGAAAGTCTGTAGGCACTTAGAGCAGCACTACGGATTTGTCTATATTTAAATTATTTTCTTGGGTGTCTATCATTGTCCTTTTAGATTCTCACACCATTGTTTTTCCACCCCTAGATATAATTATGTCCCTCTGGCTTGTAGATGTCGTAGAAAACATTATTATTGTAGGTTCTTACAATTTCGCAAATTTTCAAGAGAAAATACAAAAAGCACTAATGTACATTTTAAGTGCCTCACTCGATTTTCCTGCTTTATTCTTCACCTAGGAAAAAAATTCAAAAACCATACTTGTGTACTTTTTTCCGAGGAATCTGATTCCGAAAAGATAAAAACAATTGAATGTTAAAGAAAAAAGTTATGGCCGAAAAACTGAAAAAGAACAAAATTATACCCTGTATATTAATGCGGAAATGGATATGTGACATTTCACTGATTGCAAATGCGTATCAGATACATATTTTTCACTTCCGGTTTGACCGGAAATTGCTTTAATTTTTTTATTTTAGGTGATACACCCTGTATATTGAGCTCAGTTTAAAGAACTTTTCTTTCTGAATTCAGCAATATATAACATATCATCATTGTCTTTCATATTTAATAAGATATTGGGGTTTTAATTTAAAATAACACAAATATAATGTAATGAAATAAAGTCATCCATAAAAACAAACAAAAGCATTTAAATTATTTATTTATTTCAAAAACAAAAGAAGATATAGCATAATAACTTATATTCTTTAGTATTTGAAATAAATAAAAAATAATTTAAATGCCTTCGTTTGTTTTCATGGATGATTTTATTTCATAACATATATTTGTGTTATTTTAAATTTAAACCCCAATATCTTATAAAATATGAAAGATAATGATAATATGTTATATATTGCTGAATTCAGAAAGAAATGTTCTTTAAACTGAGCTCAATATACAGGGTGTATCACCTAAAATAAAAAAATTAAAGCAATTTCCGGTCAAACCGGAAGTGAAAAATATGTATCTGATACGCATTTACAATCAGTGAAATGTCACATATCCATTTCCGCATTAATATACAGGGTGTATATTTTATTCTTTTTCAATTTTTCGGCCATAACTTTTTTCTTTGACATTCAATTGTTTTTATCTTTTCGGAATCGGATTCCTCGCAAAACACAAGTATGGTTTTTGAATTTTTTTCTTAGGTGAAGAATAAAGCAGGAAAATCGAGTGAGCACTTAAAATGATCACCCTGTACATTAGAAATTAAATTATGATTTTCTCTGCACTAGAGATTGGTCGATATCTAGACATTGTGGGAAATGGTTTTACTGTAGATTTTTACAATTTTGCAACCCGACACTATTTTTAAAAGGAAATATCAAAAGCACTAATGTACAGGGTGTCCCAAATTGCTTGATTTTGGCTGGTTTTCCTATTTCCAGACCAGGTAGAGAAAAACTGACATATGAGTCTAGAGCTCGATTTTTGTGAAACGCCAATTGGTGAATACCACATTTCGATATCTCTAACCGTTTCCGAGATATCGGCAAAAGTTGACATTTTACAGATTCCGAAAAACTTTTTTTAACGTTAAAAAATGTTATTTTTAAAGAGAAATGTGTTATATTGGCAGCAAGGATGACTAGACATATCTTGGCATATATATTTTTGGAAAGCTTATTTTTTTTTCCTATTTTCTAAAGTTAAAGCCAAAACTATGGTTTCCATTTGAAATAACAAAGTTAGCTTTGATATCAAACAATCGAAAAGCGATATATTTTTTTTGACAAATGCATCTTATTCTACGTCAAAAAGTTTTTACCGTTTGAAAAAATATCCAAAAATAAAAAAGTTGACAATTTTTCGGAATCTGTAAAATGTCAATTTTTGCCTATATCTTGAAAACGGTTAGAGATATCGAAATGTGGTTTTCACCAATCGGCGTTTCACAAAAATCGAGCTCTAGACTCATATGTCAGTTTTTCTCTACCTGGTCTGGAAATAGGAAAACCAGCCAAAATCAACCAATTTGGGACACCCTGTACATGAGAAATTATAATGTGATATTTTTTGTAACTAAAAGTCCCTAGCACTAGAGATTGGTCTATGTTTTAATTATTTTTTTTTGGGTGCCTGCTCGTGTCATTTAGGTATATATTTCATTTAAGGAGGTTACTCCTGCATCTTTAGATGTCGTCGGAGGCATTATTATCGTAGGTTCCACTAAGAGGAAATATAAAGGCGCTGATGTACACGAGAAATGTTATACCTGCCAGTACCATAAATATTCTGCAACAAAGTTGATAATCAAGAGTTGCATCTCGAGATATTAGAGCCCCCGGTTTTACGGGCTCATTAAAATCTAGTCCAAAGTGCTATTTATGTGACAATTGGATGAAATTTTGTTTAATTAGAGAAAAACCGGGTGCAGATTGGCTATTAAAACCCTACACTAACGCCCGGCTTTGTTAAAATCGTGAAACAAAATTATATTACGTTGTAAAATATGAACGTGATGAAGCTATAATCTGATATAACGTTATATTGCAGGAAAATACGAGGCTGCCGTGATTTAATTTAATCTCTCAAAGTAAAAGAGTTCGCGCTGCAAAATATCAAGGTGCAAGTATTTCACCAGTCAGATGTATATCATGCCAGGCAAGGGAAACGCCAAAAAAATTGCTTCGTTTAGAACATAAAAATATAAAATATTTACATTGTATTAAACTGAATGCTAAATTACGTATTTCGTACCCTCGAACGTGTATTTTAAATGATTAATCTCCCACAAAGTGATACAAATATGTAATCAAGTAATCACTTTCAACAGAAACATCCAACAACAGCGATTCCTGCGGGGGAAAGCCGAAAGGAACACTGCAAAGCGTTCGCAATTGCCCGGAGGGGCAAAAACTAAGTTAATCACGCATTATAAGTTACATACACATGCAAATTTCCACCTCCGTGTAATTAATAATTACTGCGTATATCGATTTCCGCTTCTTAGACCGAATATTATTATCTGGGCAGCTCGACCAGGGGCGGCTCGGCCACAATTGGAGCAGTCAGTAAACACAAAAAGATATATAAATTTTGGATTATCACAAACAATAGAGTCATGGAATTCATCGCTCACTTTATCTTTCATTCCTCCTCTCCTCAAGGTGAGATCGAAAATCTGGTCCAATCTTCTCGCACTTTGAGCGCCAATAGGATTGTAATAAGTGTTCAAATAGTTTTGAGATTCATGGGAACAATAGCCGCCGCCCCTCAAGGGCCCAAATGAAACGGTGTTAAATCCAGATGAAGAGCGGTCGTTCCGTTAATTGAGCTTTTGTTTCGTTCCTGCGCCCAGCTCCGGACAGCTGTAGCTGCATAAAATGGGCGACCGACCGGTAGCCTCTGCCATAGCACATGTTGCTAACGCGTATATACCCTTACAGTTATCGTCAGCTGTTTTGGATCTCATGACAGGCCTAGTGCAAAGGGCAGACTCATGCTGGCGCTTTACCAGACTTTATTAAATCCACCGGAACCGAATGTCATATTCGTACGTTGACACTTCGCAAAAGGTAGCGCCTGTAATTCCACTTCGGCATTGCTTGGAATAGAATTCCAGGCTGTTATTTTAAAATTACTGCTTTGAACGACAGGCGACGGAAATTCGATGTTTCACCGTAGAACAGAAATAATTTTAGTTTCAATTGTCTTCAGATCGTGCCAATTTGTTGGCCATACCCGAAGGTCTTACCAAACCCTGTATGGATATGCGTAAGACTTTTTCTTGAAATATTTTTGGGATTAAAAGCTTTTCGGAGTCATTAAATAATGTTTATCAAACGCGCAAATAAAATATTCCGGAGTCGTATTCGGTCGAAAGTTAACTAACATCGCGGGAAGCGTCCCATTACGGATTCTGATAGTTTCTCCGCTCCTCATTCTCTCTCTTAAATAGCCACTTTCGAAAATCCATTAGATTTTATGAACAGACCGAAGTCCGACTCATATATCAAACCGATGAAGTTCTGCTCTTAGCCCTTGTTACATAAATTCATTTTATGACTAAAATATGAACCCCTGGATCCCTGAGAATCTATCGCTTCCTGCCCGAATAGTGCGTGTGGGACTCCTGGGACAGGACGTATTCGAAACAAAAAGTTTTTGTTTATGGTTTTCATCATGCTAAATTATTGAGGTAGATTGTTCGGGGCTCTGATTCTTTCGCGAATAACTGCAAGATATAAAAAATTATTCAGCAACTATTGCAACTTTGTAAATATGTAATGATTATCTGAATTAATTATAAGAAATAAATTTTAATTACAAAGCCCATATACCGGATGGGACAGAAAATTTTGCGTTTTTTACGTTTGCCTATTACTTTTTTGTTTATTAACCGATTTCAATGATCTTGGTGTCCTTGCTTACACAAAAGAATGGACTATCGACGAAAAGTTTTAAAATGGCCGATTTTTAAAATGCAAGATGGCGGCCGTGTCTGAAAATAGCCCTTTGTTTGGGCCAATTTTTTTTGGAGAAAAATGTTGAAATGACACATCCAATAGAAAAAAGCAATAAAGTGAACCTTCTTCTACATTTTAAGACTTCGATGAGAAAAATCGGTCCATCGGGAGCGGAGATATACGTAATCAGAAAGCGTCTTTTTGCCATTCTTAATTTGTATTATTTAAATTGCACTTCTTTCATTGGCCAATAACTTTTTCGATTATTAATCGATTTTAATGATCTTGGAGTCGTTGCTTAGAGAAAAGAATGGACTATCGACGAAAAGTCTCAAATTGGCCGATTTTTTAAATGCAAGATGGCGGCCGCGTTTGAAACTAGCCCTTTCTTTGGGCCAATTATTTTTTAATAAATATTGTCGAAATGGCACATCCAATAGAAAAAAGCAATAAAGTGAACCTTTTTCTACATTTTAAGGCTTCGATGAGAAAAATCGGTCCACCGGGAGCGGAGATATACGTAATCATAGAAAGCGTCTTTTTGCCATTCTTAAGTTGTATTATTTAAATTGCACTTCTTTCATTGGCCAATAACTTTTTTGATTATTAACCGATTTTAATGAACTTGGTGTCGTTGCTTAGAGAAAAGAATGGACTATCGACGAAAAGTCTCAAAATGGCCGATTTTTTAAATGCAAGACGGCGGCCGCGTTTGAAACTAGCCCTTTCTTTGGGCCAATTATTTTTTAATAAATATTGTCGAAATGGCACATCCAATAGAAAAAAGCAATAAAGTGAACCTTTTTCTACATTTTAAGACTTCGATGAGAAAAATCGGTCCACCGGGAGCGGAGATATACGTAATCATAGAAAGCGTCTTTTTGCCATTCTTAATTTGTATTATTTAAATTGCACTTCTTTCATTGGCCAATAACTTTTTCGATTATTAATCGATTTTAATGATCTTGGAGTCGTTGCTTAGAGAAAAGAATGGACTATCGACGAAAAGTCTCAAAATGGCCGATTTTTTAAATGCAAGATGGCGGCCGCGTTTGAAACTAGCCCTTTCTTTGGGCCAATTATTTTTTAATAAATATTGTCGAAATGGCACATCCAATAGAAAAAAGCAATAAAGTGAACCTTTTTCTACATTTTAAGGCTTCGATGAGAAAAATCGGTCCACCGGGAGCGGAGATATACGTAATCATAGAAAGCGTCTTTTTGCCATTCTTAATTTGTATTATTTAAATTGCACTTCTTTCATTGGCCAATAACTTTTTCGATTATTAATCGATTTTAATGATCTTGGAGTCGTTGCTTAGAGAAAAGAATGGACTATCGACGAAAAGTCTCAAAATGGCCGATTTTTTAAATGCAAGATGGCGGCCGCGTTTGAAACTAGCCCTTTCTTTGGGCCAATTATTTTTTAATAAATATTGTCGAAATGGCACATCCAATAGAAAAAAGCAATAAAGTGAACCTTTTTCTACATTTTAAGGCTTCGATGAGAAAAATCGGTCCACCGGGAGCGGAGATATACGTAATCATAGAAAGGTCTTTTTGCCATTCTTAATTTGTATTATTTAAATTGCACTTCTTTCATTGGCCAATAACTTTTTCGATTATTAACCGATTTTAATGAACTTGGTGTCGTTGCTTAGAGAAAAGAATGGACTATCGACGAAAGGTCTCAAAATGGCCGATTTTTAAATGCAAGATGGCGGCCGCGTTTGAAACTAGCCCTTTCTTTGGCACAATTATTTTTTAATAAATATTGTCGAAATGGCACATCCAATAGAAAAAAGCAATAAAGTGAACCTTTTTCTACATTTTAAGACTTCGATGAGAAAAATCGGTCCACCGGGAGCGGAGATATACGTAATCATAGAAAGCGTCTTTTTGCCATTCTTAATTTGTATTATTTAAATTGCACTTCTTTCATTGGCCAATAACTTTTTCGATTATTAATCGATTTTAATGATCTTGGAGTCGTTGCTTAGAGAAAAGAATGGACTATCGACGAAAAGTCTCAAAATGGCCGATTTTTTAAATGCAAGATGGCGGCCGCGTTTGAAAATAGCCCTTTCTTTGGGTCAATTATTTTTTAATAAATATTGTCGAAATGGCACATCCAGTAGAAAAAAGCAATAAAGTGATCCTTTTTCTACATTTTAAGACTTCGATGAGAAAAATCGGTCCACCGGGAGCGGAGATATACGTAATCATAGAAAGCGTCTTTTTGCCATTCTTAATTTGTATTATTTAAATTGCACTTCTTTCATTGGCCAATAACTTTTTTGATTATTAACCGATTTTAATGAACTTGGTGTCGTTGCTTAGAGAAAAGAATGGACTATCGACGAAAAGTCTCAAAATGGCCGATTTTTTAAATGCAAGATGGCGGCCGCGTTTGAAACTAGCCCTTTCTTTGGCACAATTATTTTTTAATAAATATTGTCGAAATGGCACATCCAATAGAAAAAAGCAATAAAGTGAACCTTTTTCTACATTTTAAGACTTCGATGAGAAAAATCGGTCCACCGGGAGCGGAGATATACGTAATCATAGAAAGCGTCTTTTTGCCATTCTTAATTTGTATTATTTAAATTGCACTTCTTTCATTGGCCAATAACTTTTTCGATTATTAATCGATTTTAATGATCTTGGAGTCGTTGCTTAGAGAAAAGAATGGACTATCGACGAAAAGTCTCAAAATGGCCGATTTTTTAAATGCAAGATGGCGGCCGCGTTTGAAACTAGCCCTTTCTTTGGGCCAATTATTTTTTAATAAATATTGTCGAAATGGCACATCCAATAGAAAAAAGCAATAAAGTGAACCTTTTTCTACATTTTAAGGCTTCGATGAGAAAAATCGGTCCACCGGGAGCGGAGATATACGTAATCATAGAAAGCGTCTTTTTGCCATTCTTAATTTGTATTATTTAAATTGCACTTCTTTCATTGGCCAATAACTTTTTCGATTATTAATCGATTTTAATGATCTTGGAGTCGTTGCTTAGAGAAAAGAATGGACTATCGACGAAAAGTCTCAAAATGGCCGATTTTTTAAATGCAAGATGGCGGCCGCGTTTGAAACTAGCCCTTTCTTTGGGCCAATTATTTTTTAATAAATATTGTCGAAATGGCACATCCAATAGAAAAAAGCAATAAAGTGAACCTTTTTCTACATTTTAAGGCTTCGATGAGAAAAATCGGTCCACCGGGAGCGGAGATATACGTAATCATAGAAAGCGTCTTTTTGCCATTCTTAATTTGTATTATTTAAATTGCACTTCTTTCATTGGCCAATAACTTTTTCGATTATTAACCGATTTTAATGAACTTGGTGTCGTTGCTTAGAGAAAAGAATGGACTATCGACGAAAAGTCTCAAAATGGCCGATTTTTTAAATGCAAGATGGCGGCCGCGTTTGAAACTAGCCCTTTCTTTGGCACAATTATTTTTTAATAAATATTGTCGAAATGGCACATCCAATAGAAAAAAGCAATAAAGTGAACCTTTTTCTACATTTTAAGACTTCGATGAGAAAAATCGGTCCACCGGGAGCGGAGATATACGTAATCATAGAAAGGTCTTTTTGCCATTCTTAATTTGTATTATTTAAATTGCACTTCTTTCATTGGCCAATAACTTTTTCGATTATTAACCGATTTTAATGAACTTGGTGTCCTTGCTTAGAGAAAAGAATGGACTATCGACAAAATATTTCAAAATGGCCGATTTTTAATAAAAATGCAAGATGGCGACTGCGTTTGAAAATAGGTTTCTTTAGGCCAATTCTTTTTGAAGAAGAAATGTCTCTTCCAAAAGAATTGGCCCAAACAAAGGGCTATTTTCAAACGAGGGCGCCATCTTGCATATTAAAGAACCGGCCATTTTGAATCCTTTCGTCAAAAGTTCATTCCTTTCTCTAAGCAACGACACCTAGTTCATTAAAATCGGTTAATAAACAAAAAAGTTATGGGTAAACGTAAAAAGTCAAAATTTTTTGGCCCATCCGGTATAAGTCGTAATTACGAGGTATAAGTCATAATTATAAGATATAAGTCGTAATTATAAGTCATAATTGCGAATTATAAGTTACAATTACGAATAAGTCGTAATTATAAGTTATAGGGCATAATTGTTTAATAAGTCATAATTATAAGTTATAATTAGTCTTAATTATGAGTTAGAAGTTGTAATCATGAAATATAAGTCATAATTACGAGTATAAGTCAAAATTACAAGGTTTAATTAGTCGTAATTATGAGTTATAAGTTATAATTACGATATATAAAGTCAAAATTGCGAGTTATGAGTCGTAATTAAGAGACATAAGTCATAATTATGAGTTTTAATTAGTCGTAATTATGACTTATAAGTCGTAATTAAGAGATGTAATTGATAATTACTTATAACTCCGATTTTAATAACCGATGTATCGATTGTTTGCTAGAAATACTTGGACAAAATTTATTGTTGATAAAATATGTTCATGTCAGCTGCCAATTGATATAGTAAAATAATGTCCTTACAAATATGTCACGGCGTGATGTACGCGATAACGATTTACCGGCTGAGATTTATTCAAGGGGTTAAAACATAAAGGGAGCATATGGAGTAACTATCGGTTACCAGGAACAAACCGAATACGATAGCAAACCAGGCAATATACAGGGCGTTGTCAAAATATGATCATAATGTTAACTGTTCATTCGAGTTTCAGTAATAAACGCTTAAAATTCACCTACTTTGATGTAAAAAAAATATTAGTTCGGTCCTGGGTCAGCTTTATAATTCCATAGCGTTTTTTTATCCGAAGAAGAAGACGATCAAGTCGCTTATTACTACTAAACAATTGACAACTTAAACCGCAACATCACAGCAGAAGCTGGGTGAGCATAAAAGTGAACAGAGCCGGATTCAAAATATGAGACAAATAATTTCTTGCGTTGAAATTGTTTGAAAACAATGTCACCAGTTACTTCCTTCTTTCTACCGCCTCCCCCTACACCCTTGCATTTTCTCCTCCACGCCATCCCCGACAAATGTATAAGCTCATTGTTGTCACTATCAACAATGCGCGTACAGCTAATGAAAGTGTGACGTCACATGCCTCGACAGATGGCCGACGGGGATCAAAACATACCCCGCGGCGCGTGTCAGTTGGGTTTGGGGTGCATTTAAGGGTTGCAATTTGGCCGTTCTTTGTTGTCTGGACGGGTAACGCCGGGCGCAATCAATATATTCTAATGAGGAGAATGGTAAAGCAGATAAAGTCCCAGGCGTATTTTTAATTTTTTTTTTTGACACGTTTATTAGACTAGTAATAATATTAATAAGCTACTGAGTAATCTATTCTAAGTTTTGGGAACTCAAAATGTGGGAGTGTCTTCCTGCTCCGTGTTGATGAGGGCCAAGAGCCAGAAACCGGTCCGCGAACGAATTTAAGCCCTGTTGATGTGGACGCTGCTCTAATTAAAACCAGTTGATTAAAGTACTAATTTGTGTCAAGTATTTGCTGAGCACAAATTTATTTTCAGTTTCTTTTATCACCTTCTAAATTAAGGCGTTTAATTGTGTCGCATGGCGTTCACGTGGGAGTTGCGTCGACTTGACCTTTTGCATCGTCACGTGACGTGACGAATGGGACGTGTTGAATATTTCTCATAAAGCCTTTAGAAATTTATAGGAAGGAATAATGTATTCTGCATATTATAATTACTTTATGCCGAGGTCTTAATTAGATTACGTTTAAGGGAGTATAATGTTGACCTACTTGAACCTTCGGCGTCCACATCGTAATGTGTGTTTTGCTTATATAACCCAATTAGGGCGCCTCAAAAGATGCCCCCAGCATTCAAAGGGATGACCATTGAAATTCGAATACTGCAACGGATACACTGCCTGACGTAAAATTTAATGAAGCCCGACGTGCCCCCTTTGAAGAGATATTTTTTTGTGGACAAAATAGTTTTTCCATAATTTTCTAATATAGTTTCGAATTTTTTTGAGCGACAATAAACGGGTGACTATAGTCCTGATTCAAAATTTGATAAAACTACAAATGCCCTTATTATTATAAAGCTAAGCAGTTTAATCCACTGTCAAAGCTCTGCATAATTAAAATTTTTTTTGTAATAAAACCGTTACTGTTTAATAGCAACACAAAGAGCTCCTATTATGTCCCTGCTCCGACCCTCGGACATGCCACCCCCTGCGCCCTCCGATACCATTTATATCACACGATTGTTTGTGTCCCAATTCCCCGCGCACTTTTATATTCCTCCTACTCAACCCGACGTGTATGATAATGGCCCCGAATATAAAGTGTAATCAGTAATAATCTAGTAGTTTCATTTGAATTTCCGACAATGGGGTTTGTACACGTGCCGCACCGAAACAGTTTGATTTTCACATCTGCCCCGAGCAGATGTACACGCGACACACTACCCTAATAGGGAAAAGGGTGCCCTCTGTGCAAATAATCGAATAAATTAGGGTTTCACTTCCCGGTGTGGATACGCGTTTTCTATCAAAACGGCGACAAAATATACATATTATGGTAGCAGAATATTGTATTCACTTTTGACGCACCCTGTACAAATATTCTAATTGGGTTATTCAGAAAGAAACCTAAAGAAATTATTTTCCTTCATATTTCCATGGCCCATGAAGTTGCCCTCTGAATATTTCATCACTTCTACTTGTTCGAACTTGATAAAAGTTTTTAAATCAGAAAAATAGAACGTTTAAAGTAGTTGGGAAGTCTTGATGAGGCCTTGAGAAACACTCTTGGAAGGAACTTTCCGCAATTACATTTATATTTGTGTGTTGGTTGGGTAATAAGGTTTCCTCGAGATCGTGAGCATAATCCGGTCCCAGTTTGTCAAGAAGTTCTAAAAATTCATCATCGTCACCATCAGACCTTGATGACTCAAATTAGTCATTGGCACTGCACTCTCTGATTTCTGAAAGGAAGAACTTGTTGATGAGTACCATCAGTACAACTGTGCCCAAGGCTAGACATTGCAGAAAGCAAGTCGTTAATATGGATATGGAAAAAGTTGGTAATAAGACGTATCCTTGCGGAACACCCAAATTGATACCTACAGCAGATTTCTGATGAGATTCCATCAATCGCACCATAAAGTGATTTATTTGGTAGATGTTGATCCCCAACTCTATGAATTGCCTTGTATTCCAGTGCCAATAATTTTTTTTCCAAAAAAAAATTCGTAGCAGTATATGGTATACCATTAATCCAAAATTTTCCGACCATCCATATACTGCTAAGAATTTTGTCGATTTTTGGCCTCTGAAAACGCACTATTGGAAATATTGAAAGCTATCATTTGGGAGTTTCCAAATATCTCGATTGGACCGTTTTATACATGGGGAACTTATGTGGGCAGATCTCTTGTTGAACGCCTTCGACAAAGAACTGCTGAATCGAGATAATCCAGCAGTTGCATGTCAATAGCTTCATCATTTTAGGAAGAATTGGTAGCATGACGAAGGGACAGTAGATGGATCCATTAATCTTCACTTATTTGGTATTCATTGAACTTAATTCTGGGAATCACGCCAAATTCTAAAAAATAAATAGAAATAAGAAAATTGCCAAAATATGTTAAGATAAAAGTGTAGTATCAAAGGCAAACCTCAACAGTTTGCCCCAGAAAACCACTGTATATAGTTCTAAATGAATATAAATACAATATTGTTATCTAAAATTCGTATCAGTAACTTATCTTAACAGAACGTTTTGAACCAAAGTCTAGGTCCTTTTTCAACTGTGATTACAAAAAATGATTTGTCAAAAAAGATCACTTTGCCACTTGACACTGATTAGTAATTAATGCATAGATCACTAGATAAAGAATTCTAATTTATTTTGATATTTCCGTCACGTACTTCTTTTTGGAGAATCGGTAGCCAGACTTCGTCTAGTAACACTGAACTAGTAGAGACGCAGTCGGTACTGTTTAGTTGAATACAGGCACTCTCTTTAAGTTTTCGTTTATTACAATGTGGCTCCGTTTGAATTATTTTTGCCTCTACAACTGATACTGGAAAAGCCTCTCGTCATTTGGATTGCCCCAGCGAAGCCGCACTATCCGACATATCCACCGAGTTCATTTGTTTCGCTGCACGTCAGTTCGCAACAATTTGTTGATTGCACACAACTAGGTATTGTGAACCGAAACTAATTAATTAAAAACTTTGCGTTTCTAATTCCGAAAAGTTCCGTTGCTCTATCTTTCATCATCCCGCAGGGGATGAGGTGATTAATAATTGCGTCCGTTCGGATTGACGTTCGCTTTAATCTCGCGAAATCCTTTTTGGCGGAAGAGCGGCTCGACGAGAAAAACACAAGTGATCATCATTAAAATCTTTAGATCACTCGTTTCACGCGGAGCGCCCCAGACGTGTACTTAACTAATCCTGTTGATACTTTTATGTTTACCAGTGTAATTAGTGACTTTGTTTCGGCCTCGGGCGCTCCAATGAAGAGCCCTCAGCCCTTTGTGGTGCACAATTCATCTCGTCATTATGTTATGTAATACTAAACTAACGATGAGGATGACTCGGTGGATATTTGGGTTGCCAGTCGTAGGAAATTTGTGTAGATGTATAAGATAAATTAATATTTATATAAAATAGTAATAATGCAATAGTTATTTTAAGATATCTTGGCGCCTTAACAGAGTTAACAGGCCGCATCCCCGATTGTTTGAATAAACAGTACCGACTGCGTCTCTACTAGTTCAGTGTTACTAGACGAAGTCTGGCTACCGATTCTCCAAAAAGAAGTACGTGACGGAAATATCAAAATAAATTTGGATTCTTTATCCAGTGATCTATGCATTAATTACTAATCAGTGTCAAGTGTCAAAGTGATCTTTTTTTGACAAATAATTTTTTGTAATCACAGTTGAAAAAGGACCTAGACTTTGGTTCGAAACGTTCTGTTAAGATAAGTTATTGTTTAATAATTGTCTTTTTACATATCTTATAAATATATATATCGATATATTATATATCTATTATACACTGATACGAATTTTAGATAACAGTATTGTATTTATATTCATTTAGAACTATATACAGTGGTTTTCTGGGGCAAACTGTTGAGGTTTGCCTTTGCCTTTTTCAAGATATCTTGGCGCCGTAACAGAGTTAACAGGCCGCGTCCCCGATTGGAAACGCAACTTCTGGTCGGTGACCAAAGCCTTTCAACGGGATTTCACCAACAGCTAATTATCTAGATTTAAAGCGTTTTCCATAGGAAGGAACCATTTAATCATTAGCAGTTTTCATATCCATCATGATGGCTATCAAGGTTCTTCAATATCTCCAAACCATGCAACCTACTCCGCTTTGCACAGGTCATGGACTCTATGAGCGCTTCGATTAAAGGTGCGCGTGTGCTTTTGTCACCTAGAGGCTAGCTTCTAGAAGAGAGACTAAGATCCTCTGTGTCTTAAATCGGGATTTAAATTTTCGTAACTCAATTTGGTTCATGGAGGAAGCCGAGAGTTTCACAGTTAGTAATAATTTATTCCAATTGATTGAGGAGCCCACTCGGATTCCAGACACCAACACCCAATAGATGATTGCTTAAGTGCACCTCATACACAATAAAGGAAAAAAATTGGATCCAAACAACTACCGTCCCTTCGCCATGCTACCAATTCTTCCCAAAAGGATGAATAATGGGATATATTGATTCAGCAGGAAATTTGGTTTTTGATGGAATCTCATCAAAAACCTGCCGTACCAACTTGGGTGTTCCACAAGGATACGTTTTATCACCAACTTTATTCCTTGAAACGATATTGGGCGCCAATATAATTGACAGCGACTGATCCATCCGACTCGTTACAAGTCTGCAACCTTATCCTTGGCTTCAGCCCGACGCCTTCGCCCGTTTACAAACACATTTTATACTCCTCCGCAGAAACAAAATGGCAAATAATAGGCACTATAAATATCCCGAGATACAACGTCTTTCCATAGCGATGAATGAAGTTCCTTACAATGAGAGCTAAAAGACACCTGGGGCCTCAGCTTACTAGACAATGCCATCAAACACTTGTTTATCATTCTTTCTCCTTTGCCCCCTCGTTCGTGTGCTCAGAGATAATGAAATATAACACTACTGTGATAGGCGTAGTAATTTCCGAATGTTTTATCATTATCGTAACACGGAAATCGGGCCATTCCAGAGCGACGAAACCGCGTGGCACGGGAACGTTTGTTTAATTAAATAAATTGAATCTGTCCGACTCCCGCAGCAAAGTAATTAATAATTTCAAGGAACAAACATTTTTTTCCTGGGGAGTGTTTTTATTTCAACAATGCAATTACGGGAGGCCTTAAAAAGCCCGCCCGTAAATGTTAAGTGGGCTGACTAATTACGGCGTTTATTTGTTTACTTGCCAGCCCGACAAATTCTGCAATCCAATTAAAATCGTAATAAATATTATTTGCGTTACTTTTCTTTGGATCACAATTGGGTGGCTTATGGAGTTGATCTATCTCTGGCCTTATTACCACGATTGCGCGTTTATCCAGCATCGCATGCAGGTTTTTAAATCATCAGCTGAATCAGTTATAGATCGTAGAAATAAAACTGGCCCTGTATCCGACCCTTGCGGAACTTCCGACCAGTATGTTGTTTCGAGCTCCGTTTTTTATGGCTTTCTTTTTTGGATACGCCCCTAAGCGGTTATCCCCTTTAAGGGCGGGCTTAAAGGGCCCAGAAGCTGGTATTAATAAGAAAAAGTTGTACAGATCTAATGGGGCAAAGTTTCCGATGTAATCGCGTCAAATTTTTATCGCCCACAGCGGCTCTATCGTTTTTGTTTACCTTTCATTTCGTTTATGAAGCCGAAGCTGTCGGATATAAAGCTCTTAGTGGGATCTGAGGAAAATAATTTAATAAGGATTCTCAGCTTGCGAGGCTGTATCAGATTAATAGGTGAAGTGTTAAATAAATTAAAGTGATATTTTCGCCCAAAAAGGTTCCTCTATTTATTTGGTTTTAATTACTTTTTAATTTATGGACGCCAGGCAAATGTTCAAAATACGAATAACGAATATAATTATTAAGGCCAAACGCTGGAATTATTATTATTTTGAACTGTGTTAGCCAAAATGGTCTTTTAAGAGCAGAGTATTCTTAACATCTCCAATTTGCCGAGAATCAGGACGATATTGCAAAAATTTGGATATTTAGTCCGTTACTCCTAGAAATAAAGACTTTTATTATTACTATTATAACTGCGAGTTTTTCCTGAATATTTTATCTTCTGGATCGAGGATCCCACTCGGCGTGGGATGCGAAATTGGGTCAGCTTCCGCGCGGAACGGCTCTTTAACAAGTTCATTTGCGGAGAGCACATCAAATTAGGGGCCACGTCAAACATAATTTCCCAGAACTATGTTTTATGTTGTTAATTTAGTTTCCAGGAATCCGCACAATCCGTTTATAACTATGTGGAAGCCTATAATGACTTATCATCCGGTTATATGCAAATGCGAGACGTTCTGCAATGCATCATTTTGCCGACTGCGAGCTCAAATTAATCCAGTAGAATTTGCTGATCGCTAATTTATTCAGCATAAATTGATTGGCTTTATTTGCTCATTTTATTTATCAGGGCTGTGCACACATTTCCAATAAATCATGACGTGTATTAGTCCTGATGGCGTGGCAAGGATAACTGCAGGTATAAAAAAATTGCAGCCAAATTGGCTTCTTCAGGTTTTGTTCAGTCAACTATTAACCCGTTAATTACATTTTTGCAAAAATAAATCCTAAAGCGTTAGAATAAAAATCCGACGAAGGTAATATATTTTTAGGTGTATCTCGATGTAATTCCTAAACAAACAAGGGCAAGATATTTACGAAACACATTTTCTGTTCGACTATAATAACGAGCGACTCGTAAAAAATACACATCCTTTGTGATTGCAAAAACAGCATGTATTTTAGTCTGCTTCATTTAATTTTCCCCGGCGTAATGAGTAGGTAGGCAGTGTACGTAAATATCTCGACTAAAATACAGAAGAGCTCTTTCATTCTCCTAATAAAAAGAAAATGTATTTTTAATAAATTTGCCATTGTTGGGAAATTTGTGGGATTCTTTTCATAAAAATGTGTAACATGTAACCTAATCGGATGGAAGGGGAAGTCGACCCGAGGATTTTTATATTGCTTGCCTATAAAGTTAAATGGAAACAAAAGAACAGCGGCAGCATATTTAAGCGATATAAACGTTTTGATTTCTTAACAGCCCATCAAGTCATTGGAACAATCCCCAGAAAAGTCTAGGGTGTTGTGCTAGGCAAGGAACCTACAGTTTATTGTGGAGTTCGAACCACATTCTAAACACTAGCAGGATTTAATATCAAGAATGTCTGGCAAAAGTGCAAGCACCTTTTTAAAGGATGACCCATAAAAAAAATCGATGGGTTAAAATCTGGAGATTTTGCATGCTTCCCAATTTAATTTCACGAAAACTCATTTTTCAAGATTTTCCTTACAGTAGGACAATCGCAGAAGTGGGCGATACACACTACCCTTATTTTTACCCACCCATAAATCGATTATTAAAACTCACTAAGTCATTAGTGCAGAACAAAAATATAAGGGGGCCAAAGACACTACCCTGAGTTACTCCATCTACTCATATAATAGTTCTTTGTAATAGGCAAGGAGATAATAAATATTCAAATTTCTAATGAACGTCCTGTAGCGAAACTCCCCTGTTATTTTTCTCACATTATTTCAAAGCTGAAATCCTACTTCGTCACAACGTTCAGCCGGGAGGGCGACGTATACGCGCGAACTTTTTTATTAACGACCCCGGTCTTCCATTAAAAAAATACGGTTATATAATAAATGAGTCACGAATTGATGCCTTCGGCTTTAAAGTCGTCGTAATTTTTTTTTACGACACGGAAAACCTTTCCCTGCGTTCTTATTACTAACACGAATTTCCCCGCTTGTATATCATTTTTTGCGG
Source organism: Rhagium mordax (assembly GCA_963680705.1). Classification (NCBI taxonomy): domain Eukaryota; kingdom Metazoa; phylum Arthropoda; class Insecta; order Coleoptera; family Cerambycidae; genus Rhagium; species Rhagium mordax. Next base: position 1,067,066 of record OY796660.1, on the reverse strand, counting down.
CGATGGAAAAATCGTGTTATGTTCATGTACGAGCGGATTTAAATCTTACCAATAATATAGGCAAATATAAATTCGGCTCTGCGAGAGGGAACTAAAATTTGAGTAAAATAAAATGCTTTAAAATATAGCATTTGTCGTTTTCTGACATTTTGACATTTTTTGAAATTTTGACATTTTTTTGACATTTAAAACACGGTCTAACCTAACGTAAAACACGGTCTACTCTACTCTACTCCACTCTGCTCTGACATTTTATTTTGACATTTTGACATTTTTTACTATTTTCTTTGACATCTTGATATTTTTTGACATTTCGCCAATTTTTTGAATTTTTTTGACATTTTGATGTTTTTTGACATTTTGATGTTATTTGACATTTTCACATTTTTTTACATTTGACATTTTTTTTAAACATTTTTTTGACATTTTTTGACATTTTTTAACATTTTTTGACATTTTGACATTTTTTGAAATTTTTTGACATTTTGTTCCCTATCGGGAACATCTTACGTAGCTTTCTGTTTTACCAGCGTACTTAAACCTCCCCCTCCCTCGTATCCTGTGAAAGCATCGTTTTCCTAACGCTAAAACACAAGATGGTAATTTTGACTTTTATTACTATAATTATTACGAATAATCCAGCAGTCGTCAACTCGCTTCTCCTTTATGCTGTTTCCATTCAAAAATACGTTCGCTTAATATCGGAAATATGGTGAGAGATGCATTTATATATTGTGTCGTAGATATGACGGATGTGTCACCGCCATAAGCGCCTGAGCCCTCGACGATTCACTTAGGCCCTCTTTCGATATTTCTCGATTTGCCCAAAGTGTGTTTTGGATTGGCGCCTTCATGAATCATGTATGCGATAAGCTTCGCGGGATGGGGACGAAACCCGAACGAGAACGGCCTATCATGGGAAGCTGGTGTATATTAAGAACCGCTACGGAGCCGGGCGGCGATTTCGAGTACTTTATGAAAGCCGGGATCACAGGGATCGTTCATAAACTAGTTTTCATTATGTTTTTTATCGGGTATTATATTAATGTCTCTCGCGTGTCCGATGTGGAGCTGAATAATAAAGTGGCGACAATATACATCAAGAGGGCAGCGGTGGCGGGTAAAAGTGGAAATACTTAATCCTTTCACCACTGATTTTTTGTGTCCATTATTCGCTGGAAAGTCGCAGGTGCGTTTTTCAAACCGAAAGGCATTCTGAGGTACTCATAATGGCCATTTTCTAAAAACTGTTTTCGCTATTTCGTTTTAATCCATTTCGATTTGATGAAAGCCACTGGCTAAGTAAGAAATATTGAACACGAAATTTCCTGAAAATCTTGCAGTTTTCAGGAAATTTCGCGTCATATTTCTCCGGCGCGCCGAATTGCATCCCTCGCGGTTCTGAAATTCCCATTCGGTTTGGATATCCGTTTTTATTATTTACTGCAGCGATCCCTTCAAGTCGGTAATGCCGGCCCATAAAATCTAGCAGTTGTTTTGGCGTTCCTGTGCAGATACAGATAAAAGGGAATTAATTCTCTTGTTCCATAAAAAATCAACGGCACTATAAATATCCCGGAGCAGCGCGAAAATGGCCCTTACGTCGGAGTTAAGGGACTACAAATTACTATAAAAACGGAGTTTCGTAGAGAGACATTTACATGAATGAAGATAAATGCTGAATATATCTGGCCATAAAACAGAATACGGGGATATTGTGCGGGGTATTTCACTTCATAATAAAAAATGAAAGCCGGAACGGAGTGTCGGTGGATAAGGAGCAGAATGCGAGTTTAACGGCTTAGATGTTGTGTTGGTGATAAATTCCGGCGACCCGCAATTTTTATTTATATATTTAATCAGTACATGTATATATTTTGGATTAGAAAGAGTATCACTGACTAGCCGGCAAGATGATCTAACACCTCCATGACTTTTTCTGGGCTCGAGGAAGACGCTATAGCCGATCAGACCTAAGCTCGAATTAAAAGTTAGTCTACATCGACGGCCGTCCGCCTCAGTCTTGTTTTGGTAAGGTGTAACGGAAACGCGTCGGTAATGGCTTACAAGTGCGGCCTAAGGATCCATACATACCTTGAGGTCGGGAGAAAAAAGCACGATATCGTTAATGAACTAGTTAAAAAGGAGAGGCCCAAGAGTCGAACCCTGTGGTACCCCCTATAATTACAAACACTTCGCTTGTAGGTGACTATATTATTTGATCTTACTTTACAAATCCCTCTATAATAATACAATTTTATTGTTCATAATTTAGAGGGCTTTTTACCGAAGTGGAAACGAATTTAATCACATAGTTGCCGTTGCAAAAACGCCGGGCATAGCAATTTTATAATGTGATGGTATTTATCCGGGTGAGAGATCAACGGGCGCTATGAAAGAACCTTTATCAAGCACAATAACATTAAATTAAGTAAAATTAATTACGCAAATTAGGAAATACTTTTGTGTACAGTTCGCGTGTTTAAATTCTTTCGAGAGCAAAGGATTCGAATAATTTAATTCAACGAATCCACATGTAGGCAAACATTTATGAAATGAATTTCAACAAACAAGTTAAATTGGATTCAACTGGTTTAATTGCATTACAACAAAAATGTGTTCTGTGTAGACGAAAGATTTATTAACTATGCGACAATCCGCCTCTGTCGGAAGTTCTGCTCTTTGAAACGCTGCAAAATATGTAGCCATTGAGTTTGTGAAACAATTAAACCATGCCGTTTTAGAAATCACGTTTATTTTGGATATGACGGAAATATAATGCGCAGCAGCTGCCCCAGAAATTTTTTTAAGCATAGATAAACTCACCAGCTGACGTCTGCTCTGCGGACAGACTAGGCGCTTCTCAACCAAACAGGTGAGCTGAGAGTGGAGTTACGCCGAGTTCCGCAATTACCTTTGGCAGCCATTTAATAGTAACAATCTACGGCGGTCCATAACGCTACATGGACTTTGTAAGTGAATTTATGTTGAATTACTGAAATAATTGCCCCTGGCAGGAAATTAGTGCCCGCTCCTCCAGCAGAACTCCGACTACAGCTTTGGAACAACATTTCCTCCGGTAACGTTAATTAATAGAAGCCAATATGCGTAGGTCGGTTTGATTTAGTCCGGAGTGTTTGTTTGACTCTACTTAATGAGAAAAAATGGTTATTTTCTCTCGGCTTGTTTTTAAGTCACCCTGTCGATTTTGTACCCCCCAGCCCAGCTTAATCTAACTACAACTTTAGTACGACTAGAACTATATCTAAGCACTCAAAGTTTAATCCAATTCAAACTTGCGAGCAAAATTGCATTACCGGCAATATTATGTGTAATAATTGAGTAATAATGCAGGGAAACAGCGAGAAGTGCATTGTAGGTGCATAGGAAGTTAAACACGGAGCGATTTGGAATATGAGATAATTAATAAACAGAATGATACTACATAGTTTCATTTTTGACCATAGGTGTACGTACACCCTGTATGAGGAATAAGGAAACGTGCCCGAGCAACCTTCATATCAGCGAATAAAAAATTATATGTACAACTTTCCTAACTGAAATAACAGGCCTGGTAAAAATTAAATTAGAAAATAAGTTCCCATTCCAGGAAATGAATATAAAGGCGCAGGAGGACTGAATAAATTTCAGTTCCAATTTTATTAAAATACGTCCTCTCTGGCGCTTCAGTATTCTGTGACCTGTGTATTTTAATGGTTTTTTTCGTTCCCGAATTTACTCTAAAGCCGGTTTCACTACAATTTGCATATCTAGCTATGAAGTGTGCAATTTAGCCAAGAGGCAAGCGGCCGAAATCTACATTTGGAGCTTGCAGAACAGCCGGGCTAATTTTCGAACTTAGAAATGCATTCAAATGCCTTATAAAAAAGGTCAATCGCAGCCCGCACATGCCGCATCCATTTGAAAACTGAGATAAATGTCGAGGGACAAAGTGCAATAAAATACAAGGCGATGCGTGCACTCTATTCTGACATTCTTAATAGAGTGGTGCCCGGAAAGTTCTACTTTGCACTTGAGATTGAAAGCCCTCAAATATAATTTCCTTTGGCCGACACCGAGCGTAATGTCCACCATTTGTTATTGTCTGTATATTTATCCCTTTAAAAATATATAAATATTTATATTGTTATATTATTTTCGTAAATTCAGCTCCTACTATTAAAATATTAGCTTATTCTCATTAATCTGTTTAACGGCTCCTATTAAACTTGTACACCTATCGTAGCTTATATCAAAGGAAAGGTAAATAACTTTAATAGCTACAAATTAATATTTGAGTTGACGACAGGTGTATAAGTTTAATAACAGCGGCTAAATAGATTAATGAGAATAGGTCACGTTTAAATAACGTAATTAGTCCATAGATGCAAATAAATAGTTCCCCTTTACGAAGTTATTCACTTGGAACAAGTCGTAGAATCAGCTCCTACTATTGAACTACTAGCTTATTCTCATTTATCTATTTAGCTCCTCCTATTAAACTTGTACGCCTGTTGGTTCTTAAATATCCACTTTATTAAAGGAAAAGTACATTAATAGCTAAAAACGAATATTTAAGTTGTCTACAGATTAATGACAGTAGCTAAATGGATTAATGAAAATAGGTCGCGACTAATTAAAATAATTAATCGACAAGTGCAATTGTTCTCTGTAGTTCCCTTTACTGAGTTATTCATGTGAGGCAAGACGTAAATTTAGCTCCTACTACTTGGTTGCTCTTATTAAACTTGTACAGCTGTTGCAACTTAAATATTTATTTGAGGGTATTAAAGGAAAAGTACTTTATTAGCCACAAATGAATATTTAAGTTGTCGACAAGTGCACAAGTTCAATAACAGCAGCTAAATAGATTAATGAGAATAGGTCACGTTTAATTAAAGTAATTAGTCCATGGATGAAAATAAATAGCGCCCCTTTACTAAGTTACCCACTTGGAACAAGTAGGAAAATAAGCTCCTACTGTTGAAGTATTAGCCTATTTTCATTAATCTATTTAGCTGCTCCTATTAAACTTGTGAGCCTATTGCATCTTAAATATCCTCTTGAGGTTATTAAAAGACAAGTTTATTAATAGTTAGAAATAAATATTTAAGTTATCTACAGGTTTACTAACATCAGCTAAATAAATTATTGAAAATAGGTCGCGACTAATTAAAGTAATTAATTGGCAAGTGCAAAAAAATTTTTCCCTATTGTTCCATTTACTGAGTTATTCATTTAGCACAAGACTAAAATCAACTCCTACTATTGAACTGTTAGCCGATTCTCATTAATCTATTTAGCTGTTCTAATTAGACTTGTATGCATGTAGCATTTTGAATATTCATTTGCGGCTATTAAAGGACAAGGACATTAATAGCTACCGATGAATAGTTAGGTTGTCGACAGGTGTACAAGTTTAATAAGGGCGACTAAATAAATTAATGAAAATAGGTCGCGAATAAATAAATTAATTAGTCGACAAGTGTAAATAAAGAGTTCCCTTGACTAAGTTACTCATTTGGGATAAGTCGTAAAATCAACTCCTACTATTAAACTGTTAGCCTATTCTCATTAATCTATTTAGCTCCTCCTTATTAAACTTGTACGCCTGTTGCTTCTTAAATATCCACTTTATTAAAAGAAAAGTAGATTAATAGCTAGAAATTAATATTTAAGTTGTCTACTGTTACAGGTTTAATGACAGTAGCTAAATAGATTAATGAAAATAGGTCGCGATTAATAATTAATTAATCGACAAGTGCAAATAAATTGTTCCCTATAGTTCCCTTTACTGAGTTATTCATTTGGGACAAGACGTAAATTTACCTCCTACTATTGAAATTTTAGCCTATTCTCATTAATCTATTTGGTTGCTCTTATTAAACTTGTACAGCTGTTGCAACTTAAATATTTCCTAGAGGGTATTAAAGAAAAAGTTCTTTAATAGCCACTAAGTTGTCGATAAGTGTACAAGTTTAATAACAGCAGCTAAATAGATTAATGAGAATAGGTTACTTTTAATTAAAGTAATTAGGCCATGAATGAAAATAAATAGTGCCCCTTTACTAAGTTACCCACTTGGAACAAGTAGGAAAATAAGCTCTTACTGTTGAAGTATTAGCCTATTCTCATTAATCTATTTAGCTGCTCCTATTAAACTTGTGAGCCTATTGCATCTTAAATATCCTCTTGAGGTTATTAAAAGACAAGTTTATTAATAGTTAGAAATAAATATTTAATTTATCTACAGGTTTAATAACATCAGCTAAATAAATTAATGAAAATAGGTCGCGACTGATTAACGTAATTAATCGATAAGAGCAAAAAAATTGTTCCCTATTGTTCCATTTACGGAGTTATTCATTTAGGAGAAGACTAAAATCAACTCCTACTATTGAACTGTTAGCCGATTCTCATTAATCTATTTAGCTGTTCTAATTAGACTTGTATGCATGTAGCATTTTGAATATTCACTTGCGGCTATTAAAGGAAAAGTACATTAATAGCTACCAATGAATAGTTAGGTTGTCGACAGGTGTACAAGTTTAATAAGGGCGGCTAAATAAATTAATGAAAATAGGTCGTGAATAAATAAATCAATTAGTCGACTAGTGAAAATAAATAGTTCCCTTTACTAAGTTACAGATTTGGGATAAGTCGTAAAACAACTCCTACTATTGAACTGTTAGCCTATTCTCATTAATCTATTTAGCTCCTCCTTATTAAACTTGTATGCCTGTTGCTTCTTAAATATCCACTTTATTAAAGGAAAAGTACATTAATAGCTAGAAATTAATATTTGAGTTGTTTTCAGGTTTAACGACAGTAGCTAAATAGATTAATGAAAATAGGTTGCGACTAATTAAAGTAATTAATTAACAAGTGCAAATAAATTGTTCTCTATAGTTCCCTTTACTGAGTTATTCATGTGAGGCAAGACGTAAATTTAACTCCTACTATTGAACTTTTAGCCTTTTCTCATTAATCTATTTGGTTGCTCTTATTAAACTTGTACAGCTGTTGCAACTTAAATATTAACTGGAGGGTATTAAATAAAAAGTTCTTTAATAGCCACTAAGTTGTCGATAAGTGTACAAGTTTAATAACAGCAGCTAAATAGATTAATAAGAATAGGTCACTTTTAATTAAAGTAATTAGTCCATGGGTGGAAATAAATAGTGCCCCTTTACTACCCACTACTACCCACTTGGAACAAGTAGGAAAATAAGCTCCTACTGTTGAAGTATTAGCCTATTTTCATTAATCTATTTAGCTGCTCCTATTAAACTTGTGAGCCTATTGCATCTTAAATATCCTCTTGAGGTTATTAAAAGACAAGTTTATTAATAGTTAGAAATAAATATTTAATTTATCTACAGGTTTAATAACATCAGCTAAATAAATTATTGAAAATAGGTCGCGACTGATTAAAGTAATTAATTGATGAGTGCAAAAAAATTGTTCCCTATTGTTCCATTTACTGAGTTATTCATTTAGCACAAGACTAAAATCAACTCCTACTATTGAACTGTTAGCCGATTCTCATTAATCTATTTAGCTGTTCTAATTAGACTTGTATGCATGTAGCATTTTGAATATTCACTTGCGGCTATTAAAGGAAAAGGACATTAATAGCTACCAATGAATAGTTAGGTTGTCGACAGGTGTACAAGTTTAATAAGGGTGGCTAAATAAATTAATGAAAATAGGTCGTGAATAAATAAATCAATTAGTCGACTAGTGAAAATAAATAGTTCCCTTTACTAAGTTACAGATTTGGGATAAGTCGTAAAACAACTCCTACTATTGAACTGTTAGCCTATTCTCATTAATCTATTTAGCTCCTCCTTATTAAACTTGTACGCCTGTTGCTTCTTAAATATCCACTTTATTAAATAAAAAGTACATTAATAGCTAGAAATTAATATTTAAGTTGTCTACAGGTTTAATGACAGTAGCTAAATAGATTAATGAAAATAGGTCGCGATTAATAATTAATTAATCGACAAGTGCAAATAAATTGTTCCCTATAGTTCCCTTTACTGAGTTATTCATTTGGGACAAGACGTAAATTTACCTCCTACTATTGAACTTTTAGCCTTTTCTCATTAATCTATTTGGTTGCTCTTATTAAACTTGTACAGCTGTTGCAACTTAAATATTAACTAGAGGGTATTAAAGAAAAAGTTCTTTAATAGCCACTAAGTTGTCGATAAGTGTACAAGTTTAATAACAGCAGCTAAATAGATTAATGAGAATAGGTCGCGTTTAATAAAAGTAATTAGTCCATGGATGAAAATAAATAGCGCCCCTTTACTAAGTTACCCACTTGGAACAAGTAGGAAAATAAGCTCCTACTGTTGAAGTATTAGCCTATTTTCATTAATCTATTTAGCTGCTCCTATTAAACTTGTGCGCCTGTTGCATCTTAAATATCCACTTGAGGTTATTAAAAGACAAGTTTATTAATAGTTAGAAATAAATATTTAAGTTATCTACAGGTTTAATAACATCAGCTAAATAAATTATTGAAAATAGGTCGCGACTAATTAAAGTATTTAATTGACAAGTGCAAAAAAATTGTTCCCTATTGTTCCATTTACTGAGTTATTCATTTAGGACAAGACTAAAATCAACTCCTACTATTGAACTGTTAGCCGATTCTCATTAATCTATTTAGCTGTTCTAATTAGACTTGTATGCATGTAGCATTTTGAATATTCATTTGCGGCTATTAAAGGACAAGGACATTAATAGCTACCAATGAATAGTTAGGTTGTCGACAGGTGTACAAGTTTAATAAGGGCGGCTAAATAAATTAATGAAAATAGGTCGCGAATAAATAAATCAATTAATCGACAAGTGAAAATAAATAGTTCCGTTTACTAAGTTACTCATTTTCGATAAGTCGTAAAATCAACTCCTACTATTGAACTGTTAGCCTATTCTCATTAATCAATTTGTTGCTCTTATTAAACTTGTAGGACTGTGAATTTTAAATATTCACTTGCGGCTATTAAAGGAAAAGTATTTTACCTAAGAGCTATAATTGAATATTTAAGTTATCGACAAGTGTACAAGTAATAAGAGCAGCTGTATAGGTTACTGAGAATAGGTCACGAATAATTAATTAATTGGCAGGTGCAAATAAATAGTTCCCTTTACTGAATTATTAATTTGAGACAAGACGCAAACTCAACTCTTATTATTGAACTATTAGCCTATTCTCATTATAACAAAAGCCCCCTAACAGGCCAACTTCAAACATAACGTCGTTTAAGTATGCACTACTGCCAGCCTTGTGGGTACTCCTGCGGAAATTCAACATTAATTTATCCAACTTTATCGACAAACACAAGCCGCAAAATTACTAAATAACGCTTGCATTCCAACCGAGGGACGCGGATACATAATCTCACGTATGTATACAGACCAACTCAGCTCTATATGCAAATGCACCACTATCACGAATGTAATTTAGCCCTGATCGCTATATTGCCATTCCCCGAGGTGACCCATCCAGTGTGATGTAATGTCCAATACTCTATCCCGTTTAATCCGCATCTACATAGCTTGTTTACCTGATTATAGCAAACTATAGAGGCGCCGCTTAAACCATGTCTATATGGGGCTCAAAATTAATTGTTTTGCCCTTATCTCTCTGCGTAGGTAGCGAAAAATGTATAAAAATTGCGTCTGAATTATTTCCCCTTAAATTATATTTTGCATCTCCTGAGGCGTGAGACGTCAATATCTATAAAATGCCCCATATTCGAATCGTGTCGGGCGAAGTGGATTTCCGCAGCCGGTGCCTGCGCGATTTATCCTTAAGCCCCGCTGAAATTAATTTACTTTTTGTAAATCCGAACAAAAACAAAGTTTATTAAACTGTTAACAATCTGTGCTTTCTTTGCTTGTGGATTTGGAGGAATCAAACAACGCTCTTAATAAGAATACGATTCCAGCGAAGCCTTTGTGCATTAGGCGGACAAAAAAGACAATTTTGCGAAACAATTCAGTCCCCGTCGATTCGCTCCAGATAAAGGATGATGGTAAAGTTCCTAAATCTATATAAAAGATTCTTTTGGAGCTTTTAAGCCGCGTATTAAAGTTGACTGCGACTTAATCTTCCCTCTGTCAGCGCCTCTCCCGACCCGACCAGATATTGAGTGAGGGTTTTCCTAAAGTTACCCCAACCGGCCGTGATATGAGAAGCCTGACAGTGCCGGAATAGATATAGGCAGCGAGAGATCAGCCAGAAAAATTTCATCCGTCTGCTTCCCAGCAAATCCATGTTTCGTATTTTGTATTTATATCGCGTCGAGGAGATAATATGCTTAAATTTCCCATGTCAGCGTACGTTGTCATGAGAGACTCTCGGAGGGTCGAATATTTTTTTTTATACTGGACGATATCAGTAATAACCGCCTCACCAGCACACGAGACTGAGAAATTTATTATTTTAATTCGTTGCATGCAGAGATTAATCTCCTGATGATGCTAATTTGATTGCCGAAGCGTGCGCTGAGCGATAGGTATCGATATTCTGATGTCTAACGGAAACTTTTTCAGAAACAGCGTCACATCAATGGTTCTAACCCTGTACAGGAACATTTCACCATATAATTACATTGTAAGGGGTAGCTGTTTAAATACATTTTAAATAACGTTAGAAGTTGTAGGAACATTTATTTTTTGCAACATTTTGAGTCAATTTGCAGTGGCAAAGAATAAAAACGCTTTGTGTCGATATTTCAAATTATGGCGAAGGCGCCGGAATTAAATAATATATTTTGTATTGATTATTTTATGTGTAATAATTATAATGGTCTAATTATTTAAGCTACAATTATATTTATTATTGAAAAATATTGACTCTTTTGTTGTAGTTAAAAACATGACCATTTAAAAGAACGAAAGTATTCACTTACGGCTGATAAATTGTTTTAATTAGTTGATAGGTGGCAAATATATATTTCACTTCCCTTTACTGTCTTATTCATTGGGGACAAAACATAAATTCAGCTCCTTCTATTGAACTATTAGCCTATTCTCATTAATCTCTTTAGCTGCCCTTATTAAACTTGTACACTTGTCACAATGTAAATATTCACTTGCGGCTATTAAAAGAGAAGTACTTCAATAGCTACAAATGAATACTTAAGTTGTCAACAGATGTACAAGTTTAATAACAGCAGCTTAATAGATTAATGAATCGTTTATTTCCCTTTACTGTTTTATTTATTGGATACAAGACGTAAATTGAATTGAATTGAACGATTAGCCTATTCTCATTAATCTATTTCGCTGGTCTCATTAAAGTTGTAGGCCTGTCGCATCTTAAATATTCACTCGCGGCTATTAATCATTAATAATAGCTACAAATGAATATTTAAGTTATCGACAGGTGTAAAAGTTTAATAATAGCAGCTAAATAAATTAATGAGAATAGGTCGGTTTCATTAAAGTAATTAGTCGACAAGTGCAATAAATAGTCCTCTTTATTGAGTTATCCATTTGGAACAAGTCGTAAAATCATCTCTAATTATTAAACTATTAGCCTATTATCATTAATCTATTTAGCTGCTCTTATTAAATTTGTACACTTGTCGCATCTTAAAAATTCACTTGCGGCTATTAAAGAAGTGCCTCAATAGCTACAAATGAACTTTTAAGTTGTCGACAGTTGTAAAAGTTTAATAACGGCTCTGTATAAATTAATGAGAATAGGTCACGACTAAATAAAGTAATTAATCGATGGGTGCAAATAAATCGTTTACATTCCTTTACTGTCCTATTTATTGGAGACAACACGTAAATTCAGCTCCCTCTACTGAACTATTAGCCTATTATCATAAATCTGATTCTCATTAAACTTGTACACCTGTCGCATCTTAAATATTTACTGGCGGCTATTAAAGCTACAAATGAATATTTAAGTTGTCGACAGGTGTACAAGTTTAATAGTAGCAGCTAAATAAATTAATGAGAATAGGTCGGTTTAATTAAAGTAATTAGTCGACAAGTGCAAATAAATAGTCCTCTTTATTGAGTTATCCATTTGGAACAAGTCGTAAAATCATCTCTAATTATTAAACTATTAGCCTATTATCATTAATCTATTTAGCTGCTCTTATTAAATTTGTACACTTGTCGCATCTTAAATATTCACTTGTGGCTATTAAAGAAGTGCCTCAATAGCTACAAATGAACATTTAAGTTGTCGACAGTTGTAAAAGTTTAATAACAGCATCTGTATAAATTAATGAGAATAGGTCACGACTAAATAAAGTAATTAATCGATGGGTGCAAATAAATCGTTTACATTCCTTTACTGTCCTATTTATTGGGGACAAGACGTAAATTCAGCTCCCTCTACTGAACTATTAGCCTATTATCATAAATCTGATTCTCATTAAACTTGTACACCGGTCGCATCTTAAATATTTACTGGCGGCTATTAAAGCTACAAATGAATATTTAAGTTGTCGACAGGTGTACAAGTTTAATAGTAGTAGCTAAATAAATTAATGAGAATAGGTCGCGTTTAATTAAAGTAATTAGTCGACAAGTGCAAATAAATAGTCCTCTTTTCTGAATTATTCAGTTGGGACAAATTGTAAAATCAGCTCCCACTATTGAATTAATCCTATTATCATAAATCTATTTAGCTGCTCTTATTAAATTTGTATACTTGTCGCAATTTAAATATTCAAAGAGATTAATAGGTCGCGACTAAATAAAATAACTAGCCGAAAGGTGCAAATAAATAGTTCACTGTCCTTTACTGAGTTTTTCATTTGTGACAAGACGCAAACTCAGCTCCTACTATTGAATTATCAGCCTATTTTCAAAGATTTGTTTAGCTGCTTTTAAATATGCACTGGTGGCTATTAAAATACTTTAATTGATAGATGACAAATACATGGTTTATTACCTTTATTAACTTGTTACTTGTGACAAATATAAACGTACTTGTGCTAAGTAATTCTTGTTTTTGCTATTATTATATCAAATATGTCACATCATAGGATATTTTTCATCCAAATGATGCTGTTTCCTGTCTCCTTGGTTAATAATCTAAGGCCCCTTCCTTATTTTGACAACGTCAGCGATACATACAGGTTTATATTTCACAAACCTCCATTATACCACTTAGTCCTTGGAACGAGCTCGCAAATTTCCAATTACCATAATTGACGGAAAATGGCGGATTGCGAACTATGCTTTCAACTCAAAGTGGATCTTCATTAAGAACAAGCGATTTGGAATACTTCCTTTCCATCAGCAAATGCAATAAAACGATTATCTTAACGTTGGCTGGCGGAGTTTGTGGCATTCGGATTCAGAATGCACCGTCGAGTGGCTTATCGATAACGACTTCCTATCAGACAGCGAAATTCTTTCTCCTGTGGCAATTCTATAAAGGCTGCAGTGTTTTTTTTATTTTGCTGAAATTAGCTTGGTTAGGGGGTGAGGCCCAAGGCCCATGTATTTTTATATACTTGCTATGCGGTTCTCGTCACCTTCCAATACAATGACGCGTCTGAACCGCCAAGTTAATGTTCCAGCGACACAACATTATTTTGTGAAATTACTGGCGATAAATCTTGCACGCTGGCGCGTCTTCTAACATGATTTATACGACGTGTTGACGCGCAGTTTGAATTTTTCGCGATTCTGCAATTAATCGCTTACAGGGGCGTCTGTGAGTTATGCAGAATTCGTCTCTAGTGGAGAAAGTATTCAGTGATTAAAAAGCAATCGGCCGTCGTGGTTATTTGAGCCGGTGGGTTTTGGCTAATGAGGAAGTTGCATGATGTCAAAAAAAAGTCACATGAGAGCAATTATTTCGTTTATTTATGTATTATTTTACTGCTACTTATTTTTATGTTTAAATATAGCAGCGAAGTTTCCCTTTATTAGACAAAGCGAATTAATGCACTCGATCTGCACGTCTCATTAAATATTTCGCTGTAACAATCTGTCCGTACAGAAGTTGTGGCTGCTATGTAAACCGAGCAGTATATGAAAAGTTAGTTAAGTTTCACGATCACGACTACCATGAGGTAATTAGTTGTGAAACTTCCACGTTCCCTGAACGACCAATTACATGAATATTAACGATATTTGAGGCTACAGGAAGTCAAGTCAAGTCGTTACGGTTTGAATTAATGGTGTACCAAAAAGAAATATCGCTTTTGATGGCAGTTTTCTATAATTTGCATCCCGAGAAATTTTATTGCAAACGAATTTGTTGTAAATTTTAAAATTAAATAGCCATTTAATTTATACACTCGGTACAATACAAACAACTTTGAGCCGTTCCCGTCTGACAACGAGGAAAATTAAATATCCCTACCCGACAAATTAAGGGCGAGCTTTATTGGGTTTGAGTTAAAATGTAGGTTCGGAATTTATTTAATGCAGATCAATCGACGTCCGGAGTTTCCAGAATGTGGGGCGGAACGAGTGAGTCAACTAACTTTCCAAGTTCATGCTGGGAACTGCTTCCTTATTTCATATTTATTAGTTCTGTTGAGTCACAAATTAATACGCTCCTGCCCTATTACGCTGGCCGGAGTGCGTTAAATATGCATGAGAGCAATCGGAATAATTTTTAATTGTTTCCTTTCGCCCGATTCTTCCCGGTGGGCGCGCTTGTTGAGGAATTGGCTGTGAGGAGCGGGCCCCGGGTGAAATTGTCACACTTTAACTTACCCTTGATGGCAAATTGAGAATTTTTCTACAATAAGAGGTTTTCAAGGTCTCATTGAATATGGGGTCACAAAGATGGACGGAATTAATTTAAATACGACAGGTCGATTTTAAAAATCGATATTTATATAAAAAAAAAATTCATGGATATAGAGAAATATGAGACAACTCTAATGGTGCAAAAGAGAGATATCTTATTGGACAGTAAAGATATGAAGCAACAAAGATCGATTTTATTTTAAAAATCGATGTCCCCAAAATAAATCGAGATATCACACTGCAGCTTGTAGAAAAAATTCTCAAAAAATTCATGGATATAGAGAAATATGAGACGAATTTAGTGGTGCAAACCGCAAAGAGATATCTTATTGGGCAGTAAAGATATGAAGCAACAAATATAGATTTTAATTTAAAAATCGGTATAATCAAAATAAGTCGAGATATCTATAGAGAAATATGAGACAACTCTAATAGTGCAAACCGCAAAGAGATATCTTATTGGTCAGTAAAGATATGAAGCAACAAAGATCGATTTTATTTTAAAAATCGATATCTTCAAAATAAATCTGGATATCACAGTGCAGTTTGTAGAAAAAATTCTCAAAAAATTCATGGATATAGAGAAAAATAAGAAGAATTTAATGGTGCAAACTGGAAAGAGATATCTTATTGGACAGTAAAGATATGAAGCAACAAATATAAATTTTAATTTAAAAATCGGTATATCCAAAATAAGTCGAGATATCTATAGAGAAATATGAGACAACTCTAATAGTGCAAACCGCAAAGAGATATCTTATTGGTCAGTAAAGATATGAAGCAACAAAGATCGATTTTATTTTAAAAATCGATATCTTCAAAATAAATCTGGATATCACAGTGCAGTTTGTAGAAAAAATTCTCAAAAAATTCATGGATATAGAGAAAAATAAGAAGAATTTAATGGTGCAAACTGGAAAGAGATATCTTATTGGACAGTGAAGATATGAAGCAACAAATATAGATTTTAATTTAAAAATCGGCATATCCAAAATAAGTCGAGATATCTATAGAGAAATATGAGACAACTCTAATAGTGCAAACCGCAAAGAGATATCTTATTGGTCAGTAAAGATATGAAGCAACAAAGATCGATTTTATTTTAAAAATCGATATCTCCAAAATAAATCTGGATATCACAGTGCAGCTTGTAGAAAAAATTCTCAAAAAATTCATGGATATAGAGAAATATAAGATGAATTTAATGGTGCAAACTGGAAAGAGATATCTTATTGGACAGTAAAGATATGAAGCAACAAATATAGATTTTAATTTAAAAATCGGTATATCCAAAATAAGTCGAGATATCTATAGAGAAATATGAGACAACTCTAATAGTGCAAACCGCAAAGAGATATCTTATTGGTCAGTAAAGATATGAAGCAACAAAGATCGATTTTATTTTATAAATCGATATCTCCAAAATAAATCTGGATATCACAGTGCAGCTTGTAGAAAAAATTCTCAAAAAATTCATGGATATAGAGAAATATAAGATGAATTTAATGGTGCAAACTGGAAAGAGATATCTTATTGGACAGTAAAGATATGAAGCAACAAATATAGATTTTAATTTAAAAATCGGTATATCCAAAATAAGTCGAGATATCTATAGAGAAATATGAGACAACTCTAATAGTGCAAACCGCAAAGAGATATCTTATTGGTCAGTAAAGATATGAAGCAACAAAGATCGATTTTATTTTATAAATCGATATCTCCAAAATAAATCTGGATATCACAGTGCAGCTTGTAGAAAAAATTCTCAAAAAATTCATGGATATAGAGAAATATAAGATGAAATTAATGGTGCAAACTGGAAAGAGATATCTTATTGGACAGTAAAGATATGAAGCAACAAATATAGATTTTAATTTAAAAATCGGTATATCCAAAATAAGTCGATATCTGGTGCAGTTTATACGAAGAAATTCTCAAAAAATTCATGAATATAGAGAAATATGAGACGAATCTGATGGTGCAAACTACAGAGAGATATCTTATTGGACGGTAAAGATATGAAGCAACAAAGTTAGATTTTAATTTAAAAATCGGAATATCCAAAATAAATCGAGATATCTGGTGCAGTTTATACGAAAAAATTCTCAAAAAATTCATGGATATAGAGCAAACTGAGACGAATCTAATGGTATAAACCGCAGAGTGATATCTTATTCGACAGTAAAGATATGAAGCAACAAAGATCGATTTTATTTTCAAAATCGATATCTCCAAAATAAATCGATAACTGACTGCAACTTATATAAATAATTCTCAAAGAATTCATGGATATAAAGGAAAATGGGATGAATCTAATGATTCTAACTGCAAAACGATATCTCACTCGACAGTGAAGATATAGGACCACAAGGATGGAAGAAATCAACTTAAACGATATCTCCAAAATAAGTCGAGATATTGGCTTTTGCTTCTCGCCTTGTACACTCCGGATAGTGAACGATTTGAGTTTGTCTCATCGAAGAAAATGGAATTCGGAATCCATACACTAATTGAATATCGAGCAAATATTTTCAAGTTATACCTTGTTCAGTTTAAATTGTTGAGCACTACTGTTGAAAACGTACTTCATAATATTAATTAATAACTGTGCAGCTAACCATTATTCGAGTTTAAATTAATTATTAATAATAAATGATCAATTATATATTGTTGGAATATGGTTGATGAATAATGGATGGTAATAATAATAAATTTTAACCAGTTTAATTGTTGTAAATGTCACGTGGGAATTGAAATAATTTTCATAGCTTCAAATACAGATCGTCGATGCAATTATGAGACATTTATATGTATATTATTTATAGCACATACATAGAGCTAAAGCTTTATACATTACCAGTATGCTTATTTCTGTAGTGGAAGGATAGGAAAAACATTAAAATTGATTAATATATTTGTAATTTAATTCACTGTTTTATAACATAAAGATGTGTGAAGAGTAGTTGTTTTAACGGATTCGCGCAAGCTTGCTTCATGTTTTAATAACCGGTCAGGGTCGAGAAAACAGCCCTGAGTCGTTTCCCCGTCTAATTAATTTTTCAAAGCGCTGATTGGCTCAGAATGGATCCTTTTCATTCCGTTCGTAATTTTTTTATGAAAAGAGCTTTTTTGAACCCATACCCCGGCGCGTTTGTTTTTAAAATACAAATCACGAGAGAAAAACATTTCCCCCGTCTGAAGCGCCTCAAATAAGCAGCCAATTACATTTTCATTTGACTAAATATCTCGCTTGAATTCTTCCGAATGGTGAATGCGAGGTAATTGGTGTGAAATATTTCAAAGCAATTAGCTACAGTTCAAGAATATGATTTGTTCTTATACGTGTTACGTTGCGTTCCTTTATTACGGCCGAATGTTAATTACAGCTTGTTGCCTAATAATTCGATTTGATTTCGCTTCCAAAGTTACGACATTGCAGATCCTCCTTTCACAGGATGTGTTTGGGGTGCATTGTGTGTGCTGTAACGGCATGGGCTACGTAATAAGGTTGGATTGTCTTGAAATACGTGACGTCAAGGCGTATTGATGTTTAAAACGTATGTTATACAGGGTCTACATCAACTCCTTTCTGTAATAATAAACAACAAATCAGTCCTCCTAGATTTGCTGCAAGTACGTTTCCCCGCGGCGAGGCTGGCCGTAATACACGTAAGGATATTTGCCGTTATCGAATTTATAAAGGAAATAAAATTGTGAGCGCTCCGGCTAAATTCTCCCTGCCTGCAAGTAACTAAAATATATTTTCCTATTTATATTCCATAGAGTATCATCTCGTATAGTAGACTTCGAAATCTTATTTATTTGCAGACGTTCGCTCACGTCAAAAGAACTCCTAATGTAGTTTTCTGATACCCTATAATACGGTTTACAGGGTGGGCGGAGACATATTAATTGAATCTTGGCGGCGATTCCTATAAAATGGAGGACGTGTTGGATAGTTAAGAAACAATCAAAAAGGTATTTCATCCTTTTGATTCACGAAATGGGGAAATTTGGACTGAGAAAGAGCACGACGAGCTGCGCCGTGATTTACAGACGCTTGAAATAACTCCAAAATTCAACGTTGGCCTCGAATAGTTTCATAACCTCACATGTCATTTCACTTTGAGGTTTTCTAACCTCAAAACTTTTAATTTGACGTAATGTCTATTAGTTTTCTCAGGATTATTATTCGGGTCTGGTGTAGGACTTACTAACCTCACTATTATCAACTTTGACGTCTGCTGATGTCATAGATTTCTGACCTTGTTAGAGACGTAGACAAGGACATTTACACGTTGCATTACCCTGATATGTGAGAAGTTGTGGTAAACACTCATTGGTGTAGATCAAACTTAACCTCACTTTCTGATATGTCAAACCTAACCCCAACGTTTTCTATTTAGTCAAAAATAATTTTAGTTTCCTCGGTTGAGTCGCACTTAACCACAACTGACAGCGACAACGTACAGTGTCTTTTTGACTACTGACACAATTTTGACAGCGACAACTGTCAACTGACGTATTTTTGACAGCTGCACCTGTGTTCAACCGAGAATTCCCCTATCGTAACTCGCTTAGTTATAGATATATTTGAAAATTTCAAAAACTGAATGAAAATATATCCCTTTTTTATCCTTAGACGCTAGTCGTTTCAACTTTTATGATAAAAACAATATGGCCGCGACTGATTTTTTTTAAAGCAACACCCTGTACATAATTG
Source organism: Rhagium mordax (assembly GCA_963680705.1). Classification (NCBI taxonomy): domain Eukaryota; kingdom Metazoa; phylum Arthropoda; class Insecta; order Coleoptera; family Cerambycidae; genus Rhagium; species Rhagium mordax. The sequence continues at coordinate 1,047,583 of OY796660.1, read as the reverse complement.
AATAATTAGTCATAGGTCAAGGTCACGTGGGTTAAAGGTCAAGGTCATTTATTTTACTAGAATTTAAATTTTTGACATATTTACTAGAACTTAAATTTTTAACATTTTTACTAGAATTTAAATTTTTGTCATTTTTATTAGAATTTAAATTTTTACTTTTTACTAGAATTTAAATATTTAACATTTCTTTTACGTGGGTTAAAGGTCAAGGTCATTTATTTTTACTAGAATTTAAATTTTTGATATTTTTACTAGAATTTAAATTTTTAACATTTTTACTAGAATTTAAATTTTTTACATTTTTTAGAATTCAAATTTTTATAGTTTATACCAGAATTTAAATATTTAACATTTTTTTTACGTGGGTTAAAGGTCAAGGTCATTTATTTTTACTAGAATTTAAATTTTGTCATTTTTACTAGAATTTAAAATTTTTACATTTTTATTAGAATTAAATTTTTTATAGTTTTTCCCAGAATTTAAATATTTAACATTTTTACTAAAATTTAAGTTTTGATGACGTCAAAGGTCACGTGATAACATGTAAAAAATTTAAATTCTAGTTCCTAAAAATGTAAAAAATTTAAATTGTAGTAAAAATATAAAAAATCATAATCTAGTAAAAATGCTAATATTTAAATTCTAGTAAAAGTGTAAAAAGTTTATATTCTAGTAAAAATGTCAAAAACTTATACTCTAGTAAGACATGTAAAAAATTTAAGTTCTAGTAAAAATTAAAAAAATTTATATTCTAGTAAAAATGTTAAAAATTTAAATTCTAGCAAAATTGTCAAAAATTTAAATTGCAGTAAAAATACGTGACCTTGACCTTTGACCTATGACGTCATCAAAATTTCAATCTAGGAAAATTGCCCTTTGATCTATGACGTCATCAAAATTTAAAATGTAGTTAAAATGCCAAAAATTTAAATTCTAGCAAAAATGCCATAAAGACGATTGTTCTGAAAGTACTCACTTATACTTTGCCCCTATTAAGTCCTCTCCCACTCCAGCCATAAACCATATAACTTAATTTAACGTCGTCGGTTAACTATATCGTCGTCTGCGTGAATTATTTCCACGGTGGCAATTTCGTCGCGATGCATAATATTTTTATGAGCTACAGCGTCTGTAAATTGTTTTTTTATTTAATTTGGTATAGGAAATTATCACCCGTTTTATGCGTGTTTTATGTTATCCGTGTCACTAAATGTCATAAAATGTCGCAACATAAAAGATTACCTTTTACATTATCGCACGGGCGGATTAAACAGAAACTACCGGAGGCTTAGGTGAAGGGCCAGTTCCATTTTCTTCCCTCGTACGATGTGCAATACGACATAATTTTACATCAAAATAATACATATTTATGCGTCTGGCTGCGCCCTGGTCACATTGCGCAGTGGTTTATGCATGCTTTTGATTTCCACGTCATCTGTGGGCGTGGCTTGCTCCCGCCAATGTTCCGTGGACAGTAAGTTCTATACCACTGGGAGGTGTGGCTTATTTCCAGTTTTATCACGTGGTTAGTCATACCAGTGTCCGGTTTGTTTTGAATATTTGCAGATTTGCTGGTATTTTCATGATTTATTTGTTCTTTAAGTCTTTTAGTCATCCCGATGAAAAAGAATATGAAAACTCCAAATTTTAAAATAAAATCTGAAACACTGTGTATAATATTTTGATGTTGTTCCAGAGGACTTGCTGCTGGAGGCGCCGCCCGTGTAGACAACACAATATTTATGCTGGTGGTGGTAAGCAGCAATTTTGTTTCTATTTTTAAAGCGGAAGGGGCCGGCGGCGATAGCGAAGGCCCTGATTAACTTCTTGTTTTATGTACCCGATCGCTACAGTTTTATGATTCTTTGTTATATTTTCGCCAGATAGGTAACAAAAGTGATGATTCAATCGAATTCCTGTTTTAACTGACTCATTAGCGTTTATATGGGGATTTGCTATGAGGCAGTTCTTTGTTCGCCGGACTAAATATAAGCCAAACGCATGGCCGTTATTTTAATGAAGTGTCTGGAAATAAATCGGGAATTTTCTATTGTGAGAAACTGCCCCAGGCTCAGTTCGTCATTTTTAACCCATATAGGAAAAAATAATAACTTTTAAACTCGGGACGGTAAGCGATCAATTTAAGTAAAGCGATTGCGATCGTGTAATGATGAACCATCGATATGGGACACTTATCACGGTGATCGATTTCCTCAATTTCGGTCCGGAATTTATACCTCCGCATATTACTTGGACAGGGAGCCTGAGCAGTATGCATAATGTTTAGGGAAATGCTGGATGCTTAGGGACACAAATTAAATCCTCCACAGGCAAGAGCACATTTTAATCAATAATCTGTAGCAATTATTGGAAAGGTAGTCGTATTAATTTGCATTATTTTATACGTAAAGCATAGCCGTACGAACAACGGGAAAAATAAATATTACCTAATTGTTGCAACGACACTTTGATAACCTGAAATTGCCTGCTCGTTCGCCAGATTTGACACTCTTAGACTAATTTTTGTCGGAGCTAAAAATATTTTAATTTTTCCCCCGTTATATAGTATTTATTAGTTCTGCCAGACAACTTTGAGTTTAAATTCATTTCTGCTGCATCACGTATCAGCTCCAGCGCATATTTGTATTCTGAAATTATCCCCATATACCGCTGCCGTTCTGCAGCAAAAGTTATTTACGAGTTTAAGAAGTATGCGAATTAGTTAAAGCGAAGCGTTCGAACCATTTCTCTTCCTATGCTTACGGCACGCTCGGTTAAATGCAACCCTTGTTATTATACAGGTTTTCTTTGAGAGGAAATAACACAATAAACTTGCTAAACACATTCAGTAAATAAATATTTCAAATCATCTAGATTACGTGACTTAAGCCATACTACGCTGATGAGCACCAATAACTTCGAAACAAGTTGCATCTTTTTTTTTTTGGGGGGGGGTATACCTAAATGCTGTAATTTCTGTTTTTGTTCCACCAATATTGTTTTATTTTAAGACGCATTTATGGCAATATGGGGTGCTGCGAGGGTCATATCAGAGTCCTTACCTCCCTGGTATTTATTAATGACTTAACGGGTACGATACGTTACGTTTTTTGTTGAAAACGCATAATTCAGAGACGGTAGTTTTGTCCCTATAATATTGGCGCCTTCGCCATATTTTGAAAAATTGTAAATCGAGTGATAATAAGCAATCGTGAACTTTTTATTTCATAATACTCAAAATACATATTAATTAATTATTATTATAATTTATTATTATTATTATTATTTATTTTTAGCCATTTATTCAATTTATTTAAACGTTTATTGAATCTAACCAAAGAATCGTCGTCAGCCGACCCGAAAACCACCGGATACCGATTTCTAACCGAATCCAATAACAAATGTCGAATTTCGTCCGCCAGCTTGAAGTCGCCATCTTGAATTTCGTATCTAACCTATAAATCGTCGTCAACCGACCCGAAAACCCCCGGATACCGATTTCTAACCGAATCCAATAACAAATTTCGAATTTCATCCGCCATCTTGAATTTCGAATCTAACCTAAAAATCGTCATCAGCAAACCCGAAAACCCCCGGATACCGATTTTTAACCGAATCCGATAACAAATGTCGAATTTCGTCCGCCATCTTGGAGCCGCCATCTTGAATTTCAAATCTAACTTAAAAATCGTCGTCAGCCGACCCGAAAACCCCCGGATACCGATTTCTAACCGAATCCAATAACAAATTTCGAATTTCATCCGCCATCTTGAATTTCGAATCTAACCTAAAAATCGTCATCAGCAAACCCGAAAACCCCCGGATACCGATTTTTAACCGAATCCGATAACAAATGTCGAATTTCGTCCGCCATCTTGGAGCCGCCATCTTGAATTTCAAATCTAACTTAAAAATCGTCGTCAGCCGACCCGAAAACCCCCGGATACCGATTTCTAACCGAATCCAATAACAAATTTCGAATTTCATCCGCCATCTTGAATTTCGAATCTAACCTAAAAATCGTCATCAGCAAACCCGAAAACCCCCGGATACCGATTTCTAACCGAATCCGATAACAAATGTCGAATTTCGTCCGCCATCTTGGAGCCGCCATCTTGAATTTCAAATCTAACTTAAAAATCGTCATCAGCCGACCCGAAAACCCCCGGATACCGATTTCTAACCGGATCTAATAACAAATGTCGAATTTCGTCCGCCATCTTGGAGCTGCCCCATCTTGAATTTCGAATCTAACCTAAAAATCGTCATCAGCCGACCCGAAAACCCCCGGAAACCGATTTCTAACCGAATCCAATAACAAATGTCGAATTTCGTCCGCCAGCTTGAAGTCGCCATCTTGAATTTCCTATCTAATCTATAAATCGTCGTCAGCCGACCCGAAAACCCCCGGATACCGATTTCTAATCGGATCCAATAACAAATGTCGAATTTCGTCCGCCAGCTTGAAGTCGCCATCTGGAATTTCGTATCTAACCTATAAATCGTCGTCAGCCGACCCGAAAACCCCCGGATACCGATTTCTAACCATATCCAATAACAAATGTTGAATTTCGTCCGCCATCTTGGAGCCGCCATCTTGAATTTCAAATCTAACTTAAAAATCGTCGTCAGCCGACCCGAAAACCCCCGGATACCGATTTCTAACCGAATCCAATAACAAATGTCGAATTTCGTCCGCCATCTTGGAGCCGCCATCTTGAATTTCAAATCTAACTTAAAAATCGTCGTCAGCCGACCCGAAAACCCCCGGATACCGATTTCTAACCGAATCCAATAACAAATGTCGAATTTCGTCCGCCATCTTGAGCCGCCATCTTGAATTTCGAATCTAACCTAAAAATCGTCATCAGTCGACCCGGAAACCCCCGGATACCGATTTCGATTTATTTAGAGTAAATAATTTAGCCGTTTTCAACTTCAGTCCCCCATATCTCGGAAACCACCAAAGATATGGAGTTCCGGTTTGCGCCATTCGAATTGTCGTTCAATGTTCTACAACAAGAAGTTTTTTCAACCCCATTCGTCCGTTCGGTAGGGAGAAAATTCATCCCAAAGAAGAGCGTGTCACCTTAACGTCAAAATCCGGGAACCTCCGACTTTAACGGCCGACAACTTTTTAACGGGTGGAGATAAAAAATCGAACGAAACGGCGTGATGATCAGCATCCATTTCTGAATCGATTGAATTAAAAAAATAGGGGGGTTAATTTACTTTTAAAAAAGTTACGACACTTGAAAGGGAAAAGTGTCAAAAACCGATAAAATTTTGTATACCTTTGCCTTTGAAATTTTTACAAAAATCGAAAGTCCCTGGAAAATTCTGAAATAATTCATGGTTATGTAATTCGAGAAGAGAAATTGAATGGCGCAAACGCGAGATCGATATTTCGTTTCCTTACCGAGATACGGACGGCGAAGTTGCTCGAAAATGTCAAGGAATGCTTCTAACTCATTCAGTTTGCCGTCTATCACACGAGACCGAAAAAGGATCGCATTAACGTTAGAGAGGAGACAAAAAAATACCTTAAGAAGTATTGAAAACGCATTAGAGAATCGTGTGGCGCGGAGCGTGGAAATAATGTGACGTCGCGAGGCGGAGTTGATCTCAACCAGTGTAATCGTCCTATTATGGAGATTGTTTACCTTATCTTTCTTTGCTCAGTCTAGCGTCTATTTTATAATAGCTGGTGTTTTAACAAGGTAAACTTGGCCTTAAAGTATTATTTTGGGTTTAAATTTGAAAAGGAAGGTGACATGTAATATTCATGTATAATGCTGTTTACGAGGAACGCCGTAAATATGAGAAGCTAGCTGCGAAATTATTAACGAATGGAACTGAGCTCGAGCCCCGTTGACTGCGGGCTAACGCTCGAATGTTATGCATGAGAGGAGCGGGCGGTTTTCAGACAATTAAATTGCAGAAACGTTTTCTTTAGGTTTTGGGCAAATTCCTCCCATACCAGAATTAAAAGAGGTATACACTTTGTGATGCAAATTTCAAGCATCTAGCACAGCAGGATTTTTGTGCACAATTGAGGGAATCGCAGTAGATCAACTCAGTGGATATCAGTGACGTCAAAACAGGATCGTGGGAGCTTCTGTTTTCAATCGGCGCTTTAATGGATTCCAAGTACAAGTTTCCAGGCTCTCCTATCGCATCGTATATCCAGCTTGGCTAATTGAATGTATTATCGAACTAGTTTCTCTTTGACTACACACACATCGGGTTATTATTGATATCTCAAGGCGTTTGATCGGCGGAAGATTTAATGTAAAATCTATAAGCTGATACGATGGATCTGGTGCACAAAGGGTGATACACGACCTTAGGTAATAATGATATACTAAGGTGATATATGGCAGTTTGAAAGGTTTCCCTAACCGCTCATACGGAGCAGTAATTAATCGGGAACGCGACTCCGGCTCGTGAATAAATTCGAGCCGATTCAGCTGTTTCCGGGTTTAGGCGAAACATGAACCGGAACGGGGAAACGAGAATTCAGTTACTCGATTGACAGTTAAAATTTTGCTGGTCAAGAGATCTGGTTCTTGTATGTTTATTGTTTGTCGTTAAATTTTTTTATAGCTTCAATATTAGCTGGAACAGTAGTTGCAGAGAAAGATTACGTCAAAAACGCCACCTACATACATGTTTTGAAAACTAATTTGTGCATCTCGAATATGGGAATAGTACGTTGTTGCGCCCTCCCTAAAATTCGCTTACGGGCTTCACAATGACCGTTTATATATTGTACGGGCGCAACAATGCCGGTGTATATCAATATATGTATATTTAGAAAGAAAGATTTCATATTAAATAATGGCATGGCATGTAAGGAATTTAATGTAGATACGCACAGGGTTTAAATTCGCGCCGAAATTACACTTAATAGAATCCAACCCCATGCTGGGAGAATCGGTTAATGCTTTAAACTATCTGAAGGCTTTCGAGTATCTTAAGATCCCTTAAGACGCGGGAATATGTGCCTGAGAGCTCCCCCCGTGTGGTGCATAAATAGCACGCCACAGGTATAATAGAAAACCACACCTCGTTTTAGGCTTAGTTATGCCATTTCTAACGGTTGCTACCCTCATGTAAGGGTTTCGAACAAGATCTGTTACTATTAGCAACCCTTACAGGCGCAGCCGATATATAAATATAATAGAAAGTTAGTTGTAATTCGTATTATTCCTTAACGAGGCTTTAGTTCCTGCTGTGGCTTTATAGAGCCGGGATTTTTTAAATTGCAGTTCAGCAATTAGTGCGACGTACCACTTGTATTAAATTACTGAACACGTAGATTGTTAATAAAACTTGACATTTATTTGAATGGCAAATAACGTTTTTATATGTCTATGATTAATGCATTCCAGCAACATTTTGAATAAATATTCACGCTCCAGGGGTGGATTGTTATAGTTTAGGTTTTTAGTCACGTATTGCGAGTCATTTTATCTCACTACAAACTTTATGTTCAGATAAAGACGTGCGTATGGAAACCGGTTTTACGATCTCTCGTAAACTGCATATCAAAAGGAAACAAAGGAAATAAATTAAAATACAAATAACTTTGTGGCAGTCTAACTAGGAAAAATATTTGTTGGATTCCCGATTAATGGTCAATTACGTTGGGCGCCAATTTGCGTCGTTAATCGCCTATGCACCTAATCAAGCAATATTTACCCTGAAATTGGATTTACGAAGCTTATTACACCGTCAAAAGCAAACTCTAAGTGTGCAATTTTAAATAATAATAGACTTGCGCCTTTTCGCGAAAATTCGCGACCCTTTGTACACCACACGTGCAACACGAAAACTTATACATACTCGGTATTGAAGTACAAAGAAATAACGCTTAAATTTCCACACATACAACAATATTCTAAATCAGCGCCGGGACCTTGGTGCTCTTATAATGTAATTAATTTTACAAATTTATTCGAACCGAGCTGCTTGTTGATTTGTATTGTACCGCGCTATCTGAAACGTCAACCATTATAATCTATGATTAATGTTTTTGCTGTTTCCTAACATACTACGCTGGAATGACTAAGTGCTCGAGAAGAACGATCAATAATCAGCGAAATTGTATTATTCTCAGTGGCGAGGCGTCGGTGATAGACGTTCGGGATCATCTGCTCTCACAAATCGTCCAACCGGTCAGAGGATATTTATTTGAAAACAACACATAAATTAAATGCTTCGCCACTATTAATCGTACAGGGACGGCGTCAAGATTAAAAGCTCTAAGCATCAATAGAACCACTACATATCCATAATAGGCACGTTATAAAACCACTTCGTCGTATAAAAACTACAAACAACACTCGTACAAATAGTTAGCACCCCATTCTCACCCTATCAGTAAATAAAGTATAAAGCTCTTATAAGTATGGAGACAGCTCTTATAGAACTGCTTGTTTTATAACTGTGCTAGTTGCTAGAAACGGTTGCAACATGTTTAAAATATAAAATGTTCTCTTGCATACATTAATGTTGTAGTATAAAAGCTGTGGAAGATTGTTTTATAGAACTATTTGACTCGTTATAGGTTTCTTGTATAGCGACAAAGCTCTTATTATGTATAATAATTATTACAGATATCTCGTAATTTAGTTAAAGTTCTTCTAGTTCTATTAGGTTACTTAAAGATCCAAAAGATTTATTAAAGAACCGTTATAAAACCATGAAGCTTGTGAGTGATGTATTTCACACATTCACCTCTTGAATAGTTTATAGATGTACCTTAATTACTGGCACAGGTAACTTAATCTCCATTAGGGATTTTTAACGTATTCCTTACAGTCCATTAAAACACCTTAATAAAGTACTTACAAAGCTGGTTCTACGGAGAACTGTTAACCAAGAAAGTCTAATTGCTCTCACCCGGTAATCTGTCAAGCGAACAAGTTTTATAACAGCCCTATAACTAGCATTTATATATTCGTTATAAAATTAAAAACTTGGAGCTCAGTAATAGATAAATCAGTTGTCTTAATAATAAAACCTTTATAAAGCGGTCCTATAATTAGATTGTAGAATGTAACGTACAAGAATGAATTGGCTAATAAAGAATCTCATTTAGTTTAATATTCCTAAATATTTAGTTCAATTAGACTAGAAAGGCTCGGAATGCGTTATTTTCCATGAACCATAAAGTTTTATAAAGGGTATATAAGTGTAACTGGCCATGTCGCGTTTCATGATGGTACAATGTAGTCGCAGAGTTATATATCAGTTTTATAGCGTGACTATTAAAGATCTATAAAATGATACATTATTGCTATACGATAAAATTTATTCAATTTATTTCTATAAGAAACGTATGCTTTAATTTATGACTTTCAACTTTAAATAAATTTCTTATATGGCTTCTTAGTTCTATAAAGTTCTTTAAATAACAGGCAGTAACGGGAGCTGAATTACAACCAAAACCGCAATCAGTAAACACACAATTTAGCTTGCTAATTTAGTTAAAGTTCTTCTAGTTGTATTGGCAGTGGCCACGAGTTACTTTAGATATCTATAAGTTTCATTAAACAGCCATTATAAAACTATAAAGCGTGTGAGCGATGTATTTCCCATATTTATCACAAAAACACTTCGCCTCTTAAATAATTCTATAAATGTAACTACTGCCTGTGGATTGCTGACACAGATAACGTACGTTGCGTTCACCTGTGAACAAGCAAGTTTTATAATAGTTCTATAACTGATATTTATGTATTCGTTATAAAATTAAAACCTTTAACTTATGTAATTGATATATGTTAAACATATAAGACTAAGCGTAAACACGTGCACCTGGTAATATAACAAGCTAGTAAGTTTTATTATGGCTCTATAACTAGCATCTATGCAATTTTTATAAAACTAAAAACTTGGAGTTCTAAAATAGATATAAAAGAAGATTTCAGAACATACAACTTTATATATTATACAACAGTTATGTAACGGTTCTATAATTAGGTTGTAGAATATAATATGCAATGGCAGTTTTATAGCGTGACTGTTAAAGATGAAATAATTTTGTTACTATATTATAGAACTACTGACTACCTACTATTACAGTGCAAGTAATAAAGTTATATAGGAGTAACAGTTACAATGTTACAGTACTATTAGTTCTTTAGGTTTATAGTATATAAAAATCAGTGTCTGTTGGTAACAACGTGTAGCGTTTATAGAACTCGAGAGATATTATAAAACTGCAGTTGCTTTTAGGTGAATAACAGTGTCTAGCATTGGACAACTTAGACAATAGTAATAATAATATCGTTAAAAATCATTTTGGCTTGCCAAAGTCGGTAGAGTTGTTGGTGCGCCATTCGCTCTGTTTAATTAAGGGACACGACTCTGGAACCTGCAGTCGTTAACGATGGCCGCTTTTAGCTCCATCGCTAGCTATTATTTCCGAGGATCGCCCTATATATTTCAACTGTTTTTAAAGCTTTCCACACCTTGTGGATTAATAAACAAGAGTTGTAACAAATATGATTGTCAACAAGGTCGCGCTATGCAACGGCAAATGAACAAAGGTTAGATTGAGAGATAAATTATTCAATTATTAATATGTTGACCAGACATGAAAGTGTCTAAAACTGTCGTTTAATTTAGAGGTGCGGGCATGGCCGAGCAAACTACCGGCCGGCACCTTTATTTATTAATAATGTGTGGAAAACCTACGCTCCCCTAATGGCCCTTTTAATGAGTTCTAATATAACACAAATCAGACTCGTTTTAACCTTTATTATTTTATTATTAGGAAATTCCACACTTCAAATTTTGAACGTATATAAAACAAGAGTTGATATCGTTTATTATGAGAGACATAAATAAATAAGACTGAAACTTTATCGTAATAAAATTCAATTGAATTTAATCAAGTAACTATTAGGACCTGTTTTAAGGCGCTGTCACCCGAACGAACGCAGCATGTGTGATCTATAAACGAAAACATCTGGTCCAAGTAGAAAGGCGACTCTAAAATATAAATGCATTTCTAAACGCTTTATGCCTATAGACAAGGTCAGGAGCGTGAAGGAGAAAGATCGTCTTGAAGTTCAACATTCTTCGACATCAAACAAGAAGGTATCGGAATGCTTACGCTACCATCCGCCTAACGAGTGTCTTGTACACAGGGTGTGGAATAAAGTTGGTGTCGATCCCATAATTAGTTGCTTGCTGAAGATCGCGCCAAGACCATTAGGGGGTGTCAATTTATCGAAAACAATCGAAACTTTTTGCCCCCTAGCTGATAGTTTGCCCGAACACAAATGCAACTTGAAAACAATGGCTCAGTGGAGCATTTATGAGCCAGGCCGTCCGCGTATTGATTAATTGCTTTCATGCAGACATTACAAAACTGGCTTGTGATCTTTGGAGTTATTAAAGTGAACGTAATCCATTTAAAATGTTGCATATCTCGATGTAACAGATATATCAGTCGTGGGTATTAACGAGTTGCCAGTAAATCCCAATAGACACATTTAAGCTCTATTAGCCCCATACAAGCGAAATAATTATTGTTCTTGCCCGGATTTGTGCGGAGAAAGCTAATTTTGTAAAATATTATGATGCAAATGCCACTAGGATATCGTCAGATTTCTCTCGAAAAATACGGGCCGCGATAAATAGCCGGTATCACATCTGAGGTACATGTGCACGGTGTTACGTAACGTTTCCTTTCTAATGCACTTAATTTCAATTAGAGTTTGAAATCGGTATTTGTTAATCAATCGTTGTGCAAAGCACTTTTACCCAGGACGAGCTTTAAAACGCCCGTGTAAAGTCGGAAGAAATGGACGATGTTAGGCCAGAGTGCCACAGGGATCTGTACCGGGGCCACTTTACTCCTATTTGCTATAAATTACGGCTGTTCCGTTGGGTATAATTAAAAATAAAGTCTTCACTGCTGGCTTACTGCAACCAATGACTGTATTTTGCGCACTGTGTAAGCACTAATTGGTAGTTATCGGTTTGCTAGCGACTGTGATAGAGGAAAGAACGAGAGGAATATGATGGTGCAATTCGCAGAACGATATCTCATTCTACAGTGAAGTTATAGAGCCTCAAAGATGGACAATATTAACTTAAAAACGACGGGTCGATTTTAAAATTGATAACTCTAAAATAAATCCGGATGTCGGCTTGCGGTTTATAGATAAAATTACCAAAGAATATCATGGATATAGAGAAAAACGAGATGAATCTAATGGTGCAAACCGCAAAACGATATCTCATTCCAAAGTCTAGATATGGAGCCTCAAAGATGGACGATATTAACTTAAAAACGATAGGTCGATTTTAAAAATGTATAACTCCGAAATAAAACGAGATATCAGGCTAGAGCTTATATAGAAAATTCCCAAAAAAATCATGGATATAGAGGAAAATGAGGCGAATCTAATGGTGCAAACCGCAAAACGATATCTCATTCCACAGTGTAGATATGGAGCCTCAAAGATGGACGATATTAACTTAAAAACGATAGGTCGATTTTAAAAATGTATAACTCCAAAATAAATCGAGATATCATGCTGCGGCTTCTATAGAAAATTCCCAAAAAAATCATGGATATAGAGGAAAATGAAGCGAATCTAATGGTGAAACCCGTGAAATGATATCTCATTCCATAGTGAAGATATGGAGCCTCAAAGATGGACAAAATCAACTTAAAAAACGATAGGTCGATTTTAAAATTAATAACTTCAAATAAATTGAGATGTTAGGCTGCAGCTTATGTAGAAAATTTCCAAAAAAATCATGAATATAGAGGAAGACAAAACGAATCTAATGGTGTAAATCGCATAACAATATCTCATTCCGTAGTCTAGATATGAAGCCTCAAATTTGGACGATATTAACTTAAAAACGATAGGTCGATTTTAAAAATGTATAACTCCAAAATAAATCGAGATATCATGCTGCGGCTTATATAGAACATTCCCAAAAAATCATGGATATAGAGGAAAATGAGGCGAATCTAATGGTGAAAACCGTGAAATGATATCTCATTCCATAGTGAAGATATGGAGCCTCAAAGATGGACAAAATTAACTTAAAAAACGATAGATTTTAAAATTAATAACTCCAAATAAATTGAGATATTAGGCTGCAGATTATGTAGAAAATTTCCAAAAAAATCATGAATATAGAGAAAGACAAGACGAATCTAATGGTGTAAATCGCATAACGATATCTCATTCCGTAGTCTAGATATGGAGCCTTAAATTTGGACGATATTAACTTAAAAACGATTGGTCGATTTTAAAAATGTATAACTCCAAAATAAATCGAGATATCATGCTGCGGCTTATATAGAAAATTCCCAAAAAAATCATGGATATAGAGGAAAATGAAGCGAATCTAATGGTGAAACCCGTGAAATGATATCTCATTCCATAGTGAAGATATGGAGCCTCAAAGATGGACAAAATCAACTTAAAAAACGATAGGTCGATTTTAAAATTAATAACTTCAAATAAATTGAGATGTTAGGCTGCAGCTTATGTAGAAAATTTCCAAAAAAATCATGAATATAGAGAAAAACAAGACGAATCTAATGGTGTAAACCGCGTAACGATATCTCATTCCAAAGTCTAGATATGGAGCTTCAAAGATGGACGAAATTAACTTAAAAACGATAGGTCGATTTTAAAAATGTGTAACTCCAAAATAAATTCAGACATCAGGCTGCGGCTTATATAGAAAATTCTCAAAAAAATCACGGATATTGAGGAAAATGAGGCGAATCTAATGGTACAAACCGCAAAAAGATATCTCGTTCAACAGTGTAGATATGGAGCCTCAAAGATGGACAAAATTAACTTAAAAAACGATAGGTCGATTTTAAAATTAATAACTCCAAATAAATTGAGATATTAGGCTGCAGCTTATGTAGATAATTTCTAAAAAAATCATGAATATAGAGGAAGACAAGACGAATCTAATAGTGTAAACAGCATAACGATATCTCATTCCATAGTCTACATATGGAGTCTCAAAGTTGGACGATATTAACTTAAAAACGATAGGTCGATTTTAAAAATGTATAACTCCGAAATAAAACGAGTTATCAGGCTACAGCTTATTTAGAAAATTCCCAAAAAAATCATGGATATAGAGGAAAATAAGGCGAATCTAATGGTGAAAACCGTGAAATGATATATCATTCCATAGTGAAGATATGGAGCCTCAAAGATGGACAAAATTAACTTAAAAAACGATAGGTCGATTTTAAAATTAATAACTTCAAATAAATTGAGATGTTAGGCTGCAGCTTATGTAGAAAATTTCCAAAAAAATCTTGAATATAGAGAAAGACAAGACGAATCTAATGGTGTAAATCGCATAACAATATCTCATTCCGTAGTCTAGATATGAAGCCTCAAATTTGGACGATATTAACTTAAAAACGATAGGTCGATTTTAAAAATGTATAACTCCAAAATAAATCGAGATATCATGCTGCGGCTTATATAGAACATTCCCAAAAAAATCATGGATATAGAGGAAAATGAGGCGAATCTAATGGTGAAAACCGTGAAATGATATCTCATTCCATAGTGAAGATATGGAGCCTCAAAGATGGACAAAATTAACTTAAAAAACGATAGATTTTAAAATTAATAACTCCAAATAAATTGAGATATTAGGCTGCAGATTATGTAGAAAATTTCCAAAAAAATCATGAATATAGAGGAAGACAAGACGAATCTAATGTAATCGCATAACGATATCTCATTGCGTAGTCTAGATATGGAGCCTCAAAGTTGGGCGATATTAACTTAAAAACGATAGGTCGATTTTAAAAATGTATAATTCCGAAATAAATCGAGATATCATGCTGCGGCTTATATAGAAAATTTCCAAAAAAATCACGGATATAGAGGAAAATGAGGCGAATCTAATGGTGCAAACCGCAAATGGATATCTTGTTCCACAGTGTAGATATGGAGCCTCAAAGATGGACGATATTAACTTAAAAACGATAGGTCGATTTTAAAAACGTATAACTCCGAAATAAAACGAGATATCAGGCTACAGCTTATATCGAAAATTCCCAAAAAAATCATGGATATAGAGGAAAATGAGGCGAATCTAATGGTGAAAACCGTGAAATGATATCTCATTCCATAGTGAAGATATGGAGCCTCAAAGATGGACAAAATTAACTTAAAAAACGATAGGTCGATTTTAAAATTAATAACTCCAAATAAATTGAGATATTAGGCTGCAGCTTATGTAGATAATTTCTAAAAAAATCATGAATATAGAGGAAGACAAGACGAATCTAATAGTGTAAACAGCATAACGATATCTCATTCCATAGTCTACATATGGAGTCTCAAAGTTGGACGATACTAACTTAAAAACGATAGGTCGATTTTAAAAATGTATAACTCCGAAATAAAACGAGATATCAGGCTACAGCTTATATAGAAAATTCCCAAAAAAATCATGGATATAGAGGAAAATGAGGCGAATCTAATGGTGCAAACCGCAAAACGATATCTCATTCCACAGTGTAGATATGGAGCCTCAAAGATGGACGATATTAACTTAAAAACGATAGGTCGATTTTAAAAATGTATAACTGCAAAGTAAATCGAGATACCAGGTTGCGGCTTATATAGAAAATTCCCAAAAAAATCGTGAATATAGAGGAAAATGAGGTGAATTTAATGGTGAAAACCGTAAAATGATATCTCATTTCATAGTGAAGATATGGAGCCTCAAAGATGGACAAAATTAACTTAAAAAACGATAGGTCGATTTTAAAATTAATAACTCCAAATAAATTGAGATGTTAGGCTGTAGCTTATGTAGAAAATTTCTAAAAAAATCATGAATATAGAGAAAGACAAGACGAATCTAATGGTGTAAACAGCATAACGATATCTCATTCCATAGTCTACATATGGAGTCTCAAAGTTGGACGATATTAACTTAAAAACGATAGGTCGATTTTAAAAATGTATAACTCCGAAATAAATCGAGATATCATGCTGCGGCTTATATAGAAAATTTCCAAAAAAATCATGGATGTAGAGGAAAATGAGACAAATCTAATGGTGCAAACCGCAAAACGATATCTCATTCCACAGTGTAGATATGGAGCCTCAAAGATGAACGATATTAACTTAAAAACGATAGGTCGATTTTAAAAATGTATAACTCCGAAATAAAACGAGATATCAGGCTACAGCTTATATAGAAAATTCCCAAAAAAATCATGGATATAGAGAAAAATGAGGCGAATCTAATGGTGCAAACCGCAAAACGATATCTCATTCCACAGTGTAGATATGGAGCCTCAAAGATGAACGATATTAACTTAAAAACGATAGGTCGATTTTAGAAATTCATAACTTCGAAATGAATCGAGATATCAGGCTGCAGCTTGCATAGAAATTCCCCAAAATGGATATGGAGGAAAATGAGATGAATCTAATGGTGTAAGCCGTAGTACGATATCTCATTTGACGGTGAAGATATTGAGTCGCAAAAATGAACCAAATTAACTTAACTTAAAATCAACATTTGTTTTAATCATTTTTTTAATCTTAAACATTCCATACGTACTATATTCCAGTTCTGTTACAAGAAAGTACTATTTAAATAAAGTGTTTTGAGTAGATAAAAAAATTGGCGCCCAACGTGGGGGCTCCTTTTTTTAATATATTTGTATACTACTTTCGATGAATTCTGAAATTTAAAAGGGTATCTTTTAGTAATTTGATGTTACGTACAAATGGGACACGCTGTAGGCGCGTATTGATAACGCTGGTTTATTACGTGTTTGCCCAAAATAGATTCAATCCATCGCCGCGTATGTTAAACAGACATTTTCTGTTTTTAAAAGCGCAACACAAAATTGGTTTCCGCTCTCTATGTAAATATTTTAATCAAAATTCACGGGAATTAAAAAATGTAAATTTGATTGCAATTGCAGCGTTGCACCTGGCGCATGCAGGGAAACAACCGGCTCTAAATAGGTATTAATTAAAATACGCTGTAAACTGATAATATGGTACAATGAGTTTAAATACAATTTGGACAATCTGCCTGCAGATAGTTGCGCTTGTTTAAATTGAATTAGTTGAAGGTTTCGCTTTGGATTATTTTTCCGAGGCAGCTTTGTGCAGCAAACTCGCATATGTGCAGCAGTTCGGCCTTATTTACCTCCAGAATGTGGGTTTATAAAAATATTACATTGACAAATTTATCTAAAATTCCAATACGTCGAAATCATTCAGTACACCCAGAATTGTATTCTATTAATTCGAACTCGCATTCTTAAGAAGGGTGTGATAAATCGTTTTTGGAACAGGTTTAAGGCAATAACACAAGAGGTTCAGTGTGTCTGTGGGCTTCTTGTTTGCTGGCGTCTACCTGCGCGTATACCACCATCGCGTTTAATTCCATCCCAACTTCTCAAAGTCGATCTATCACTAACACATCAAACATGGGAAACTTATGGTGCCGAAGGAAGTTTGATTGATATGTTGACTCGAGGATGAACCGTTGATACAACAAGGCGTATTAATAGTACGACGAAATAGAATAGACGCACTAGGCTAGGAGAAGGCTCTTAATTTTAAATATTTGCGTTTTTTTGTATTACGTAATATGAACGTAAAAAGGAGCGTAAGACTGTGGTTTGGAATTTGTCTTGGAAAGTATGAAAACCAATTTAATTTGCAGAAGAACAATTTTTCTGTTCCTTCGCTTTAGCTCTTCAAGTTGGTTAGAAGCGGATTCGCTGAAACCGGGCCCCACTGTATATGCAACAGAAACAAATCTGGCTCCTCGTGGTCTTTCCAGAAATGTAGCAAAAAAAGATCCTGCCGAATCGACTGTCATTCCCAATTATCCTTGGCGGTAAGTAAAACATACCGTATGGAAATTAAAAGATTTTTTAACCACCCCTAAGTCAGCTCTGCTATTAGGCCTACGTGCTGCGCCTCTCATCCCGGCGCACGGTTCAACGACCTTCGTCCTTGTTCGGAGGTGGACGTTTCTCTATTGCGTCGTTCAGAGCAGCGTCGGTTCCTTCAATAAAATAAATACGCCGCATTTTTTAAGAACCCCGATTTAGGTGCTCACCCAGTGCAAGTCATACACATTTCCGCTTCCTCGACGTAAAATTTTGCTTATCTCAGTTTACCGTTTATACGACATATAATGATGATTGTAAGATTTTTTGCTTACGTGATCAGATCGCGCCGAGGGGCCATAAACGCTCGCGGAGGTTCCATTTGAAATTTTAAATTCGTCCTAAGGACCAAGAAATAGCTCGCGTTCGTACATAAATCCTCGAGCGGGATGAATTGAATAAAAGTTTCATTAGAGTCACTATCCTAGAGGGTTTTTTTCCTGTCGGTTAAAGATCGATATAGCCGAGGGTTGAGTGCGTAGGACGATACCGACTGACCTACCCTAACTCCCGGGCCAAACAAACCCTCAGCCACCCAATAGTCACTGTTGATAACGGGGTGCGTTGCTAAGGGGGAGACTGCAGATTCTTCATTGATTGTAGCGACTAAGGACCCACACTTTTTAAATTTCCGTATTCTATTACGGCCGGAGGGGATTGCTGCAAGTGCTAATGTTGTAAATGAAGAGGGTAATCGAATATTTTTTGTTTAGTGCCTAGTTGATATATGTAACGATTATACATACCTAGGTAAATAATATGTACATGCTGTCATGTATTTTAAACTAAAACCCCACAAATATATTAATAAAATTAAAAAATAAAGTCAATTCAAACCAGGGTAAAATGAAAACTAGAACGAGAAACTTACGTATAGTATACTCATGAAATAAATACAAGTTCAAAAAAGGATATAATATCTTAAAACCATTTGTTAAATCAGCTGTGGGACGCCTGTTGTGGCGAGCGAGGTCAACGAGCCTTAAGTAAACAAAGCGTCAGCTACGCTAAAACAAACCAAAAATAAACAAATTAAAGGCGTAAATGAAATAAAAACATCGTGCAATGTTTCTTTAAAATAATCAATGACTTAACAACTGCGAGATGCATGTTTTAAACTGAGGTTGAACGATTGTCAAGTACAGTTAAACAAAGATGGACTTTATTTGTGTGAATTAGATTAAAATTTGTAATCAATTAATTTAAAACAAACCTGTAAAACCTCCAGTCTAGTCAAATGACCAAACACAATGTAAATTAGTTCCTAAGAAGTGAGTGAAGTGATATTCGATAAGGTCATGTAATCCCTCGTATGAGCCAACGGCAGATCAAAAATTTATCTCACGTAATATCGACACATGGGCATCCAAGGATTCATCTTCAAATAAGGAGGCTAAAAATACCATAATTTCATAGTAAAAATACTTAATAAAGTGGAAAAAGGCGAAAATACAAACCTTTATGACAGTTGAAAATCTAGAAATCCATGGTTTGGCAAATTTTCTGCTTGTTCTTAGGAACGAAACAAAAAAGAGTTGTTATTGGGTCGTAAAAGAAGCAACCCCAGATCGTTCCTGAAATACATAAAGAAATACGAAATTAAAACGAAGATTTATATTTCCAGTACATTTGAATAATGGTTCAAGGCCAAATACAATAAGGTAGGTACCAGAAAAACAACATCAACTTACCAGCAATAAAGGTAAAATTTCTCCTAAATAATAAGCAGCCACCTGATTGGTCGAAAACCGAATGGGCATCCAAGCCCTATTTAGTTTATGCAGATCCAGTAAATAGGGCACTAAAGTGTAAAACTGCCAGCTACCATATCTGGGCCACAAACCACAAGTGTCAAAACTTGAAAACAGGTCTGCCAATTTAAAGTAAATATCGCTACACGGTAACTTTAGTGTGCCGGGAATACTTTGAACTAAAATTCGAAACTATAATAATATATTTTGTGCCTCTGACTGAATGTCATAAAAAATCCGTTCAAGCATGACTTGGGTCTGATGAAATATGAAATGCATTCAAATGTACCCTTAAGGCCCCCACAGACTCGCATATTTGCAGTAAAAAATAAGATTCCAAACATGTTTACAAACACGATCAAAACAAGAAAATTGCTTGGATTCCTGCGACATATATCTGCGTCTCTACGCATCATAACAAATTCTGATCTATTATGTTCCTAATTTAATGGAAATGGGGATTTATTACGGTGCTACAGAAATAAACGTAAATCCTAACCGAAACCGTCATTTACAGCATATTTCGATTTAAGTTTACTAACGAACTTTAAACGTTGCAAACTATCGTGGAAACATTTTCAAACATTTCTTTGAAGCGGAGTTTTAAGCAGCTTATTTATACTTAAGTTAAAACACTAATCCTAAATTATTTTCAATATGCTGATGTATACGAAGTTTTTTATTTATTCTTTGCCCTAAGCGGAATCTGAACTTCGCAAAGTAAACGGATAAATTTTGAACCTCATGTTTTAGTTCGCAACTATTTACAGGCGATCTAATAAAAGTTAGTTTGGGCAAGTTTATTACTTTCTAAAGAGAAAGAAATTCAGGATAATATTTAAAAAATGAGTAAAACTGGTTATGAAAATACTACGTGCTAGAGAGTTATCACCTTATGTCCTTGTGTTAACTGATATTGACACCTTTGTCGTAAAATTTATCAGTAACCAAACACCCATACGTTTTATTATGTGCAATACCAGAAGCCATACATGTGTGCCAGTAAAGCACAGATGCGGCTATAAAGTGCAGGAGAAAATGTTTGGAGCGATTCGAGATGTTCACTTTATTTTGTTGCGAGCACGCCCTCCATCTAATCCACAGAAGACACGGAGTGTGAGAATATTGCATTCCAATTAGATTCTGCCCAGTAATAGTCAATAACTTCTTTATAGAAAACCCTAAAGTGGAACAATCTGTATTTCGTCACGCCAAACATTCTGTTCTTGGTGCCCCACGTTGGGCGCCATATTTTCACTTAAAATTGGATTGATATTATTAATTAATTTGGATAGTTTCTAAGTAAATGTAGAGCATAGTGGTGTTACAGAGCAACTTCAGATTGAAATCTAACTGAAGTTTAACTTTCAAGCAAATTACAGGTAAAAGAAGAAAATCGTCCGCGATCGTCCAACAGGCTGGTAAAAAATTCACGTTAATGAAATTTGACGCTTGAATGGACCGCAAACAGTGAGCCACCTGCTGCAACTGGAACTCGCAAATGTGCTCATACGTTACTTAAAATCACCTGTTCGAATAACCGAAGAAGGGCACAATACAATTCTACCGGTTGATTTATTCTTTAACCAGCTCTCGGTATAAAATTGCTAATAACTAATGTACACATCTGTATAATAAACTGTTACTATTTTCGTCGAAAAAACTAGCGACCTCTTAGGTTTCATAACTGAGTAATAATACTTCCTTTTCTTAACCTCAAAACTGTTGTTTATCCAGCGCTCTATATAAAAGTGCATTTAATAACTAAAATAACTACTAAGTGTCTGTATAATATATTACGAAATAAAATTATATATGGAAAAACTAGAATTTTTTCGGGGTGATTAATAACAATACGTCTCTTTTTAACCTCAAAATTAGCGTTTATCCAGCTCTCGATATCAATCTGTAATTAATAACTAAAATAACTACTCTGTGTCTGTATAATAAACTGTTAAATATGTTTGCCGGAAATATTAAATAATTTCTATTGAATTTTTCGCATTTCGTAACTGAATATTAATATTTCTTGTTCATAATCTCAAAATTATTAACTAATCAGCTCTCAGTATGAGAATGTAATTAATAACTAAAGTAACTACTCCATGTGCCGGTATAATAAACTACAAAAAACATTATATATTGGCAGGGGCGTTTCTGATTAGCATAACTGATTAATAACAAGAATACTTCTCTTTTGTAGCCTCCGAATTAGAGTTTATGCAGCCCTCGGTATCAATCTGTAGTTAATAACTAATATAACTGCTCTATGTGTCTGTATAATAAACTGTTAAATATGTTTGTCGAAAAACTAACAATTTTCCCATGGAATTTCTGGTTCTCATAACTGAATATTAACAATATTTCTCCTTCTTAATCTCAACATTATTAACTACTCAGCTTCCAATTTGAAAATACTATTAATAACTAAAGTAACTACTCTATGTGCCTATATAATAAACAACAAATAAAATTATATATTGGCAGAGAAGTTTCTGCTTTGTATAACTAATTAATAACAAGAATTCTTCTCTTTTTTGGCCTTTAAATTATTGTCTATCCAGCTCTTGTGGTATCAATCTGTAATTAATAACTAATATAACTACTATATGTGTCTGTATAATGAACTGTTAAATATGTTTGCCGGAAATATTAAATAATTTATATTGAATTTTTCGCATATCGTAACTGAATATTAATATTTCTCGTTCATAATCTCAAAATTATTAACTAATCAGCTCCCAGTATGAGAATGCAATTAATAACTAAAGTAACCACTCCATGTGCCGGTATAATAAACTACAAAAAACATTATATATTGGCAGGGGCGTTTCTGATTAGCATAACTGATTAATAACAAGAATACTTCTCTTTTGTAGCCTCCGAATTAGAGTTTATGCAGCCCTCGGTATCAATCTGTAGTTAATAACTAATATAACTGCTCTATGTGTCTGTATAATAAACTGTTAAATATGTTTGTCGAAAAACTAACAATTTTCCCATGGAATTTCTGGTTCTCATAACTGAATATTAACAATATTTCTCCTTCTTAATCTCAACATTATTAACTACTCAGCTTCCAATTTGAAAATACTATTAATAACTAAAGTAACTACTCTATGTGCCTATATAATAAACAACAAATAAAATTATATATTGGCAGAGAAGTTTCTGCTTTGTATAACTAATTAATAACAAGAATTCTTCTCTTTTTTGGCCTTTAAATTATTGTCTATCCAGCTCTTGTGGTATCAATCTGTAATTAATAACTAATATAACTACTATATGTGTCTGTATAATGAACTGTTAAATATGTTTGCCGGAAATATTAAATAATTTATATTGAATTTTTCGCATATCGTAACTGAATATTAATATTTCTCGTTCATAATCTCAAAATTATTAACTAATCAGCTCCCAGTATGAGAATGCAATTAATAACTAAAGTAACCACTCCATGTGCCTGTATAATAAACTACAAAAAACATTATATGTTGGCAATGACGTTTCTGGTTTGCATAACTAATTAATAACAAGAATTCTTCTCTTTTGTAGCCTCCGAATTAGAGGTTATGCAGCCCTCGGCATCAACCTGTAGTTAATAACTAATATAACTACTCTATGTGTCTGTATAATAAACTGTTAAATATGTTTGTCGAAAAACTAACAATTTTCCTATGGAATTTCTGGTTCTCATAACTGAATATTAACAATATTTCTCCTTAATCTCAACATTATTAACTAATCAGCTTCCAATATGAAAATACTATTAATAACTACTATATGTGCCTATATAATAAACAACAAATAAAATTATGTATTGGCAGTGACGTTTCTGCTTTGCATAACTAATTAATAACAAGAATTCTTCTCTTTTTTGGCCTTTAAATTATTGTCTATCCAGCTCTTGGTATCAATCTGTAATTAATAACTAATATAACTACTCTATGTGTCTGTATAATAAACTGTTGAATGCAATTAATAACTAAAGTAACTACTCTACGACAAAAATTTTATATTGGCAGCTCTCGGTATCGATCTGTAATTAATAACTAATATAACTACTCTATGTGGCTGTATAATAACTATATAAAAATGCAAATAGCTAAAATAACTACTCTATGTGTCGCATAATAAACTGCTAAATATATTCATCAAATACTAACGAATTTTCAGTGGATGTTTTAGTTTTCATACCTGATTATTATTTCAGCCCCCGATATAAAAATGAGTTTAATAACTAAATTAACTACTCTAAGTGCCTGTATAATACACGACGTTTAAAACTATATACTTTAGACGTCTAGTAATGTTCCTAGTTTTTATAACTGAATAACAATACTTCTTTCAAATATTAAATTAACCGGTACTTCTAAGACATTACACAAAAGGAGTTTTCATTGGGAACTGTATAATGAGTCGGAATAGCTGTTGGGACAAACAATTAATTCAAATATTCCCAACGATACGAGCAGTCGTCCGTCTACCTGTCAGCCGCGACAAAGAAATCGCAAACAGTTAGCAATAAATAATATTACGTTTTGCAAAGACTGTGTGAAATTGACCAATTAAGTCACGACTTTTCCTGAATTCCTAGCTAATGAGACGTTATTACGAATAGCGTCGCTTACAATTGAAGATATATTGGAGAACATCCAGAACGGGAACGGATGAAATCACGCAAAGCATTCTAAGTAAACGCTCGGCAAATCGTTACGAATAACTTTGGAGTAAATCATAATCGCTTGTATATGACGCAACTTATTAATTATTTTTCCGTATTAACGACTTTCATTATTAACATTCTTCCGATTTAATTACCTGTAACTGACGTTGTGATAGGCCTCTCAATGGCTTATTAGACTCAGGAATTAAAAAAAAAATTGGAAATGTCAGCAGATAGATATTTCGCTTGTCGCAGGGTTAATTATTATTTTAAATTGTTGAATTTTTTTGGTAATAATTACATCGAAGACATAGGAAACGAAGGCCTCTCTTGGTTAGTACAAACGTCAAATTTTTACTGAAATGCTTGTGGGCGTTGTTTCGATTTTTAACGTATGTTAATTTTCATGTAGGTTCATTTACAGTTGATTGTGCTGGAAACCATTAAAACAATTAAAACTTTGTATAACCGTTTAATCCAAATGTACATCCGCGGCTGTACCTGCAACAGAACTTATCCTGTTATGAATTATTCTCTCTCCTTGCACATCATTCCATTGCTCTAATTGCCTTTCATTGCCTCACTCCGCCACACTAGGGGTAATTCACGGATTATTGTTAGAATCCCCAGTCATTAAAACACCTTTGTTAATTTTACACGGTCCGTAAACGCATTCTCACGACCTATTATTTTTTCTTTGCTCTTTCCGTCCGTCCGGCATACCGCGACTCCAGCGGACAAGAAACAGCCACCTACGAAAGTGCCAGTCATCGATGATGGGACGTGTCTACCTACCTTCCAGAAATTAATATCTTCCGATCCAACAAAGGCGCTTTTATGTAATCCAATGAACGCCTGTACTGCGAGGGACACACGATTTATTTAATCATATTGTGATTTCGGAAATCATGCTGGGAGAGGCACGAAATTGGGTTCGGATCGGTTTAACGGCCAGTGTTCACAAGACGGGATACGCAGGCCGGGGCAAATACGTCCGATATGATTTATTGATCTGAATTTGTTAAAAAAGTGGTTATGTGAAAAGTAATTTATTTTAGTTGTCAGAAAGGAAATGAATGTCGAGCTCAAGCAACTATTTTAAAAAATGGGCTGTTTCATCTATTTTTGCAAACGTTTTTGTTCGTTCGAATGGTGCAAGCGGATTGGCGGAAATCATCAAAAGCAGCGCAGCGCTTTTGGTAGTCCATCATCTAATCCATAATATTAATTCTAAGGCTTTTGCGGAGATGATGATAAAGAGAAAAATTTTCAGGCTCTCTTTCGCGTTGAAAAGAAATAAGCAAGAAAGCAACGAAATAAATAAATAATAGGAAAAAGCAAACAAGCAAGAAAGCAACAAAATAAATAAATAATAGGAAAGACAGTAAAGTGAGAAATAAGCAAGAAAACAACGAAATAAATAAATAAGTGGAAGACAGGAAAGGAAGGACAACGAAACAATGTAAGTAAGTAAATAATATGAAAAAGGGCAAGGAAGGAAGTAAGAATGCAACGAAACAACGAAATAAATAATAGGAAGAAGGCAAGAGAGAATACGAGCAAGGAATCAAGCAAGAAAGCAAAGAAACGATAACAAATAAATAGCAGATAGAAAAGTAACGAAAGAAATCAAGCAAGGGAACAAGAACGGAAACAAGCAAATAAATAAGAAAGTAGCGAGGTAACGAAATAAATTAACAGTAGGAAGGATAGTGAGGAAGGAAACAACGAACGAAAACAAGGAAGGAAATAAGCAAGGAAGCAGAAAAGCAATGAAATAAATAAATAATTGGAAGGAAAATCAGATAGGAGACCAAGGGAATAAGCTAGAATGGAAACAAGCAAGGAGGTAAGAGAGTAATAAAGCGAGGAAACGAATAAATAATTGGAAGAAAAGTAACGAACAAAATCAAGGAAATAACAAGAAAGGAAACAAGTAAGAAGGTAACGAAGCGATGAAATAAATAAATAATAGAGAAGAAGGCAAAACAGGAAAAAACAAGGAAGCAAGAAGGCAACGAAGCAATGTAGTAACCAAACAAGGAAATAACAAAATAAATAAATAATAGGAAAATAGGCAAGGAAGGAAACGAGGAAGGAATCAAGCAAGAAAGCAAGGAAACAATAAAATAATAGGAAGAAAGGTAACGAATGAAACAAAGCAAGGATGCAAGGATGGAAACAAGCAAAGAAACAAGAAAGTGACGAAGTAACGAAATAAATAAACAGTAGGATGGAAAGTGAAGGAGGAACCAAGAACGAAAACAAGGAAGGAAATAAGCAAGGAAGCAAAAAAAGCAAAGAAATAAATAAATAATTGGAAGGAAAGTATAAGGAGGAAAGTATAAGGAGGAAGGAAACAAGAATGCAACGACATTAATAAATTATAGGAGGGAAAGTCAGGTAGGAAACCAAGGAAATAAGCAAGGAGGTAAGAGAGTAACGGAGCAACGAAACGAATAAATAATAGGAAGAAAAGTAACGAACAAAATCAAGGAAAAAGCAATAAAGGAAACAAATAAGAAAGTTACGAAGTAACGAAATAAATAAATAATATCGAAGAATGTAATTGTAAAGTGAAATAATAAGCAAAAATTCAGCGAAACAAATAAATAGGTGGTAAGACAGGAAAGTAAAGGAGTGAAGAAATAATTAAGCAAGGCAACGAGGCAATGTAATAAGTAAATAATATGAGAAATGCAAGAAAGCAACAAAATAAATAAATAATAGGAAGAAAGGCAAGGAAGGGAAGGAGTAAGGAATTAAGTAAGAAAGCAATAAAGTAAATAAATAACAGGAAGAACGGTAACGAAAGAAACAAAGCAAAGTAAGCAAGGATGGAAACAAGCAAAGTAGCGAAGTAACGAAATAAATAAACAGTAGGATGGAAAGTGAAGGAGAAACCAAGAACAAAGACAACGAAGGAAATAAGCAAGGAAGAAAGGAGCAATGAAATAAATAAATAATGGTAGGAAAGTACGACAAGAAATCAAGGAGGGAAACAAGAATGTAACGAAATAAATAAATAATAGGAAGAAAAGTAATGGACAAAATCAAGGAAATAAGCAAGAAGGGAAACAAGCAAGGAGGTAAGAGAGTAACGAAGCAACGAAACGAATAAATAATAGGAAGAAAAATACGAACCAAGGATAGAGCAAGAAGGGAAACAAGTAAGAAAGTTACGAAGTTACGAAATAAATAAATAGGGAAAAAAGCAAAGCAGGAAACAAGCAAGGAAGCAAGAAGAGAACAACGAGGTAATGAAATAAATATATACTAGGAAGGAAAGTAAAGTGAGATAATAAGCAAGAATTCAGCGAAATAAATAAATAGGTGGTATGACAGGAAAATAAAGAAGTGAAGAAAGAATTAAGCATGAAGGCAACGAAGCAATGTAATAAGTAAATAATATGAAAAAGCAAGGAAGCAACAAAATAAATAAATAATAGGAAGAAAGACAAGGAAGGAAACGAGGAAGGAATTAAGTAAGAAAGCAAGGAAATAATAAAATAAATAAATAACAGGAAAAGTAACGAAAAGTAACGAAAAAAACAAAGCAAGGAAACAAGGATGGGAATAAGCAAAGAAGCAAGAAAGTAGCGAGTAACGAAATAAATAAACAGTAGGAAGGAAAACGAAGAGGGAAGCCAAGAACGAAAACAAGGAAGGAAATAAGCAAGGAAGCAAAAAAGCAATAAAATAAATAAATAATGGAAGGAAAGTATGCCAGGAAATCAAGGAGGGAAACAAGAATGCAACGAAATAAATAAATAGTAGGAAGAAAAGTAACGGTCAAAATCAAGGAAAAAGCAAGAAAGGAAACAAGTAAGAAAGTAACGAAGCGACGAAACCAATAAATAATAGGAAGGCAAGCAAAGTAGGAAAGAGTAAGGAAGCAAGAAGAAAACAACGAAGCAAGGAAATAAATAAATAGGTGGAAGGAGAGGAAAGTAAAGAAATTAATCAAGCAAGAAGGCAACGAAGCAATGTAGTAAGTAAATAATATGAAAAAAGCAAAGGAGCAACAAAATAAATAAATAATAGGAAGAAAGGCAAGGAAGGAATCAAGCAAGAAAGCAAGGAAACAATAAAATAAATAAATAACAGGAAGAAAAGTAACGACAGAAACAAAGCAAGGTTGGAAACAAGCAAAGAAACAGTAGGAAGGAAATTGAAAGAGGAAATCAAGGATGAAAACAAGGAAGGAAATAAGCAAGGAAGCAAAAAAACAATGAAATTAATAAATAATGGAAGGAAAGTGTAACAGGAAATCAAGGTAAGAAACAAGAATGCAACGAAATAAATAAATAGTAGGAAGAAAAGTAACGAACAAAATCAAGGAAAGAGCAAGAAAGGAAACAAGTAAGAAAGTAACGAAGCGACGAAATAAATAAATAATAGGGAAGAAGGAAAAACAGGAAACAAGCAAGGAAGCAAGAAGAGAACAATGAAGTCACGAAATAAACATATACTAGGAAGGAATTAAGCAAGAAAGCAAGGAAATAATAAAATAAATAATGAAAAATAAAGGGGAAACCAAGGAAGGAAAAAAGCAAGGAAATAATAAAATAAATAATGTAAAATAAAGGGGAAACCAAGGAAGGAAATATGCAAGAAAGCAAAAAACAATGAAATAAAGAAATAATGGAAGGAAAGTATAACAGGAAATCAAGGTAGGAAACAAGAACCCAACGAAATAAATAAATAAATATTAGGAAGGAAAGTCAGACAGGAAACCAAAGAAATAAGCAAGATGGGAAACAAGCAATGCGGTAAGAGAATAACGAAGCGACGAAACGAATTAATAGGAAGAAAAGTAACGAACAAAATCAAGGAAAGAGCAAGATAGGAAATAAGTAAGAAAGTAACGAAGCGACGAAACAATTAAATAATAGGAAGTAAAGCAAAGTAGGAAACAAGCAAGGAAGCAAAAAGAGAACAACGAAGTAAGTAAATAATAAGAAGGAAAAACGAAACAAATAAATAATTGGAAAGAAACAAGCAAGAAAGAAATAAATATTTAATAAGAAGAAGGAAAGGAAGCAAGGAAGGAAAGAGGGAAACAAAAGCAAGGAAGGAAAACAATAGTCTATTAGATATTTGGCAAGTAAAAAATTGCCTCCCACTTGCTTTTTTTCGCTGGGCTTGATCCCAAAATATGAAACTTCATTTCGAAAGTAATACTTTGCCAGTTATTTACCTAAAGCGTAGGATAATTATGATTGTGTTTACCGGAACGTCTTCCCCACGCAATAAATTAACTGAAAACGTACCGAGCTTCGGATTAAAGCTCTCACGGGTTTAAGGCGCTGGAACATCGTGTTTATTTTCAACGTAGCAGCCAGCAATGCCTACAGTCCTTTGCATTCAAAACCTACCGTAACAAATTGCTTCGTGAAGTCACGGTCGAGACTCTGACAATCATCTGTTTGGGAAATAAACAACCGGCCTCAGAATCAACATTGAACCATGGGCGACTCCGAAGCGGCGTAAATATTTGGCTACGCGTTCGGTGATGTTTTTGCCAGGAAGTCAAATTTGTAGGATGCATAATTTATTAAAACATTTCTTGATGTAAATTATTCCGAGATCGGGTCCGAGAGTGTCTTAACGTTTACCGGTGTAACTGGTGCATAACTGGAATAAGTAAAATTTTTCCTGCGTACAAGATATAGAAATGTCCACTTCTTTTCCATTTAAGCTACTGGCGAAAATTAATAATTTTATCCAGTTATTCGATGCTTTCAAGGGCTGCCTCTGATATAAATAATTGATTGCATACAAATGTACGATTACTAAGCTTTTGTGTTTCGCTAGTAGCTTTGACACCACGCATTTCCGGTGACAATATGAATTCTTTACATAGAAACCATGTAGCGTGGTCGTTGTCGCTGCAGGTAAAATATTTAAATTAACTTGTTCCTGTTCATGTGTCCAGTGGCTAGATTCTGGTCGGTTGTGAAATCAAAATGCGTATAACTAAATGTATATCTGGCGATTCGCAATAAATCATCGGCAGAACGGGACCTGTCCAATTAATATTTTAGTTGGTGATTTCATCTCGCAATGATTTTTTTCCTTGCCGAAACCACGGAGTCAATGCCCCCCCGTTAAACTACAAGTTTTACCGAACTTTTGCCTCCGTAAGTGAGTGGGTGACATAAATTATAGAAAATATACGCAAATGTTACCCGGTGTGTAAATAAAAGTAGTATTTTTCCTAATAATTATTTTTTAATTCGATATCGATAAATGCTACGTTGCAAATAACAAAAATCGAGTAGCTCTGCAAGTAGTTTGGGTATTTCAATAGATGTCCCCACAATAATTGTTTACGAGAAACAAATGAATAACAATCCCCAATAAAATTTTATATTATAAATACTATAAATTACTATACAATTATGTTATTTCGTAAACAAGCATTGTGGGGACATTTATATAGATTACTTGTAGAGTTACACGATTTTTATTATATCCTAAGTAAAAGTAGAAAATATTTATTTAAACATTAAGTAAGGCAAAGAATTTCCGTTCAAGACATTTTTTTATCGAGGCGCAGCCGAGACTAAAAACACGTCTTGAGAAGAAAGTTCTGATTTTTCTAACAAACTATACATAATTTTTTCTATTTCAATATTGAAAAATATTAGAAAATTATAAAAATCGAGTAGCTTTAGAAATAATCAATAAGGACAAAAATCTGATAAAATGTCCCCACAACGCTTGTTCACGAAATAACATAATTCTATAGTAAATGCTTTAATAAATAATTTTATTGGGATTCCCATTCTTTTGTTTCTCGTAAACAAGCATTGTGGGGACATTTTTATAGATTACTTGTAGAACATTTTTCAATATCGAATTTAAAAATAATGAATTGAGCATTAAGTTAGGAAATGTCATATTTCACGTTCTAGAGGCGCAACCAACAGTAAAA
This sequence comes from Rhagium mordax, assembly GCA_963680705.1. NCBI lineage: Eukaryota > Metazoa > Arthropoda > Insecta > Coleoptera > Cerambycidae > Rhagium > Rhagium mordax. The sequence goes on along the minus strand of OY796660.1, from coordinate 1,016,264 downwards.
ACACATCGTGAACTGAAAGTTACGACTTTCTTAACAAATAACATAATCATTTATAATTTAATATCGAAAAATGCTCCTTAAAAATTATAAAAATCGAATAACTTTGCAAATAATAAATTAGAAATAATCCGATGAAATGTCCCCACAGCAATTGTTTACGATATGACATAATTTTATAATAAATACTTATAATAAATAGTTTTATTGGTAATTTTTCACTCGTTTGCTTCTCGTAAAATGGCATTGTGGGGACATTTACAAAAATTACTAGTAGAGCTACGCGATTTTTATTATTTCCTTGGTGACATTTTCAATATCGAATTAAAAAATAGTTAATTGGACAATAAATTAGAAACATTAAGATTTTTAAGTGCTAAGGCGCAACCGGGACTAAAGATACTGCGTGAGCCAAAAGTTCTGATTTTCCTAACAAATTACTTATAATTTTATATATTTTGATATCGAAAAATGTCTTTAGAATATAACAAAAATCGAAAAGTTTTACAAACATTCAACAAGATCCAATCCAATAAAATGTCCCCACAACGATTTTTTACGAAATAACATAATTTTACGGTAAATGCTTACAAAAAAATATTTTTATCGGTGGTTTTCATTCATCAGCCTCTCAGTATTTCTTAGAACTAATTTTCCATATGCAAAAAAGCAAAAATTTTCGATAAGTATTGGAAACAAATTATGTACCTTAAAACCCTTGGTGTTAAGTGCGTTACGCCTCTGTGCGAAACAGGTTCCAGGTCCCAAGAAGACCCCGGCCAGACGACCAGAGAGTCGCCGGCGCGTATGTTAATTACGATGCGTAAGAGATCAACGTTAGAACGCCACCAAAACTGGTATGATGTTATTAGAACAGACGTCGATGCCACGCAAGTACACGAAGCCATATTAAGTATGTTCATTGCCAGTCGCCTTCGGAGATGGTATTCGATTACCACATGTAGGTACTTAAGAACGTAAGTGTCTTTTCAGAGTTTTTACAACGCCAAGGTCTTTAGACGCCTTAGCTGGCTGGAGGAGACGTGGTACTTGACGATAAGTTTGATTTAGTTGACGTGGTGCAAGAGAAGTATGCAGAGCACCGACAGGCTGTCGCAGATGATGCTTAACAGTCTGAGGGAAGAGGAAATAAGTATAATTATTTTTATAGCTTGCAGCTCACACTTTAATATAAGCTTTATTGGAAATTTCACGTCATTTCTAACTCTTGTTTCTCAAATGTCCCCACAATATTCAAAGGTCTCAAGTTCGATAATCTAGCAGGCTTCTCAATAAAAGCCTTTGTTTCTAACAATTGATCTTCCAAAGATATTGTTTAGCCTTCCTTCCATAGTAGGGATGAGCATCAATTGGTGGGAAACATAAATTTGTCATACCAATAAGGGTTTGTGTGTTTATTATCCTTAAGATTATTTTTGAAGCTTTTAGCTAATACTTTATACCAATAGAAGTGACTCTGCCCATATTCTACCCTTTGTTCTCCAAACGTCCCCACAACAATATTTCAAAGCTCTCAAGTCCGGAGATCTTCTGGTTACTGGTAGAACCCCGTTTAATATTCTACCATTTCTACCCTTTGTTTTTCAAATGTCCCCACAATAATATTTTAATTTAATCTCATTTGCAACATACTGTCCTTGATACCTACCCTGTAAATATTATAATTTTTGCTAACAATATCCCCTTTTCCTCTACGTTTCGTTGTATCAGGATCAAAGGGTCCCTTTAGAACTACGTAATTTCGGATAGTTTCAGAACGCAAACTATGTCGTGGCATAATAAATTACCGGGCCCGGAACCGAGATCTTGCTGTGGATTAAATTTAAATATCATTACAAAAAGCCCGAGTAAGACACTCTTTTGAAATTGAAATATGGTTGAAATTGTGCTCCTTTGTGAATATATCAGAAAACAAGTTTACTAACGTCCCGGAGAACACGCATTTAAATATCTATTACAGACAAAATGGTCTGGCTCTTCTTGGGAATTGAATCCTGCAAATAGTCGTTGGAAGTTTAAAATGAATCTTTTTCGGTGAAGTATAATTCGGTTTATTTTGCTTTCGTAGCCTTTGGGTGTTCCGCACTAGTCTAATGTATGTAAATACGCATTCGAGAGGCGCGCTCTGCTGGCAAATGGGCTTTTAAAAACTGAGTTACAGCATATATTACGAGCTGGAGTATGTTAAGGAACGCGAATATGAATATTCCCCTATTTCTATTACTAAGTGTGTTAAATTATACGACTGGCATTTCTCTTACCAGCTCGTAGCTTCAAGGAAACTTTGTGGATAATATGTAATATGGAAACGAAAACTTTCTTCGGACCGCGCCCACTGCCCTTAACATTTCGCCACGCTTATCGCTCTGCTTGAAAACGAAGACCTAATCGAATATAAGCTTGTTTTAAAACTAAAAACTGAATAGGCAAAGCGTTTGATAAGTTGAAAATGGGAAGATAACTTACATAATACAGCACTATCAGAACGAACTTATAATCTACGATAAATATTAAACGGAGCATTAATACATGCACCGACGACTGCATTGTTTCGCATAATTAATTAATTGGATTGGGCGCAAGCCGCAGCAATTCAAGTTGAAGCTGGACATGACATCCTACAATGTAATTATGAGGCCGGCAGATAAGGTGGAGTGCGTTAAAGGCTGGTTATTGCAAATTGGAATGTGTACCTACAACTCGGGTTGTACTCGTGACTCGGGGTATCCAGTAGATGTTAACAACCACCAAATCGAGTGTATTCGTGGTCGTAATAAATTCTAAAACAATGATAAACTAGTAACTATACATCGATTACTGAAGAAAAGAAACTACTGCCCGTTTTTTCAACCGTCAACCTCTTGGATTCTGAAGCGAAGTGAACTCTCACGGACAGAGCTCCCTTATTTATACCTTGGTAGGTGTGGCATAACTAGTCCCGCCTACCGGCGCCGTAAAATCAATAGTGCGCATGGCTCACCAAGTCACGGGAACGAAGCCCCCGCCCCTTGACGGCGCATAAATAGAAGAGCTCAGGAAAGCGGAGCTCATTTGTGTTCTCGACAAGGTGGTGGAAAGTACTGTTGGTAAAAGCGATAATTTGATTTTTCCAACACTACATAGTCTGGCCTAACGGTGTAGACGTTCGCAGGAACATTAATATTCGGTAGCGCCTAGTTTTTCATCGACAAACTGCGAGTAAACAAAGTGAGGTTAACGGTTAACGTAAATAAACAAACAAAACGCGGCGGCGAGCCACCCAAGATTACCTTTAAATCGTGTGTATTGTACTGTTAAGTTTTGTGATATTATCCGCAGTGCAGTATTTAGAATTTATTGCCCTCGGTATCGTTTTTTTAATAGATTTACAGCGGGATAGAAATGGCATGCAGTCGGAGCGGATGCAGTAATTCCACCAAGTAAAAACGCGTCGTAAACACGGTCTACATTAAATTAAATTATTTCCCTTTAATTTGTTCGGTGGCGGAATGCTCGCATAAAAGTCATATTTATAAGGTTATAACTACAAGCGTTCCCACAAAGAGTAATGTGATAATATCTCGATTGTGTGCCCCATAGCTAGATTAAAACCGGTTTCAAGGATTTGTTTGATACAACGTAAAGTTTAAAATGTGCATTACTTCACGGTTCTAATCATTTAGTGCGCGGGGGTCAAGGCGAACTACCGCGCACTAAAAAGTCGTTTAGTCGAAAACGGTTAGAGATAAAGACACGGGCTGAAGTGCATTCGCTTCCTTTTTCTCTCACGCAAAAATCATCTCGCTTGCCCCATGACGTATCGTTAGCCGTTTCTAAGATATTTAAGCTAGAAGTGTTCGCGAAGCACCGCGTGGCGTGATTTCATAGAAAAAATTTATATTACATGCAAGGCACAGTATTATTATTATTATTATTACCAATTTCGTTTGTTTTTCAGGGTGTAAAGTTAATAGCCATTTGTACATCCGAAGCGACGCTCCCCGCCGAAATTAAACGCGAACTTAATCAAAACATTTATTACCGACCTTTAGAATTTGATTTGTTATCAACTCGAGCGTATTAAATTTCTGAATTGAACGTAAAACGCTAGTTCGCTCTCGCGATTGTTATGTTTGAGGAGGCATTCATGCTACATACGTACATGTTTAAGTTTAATCTTAGTTTATCCTTGATGGCGCGGCCCGGAGCAATTTGTAGAGTTAGCAATAAATGAAAACAGAGTAGACAGTAAATGTAAGAAGATTGCGATGAATTCAAATGAGATGAAATGAATACTTGAGAAAATAACACGGTCCCAATCTCGGTTAACGATTCCGACAAACTGCCGAACGAGCTCGCGTAATTAGATTTCTACTTTAAGTATCAATTAACATGGCAGGTTTGAGTGATCAGTTCCAATAAATTAAGGTCCGACATAAAAATGAAATCTAAGGCTTTGATTTGTAGAAAAGTTTCAGATTCTTTTCCACGTTGAGTATTTTGAAATTTCGACATCTTGTCGTGGTCTTCTCCTGAGGCCAACTGAGCTCTGTTAGCCCGAGACTCTATTTATGTATGTAGTTCGGAGGCGTTACGGGCATGCGCACTATCGACTGGTAGGCGTGGCTTGGTCGCGAGTGTATATAGTGGAGTAAGACTGGGGAGAGGTTATAAAACCTTGCGAGCTAGCGCAGGCAGCACTTGAACTCGATCTATTGGCGAGGGCGCTAACAAAGGAGCTGATACAAAGTCTGTTACTTCTAGAAACACAGAGAGGTACTGTATATGTTCGACAAAACTGGAGGCTAAGTTGGAGACCGAGTTTTTTTTGTATAATCAATTTAATCACCAGTCGGAGCAGGTTTAATATAGCGTCAATTCATTGAAAAGTCCTTTGATTCTGTAGTCAATTTATTTTTTGCAGTCGGCACAAGGCAAATTAAAATGAAATTGTGACTTTTTATAGCGAAACGTGTGTATCACATGAAAAGAAATTTCGCGTAGGCGGTTCTGAGAAGCGTGCGGAGTTCATTCGGGGATTTCAGAGAAACGTATTATCCTACGCGCTAGAGTACATGAATATTTATAAAGCAAATTATACGGAGTAGCTCTATTTTTAACCCCCAAACGGCCCATAAAGAAAAAGTCCATACTAATAAAAGCAAAATATTGCTAACATTTTAATAACGCCAACCCTCAAATTTTTTTGAACTAGTTTAACTTTTTAACACGCCCGCCATACTTCTAGCTACAGCTCTTAACTGTAAATCATAGGTTAAAAAACTTCAGATTCATATTTTGCCAGTGTTATTCAGAACATCCTGTATATTTCTACAGATTTAAATAGAGGCCCTCAAGACCTTTACAACGAGTACCCACATGATATAATTATTATGCGGAGATTTCGAGATATGCCATTTTGTTTATAAATTAATAATAATAGTAATAATAAAAATGTCTCTTTTTACATATAAAACTTATAAATTTGGTGGAAATGACAACTTTTGTTGTAAGTACTGTGTTCTGTCAGCATCAGTTGCTTTTTTTAAATGACACCCAGTATAGTATCATCATTCCGTGTCGGCTGCATAATTTCGGCGAAACGCTCCTCATTATACGTTAGCGGCGGAATCAGAGATAAAGCCAATACGGGACTGCCCCAGCGCCAATTATAAAACAGTTTCGTTAAGTTAAAATAGTTGGAAAAGCTCGACTACGAAATTCTAATCAAAGCGCAAAGCGTTTCATTAAAGCCCAGAATTCCTAATACGCTTAAGGTTCATAAAGTGCTTTTATACTTGAATACACTTTACGGGCTATCTAGTTAGTTATTGCCTCTCCGTTGATAACAAGTTGCATTAAAGTTATCGTATAAACAAAAGCAAGCGTACATTGTGCGGGGGCGGCGGCCCCTCCTTTGCTTCCCCCGCATGTACGCCGCGTCGCAAGGTAGAAAAATACCGTCCCGCAGTTCACCATTATTAAAGCGTGATTTATGAACTAACCGAACAAACTTCTTAATGAATACTCGGACTAACAATATATTCTTGCGTATTAATGGAAGTTTTCCTGACGTTAAGGTCAATAGTATACAGTCACGTGCACACGAATGACTTTCACAATAAGGCATTGGGACCGATTCCTGGCTATTGGCCTTCATCAGTACCGAACAAGCTAATGAAAACAAACATTTACGTTAATTTTCCAAAAACCCCTTCAGGATCAGCCAACTTGCGGCATATATTTAGGCAACGTACTGTATATTCGGAATCCCTTACGTATGGTAATGATATATTGTGCCATTCGAAAATCGATTTATCCTCAAACAACAAAAGCCCACCGATGCCGGTCCTGATTTACGGGGGTGGAGAAACAATAGCAACGGCCAGTGACCGTCCCCTCCTCTCTGACCCATCCCTTGACCCGTCTACCACTCTCACTAGACTGCATTCCTCCGAGACGAACAACAGTGCAAGAACCAAAGCTGCCTCTCGCCGTGCAGCCTAGGAAATAAACATTCGGTTTTGATGCCCAAACGAGCTCACGTAAAGATGAAATACGTGCACTTGCATAAAGAACTGTCGGTCGGGTCGGTTTTTAATTTCAGATTCAGATTTTGTCAATGTTGTCCGATTCTCAAATGAAACACCCTGTATGTTTTCACAGATTCGGATAGAGGCCATCAAGACCTTTACAACGAACCCCCACATGATATAGTTATTATGATGAGATTTTGAGATATATCGTTTTATTTATTAATTAATAATAATAGTAATCCAGTCCTGCTTCGAACAAAAAAGTTTTGTTTCAAACCATAGACTTGATTTGGTTCCAGGAAAATGCGCTGCTCGAGGGTGTCTGGACATGATTTTCCCACACAGACTAGGAGAAAGAAAAAACTGAGATTCAACGACCTGCAAGGTCACCAGATTTAACTCCACTTGATTTTTTCTTGCGGATCGATAATTCGAGCACTTAATTCAGTGTACAAGTGTTATTAAGTAAAACCACTTTCCGATTTCGTTTTATTATTTACTTAGTTAATATCTCCAGAATTCTGCATAATAATTATATCGTGTGGGGGTTCGTTGTAAAGGTCTTGGTGTCCTTTATCCATATCTATAAAAATACATAGAGCTTCCGAAAAATGTATGTTTATAATATATTTTAAATGATGAGTTTGGTAGTAGGCGTGGCTTCGTTCTTGTGGCGTTGCGCGGTGGGGCATGCGTACTATCGATTTTTACGTAATTTTTTAAACTTACCGTCTACTCACATATTCTTTTTCAAAACTGAAAGTAAAAGTAATCCTGCTAGTAATTACGTTAATGCACAAAGGACAATGCCGGAGCGGTTTGTTAAAATAACTGTTCGTCATCCACTGCAATCTATTATGATGAATTTTCTTGTTACAAGGCTCCATTTGTAAATTTCAAACCGTTTCAGGAAGCATTATAAATTCATCAATTTTCAACGCATTCGCGAATAATAATTAATTGTGGTGAATTTACTATGCAGCTATTATGTACCTGGTTAATAAAACGTGCTGACAAAATTACCTCGCGAAATATTGGTATTTACACAGTGGTGAGAGAAAATGTTTTAATATAATATACTATTTAATATTTTTACTGTCCAATTGCTTCCAGTTGCGCCCATGCAGCAAAGCGTTTGTTGTAATTAATTCTCAAAAGGCCGTTGATCCAGCTGGCTTTGAATTGAGCACCTTTGGAAGGCGTTGTGGGCCGTGCCGGCGAAGGGATAATGATAGAGCTTCCAAATCGAACAATTGTTGCTTATTCCATTGCCACATATGCTGAAGCCATAATAGTTTTAATGTTTCATTCCCGGGGGGTTCGTGCCGCTTTTTGAGCTCCGCCGTAATTAGTTTCTGTGCCTGGGCCTTCCTTAATCAGCGCCACGACGGCGGTTGACATTTTCTAAATACTGGACGAAATTACTGGACACTCTTGGATTCCTGAAAGAGGGAAAATGCTTTAGAATAATAAAAGCAGGGTAGAGATTGCGTGGGTGATAGGAATTAAAATAAATTAGCCTGCAAGATCTCCAGACTTGCTTCCCATTGACCATATGTGAAAGAGACTAGACTAATCGCGTAAATGCCATTTTAAACTTAGTAGACAGTAAATGGTGGATTGTACGCCATATATCCTGCCGCTACAACTTGATTAATATATTTAACGTGGCGCTGGTGGGGGACCGCCGCGGCATGGCGCGGCGCTAATTGTTAAAATTAATCCAAACTACAAAAACGAAATTTCCCCTTGCTCATAAACTGTAAAATAACTACAATTACTAGGGAACCTCAAAAAATGTCCGATAGGCATTTTAATTGACAGTCTAGACGTAGCGAGCCCGGCAGTGAGGCACAATGCTCCCCTATGTGTCACATCCCCCGTTTGAAAACGTGTCCTCGAAACACTATATCGTTATGAGGGACTCGCCATTATTGTACAGGAAAAATATTTACACGGGTTCTCAGTGCTCGGTGTGAATTAACTTTTGTTTGAAATATTATATAGGCCTCTATGGAATGTAACAGAGTACGTCCGGGGGCCCTCAGGAGTACGGTGGATTCATTGATGTGAAACAAAAAAACAGACAGCCCTAGATATCTTAGAAAAAGTACTCGAAGATAATACTTTTCGGTACCATGTTCATTCATATTAATTCTATGCGATAGCGACAAAGAGGCATGGAATGAAGATTTATTTACCTCGTTTGTGAGCCGCCTTTAGTTTATCGAGAAGATATATGCAATTATAACTTTCTAATTAGCTGATAACTCCACTTGGACGATGTCGGCCTCGATTTGTTACTTAATTAACATTTTACTCATCTGATCAAGATAACTTATCCAATTTGTACGTTTGCTTCCCCCAAACTTTTTTTTGTCAATATAAATAGTTCGTTGTATTAATTATTTCACCACAAAAAATTCGTCCCTATTAACACAGTGCGGCGTTCGTTTTTTCAAAGGTAACAAGCAGAAACGTAGAATGGTCCATTTCCATGCGGAATTGCCCCTCAGAGACGTAAGTTCCTTATTATTCCCGGTGCCTCCTGTCGTATCCATTATGCGCCATTGTCGCTTAAGCTCATAACCATCTAGAAATTATGTAATACATTGTTCGAAAATGAAACAAAGAAATTGTCCTAGACAAAGTAAAGCCGCAATAGAGTGGTCTTATTTCGACACTTCCCCAAGGATCCGGCTTGCGGCCCTCTCTGTTCGTCCCTCACATTAATGACTTACTCACTGCGCCAACCAATCCGGCGCCACAGTTCAACTGGTGATAGTAGGTTGGCTTTCTGCCACTGAGTCCTTCATCCCAGAGATTAGATGTATCTCGAGTAACAAAATGGTCAATAGACTTTATAGAGCCTTTATAAAGCCATTATAAGTATATAATGGAACAATTCTTATGTTATGTATAATTTGTCGCTTCATAAAGCAGTTACATAGCGACACAGCTCTTAAGTATACGTTCTGTTGCGTATTATTTATATAACTAGTTATGTAGCCATAATAAAACCACAGCTGAATAAAAACTACCACGGTTTTTCCAACAGAACAACTTAGGTCGTTTGAAATTATTACGCAGCTATAAACAGTTCAACCAGCAGCGAGTTACTTTAAACAATAGCGTAGATCATTAAGTAGCCACTATAAAACCATAAGGATCTTTAACGTCTCAGTAGATTCCCTGAAGGTAGATTCCTCTTACCATGAACTATTTCAAAAGCCTAACTATTTTATAATTAGTTATGAAAGCGTTTATAATACCCCATAATACGGCATTAAAACCCATAGGTTTCATAATAGTTCTATAACCAACATTTATGTAGTTATAAACTAAAAATGCTCTGTAATAAATCATTTTGTAGAATTATTTAGCTACCTATAACTCATCATATAGAGAAACAATTTTTATATCTGTATAACTACATCGGATTACTTTAAAGAACAATTCAGTTCATTAAACACCCATTATAAAACCATAAAGGTCTGTTGTCTTGACAGGTGTAACAGAATATTTTATATAGTATCTATTTAGCTCCTTATGAAGCCATCATATAGCAACATAGCTCTTATATATTTGTAGTATTGAGGAGTCGTTATCTATATAACGACTCCACAATACTCTGTTATATAACCACAAATCCTTGTAGCTGTATAACAACTACCACAGCTTTTCCTATAGAACAATCCAGGCCATTTATAAATATTATGCAGCCATAAGTAATTCTTCTAGTGTATCAACGCCGTCCTCGGGTTAACTTGAATAGCTGCGTAGATTCTTAAGTAGTCATTATAGAACCGCAAATAACTTTAATGCCTTCCGTAGATAAATGGTAGATTCTTCCTACCATGAACCGTGAACTGCAGAAGCCTAACTATTTTATAACTAATACCTAATACCTGGTAATACGGTATTAAAATAAGTTTTATAATAGTTTTATAAGCAACATCTACGTAAACGTTATAAAATAAAAATGCTAGTATAATTACTTGTTCTGTAAAGTTACTTCATAAAACCATTTAGCTCACTATAAATCATCATCGGATTCACCTCATTAAACGCCCATTATAAAACTATAAAGCTCTTTTGTCTTGACAGATGTAACAGAATATTATTATATAACTATTTAGCTCCTTATAATGCCATGTTATAACAACATAGCTCTTATTTATTTGTATTATTGTGAATTATTTTATACAAGACGTAATATAGCTGTTATATAACCACAAATCCTTGTAGCTGTATAATAACTATCACAGCTTTCCCTACAGAACAATCAAGTCCAATTGTAGTTATTATACAGCCATAAGCAGTTCTTCTAGTGTATCAACACCGTCCGCGAGTTAATTTGAATATCTGCGTAGATTTTTAAGTCGCTATTATAAAACCACAAAGAACTTTAATGCCTTCCTTAGATAAATGGTAGATTCTTCTTACCATGAACCTTTAACTACATAAGCCTAACTATTTTATAATTAGCTGTAGAGGCCTTTATAATATCTGGTAATAACGTATTAAAATAAGTTTTATAATAGTTCTATAATCAATATTTCAGTGGTCGTTATAAAATAATAATACTTGTGTGATTACTTAAAGATCTGTAATAAGCTATTTTATAGAACCATTTTGCTCGCTATAAGCCATCATCGGATTATTTTAAAGAACAAATCGTTTCATTAAATACCCGTTATAAAACCGTATAGCTCTTTTGTTTTGAAAGGTGTAACAAAATGTTTTATATAATTATTTAACCTGTTATAAAGAGTTTCTTAACTAGCCATAATAAAACCGTAATAATTCTTAATGTCCACACTAGATTCCCTGTAACGTTAACTGTATAAGCCTAACTATTTTATAATTAGTTGTAATAACCTTTATAACGCCTGGTAATACGGTATTAAAATAAGTTTTATAATAGTTCTATAACCAACATTTACATGACCGTTATAAAATAAAAATGCTTGTGTGATTACTTAAAGAGTTACTTTAAAGAACAAATCGTTTCATTAAATACCCGTTATAAAACCGTATAGCTCTTTTGTTTTGAAAGGTGTAACAAAATGTTTTATATAATTATTTAACCCGTTATAAAGAGTTTCTTAACGAGCCATTATAAAACCGTAATAATTCTTAATGTCCACACTAGATTCCCTGTAACGTTAACTGTATAAGCCTAACTATTTTATAATTAGTTGTAAAAGCCTTTATAACGCCTGGTAATACGATATTAAAATAAGTTTTATAATAGTTCTATAACCAACATTTACATGACCGTTATAAAATAAAAATGCTTGTGTGATTACTTAAAGCTCTCTTATAAATTATTTTATAGAACCATTTAGCTCGCTATAAGCCATCATCGGATTATTTTGAGAACAATTCAGTTCGTTAAGCACCCTTTATAATACCGTATAGCTCTTTTGTTTTGAAAGATGTAACAGAATGTTTTATATAATTATTTAAGCCTTACTTAAATAACCATTATAAAACCATAACAGTCATTAATGCCCTGCAGAGAATTAATTGCATGAGCTTAATAATTATTTGAAGAGTTTTGAAATGCCCTTAAATTCTTTTGCAGTATTTCACAATTTCCTGGCAAACTTACGAAATAAAAAAAATAACTTCCTACAAAACTACCCCTGTGTCCCATGCCGCTATAAATAAATACTTACATGGCAAGCTCCTCGAGAAATAAAAAGGTAAAAACGACTCCTCAATGAATTTGAATATCTTCGCCGGCATTGGAAAAGGGCTGCAGCATGCGTAGGTGGACCTCGGACGGCCGTAAATAAATTACCAAACTCCCTCCGGGAACAACAGGTTTCGTTCGATCCAATAATATATTAAAACAGCCTGCGACATGCCACAGGAAACTATAAAGGGTGCAATATTGGTCACAATGGGCGCGGGCATAAGCGCCGCGTCTATGAGGATTGAGGGTCTTGTCCGCCCAACGGAAATATCAACCGGGGACCCATCAATAAATGTTACAGTAGGTGCGCGATGATTTTTATGCGGCTTTTGCAGGCCCTGGCGGGATGAAAAATCGCGATATAATTTGCAATATACGGACACTAAAAATTCATCACTAAAATATTTTTATTTTCCTAGCTTGTGTCGTGATCGATTTCTAAAATTCTCCTGATGATGCCAACTTTGGTTTCTGGTTATAATGACACGTTCTATCAGAGTTGCCGGATATAATATACTCATTTCGTCGATTTATGTCGCAATTAAATATCGTTACGTGCAGAAGCTTCGCAATCCATTGGAGCCCTCCCATACGCAGGAAATTGTTCTTCTTGTACGATCGAATTCAGTCAATGTCACTTCCGGGGTATCAGTTCGCTCGAATAGACTTCCTCGATACGATAGGGTTCCAAAGCCACCTATACAGTATTTATTTGTTACAAGAGCGTGCTGGCCGACCGGGAACTTCCCGACAGGCCTTAGGCTAGTGGGTCCTAAAAGCACTTGCAGCTATATTATAGCTAAATATTGTGTCTAAGTAACTTATAGTGATCTAAATTCTTCTATAGAATAACCTAATACCCATAATTATTACGCGAACATTTATATTAATTTTGGTTACAGAACTATTATAAAACTTATGAGTTTCTCCTTTAATGCTGCACATTACCATAATAGTCCAATACAGTTAAAAGTTAGTTTATGGAAGAGGAATATACTATCTACAAGGAATCAAGTAAAAGCATAAGGATTGTTATAGTTTTATAATGGCTATTTAAGTAAGGCTTTGTAACGGGTTCAATAATTGTATAAAAAACGTACTGTTACATTTTTCAAAACAAAAGAGCTAAATGGTTTTATAAAGGCTGTTTAATAAACCAGTTGTTCATTAAAGCAATCCGATGATGGTTTGTAGTGAGCTAAATGGTTCTATAAAATAGTTTATTTATTACAAAGCTTTAAGTAATGGCAGACGTATTTTTATTTTATAATGATCACTTAAATGTTGGTTATAGAACTGTTATAAAACTTACGAGTTTCTCCTTTAATACCGTATTACCAGGTGTCATGATATTCAATATAGTTAACAGTTTTTGTGGTAAAGGGAATTTACTATCTACAGATAATCTAGGATTGTTATGGTCTTAGGATGGCTATTTAAAATATCTTTCAAAACAAAGGAGCCAAATGGTTTTATAAAGGGTGTTTAATAAACCAGTTGTTCATTAAAGCAATCCGATGATGGTTTTGTAGTGAGCTAAATGGTTCTATAAAATAGTTTATTTATTACAAAGCTTAAGTAATGGCAGACGTATTTTTATTTTATAATGATCACTTAAATGTTGGTTATAGAACTGTTATAAAACTTACGAGTTTCTCCTTTAATACCGTATTACCAGGTGTCATAATATTCAATATAGTTAACAGTTTTTGTGGTAAAGTGAATTTACTATCTACAGATAATCTAGGATTGTTAAGGTCTTATATGGTTTTATAAAGGGTGTTTAATGAACTGAAATGTTCTGTATGGCAGCTCCTAAAAAGGCGCTTCCAATTCTCTAATTGAATATAAAAAAAATACACAGCACTCATTGGGAAGCAGTAAAAAAAACAGAACGCCCTGTATGACCAAAGCTAGACGCATGTATTTCATTGTAGATACAAACAAACGCGATTAGGTCGACAAAACACATTCTTTTAGAAATAAGAACAGCCTATACAATAAAAAATTGCCGTCGTAAATGTGTTCTGTTGTGATTGGATCGGCCGGCTACCATTCGGGCGCTTTCATCTTCTCAAGTACCCCGAAAAATAATAAATACGTTAACATTTAAAGGAAATATAGGTCAGATCCAGAAATAAAGCAATAGAGGTTAACGCGGCCATAAAATGCGAGACACTCAAGTACGCCTTCATTAAAACGAAATGCAGATTTTCGCATTCGCAAATATAGACCCAAGGTAACATTCGCTAGTGATAAACGGACGTGTGTCTTGTCGCGAGGGAAAAGTTTGCACTTCTAGCCGAACCGGAGGCACGTAATAAGGAAAGCAGCACCGCCGGCAAACAAATACAGTTCAATTGTTTCGCAGTCGCTATAACTATTTGCAAATAAAATACCAGCACACGTTATTTGCAGATGTGTTTTCAGCAGTAGTGAAAATAATTGCTTTGGAATTGTTGAGGGTAATAGAATATAAACATGTCTGAGTTTCAGTCGCCATCTGTGTAAGCGACGTGATGCACGTTAATTGTTGAAAGCATAATAATGTACGACTTTCACAACTTTACTTATTATTAAAAAAAGGCACAAAATTTAAAAATATGTATTGATTGTCGTAACAATATACAGAGTGTTAGTTTTTAAAATCTGCTCTGAAAAAAATACCAGACTATAATATTTTAATTTTGTTCTTAGGCTGAAATTCCAGCGATTCAGTTGCGTAGGCCGCAAAAAACGCGCCCCAAAATGGGAGAGCGGATAATTATTCCCTGGTAAATAATAGATACGAAAGTTAACGCGGATTTGTAAGTTTGTTTGCGGTTCATGAAAAACGAATAACCGGCCGGCGGGCGACCATATCTCACGTCCTATATAAAAATTTATTTGTTTCTGTTCCTTATCCAGAAACAAAGACTATGAATCTTGCAAAAGTTCGGTTTGTCTGGAATGTCGGGTCTAAACAATTTATGGCCATTTTCACCTATATAGTCGCCTGCTGGCTCACCACAACAGAGAACCTTTATTCCATTCGGAGACCACGTATGAACACGCTGAATTCCTAATCTTTATATCGCATTCAGCAATGCTCCACTAACTACCCGGCAGAAGGTATTTTATACCAGGCGGTGGTGGGCAAACGGCGGAATTATGTCGAGTCGTTATATTTTAGTTTTACGGTTACGGCTTTCGGTTGCAGCTCCCTTTTAAATTTTACATCGAGTTAGCGAAACGCAGGAACGCCAACGGTGCCTTTCGCCTTTCGGTGAAATTTTTTAAATTTCGTTGTAGTCGTGCTGATGAAGGCAAATAGCCAGAAACCGGCCCACGAATGGTATTCTTAGAATTAAAAATATCTAAATCTCTCACTGCCTGCTTATTGCAATAATTCTTTGTCCCTGAATGTGTAAAAATAACCCTTTTTCGTAGGGTTACAGGGATAGGAGTTTTAAACTAATTTGTTATCATTCCGTTGTCCAAATATTTCTAACAAATTTGGTTGTTAAATTAAACGGAGGAATGAGACGGCGATTCGAGAAAATGGCGAAGGATCCGGTATCAACGTACAATATTGTTATCGAAAACAATTCGACATTTCCACAAACAAAATGAGCAGATAAACGTGCATTTGTCGATAAAACGCTATAAAATAAAACACCGATTCCAATCGCGTGACATAGCAAAACAAATTGTTTATAAGCTTTATATATAATATATGTATTAGTTCAATTAAATTGTATAGCATAAATTTAACCGTCACGAACATATTTTATTTTACGTTGTCCACATTTAGATTTACTCGCGCTGGGAATGATATATTTTAATTATTACAAACTCTATCAAAACTTCTGTTGCTGCCTAGGAAAATATATTTGAAAATCTGGGGCACAACAACAATGGCAAGAATTATTAAATAAGAATGACACAAATTCATCATGCCAACATTTTTGTTTTATAACCGTTATATAACCGTTATAAAACTATTATAAAACTTACAGGTTTCTGTTTAAATATCGTATTGCCAGGAGTTACAAGCTAAATTGTACTGTAAAATGATTATTTCTTGACGGTTATATAACTGTTAGTTATAGAACTACTATGAAACTTATAGATTTCTCCTACAATGCTGCTATAAACCCCATTACAACTAATAAAATACTTAGGCTTAGCTTACAGCTCAGTATACAAACGCTTTATTAAGGTTTTTTTAAGAAAACTCTAGTAGACATTAAAAGTCCTTTATAAACACTTCTCTGTTGCAATATTCAGCGGTGGTTATATTTATAAAACCATTCAAGTGGGAGAAAGAAGTAATGTTCTTGAAATAACAAGAGAAATACTCTGTGGTTCTATTATGGTTATTTAATGATCTAAACTTATATTCAAAATAATCTGCAGCCAGTGTTGATACTAGGAAATTTATTTGCGGCTGTGTAATAACAAAGGATTTCCACTGTTCTATAAAAAAATTGTGGTAGTCACTTGTTGCTACGTTATAACTACGTTATGAGCTAAATAATCATAAGTAGTTTTATATAGACATAAGAATTGTGTCTGTGTAACTTATAGCGAGCTAAACTCTTCTATAAAATAAACTAATACCAAAATTTTAATTATTACCTACGCGGATTATAACAGGTATATTAATTTCGGTTATAGAACTATTATAAAACTAGTGGGGTTAATACCGTATTACCAGCTGTCATGATAGTTATACAGTTAACAGTTAGTTTATGGCAAGAGGAATCTACTTGCAGGGAATTTAGTGGAGGCATTAAGGAATGTTATAGTTTAATAATGGCTATTTAAATAATGCTTTATACCGAGTTAAAACGAAAGAGCTATATGGTTTTGTAAAGGGTGTTTAATGAATTGAATTCTTCTTTAAAGTAATCCGATGATGGCTTATAGCGAGCTAAATGGTTCTATAAAGTAGCTTTACAGTACCTTAAGAAATCACACAAGCATTTTTATTTTATATCGTTTATGTAAATGTTGGTTATAGAACTTTTTTCTTCTCTGATTATCGGCCTTACGAGCTAAGTGTTTTGGACAACAGTTATACAACTATTATAAAACTTATTTTAGTATCGGGTTACCAGGTGGTATAAAGAGTTACAAGTAAATATGAAATAGTTAGGTTTGTTCAGTAAGAAGAATTTACTATCAATAGAAAGGCAATAAAGTTCCTTGTGGTTTTATAATGGTTACTTAATGATGTAAATAGTTATTTAAATTAACCCGCGGACGGCGTTGATACAACTAGAAGAACTGCTTTCGACTATAATAACTACAAATGGAAAAGCTGTGATGGTTATTATACAGTTACAAGGATTTGTGGTTATATAACAGCTATATTGTCACGTCTAGGCCTCTTCTCGGCCGTTTACGCACGCTAGGGGTGTAGCAAGAGGTAGGTATTCAAAAGATGAAGTAACAGAAATAAAACATTTATTACGGTGTAAAACAATATAAAAAAAAAGATTTCCTACTAACTAACTTATACACTAGATATATGAAGTGGTACTTACATTACAAACTCTACAAATGCCCCCATGGCTTGGAAGATATGTCTTGGCACCGCACTTTCCCGTTAACGACCAAAAGTTGACTAACTGTCCAACAACCTATCCTTTTGGTTTTTCGAAATATTGCCCAGTTTGCAATCTTGCTAAATTTAAAATGACCCCAATTTAGGTAACAGCAACTAATATAGAATTTTGCAATTGTTTAATTATTCGTCATAGTAATGTATACAAATTATGTTTACTTTTAGAATAATTAAACAATTTGGAGATAGGTTATTGAACAATTTGATATACGGAGTGTTTTAATTTTAAGAGTTTTTTCCAGCTCTTGACATATCTCCCCGGCCTCGTAAATCTGGCCCCCAGATTTATATCCAGCTAAATTATATAAATTCTCAAAAAGATGAAATAAATTAAAAAAAAAAAAATCTTAACCTACCCCAAACCTAGGTATAAATTGTATAAATTCTCAAAAAGAAGAAATAATTTTAAAAAAGAAATCCTAACCTACCCCAAACCTAGGTATAAATTGTATAAATTCTCAAAAAGAAGAAATAATTTTAAAAAAGAAATCCTAACCTACCCCAAACCTATGTATACATTATATAAACTCTCAAAAAGGAGAAATAATCTAAAAAAAATGAAATCCTAACCTACCCCAACCTAAATGAACAAAACGCCAATATAACCCACTCTAACAAACTTAATCTAAAATCATACAATACACGTGTTAGGGTCCTAGAGCACACACAATTAAGTCTGTTCGGGCTTAGTCCGGCACTCCGCGAAGTTCGGTCCTATCCACTGCCGTCTGTCAGATCTGTGGGCTGTTACGCTCCTTCTATATTCCAAAGCTTGCTCTGTGCCGGCCGGCAGGGTTTGATGGATTTGATATTCTGTGGTCTGTGGTGAGTCTAACCTAACCTCGTAATCCCATGTGTTTGTTGTTTATCGTCGACTGGTGACTGGTGTCAAATTACCCCATAGTTAACGTTTTTAAATGAGGGGTGGTGATAACTGCTGCGTGTGCTTTATTATTACGTGTCTTTTAGCCTTGAAACTAACTGGAGCTCGGAGTTGCTACCTTTCCATTAATGTATTAAGGTAAGTTGGTGTAAGTAGTGAGTGTTTGGTTTGTACTCACAAATACTTCTTCACTTATATAACTCCTTTTTAGGTATGGTACTTTGGGACTTCCAGAAGCGGCTGTGAAATTTTCTTTGAATAAATTTCCATGGGAGTGTCCAAGGAAAGACACCGGCAGCAGTTGGTTTGGGTCGAACACCTACGTTGGAGAGACTCACCACCTTGTGTCCTCAGGTCTTCGTCAGCATGGCTTGCGTGTGACAGGCAGGGATATTGACCACTATACTTTCGAGGAAGGTCCTTTGTGCCATTTGCCCTCCCTGGGTGTGCTCCGAGTGCATGAAAAAAAATAACAACCAGTAAGTTCTTACCATAAATTTACTACCTAACATACTATAATACGCTTTATTTGTGATACCCATATATAAAAACCCGAGATAAAACAACCCAACATGAAATAATTACATCACAAATTTAAATTAGAAAAAAATATATACCGCAATCCCAAATTCCAAATTAAAATTAATAGAAAAATATATCACCAAAAGGCGGAGATCAGCATAAGCTGTTTTTAACTCTCAAGCCGTTAATAATAGAATAAAATAAATATAGTTTAATGACAATACAACTTTACTAGATTCCCCGTTTGCAAAAAAACTATATTCTGTCTCGTACTGAGTACTACTACCCCATATGATTCTCTATTTTGTCACAGACAGACAAGTGTGTGTTATTGTGGACTAAAACCACATTTTTCAATCTACCTGGGTGGTTAAATTTAAAATTTTGAAATGACATTAAATTTATATTGAAGAAAAAATTTTTATTTTATAAAGTATAATATGGATTATGTTTTGAAAATTGTTCGTTTATATATTTTTACTTGGACGAAGGCTACGTTAGGTAATCAGCTATTTCCTCTGCCATTTATCTAGTAGCTCAAGCTAGTGCCACTAGCTTGAGTGACCTAGCAACGTTGCATCATAACCTAATCCGTGGCCCTAGTCCAGGTATACTTTGCCAAAATTAAATTGAATTATCCACCCGAGTTGTTGCTACAACTCTCACACGTGGTATCCTCAATTCCTTGTAGGACACATTGTACACTGTGCCCTGGTTTTAGAGAATTGAGGTCCACATTACTCCTCATTTGTATTACGTACTCTTTCCCAGAGGAGAGGGGTTCGTTTAAGGGTGGTACTTCTGTTTCAGAGGGGTGTGGTTCACCCCTTCTCGTGGCTTTTCCACGCCTGATTAATAAAAAAATTTTTATTCCGAAATACAGAATAAAAAATGCAAAACCCAAGCATAAAAATATAAAATATATGTGATGTTCGATATTTGTTTTTCTCTCGCCTCGTACTGGGGCTGCTATCGCTGGTATAGCTGCCAAATTCCGCCTATCTCCAAAGCTTGCTCTGTGCCGGCCGGCAGGGTTTGATGGATTTGATATTCTGTGGTCTGTGGTGAGTCTAACCTAACCTCGTAATCCCATGTGTTTGTTGTTTATCGTCGACTGGTGACTGGTGTCAAATTACCCCATAGTTAACGTTTTTAAATGAGGGGTGGTGATAACTGCTGCGTGTGCTTTATTATTACGTGTCTTTTAGCCTTGAAACTAACTGGAGCTCGGAGTTGCTACCTTTCCATTAATGTATTAAGGTAAGTTGGTGTAAGTAGTGAGTGTTTGGTTTGTACTCACAAATACTTCTTCACTTATATAACTCCTTTTTAGGTATGGTACTTTGGGACTTCCAGAAGCGGCTGTGAAATTTTCTTTGAATAAATTTCCATGGGAGTGTCCAAGGAAAGACACCGGCAGCAGTTGGTTTGGGTCGAACACCTACGTTGGAGAGACTCACCACCTTGTGTCCTCAGGTCTTCGTCAGCATGGCTTGCGTGTGACAGGCAGGGATATTGACCACTATACTTTCGAGGAAGGTCCTTTGTGCCATTTTCTGTTAAAAAAAAAAAAAAAAAAAAAAAAAAAAAAAATGAAATCCTAACCTACCCCAACCTAAATGAACAAAACGCCAATATAACCCACTCTAACAAACTTAATCTAAAATCATACAATACACGTGTTAGGGTCCTAGAGCACACACAATTAAGTCTGTTCGGGCTTAGTCCGGCACTCCGCGAAGTTCGGTCCTATCCACTGCCGTCTGTCAGATCTGTGGGCTGTTACGCTCCTTCTATATTCCAAAGCTTGCTCTGTGCCGGCCGGCAGGGTTTGATGGATTTGATATTCTGTGGTCTCTTGACAATATTACGACTTATATAAAATATTTCACAATTCAAATATATAAGAGCTATGTTGCTATATAATGGCTTTATAAGGATCTAAAAAGTTATATAAAATATTCTGTTACATTTGTCAAGACAAAACAGCTCTGTGGTTTTATAATGGGTGTTTAATGAACTGAATGGTCCTTTAGAAGTAATCCAATGTATTTATACAGACATAAGAATTGTGCCGCTGTATGATGAGTTTACAGCGAGCTTAATAATTCTACAGAATAATCTATTGATAGAGCTTCAAGTAGTTGCGCGAACATTTTTAGTTAATAAAGACTACATAAATGTTGGTTATAGAACTATTATGAAACCAATGGGTTTTAACACCGTATTACCGGGTATTATAAACTAGTTAGGCTTATGCAATAGTTTCTACCATCCTCAGGGACTGTACTGAAAAGCGCTAAAGATCCTTATGGTTTTATAATGGCTACTTAACGATCTTCGCTTTTGTTTAAAGTATCTCGCTGCTGGTGTTGATACAACTAGATGTTGCTATGTAATGGCTTTATAAAGCGCCAAATAATTATATAAAAAATTCCGTTATATCAAATTCAAGACGAAAGGGCTTTATGGTTTTATAACGAACCGAATTGTTCATAAGAATTAGGCCGTTATATGCTTATAACGGAGCCAAGTAGTTCTATAAAGGTTATATAAAGTCTATTAGTCTGTTACAGACCTTATGGGTTTAAAACAGTTTTGTAACGGCAATTATAAAACTAATAGTTCTATAAAAACTGTTTAGCACTCTTTGAAAATACATCATTCTTGCATGGTTTTGGAAATAGGTGCTATAATAAACAAGTGTATATACTTGTATATACCACATTCCGTCCGGTTTAATTTATAAAAACAAGGCAACATGATGCCAAATCGAAATGAACACACCGCTATGTATTTTCCGTGCATACGAACGTGGCCGCGAGATTTTTATGAATGTATTAAAATAAATATTTAAAATTAGTCCGGCCGGGTTTAATAATTATGGAGTATAAAACTTTATATACGTAAACTATATGCGAAAGCAAAATAAATAATCTTATTTAATTTTGCTCCGGTGACGAAAGCAAAATGGCGCATTGTAGTCGGAAATCGTCGTGAAACAATTTCAATTCGAAATGAATTTTAATTGGAATTAACTGACAGTCAAGGGGTTAAAAAAGTTGGACAAGCAAGACATTTAATTTTGACTAGATTTAAGGATCATGAGTTCGTTTTCATTCACAATAGCAACATTTTAGAGAGAAAGATTTCTTTTGGGCGTAAGTTCTACCACTGTTCGTAAAGTAAACCCTTTGGTAGTTATCTTTGCATCAACATCCTAGGGTTGGTCCCTGGGGCAGTGAACCATCCCGTAGCCTAGAACCTATCCGTTCCGCCACAGCGATATCGACATTTTAGGAATACATATTAATAATATAACAGATTAAATACACACTCGAAATTATCAACCCGCTATATTAAACCGCCCAGAGGATTTTCTAATCCCCCATTCTCATCCGATGTGTCGGAGGATAGGGAACAAGGGACCCTATTACAATAGTCGGCCATGCATTAAGGATGGCGATTACCGCTGTTGGAACTATTGATTGAATAGAAATGATTATTTTTCGAATCTGTATTTGTGTAGCTAGTCAATATTTTTAATTTGATTTACGCCCGCCGCCGGTACGTTTAATTAAAATAAATATTTTGAATGAATTAAAATTTACCTGCCTGGGCGTTGAATTATTTTCTTCGTTTCGCCGGCTAAGGTAAATATACTTCAGCAGACTAGACTGGGGGATGAAGTATACAATTTTACGCAGATCCTAGCCGCGCGAAACGCATGCAAAAAACGATTATTTTATTAAATACTGTTGAGTAAGAAATACAAAGAGCCGCAACCCCTACTGATTTCGGCGTGGCCCATGCTGGCCGTAGTAGTTGGGTGCATTTTATTTGCCTTTGTGAATTTTCTCGAATAATAATAAACTTATAATAAATCTGTTTCAACAAGCCATGAAAATGCGAAAAAATGGGTGATAAAATTCGAACACAAACCACAAACAGCTTCTGTTGAATATCAGTCACGGATTCGGGTTTTCAAATTATCCTGACGATAAAAAGCCCTTAATCTGCCAATCTTAAAGTCATCAGTAACGTCGCGCGTCGTTTAAAAAGAGACGTTAACCTCGGCTCTCGTACCGAACAAACAAAAACGGACCTAATTCCCATAAAAACCCCCGGCCATAAAAGTTGCAGAGAGACGTTCCCAGGATCCTGCAGTTCTTACGTACCTGGACAGGGAGGATCAATTTTTCATCCCGACCTAATAGGGTGTGATTAGGCCAGAAGAGAAAAATATTTGACGAACGAGGAACTGGCATGTGGAAGAGTTAAAATGTATAAATCTATTTCGGGAGGATTATCTTGGTCAACTGTATATCAGTTCGAGTGGCGGATGAGGGCTGAAATGGATTAAAACGTTTCATCGGCGTTTATTAAATAAAAGGCTCTGAAATGTGCGGTTTGCGCTACACATGTGGAGCAATAATTTTTAGATTGATACCATGATGAGTGCGGGATTAACTCCGGCGCGTTTAAAGCCCAATCTCTCGGGAAACAGTTGAATATTAAACAAACGCTTTTCGAAGATGAAGAATTTATGTACTCGGGGATGCGTAGGGGTAAAATTGCCATTAACAATATGAATATCACAGACAAACAAAATCTGTAAACTTGTACAACTATAAAATTCCTCATATTTTATCCCATCTCATCCCATTTTATACCATCGACTGCGCCATTTACTTAAAAACGCCAAAAGTACTTTTAATAGTCACATACAAGATTAATTTCAGCAAAATATTTCCGATATTAATTAATGAATTCGCCTATTTTGCACGTCCCGAACAATTCATTTGTTTTCAATTTGCTTGTAGGAACAGCACGTTTCGGTCTTGATTATGATGATATTTACCCTCGGAAGCTGTAATCCAAGCGGCCCAGGATTAGAGAAACATTACAAACAAGGAAACAAAGCAATTACCCGTAAAATAAACAAAAGCCGCAGCGGAAAAGTTGTGTAAATAAAAAAAAAGGACGCCTTTATTATATAAAATACGTTTGTGTGGCGATAAAGCTGCGGGGGAGGTGAGAACTGTCACAATTATTAAATTTCAGGTAGAGGTAGACTTTACCTTCGCCGCTGCGTCGATGTTTTCACCGCATCCACACACGATGTTTTCATTCAATGTGAGCGCTGAGTTTATTTACGCAGTCAATATTTACAATCTCCGCTTCGCTTTTTTTTATGAAATATGATCGCGTAGTAGACCTGGCACGTACTCCAAATATATTTACCAGAAATTCGATATAGCTCGGTAAATGAAAAATGGACGTCATACCTACCAGCGATATCCGCAGTGACACGTGTCGAAATATTTTACCTGCGTGAATGCCAACTCTATCGTAGGCCACGCTTAAGACAATAGGGATGCGGCCCTTTTTATTTTTCACTCAACGCTCCTCAATCCCTCCGCCTACTGATTCGCAAGCATTCCAAATTCGTTCTTATTCCTCGATGTTGATTAAACAGCTTCGTGTGTACTTACTTTTGTCAGCGTACCTCCGGAATTAATTTCACTTAATCCGCCCCCGCGCCTTACGTTCCGCGACTTCGTTAATAATTAAGTAAACGGCGTGCGTCGTACACACATCTCAGTAAATATTTTCGGATTAGAAACGACAACGATTTACTTTTAAGTCACGAAGCGGCGGAGGGAATTTGCATGGGATAAGCATACCCTTAAACATGGATAAAATAGAATTATCCCTTATTAAGAAAGTTCCTCCTGAAGTTGCGTCAATCTGTTTGTTTGTCCTCGTGTTTCCATCCAAGAATTAGATAAGGGTTAATGAAGTTCCAACGGCGATGGTGACGAACTCCATTATATTACATGACCGATATTGTCTACGGGGCTCGCCTGTAACCCACTTATGTTGCCAGCTTAAAATTGACTTTGAAGGAAGATAAAATGGAAGACCCAGTCGCACCTCAAATCGATCTACAACCTTGGTTGTATAATTTTAAAAGAAGAGGAAGAATAAATACAAAAATGGAAATCAAATAATTCTTCCTATTTCTGTCTAACAAATACCATCGACTGCGCCAATTAAGTGAAAAATCACCAAAAAAATTGTATTTCAAACCCACTTATGTTGCCAGCTTAAAATTAACTTTAAAGGAAGATAAAATGGAAGACCCAGTAGCAACTCAAATCGATCTACAATCTTGGTTGTATAATTTTAAAAGAAGAGGAAGAAGAAATACAAAAACGGAAATCAACTAATTCTTCCTTTTTCTGTCTAACAAATACCATCGACTGCGCCAATTAAGTGAAAATCACCAAAAAATTGTATTTCAAACTGTTATTAGTCCATACTTGTTTCAGCTTTTAATTGATTTATTATTCTGCATGTTTAAGACACAATCTTGATGTCTGTGGCTTAATAAAATTGATAAAACGCGTTACTGTCTAATCCTGACAAGTTCCCAGTTATGTGAGAACATTATAAATTCATCCTGTTTATACATAAAATCACTCTCGCAGCAGACAGAGCGGAGCGATGAAAACCATTTATAGCGCCGTAAATTATACAATGTAAATAGTGTCTACGGTGCTGGTTGTTGTGAAATGTAAGTTGTAACATCAAACACCGCACTTTGTAAAAGATTTTAGTTTACTTTGTTGCCTTTATTGGAAAACGATGGTCGTCGCTACTGGAACTTTAGCAACAAGTCAGTTTCTAAGCCAGTGTTCCTTTTTTTCTAAATGAGTGAATCTTCAGTGCTTTGATTAATGGAAACTAATAACGTATTGTTATTAATTTAGAAAATCCATTATATACACAGAATTATAAACGGACATTGTTGAGCCCGCGCAATATATAAACGGTCATTGTGAAGCCCAAAAATGCACTGTTGGGGCGAGTTCGAGCTCAACATCGCCATTTGGTAAAGATATGGTTTTAGGACACCATACGCAAATTTTGGGAAGGGCTCAACAACGTACTATTCCCATCTTAGAGATATACAGATTAGTTTTCGAAACATTTACGTAGGGGGCGCTTTTGACCTACTGTATATATACTGTATATACGCAACGAAACTAATATAATTCCTGGAAATTGTACCTGTCCTGCTTATACTTCAACATCGGGGACTTTGCGTCGTGTGTGATGGCTTAATTTCAAAGACGTCTCGAAGGACCAAGCACTCACGTGCCAAATAAGGCATGTACTTCTTCTGACATGTCACCCTGGCATTAAACTCGCTTCTGATGTTGGCAGTATTAATGCAGAAATAATTTCACATTTCCAACGCTGGCTGGAACGAAAGGGAAACGTTTGAGATAAAAATCCCATGGCGTATGCCGGGTCCCATTAAATAGCAGGAGGAATGCGTGAATCCTGAAAGGATCATATTGCCAAACGATTTTGTATGAATAATGCATAAGACATTGATGTATTTCGAATCGGGTCTTTTAGTTGAATTTTTCACTAAGTTCCGTCTGAAATAACAAACACATGCGTTGAGAGCAGAGGTCCTAAGTAAGCGAACTGATCAGGAGCGCCGGATCTTCAACTGTTTTAAAAAACTCGAGGTGGCGCAGATTATTTTAAAAAACGACTGCCGTGAGTGCAGTGACATGGTAGTAGTCGGCGCTTTTTGCATAATTTTCTGGTGTTATATGACTAGAACGAGCTTTATCATTGAGGAATAACAGGAAAGAAAATAATTTTTGTAATAAAATATGTTTCGGCTCTGGGCTTTTATTTACTCTGTTTCTATTCTCCTATATGCATTGCGGCAACTCTACCCATTAGGAGATGCAATAAAGGATTAGAGCAAATGAAACGGACACCTCAGCCACCCCGGAAGAGTGGCCGCAAAGTAAACAGCATGGAAAATGGAAATTTCCGGTTTTAACTGTTATTTGCTCGGTTCGGTCCTGATTTTCGTCCGCAAAGGACATTGAATGAACATCTAGAAAGATTATAACATTACGTACGTGTCTTTGATGCCGCAACCGGTAGCGACGGCGTCAAAAAGCCATTTGTGATGCCAACTGGCCAATATTACAGCAGTTAGTTAGTGAATTGGAGGAAGAGAGAAGAAGAGAAGAGAAGAGAAGAGAGAGAAAAAATGAGAAGAGAAGAGAAAGAAAAAGGAGAAGAGACGAGAGGAGAAGTGAAGAGAAGAGAGGAGACGAGAAGAGAGAGAGAGAGAAGGAGAAAAAAAGAGAGAGAAAAAAGGAGAAGAGAAGAGAGGAGAG
The DNA here is from genome assembly GCA_963680705.1 of Rhagium mordax. NCBI lineage: Eukaryota > Metazoa > Arthropoda > Insecta > Coleoptera > Cerambycidae > Rhagium > Rhagium mordax. Next base: position 988,792 of record OY796660.1, on the reverse strand, counting down.
ATAAAAAGAGAGAGGAGAAGAGAAGAGAGAGAAAAGGAAAGGAGAAGAGAACAGAGAGAAAAAAGAAGAAGAGAAGAGAGAGAAAAAAGGAGAAGAGAAGAGAGAGAAAAAAGGAGAAGAGAAGAGAGAGAGAAACGGAGAAGAGAAGAGTGAGAAAAAAGGAGAAGAAAAGAGAGAGAGAAAAGGAGAAGAGAAGAGAGAGAAAAACGAGAAAAAAGGAGAAGAGAAGAGAGAGAAAAACGAGAAAAAAAGAGAAGAGAGGAGAAGAGAAGAGAGAGAAAAAAATAGAAGAGAAGAGAAGAGGGGGGGTACAGAGTGTTGCTGCAACTAACAGAAATCAAGATGATTTTAACCAACCCGCCGCTCATTTGTTTAAATTCAACTGGCTAGGGAATATAAACCTTACACAGGACCGTACTTCATATTTGTTAAATACCTAGATGAAATAATATGGCGATTAAAATTTTCCTGTAAATCTTTTCTGTCTTTGAACAAATGTGTCAAAATGGCGGCCAGTTCTGCAGATCTTAACCTCAAATTAAATTGAGCATAAGTTAATTGAGACTTACTCCTGTAGACAACGAAAGTAAAAAGTCGCTTTGTCCTGTCTTGGGTAGTTTGAGACTGAAGTGTCGTCGGTACCGGCTGGTAGCGGAGACCCTATCGGAGCTGGCGATGACGGACAAAGAGAGAAATAAAACATCTCAGCTAGCAAGAATGGAAGAAGAGGATATTCCTTTGTCTGTTGAACTCTGTCTACGCAGCGCACGAAATCAATGAAACCGGCAACCATGCCTGTTGGATTCTCTGGCCCGCCTGCCTCAGCCTGCGACAACATTAATACCCTTTACATTCAAATGTATTCTGAAAAACTCCCGAACGGGCCTATCTGAATTTTTATTTATGCTTAGTAAAAATTAAATGCAAATTTTTTGCAAGTCCCCTCACCGGTTCCTTTGTTGTGCCCGTTTGACGAAAGCGGAATAAGATATATTGCCTCCGGACCTGACAATTCTCCAAGTATCCGCGGAAAACGTTAAAAACGTAATAAATTATATCGCTGTAATAAAACGAATTGTGATTTCGAATGTCCATTTTGTTCGTCGGCAATAACGGGAGTTTTAGAGTTTCCTCCTGCATCTATCTAAAACGAAATACATTTGTTGCTTGAATAGCACAAACGGAATTTCAAAAGTTAAAGGTCGAAGGTCGAAATCAATTACGAAGCCATTTTATGGATATTTTTGCAGAGTAAAAATGCTTGAGACTGCTTAAGTTCCAAGAGAATTGAAATCCCTTGGGATACTGGGATAAGTTGTCTGTTGGCTCATTTTGCCCTTCTGTGTCTATCCAATATAAACGTACAAGCATTATTTCTAGCACCAAGTCCATTATATACACATATACTCGTAGAGTTATAAACAGACATTGTTGAGCCCGTACAATATATAAGCGGTCATTGCGAAGCCCAAAATTACACTGTTGAGGAATGGGAGAAAAATTTTTTTTTATTTTCGTTAAATTTCCTGTATATAGTTTTTCTCCCCCTTCAATGTGATGCTTGTCCTGATTCTCTTCCCTGATCCTAAATGTCGATTTCAAATGGCAGTTTCTTGTATTCTCTCGTCGAAATCCATTAAAAATCTACATTCTAAATTCCACCTACTTTATAAGGAGTACCTGTAATTGCAATCAGAAATTGTGTAAAACAGCATAACAACTAAGCTGGCTCGTAAAAAGGAAATGTTGATGACATTAAACTGTGAAAAATTTCACTTTTATATATTTGGTGCTCTTCAGATTAAATCTCAGTCGATTTGTTTCTTTGATGGATCCATAAAAATCATAAATCGGAAAGGGCTTCTGCGTTAAAATTATCTCCTCAAGAAAAGCAATCACGCGGATGAAGATCAGGCAACTTGCAGGTCATTCGCTTCCCAATTCATTCTATATCTATATCTTCCTCTATCTCAGATACTTGTTTCACTGTGAAATCTTCAATCTGCATTTTTTGCATATCACAACACTCCTACCGGTTTTTTTGGAAAAACTGATAGCAGGAGTGATGTAAAAATATACAGTGAATGTGAAATAGAAAGAGCACAGCGCCTGCGGACATACTCTTGGCTCCTTCTGAAAAGGAATCTACAAAACGAGGAGGCCTTTCAATACGACGCTCCAGTAAAATCATATTTAAGGGTTCTCTATTAGACCCGTAGCTGAATCAAACGAAGTGGGTCCAGCAATGAATCTGGAAAACCTGATAGACTTCAGTTCCACGCAGCAGGAGCATGTGCAATACATGCTAAATTTATTAATAACGTTCGACAAGGAATAATTTTTGCACTTCTATGTTTTGCGGTACCAGCACCACTCGTGATATGGATTGAAGCAGAATACACGATTGACTAAAGTCGATAGGCAACCTGTTGTTTTAAAAAGGTGTCTTTTGATTTTGGGCTATTATGTTTCTCTTTTCAACACTCGCACTGATTCCAGCAAAACTGTATGTATTTCTTGAATTTAGAAGATTTCCTCTGTTATATGTATAAAAAACCAAGATGGTTGGTGCCGATCACTCGTGATACGTTGGTAGTTCAAGTCTACCAACTCTCTGTCTTTTGAAATTGGTCTTCTTGCGAAGCGACTAATAGCTTATCAATCAAGAAGAATGGTTTGATTCGGGAGGACCCGTTTGAAATGATTGGTTACTATTTCAGAATAGTGAACGTGAAATTCGCACTGCGTCTCCTCTGATGTCGCAGTACGTTGATAAGAGGACTTATCAAATGAATAGACGTGTTGATTCAATTTGGGAAAATATTTTGGTAACTGTATCGAAAAATCTTTGGTAACTGTATTGAAAACTCACACTCTGTCGCTGAAACTGGTACGAAAATTCGTCGTTATTTTTTAGCTTCAGTTTGATTATGTTGCACTTCAGTTCCTAATTAATTTCGTATTATTTTAACTTAGTTCCGAATCACTTTTCGACTCAGTTTCTAATTGCACTTGTACTTTTCTAATTTGGGAAAATATTTTGGTAACTGTATCGAAAAATCTTTGGTAACTGTATTGAAAACTCACTTTTTGTCGCTGAAACTGGTACTAAAATTCGTCGTTATTTTTTAGCTTCAGTTTGATTATTTTGCACTTCAGTTCCTAATTAATTTCGTATTATTTTAACTTAGTTCCGAATCACTTTTCGACTCAGTTTCTAATTGCACTTGTACTTTTCTAATTCATTTCTGTTGTCTCGAATATGAAGTTCTATGACATTTCCAGCCCTCTCCGACCTCAAACAAGCGAAATACGGGCCAAAAACGCTTTTGGCGCCTTTACGAGAACCAAAAAACCAAAAATTTACACTTTTAGACTCTAACAGTATAACATAATCCTAACATAGTTTCATGCAGATGGAGTTTGAAAATTAAATTGATAGCTTACCATGTTATACGTGTATACGTTGTTACGATTGACTTTAAACATTTGTACCCATATCCATATCCATTCTCCTTCACCTTATATGGTCAACGATAAATTCACAAAAGCACAAAAGTCCGAAGTCGAAGGACAACTTAATTTAAAAATACAAGTTGCCCAACAACTTCGGTCGGTCGTGTCTTCAGTTCGTTGATGACGGATTATCCATTAGAGAATGTGTGTGAAGTTAGAAACGTTTCTGAGTTAACAACGTTTCTGGGTATTGTCGATGTGCTTTATAATACCCTCCTTCAAGGATGCTCGGTGCTCCAATCACTCTTAGCGCCACATAATTACAAATACAATCAAACCTCGAGCAACTGGTTGCGTGTAAAGAGTAATTTGACCCCCAATACGGTTTAATATTCAGTTGTAAATGGAGAATAGCCACCTTTGCTCCATCCCCGTCTCTCCAAGCCCCAAGCCCCTGCTTAAATTTTAACATCGGATCCGCATTACGAGCACACGTTATTACGTGCATTACGGTAATGTTACATCGCGATTTTAGTTATTAATTTTACAACCTTTAACCTAGGTTAACATTTGCGCTCTCGGTTTACACATTCGTACAATACCCAGCTTGTGAAGGGGAATGGGATTATTATGGAGTGATCGTGAGTCATGCGTTGTAACACATTCTTATTCGTTGTTAAGTGTTAAGGTATGTCTGAATATACGCTAAAGGACCAGCCACACTGCGCGTACATAAAGCTCAGAATTTATTGGACAATCTTTATCTATCTGATATTGTTGCACGTTTACCATAAGCGTCTTCCATAATAAATGCTGCACCGGAGCTGTACCTACCGCAAAACTGTGTTTTATTGCCAAATAGAATTCACTGCTTCCCCAGTTTATGACGTCTAGACGCAATCAAAATATAGCTCTGCAGTTTGCGTAGCGAAGCACTTTTCCGAACCATTAAAATTAGTGCCTACGATCGACGTAAGAATTTTTCCTGAGGAAACTTTTGTTTAAAGTTCGCAACATTTATGCCCCAATTTTGAGTCGCTGAAAAGGGTATAACGTGACCAAAATATACAAAGCGGCTTTTAAGGTAAAAAATCAGGACTCAGGAGCCACTTCCGTTTATACCGGAGGTTCCCTCGAGCGTGCACAACGTATTTCTTAACACTTTATTTCAGTTGCTCTTCTGTAATTCAATCAGTTGCCTTACCTCAAACTTGCTCCGTATAATCTAGCATTTTTATTGATATATACGAAGAGGACGTCTGGAAATGGCACCGGTGAAAATGCCGAGCCGAAAAGGTAATAAAATTCCCCTTCTCTTCCACGGCTGTGCACAATCAATAACACTTAAGTCTCATTTACCGTATTACAACAAAATGCTCGTTTCTGATCATTTTACTCGTATTGTTCTTGCTGAAATGAAAAACTCCACTCGTAAAAAACAAACGACCAATTTTATAGTGTAGTTATACAGACATGAGGGTCCTTACGCCGAGCATAATAGGCTCTACATCCTACGTGGGGTGAAATTGACAAGGACCTTTGTTTATGCAAGAAACGGTTACCGCTTTTTAAAACAAGAAAAACTAGCCTAGATTCTGCCTTTGTCTCAGATATTCTATTTACTTGTCTCATAAAGCGCTGGAAAAAACAAACGGGAGTTTTAGGGTTGCGTTTTGTTCTACGCTTTAAGTGCCTACGTTTCGGTAATGCGAGTAAGAGTTGAGGGCGGAAACTCTTACGTTAATATGTATTTTCATTTCCTACTAAGTAGTAACACAATCAGATATCAGAGGAATTATCTAGCCGTTCAAAATTAAAAAATAACTGCTGTATGCAAAAGTTATTTGTAATTTTTTTAATACCTTAATACAAGTATGCAATTTCTACCATTTCCTCCTGGAATTATTTCCTTCTACATTCACAGGAAGCTAATCCCCATAACATTGTTTTTATTACCTGCATAGAAAGTAGTATTTTAGGGTCAATATATCTTTTCTGCCATTTTCTTCCGAGAATTTTTCTATTAACTGTACAGAATGTAAGATTTTCATTTCTGTCGTTTCCTTCTAGAAATTTTCCCCTCATTTTGATGTCGAAATTATGCCACTTCTGCCATTTCCCCTGAAACTTTGTTGAAGTTTTCTCATTAAATGTCGATAATAAGCAATATCTACCATTTCTTCCTGAAAACGTTCCCTCTACCTGTATTAAAAGTAGTATGTATTTAGGATCAAATATATGCCTTTTCTGCCATTTCCTCCTGGAATATTTTTCTACTACATACGCAGAAAGTAGCATTTTAATTCCCATAATATTCTTTCGGTAATTTTGTCTGTATACACTATACCTATACAGAAAGCATAATTTTCTTCCCTCATTTTAAAATGGAAAATATGCCAGTGCCCCCTGTAAGTATTTTCTACTACTTGCACAAAAAGTATTTCCTCCTCATTTTCTGGTCAAAAATATACCATTTCTTTTTAAAAATTATTTCCACCACTGGAAGTAGTATTTTCGCTTTCAATAATATGCAATTTCTGCTATTATTTCCTGGATATTTTTCTTCTACCTGCATAAAAAGTCGTATATTGAAAGTAAGCCGTTTCTACCATTTCCTCTTGGACATCTTTTCTACTGCCTGCACAGAATATCCTATATTTTCGGAAGTAAGTACATCATTTGCTTCTGATAGTCCGTTCTCTTATTATTTCTGCCATTTCCTTCTGGATATTTTTTTCTTCTACTTGCATAGAAATAGAAATTAGTATTTTCACTCTCATCTTAGGATCCATAATATGCAATTTCCACTATATTTTTCAGGATTTTTTACCTGCATAAAGAGTATGCCATTTCTACCATTTCCTCCTGGAAATTTTTTTCTACTACCTGCACAGAAAGTAGTATGTTGATGCTTTTATAGGGGGTCGAAAGAACGACCTTTCTTTTTGGGAATTTCTTCTACTATTTCTGCCATTTCCTTCTAGGAATTTTTATTTTCTACTTGCATACAAAGTAGTATTTTCACTCTCATTTTAAGATCAATAATTTGCAATTTCTGCTATTTCTTTCTGGACATTTCCTTTTCTACCTTCACAAAAAGTCGTATGTTGAAAGTATGCCATTTCTACCATTTCCTCTTGGAAATTTTTTCTACTACCTGCGCAGAAAACACTATTCATTTCCTCCTGGTAGTTCTTTCTCCTACTGTTTCTGCCATTTCCTTCTGGACATTTTTTTTCTTCTACTCGCATAGAAAGTAGTATTTTCTCTCTCATTTTGGGATCCATAATATGCAATTTCTACTACTTTTTCTGGATATTTTTTGTTCTACCCGCATAAAGAGTATGCCATTTCTGCCGTTTCTTCCTGGAAATTTTTTTTCTACTATCTGCACAGAAAGTTATGTTGATGCTTTTATTGGGGTCGAAAGTACGACCGTTCTTTCTTTGGTAATCATTTCTCTTACTATATCTGCCATTTCCTTCTGAATTTTTTTTCTTCTAGTTGCATAGAAAGTAGTACTTTCACCCTCATTTTAGGGACAATAATATGCAATTTCTGCTATTTTTTCTTGGACATTTTTTCTTCTACCTTCATGAAAAGTCATATATAGAAAGTATGCCATTTCTACTATTTCCTCTTGGAAATATTTTCTACTACCTGCACAGAAAATACTATATTTTAGGATCTAAAGTACGACATTTTCTCCTGTTAGTCCTTTCTCCTAATATTTCTGCCATTTTCTATTTTTTTCTGGATATTTTTTGTTCTACCTGTATAAAGAGTATGCCATTTCTACCATTTCCTCGTGGAAATTTTATTTATTACTTGCATAGAAAGTAGTATGTTGATCCTTATTTTAGGGTCATTTCCTCTTGTTAATCTCTTCTCATCGAGCTTCTCATAGTATTTCTGCCATTTCCTTCTGAAATTTGTTTTCTTCTACTTGCATACAAAGTAGTATTTTCACTCCCATTTTAGGATCAATTATATGCAATTTCTGCCATTTCTTTCAGGACATTTCTTCTTCTATCTTCATAAAAAGTCGTATACCAAAAGTATGCCATTTCTACCATTTCCTCTTGGAAATCTCTTCTACTACCTGCACAGAACATACTACATTTGAGAGTCGAAAGTATGTCATTTCCTCCTGGTAGTCCTTTTTTTTACTATTTCTGCCATTTCCTTCTGGACATTTTTTTCTTCTACTCGCAAAGAAAGTAATATATTTCACTCTTATTTTAAGATGCATAATACGCTATTTCTATTTTTTTCTGGATATTTTTTGTTCTTTCTGCCATTTCCTTCTTGGATTTTTTTTGCTACCTGCACAGAAAGTAGTGTTGATCCTTATAATCAATAATATGCAATTTCTGCCATTTCCTTCTTGGATATTTTTCTTCTACCTTCATAAAAAGTCGTATATCGAAAGTATGCCATTTCTGCTAATTCCTCCTCGTAATCTTTTCTCTCACTATTTCTGCCATTTCCTTATGGATTTCTTTTTCTTCTAGTTCCATAGAAAGTAGTACTTTCACTCTCATTTTAGGATCAATAATATGCAATTTCTGCTATTTCTTCCTGGGTATGTTTTCTTCTACCTGCATAAAAAGTCATATACCAAAAGTATGCTATTTCTACCATTTCCTCCTGGAAATCTTTTCTATTACCTGCACAGAAAGTAGAATATTGATCCTATTTTAGGGTCGAAAGTACGTTATTTCCTCCTGGTAAAATCTCCTACTATTTCTGCCATTTCCTTCTGGAATTTTTTTACTCTGGTTGCATAAAAATCAATAATATGCAATTTCTGTGATTTTCTCCAGGAAATGTTTTCTTCGTGGGAGAAAATTATGCACATCTCTTCCTTATACCTATATTTTCAAATATAACCTGCGATATTATCCAGTGAACCTTGTGGAACACCATCATTGGTGGACGATGCTGTTGATCAGACTATCAATAGCGGTCAGAAAGAAAATACAATATTTGGTTTGATAAAGGAAACAATTTGCATTTGTAGATATGAAGAAAACCATGGTAAAATAAGAAATAAACAACCAGTCGTTAATTTTGTTAAATTTCTCTTAGGCTCTGGCCTGGCGGCACCTAATTAGCTTTTCATAATTGAAAAATCACCTGTGCTAGCAAATCCTTTGTCCTTTTTCCTTTTTCTTTAATTCAGCATTTTTTACTCAGAAAATAATCCTTCTTGTTCTGCACCAGTTCTTTTAATGCTTCATGGAACGCAAGACACAATCGGGGCTCAGCTAATTTATTAATTACGCTCAATATGTTTCGGCATATAATTGCGCAAAGGATGAGCCCGTGTACCGGTACACAAGAAAACACAGCGCAATTTCACAACAAATTAATTCTCCAAATTTAATGAACCCCTTGATCATCAAGTTGAACTAAATTTGACAGTAAACTTAACAATCTTAATTACCCCGAAAATTACTTTTACTTATATTGACACGCCGAACTTTCCGGGGAGATTTATCAACGATGAGACGACATTTTTCGAGCTGCGTGGGCGGCAGATAGGCCCATGCGGGCAACAGCCGGCCGTTAGAGTTTAGTACATACTTTACTTACTTGTCACATACTTCACTTACTTGTCGATACGGGGAATTTTATTTATATCCGCATTATCTAACGACAGAACAACGGCGTAATAAATGCTATCGCATGCAATGGCCAATAAATACATGTACAGGGTGTTTAAGTTACGGTTTTCACAAAGCTAAGCCAATCTGATTTAATATGACAGGATGGAGTCTTAACATTAGCTAAAACTATACCCTGTTTTAGGGTCAAAAATATCCCCCATTTCCTATTGGGAAGAGAGTAAGTCTTTCTGCTGGAGAGGGTAAGTCGTTAACGTGGAGGAGAAACAGAGCGGGCAACATGATGGACCTTGCGGAACACCAGAGTTGGTAGGGAACGATTCTGACGATTGAGTTATCAGAGTGGTTAGTAGCGAGAGAATTTCCTCCCCTATCTAGGGTACAGTGGTGGCTAATAATAATAATAATAATAAAGTTTCAACACTAGGAAAATGTGAGAATTAAAATTTTTAGGTTAGGAACCTTCATTGACCACAACTGTCCACTTTATCCATAGGCGATCCGAAGTATTTTTGCATACATTCGGCTCATTAACTGAACCCTTAAGTTAATTTTAGGAAAGCTTGTCAAAAACCCCTTCCCCTTATTCCTACCTTTATATTTCATAAATTTAATTGTTGCTCAGCCTTTGAGTTCTTTCTTAAACAACACGAGTTACGTCAGTCGGAACGAGCGCTTTTTCAATTCTCCCTCTAGTGCCGCTGTTCCAGCTCCGTCCTTTTGTCTTTGTGACTTTTCATCAGTTAAATTTGAATCCAATTTGAGCTAAGGCAATTCGAAAGAATAAAGGTCGACGTAACAGGGAAGAGGTCCGGCCTCTTGTCAGCACAATACGTTGTGGGGGAGCTTTAAAATACAGTAAGTTAAGTTGAATTAAATTAAATTGTCTGACTACTGAAATGCGGGAGTAAAATACCAGTAAAATTCGTATGCACTCGTCTTCGGTAACAAAATATGAATTTTGTCGAATAAGATTTAATATGGAAGTTTGTTTAATTTTTGCAAGGATTAAATCAAAATGGTTGAATTAATCGAAGCAGAAGGATTAAAAAATATGAAAAATTTTACCAGTTTCGTGCTGATGAAGGTCAATAGCTAGAAACCGGCCCACCAATGATAATTGTGCATTCCTGCGCAAGTGATTAAGGAGACTGAGCCGCTGCTAGCTAAACTGAATTTGTTTGCTGTGCGGTTAGAATGAAACAAAAATTTAAAATAATTCGTCGATTGACATAAATAATTGCCTGTCAAAAATCCCTATGCGAATGACGATTCGCCATCAGAATATTGGATGCCGACTGGAGTGCTTTAAAATTAATATTGGGTAATACGATCCAGCCAGCGGCAATATTTTCGTAAAAAATATGCGGCGTATAATCCGTCTTCGTGATATGACTACACACGCATCAATTATTCGCGGATGAAGAGGCGTTTCGACAATGTTATCGCGTCGTTTTATGCTTTACTATATACCGCGCGAAAAAGTAATTTTCGATGTAAATCGATACCTCGGTAGGCAATTTATGTGGGCGAGAGTGATGCTTGGTCACATTGTTTATCGTGGACTGGGTTCGATTCCCAGCAAGAAATTGCAAAAATATACATATATTTTGCACAATTTCATCAGACGTGTATCTCCCATAATAACCGAGTTCTTCTGTAGATTTTACTTTCGTGGCCCCCGGTATATTTTAAAATTCGAGGCCGGTCCTGCTCCACACACTAAAGTGTCCCATTAATTCAGAAGAACACAAAATACAAATTTTTTGAATTTTTTTATTTTCCTGGCTCTCCCCGTCCCTGTGAGGACAAAACCACGCCGCTGATCCTGATAATCACCCGCCGAGTGACCGAGATCAATGGAGACCTCATTTAAAAAAGCATCGGCGGCGCCTGGCCCCATATCACGACCGGGGCTAAGTTTAGCACTTGTTGATGACTCGCGCCGTTTTATTATTGTAAACAAAGTGAACATATCGAAGAATTCAAAACGCGCAGATAGCGGATCATACGCCGGCCAAAGGGCGCATAGTCGGTCTCTGGCCGTGCATTCCTAGGGGGGAGCGGCGCGCTTCTAAAGATATCCCACTTGCATGCGATGCATTTAGGCTAGAAGGTCAGAGGAACTGCAGAAGCCGGGGGCGCTTGCAAGGCTGGCCGTTTCAGTGACGTGCATTTTATTTGTTTATAATATTAATAATAATAATAATAACATTTAAATAGAAGATCTTATGCTACGACCAAGAGGGCGCTTTCTCATTTAGGTATTAAAATTAGGAGACACTTTAATAATCCGTAAACAAACAGATGGCTCTGAAGTTGTTTTCTTCTGTAATGAAGAAGAAGAAGACAAGGTCGAAAAGTCAAGCTTTCAAAATAAAAAACGCGACCTGGGTGAGAAAAAGATTGTAAAATTGCCGATATATAAACAGATAATGCTGCCAGGGTAGTTTTAGTAAGCGGGTTATAAAATTCTGACCGCCAGCGCCTGGCAATACTGTGACGTAGCCCGCGTTCCTTAAGCAGTGTTTACAATTAATTGATTTCAATGTGCCTAATTATTACTTTTAATTAGATACATCTGCTATTGTTGATGATTAATTGCCGAAATTTTGCAAGAGATGTTTGTAAAATTTCTTTGCATTTTGGTTCAAATCCCAACGTCTACGCCTTTGCCCATGACTGTTACTTTCCTTCTAATTTTGTTCCGGTTTGTTTACTTCTACATTCTTTATTTCGGTCCGTATGCTACATTTCCAAAATAAATATGCCAGCTCGCTTGTCAATCTGCCAATAAATTAATTTCGATACGTTCCGGCATAATTTATGGCCATTGTTAGCTACTTATATTTTTGAAACATTGCACCGCTTAAGCAAGCAAGGAAATTGAATTTGATATTTTCACCAAATATTTCCTATTTTAAGAAAACTTATGTAGCATTTTTTATTGGAAACATTGACCTTGATTTTTTCAATAACAACCATAATTTTTTATCAAAAGATCAAAAGAGCTGGCGTTCAAAAAATTATATGGAATATTTGCTTTGGACGCTATGAATTCCGTAATGTAATACAATATTTTATGACATACAGTTTTAAAAAGTAGTTGTTTTCAGAGAATTTGGCAATAATTAGTTGCATTCTAAATAAATAAATAAGCACTTTATTTGTTAAACAGTAACTGTGAACTGTCAAAATACTGTATCATAATGAATATCATTAAAATATAGGTAGTAAATGTCTAATAAATCAATTATTAAAGTATGAAAATAGGAAAAATAGTGTATACAACTCACGTTTAATGGCCATTAAAAGACACTCTTATTCATTACGATACTCGCCTACGGCTCGTAATTGTCATTCTAGTGTCTTAATAATTATCATTAAATGCTCATTGCATAATATACTACTACGAGTGTGTTGACTGTTAATGGACGTTCGACCAATTGGACACGTCCTCTGCCTAATTCCAGATGAAATTAAGAACGTAGGGTAGGTCCAGTAGTGCAGGGCCGGTAACTCTAGTTCTACAGGGTCCTGCAATTGCGCTCCGGTCTTCGATTGCTGGCTTCCTATTATAGTTAGAAACTTCATCCAAAAACATGATTAAACTAAAGAAAAAAGGGCAATTATTTTCCAATATACGGTGTTTCAAAGAAATTCTGGGTGGTCAGGTGATATTTTCTCAAATTGAACGCATTTTTTTTATAATCAGCTAAAACGGTTTATTTTTACTCAAGGAATATATTGTTGCAGTTTGGCCCATTCTTTAATGGACACCCTGTGTAGATGGTCAAACCTACAGATACTTTAAGGGACAGAGACGACAATAGAGCCAAAGTCACGCCCACCCGCCATTATGAGGCTAAATTTATCAGGACTAACATAACCTTAAATTTTTAGTTTTGCAAATTTATTTTCAATTTTCATTTTAATGTTTGTGGTTTTAGTTTGGATCCATTGTAACGTTTGAAAACTCTGAGGCAGTAGATTTATAAAGTTTCTATATTGTAGGTTATTTAAAATAGACTGCTAATTATAGGTTAGAATTCCAACCAACAAAAAACATTTTGGCTTGGATTCCTTTAGTTGACTATTTAAACACTCGTATTTTGATACTATAATTATTATTAGTATAATTAAATTAAAGTCTAAAATATTTTAGTTATGTATTATGCAAAAATGAAGAATATGTGTGCATGTTTGAGGTTAGGTAAAGTTGTAAATTTCATTAAAATGTTTTTAGCAAAAAAATTTAAAATTTCACACTAGCAATGAATATATTTATACAATTTTTAAAACAGCTTTTCCTAGACTTTTTCAGTTAAACAATAAATGAATAAACAGTCGAATGGTCAACAATGAGGCATGACGGGAAATAAACTAAAACAACACTTATGAATACTTCTCTTCCTTTTCTTTTTTGGGATTTATTACCACATTCCTTGAGATTCCTATCCAAAAAAAATTCGATTTATCTAAAAATATTTATTAACCAGTTTATTGAGATTCCTATCCAAAAAAATTCGATTTAACCAATTAATTTGAATATTTTTTAGATAAATCGAATTTATTTGGAAAGGAATCTCAAGGAATGTAGTAATAAATCCCAAAAAACAAAAAGAAGAGAAATAATTTATGATATGCCACAATTAACATTTAAACAATACTTATGAATACAATATATGTACAATATAAAATTACTAAATAAGTCTTTAAATAGTTCTTTTCATAATAAACTAATTACAAATAGTTTTTATACGTTCAATAAGGCACAATAAATTGTTAAATATGCACAGGTATACACAGTATACGACAGCTTAAACAATTTCAGCATTATTAGCCTCTTAATGGCGGTACGTACCACGTGAATCCAATTACCAATCAAAATGCTGCCAACCCGTTGTCGCCACTGTACCTATACAGTCACTGTGGTCAAACCTATTGTTTATTTTCATCGCCCATAGATGGATCTCAACTTCAGTAGTTCTCTGTTATTTGGCCTCCAATTTTGTATGTGATAGAGAGAGAAACAAACTTTTCACTCTAGAATCGCATCTACTTTAATTTAATCTTTGGTGTAATTGGGTCTCAATAAAATATTAACACGTAATATTTTTATAATTTTCTGGGCCACTCTTTATAACGTTTATTGCTTAGACCACACAGCAAACTCAATTAAAACGTTTAATTTAAATTATGCCCAAATTTGGACCGTTCCAAACGCACTTGTGACGCAAATTACTTCCATTGGCTGCAACACCTGTTAAATATTCTGCACGGGGAATAACGCGTATACCCAAATAATATAATATCTTAAACGGGTGTCTTGCCCTTGTCTGAAGTTTGACAGGACAACCCTCTCGCCCCCAGGATTCGGCGTCTCGGCGCCCGTCATTGACCAGGTACGATGTCCATGTGATAAAACCGGGTGGTGGAGGTGATGCGTCGATGTGTTGCCGTTACGCCGCCCCCGCGCAGGCCGTTCCCCACGTGGTATTTTCCCCCCATTTCGCCAACGGACTCGCGATTCCGCGCGCGCCATTCGCCATTGTACACCGCGATCTTGCTGAGTGTCGTGTCGTACGTGCAAAACACACCGAGAGTTTGTTGTTGTTGTGTCCTGTTCAAAGTTGTTTTTTTGTGAATTTTATCGAGGAACTAATCTATTTCTTGTTGAGACGAACAGATAATCGCATGGCGATTTCAAGGTAGGATTTTTCCTTTGCGGCGCGGCTATTTTTTCTTCTGTCTGGCTGGATGTTGTGGTTATGCGTTACTCATCGGGCCGGCGGATTATTCTGGTAGCCGTCAATTTTGCACGCCGGTGCGGCAATGCGGGCATATTTCGACGTGTGTCGTGTTTTTTTTGTGTTGCAAAATCGCCGCTGCATGCTTTGTTGACTACATAACCTCTCAAACAAAGAGCGGTGGAACAAAGGAACCCCACTTGCTGTTCGTAGAACGTACCCAGCTTTGTGCCCGAGGTGGGAGTTTTTCGCTAATTTGTTTGTAGGTTGTCAATCTTAATTAATATTGGATGTGCAGAGGCTTCTTTTTATAGCTACCACCGACGTCTTGAGAATATAAAGTGGGTACTGTCTGCGCGGATCTGATTTGTTATGTTATGAAATGAAGTAGGCTGTGTTTTTGTAGGGTATCTTAATTATTATTGCAGGGCGCATTCGTTTTAATCGAAGATCACATAGTGTAGTGATCGTGGTGGCTTTTATAGGTTAGCGAAGAATGCGGCGTACCTATTTATGTTTTTGCCGAAGGGCAATGTTCTTGTGGGCCGGTTAAATTAACATATTGTTTGGTATTGGTAAGTAGGTACCTGCAGAATAATTTTATTATTGCAAACTTCACGGTGTCTGGATTGCATTTTTTTGATAAAACAAAGTTAGCTGATTAGTTTTTAGTGTCATACCAACCTAACGAACCTATCAGTCCTTAAGACAGGTGTTTCGATGTTCATGCTTGTCCGGTTGAGGGGAAAAACACTCAACTAGACTAGGGCTAAAATATGGTGCAAGATTCGTGTTTATATACATATTTAAGAGCATAAACATAAGGGGTTTACGCTATGGGAATAATTATGTTTTGTGGAAATATGAACTTTACTTGAAGTTTGGCGATAGTTTGTGTAGGGGGTTGGTTTGGTATCTTATTACGTATCTAGGTGGCACTAGGTTCACAACTGTCACTAGCCATGGTAGAATCTGGTCCGTACTAGCCCCAGTTGACTTTGGACATTTTTAGGGGCCTCTAATGGCGAAACTGTTTAAATTCATTTATAGATTCTAGAGAATGCCGACTGGTGGTGGGGGGGTTGATAGTACTTTATTCCACAAGCATATAATGGCCTATATTAACGAGGGTGAAAGTTTGCGGCACGAGCCGAAGGCGAGTGTCGTAAATCACCCGGGCGAATAATAGCCATTATATGCGAGTAATAATTAGTCTCTATCTTATCGTTTCAACATTAATTAACCTCCAAAAATCGATAATGTACACCTGTTTAATACAAAAATACTTATAGGTCAGAGTTATATGTATTATGATGTATATAAAAAATCAATGGCTATCAAAATTTCCATATTAAACCCGTAAATTAGTTTACCAACGTTTAAAATTATATTTACAAACTTGACGTTGATATTTTTTTATAATACAAAAATAAACACACTGCACCTCGCATTGGTAACCCATAAAATAAATATAATAAACAAACAAATTTTGCCAAGCAAGCGAAAATAAGTTCCATAAAAATCTGCATAATATGCCTAGTTATTATTTTGTATTTGCAATTTATATTGAGTACTCAGGCACTTAAGTGGTTCTGGCTAAGCTGCATTATGATAAAAATAAGATAATAAATAAATCAAAAATTTATAGGTGCAATATAGTTTTTGGATTAAATAAATCGGAAAAAACGTTAAAAATAAAATATTTTGCTCGTTTTAAACTAGAGAATTTATAATATATTGCCGGAGTTTAGTTTGCTTATTAAAAACATCAAATTCTGCCCGACAGAACATGCTTGTTTACCAAAATGGCGTCCCGATTTTAAACCTAATTAAAAACCTAATGACCAAATTTAAATACGGTCCGCGTGTTTGCGAAAAACTTCCTCATCGATTGCCACAACGCAGCATCAATTACTTAATTTCCCATGTGTAATAATGGCGGCGCGAATCAATTTGGCGCATGCAAATCGTTCTTTTAAAAACCTGCACATAGATACGAGCCTGATTTCGAACGTAGCCTACGTTCGGATTTGAAAGTTTACAAAATAATAAATAATTACCCGTACCTGATCAGATGTTAATGAACGTTACGTAAGTACGAAAGTGTTGAAAATCATCCTTTGAAGCGGCAGTGTGGGAACGGAAATCTTGGGGCCCCGACACATGTGACCCAAAGAAAAAAAAACTGAATGTTTTTTTTCCAGTTGGAATTCTACTTCGGAAACTTCAGAGCCTCTGAGCTGTTGGTTTTTACCGAGTTTGACTGGTGTTTGATTGTTTGTTTATATGCCGGATTATTATCGACCCGCATGTGATAAAAAGGGGATCATTAACCAAAACACAATAACGCAATATGGGAAAACAGCGTAGATTATTTACACCGAGGGCCATCGATTTTATTTTCTATATCAGTAATATCAAAACATGAATTTGTTACTCCCCAATAAAGAACTGAAGCCGAGAGTAATGTTGTTATAAACAGCAGGAGCTTGCGGTGTGGCTTAAACTATGAAATTTCAAAGTTATAAATCAACAATAAAGTCCTCATACATCACCAGTGTCGCTTCTGCTACACTAGCCACATATATGAGCCAAGAAGGCGCTGAGACTTAGCATCTGGCTGGTGATGCTGGAAAATCAATTTTGGAATAAGTTTCCAAGTTTGTCTCCGACGAAATTTTTTTTTGAAAATCATCCCCTTTTTTAATGATTTCATTGACAAGGCCAAAAATATACATAAATTTTAATTTTCTTCGACGTTAGTTCTCAAAATGTGCTCTGTATAGCTCTGAAAATTATTATGTACAGGGTTATCCAACGCAAAGGCCCACCCTTATATTTTCTTTATTTTTCGAGTTAGGAAAAAATGTTTCAAATAAAAGTTGTAGTGAATCAAATGAACTCATGTAAAACTCCTGCAAAGAATATACAGGGTGTTCCATAAAAGCGGGACAAACCTAAATTACATTTTTTTAAATGGAACACCCTATATTTTTTTACATTTTTCAAATCTGTGTTTTTTTGTGATTTCAAATATATATATATCTATATATTTGCAATAAATAAAAAACAGTAAAGATAAGATACAACATATATATATATTTGAAATCACAAAAAAACAGATTTGAAAAATGTAAAAAAATATAGGGTGTTCCATTTAAAATGTAATTTAGGTTTGTCGCGCTTTTACGGAACACCCTGTATATTCTTTGCAGGAATTTTAAATGAGTTCATTTGATTCACTACAACTTTTATTTGAAACATTTTTTCCTAACTCGAAAAATAAAGAAAATATAAGGGTGGGCCTTTTCGTTGGATAACCCTGTACACAGACTTAGAGAAAAAATATTTTTGAGCAGAAAACTTCCTATACATATGCCCTTTATCTCGCTTAGTTTAGGAGATAGAGGGCGTTAAAGTTTTAACTTTTTCCAAGTTTTTTTCCTATATCTTTTGAAATATATTAGATATCAATTTGAAATTTGGTACACTTTCTAATTACCCCAAGATGAAGATTTTACGGCATTTTCATGAAATATGCTATACGGGGTGACCTTTTTTTAGGCCCACCCAGAATCAAATCCTTCCAGAACTTTTTAGCGCTACGCCACTGTCTCATTTTGATACTGTCACTTCAAAGAGTGGTCTTTTAGCAACATTTTTGATATCTTGTAATTTTTTGTGCGATGTCTGGTTTGGTTTAGGAGTTACAGCTTGATATGCTCATAGAATCTATCGATTTAAACATTTTTTGTTAAATTTTTTGAAGTAGGCTGAAAGAAATGAATACAAATCAATGACAGTTCTCTGAACATTAATGAGTGTACGTTTTATATTGTATTATATATTTCAAAAGATATAGGATAAAAACTTGGAAAAAAGTTAAAACTTTAACGCCCTCTATCTCCTAAACTAAGCGAGATAAAGGGCATATGTATAGGAAGTTTTCTGCTCAAAAATATTTTTTCTTTAAGTCTGTGTAGTTTCGTCCCTTAAAACTGGGACACCCTGTATATACAGGGTGTTTAAGTTTTTTCGTTCATAACTTCTGTAAACGATAGAACATATCAAAATAATAGGAGTCTTTCCTATAACATTTTTCTCTAAAACGTTCCGTTTTCAAGATACAGGGCGTTAAACTTTTAAAAAATTATTACTATTTATTCATTATCTCCTAAACAAATAAAGATTTTCTATTCAAACTTTGTACACTTTAGTCATAATAAAAGACCAATTTTTTGACGTTGCAAAAGTTTTTCTTACAAAAGCAGTGGCGTAGTTATGGGGTTCTGTCCGTATTTAAACCCCCAGAACTTCTACGCCAATGGTCAGGAATTATATTTTTATACAAATTGTAAAACTTTGATGTATTTCCCATAAAAAAGTACTCTTGATAAAAGTCGCTAGGAGGCTTTCTGTTCGAGATATTTAGATTCTTACTAATCAGGGGTATACATATTAAGGAATTACATCTTGGTTGAAAATGACAGGATTAAGTAAACGTTAAATCATTGGCAGTTATTCACAACATAAACATACAAAAATGGATATCAATTTGAGCATTTAATGTAGATTATTAATTATTTATCATTTTAAATAAATATGTATTAAAATAATTCTTTAATTTGTTTAGCAAATAGCTTGTCAATAGAAAGTGCATAGGATACCCCTGATTAGAAAAAATCTAAATATCTTGAATAGAAAGCCTCCTAGCGACTTTTATCAAGAGTACTTTTTTGTGGGAAATACATCAAAGTTTTATTTGTATAAAAATATAATTCCTGATCATTGGCGTAGAAGTTCAGGGGATTTAAATACGGACAGAACCCCATAACTACGCCACTGCTTTTGTAAGAAAAACTTTTGGAACGTCAAAAAATTGGTCTTTTATTATGACTAAAGTGTACAAAATTTGAATAGAAAATCTTTATTTGTTTAGGAGATAATGAATAAATAGTAATAATTTTTTAAAAGTTTAACACCCTGTATCTTGAAAACGAAACGATTTAGAGAAAAATGTTATAGGGAAGACTCCTATTATTTTGGTAAGTTCTATCGTTTACAGAAGTTATGAACGAAAAACCTGAAACACCCTGTATAATATGAACAATGTAAAAATTACATTCACAATAACATTCACAGTCAATTATTTTGACAGCTAAAAATCCACAATATTAAGTCAGAATGCCAAGCCATCTCGAAGTATAAAAACAAATATTTCTCATGTTTGTCCTTGAATATCTCGACCGATTTTGATCTAAAAAAGGAGTTATACATTTTTGAAATCAGCTCAAAGAGTACTACAAACCTGTCGAGAAATATACAGGGTATTCCATTTAAAAAAAACAACTTTTTTTTCACCACCCTGTATGTATTGGCGCTAGGTAATTTTGAATATTAAATTTGAAAAATTCGGAAAATGTCTCGTAAGGCTACATTTTAAAATTTTAAAATATCTTCACAAATGAGGAAATAGAAGGGGGGGCAAAATGTACAGTTTAATTAAATAGGTATGTCGACATTTCGTACGTGCCCGACATATCGATAGTTAAATGATTTCGGGATTACTCAGATTAGATTTAATTATTTTTTATTTAAATTATCGTTTTATTGCGGCCGTAATGATTGTGATTCATGTTTAATCAGCATAAGGCAATATTTAAAACAATATTCTAGCTTATCTAAAGTGCGAGCTGCGAGAAAAATACATTATTTTTTTATAGATTGCGTTTTAATACTGGAGGATTTAAAATTAATGTATTGAAGTATTATTAATAGAGCTTTCAAGTAGGTATTTCCTTCTAGCCTTAGCTCCAAAACTGTTTTCTTAGTGTAAGTGGTCGAAAATCTACGCATAATACCAGTAAGTATTATATTTATTATACAGGGGTGTTTCCTGAGTGACCGGCCTAATGCTCTTTCTATTTTTTGGCAAACTTTCAATCTGCCATATTTTTTTAATGGTTGCACCAAATTTGGTCGCAAAGGTGGTAAAAATTGCACGAAGCGCTTATGCATTTGTTGTAATCAAGTCATGTCGTATATGGTTTTATTACGTGAAAGATCGTGCAATTGCATCAGTTGCACTTTTTTCTGAATAAGTTCGCTCTCGCAACAGCCGCGGACGGTTTGGAAATCGGATTTAACTCGTACAATAGTGCATATTCATAAAATTAAACGTATGAGATCAGGATTATTTTAGGTGACGCAACTTTGTGCAGATGTAAGCAAATGCACCGACATCGTTTAGTTTTCACGATAAAAATCTTCATTTACCAACGCAACGCGCCGGTATGTGTAATAAGACACTTTTACTTTCCGTGATGCGCAATAATTTAGTACAAGGTAAATGCGAGCTTCTTTCTGTTTGATATCTAGACCGATTGCTGGTTTTGTAGAAAATTGTTAAATTAATGTGATCTTTTTTATTTTGATTGTCTTAAAAAAAAATATCATCTACTTGGCGAAGGCGAGGAATTTCCGCGTTGCATAACGCTCTGTTATTTCAAATAATAAATTTTTGTGTAAAAAATATGAGATTTCATTTTCGTATATACAACTGAGAACGCAAACAAATATCGTATGCTTTTAAAATAAATATGCGGTTCTCAAAACACAATCCAGATGTGGGATCCACATGATTTCTTAAGAATCGGGTCTTTCTGTTCAAAATCTCAGTTGTTCGACAAATTTTGTAACATCTGCCGGAAGCAATGTTTTAATACTATAAATACAGTTGGCAATTAAGTCTTAGGCTAAGGCATTATACAATAATGATAATATTTTTGAGGAAACTGTGGCATCTTACGTCTCAAAAACGGCTTGCAAATTTCTGCTGAGGTGAAGCAAGTTTCGATAACCGAACTTAATAAAACTTATGGAAAATACTTATTTGCTTAATACGTACCTAAAATAATATTTCTCCTACACAAGTTTAAGTATATCACAGGTATTTAAGTACGTATGATGTATTTGCCAAATGTTTGTAGTTAATTTTAGATAATTTAGTGTTACAGGTGATTTTTTCCTTCGTGGTTCTTCTAGCCTTAAAGTTGAGGATTTAATTCAATGTATTTTGAATTTTATAATGTCACTATGGCGACACCTCATATATATTTTTCACAAAAATCATTTTTCATATCTCCACTTATTAGTTTCTAGACATGCTACATGATATATGGAACATTATTAGTCGGCTACTGAGTTCATAAAATATCCGCGTACTTCCGGATTCCGTTCCAATGATTAATTAATGTGTGGATCTAGTGCCGCTTAATTAATATAAAAATAGATAAAGGGCGTTCACGCGGTGTTAACGTTAATATTTTTCAACCACCGCAAAAGAAATCTTTCACAGTGCAAATATTGAGCCACAAGTGCTGACAAATGTGATGGAATTGACTTCCGAACAAAACAAGATGTCGCTTCTTTAATTTCTCTGTTTTCCTGAATTTTTTGAGAATTTTCGAAGACAGTTTTCTCTCGTTACGAATTTTTATATGCGACGATGTATCGAAATTTAAAATTCGTGCATTTAAAGGGGCTCTATCTTTATACCGGATTGAGAGATCGAACTTTGGTTTGTAACATTCGATTCACTATCTCTTTCTCTATCTTCTTGAATTTTTTGAGAATTTTCGGAGACAGTTTTCTCTCGTTACGAATTTTTATAAGCGACGATGTATCGAAATTTAAAATTCGTGCATTTAAAGGGGCTCTATCTTTATACCGGAATGAGAGATCGAACTTTGGTTTGTAACATTCGATTCACTATCTCTTTCTCTATCTTCTTGAATTTTTTGAGAATTTTCGGAGACAGTTTTCTCTCGTTACGAATTTTTATACGCGACGATGTATCGAAATTTAAAATTCGTTCATTTAAAGAGGCTCTATCTTTATACCGGAATGAGAGATCGAACTTTGGTTTGTAATATTCGATTTACTATCTCTTTCTCTATCTTCTTGAATTTTTTGAGAATTTTCGGAGACAGTTTTCTCTCGTTACGAATTTTTATACGCGACGATGTATCGAAATTTAAAATTCGTTCATTTAAAGGGGCTCTATCTTTATACCGGAATGAGAGATCGAACTTTGGTTTGTAACATTCGATTCACTATCTCTTTCTCTATCTTCTTGAATTTTTTGAGAATTTTCGGAGACAGTTTTCTCTCGTTTCGAATTTTTATATGCGACTATCTCAAAATAAGGCACCCTGTACGATTGTTAGTAGGTTAGTTTCTACTTATTTAGGGTAAAATTGTGTTGGCACCCTGTTAGTTGTCCTGATCGTTAAGTAGATGGTTTCTGCAACAAATTGGGCTGTTCTGGAAACTGTTTGCTTTTGGTTTTCGCGGTTTAAAGCACTCGGTAAAATTAACGTCAATATGTGAACCGTAATGTAAACTAATTATTGCATAAAAATACCTAGACAACGTAAAATTTGTATTTTACTTTCCATTAGTGTCTGGTGTAAATTGATAAAATTTAATTTAGCGGTTAAATATAACCCGATTATTTTTACGACTCCCACTCTATTTATTGAAAATTAATGGATTGCGCTAATTCTAATTCCACCGAAGGTATCTATATTGAGAGAGATACGTTAAAACGAGAATATAATGGCGCAAATTTTCGCTGGCGTCATTTAGAAATGGATTTGACAATTATTTTATTATGCAGTCAAATATTTATTGCGACCGCAATATCCGCGTTATTATTTAAATAAAATCTCGCCATATGCAACAAACAACGAAATTTAATTAAATGAATTTGTTGGCAGTTGTTCCCTCAAGCATATTTATAATCCAGGGCAGGTTTTAGTAAAATCATGTTTACAGGTCATAGCAAACGTCCATCTTTGATACATTTTCCGGGTTCATTGTTTAATAAATAATGGGAAAAGCTGGTGGGGCAAATTATAGAAAAAAAAAAAAAATAAATTTTAGCCAAGAAAATATTTGCTAAATTCTGATCGTGTTAATGTGCGAGACGTTTCCCCGCCCAGCAGCCCATTTATCCCCATCCCTGGAAGTGCCTCGTCTTATTGTGGCCGGGAATCTTAGCAAATCTCTGAACCTTTTGCGGAACGCCGTCTGGGGTGCGTTGAATGTTTTTCCCAGTAAGCCGGGTGTGTCAGGCTTTATCTTTCCCATTCCTTTATCAATTAATCTTCCTCAATTTCTGACCAGTCCTAAATCCATCTAAAAGTAGCACGAACATTTTTTGCCACTGAAATTATTTTGCGGCGTCATTTTTATATCTTCGGGATATTTATCAATATAAAGGGTGGCTGGGACAAAGGGATTTTCTTTCGTGGGTTTTAATAAGGAAATGTTTTAATAGCGCCGCCTCTCAGAAAATGAGATCAAAGTTAATTCGCTGGGATGAGTATGCTAAAAATGTTAGATTTGGAAATACGGGGCTGTTCGAAAGCCTGAAGCGGCCAGAGTAAAAAAAACCTCGAGGAGATCTGATGGGAAATTATTTACTATTTTTTTGGCGACACTTTACGGGGGCATGTGAGTTAAACTACAAAAAGACTTAACTGTCGAGTTGAGAATTTTAAAAAATTATGGAGAAATAGTAAACATTTTCCTTTGGAGAGATCTGATAGGAAATAATTTACTAATTTTTATAAAAATAATATAAACCCATCAGAGTTAAAGTAAAAGAGGACCACCATTAAAAAAAGTTGTGTGTTAGAATAGTAAATAATTTCCCTCGAATGATGAAATGGGAAATATTTACTAATTTTTGTCATCTATTGCAAACAAATTACGGAGCCATTTCAGTTAAACTACGAGACTTGAATTCCAAATTTTAAAAGATTATGAGCAGGAAATAGTAAACATTTTTCCCTTGTAGAGATCCGATAGGAAAATATTTACTAGTTTTTACGAAAATAATATGTGAACTCGCCAGAGTTAAATTATGAGAGGACTACGATTATGAATTCAAAAAAGATGTGTACTAGAATAGTAAATATTTTCCCTCGGAAGAGATCCAATGGGGAAGTATTTACAATTTTTTGTCGTTTTGCGATATATTGCAAACAAATTACGGAGCCATCAGAGTTGAACTACGAGACTTGGATACAGAATTTTAAGAGATTATGGGCAGGAAATAGTAAACATTTTTCCCTTGGAGAGATCCGATAGGAAAATATTTACTAGTTTTTACGAAAATAATATGTGAACTCGCCAGAGTTAAATTATGAGAGGACTACGATTATGAATTCAAAAAAGATGTGTACTAGAATAGTAAATATTTTCCCTCGGAAGAGATCCAATGGGGAAGATTTTACTAAAATTTTTTGTCATCTTTGCGATATATTGCAAACAAATTACGGAGCCATCAGAGTTGAACTACGAGACTTGGATACAGAATTTTAAGGGGTTATGGGCAGGAAATAGTAAACATTTTTCCCTTGGAGAGATCCGATAGGAAAATATTTACTAGTTTTTACGAAAATAATATGTGAACTCGCCAGAGTTAAATTATGAGAGGACTACGATTATGAATTCAAAAAAGTTGTGTACTAGATTAGTAAATATTTTCCCTCGGAAGAGATCCAATGGGGAAGATTTTACTACAATTTTTTGTCATCTTTGCGATACATTGCAAACAAATTACGGAGCCATCAGAGTTGAACTACGAGACTTGGATACAGAATTTTAAGAGATTATGGGCAGGAAATAGTAAACATTTTTCCCTTGGAGAGATCCGATAGGAAAATATTTACTAGTTTTTACGAAAATAATATGTGAACTCGCCAGAGTTAAATTATGAGAGGACTACGATTATGAATTCAAAAAAGATGTGTACTAGAATAGTAAATATTTTCCCTCGGAAGAGATCCAATGGGGAAGTATTTACAATTTTTTGTCGTTTTGCGATATATTGCAAACAAATTACGAAGCCATCCGAGTTAAACTACAAGACTTGATTTAACACTTTTAAAAGATTTGGACAGGAAATAGTAAACATTTTTCCCTTGGAGAGATCCTATAGGAAAATATTTACTAGTTTTTACAAAAATAATACGGATCCACATCAGTTATTAGAGGACTACGATAATGAATTTAAAAGAAGTTTTGATCATAGGAGAGGTCCAGTGGGAATACATTTACTATTTCTTTGCAAAAAACATGAATCTACTTGTATTAAATTATAAGAGAACTACAATAAGAATTTTTTTAGGTTAACAAAAATAGTAAATATTTTCCCTCGACGATAATTCTCCAAGATCTTTAATATTTTTAACGTAGGCCAAGTCGGGTGTTCTGGCAGACCATTCCATAGGACCACGTCCTTTCAGTTCAGCAAATTGATTGTTTAAAAGTACGAAAATGCACCATCTGGCTCGTAAACTAACATATACAAGGGGTTCTTAACCCCTGTACAGATAGGTCAATACCAGCATATTTATCAAGAGGAAGGGCACGGTGTCTTTTAAACAACAATTTCAAATAATTGAAAAAGTGAACCGTACATAAACAAAGGTTATCGCCAAGTCAGCAGTATGTTCGGAAATAATTCAGCGATAAGTTTGTTTTTGTTGCTAATCGAAATCAACTCAACCAGTTTTCGGTAAAGCCGTTAAGGTTTATCTTCTGTTGTTTGTACAAATATTATTTTTAGCAATGTTGCGAAACGATCGGGTTTAAGGCGGACGCTGCGGAAACGTTTAATTTTTTATGGTTCCATCCGATTTGGACCGTTAACTTTTATTGGGACTAGATAATTAAATTAGTCATTTTAGTATATCACCCACGTTTGTTTGATTTCTCTTAATGCAGCTCTATTCGACCCCACGTAAGATTATGCGAGATAACACACTTGATTTTAAATAAGCCGACAGGTGAACAGTTGACCGTACCGTTAAACTGGTCTGGGTAAAATATAAAACGTTATCTATAAACAATAATGGTTTTTCAAGGCTTGCTTGATTCAAGTAACGAGAAATGCGAGATAACGTCCGTAAGAAAAACAAAAGTTACGAGGAAATACTCCAGTGACTGATTACAATATCAAAGCTTTTTTCCAATTGCGTTCTGCTGCTTTAATCATACGACTGCAGCGGAGTAATTAGGCCTGCACTATGAAACGCTATACGTAACAAAAAAATCAGAGTAGGCAAGCACCCAACGTATCATTACCCTGTCGGTCTGTCACACAAAGAGATTGGATCTGAAGAGTTGTGAAGTGTTCACTTTTAGTTTTGGTCCGGCCACGCCCACTTTTACTGTTATTTTTCAGTCACGGTAGGCGCATTTTATAAGTAACGAGTTAAAATATTTTTATACCAATTACTCCAGATTTTTATTGAAACCAATATTTTAAACCTTGTGTTATTTACATAATATAACGATAACATATATAAACGTTTTCTCTGATATTTTTTATTTTAACCATGATAAAAAAGTGGATTATTGCCACATCCTATAATTTATCGCGTTTTGTAATGTCCAGGAAGTTCATTGCTCAAATAATAGCTAAATAAATATATGAAATCGTTTATTATATAAAATACGAGGTAAGTACACGTATAAATTAATGT
This sequence comes from Rhagium mordax, assembly GCA_963680705.1. Lineage (NCBI taxonomy): Eukaryota > Metazoa > Arthropoda > Insecta > Coleoptera > Cerambycidae > Rhagium > Rhagium mordax. Next base: position 961,396 of record OY796660.1, on the reverse strand, counting down.
TTTCTTGGTTGTAACATAAGGGCGCTATATTTCCATCAGTGAGTAAACTTTACGTTCACGAAGATATTTAGTCTGTTGTCGAGATCGAGAAAAGTCGAATTTACTGGAATTCTTCGCTCCCGGTAGTCTCATTATAAAGATTGACGGTTTCTCTATGACCAATTTTTTTTTATTAAAACGGTTCTTAACTCTTTCGGTCATTTTAACATACAGGGTTTCCCCTCTTGTTAAAAGGTATCCACAGTTCAAATTTCAATACGACCGGACTCTCCGTCATCGAGTTATCGTACTTACAAGAAACGTAAAATTCTAGTCGTATCATTGATAAACAACATAAAGATAAGTGGCCCGAGAAGGATACCTTGTGGCACTTCCTAAAATGCTGAAATACCCTTAGAGGCGACTGAGGCTTACGCTTTCTGTAAATAGGAACGCTGTATGAATTTTGTATAAATTCCAAGGTGGTCAGGGCGAAAAAAATTATATTCGCTTCCAGGGTTTAAGCAGACAAGGGCTTCCCTCAATTGCTTATACCGGGTGGCGTGAGCAGCGCACGAAGCATCTACTGTTGAGTAAGTCGTTAAAGTGAAGGATGAACAGACTAGGCGACATAATGGACCTTGGGGAGCACCAGAATTGGTGAGAAGTAAAGTGATACAAAATCGAGTTGGCTGTTGAAAAATGCAATTCTGTTCGTGTAAATATTGGAGATTTAAATCGATTGCGGTTCTTTTCAGCAGGTACGAATGTGGGTAATTAAACGTTTCATATCACGAGTTTTATTGATTAAACATTCCCACTCTGCGACGTAAACAGCCGACATTCGTATTTATAAAACAATTTTAATAAAGAGGCGAAAATAATAAATCACCCGATAAAAAATAAAAGCGACTTTGTCACCCCTGCTCGTTCGAACGGACTTCAAAGGAGACGAAACAAAATCATCTTTGTTTTGTTGGTACCGTCGGGATAAAAGTCCGATTTACTAAACGTCGTCAGGATCACTTAGAAGCATTAATATTGAAGCATCTGAAAGGAATTACTTAAATTGCAGTTGAAGGCAATTACCGAGGGGCTTTTATATCAATGTTTGCGCGTTAACCAGAAAGTTGAGACTTTAGAGTTCATGAAGTAAATCCTCCCTACTCCTTCCGTGTGCAATTCGCCCCGTAAATAATTGAGACAATTTGAAGATAAATATTCCAAAAAGTCGCTAATTCCGGTTTTAAACTAAAAAATTCTTCATCTGTCACTTTTTTGAGGTTATCTATTTACAATACACATAATGGTACAGTGGGTTGCATATCTTCTGGTGCATAGAACGCCATCTGCCGTTGCTGTGGAAGCTTTTAGTGTTGGTAGTGTTTTTTTTCCGTAGTTTTGGAAATAATTCCAGCTATTATTTGGGATTTCTTGTAAATTTGCATCTAGTCGGTTCCAGGCGATGCAAATCCAGTTATGGGAACAATTTATGCGGTAATAGATGTTGATGAAAACAAAAACTGTCATCATAATAAATTGGGCAAGACGATTTGTCGCCTGCTGAACAGCTCAAACTCACATGTAAACCACTTTATTACTTCGGACTGAACAACTAATAAATATTTATGTTAAATCCAGTATGGGACCTCGTAACTTCCTATCTTAATCTCCCACAAACGCAACACATGGCGCATACTTAGAAACATGTGTTTATAAACTACAACTACACTTTGATCACAAGAGACCTATATATAACGCAGAGATTGGCTTTCCTTTGTTGATACAAAGGATACGTTCCGAGTAGTTTGATAAAGCCCGAGCTGAACTACTTTATTAATAAATCAAGGATAACGGTTCCTACTGTTTTAAAAACTGCATGATGTCATCAGCTGGACGGGAGATCGATTATAAAACGGTATACAGGGTGGGCAATAATATTTTTCGCGCACAAGTTCGCAGTTAAATACCTGCCGACTCGACATAATGCAACGCGAATTTTTTTAAATTTTGCAGCACAACGAACGATGATCGGTCGTTTTGAATATTAATAAGGAATGCACCTACAAAATAAATCCATAACTGTGTCATGCCGGTTTAAACGATCACCTTGTTACCGTCCCATAATGCACCGGCTACCGCGATATGCAAGGAGAAAGGACCATTGTAGGTGTGGTCGAGGTCGCTTAAGAGTTTTAAGGACAAAGCATTTATAAGCTGGACTGTACGTATGCGGAAAACAACGGTTTCGAACAGGAAGTGCTGTTTATATGATCAGCAGGTATAATTTGCAATTTACCTCCTATGAGGGTTTGTTTATCTTAGGAATAACTATTATGTCTAGAACGAAATGTTGCATACCAAAAAAAAAATTTTGTATTATTTTTGCATTTTCTTGTAAGTCATGAAATTTTGATTTCAGCGATATGTCACAAGTTGGCATTTGTTTCAAAAATGGCGGCGAAAATGTGAAAAAACTGAAAAACAAGTAGGCCCTGCAGGATTTTGTTTTTGTATCTTATAGATAGTAGGCGTTGAATTTGACGTTTTTTTGTCAGTTTTTTTCTTTAATTAATAAAGTGGTGTGGTTTCTCCGCATTTTTTACATTTTTAAAAATTCATGGAATTGTTGACGAATTTTAATTGGTAAAATTTTTTTTTTGCACCATGAAAAGGGCAAACTTTTAGCTTTCGTTTAAAGCGCACATGAAGTGACAAAAGTAAAAAAACACGCCCATACGTCAAATCCAAGGCCTACTTGTGTTTTTTTCAATTTTCAAAATGGCGTCGAAAATGTGAAAAAACTGAAAAACAAGTGGGCCCCTGCAGGATTTTGTTTTTGTATTTTATAGATAGTAGGCGTTGAATTTGACGTTTTTTTGTCAGTTTTTTCTTTAATTAATAAAGTGGTGTGGTTTCTCCGCATTTTTTTACATTTTAAAAAATTCATGAAATTGTTGACGAATTTTTTTTTTGCGCCATAAAAAGGGCAAACTTTTAGCTTTCGTTTAAAGCGCACATGAAATGACAAAAGACAAAAAATCACGCCCATACGTCAAATCCAACGCCTACTTCTGTTTTTTTCAATTTTCGACGCCATTTTTTAAACAAATGCCAAGTTGTGACATATCACTGAAATCGAAATTTCATGATGAACAATAAAATTAAAAAATATACGGTATTTCATTTAAAATAAGAAAGATAGTGTCACTTCCGGTTAGACCGGAAGTATCATTTTGTGCACAATTATGTCAGATTCTAGCTTTAGAGACCTATAATACGTGTTCCAAATTTCAAAAGTCTAATAATTATAACAGTTTTTCCTTGGGTAATATTTTCTTGGCCACCCCGTATAAATATAATTTTTTTCGGCTTTACCATCTTGAAATTTACATAAAAATTAGCGTCCTCACTTATAGAAAGCCTCTAAGGGCATTTTAGTGTACCACAAGGTACCCTTCTTAGGCCATTTATTTTTATTTCGTATATCAATGATATGCTAAAGGATTTTAGTGAATTTAACGTGAGATGTAACACCAACGTATTGCTTTTTTGCTCTATTATATACTTTATTATTAAGATTGGTCGTAAAGCGAACATTTTTACGTCATTCCGATAGTCTGAGCTTTCAAAATGTCCGTCTGTCCATCCGTTACGTTTCTTGTAAGCACGATAACTCGAGAACGGGAAGTCCGATGGTACTGAAATTTGGACACCTTAGCGAATAGCTGGAAGCAACTTTCTACAAACAAGAAAACTAGTGTATTGAAATATGCCCCCATAACCAAGTTGGCATTATCAGGAGACCATCCAATTTAAATCAAGCTTCTGGTTGGCCTGTACAAACATGGGTGTCACCTTTTGGTCCATTTTGGATCATATAGGCCTGTTTGTGTGGAGACTTGACAAAGACACAAGTTTTCATTGGCTTATTGAGTTCTAGGCCACCGTCGGCGTTTCCTCGACAAAATAAGTATTTCAGCAATTTCCATTGTTTAACAACTGCTTAAAAATATTATTAATTAAGGCTCGGTGTCCCGCACTTTATGTTTAATAAATTGTTATTATCATATAATAATGGTTACACGACCATTGCAAAATGAATCACGTTGAACAATGTTGTTTTAAAAGTAAGCAATAATAAAACTTTCATCGACATTAGTAATTGTTTAACAATAACAGGCATGTGGCATTTGAATATTTGTATGCCGAAGGAAGTCCGCAGAAATGACGTTATAGGAAATGGTGTTTATGCGAGGCCTTATCTCATTATAATGATGATAACATTATTGACACTGGATATGTGTTTATGTATGTTGAAGTGCTGGTATTAAAAATACACGATTTATTTTTTATTCAATATTTAAGCGATTTTTTCAAGGAAACCGGGAATTTCGTCGTGACGCCTTTGGCAACGTGTCTATTTTAGGACATATTAATGATCCGATATCATTGCCTAGCAACGGGTACATGCTGGGCAGATCTTAATTAAAAATGTAATTTAAAATACTTCTCCACAGGTGTCTTCGTGAAATTATAAAGGCATTGTGAGGCCTAGTTTGTTTACGATATACAGGCAATTCCAAATTGCCCACCCCCGCGTCCTCGAGCACCTTTCAAAAATTATTTTCACCCCTTGGTAATCGAAGAGCCCAACAATTGATGTAAAATATTAAAATTGTTCTAAGATAATTAAGAAATTCAGGAAAAGAGAGGTTAAATATTTTCAATTTTCCGCATCAGTCGTTAAGTAATTATTTTAAACAATTCGCAATATTTAGGGTATTGTTATCCGAGAATAAACAAAAGCAAAAATGCAATCAAACACCGTTATCAGATAAACCTTATCTATAGATTCCGATTCATCGTAAGGATTATAAAGTACTTATTGAGGTTAATGACTAAATTTAATAATTGGAAATAGTACAGGCAAATATTGTAAAAAATTATTTTTGTCTCGTAGAATTTAATGAAGGTGAGGTATAATTTGAAGCGGAAGCGAATTACGAAACGCCTTTGCTGGTTAAATTGGTAGAATGAAATTTTGGAAATCTGCTGGCACTTGAGGGCAATTTCTAAGAGATACGTCTGACCCTCCTTACTATCTGTATCAAATTCCGACGCCAAGGGAGGCCATGCACATGTTACAGGGCGATCATCACAACCCAGTAAACCATTGTTGTATTTCTTTTAAATGCACATTTTCGGTACCTTTAACAAGCGAGTGCTGTGGCTTTTTAATTTCAAGCACTAATTGTTTGAATTAATAAAAGTAATTCAAATCGTCAAGCACTATGTAATTGACAATAATTGACAAGCACTTTTTTATTGATATAAAAAGGCTTAGAGGAATTTGAAAGTGCTTCAAGCATTCGGATACAATCGTTTAGACATGAGAGGCATCGAAAGTGCATTTAAAGTAATTTTTGAAAAGATCGTCCGATAGACTTTAGCACAGTGCTTTTTTCAAGTACCAATTATTTTATTAATCGTCTTGGCGCTTTTTAATTTCAAGCACTAATTAATTTAATTATTAGAGTAATTCAAATTAACACGTACATAATATCTAATTAACAAGCACTTTTTATTTCTGCAAGAATGCTTAAAGGATTTTGAAGTAGTTTGAAACCTTCTGATGCAATCCTTTAGACATGAGAGGGGCTCAAAGAGTACTTAAATTCATTCTTGACGATATCTCCTATTTAACAGCCGAGCAAAGAAGTCGCTTAAAGTGCCAGAAGCACAAAACTCTAAATTAAGTGCTTTTTAATTTCAAGCACCAATATTTTAATTTATCAATGTAATTAAAATTGACAAGCATTTATTTAATGGTGCAAGAAAGCTTAAAGGATTTTGAAGTATTTTGAAGCTTTCTGATGCAATTCTTTAAACATTAGAAACTTCTAGAAAGCACCTAAAGTAATTCTTGACGAGATAGGCCAACAGACTCTTTAACAGAGCTCAGCAAAGAATTTTCTTAAAGTGCTAGAAGCACAAAACTTTAAATTACTCGTCTTAAGAGCTTTTTAATTTCAAGCACCAATATTTTAATTTATTACAAGATTCCAAATTACTCTTATAAGTGCTTTTTAATTTCAAGCACCAATACTTGAATTTATCAGAGTAATTCAAATTGCCAAGCACATAATATTCAATTAACAAGCACTTTTTTAATGGTGCAAGAAAGCTAAAGGGATTTTGAAGTATTTTGAAGCTTTCTGATGCAATTCTTTAAACATGAGAAGCTTCTAGAGAGTAATTGCAGTCATTTTTGACGAGATAGCCCAACAGACTCTTTAACAGAGCTTAGCAAAGAACTTTCTTAAAGTGCTAGAAGCACAAAACTCTGAATTACTCCTCTTAAGCTTTTTAATTTCTAGCACCAATATTTTAATTTATCTAAAGACTCTAAATTACTCTTATAAGTGCTTTTTAATTTCAAGCACCAATATTTTAATTTTTAGGAGTAATTTAAATTGCTAAGCACATAATATTCAATTAACAAGCACTTTTTTATTAGTTCAAGAAAGTTTAAAGGATTTTCAAGTATTTGAAGCTTTCTGATGCAATTCTTTAAACATGAGAAGCTTCTAGAGAGCACTTGGAGTAATTCTTGACGAGATAGCCCAACGGACTGTTTAACAGAGTTCAGCAAAGAACTTTCTTGAAGTGCTAGAAGCCCAAAACTTTAAATTACTCGTCTTAAGTGCTTTTTAATTTCAAGCACCAATATTTTAATTTATCTCAAGACTAAATTACTCTTATAAGTGCTTTTTAATTTCAAGCACCAATACTTGAATTTATCAGAGTAATTCAAATTGCCAAGCACATAATATTCAATTAACAAGCACTTTTTTAATGGTGCAAGAAAGCTTAAGGGATTTTTAAGTAAATATTTTGAAGCTTTCTGATGCAATTCTTTAATCATGAGAAGCTTCTAGAGAGTAATTGAAGTCATTTTTGACGAGATAGCCCAACAGACTCTTTAACAGAGCTTAGCAAAGAACTTTCTTAAAGTGCTAGAAGCACAAAACTCTGAATTACTCGTCTTAAGTGCTTTTTAATTTCAAGCACCAATATTTTAATTTATCTCAAGACTCTAAATTACTCTTATAAGTGCTTTTTAATTTCAAGCACCAATATTTTAATTTTTAAGAGTAATTTAAATTGCCAAGCACATAATATTCAATTAACAAGCACTTTTTTATTAGTTCAAGAAAGTTTAAAGGATTTTCAAGTATTTGAAGCTTTCTGATGCAATTCTTTAAACATGAGAAGCTTCTAGAGAGCACTTGGAGTAATTCTTGACGAGATAGCCCAACGGACTGTTTTAACAGAGCTTAGCTAAGAACTCTCTTAAAGTGCTAGAAGCACAAAACTCTAAATTGCTCGTCTTAAGTGCTTTTTAATTTCAAGCACCAATATTTTAATTTATCTCGAGACTCTAAATTACTCTTATAAGTGCTTTTTAATGTCAAGCATCAATATTTTAATTTTTAAGAGTAATTTAAATTGCCAAGCACATCATATCCAATTAACAAGCACTTTTTTATTGGTTCAAGAAAGCTTAAAGGATTTTCAAGTATTTGAAGCTTTCTGATGCAATTCTTTACACATGAGAAGCTTCTAGAGAGTACTTGAAGTAATTCTTGACGAGATAGCCCAACAGACTCTTTAACAGAGCTTAGCAATGAACTTTCTTAAAGTGCTAGAAGCGCAAAGCTAAAAATTACTCGTCTTAAGTGCTTTTTAATTTCAAGCACCAATATTTTAATTTATAAGAGTAATTTAAATTAACAAGCACATAATATCTAATTAACAAGCACTTTTTTATTGGTTCAAGAAGGCTTAAAGGATTTTCAAGTCTTTGAAGCCTTGTGATGCAATTCTTTAAACATGAGAAGTTTCTAGAGAGTACTTGAAGTCATTTTCTACGAGATAGCCCAACAGACTTTAACAGAGCTCAGCAAAGAACTTTCTTAAAGTGCTAGAAGCAAAAAACCCTAAACGGTTTTTTTTAACTTCAAGCACCAATATTTTAATTTAACTCAAGACTCTAAATTACTCTTATAAGTGCTTGTTAATTTCAGACACCAATATTTTAATTTATCTCAAGACTGTAAATTACCCTTATAAGTGCTTTTTAATTTCAAGCACCAATGTTTTAATTTATAAGAGTAATTTAAATTGCCAAGCAATTAACAAGCACTATTTTATTGGTTCAAGAAATCTTAAAGGATTTTCAAGTATTTGAAGCTTTCTGATGCAATTCTTTAAACATGATAAGTTTCTAGAGAGTACTTGAAGTCATATTTTTTAAGAAAGCTTAGCAAAGAACTTTCAAGTGCTAGAAGCACAAAACTCTAAATTACTCGTTTGAAGTGCTTTTTAATTTTAAACATCAATTATTTTAATTTATTAGAGTAATTCCTATTTCCAAGCATATAATATCTAATTAAAAAGCACTTTTTAATGGCTCCAGAGAGCTTAACGAATTTTAAAATTGTTTGAAGCAATCCTTTAGACATGGGAGGGCACAAAGTGCATTTGGAGTCATTCTTGATGAAATTGCCCAGTATACTGTTTAACGGAGCTTAGCAAAGAACTCACTTAAAATTGATACAAGCACGAAACTGTAAATTACTAGTTTAAATGCTTCTTAATTTGAAGCACCCACTATTTCATTTATTAGAGTAATTCAAATTGCCAAGCACATAGTATTCAATTACCAAGCACATTTTTATTGGTAGCTTAAGTGCTTTTTAATTTTTTTAATGTCAAGCACCAATTATTTTAGTTTATTGGAGTATTTCAATTACCAAGCAAGCACATAATATCCAATTAACATGCGCTTTTTAACTATTTCAAGAAAAAATTAGCGAGTTATAAAATAGTTTGAAGCCTTCTGTAGCATTCCTTTAGGCATGAAAGGGGCTCAAACTGCACTTGATTTTATAATAATAATAATAATAAAAATTACCAAGCAAGCACATAATATCGAATTAACAAGCACTTTTTAATTATTTCAAGAAAATTTCACGGATTTTAATATAGTTTGAGCTTTCTGAAGCATTCATTTAGATATGAAAGGGGCTCAAGGCGCACTTGATTTTATAATAATAATAATAATACCATAACTGAAAGGCATTTTTTTAATAAAGAACCACAAATATACAGTTCTCTTCGTAGGCGTTTAAAGCGCGGCCTCGACGCTTTTGAGAATCGTATAGCTGGCAATTTAACGGATATAAAAAAATTTCGCCGGGGACAAACGCGTCGGGGGCCCTGCCCGGTACGCCCTTAAAACCGTACATCTCCATCAATGTTCCAACGCACAATGCCATTAGGAATTCCCTTTGCACATCATGCATGGATTTATTTTTAAAACGGCATACAAAATGTAAATTTCGCCGTATCAGAATTTGCTAAGAGCTTTATTCAAACATCCTCCAGTGTGGGAAAGTGAGGCTTTTTCACAGAACGGCTTTGCTCCGAATTTTCCTAATCATATTAACTTGCTTTATTCCTCCCATCCCGTATATTGTTTAGAGGCTTAGCTTTGCGTTTCAAAATTTAATGTTCTCGAGGTTTAAACAATAAACACGCCGATGCTCGAACTTGTTAACAAAGGCAAGCACGATAATCCGGCGAAATTAAACTTTTTGTGTGTGTGTGTGTGTGTGTGCAGGGGGCGCAAGCTGGGGTTGTGGTCGGCGGGTCCGGCGCAAACCGCACGGTTTGCGGAATTAAATAAATTAAATATTTAATAATAAATACCAGTGTATCAGGCTTTTGCCCTGCCAGGCACGTGCGTGCAGCCGCAGTGCGCAAAGTTAAATCATTGAATGCAGTAAGCTGGCTGTTGAGGATTTATTTTTAATTATTGCAATCAATTATGTGAAATTTTTCCTAGGAGCGATTAAAAAAGCTTTCGCTCGTAACTTGCGTATTATAAACCGAGCGTAATGATACTCTTTGTCAAATATTATCAAGGATTAAGTTATGATTAAGTAGCTATTGCCGTAACTGTAATAACATACAATAAAACGGTAATCTGATATTAACGTATTATGTGGCGGATTTCTATTAAACGCGGAGATACAAGAGAATGTAGACATACTTGGACGTGAGGCATATTATTTCAAAGGCCACCATTGCATTGCGTTAGCGTATCGGTTTGCAAAAACTACTTTCACTTTCAGTCCGTGGCGCTACCAGCAATGACGTCACGTGTTTTTCAATCGCAGAGCCAGTTAAGGATCATTACTTGAAATTGTACAAAGGCCAGGGATTAAAAAAATCACAGCAAATAGTTAATAACGAGTGACTAATGGATCGTGGCTGGGAAAGAGGCAACAGAAGTAATTAAATTCAATCAAGTTCTCGAGATCATTATCTAAAAATATCTGCCATGCTAGAAACTGACTCGATTGCTCCACAATTGACAAAGCTCTGAAACGAAAAATAATAAAAGTAATAGTAAAAAAAATGTAATTTGTATTTTTTATATTTTTAGGTTCCGAACACGCTACCACCCTGTATTTACCTTGTAAACTATATACAGGGTGATCATTTTAAGTGCCTCACTCGATTTTCCTGCTTTATTCTTCACCTAGGAAAAAGATTTAAAAACCATACTTGTGTACTTTTTTCCGAGGAATCCGATTCTGAAAAAATAAAAACAATTGAATGTCAAAGAAAAAAGTTATGGTCGAAAAACTGAAAAAGAAAAAAATATACACCCTGTATATTAATGCGGAAATAGATATGTGACATTTCACTGATTGTAAATGCGTATCAGATACATATTTTTCACTTCCGGTTTGACCGGAAATTGCTTTAATTTTTTATTTTAGGTGATACACCCTGTATATTAAGCTCAGTTTAAAGAACTTTTCTTTCTGAATTCAGCAATATATAACATATTATCATTATCTTTCATATTTAATAAGATATTGGGGTTTAAATTTAAAATGACACAAATATATGTTATTAAATAAAATCATCCATGAAAAACAAACAAAAGCATTTAAATTATGTTTTATTTATTTCAAAAACTAAAGAATACAAGTTATTATGCTATATCTTCTTTTGTTTTTGAAATAAATAAATAATTTAAATGCTTTTGTTTGTTTTCATGGATGACTTTATTTCATAACATATATTTGTGTTATTTTAAATTAAAACCCCAATATCTTATTAAATATGAAAGACAATGATGATATGTTATATATTGCTGAATTCAGAAAGAAAAGTTCTTTAAACTGAGCTCAATATACAGGGTGTATCACCTAAAATAAAAAAAATAAAGCAATTTCCGGTCAAACCGGAAGTGAATAATATGTATCTGATACACATTTACAATCAGTGAAATGTCACATATCCATTTCCGCATTAATATACAGGGTGTATATTTTTTTCTTTTTCAGTTTTTCGGCCATAACTTTTTTCTTTGACATTCAATTGTTTTTATCTTTTCGGAATCAGATTCCTCGGAAAAAAGTACACAAGTATGGTTTTTGAATTTTTTTCCTAGGTGAAGAATAAAGCAGGAAAATCGAGTGAGGCACTTAAAATGATCACCCTGTACATTACGAATTAAATTGTATAATTGTCCCTCACAAAAGGAAAACGGTGACAGTACACTTCGAAAAAACATTATTTACGCTAGTTACATACTCGACAATTAATAAAGCGTTAAGTATTAGCAAACAATAAATGTTATAGTTTATTTACTAGTGTTTAAAGTAATAAAGCAACTAAGATAACAGTAAATATTTACTCAAAATGTAACTAACTATTCAGCGTGTTAACGTAAGGCAACGTATTTCTATTATGTTTCAATCATTTGAATTAAATTCCAAGGTAAAATGGTTTACCTGCAGGACTTCTTTGTACAAGCATCACCAAATAACACACCTAATTGAAAATAAATTGACAGATAAACAGCTGACAGTAGACTAAAGTGACGTCGATTGGAGAAAAACTAGGTTATACATGCAGCTCTGTATAAGGAACCACTGATTGATCATCTAATGTTTTATACGAAATTCTTATTAGGGTGCTGGGTGCCAAATTGTGTTTGTTTCTAACCAATACCAAGGACAATTATAGTTCGCATTACCATGTCAGTTAAACCTGTGCATTGTTGTTGTTTATTAACCTTCAGGTTAGTGAAGGTTCTCAACGCTCACTAATCAAATTATAGATATAATTAGTAATTAATTATATCGTAACGTCTTCCGTTTTAATATCGTTGCATAGCAATGATTGTTATCGATTTGCGCTGGTTTCTAGGTGCCGCGCCTTTTCGAAAGAAGACACCTCGCGTCTGGTGGCTTTTAAAAAAATTTTAATCTTGCTCAAGGCCGCTACAAGTGATTTCCTGTTAGGGAATTGAATTCAATTTATTATATAGAATTACAATCCGTGGAACGTCAAATCTTGATGATCTGGGATTAAATCCTTGAAAAAAAGCGTGCTAATCTGGGAAATTCATTCATTTTGTAGTTGCATCAACAATAATTCTGATTGTGATAAGATAAGTAAACACTTTCGTGTGAAATAGCTAACAAGTCAGATATACTGGAGCTATTGTGTCAGTAATACTTTTTAAAGTACTCATTGAACGTATCATCTTATTAATAAATACGTTTGATAACAATTAACGTACCTAAATATAGCTTTGTAGTTGCGTTGCCCATGAACAATATCCGTGATAATACTAAATACAGCTCATATTGTCATATTGAATTTTTTGAGAATTTTCGAAGATAGTCCTTTGTCGGTAACAAATTTTTATGTGTGACAGTGCACCAGGATCCAAAATCCGTGGATTCAGAAGGCTCTATCTTCTCAACGGATTGATATATCCAACTACAGTTTGCTCTATTCGATTCGTCTTGCTTTTCTCTATATCCTTGAATATTTTGAGAATTTTCGAAGCTGGTCCTTTGTCGTTACGAATTTTTATGTGTGACATTGCACTGGGATTCAAAATCGAAAAATTTAGAAGTCTCTATCATCTCAACGGAATGAGATATCGAACTACAGTTTGGACCATTCGATTCGTCTTGCTTTTCTCTATATCCTTGAATATTTTGAGAATTTTCGAAGCTGGTCCTTTGTCGTTACGAATTTTTATGTGTGACATTGCACTGGGATTCAAAATCGAAAAATTTAGAAGTCTCTATCATCTCAACGGAATGAGATATCGAACTACAGTTTGGACCATTCGATTCGTCTTGCTTTTCTCTATATCCTTGAATATTTTGAGAATTTTCGAAGCTGGTCCTTTGTCGTTACGAATTTTTATGTCTGACATTGCACTGGGATTCAAAATCAGTGGATTTAGAAGGCTCTATCTTCTCAATGGATTGATATATCCAACTGCAGTTTGCTCCATTCGATTCGTCTTGCTTTTCTCTATATCCTTGAATATTTTGAGAATTTTCGAAGCTGGTCCTTTGTCGTTACGAATTTTTATGTGTGACATTGCACTGGGATTCAAAATCGAAAAATTTAGAAGTCTCTATCATCTCAATGGAATGAGATATCGAACTACAGTTTGGACCATTCGATTCGTCTTGCTTTTCTCTATATCCTTGAATATTTTGAGAATTTTCGAAGCTGGTCCTTTGTCGTTACGAATTTTTATGTGTGACATTGCACTGGGATTCAAAATCGAAAAATTTAGAAGTCTCTATCATCTCAATGGAATGAGATATCGAACTACGGTTTGGACCATTCGATTCGTCTTGCTTTTCTCTATATCCTTGAATATTTTGAGAATTTTCGAAGCTGGTCCTTTGTCGTTACGAATTTTTATGTGTGACATTGCACTGGGATTCAAAATCGAAAAATTTAGAAGTCTCTATCATCTCAATGGAATGAGATATCGAACTACAGTTTGGACCATTCGATTCGTCTTGCTTTTCTCTATATCCTTGAATATTTTGAGAATTTTCGAAGCTGGTCCTTTGTCGTTACGAATTTTTATGTGTGACATTGCACTGGGATTCAAAATCGAAAAATTTAGAAGTCTCTATCATCTCAATGGAATGAGATATCGAACTACGGTTTGGACCATTCGATTCGTCTTGCTTTTCTCTATATCCTTGAATATTTTGAGAATTTTCGAAGCTGGTCCTTTGTCGTTACGAATTTTTATGTCTGACATTGCACTGGGATTCAAAATCAGTGGATTTAGAAGGCTCTATCTTCTCAATGGATTGATATATCCAACTGCAGTTTGCTCCATTCGATTCGTCTTGCTTTTCTCTATATCCTTGAATTTTTTGAGAATTTTCGATGCTGGTCCTTTGTCATTACGAATTTTTATGTGTGACAATTTGCCAGAATTCAAAATCAATGGATTTAGTGGGCTGTATCTTCTCAAAGGAATGAGATATCCAACTGCGATTTACGCCATTCGATTCGTCATGTTTTTTTCTATCTCCTTGATTTTTTTGAGAATTTTCGAAAGTAGGCCTTTGTCGTTACAAATTTTTATGTGTGATAGTGTACCAGGATCCAAAATCCTTGGATTTAGAAGGCTCTATCTTCTCAACGGAATTTTATCTTCTTGAATATTTTGGGAATTTTCGAAGATAGTCGTTTGTCGTTAACAAATTTTTATGTGTGACAGACTATGTACCAGAATTCAAGTAATAAATAAAAAAAAATTAATCACGGTTCACAATCATGATAGTATCGTGTAAGGACAACTTACTAGCAAGAATTTCGATAAAAAGCGACAACATAGCTTCACTCCTATCAATTAATTAAATAGGATTTTAGTTTTAATTTTTTGGCAGTGGTATGTGTTATTAATCTTGTTTTTTTTCTTCCAGGTACGTAACTGACATCATTTAATCAACAAGCGAAAAGGTAACCACTAAAAATAGTACATTTTTTAATGTTTGAGTAATATTCTTATCTTGAAGCGATAACAAGGAAAAAATTTGATTAACTGTAATTTCCGTGTTTTTATTTAAATATAGATTACGGCTTTAAAATAACCGATTATAAGTAATTGTTATTAAAGTCATACATATAAATGGGTTTAATGGTCTTATTTTTTTTTCTACCGTGAATGTTTTAAATAATGATTCGGGCCAATTTTATTTTTGTTGCTAGAACCATTACCAGCATTCAATGCAATAACTGCAACATAACAAAACTTGCTTTAGCAATAAATAACAGATTATGTAATGTAGGCTTAATAATGCAAGAGGAATTTGACCTTTTTGTCAAAACTGCAGGCGTAGGTGACGCGAATAATTTTCGAAAGTGTCAATTTTTCTCCTTGCTCTAAACCTTCCCACCCTGTACCTGCCAGGTCGGCTCGGCTTTCGGAATCCTGGCGAGGAGCAGGTTTTTGCAAGGTCGACCTTGGTTCGCAACGCAGAACAATAATCACGGGACATTTACCCAGCCATGGCACATTGATCCGCATTATATACCACTGGCCAACCAACTTTTTATATCAAAGTACCATTTCAGCTGGCACCTTCACTTTCGCATAATAGGTTAGGGACTTGATTAGTTCTAATGTCCTGTCGGTTTATGCGTAAACCAGTGGCGTATGCCACAACGAGAGGGCGAAGTAGTCCTTGTAAACGCTAGTGTGTGTGGTCCGACAGGAGGGGGCGTAGTTATGGCCGAGCTCCGAGACAAGTTCTTTCACCCGCGCAGAGCAGAAGTATTTTTCTGTAGATGCGTCCGCGTAATCAAAGAATAAACCACGTATTACGTTTTTTTTTATTGCGCTCGCCTTCCCCGCTTAATTAATGTCTAGCTGAAAATTCAACAACTAGGCAATTTAGGAAAAATTGCGGGGCGTTTCGGTGCCATAAAAACGCTTTAACTTCTGTACTTTTGTTTTAGTTATCCCACGGGGACGTGCCCCGCACTGCCATTCTCTAGATTACACCGTCAAGGGTGCGTGTATTACATCTTTAATGTGTAATGTGCGACACGAGGCAAGGGGGGATTTTCCTCGAGTTGCAACAGTCCCATTTCGCCGACATCGATTTGTCTTCCTAGATGCCCGAATGCGTTGCGAGTGCGTAAGAGTTGAAAAGTGAACTCCATAACTCGGTTGTGCGTTTTAAAAATAAATCGACGGGAGCGAAAGCGGCGTGGTTTGGACGCAACAGTCTCCGTGAAAATAATGACAAAATAAACCTTGTAAAGATTCTAACGAAAATATAAATTTAATAGAAACTGTATGGAAATTCCTCTTCAATATTACATATATGTAGAAAGTATAATCTCAGTTTTCAGGCTTCAGACCGGCGAAATTCGCTTGCAGAAAAACGTTTAGCGTCATCCGTTAGTTGGCCTGCCCTTCATTGTGGCTTATATTTATCTACTGTCAGATGCCTATTATGCCTACCTATCTAAAGTCAGATTTAGTAGCTTAAATTCATCATAAATTCATAAAATGTCATAAACTCATGTCGTCCCACTGCAGTATTATATATTTGAAACTTGACAGCCCGGTTTGTGGATATAAAATATGAAATACAATCTAACTCATTTTAAATATACAAATGCGATTCGCGTCGCGAATCGTAGAATTTTAATAACGCGGTTCTGAATTGCAGCTCCACAATAGAGCTATTCAAATGAGAAAGCTCCAGCAAATCCTTTTTTACTGTAGATAGTAATTTGCCTGTCTTGGGATATCCGGCTCAAAGGACCATGTAAAAATAGAAAATGATAAATTACACGTATTATTATCGAATCGAAAAATCGGTAATTTTTATCCCAAATTAAGTAATTCCTGACTTGGAAGCCTAATTATGTAAGCTAAAGGACATAGATAATTAAAACAAAATTAAAAGTCACCGACAGACAGTCATTATAACGAATATTTGGTCAAATCACCGCTTAGGTTCTCGTCCGACCTAACAGATCTTGCGCTGACTTCACCGCTCAGGCTCCCATCCGACCTAAAAGTTGACTTCATCGTTTAGGCTCTCGTCCGAGCAAGAAGATCTTATAAAAGCGCTGACTTCACCGCTCAGGCTCCCGTCCGACCTATAAGTTGACGCCACCGTTTAGGTTCTCGTCCGACATAATATATCTTAGAATTTATAGTAACAAGTGACGCAATTTCCTTTTTAGAGCACTGCGCCGAAATCATCACGTGTTATCTTGCTATAAATACGGAACTAATCTCGAGGTTAACAACTGACTGAAGACCTTTGAATTTATTTTATTTTCACAATAGTTATCGTGAGTTATTTTAAAAACGCGTATTTAACGTCACGAACACATCAACTTCGCATCCCTCACGGCCTCCCAGGGGGCATTATAGCACTTCGAGAGGTGCGCTATAAAAAAAACGCGCCTCGCTAACCCCGGGACTTTTTCTATGCAAGCCAAATTTGCTGTAAATTAGTTCGTTGTATTTTTATTTTTCCAGACGTAATTCGAAACTGAAAGCGCCATAATGGCGTAAACACGGGTATTGTTTGGTTGACCCTTTTTTATTATGTCGATTCCTCTGCGTCGTGTTTTAACAAATGAGAAATGTGCCAATAATCATTACGTTTATGGATTATGCCGCAATAACAGAAACAGCCAGAGGCCGTTTGCCAGCTCATGTGCGAGCCTTTAATCAAACACCATTCTGCGGAAATGCAGGAATTTCTTTCCGAGCTGTTTATTTAGCGCCAATGAAGGTAATGATAAAATAGCAGCGGATTCAGTTAAGGGCGTTTGTTGTTTTTCCTTCTGTCGGCCTAAGCAAAATATTAATTCGACACTTTATTAATTTCCCTTCCGAAGTTCACTCACGCGAAAGCTGACATCACCGCTTAGGTTCCCGTCCGACCAAATAGATTTGCACAAAAGCTGACGTCGCCGCTTAGGGTCTCGTCCGACCTAATAGATATTATGCAGTAGTTGACGTCATCGCTTAGGTTCCCGTCCGACCTAATTGATCTTACAACACCAAGACCATGAAGGGGGGCGACTTGAAGCAATTACACCATAATCTTGGATCGTTAAGCATTTGAGGCAAATATTTTGCGAAAATAAATACGTTTCAGCGTCTCAACATTCAGCAACAATAAACATGGTCATGCTGGCTACGCACCTAAGTGAAACCAACAGCGTTCTCGAACGGAATGGCTTGAAACAGAATACAGGTCCATTAAAACGAGTCACGATTCATTAGACTAGCACCGCGCAAATTGCCATCAGTTCAACGAGGATGGAGAGTGAAGCCTTTAATCTCGTTACATCGCGTCGATCAGATCCTGCGTTCATCGCGGATTTTTTGTCGGATTCAAGTAAACCAATGAGTGATGTAATTCCAGTCGACATGTAAATCAGATTTAATAATCAGTCTGTTGCGAGGATTATAGATTGGGTGGTTGTGGTGCTCACGATAATGCGCCGGCATAAATTAGATCCGAGCCTCGAGAGTCGTCCTTATTTTTTAACAGATCCTTGAACGAGGTTTCTATAGGAAGTAAGGTAAACCGGGAAAATCACTTTCACAAGCATAGTACAGGGTGTCCACAGACAGTTTCCTCAGTAGGGGGACTTGCAGTGCATAAATACCGTTCTAATTATACAAAAAAGTCGAGAGGAATTTACCGAGCCCGCGAGGAATTTGAATAATCTCCTATCGAGCGGATCCCGTTCAATTTATGTCCCGAAGAGGAATAATTCGTTTTATGTAGTCTGAGAGATGTAATAAGTGGTTTTGGAGCAAAGCAAACGACAAATTGTAGTCATTAATTATGCGAATGTGGTTATTTGTAAACGACCGGATTTTGTTCACGTGAATGTAGAATTAGGGGAAGTTTATTACCGCTGTCGCTGTTTAATTTGCTTCGTCCCTTGGAGTTTTTTAAACGAAATACTCGACCGAGGAAGTAACAGGCTTTCTTAATGAAACCTATACAGGGTTGCTAAAAGAGGTGTAAAAAACCTGTATCTTAGGTTAAAATTTATTCCAATTTGTTTTGCAAATTGCATGTAGATAATTGTCGAAAGTTTGTGACCAAAAATAGTGAATATTTCCTCTCGGAGAGATCTGATGGGAAATTATTTACTAATTTAAAAAAAGTAATATGAGTTCATTAGAATTATGAAGGGAATACGATTATCAATTAACAGAATCTTATGATTAAAATTAGTAAATATTTCCCCTTGAACAGACCCAATGGGAAATTATTTACTATTTCTTTGCAAAAACACTTAATTCACTTGAATTAATCTAGAGTAGTAAATATTTTCCCTCGAGGAGGTCGAACGGGGAAGTATTTACTATATATTATTCGTCTTTGCGATATATTGCAAATAAATTATGAGTCCATCTAAGTAAAAGTACAAGAAGATTTGATTATCAAAAAGTTATGGAGGAAATAGTAAACATTTACTCTTGGAGAGATCCGATGGGAAATTATTTACTAGATTTTAAAAAGTAATGTGAGTTCATCAGAATTATAAAAGGAACACGATTATAAATTAACAGAAACTTGTGATTAAAATTAGTAAATATTTCCCCAATGGGAAATTATTTACTATATCTTTGCAAAAACACTGAATTCACTTGAGTTATAAATTATAAGGGGACTTCTTATGAATGTTGAAAGAAGTTGAAAGTTGACATAAAAATAGTAAATATTTTCCCTTGAGGAGCTCGGATGGGAAAATATTTGCTAATTTTTATTCGTCTTTGTGATAAATTACAAACAAATTATAGGTCCAGCTGACGTTACAAAAAGACTTGAATTTCAAAAAGTTATGAAAGAAATAGTAAACGTTTGCTCTTGGAGAGGTTCGATGGGAAATTATTTACTAGTTTTTGAAAAGTAATATGGATTCATCAAAGTTAAATTATAAGGGGAATACGTTTATAAATTAACAGAATCTTATGATTAAAATTAGTAAATATTCCCCTTGAAGAGGCCCAATGGGAAATTATTAACTATATCTTTGCATAAACACTGAATTCACTTGAGTTATAAATTATAAGGGGACTTATTATGAATGTAGAGAAGTTGAAAGTTGACATACAAATAGTAAATAACAAATAGTAAATATTTTCCCTTGAGGAGCTCGGATGGGAAAATATTTGCTAATTTTTATTCGTCTTTGTGATAAATTGCAAACAAATTATAGGTCCAGCTGAGTAAAGTTACAAGAAGACTCGAATTTCAAAAAGTTATGAAAGAAATAGTAAACGTTTGCTCTTGGAGAGGTTCGATGGGAAATTATTTACTAGTTTTTGAAAAGTAATATGGATTCATCAAAGTTAAATTATAAGGGGATTACGATTATCAATTAACAGAATCTTATGATTAAAATGAGTAAATATTTCCCCTTGAAGAGACCCAATGGGGAATTATTTACTATTTCTGTGCATAACACTGCATTCACTAGAGTTGAATTATACGAGGACTATTACGAAATTAAAGGGAATACAATTTTAAATAAAAAAAAAAAACTAGTAAATATTTCCTTTTGAAGAGGTCCTATGGGGAATAATTTGCAATTTACTTATAAAAACACTATGGATTCATCTCAGTTCAGTTGTATGCGGACTACTATTATGAATTTAAAAAAGTTAATCTGAATTAGTAAATATTTACTATTTTCAATCATCTGAGTATATTTTTTCTTACTCAAGTTAAACTACGGAAATACTTCAAGTTTAAAAAATTACTAACAAAAATAACAATAATTAATAAATTATGATTATGTTAGTAAATATTTTCCTGCTGAATCTCTCCCTTTCTAACCTGATTCCTTTATGACAAAACATTGATTTTTTCATTTCCTTCAGCATCAAACACGTTTAAAACCCGACTACAAAGCATCTGAACATTTCAATGGAGAATATAAAATGGCTGTAAACAAAACAACCACAGTGATAATTAATTCAATTAATTACAATCCGAAATTTCAGGACGGCTAAATCCAGTTGTTTTTGCTCATTCTCTACCCGTTCACCCCTTTTTGCGTTCGGAAAGTGAGCCCAACAGCCATTATAAACCCACCCAATATCTAACACTTATTAGATTGCATCGCAACTGATTAATATTTGTTGCCACATAATCGTATGCAATAATCCGAAATTAATGTTAACGCTCCAATGTTCACCTTGTTTAATTAAATACCAATTCAATTAATTCTGATCTGTGAACTTTCAACTTCAGCGATTATTTGCGTGTGCACTTTCTCGCGCTGAGGCCGAACTGGAGTATCACTCGTGTGCATCTCTTCCTACTAATACAAAAATATTTAGCGTTGCAATTTAAATGTCGCGCAGTGTATCATCAATATCACGGAAGACATTTGTTGCCGTAATGGATTTCATTCCGGGCCCTTTCGCCCTTTGCATTCCTCTGTACGTCCTAAAACGTTCCTAATGGCGACCCCATGTGCAAAGCAAGGAGCCGAGAGGTCTCTATAGAATTTACATAATTTTATGTCATAAACACACATTCATAATAAATATCCGCCAATTTGGAGCAATTTATATTTTATTTCGTAATGTCAGTCAAATCTGACATTAACCGAGACTAGATTAAAGTTATGAAAGCGAAGCATTATTGAAATAAATCAAAATATTATGAATTATTGATGCAAGCATTGATTTCTATGCGTGTCAGGTATTTTTAGACAATCGTCGCTTTGCGCCAGAATACCTTTAACAGGGCCGGACCGGATTATTTATTTATAGGCGGAACGCACGTATTGCCTTATGTTTAAGTTAAATCATTATTATATGACGTATTTTATGTATATTACAAGTCTAAAAGAGCTGTAGGCTAATTCCTATGTACTGCGCCAATTTTTTGCCAATTTGTGGGAGGTCTTGCTTTCATTTTCATTTTGGTTTACTTTATATTTCCGACCCTTGACGCTCATTTCAGGCTCGTTTTGGACCCAGTTCTCCATATGTATTTCCTGAAACACCCTCAAGTTATTTTTCGTACCCGAGCCTACGGACACTACACCTAGATCCGAAACTGCCCCCGACTAGATTCGACGTATCTATTATTGAAATGGGACAGCGCTAACAAACAACGGACGGCCACGCATCAATTATTCATAAACAGTAGAAACTTCCTTGTATCTCACAAAAGGATCAGCCGTTAAACGATTACATAATTGATAGTTCAAGGAAAAATGTCGCGAGCAACAGGCCAGAATTGACTTGTAAATTACAGAAAGTATTAGATTGAACGGCGTCGTTAATTACAGCCGAGTTATATCCCAAATTATTCTCTTTGATTCCCAGCCTTTCCATCGCCTTTCAGCCCGGCGCTTAGTTAATGAATGATTCAGTCATGCCTGCGAGGGCTTCTAAGACGGTACGCTTACAAAAGTGCGCGAGTGAACAGGACCGGACTCGACATTTGAAATATCCTTATATCTCGTGCTTCGTGCTGATGAAAGCCAATAACCTGAAACAGGTCCAGGGGTGGCTCCACCCGATATGGCTACTTCCCAGTAAATAAAAATAAATCCGTGCAATTACTGAGCTTATTTGCAGGAATTTTGGTTGATCCAGCTAAGTAAAACTACAATACTTGAATTTAAAAAAGTTATGAAAGAAATAGTAAACATTTGCTCTTGGAGAGGTCCAATGGGAAATTATTTACTAGCTTAAAAAAAGTAATATGAGTTCATTAGAATTATAAAGGGGAAACTTTTATAAATTAACAGAACCTTGTGATTTAAAATTAGTAAATATTTTCCTTTGAAGAGGCCCAATGGGAAATTATTTACTATTTCTTTGCAAAAACACTATGGATTCACTTGTTATAAATTATAACAGGACTAATATTATGAATTTAAAAAAAAAGTTGACCTAGAATAGTAAATATTTTCCCTTGAGGAGGTCGGACGGGGAAATATTTACTATATTTTATTCGTCTTTGCAATATATACCAAAGAAATTATGGGTCCAGCTAATTAAAACTACAAGATTTGAATTTCAAAAAGTTATGAAAGAAATAGTAAACATTTGCTCTTGGAGAGGTCCAATGGGAAATTATTTACTAATTTAAAAAAAGGAATATGAATTCATCAGAATTATAAAGGGGAAACTTTTATAAATTAACAGAACCTTGTGATTTAAAATTAGTAAATATTTTCCTTTGAAGAGGCCCAATGGGAAATTATTTACTATTTCTTTGCAAAAACACTATGGATTCACTTGTTATAAATTATAAGCGGACTAATATTATGAATTTAAAAAAAGTTGACCTAGAATAGTAAATATTTTCCCTCGAGGAGGTCGGACGGGGAAGTATTTACTATATTTTATTCGTCTTTGCAATATATAGCAAAGAAATTGTGGGTCCAGCTAAGTAAAACTACAAGATTTGAATTTCAAAAAGTTATGAAAGAAATAGTAAACATTTGCTCTTGGAGAGGTCCCATGGGAAATTATTTACTAGTTTAAAAAAAGTAATATGAGTTCATCAGAATTATAAAGGGGAAACTTTTATAAATTAACAGAACCTTGTGATTTAAAATTAGTAAATATTTTCCTTTGAAGAGGCCCAATTGGAAATTATTTACTATTTCTTTGCAAAAATACTATGGATTCACTTGTTATAAATTATAAGAGGACTAATATTATGAATTTAAAAAAAAAAATGACCTAGAATAGTAAATATTTTCCCTCGCGGAGGTCGGACGGGGAAGTATTTACTATATTTTATTCGTCTTTGCAATATATAGCAAAGAAATTGTGGGTCCAGCTGAGTAAAACTACAAGATTTGAATTTCAAAAAGTTATGAAAGAAATAGTAAACATTTGCTCTTGGAGAAGTCCCATGGGAAATTATTTACTAGTTTAAAAATAGTAATATGAGTTCATCAGAATTATAAAGGGGAAACTTTTATAAATTAACAGAACCTTGTGATTTAAAATTAGTAAATATTTTCCTTTGAAGAGGCCCAATTGGAAATTATTTACTATTTCTTTGCAAAAACACTATGGATTCACTTGTTATAAATTATAACAGGACTAATATGAATTTAAAAAAAAGTTGACCTAGAATAGTAAATATTTTCCTTGGAGGAGGTCGGACGGGGAAGTATTTACTATATTTTATTCGTCTTTGCAATATGAAATTGTGGGTCCAGCTAAGTAAAACTACAAGATTTGAATTTCAAAAAGTTATGAAAGAAATAGTAAACATTTGCTCTTGGAGAGGTCCCATGGGAAATTATTTACTAGTTTTAAAAAAGTAATATGAGTTAATCAGAATTATAAAGAGAACACGATTATACATACATTGACAGAAACTTGTGATTAAAATTAGTAAAATATTTCCTTTTGAAGAGGCCCAATGGGAAATTGTTTACTATTTATTTGCAAAAACATTATGGATTCAATTTTATTGAAAGCCAATAGCAGGAAACAGGTCCAGGGGTGGTATTTGTGCCCCGCCCGACATGGCTACTTCCCAGTAAATAAAAATAAACCCGTGCAATCACTGAGCTTATTTGCAGGAGTGTTAGTTGCTTATCGAAGAATCTGCAAATTGAGGATGCGACACCCAGCGCTCTTGCTCCTTTCTAACACACAAACGATGAATAAGTAAGCTCTTACGGAGCAGATCTAGACACCCGAGAAATTACAAATTACATCAACACGCAAAAGTAATCTAAATTCCCTGCTATTGCAGTACTGCTGTATGCGCATCGCCGGCATGCCGAGGGGGGCAGAGGTGCCGCCGGAGTCACCCAGAGTTCACAATCCAACCTTGTGCCTGTACTCACGCAGATCTCCAGCCAGCCGTGACGATGGGCATGAGAATTCCTGGCCTCGACGCCAACCTCAAACAAAGGATCGTTATGCTGCTGCTGCTGCTGGAAAAAATGTAGCGAATTGTGTTTGCAGGTATGGAAGTTACGGCAGGATCAATACACGATATATTTTTACGGTGGTAATAAGCCGAAAAGGTGATTTCGGCGTGGGAAATGCCACGTCGGGTTATTGGATGCGTCCGATGCTGGGCGCGGTGCTGTTTTATGCACACATAATAATATACTAGATTATTGGGCCTGGCGCCGCCTCCCAATTTAGCTCTGCGAGCTGACCCTCTGTAAGTTGTTTTATCTCGGGGTTTTTAGTTGGAAAAAGTTAATGATTTCGGGGGAAAAGTAGCGTCAGGCAGGGTTTCGTGGTAGAGAAAGTGAAAAAATTCGGGTTTCTTCTTTAAAATCGAAAATATTGATAGAAATAAAGCTGACAGCCCGAAGGGCTGTTGGAGAGGGGCTGTCTGTGAATGAATAGCACGCTTTTCAGTTGATTTTCCAAGAAACTGTCAAAATGACGTTTAAACGTCAAAGGGAAGGAGCGGTCCTATCGAGGAACCGAAAGTGGTTTCGGGGTCCTGAAGTCGTCCGGATTCTGCAACTGATATCGTTTCTACCCTGAGACCGAAACAAAAAAAATTATCGCCGGATCGACTATAATCTGCAATCTGTCGGAAAATCGCAATCGAAATTTCAACAAATCTCGGTTCGCTAAAAAATGTATCGCCCCAAGGAAGCCTCTCTATAAGGGCGATAATCACGTTTAAGGATACTTGACTGGACCGAACAGAAAATATTTTCATTTATCGTGGTATCTTGTTGCCGGATGCGAAATGTTTAGCTCCGTCTTAGAAGCCCTCGCAGGCATTACTGAATCATTCATTAACTAAGCGCCGGTCTGAAAGTTGATGGAAAGGCTGAGAATCAAAGAGAATAATTTGAGATATAACTCAGCTGTAATTAACAACGCCGTCCAATCTGCGAGAAGATCGCTCCTAATACTTTTTGCAAGTCAATTCCTGCCTGTTGCTCGAAATATTTTTCCTTGAACTATCGATTATGTAATCGCCATTTCAATAATGGATACATCAAAGGCGGGGGCAGTTTCGGATCTAGAGTCAACTGCCTTTGCTGGCGTACCAAAGGGTGCGAAAATGAACCTCAAATCGGAACGAAAAAAACTTCGTTACAATATATCCGATCTCAAAATATCAAAAAACGTAAAAATGTCAAAAAAATGTAAAATGTCAAGATAATATAAAAATGTCAAAATGTCAAAAATGTCAAAATGACAAAAAAACATCAAAATGTCGAAAAAATGTCAAAAAAATGTAACAATTTCAAAAAATGTCATAAAAATGTCATAAAAATGTCAAAAAAATGTAAAAATGTCGAAAAAACGTCAAAAAAATGTAAAAATTTCAAAAAATGTCAAAAAAATGTAAAATGTCAAAAAAACGTCAAAATTCCGATCCCTGACTATTCTTTCAGGTCGTCAATGGCGCTGCCCCACTCATGGCGCCAAAAAATGTTTCACTTTACTGTCACAGCAAGACAATAGTTTCTTTTGCGTTTCACTCCTAATTCATTATATTCTGTCGTGTTGGTGTCGATAAATTAATTTACGTCGGATTGCCTTAACCTGCAATCAATTTCACGAAAATAACATCGGCAGAATTGCGTGATAAGGAAACAATACATTATTTATAAACGAAGCCGTATCGCCGAATCGGACGTATTCCTGCAAAGGAAAAAAAAACGCCAATCTCAGCCAATCTTCGCGAGGAAATTGAAAGTGATAAAAAATTCATTGATAAATCCATCAGCTGGTTTATTTATTTTGGAAAAAAATCACCGCTTATGATGTATCACGATGCCAAATAGTCGGTTTTCCCCGAACATCCCGTTCCAAAACATAATAGCATCTGTTGATTGCCTATTGAATATTAGAACAGGCCTGGATTGTTGCATATTTAAAAGGTTATGCAATAAATTATGAGGCTTTAACCTTTCCAGAGGCGGAGCGAAACGGACAGGACAGGGCCACAAAATTTTCGTACCGAGAGTTTACCATCTCTTGTCCGCCTGAAACCATCCCGCATTCCGCGGCCGCGCACCTTTCCAGGACCGTGTGTAACGAACCCATTTTAAATATAGCTCTCATCTACCATCCTAATTACTCCTAATGATGCGTTTCACCGCGCCGCCAATGTCCGCTGCGATCGTTAACCCTTCCAATCGCGGCGAGTTGAAGGTTGACGGTGCTGCCGTGCGATATTCATTTGTTTGCACGTTGCCGACCTTGAAATCGTACGCTAACCCAACAAAGAGGTTACATGCCACAAATCAACAGAACACACTCGGCTCTGCCGGAAGTGGACAAGCGAACAGGCGAGGATTATGCGTTTGATTGGCGATCTCGCTGGTATTTCTCGGAATCGGATTGATTAGGACGTGCCCGAAGGCCGCGAAATTGCCGACACGTCCATTATCACTTTCAGCTGCGCGTAGGTCACGAACGGCATCCTCCGCGGTGTTCCTCGAAGTAGCGTGCACTTTTCATTTCATGCTGGCTTTAATTAGAGTCGTTTTCAGCTATCGTGGCGCCTGTATGCGCCAATCTACGCGTACTTCAAAATAAAACAGGAACAGACTAAATATCCCCTCAGGTTGGCCAGGCATTTAATGTAATTAATTTAATATTGATCAAAAATGCAAGAGGAAACTATTTACTTCCTAATGAATGGCGCCATTTTTTTTGGCTCCACGAGTGGGGCTATTAAACACAGATAAGTCAAGGGTATATCCCTTGACTTATCTCTGTTTAATAGCCCCACTCGTGGAGCCAAAAAAATGGCGCCTTTCATTAGGAAATAAATAGTTTCCTCTTGCATTTTTTGATCAATATTAAATTAATTACATCAAATTCCTGGCCAACCTGAGCGGATATTTAGTCTGTTCCTGTTTTTTACCAATATTGAATTTCCAGCTGCACACCCGATTATATGTTATGACAACGGCGCATCCGCCCAATTCGTGCAAACAGATTTTATAATAAGCAGTTTTGTTCTGCGAGATGGCATATTCTGTTTGTTTCCCTCTCGGTTTCCCTGCCACATAAAAAATTGTATTATATTTTCGTCATTTCCTGAGCCAACTGGAGCCTACTCTACTGTTGTTCTGCAGACGTATCTGCGCAAATAATTTTTAATTTAAAAGTTAATTCCATTTCTCACTTCCACGATCAAACGAAAATTAAACCGGCTAAATTAGAAAACGCAAATTGCCCGCTACTCGTTTCCTATTAGTTTGCGGATATTTTGAATTAATTTAAGATCTCCAACCGCTGGCAACAAAAATAAAAATATTCGCAATTCTCGTTAACAGGATCAGAGTTGAGTCTCTTCATTTTAATTAAATGCGGCTCGGGATTGGAAGCTGGTTTTTGTGCATATTTTTTAATTAGCTACAATATAATCTCCAGCTGGCGCAGAAACGAAGAAACTAAATTAAGGCCTGTTTCCTCCACCAATTCTGGTGTTCCACAAGGGCCTAATTTGATCAATTGTATCCTTGCCAGAGTGCCACGCACATACGCGGCCACGCTTGAGACAATAGGGTTGCGGCTCTGTGTATTTTTCACACAACAGCAGAACATAATTTTATTTCTAACTCCAAATTGCCGCCACTGCTTGCGGCCACTCACTATTGTAAATGTCTCGATTGTTTGCGACTGGCTATTGTAACGTAATTCCGTTCCATAAAAAAAATATTTCTAAATGCGGAGTTAATTATCTCCATTTGAGCCGGCTCACGTGTTGCGCACGAAAAGCACGTGTTAAACAAACCTTTGTTCGCCCAACACGTGTTTTTCCTTTCCCGTTATTTTATGCCCGGCTTCCAGTGCCGCTGAGTTGTAAACATCCTCGCTGTTTAAAAATACTTACAAGTTTTAGAAAAAAATCCTGACGGTACGAACTCCAATAATGCACTGCAGGAACCGTTTCAGGCTAACACTGAATCCTCCGCCAAAAATTAAACAATCGAAATGTCATTCTTATCGTCCCCCCTATCACAAAGTGTGTAATATATTTTTTTAGCGGCCTTAAGTTTCCTCTCGGATTCACCTTAAATGCGAAAGTGCTTAATTTTCTTTCGATGATTGGTCCCCTGGGTTAGTTGGTCGATTACAACGGCGTATCAATCAAGCCGCAATCAAAGTCGTCGCGCAATCTGTCGACCTCCCCCGCATCTGGAATAAAATGTATAAAATCGTGTATGTCGCGTAACGCCGCAAATGACTTTCTACGAAATTTCAAAGTTAATAAATATATAACTATCTAAAATTAGACGCCGATGTATACATTTGAGGCACGCAAAATTCGAACGTAAATAATTTATTTCGAGCCAACAAATTTTCAATCTTGACTTAAAATTGGATTTTTTAATCATATAAATAAATACGCGAGAGCAACGTACAAAGTCAACAACTGCTGTTGAAATCGCACAATTATATTTGTATAATTTCTGCAACGTTCGAAAACTGGGGTTGTGTAAATCGCACAGAAATAAACGCAAATATTTTAATAACTACTAAATAATAAACGTTGCTGTATCTATATAATTATTACACATTACTATTTTTAGTACCGTGTACGTCAAATATTTTAAGTAAAACAATCTCCCGATGATGCCAACTTGGTTGCGGGAGCGCCATTCAGTGTGCTGTGGACTATTTTTTTGTTTGTAGAAGCTTGGTTCAGTGTTAGTCTTATAGAACCTCTTTATAAAGGTTATATTCTATTTTAAGAATCCCGTAGATAACTCTTATAGAGCCTTAATTATGCAGACATGTTAGTTTTACGATTACATAAGTTTTGGTTATAGAACTATTATAAAACTTACCGTACTTAAAGAACAGTGTCGCTTTGTAATGGTTTTATAACTTGATAAATAATTCTGTAAAACTTTCTGTTACATTTCCCAAGAGAAAAAGTCTTTATGGTTTTGTAATCGATGTTTAATTACCTAACTAAAAGGACTTGTAGTTATATAAAAGTTACATTACAATTTATATAAAATAATTCACAATAATACACGTACATAAAGGCTGTGTCGCTTTATAATGAGCCAAATTATATAAAATACTTTCGCATCATTCAAGAGCTTTGTGGTTTTATAATGGGTGTTTAATGAGCTTAAAGAAATTTGCGAGTAATCTTGGTATAACTAGAAGAACTTGCGGCAGCATAATAATTATATAGCGACCTGAATTGTTCTATAAAACGGCTATGGTAATTTTTATAATCTAAAAGTACTTGTAGTTATATAACAGTTACATTACAATTTATATAAATAAGCCACAATATACATACATTAAAAGCTGTGTCGTTTTATAATGAGCTAACTAATTATATAAAACGCTGTGTTGCATCATTTAAAACAAAAGAGCTTTATGGTTTTATAATGGGTGTTTAATGAGCTGAATAGTTCCTTAACGAAATTCGCGAGTAATTTTGATACAACTAGAAGAACTTGCGGCAGTATAATAATTACATAGCGAGCTGAATTATTCTATAAAACAGTTATGGCAGCTTTTATAAGCTTACAGGACTTGTAGTTATATAACAGTTACATTACGAGTTATATAAATAATCCTTAATACACGTACATAAAGGCTGTGTCGCTTTGTAATGAGCCAAATAATTATATAAAACACTGTCGCTTCATTTAAGACGAAAGAGCGTTATGGTTTTATAATAGGTGTTTAATAAATTAAATAGTTCTTTGAAGAAATTTGCGGGTAATTTTGATACAACTAGAAGAACTTGCGTTTCCATAATAATTATATAAGGTCCTGAATTGTCCTATAACAACAGTCGCGACAGTTTTTATTCAGCCAAAAGAACTCGTGGTTATATAACGGCCATTTACGAGTTATATAAAACAATTCGCAATAACACAATTACATAAAGGGCGTGTCGCTTTATAATGAGCTAAATATTTATATAAAACTGTGCTGCATCATTCAAGACAAAAGAGCTGTATGGTTTTATAACGAGTGTTTAATAAACTGAATAGTTATTTAAAGAAATCTGCAAGTAATCTTGATAGACTAGAAGAGTGCGGCAGTATAATAATTATATAACGAGCTGAATTGTTCTGTAAAACAGCTATGGCAGTTTTTATAAGCTTACAGGACTTGTAGTTATATAGCAGTTACATTACGAGTTATATAAATAATTCACAACACACATACTTAAAGGCTGTGTCACTTTATAATGAGCTAAATAATTATATAATACACTAAGTTGGATTATTCAAAAAGAAAAAGCTTTTTAGGGTTTTATAGTGGGTGTTTAATGAACTGAATTGATCTTTTAAGGCAATCTGCGAATTATCCTAATTCAACTACAAGTGCTTGCGTTTGTTTAATAATTATTTAACCACCTGAATCGTTCTATAAGAACAGTCGTGACAGTTTTTATTCAGCTAAAAGAACTTGTGGTTATATAACGGCTACATTACAAGTTATGTGAAATTATTTACAATAATACACATACATAAAGGCTGTTGTTTTATAATGAGCTAAACAATTATATAAAACACTATGCTAACAAAAATTATTTTTGGTTTTATAATGGATGTTTAATGAACTGAATAGTTCTTTAAAGAACTCTGTGAATAATTATAATACACCTAGAAGAATTAGTGGCTGTATAATAATTATGTATCGATCTGAATGATTTTTTATATACAGTTAAAAGAACTTGTGGTTATATAACAGAAAAATCTACATAAAATGGTTCTATTGAAGTAATCCATCAGTTAATGACACTTTCAGTCGTACAAGAGTGAATAAATTGAGGAATATTTCTCTCATAAGTCCCGATCAGTCACTTGATTTGGTGCATTGATATTGTATCACGTAAAAAACACCCTGTTCGTGGGAGCAGTCGGAGACGATTTACAAAATAGCTTGATTTGTCTCGCCTACCCCTAGAATGCAAAGATCTGCTGAAGTATCCGATACGAAATTCTCGGATGATTGACGTCGCTTTTTTTGGAGAACGAAACTGTCGATAACAGCAAATACAAGAAAAGCCTTTTACCGATCGCTTTCAAAACAAGCTCAACTATAAATATTGCTATAAAAAAAATCTATTCACTTACAGCAGATATTTTTTGCACATCAGATTTAAAACAGCTGGATATTAATAACGCCAATAATTTCTATACTCGTAATACTTATGCTTATCAGGCGAGAAGTAATTAATATTATTAATAGAGATGCAATCATATGTTATTAGGGATTTTCCTCCAAACTCGAGCCGGTGTATCTACAAGTCTTGGGTCACGTATTCTGTATAATAGAATGGCAGCATGCGGAAAACATTGAACGCTGAACGGCCTTGCAAGCTTCATTACATTTTTACTGATTTATTTATTTATTGTTTGGAACCCTGCGGGGCTCCTTTTTTATATTTTTTTCAAAATGTTGCCGTTGAAAACGCACCGCCCGCCTCCTTTCGACTCCAATAAATCCTGATCTGAGCTGCAGCCGATCCATTTAATCCGTCCGCCATTTGAATATCGCACACAAAACCTTGTTTTTGTTTATAGTGTTGGAGTGCTTGATGTGGGTATCAGTGAATTAATTGATCGATTAAACGGAAACCCTCCTTTACCCTACTCACGTATTGACGTTGAGAAAATACTCGCTGCAACCTAATTTCCCCAGAAAAAATATATCGCCATCATTTATATTCATTTTCACGGTTATCAGCTCGGAATAAAATCCAAAGGAGGGCTGTTTAGCCAGTGACGAATTTGCATTTGAATTATACGGGGCGGGCGCATCCACCAAAATCTGGAAACTTCGACAATTTTTTTACCCAATTTGGACGTTGAATTGCCCAATCAGTAGTCAATAATTATTTCTAGTGTTGCATAAAAGAACTAATTTCAACAAGCTGTTCAGATAACCCCTTTCGAAAATATCAAGTGGGGTTAAATCTGGCTACCTCGCCGGCCACTCCTGCTTAATCATCGGTAGTTTCATTCAAGTAGGCACTGGTCTAGCATAATAAGACTAATTGGTACTGGTACCACGAACCCAACTCTAAAAATTATCCTCTTTCCATTTTTTCCTTTAAAAGAACTGATCCGTTTCAGTCTATAGTTTCGTTTGGACGCCCCGATAAAATATGTGGAGGCTATTTTCAGGTTACGGGGAATTTAATGCATTTATCGCACCGATCGCTCCGTAAAATTAGAACTAGTTCCGAATGATAATATACAAACATGAGTGTGTTTATTATTTTGGAAAAGAGTACGCCGGGGTCGACGCACCGTTCGCGTCCTATCGCTTGTAAACAGAATAATATTTCTCCGGGCCTATT
The DNA here is from genome assembly GCA_963680705.1 of Rhagium mordax. NCBI lineage: Eukaryota > Metazoa > Arthropoda > Insecta > Coleoptera > Cerambycidae > Rhagium > Rhagium mordax. Next base: position 928,205 of record OY796660.1, on the reverse strand, counting down.
CAGAGCGAATGAATGTGCCTTGCTTCCAGTTTAGGGGAAACAATAAAACGACTGCTTGATCCGAGGGAGGCTGAATTATAAATTGAATGGCCGGGGATGAATTGTGAAGGTGCGCGTACAGGAACGATAATTTTCTACAAGGGCGGGTTATGTTGCTGGCAATATCGATAACTGTAAATTCGGCGTTCGTGTGTAATGGGTATTGAAGTGTTGGGCTTTCTTTGGCAGTTGCCCATGAAATTTATGGATTTCTGATGTGGCGCTCCTCGCTAATTTAGCCCAAGATCAACGACACATTTTTTTAAGCTGTTCCCTCTTGTCTCTCCCTTGAATATCTTTTTTTCGCTTTAGGATACAATGCTGCTTATAGGGTCGATTAAAGTAGACTATATATCGAGAAGAATAAGCTTGAATTGATGATCCTACAATAAACAGTTTCGGTGGTAAAGAGCGTCAAAATTGGGTTTGCAAGATATCAAAACATTGCGCTTTTTCCTCTTGTCTCTCCCTTGAACATCTTTTTGTCGCTTTGGGATACAATATTGCTTGTAGGATCGATGAAAGTAGACTATATGACGAGACGAGTAAGCTTGAATTCATGAAGGATCATGAATTTAATCCTATAATAAACAGTTGATTATATTGTAGTAAAAAACCTTATCATAATATTTCTTCGTTGTCAGCTTTCGTGATGAATTTCGTGTCGAGCTGAAAAATCCTTTATTATCCTTACGCATAACCTCCCATATGGTATTCCGTAACATCGTTGTTTATTTATTAGCCTAATATTTTTAGAAGCCGATGCACAAAAGACAAAGTAGGTGGTGGTGAAACATTTAACCACCGATCTCGACATCTGTGCTAATACTGTCGGCCTTTTTGAGAAACGAACGTCTGAGAGACATCGTATATCACATCTCGAGTAACTTCACCTTAAAACAAGACACCGAAAAGTCGAGGTGGGCAGAGCCGGCCTAGCCAACAGAAATTTGTTCCTCCCTTTGGGTTATTCATTATTATTGGAGATTGAATTTTCTTTTGGCATCGTGTAAATTCTTTAGTCAACGAAAAAATTATGCGGCCCGGTTTTTGAGCAAGCTAATATATGCAGAAATGTTATCTTTAATAATATCTTAAACAGCATTGTTGTAAACAAGATTTTTTGTATTTAAATAATTGTTTGAATAACGTGAAACCTCTCAGAGGTCGCCGATAAAATTGCTGTTATTAATAAATAATAAATAAACAAAAAACATTTTGCTTCTCATCACTTCCAACAAAATTTGATTATATTCGTCTTTGGTTAACCGTATTTTTAATAGTCGTTCCGTTTTATTCCTTGACTAGCTGAGGAAAAATTGCGTTGGCGGATCTTTTCAAAACAATTTATCTGAACTAAACGAGCCGAGAACGTGAGGGCAAATAGTTATCCTGAAAGTATCGATAAGGGGACCCTAAAATTATCGAGAGCGCAAGCACAAGGGAAAATTAAGGGAAAACGCATTGAGACCCGCTGAATGGAACTGACTATGGTTCAGTGATTTGATCGTTTATGGATTTTTCTATTGTTCTTCTAATGCCAATTCGACTCGAGGATCGTTATTAATAACGACTTTGCTTTTTGCTGAAGTCGTTTTGTTCTGTGCAGGATATTGCAAGAGTAAACGGTATCGAACGGATCGGAAATTAACTGCAAATGTTACTACGGGGGTTTTCGAAAGTGCACCTATTGAAGAAACAATTAAGTTTACCAAAAAAATTTTTCTAGATAAGGAAAATATTATATGGTAACCACACATAACTTCCAGCCCCACTCTATCCCAATAATAAGGCAGGAGCGGCTCCAGATTAATTTATCTGCCTGAAATTCTTTAATTTTCAATCTTTAAGTTTTTTATTAAATATTACTAGGCAAATTAAAGTATCATAACTTACAAGGAAAAATATTGCTCGCAAAATTTTATTCCTCAAAATCACCGAAGGCCGATCCTGGGCTGGGACCTTCATCAGTCAGCTTGAAAACGAACGAGTCGGATGTGATATTTTTCTTACCCCGCACCCACATATCAAGTCTAATGAAGCAGCCTTCCTCCCCATCGCACCGGAACGGCTATGTGCCTACCAAGAGGTAGGCCGTCATGTCTGACGGGGTCGTTCACATATTATTGGTCCCCATGTCTGAAATGACGGGCCCTCCTCCAATCGACCTTTTTATGGAACACTTTCGCAAGAAGGAAATCATGTCGCCAAATCTTGTACCTGCTGAAATGCCTGAAGGTTTGCACATGTTGGGATTTCTATGTACAGGGTGTTTTCGAAAATCGCACACTTTGTTTGGGAAGGGCTGGTAGAACGCTGTGTGTGCACAAATTGTATTGTATTTTCATGCTCTATCATTTTTTTTTTTATATGAAGCAATATTCATTTTTCGTTTGTCTTCGATAAGGCCAGCCAGCTTTCCTCGAAGGCCCCTGCTAAGGTTCATATTGTACAATTACCATCCCTCATTCTGATGTTTATTAACATTTAGTTAATTAACCAGAACAGTTGTTAAACGTTTGCCATCAGTTATGTTATGAGACCTGACTAGGAGCACAGTACCCATTTCACAGTTTTTAGAACTACACCAACACCCCATTAGACACAAGATTTTTGTCAACTTACAATTATAATTGTTGAAGATTTTAATTAAACCTTTGGTATCGATCGATATACTTTATAAACCTAAACCAATTTGGTGCTTATTTAATATTGTATTACGGGCCTGGCTCTAGTTTCTTCTTTAAAATTAAAAAAAAAAATAAAGCTGTAAGCTGTGTTTTTGGAAAGAAGAAATATGGGGTTGTTTAAAATTGAACAAATTAGAAAACAAAAGGCTCTCTTTTTTGGAAAGAAGAAATTTAGGGTTTCTTTAAAATAAAAAAAAATAGCTCTGCGAGGGTGACCCTCTATGTAGGTTGATGGATCTCGGGGTTTTCAATTGGAAAAAGTTACAGATTTCGAGAGAAAAGTAGTCACACAAGGTTTCGGGGTAGAGGGAGTGAAGAAAATTTAGAGTTTCTTCTTTAAATTTGGAAATTTTTTAAAAAATATGTCTTTTTCGCCAGAAGAAATTTAGGATTTCTTCTTTAAAATTGATAAAATTTAAAGCGGCCACGCTGCCCTTTTTTTAAAGGAAGAAATTTAGGGTTTCTTCTTTAAAACTGAGGAAATTTAAAAAATAAAGCAGTCATTTGTCTTTTGCCTGAAGAAATTTAAGATTTCTTCCTTAAAATTGAAAAAATAAAAAAAGCGGGGCTGTGTTTTTCGAAAGAAAAAATATAGGGTTTCTTCTCTAAAAAACAAAATAAAAAAAAATAAAGCGGATTAAATTTCGAACTTCTTTAAAAATTAAAAAAATGAGCGGACAGCTGCGGCGGGGCTGTGTTTTTTTGAAGAAGAAATTTAGAGTTTCTTCTTTAAAATTGAAGTATTTTTTTTTTAAATAAAGCAGTCACTGTCTTTTTTCACAGAAGATATTTAGAATTTCTTCTCTAAAATTGAAAAAATTATAAAAATAAAGCTGAAGGCTGTCTTTCTCGAAAGAAGAAATATGTGTAGGGTTGTTTAAAATTGAAAAAATTAAAAATAAAGCGTTGTCTATTTTGAAAGAAGAAATTTAGAGAGTTTCTTCTTTAAAATTAAAACAAATTAAAGGGCTGCCTATTTTAAAACAATAAATTTAGAATTTCTTTTTTAAAATGGAAAAAATTAAAAAAATAAAGCGGGGCTGTCTCTTTCGAAAGAAGAAATATAGGATTTCTTCTAAACTTAAAAAATAAAGCTGAAAGAATAAATTTAGAGTTTCTTCTTTAAAATTTAAAAAAACAAAGCTGAAAGCTGTTTTTTTTCGAAAGAAGAAATATAGGATTGTTTAAAATTAAAAAAATTGATAAAAATAAAGCTGCTGTCTTTTTTAACAGAAGAAATTTAGGATTTCTTCTTTAAAATTGAAAAAATCTAAAAAATAAAGCCCCTTCTTTCGAAAGAAGAAATATAGGGCTTCTTCTCTAAAATCGAAAAAAATTAAAGAAATAAAGCTGAAAGCTGTCTTTCTCGAAAGAAGAATTATGTATAGGGTTGTTTAAAATTGAAGAAATTAAAAAATAAAGCGTTGTCTATTTTGAAATAAGAAATTTAGGGTATCTTCTTTAAAATTAAAAAATAAGGCCCGACAGGGCTGCCTTTTTTTAAAAGAAGAAATTTAGAGTTTCTTCTTTAAAATTGAAGAAATTTAAAAAAATGAAGCAGTCACTGTCTTTTGAGAAATTTAGTATTTCTTCTCTAAAATTGAAAAAATTAAAAAATAGTGGGCGGGGGCTGTCATTTTCGAGAAGAAATATAGGGTTTCTTCTCTAAAATTTAACAAATTTAAAATTATAAAGCAGACAACCTCTGCGGGGTTAAAAGTCTTTCGAAAGAAGAAATATAGGGTTTCTTCTTTCACATTGAAAAAATAAAAAAAAATATAGCTGAAAGGTGTATTTTTGGAAAGAAGAATAGGGTTGTTTAAAATTGAATAAATTTAAGAAATAAAGCGCTGGCTTTTTTAAAGAAATTTAGGGTTTTTTCTTTCAAAAAAGGCAGCACCGCCGGAGCTGTCCGCTTTGTTTTTTTTTTTAGGAAGAAATTTAGGGTTTCTTCTTTAAAATTGAAAAAAGTTAAGTCTTTTTGACAGAAGAAATTTAGGATTTCTTCTTTAAAATTGAAAATACACCCAATAAAAACATACACTCATTTCATACACGGTGTAAACAAATACGTTATTTAAAAAAAAAGTTGACTAGTCCTGCCTAGGCTCTACTGCTGTAGCTGTTTAGTGAAACCAGGATTGAAGCTAATACGTTTCGTTGTCTCAGTCGTTGAACACCAGATAATGAAATAAATAACTGAAAGTTGTCAACACTTACTTTTTTACAACAGCTACAATTATCCTGCAATTATATCCGCCTGCAGTGCATGAGCGCGTTCCGTATGAGCTGCAGGAATTAAGTCGCGGAAACTTCAACAGGCTTATTCTAGCATTCATTACTCCTTTTTGCCTGAAAAATAAACAAATCCGTCGCACGCCGCAGACGAGCGCAGGATTTACGGGCCAAAACAACTCGAATTTAGAAAAATGCCTGCCGAAAATACTTTAAACTTTATTTATTGGTAAAGATGAACGTCCAACTGTGCGAAAAATGCCGGCATTGTTCAGCTTCTACGTGTATTAGGCACGTAATGCATAAATATTTAAATTCGCAATTAAGTTGGTTTCGGCTTTGAGAGGAGTTTGTTGCTCCAAGCACCACGTCTCGCAAGTTCAAGGTCATACTAAAATATATTCGGAAAATACTCTCCTGTCGTCGGCGGGTAACTGACAACATGTGCTCGACTCCGATATTATCTACGACACGGCTATTTCGGTACATTTGTGAACAGAGAAAATATAAACATATCACACATCTAATTGTGTTCCTGTACGTTTTAATTAACCATGAGTTGTCGCAGGCAGGCCCATTCGGCGAAGGTCACAGCTACCGGTTTTCGTTCGGAAGCACAATCGAGAAGTAGGCTAGGCTGTAGAATTTGTTATAAAACAAACTCAAACTCAACCTTTCACTAAATATTCATTTTTGCTGTAAAAAACTGTTAAACGTCTACCGGTGTAACCGGTGCATAGCCTTTCATTGACTTGATAAAAGAGCATAGTAGCGTAAGAACTGCCATCGCACGACTATAAAAATGAGGTTAATTCGACCCCTTCAGCCCTGGATCGCCATCCCTATCTAACTCCCAGTTTTAAAAACTTATCAGAGTTATTTAGTTTCCCATTGAACGGAGTTAAATTTGTTTGTTTTAAAGTCCTGGGGTAATATATTAAAAAGTTTTGCCGAGCAATTTAAGACTGTTTGTGTGCATAAGGGAGGACTTGGAAGTTGGTTGTTTGTTATTGGCGTATTCCGTACTATTACGTTCAGATAAGTTAAATACGTTTCATCCATCTCGGTTTGTTAATTACAAAATAAATATATATTTGGCCGATGAAAGGATTACAAATTAATTTGTTTATTTTGACGTTGATTTCTAATTAAGTAAATTGTGAGCGATGTAGGGTTTCTTCTCTAAAATTAAAAAAATTAAAGAAATAGAGCGGCCATTTTGAAAGAAGAAATTTAAAGGGTTTCTTCTTTAAAATTTAAAAAAAATTAATGTGCTGCCTTTTTTTGTAAGAAGAAATTTAGGGTTTCTTCTCTAAAATTGAATAATTTAAAAAAATCTGAAAGCTGTCTTTCTCGAAAGAAGAAATGTGTATAGGGTTGTTTAGAATTATTGAAAAAATTAAAAAATGAAGCGTTGTCTATTTTAAAAGAAGAAATTTTGGGTATTATCATCGTAAAATTTAAAAAAACTAGAAAATAAGACGGGCAGCCCCGCCTTTTTTTAAAAGAAGAAATTTAGAGTTTCTTCTTTAAAATTAAAAAAAAACCTAAAAAATAAAGCTGGAAGTTGTGTTTTTGGAATGAAGAAATATGGGGTTGTTTAAAATTTAAAAAATTTAAAAAGAGGCGCCCTTTTTGTAAGAAGAAATTTAGGATTTATTCTTTAATATTGAAAAAATTAAAAAAATGAAGCAGACAGCTCCTTCTTTCGAAAGAAGAAATGTAGGGCTTCTTCTCTAAAATTGAAAAAATTAAAGAAATAAAGAATGAAAGACGAAATATGTATAGGGTAGTTTAAAACTGAAAAAATAAAAAAATAAAGCGTCCAATTTGAAAGAAGAAATTTAGAGGGTTTCTTCTTTAAAATTGAAGAAATTAAAAAAAAAAAGCAGTTACTGTCTTTTGACAGAAGAAATTTAGGATTTCTTCTTTAATATTGAAAAAATTTAAAAAATGAAGCAGACAGCTCCTTCTTTCGAAAGAAGAAATGTAGGGCTTCTTCTCTAAAATTGAAAAAATTAAAGAAATAAAGAATGAAAGAAGAAATATGTATAGGGTAGTTTAAAACTGAAAAAATAAAAAAATAAAGCGTCCAATTTGAAAGAAGAAATTTAGAGGGTTTCTTCTTTAAAATTGAAGAAATTAAAAAAAAATAAAGCAGTTACTGTCTTTTGACAGAAGAACTTAGGATTTTTTCTTTAAAATTGAAAAAATAAAAAATAAAGCGGGACTGTCTTTTTCGAAAGAAGAATTATAGGGTTTCTTCTTTAAAGTTGAAAAAATTTAAAAAGTAAACTTTTTGACAGAAGAAATTCAAAATTTCATCTTTAAAATTGAAAAAAAAAATAAAGCTTAAAGCTGGCTATTTCGAAAGAAGAAATATAGGTTTGTTTAAAATTGAAAAAATAACTAAAATTGAAGAAAATGAAGAAATTTAGTGTTTCTTCTTTAAAATTGTAAAAAATAAAGCGGTATTGTCTTTTCGAAAGAACAAATACATATAGGGTTTCTTCTTTAAAATTAAAAAAATTTAAAAAAATAAAGCTGAAAGCTGTCTTTTTGGAAAGAAGAAATATAGGTTTGTTTAAAATTGAAAAAATAAATCGCTCTCTTTTTGTAAGAAGAAATATGTATAGGGTTTCTTCTTTAAAATTGAAAAAATTTAAAAAAAAAGCAGTCACTGTCTTTTTTGACACAAGAAATTTAGAATTTCTTTAAAACTGAAAAAAATCAAAAAGAAAGCGAAAGAAGAAATATAGGATTTCTTCTTAAAATTGAAAAAATTTCAAGAAACAAAGCTGAAAGCTGATTTTTTGGAAAGAAGAATACGGTTGTTTGAAATTGAAAAAAATTAACAAATAAAGTGCTTTTTTTAAAAATTCTTCTCGACGATGATTTCTAAGGAACAAATGTTATTTCTTCCAATACATAAAGGTCGATATGAAATTTAACAACTAAAAAGTAAAGCTGAGGTTTCAGTACTTGAAGCACCGCGCTTCAAGTGCAATTGTTAGGGCTTAAACTGATTTTTTTTATACGCCGAACGGATTCCACACCGGAATCTAGACGCAATTTGCTGGGAAAATCACAAAGTTAAATGTGTTTTAATAATCGAGTCGTTATTACAAATTCAATTCATGGTAATCAGAGTGATTATAAACAGGATAATAAATTATTTATACACAAATTGACTTGAACACATTAGGCATGATATTGTTTATTAATGAGCAATTCTCAAAGCAACAATGTAGCAGATAATTTGTGATTAGTGGATATTACACGTTGTTGCGTAACGAGCCGGCCTTAACATTTTTATTTGGGTCATGCGAATTCTCTCATTGTCCGACTCGAATATATTTTGCTCCTAATTGAGGGCGGGGGAGTAATTTATGTGTAAAATGGTTTTTTGAGGCCGTACTACAAGGCACATTTTACACTAGGAAAATATTTAATACTTTCTACCACGAATGATTGAGTTAAGGAATTCATAGCCCAGTACGTTTTTTCCAATTTGATGTTAGCACTGGCACGCACTTTCGATTCTTTCCTCCTTACCTTGTATATTATGTGGATTGTGTCATTCCTTTCTACCTTGCAAGAAAATCGCTTCCGCCTCTTTCTTTTCAGCGTCACGTAATTTAATGTAATTATGGCACTTTTTACCAATACTTAAACGTGTAAAAAAATTACAGTTCATTACAATACACTTCGCAAAACTCTGAACTGGAATTGAATCGTAATTTCTCTAAGTTGTAGGTATGTGCGGTAATTCGGTTTATTAGTAAAAGCTGTGATTTACTTTACGATGTCGTTGACTCGCAGTAATGAAAAACGAAACAACCTATACGGTGCGAACGGGTGATCGCAAATTGCCCCGAGTTTTACATTCGGAGCGGCTAAATCCACCATCGGTATTTGGTGTTCCTCAAGAACCTGTCTTATGGCCCATTTGGTTTCCCTTTCACATTAACGATCTACTCCTCTGTAGCAACCAGTCCTCTGCACGATTCTGCCGCCAGGGCGAGTTCTAGGAGGAGATTTCTAGGAGCTTCTCGATATCTATGCTTAGGTTAGCCATTTGCGATCATATTTTTTGGTACACACATCCATAGTGTAGATGTCGAGCCTCCTGCTGACGAAAGTGGTGGAATTGACTTAAATTTAATAATGCGTAGCATTTATGAGGCTGTATCTTCCGAACGATACGAAATATCGTACTGCGGTTTGCGCCATTTGATTCGCCATATTTTTCTGTATGTCCTTGAATTTTTCGAAAATTTTCGAAAATAGTTGTTTTTTGTTACGAATTTTTATTTGCGGCGATGCACCGGAATTTAAAACTGCACTTAGAAGGCTCTATCTTCTCAACGAAATGGGAACTATAAAGGGGGGATATGTAACGTGCATCGCATCGAGGACATGTAGATGTTAAACCCTTTTCGCGAACTTGTTATTGCGGGGATTCTGGAGGTGGAAGGCGCCAATAAATCAATAACACCAGTCCTGGCGTTAATGCTGGATAGGTATTCAGACCACGAACAGTGCGAGAAACCCCGTTTTCCAAACGTCACCCGCCGCTGACAAATATCGACTGGGAACAAAGTTGAAGCCGTTCTGTAAGTTTATAATATTGCGGGATAAAAAGTAAACGTCTCCTGTCCAAGTTAAATTGAAATTTCTGATCATTACCGAGTTATTAAAGGGGTAGAAAGAGTGGAGTGGCGGGAGCCTTTATTTTTCCCTTGTCACATTTTGTTAGTAAAACTTCATCGAAGTGAGTCCTGAATTCGGAATCGACTGAAACTTTTCAAATAATTTCAGACTTAAAAAGTTTGCTCCCTATAAATATCGAGGGTGCGTTTCATCCCCCGAATTGTGTGCAACGCGAGCAAGATTTTACCTTTCTTATGTTGTGCCCTCAACCTCGCCGAAATTTGTTCGGCGTTTTCTGTGAGGAATTCTTTAATAAATTGGATACCGCGATTCGAGTTTCCTTTTCCACCGGGGGTTGACTCTTTGAATTGAATAACAACACTCGAATACCTTTTAAAATGCGCCTTTGTCGGAATTTTATTAAGTAAACGTGGGCTAGTTCTTGTCGAAATGTGTTCGATATTAATAAAATACGAGTTTTGCCAGGCAGTTCACAATTTGCGCTCGGTCGGAAATGTTCATTCGCATGCTGCATTTATTTTACGTTACATTTGAGCCATTGATGTGTGATTTTGCCCCAGCCAGCGCATGCAGAGGAAAATGTGAAAACCATTCGTCTCTGTGAAAGGGATTATTGGAAGTCGTAAAGCACATACAATATAAGGGCCATAAGACACGTGTTAGAAAAAAAAAATGGCAGCGACACTTAGAAATACTAGTAATAGAAGCGTCCTCGCCTGCAGCAGGATTTATCACGCGCCCCTCAATGCACGTTTCCACGTGCACGTAGCTGGGTGGAAACTAGTCGTTGTAACTAATGGAAAAAAGCTATTTATACATAATTAAATGCTAATTGCACTCGACTCGCAATTTATGTCCTCCGTGTCAGCTGCAACGGTTAGTTTTCATTCCGGGCAGTAAAATGAAGTACCTGTAAAATACGACTCGCAGGAATGATGACAGAATGATAAATAAAATTGGATGGCTCGCTAACCGGCCAACCTTTGTGCCAGGATTCTTTTATTTGCCGCAACCGGAAGGTCGTGGAACTTTTGTCACGGTCCGAATCCTTATCTGTGCGATTTTTCCTCAGATGTCGTATGTGACAAAGCTGCGTAATTGTTTTGCTTGTAGGGTAACACGCGAGGTTTGCACGTTGCTCGATCGTGTCCATATAAAAAAGCGATGTTTTGTTTCACATCAAATAATAAAACAAGTATGAAAGATGTTTGTGCTAAACACATCAGGATATGCAAATATTTAATTCAAGGCATTCTGAGGGAGAATATTAAATTTTCATTGTAATTCCTTGAATCGTATTTGCATATTCTGAGGTATAAGATATCCATTATTGCATATCCTGATATGTCGAATATAAAAAAGTTATGTTATGTTTGATCTTACATTAAATAATAAAAGTATGAAAGATATTTGTTTCAACACATCAGGATATGCAAATATTTAATACACGACATTTTAAAGAAAAATTATAAAATTTTAAAAAACCTTTGAATCATATTTGCATATCCTAATAAGTACGATACTACAATATAAAAAAGTAGTTTGATTTTACATTAAATAATAAAAGAAGGAACGATATTTGTTTCAACATATCAGGATATGCAAATATTTGATTCACGACATTTTAAAGAAAAATTATAAAATTAAAAAAACCTTCAATCATATTTGCATATCCTGATAATTAGTGTACTACAAAATAAAAAAGTAATGTTTGATTTCACATTAAATAAAAGCATGAAAGATATTTATTTTAATACATCAATGCAAATCTTTAATTCAAGACATTTTAAAACAATTTTAAACTCCTTTATAATTCCTTAAATCATATTTGCATATCCTGATGTATAGGATATCTAGTATATAAAGAAGTAGTTTTATTTGACATTAAGTCGATAGAAATATGAAAGATATTTGCTTTTAGCACATCAAGATATGCAAATATTGGATTCAAGACATTTTAAAGGAAAATTATAATATTCAAAAAAATCCTCAATACAAATTTGCATATCCTGATATATGGAATGGAACTGTATAAAGGAGTAATGTTTGATTTCACGTAAAATAGTAAAAGTATGAAAGATATTTGTTTTAAATACATCAGAATATGCAAATATTTAATTCGAGAAATTTTAAAGGAGAATTATAAATTTTCTTTGTAATTTCTTAAATCATATTTGCATGTCCTGATGTATAGGATATCCAGACATTTTAAAGGAAAATTTAATTTAAAATAAGGCCTCGAATCATACTTGCATATCCTGTGATGTGAGATATCACTATATGAAAGAATAATGTTTGACTTCACTTTAAAAAATAAAAGTATGACATATATTTGTTCTAAACATATCAGGATATGCAAATATTTATACGATACAAATTTGCATATCCTGATAAGTGGAATATAAATACATATATAAAAATGTAACGTTTGATTTCACATTAAATAGTAAAAGTATGAAATATATTTGTTCTAAACACTTCAGAATATGCAAATATTTAAATAAATAAATTTTTATTGTAATTTCTTAAATCACATTTGCATATCCTGATGTAGTATAGGATATCTAGTATACAAAGAAGCAGTTTTATTTGACATTAAGTCGATAGAAATATGAAAGATATTTGCTTTTAACACACTAGGATATGCAAATATTTGATTCAAGACATTTTAAAGGAAAATAATGGTATCTCGAACCATATTTTGCATATCCTAAGATGTGGGATATTCCTAAGAAAAAGTAATATTTGATTTCACGTTAAAAGATAAAAGCATGAAAGATATTTGTTTAAAATACGTCAGGATATGCAAATATTGTTTGCATATCTTGATATGTAGCATATCCAGTACATAAACAGGTAGTTTGGTTTGACATTAGATGATAAAAGTATAAAAGATATTTGCCTTTAACGCGTCAGGATATGCAAATATTTAAATCGAAACATTTTAAAGAAAAAATATATTATAAAAATAGTCTTCGAACTATATTTACATATCTTGATGATATGTGGGACATTACTAATATTTGATTTCCCATTTTTGAACTTCCAAAACTGCACACATTTCTCTCTTGGCTAGGAATTATTCATAATGCAGCTGCAGTTAATAATTCCACTTTTGCGAAAACATCTGTTGACGTGAGTGGCGTGGCAAATGCGTTTGATATTACTCATTACAAATTCACAAAACAAATTGCTTATTTACAGGCCATTCGTTAGTGAATAGCGTTATGTATGGATTATTGCTTACATTATCAAATGCTCCAAATGGGTTCTGTTTATGCAGCGCTGAGTATAATAAATAGTTAGTCGGATTAGTATTATCCCACTTCTGATCACACGGTTCGATTGATTGCGAAATTGAGCCGCTTTGCAATTATAGATGAGCTTCATAGACCATTACGATAGCAAATGAACGGCGGTGGCGAGAATTTCACTAAACAAGGAAAGAATTCGATTCCGTGTGTTAACATTAATTTTAGCTTCCACGACGCCGAAGAGTGGAAATAAGTTGAATGTAAATATGCTGCTTTGTACGTTGTACGTACTTCCTTTATGCGGAATTTTAGGAACTTCCACAGGCAATATTTTTGCATGTCAAAGAGATGAAGTGACATAAAAGTAAACGGTTATCCCGAGGGCAAACAGATTCATAAATAATGTAAACTAGAGAGATGGTATACTGCAAAACAACCTGTAACAAGAGAAATATCTTTCGGAATTCTTTTGTCGCAGGCTTATGCGTGAAATATAATTTATTCTCTGTTTAATCTACAATGAATGCTTTATCACTTCCATTGCAGACGTATTTTATTTTATGGAAAAGTGCGTATTAATTACGACAGCTAGCAGACTAGAATGTTCTTAATTCAATATTTTTACAAACACTTATGGGAAGCAATCGCGTTTCAAGTCGCTGGCGCTGTTGCGAAATCGCACTATCTAAAAATGTATCAGTTTTTATTAAATATTTTGTATAATGACGTTAGCCTAAATCGTTTTCCTTTCTCCTGCAGTTGGGCAATTGTCTAGATGCAATTAAAGTTTACCTGCCGATTTACAGAATAGCGTGTTCGATTTAGGTAACATTTAATTAAATTAATTACCCGCAATTTTGCGATGTTATCACACGGAAGTCACCAGGAAGGTATCGTAAGTTATGTTGCTTGAACTTTCTTAATGTCCGTTGTGAGGTGCACCTTAGAATATACAGCGTTAGTAAACCAGAATGATAATTTCTTTGTAAATGCTAAACAGTGTTAAATTTTAGGCAAAGAACGTTGTTTTAATGTTATATTAACTGATAGGAGTATAAAAATCATTTGCTTCCCACACATCAGCATATGCAAATATTTTTTGCATATCCTTGAATTATGTTTGCATATCCTGATGTGTAGGATATCCAATATATTATAAATAGTTGTTTGATTTAACATTAAATGATAGAAGTGTAAGAAATATTTGCATTAACCACTCCAGGAATTGCAAATGTTTGATTCGAGACGTTTTAAAGTAAAATTATAAATTTCAAATTTTGTAAACTGTAATATATTTTGATATATGCGACATTGATATATAAAGAGCTAATGATTTAACTGAGATAGTATGAAAAATATTTGCTTTAAACACGTCAGGATATGCAAATATTTGGCTCAAGATTCAAGCAAAATTATAACTGTTTTTGAAAGTTCCTTAAAACGTGATATATCCAGATATATGACATTCATATATTAAGAGGTAATGTTTTATTGCATATTAACAGAGAGGTTTGAAAAATATTTGCTTTAAAAACATCAAAATTGAAATGCAAGGCATTTTAAAGCAAAATTATAATTTGTACTTGAAATTCTTTAAACCGTAACATATCCTGATATAAATATGAGACATTGATATATAAAGAGATAATGTTTGTTTGCATATTAACTAAGAGAAGTATGAAAAATATGTGCTTTAGACTTGATCAAAATCAGAATTAAAGGCATTTTAAAGGAATATTATAATTTTTTACTTGAAAATTCGTTAAACCGTGATATATCCTGATATGTAAGATATTGATATGTAGAGAAGGGATGTTTGATATTATGTTAATTGAGGGTAGTGTGAAGAATATGTTCTTTAAATACATTAGGATCAGAATTCAAGGCATTTTGAAGCAAAATTATAATTTGCGATTGAAAATTCGTTAAACCATGATATATCCTGATATATAATTGCATATTAACTAATAGAAATATGAAAAATGTGTGCTTTAGTACATCAGAATCAGAATTCAAGGCATTTTAAAGTATAATTATAATTTGTGTTTGAAAATTCGTTAAACCGTGATATATCCTGATATATAAGATATTGATATGTAGAGAAGGGATGTTTGATATTATGTTAATTGAGGTGGTGTGAAGAATATATTCTTTAAATACATTAGGATCAGAATTCAAGGCATTTTAAAGCAAAATTATAATTTGCGATTATAATTTGCAATTGAAAATTCCTTAAACCTTGATATATCTTCATGTGTAAGATATTAATATATTAAGAGGTAATATTTGATTGCATATTAAGTGATAGAAGTATGAAAAATATGTGCTTTAGACATATCAAAATCAGAATTCATGGCTATTTAGAGCAAAATTATAATTTAAAGTAAAAAATTTCATAAACCGTGATATATTGTAATATATAGAGAGGTAATGTTGAATTGCATATTAACTGAGATAATCATTGAAATATATTTGCTTTAAACACATCAGGATATGCAAATATTCGACTTAAGACATTTTAAATGGAAATTATATATTTTTAAACAATTCCTACAACCAAATTTGCATATCCTGATGTGTTCCAACAAATTCCTTTCGTATTATTCAAAATGAAATCATCAGGATATGGTTTCTTTAAACTCATATTAAGGCGGATGTGATATCAATATAAAAAAAGAATAATGTTTGGGTGAAGATATGTTAAAGGAAAATGTATATTTACCTGTCCTGATGTGTAGAATATCAATATATTTGAAGATATCGTTCGATTTGATATTAGACGATGGGAGTATGGAAAATATGCGCCTAAAACCTGAAAGAAAACGTCAGTTTAGTGGGCATGCTTTTCAAGAGCAAACAAAACACATTTAGAAGCGCTACATCCACTCAAATATTTGCGTTTAAGTAAGTTCTATAAAAAAATACATCATGTTTATAAGCGAGAGCGGGTTAAATAAAGTTACGCGCGGCGTATATCCGATAAGTTAAATTCGGAGAGACGGTTTAACGACCTCTAATGTTAATATTTTTACCATATAATTTAATTAACACTAACAACAACCGGCCGTTGTACGTATGAGATCATATGTGGTAAATAAACACTTGACATTCCTTGACTTGGCTTATTTCTCGTCGTCGGTTGCGTCTTCTTTAAACAAAACTATAATTGCTCCTCGTCGCTTTTATGGCCTAGCGCTGCTGGCTGCTGGCTGCATAAAGGATGTTTCATCTCAACTTTAACAGGCTCCCAGTAATTGATTCGTAACAAAAACGGTACTGTGTAGAACAGGCATTTTTGTGGTATGCGGTTTCGGTTCATGGGTGGGTACAGGATGCAGACGATAAGTTACGATGTTTAAAAGCCAGTCTGGAATATTCTTCGTATTATGTACAGTAGATGGAAAAATGAGGAAATGTCGAAACATTTTGCCTGCTATTGACATCCGACGATTCATTACGCTCGTGATAGATACGCACGAAAGCACGTTTTTTCGTAAAGTGTAGTTCATATTTCTAAAGCAGATAAAAAATGCCGCACTAACAAAGCAGAAAAGCGGCCTCAATGGAGCCGCCGCACGTGCACCTTTGTCGAATTTTTTTTGTCTGCCTTAGAAATATGAATTCTACTTTAAAGGAGCTAGTTATCGTTGTTTCAATTATCTAAGGCAAGTTTTTCTCTCCGGTAGCAAATGGCTGCTTCGAACATCCATAATAACACCACCATAAATAACGTTCCGGTAGTTACCCGTGTTTACGTTAGCACAATATCCATGTATATATTATTATAGTGTACAACACATGTACCCGTTTATAATATGAGAGAACTAATAAACAGAACGACCTCCTCTTGGTTTATTATTTCCCATTAACGAACTGCAGCTGAAGAAATAAACACCAGATATCCAGGAGTTTACGTTCGACAGTGTCTCCAGCTGCCGAATTTTCGAATTTCCCGAACCGGGATCCTGTCAATTAGACCAACTTTACGCAAGTGCGTCTTTCATTTACGTTTAGTATATCATCCAATCTTAACGAAAAATCTTAAAAGGTTCTCGTCCGAACAACAAATCATACAAAAAAGCAAATTTCACCGTTTAGGTTCTGGTTCGACCTAATAGATTTTCAGAAAAAGCTGCCGCCACCGTTTAGCTTCTGGTCCGACCAAATCATCTTTAAAATATAGCTAACGCTACCGTTTAGGTTCTGGTCCGACCTAATAGATCTTCAAAAAAGGCTATCGCCTCCGTTTAGGTTCTGGTCCGACCAAATCTTTAAAATATAGCTGACGCCACCGTTTAGGTTCTCGTCCGACCTAACAAATATAACAAGCAATTAATTACATCCACCCTGTACAGCACATCCTGAAATAGTCCTAAACAAGTCGGAAATAGTTGGCCTAAGCAATATTTCTTTGCGGATTGGTGAAGCGTGCAATTATTTTCGCGCAATCGCTTCCTCTGTTGTGTAAGCTTACTAATATATTTATATGTTTGCGCGGTTTCCAAGTAGCCGGCGAATAAAATTTAATAAGATTCTAATTTTGTAATCCGGAAACATGCTTACGATACACGATTTTTTGAATGATACAGAGAGGATGACGTTAGTGGCGCATAAATATGGATTTTGAGTTACCGTTCTCTGGTGCGCAACAATATTTTGTAACACGCACATAACGGTCAGCAAAGTTATGCAATGTATTACTAAATATTGATTTTTATTATATATCTAAGAAACATTAAATTAGTATCCAACTTTATATATTTTTTTCTAAAAACTAAAGATTGTATAATAATATATGTTTTTGTTTCAGGTATGTGGGAACATTTCAATTCGCTTTCTAGATGCAAAGTACAGCCAACCTGGTTAAATCCGCAAGTATATAATTATAGAACCTATTCGTATCTTAAGACCGATCGGCTGCGCCACATTTTTGTCATAACCCCGCTTTTTCATGAACTTGAATTTTTAACGTGCTCACGTCGCAAGTACACGGTACTATCTTAACACTAAATTTATTTTCACTTCCGCCATTAGTGGTTGTCCGCCGCTGTATAAATATACTTTCTCCCGTTGCGACTAAATTGGCATTACCTCGTCAACTCTTTCTGCATAGAGCGACAAAAAGTCAATAGCAGGAGCGAAGACATGAGAATTCATTGGCCTAACATAATTTAAATGAGTGCTTTGAAACATTAAAGTGACAATCTCCGCCATAACATAATAGTTTCTTTTATACATCTACTTTTAAATAGTGGTGAAAATATGGCTTCAGACAGGGACGATGTTGACGATCCAATCTGTTGATGTTTTCATTCCCCGCTGTCAGGAATAATTATAACGCCCGACTAATTGATTTCTTTATAATCACCGTAATGGGGAGTTAACGCGGTCGTAAAAACGTATAAATAATGTATTAGACTAATTAGGTACATGATTTATAAAATCGACTCTTTGTTATGGTGCACCAAATATTAAAGAAAAGGCGTCCGACGTCACCGTTTAGGCTCTGGTCCGACCAAATAATTCTTAAAAACATCTGATGCCACCGCTTAGGATCTCGTCCGACCTAACGAATCTTATAAAGTTGATGTCGCCGTTTAGGTTCTCGTCCGACCAAACAAATCAAATAAAAAGGCCTGACTTTACCGTTTAGGTTCTCGTCCGACCAAATAAATCTTAAAAAAAGCTGCACCTGTAGCGTCACAGTTCTAAAGTTAAAGTTATGGCGGTGATAACCCTCGCATGGGCTCGTAGAGTAGACAATTTCGCTACAACTTGCCTGTTTGCATCCTGCCACGCCAATATCTCATTTGCTTCGTGAATTATTATAACTAGACAGTAATTCAATTTGGATGCAATTGCCGGTCCATTAGCAGCGACAGAGGAATGTTGGTTCGCGCTCGAAACGCATGTGTCGACGAAACCGTTGCCTTGGTATATGCGTAGTTGTGAGGGGCCATTATATTGATTGACAGCTTTTATGGCACTACTAGTGAAGAGCTTAAACTCTGTTATCTGCTTTCAATTCGGCGAGGTTTGGCTTTAGGAATTGTCTCCATTCAAAATGGATATAATCGGGTTTTCTTGTCGACAGGCGCTTTAATCCGAAATTGTATTGGCGGTTCGTTGTGACGTGCACAGGGCACGAAATTAAATAAGAAATTACTAAATACTCAGAAATTAACAATTAACAAGCAATTGCTTTTATATTTATAATTTTTACGGTACGGTCCTGCAAAGCCTGGCCGCTTTTTGTACACCACCGCGATACCAACTCGCAAGAAGGCGACTAGACATTCACTTTCCTGATTAGTGCATTTTTCCTACCCAGCGGTCATAAACGCTCCGAAAGATTTCGCACTTCCACCTCATAAATCCCCCCATTAATGCTCAGTTAGGTGCACCATCGGGTTTTATTGACAGCAGATACTTAATCTCGTTTCCTATTTAGTTAACTTCTTTATATAACAATCTCAAACCGCTCGGGGTGTCAAGACATAATTACCGAATCATGAAGCCCCCCGAAGCGTTAACATATCACAACTTTGTTACGTGAGGGCGGCAGAACATGTTGTAAGATTTATTTGGTCGGACCAGAGCCTAAACGGTGATGCAGCTGTTTTTTAAGACTTATTTGGTCGGACCAGACTCTAAACGGTGACGTCAGCTGTCGTTTAAGAATTATTTGGTCGGACCAGAGCCTAAACGGTGACGTCAGCTATCGTTTAAGACGTATTTCGTCGAACCAGAGCCTAAACGGTGACGCAGCCGTCTTTTAAGAATCATTTGGTCGGACCAGAACCTAAACGGTGCCTGTAGCTTTCTTATAAGATTTGTTAGGTCGGACGAGAACTTGAACGGTAAAGTCAACTATTTTCTACTTATCAGACTTATTTTAATGAATCAATCATAAAAATTGGTACACGTCTAGTAATTTTTTTTTTAGGAAACACTATTGTTTGTTGTGTTTATTTCGACTATATTGGAGACAAATAATTTAATCGATCGGGGGTAAAAACGTCTCTCGTGAAGAGAAACCGTCGAGATAGATGGCAAAAGTAAATGTTACCTCGTTACATGACGAATGCACTTTCGTTTGCGATAAGCCTCTTCCACGTTTGCTAATGCAAGAGTGATTTTTACCTCGGCCGGCCTACTTTCGCGATGTGGGAGGAACTCGTAATTTATGAAATTAACGGCGATGAACTGTTCTCTTATGTAACTGACCCTCCGGAGCCTTTTGTTTAGCGCAGTCACGCATCCTTTCACTTCCAGCGTATCTTCGCTGATACAGTTAGTTATGTGTATATTAGATTTTTATTTATTTGGCAATTTCTGCATACGTATTCGCTTTAGAAAGTGTGTAGTTCTATGGGATTTGGTTTGCTGTACGCGGCGGCGGAAAAAAACGTTGAATGGCATATGAAAGTCCGCGATTCTGTTAATAATAGGAAACAGATTTGTTTTTGTTTAATGATCTTGTTTGTTAGCGGTGGTAATTAATAAGGCGAGAGGTGTACTAAAAGCAATGAAAATCGAGTTGTCTCAAAAGGTCGTGTGTTGGAGGCATTGCTAAGACCTGAAGTAATACAGCCCCTATATCACCAAGGGAAGCGTCAGCGGAAACACCTGATTGAAATCAAGAACCCTTTCGCGATGCGACGCTGTTCCTGAAATTATAAAAAATGTTCAATAATTATCCTTAATAAGGATCTTGCAAATGGCTGACGTTACCGCTTAGGTTCTGGTCCGACCAAATACTTTGTGCAAATGGCCGACGTCACCGTTCAGGTTCTCGTCCGACCTAACAGATCATTCAAATGGCTAACGTTACCGCTTAGGTTCTGGTCCGACTAAATATCTTACAACAATTTATATATTCCATGATTTGGAGACATTTGGTATACAAATACAAACTTCATTCTTAATTAAATTTAATTCTATGTGGAATCAAATTCCTGTGTCAAATTTCCTTTTCAGCGACAATTATGATCCGGTTGTAATATAACGAGATAAAAACGCTTTTATGATTGAGGTTTCAGCTTATCGACTTTATTCTGCTTCATGCGTCACAACTTTATTAATTTCAGATATGAGAAAGTGGCTGATAGTCGACGTATATTAAAACTTTCCGCCCGGATCGAGTTAAGGAAAAGAAATACTCGGAGCCGGTGGCAAAGAGCGATAATTCGAAATTAAAGAAATCCTTTATGTATTCCCATGTTTTGAATTATTCTCGAAATCTTAATTGAAATTTGTTCCTCTTGATTTTAATAGAAACGCCCAATACTGACAATGACGTAGTTTCCACAAAAAAAATATGGAACATTGTTGGGTGTCAACTGCTCCTAACGCCATTGTTTGAAGTAAATATAAATTGTTGTAAGGTATTTGGTCGGACCAGGGCCTAAACGGTAACGTCAGCCATTTGCAAGATCTGTTGGGTCGGACGAGAACCTGAACGGTGACGTCGGCCATTTGTACAATCTATTTGGTCGGACGAGAATCTAAACGGTGATGTCAACTAGTTTCAACTTCTCCAAATTGGTTTTAATGAACGTTTTTTATTTGTTTTACTTCCTCTGTAGCTTGTGAGTTTAAGCTTTCTCTAAGTTAAAGGGTAACTGCGGTTCAATGAGGCATATCGATCTGGGGAGGAAGAGACCGATGTCGAAACCGCAACAGTGAATACATTCCGCTAATACGCCGAGTAATTGCAACGGCACAATGGCCGTATAATAATTATTAATTCATCGCGAACCGTCCGCGGACGGGATATTGCGAGGATATGATTTTGCAAAAATAATTTCTAATTCAGCATAAACACGAACCGTGTTTGCTTTACGTTTTATGTACATACCTACATATGTACGTACGTGTTTGTTAAATAATATAGAAATGTTTACTTTCAAATTAAATATTTGTTTGGATTCGGCGAACATAAATTTCGCCTCATAGGAAACGATTAGAGAAAATAAATAAAAATTTGAATAACTGGAGCAGCGTTTAATAAATCCGAGTTTC
Organism: Rhagium mordax; assembly: GCA_963680705.1. Taxonomy (NCBI): domain Eukaryota; kingdom Metazoa; phylum Arthropoda; class Insecta; order Coleoptera; family Cerambycidae; genus Rhagium; species Rhagium mordax. Next base: position 906,289 of record OY796660.1, on the reverse strand, counting down.
TAGCACTGGTGAATGTTACTTTTTGTGACTGGGGTTTTAGGTAGAGCCGTAAAAATGCCAGTACCTATAATTGGCAATTTGCCCCCGGCCGAATTGCATGAGTAAATAAATTGATTTGCAGGTAGGTAATAAGTTATCGATTATTGTTTTGAAAATAAAAAGTGCCGGACTAAATTAATCTTTCTAAGTAATTGTCTCACACTTAATTGGAATATTCGAAGATAGATAGTGTAAAGCACGTACTGACGTACAGTCGTAACCTAAAACTTGATCGAAATGATTGTACTTTTGGAGTACCCCAGGGCCCAGAATTAGGGCCTCTTCTCTTTGTAATTAACTTAGATGATATTCCTATGGAAACTAATTTCTTGTGGCGACTCTATTAACTCTTTTCCGAAGCAGTTTCTGGTGGATTCCAAAACGTACGTTTCGCCAACCAAGTTGGCATCGATGTTTTGGTCTCCAATGGAATCAATGCCGCCATTTTTATTATCTTTTTGGGATGTTCCATATTTCGTAGTATATTTTCATCTAATTGGATTCGCCCCGAGGCGAGCGCTGTTTCGGCTGCATTAGTGCATAACCCGATTATGTTTTCGCGGGGCTAAAAACGCTCCTCCCTTATTTATCGAGGAAATTATTTGCTGGAGAAAAACCGCTGGGCGCCGCTAACCTAATTCCGCGAGGCAAATTCAATAAGACCGAAGCCAGTGATTTCTTTTTCAGTGAGACCGTAATCCCATTATTTTTCGGTTAAAATAACGTTCCGTCATCGCGCTCGGTCTGTATAATTTTAATTTTGCGACGCATATCTAAGAAACGGTTAACGTGGATGCTAATGCGGGGTGAAGCAGTCATTAATCTTGTATGCCGTAAAGCTGAAACGGCAATGTTCGGTGGAAGTTCGCAGAATTCATCAACATCCCCGTCTCATCCAGTCGTTCCTCGGGATTATGGATTGCCGAAGAAGCCGGAGGAATGACACCGCGCGAACCCGGAACTCGTCCGCCATTAATCGAAAATGTAGGAATAATAACGTGAGCCTATACAGGGGCTCCAAAGGATCCAGGCGACTGTGTAGAAAAACGGAAAATGTCTTCATTGATCCTCATGATTTGGAAAGACGTTCCCCAAAGATCAGTTTCAGGGCCACTCCCGACTTGTTTCTCAAATATTTCAATCTTAGAAGAATCCAAGAGATCACAATAAAATTATTAGAACCTTAAATTTTGAATCACGCAGAGACAACTGCCCCTAAATGGTATTTGCCTTTGTATTCTCCTATTGATTTTTATTTTAACGGGGCGCTCTCCATACGTAAAACTGCTATCAAGATCCAATGATGATTACGCTTCGAGTATAGGGGATCAATGGTGGGACGATAGTTGCCAGATAACGCGTTATTTGTTTGGCGTTTCAACGGTATTCATTAGCATTATCTGCATTATCTACCTTTTGCTCCAAACGGGTTTTTCCAGCGAAATTTCATTAATGAGGCAGTGAATATAAATTGTTACTAGAACGAATTAATTCGCGGGTTATATACAGAACTTGCTTACAATTAAAATTCTAAACATTCTAAAAGGGGCCCGACTAGCACGAAAATTTTAATATTAGACTAAATGGTTATACAGGGTGTTTCACTGGGAGAGGGATATACGTTAACTGTGGATAAAGGTCACCGATCATACCTAATGTGTCTGTCTCCTTTTATAACCGAGATACAGGGTGTTTTATCAATTTTACCCATTTCTTTTTTGATTCATAACTAACACACCACCCTGTATATTTTTTTGACATTTGGCGCACGTATTCTACATAATTTGGCAAATTCATTAAGACATTAAAAAGAAAGAAAATCCAGGTCCGGCTTGACAAAAAATTTACAAAATCTTCCATCCTCAAAACAACACCCTGTATATCTGAATTTTTAAAATTTGTCTTCATATTTCAAAATAGCTTTGAAAACTGAATTCAACCATGTACTTTTTATTTTCCCGCAATAGTGTTTTTAAAAAAAAACAAAAATCCTTTGTTAAATTTTAAAAGACTATAACGAAACAATTAGGTTAATATTTAATAAATGCATCCTTTAACGGTATACCAACTGTTGGCCCAAGTTAACTTATCTTTATGTGCCAGCTATTCAGTTTCACCTTGGGTTTAAAAGTTTTAAAACTGCTACTAAAACAGGGCAGATAGACATTTATGGGAGTCTGAGCATTAAAGTTAAACAAGGCAACTTTTGCATCATAGTTCTCTGGTGGAACAAAAACCATTTAAGTTTCCGAACATGTGGCGCCCAGCACGTAAATATTTCAAAGTTTGAGTGACACAAGGCGGCGAACGTTTCATTTTATCCTCGTTTTTATAAATACAGCCCACGATTTGGCTTCCACTTTAGGACATAATTTGTTTGTGATAAGCCAAACAAACTACTCGAGGCATTTGTGTCTCGATAAACACACTCCATACTTACATGTAAAATACAGATATATCCTGCCTTATCTGTTTAAATAGTTAATTTCGAAACTCACTGGAATGGAAACATTCAAGCCATCTAAGACTAATATACTGTTGACATATTAACTCGGAGTAGGGGAAGAAAGGTGCAATGGTTGTATTTTATCTCTGCTTTTGTAAATTTTCACAAAAATACCGAAACTAATTGAAGCCCTTTTTTCATTAAAATTTTATTTTATTTTCCTCCATTTATCAAAAAAACGTCCCACTTCCCCCCCTCAGTCAGCTCTTATTTCAGGCTCTCATTAATACTCAATGAAGCTTATTTCTGGAGATTTCGTAGGCCACTGCACCTTGTCTTCCCAGTCTTCTGGCGCTTCTAAGCAAATTCTGATAATTCAAACCTTTACCAGCATTTTTAAACCGCACCCCCGGGAAGGCGGCGCAAGGATTTATGAACCTGCCGGCTTAAAGGCGTAATGAAAATTTGACGTTTATAGTTTTTTTACGCTTTCGCAAACGAAAACATACAAAGTCTGTTAACAAACATTTCCCCGCAATTTCCTGCTCGCTCGGATCCTACCACCCATTAATCCTCATTCGTGCCCCAAAACACGATGTGCATGGCGGTTCAATTCGGTATTAAACAGCCCGAGTTTAATTGAGGGCGGGTGACATTTTAAACGTGCAAATTATTAAGATGATTCATATTTCCAGCGCAAGATAACGGCTTAACTTGGACCGAAGTTGCAGGCTGCGGATTTTGCGGTGCGGTATAACTCTTGCTTACCGTGCAGGGTAAACGGGAGCAAAATAATTTATTTGAAGCTCGGCTTGCTTTATCAACTAATATCCGCCATAAATCTGTATAATCGTCGCGGTTTTTGTATTAATTAGTTATTTCGGATTGTTCGCGTCGGTCGGTGGGATTGAACGCGCGGTGGAGCTCGAACGCCACCGGAAATCCCCATTTAATTAAAATTCACGAAAAAGTGTAAAAATTATTTTTGATCGCATTCTAAATAACGTGTATTGAAAAGGCATTTTTCACTTTTCGTACCAAATAGAATTTAAAAAAAATAGGGAAAATAAATTTATGTGGCAACCGCTCGATCATAATTTTAGCCCCACTCTCTCCCAAGACTCAGCATTTGTAACAAACAAAACATTTTTCACTTTACGTACCAAATAAAATTAAAAAAATTAGGGAATTAGAATTAAATTGATATGAGAACCGTGCGATCAAAATTTTAACCCCAGTCTCCCCCAAATTTCAGCATTTATAACAAACAAAATATTTTTACTTTACGCACCAAATAGAATTTAAAAACAGGGAAAATAAATCGATATGGCAACCGTGCGATCATAACTTTAGCCCCACTCTCTCCCAAGATTTGTGACAAACAAAACATTTTTCACTTTACGTACCAAATAAAATTTAAAATATTAGGGAATTAGAATTAAATTGATATGAGAACCGTGCGATCATAATTTTAACCCCACTCTCCCCCAAATTTCAGCATTTATAAGAAACAAAATATTTTTATTTTACGCACCAAATAGAATTTAAAAAATTAGGGAATTAGCATTAAATTGATATGAGAACCGTGCGATCATAATTTTAACCCCACTCTTCCCCAAAATTCAGCATTTATAACAAACAAAATATTTTTTATTTTACGCACCAAATAGAATTTAAAAAAAAAACGGAAAATAAATTTATGTGGCAACCGCTTCTTCATAATTTTAGCCCCACTCTCCCCCAAAATTCAGCATTAATAACAAACAAAATATTTTTTACTTTACGCACCAAATAGAATTAAAAAAAAAAACAGGGAAAATAATTTGCTGTGGCAACCGTGCGATCATAATTTTAGCCCCACTCTCTCCCAAGACAATGTTATGACAGTGCCGGCTCTAGATTAAATTAGTTGCTTGAACATCTTCAATTAGAAACAGCAAATCGATATGGTAACTTCTAGCCCCACTCTCTCCCAAGACAATATTAAGACAGTGCCGGGTTCAGATTAAGTAATTTGAAGCCCTTCAAGTCGTCAGTCTTTTTAATATGTAAATCGAGCAACAATTTTATAACAAATGCGATTAATCGACTGGCTGCGAACGTTCAGTAATTTCTGTTTGGAGACGGTAACATGGCGCCCTTAATAAACGTATAAGCAAACAATCGACGTGTTCGCAATTTGATTTGGTATGCAATTGTGAGATAGATTCGGTTTCAGGTGTACATGATTACCATCCTTGTTATTTCACTTGATGAGGTTCGTTGTTTGTTATCGTGGGATGTACGTGGCGTATTGTACTGGTACAAACAATAATATCCAAGAGCCTCTATTTAATGAGCTGTACAGTCTCCAGACATATGCCCCTGGTACGGACGAATTTTGCTGCGTACATGGAGTGACAAAAAATGCTTCAAATGCAAGGCCCACTTATAAAATTCGAAAATAAAATCCTACTTGTGTTTTTCAAATTATTCACATTTTTGACGCCATTTTTTTTAACAAATGCCAACTTGTTGAAATCAGAATTGAATCATTGAAACCACTTTAGACCGGAATTATTGCCGAACCCCTTAAAAACAACTACTTTTCTCAACTATATGTTATAAAACGTTGAATTACATGACAGAATTTACTTCTAAACGTACAAATGTAAAATCGGTTGGACGTAAAAATCATTGAACTTTACAAAAAAGCTGTATTTCCACTGTCACCATGCTCCGAGGAGCGGCCCGGCACACAATTACATATTTATCTAAGAAAACTAAACATTAGTCTGTTTGTAAAATCAATTATCCTTATTTAAAGCGTCCATTGTGTACACCTCTCGATATAGCCTCGCCTAAACGGGTTATTTGAAATTGCTTTATAACGCGGGACGTGAAGAGAACAATACAAAAAATACGCCTCACATACAACGAGGCAGAAATATTTGGGATCGATGTTTTGCCTTGAAGTACATTAAAAAGCCATTCAACTTTATGCCTATAACATCTAGCGAGATATTTCTGGAAGTATAACGACTTTTTTATGGGGACTTTGTCCGGAACTTTCAGAGCCTTAAGGTCACTGCCAGGCGGTATTGTTTGCATCGCAGTTAAAATTATCGCTGAAACAAAATCAGAAGTATCACAGCCAAAAAGTACGTACAATCACGAATATACGGGGTGAACCCCAACTTATTTATTTCCAAAGATATAAAAAAAAACACCGTAAAATCACCGAGAAAGTTGTCTTGGGGCAATATGTACTTTGAACGATAAATTATCCAAAAAAAATATTTTTTTTATAAATAAGTTGGGGTTCGCCCTGTATACGGAAGAAAAATTTTCAAAGATTAAACAAAAGCGCAATGTGGTTAAATCTCTCTAGGTTGCTTTTTAAGGAGCGACATTTCTGTAGCAAACTCTTTTGTTTCACTTTTTGGCACTAGTTAGGAAAAGTACTATTTTTCCCAGCTTAAGAGTTTTCGATACCGTATTAGAAAAAATTTTATTTTCAACGCAAAAGTCACGCACATGTGGAAGGACAATCTTTCAGATATCTGTTGGTGCCCATTACCATAAATTACGCGTAAAATAACACCAAATTGTCGAAGCGTGAAACCACATCGAACACGGCATTCAAACAATTAAAATATTAACAGCAAACGCTGTAATTTAATTTTTAAGGCATAAATGCATATGTATGACCCGCGGCGTGCATAAATTAACATTACATTTGATTTATTGGCCGGCAGAAGTGAATTCGATCTTTTCACTCGCCCATTAAAAAAAAGCAATTCGGAATGCCAAATTGCGTAATAAACGATGAAAGTATAACTCAAAAGAGCTCTCTGTTTTTTTTAGGCTAATGTGATTAAAATGCAATAATCCAAAAATCTGAGAATATCTTCTAAACCCTTTAGGATAGGTATAGGGCATATTTAACAAAAGTTGTAGGGAATAAAAAGGCCCATAAGATTCTGTAAAAAATGTGTTCCATTTGAAATAAGCGAGAAAATCAGCTTCGAAGTTTTCTGAAAATGTCAATTTTCTCTGAACACCCTGTAACAAATAAATCGATTCTTGTCTAAATTAGTAGTTAAAATAAACCTTCTTTTAACCCGAAATGAAAGGGTTCTTGTGTAATTTAACACAGTAGTGATGAAATAACCGAAATTAAAAAAAAATTGGAAAATTAATTTTTTTCTTAGTTTTCCTAAATATTTCAAGAATTATAAGTTTCAGACTATGATATCTGGAAATGTAGAGAATCTCATGGAGAATTCAAATTTTCAAAAATATATAGGGTGTCCATTTAAAAAAATCTTTAGCGCCCCGCTTTCATGAATCACCCTGTATATTTCAAACTAATTTTAGGATGTAGCCATTTTGGTCTCCTACAACTTCTATATAAAATTTTTGTTTGCATTATCGATAATAGAGGCAGTGTTGGGCTGTATCTTTAGCTTTATGTTGACTCCACCCTGTACAGGGTGTCTCTGAAAGTATGAGAGTAAGGAAAAAACTAAACCAGAATTAATGTTCGAATCGTCTTCCATTGACATCTACGCATATTTATCGCATTTTTTTATATTAATTGAGAAGGCCATGGGAAAAAAAAAGAAAATCGAAACAGTTGTAAATGTCAAAAACTAAAACTAATGATTTCGAATTTGGTCCACCCTGTATGACGCATTAAAAAGAGAAAGACTTACTCGAAGTTATTAAACCAATCACGAGCCATTGCATACGCGATTTTTTGCCAGTGGCGTGCGGCGTTTATTTATTGCTGGAGTTTGCCTGACATTTACTAAAAAAATTAAATTCCCTGACTTTCTCTGATTTTTTTCTAAACTAAGTATTCTTTGACTTTTCAAGGTTTTCCAGGTCGCTGAGAACCCTGTAATAATTTAGGCTATTAATTTGTTCGTTCTTATTTTTGATTGAAATAAAGTGTTCTTCTTTATATTAATTTTCTGAAGTTTAATTTGCTTAAAAAGTTTCCCCATGGAAATTAGCACAAAATTAATGATAATAACGTATCTGCCTAGATAAATACATCCGCTGTAATATACAACAGACGATAATATTGTGCTCTAATTAATATTTCCCTAATCATAAGTAAATATTTAACCCGTACTTAGCTTGTTTTCGAATATAAATAAAACTATCGGTCGTAAATTTTACGACGCGTTCAATAAAATATGTTTTCAATCCAAAATTATTTATTCTGAATAAACATGCGGCCAGCGGAGTAGCGGACGGGCCCGCAGGGCCCGCTATGCAGGGGGGCCTCCAGCTCTTGGGGGCCCCCCGAGTCTAGGAATTTTTGACGCGAAAATATCGTCGAAATTAAAAGTGACGAAATATTTTTGTTCAACAAAATTGGAGGTGATTTATTATTTTGTGGGGGTGGGGGGGAGGGGAGCAATATTTTGGCAAACAAGCTAGAAAAGCGTTGCACAATCTAAGTCACCAAAACGGTTTTTGTAATTGGCAAAATTTGGATTGTGTAGATAAATTTACGGCAATGCCGGCAGATTGCCTTGTTCTCAATCCTGGGGAAATAACGAGGAGCGTCAATATTGCACATCCCACTATGTTTTTCACAGCGATTATTCTTATGGTAATAACAACTACATTGCCCAAAACCGTATGTTAATTTTATTGTAAACAATCTTATTTATCAAAGAAACCAGCAGTGTTAACACTAATGGGAGAGCAAGAAAAAATACAATATTACTTTAGAAATAAATGCAAAAAACATTTGCTTAAGAGGTTCGGCCACATCCGGATGCCTACGTGGTTACATATTTACATGCATTTCGTATGCATGAGTCTTGGCAAACCCGGCATAGAATTAATTTAAAAAAAAAAAGCGACAAAATGTAAGTAAACAAATGACAGGAAACCACACAATTGAACGGAGTTTCGATTTGCTATTTTTATTTCGAAATGTACCGGGTGGCCGCGAAAATATTATTAACGAAATAATTTTTTCCAAAATTCAAGATTTCGTCAGCCCTGCATCCCGAGCAACATTTGCGTATCCGTGCCAAGGAAAATTACATCGATCAGATTTTATGGTATCAAAAGCTTTCGGTACATTTGCTCCTTCTATCTTATTTGTCTTCATCGAGTGCATATAAATATTAGGCCGATAAACCTCGCACTTGCTAGCACCGACAGTACAAACGAGAAAACTTCCAAAAAGATAAATAAGATCCGCTATCAGTGTAAATTAAGTTTTATTACACCTAATTCCAGAGCTCATAGGACGGGTATAATTGGTGGGAATATTCCTTGTCCAATTTAGTTGATAAATAATCATCGTAATAAATTTGTTAATTAACTTGAGATAACGGTGATAGTTACGGTGGCTCCAGTTGGATAGGGGCAGGGGCTGGTAGTGTATTTGGTGGACTATTCTCGCCAGTCCTGGATATACAGGGTGCCCACCTAGTCCAATATCCTGGTTAATAAAAGAGACTTCACCCTTACCACGTTCAGGATTTTCAAAATCGTTTGCAGTTCTGCGATTGGAGGGGGTTGATAAAAAATCAGATGACTCCAGTTTTTTTTCTATATATATGTTATATTTACGGATACATCCAAAGAATCAACCAACTCGAGGAAGCCTTAAATTATGCGCACTGCCATTTCTACAATTCCAATTTGGAAGCTAATTCCACTTCTGGGAGCCAATTAGCGTCGAGCACGGCGCGCCGATAAGCCGGGGCTAACAGGTTTAATATAAAACAATAACAAAGTTTGTCGTGAACGCGACACAATACGGAGAAGAACAACGCCCGGCCTATCTAACTAATCATCTACCGTGTACGTACTCCAAGGCTGTGCGTGTTCCTTTAATAAATATATCGTGGCCGAAAATCACATCTACACCGCTCCTAATAACGCTTTGTTAAGGGTATCAGCTAAGGAGATCAGTATAAAGTATAATAACCCACTAACAAACACCACATAAAAATTCTATCAGCAGGAAATGTGATGTGAACGGTGTGTGAGTCGAAACTGTGCATGGGATTACAAAATATAAGTTTTCTAGCAGCAGCGGCACAAATTGGGCTCTACTTAACCGGTAAGTCCGTTTTAATGATTCATTTCGTATGAAAGAATAGAGATTTAATTATTGAATTGGGTTTCGCAATGGGTACTGGAGAATCATCTGCTACCAATACCTCAACAGCGCGCCAAATAGAATGAACTGAATCTGAATATTGAAAGCGTTCTCTCGACTGAAGGAAATCTTGCTAAATATGCACCATACAAAATTGTACACTTTGAACATGAATTTTTAGTATTATATGCTAATTCATTTGGTACAGCATCTGTTGGAAAGAGAACGTATTGAAGTATTAATGACCGCCGAATACGGAAGTTCGTGATTTATTTAACTAGCACTTTCCCCTGGCCATTGGTATACTGTATCCAAAATATTGAAATAAGGAAGAATTCCTCACAATAGCATTGAATTAGACAACAGGATTCATAGCGTCCAAAGCTAAAAATATTGATTTAAAAAAATATTTAACTTCGCATCTACCAACCAAAAAATGAATGATTATATTATATACATTGTATATATTAGGTATGCGTTGTGACATCCAGCCTATCCCTTGCTGTACGTCAATTTAATAAAGTACCTGGGAAATCAGCCCATACCTGTTGCCTGGCACATTTTCTAGCATGGCGATCTACAAGTATCACGACGTTTATATAATTTTGATTGATCGAGGCGCGTAAAAAGTGGCCAGTATGTTGTTTTAAACAACATGCCACGTACTTAACGAGGGAATCTACTTACACAAAACGATCGACTGTGGCGGTGGAACACAACATTAAAAGCTAATTTGTGGCTTATATAATGTGGCAGGCGAAACATTAACGTATTGGATTAAATCACTGACTGATGTAAAACATTCGTAGATAAAATCATTTTCGTAGCAGTTACACAAGCCTCATTAAGTCATTAATGCCGACGCTAACTAACCCAGATCTGTGCTCACAAAAATGCAACGCCGGTCGAGCTCGGTTCGCTTTTAATTGTCTCTTTAAATCGAGAACCAGTTACAAGAGCCGGTAAATCATGTGCATTAAAAGTGAATACTTGCATGATTTCTATATTATGTAACGGCAGTCGTAAAATATTTGCACCTCCGAAGAAAGTTTCACTATGCCGTTACTTTCGATTAACGAAAACGAAAGTGGTTTTACTTCTTGCATCTTGCGTACAATTTCATGAATAATTTCTTCTGCTGTCTACGAAACGGGACTGCGCCCCACGAAATATACGTGTCTAATAAAGCCAAATTCCATTCGGCAGATGGGGCCGAGCCGCGGAGTGAAAGCCTGTCTAATCGGCAAATCGGCTGGAACCGCCGCAAAAGTTTTATTTAATATTGCTAGATTGGGCGCCATCTAGCTGTGAGGCTGACCCTGTATATAGGGTTCCTTCCTTAAAATGGAAAAAATAAATAAAAAATAAGTCGGCCCCCGCGGGGTCGAAAACAGCCGCAGAGTCGAAAACAGCCCCTTCGGGGCTGTGTTTTTTATAAAAGTCTTAATACAGCCCCTGTGGGACAATATTTTTAAAGTTTCTTCTTTAAAATTGAATTAATTCCAAAAAATAGCTGCCAGCCTCTGCGGGATTGGCCGCCCGGCTGGATTAAGTTATTCGGGGGGGAAAAAATTTTTTTGTGCAAATTGGCGCCCAATAATCGAAAAAAATTTTTCTCGATATCAGCTCGCGTTTGGATCCCGGCGTGACCCACAACTCGCCTACTACAACTATTGACCCGCACCAGTGTTTAAACTATAAAAAGCCGTTGCGTAATTACGTGATGAAGTCGTTATTGACGATTTGTTCTTCTGGTCCCTGTAAAAACGCTTGCTCGGCAAACAATGTTAAAAAAAATTCCGGCGGTAAATTGCTTCTTTGACTTTCATCAAAAGTACAATGGAAGGCCTTGGAACGATTCGGTTGTTTACATTAAAGCGTGAAAAAACACATCTGATCTGATCCTTCGCAGGAAGGCGAGATAACGTGTAGATGATTTATTGATTGGCAACCAAGAAGTGGTTGCCCGCGAGTGGTTTGAACTCGCGACAGAGGACTTATCTGCGCATTTTTGTGTAGATTGTTAAATATATTTTTTAAATAGTATTAACCTTTGTCCGCCTTTCATATCGAATTAATTCACAAACGGATCCATTAAATTACGTAACTTGATCTCGGATTAAAAGAATCGATTAAATCAACTAGCAGGAGTGCCTAAAAACTTGATCGGTTTAACGGTGATACGTTTTAAATCCCATTGGACTTTAAAAAAATCCCCAGTTGCGGGTAAATTAAGGTTGTATATACTCGGGCCAAAAAGAGTAGTCAGTAGAGCAAAAACTCACCGGCAATTCTTCAAAGGATTTAGCTGTTATGGAATACAGAAGCGGCAGCTCGTTTTACCATATAATCCCATATAATTCAGAGAAATATATCCAGTTTTCTCCGCCTACCAGAGATGAAAACCACAACTAGGTCATTATGTTTAATTGGTATAGTCAACCAAATATAGTACATGCTTGAACGTGCCGCCCTTATACCCAATAATTTGTTCGGCTATTGGAAAGGTCGTCGAGAGGGCTTAGATAGCGCATTCAGTGGCGTCACATATGCTGCAACGCAAAGGATGTGCATTGTTCAACTGCGTTGCTATACCTAATTCGTGGAGATAATGTTGCCAGATGTAAGCATATTATTTAAAATTTAAGACATGGTAACTCATATTCATGCATAATTAACACAATCCGCTTTCATTTGTTCGAATTATGGAATTTATGAAATTCGTAAATCCGTACGCCCCTGGCTCTACTGACTACTCTTTTTGGCCCGAGTATAGTCGAGTATACTCTAAGTTGGCCGGTCCAAAGGTCGCTACGTCGTCTGAAGTAAGATTGTATTCGATGTGTTAGAAATGCCAGTGGTTCTCAAACAGTTTGACACTTGAAACTGTGATGTGATCTCTAAATAATAATTTTATAAAAGTATTAAAGGGTTTCATAAAAAATGTTAAGAAGTATTAATTTGCTACATTTGTAGTTTTAGTGGAATTCTACATTTATATATAGGCTCGGACACAAATGAAACTAATAATAAAAAATGAATTGCCCAATATTCGGTCAATAACAATATTAATCATTTGGAAAAAAAAGTAATCGAAAACTAATATTAGTTAGAATAGTTTTTTTAAATAGAATTATCGTCGCTAGGCTACACTTTGAATTCGCAAACTGTTGGTGGTGAGAACGTGTGTTATTTGTTAAATCACGCACATATCATCAGCTTATAGAAATGGAGCGTTCCTTAAAAAATACTCCATAAGTCCGGCTTTGTTTAACACAGCGCCAACATAACATTTTGGGGCCTAACGACTGTTTATTTAGAAAGAAATAAAATACGAAAAATTGAAGTCATTATGTAATGTATTATAATAAATAAAAAATAAAGGCCCCCAGATATTCGTAAATAAATAAAATAAGCACGCCACTAAACATCCGAAAGTCGATTTTGTTAGAGATAAACTCGGACGGAATAATAAAATAAAACTGTTTAGTGAAAAGACAGTTTTAACAAAATTCGCTGCGCGGATTAATAAAATAAATAGATAATTTGAACCTTTAATATTTACTAAAAAAATAAAAACGATATCGCCTTGAACAGGATTTGAACTCGGAAGTACCTATTCCACTATTTTGCCAGTCGAGTATCTTACACACTGAGCCACGCAACTACATTACTTACGTTGTAAAACGTGCAATATGTAGCTAACATAAAATTGTAAGACTTATAGTAGTTTGACAATGTCCGTTTGTTGGATAAATACCCACTATTTACCACTAAAAATAACCGATAATTCATATAAAGGCGAATTTAATTTTAATTTGAGGCGACTCAACCCCAAATAAATAATATGTATATCATTGTAACGATTGGCAAATCTTGATCTATCGGCTTTATTTTTGGTTAAATATAATTGCACCTCTCCCACGTATCGAAGCACAACGGAACGTAATAAGCCTGCGGCGGAGCGATAATATATAGGTGATATTGATTTTATTTAGCTCATAGTGATATATGTTTTATGCGCAGCGACAACAAATTCGATTATTATATTGTGCTAACTATTAACAGTGCAGCGACAACGACCCCGTTGTGATTCACTAATAAAACAAAGTCGGGCAAGATTGTATTAATTAATGTATTTGTCTTCGATAACTGAGCCGTACTATATTTATGCAAATATTTTCATTGGTAGTTGTGTGGTTGCATTAAATAATTTCTCTAATTAATGTATGAAACGAAGCGGCATTAGCCGTCACAACAATATGGCGTAGAGCCCCACTTACGGCGCCAAAAGTGTTTAATTTTGGTTTTGCCTATTAAAACTACTGCCATTCACCAATTTTTGTAGTTTCTTGATGTAAATGCCTCGTTACAACAGCAATACCGATTTAACATTATAAGATACAAGATATAAATTTTTTTCGATTTGAGGCAATTATATTTTATATTGCTCGCTCCGGCGGTTTCCCCCGATTTGCCGGGAAATGGATGAACGGATATACGTTATACTTTCTTATGTTGAACACATTTAAAGAAGCATTATTGCTACACAGCAAAATACATCCCCGAAGGGATTTACTAAACGATTGTTGTAGCGTTGCGTAAAGTTTATCCGAGGGAGTTGCAAAAACAAACATTTCAGCTGAAATAACAGAAAAGATTTTACGGACGTATCATAAACTTGTTGCGAGATTGTGGGACGGCGATTTTACGATTTTTACAAGGTGACACTTTGATAAGATTGATAAAATTAGTAGAGTAAAAATCGACGCGATATTGCGCCCACCTTTAAACTCGGTGACAGATGAATCCCATTTTTAATTGTCACGGTTGGACAACAAACACAACATGGGATATTGTTCCGATATTGACGCTAATCAATATTGCGAGCTACAGCTATGAGCCAATGGCAATTTGGTGTAAAATAACTCCGGATATGTATGTAGTCGTAAATTCTGTCGCGACAATATCAATCAGGCAAAATATTTCGGCCTTTCTTAAAACTCTCCCAGAGTTGGCCACGTTACAATATTTTCGCATTTAATTTCGTGTTCATTCAACCCTCGTCCGCGTGTCACCGACCCTTATTCACCGCCTTTTGAATGGATGTTACAATTCCATTCTTGCCTCGGCTTCGGTAAATTGCCGAAAGAAATTATCGAATTTTTAGAGAAACTTAAATTACCTTTTCTCTCGCGCTCTTCCCGGCGCGCGAACTCGTAAGTAATTTAAACTTTGACTATTATTGGAAAAGTTTGATATTGTTTTCCAGTTGGACCCCCGACGAGGATAAAAGAGTGAAATCGGCAGTAACAGTAAATAAATGGGTAGCGTGAGATTTTTTATTCGTTGCGAAGATCGCGCTTGTTAGCGATATTTACGCTCCAAAAGGGACTGGTTTATAAAATATATCGAATTCTTAAAAGGTTTTATTAAATCCTCGAACAATAATAATAGTAACTAGTGATTGTCTTGTTGATTTTGAGTCCTAGTCATGACAACAATCAACACAACACCTCCTGCCGAGCTCCTTGGTCGGACCAGAGCCTAAACGATGACGTCAGCTTATTTGTAAGATAGATTCGGTCGGACGAGAACCTGGGCGGTAGCGTCAGCTCTTCTATAAGATGACTTGGTCGGACGGGAACCTGAACGGTGACCTTAGCATATTTAATTGGTCGGACGAGAACCCGATTAGAATTTCTTTTCTTAGTGCTGTTATATAGTGTTCGTTGCGGGCCTGGCGCCTCGCCTTGCACACCCGGTATACGTTCATAGAGTCCTTCCGCGAATACGTTTTGCAGACCCGTCATTATGGTAATTTTCCAGCGTATAATTATAAAGCGTTAGGGTAATGACATCTATTTCGAAGGTTACACAATTTTATTCGCATTACGCGTAGCGCGTGGTTTCAGATCAAAGATTTGAAGAAGAGATACCGGACTTTATGCTAATGTGCCCGAATTGTACCTGTGGATGGAGAGCGTAGTTTATGTGGGAAACAATGGTTTACTAACGCATCGATAGAAAAAAGTGGATGTGGGCATTGTTTCTTCTTCAGAGACCGTTTTCAATTAACCTTCACCGAGGCGAATGACCTTCCCGATTTAACAGCAATTTGTATCGTGGATGTAATTGATGGACGTGCCTAAATACGTTTCTGTTTTTGTATACTTTAATGTAACATATCCTGTATTATTATTCGCTATAAAAACTTTTTTTTTGTTTTTCTTCCAGGTATGCGTTCACGATGGAACTTTGTAAGTAGTTACGTAATTTTTTTTACATCTAAACGAGTCCAAAAATGGAGAAATTTCAAAAAATTATTTTAATCCCATCGAAGACGCCTCATTCTTGGCACATGGTGCAATGATTTCGATGTGCGAAATTTGATTATTCAAAGCTAAACGGTTGAGGAATGTTTGTCAGTTAATCCACTATGCTCCTTAAAGATGACGAATTATTCTAAGATTTCGTCGGAATTGCTAAATATTCTAATTAACGCATACCTGTTTCGATATTTCTAACTGTTTTTTCATTGTTCGCCGGCGAGTCATTGCCCGTGAAATTCTCCAGAATCGTGCCTCGTCGTATAAGGAGTTGGCGGCGTCAAATTAAAATTATCTTTTTCGATCCAAACGCCCACCGAGAAGTTTTTATTGACTCTTTGTTTAGTCCGTATTTTGCTGGCTGACGTAACACTCAAGTAGGCCGTTTTTATTGGTCGAGTGGTCCCTACGATGTTGTACAAGATCCGAGAGCCACCAAGGACGGTGGAAATGGTGGCTTTTTTCTCGGTCTAGGGTCTAGGCCATCGATCATGCAGCACCGACACGTACTTCCACCTTATCGACACCTTTTTACCCTCGAAGCAAAAAGGTGCGGTGGATTTGTTGCAATTAGTCGATGCGGGATGTGAATTAAATGCGAGCTGTCGAAAAGGATTGCAATTTGGGTTTTATCGTTGAGTAAAAGAATATAAGGCGTAACACCGTCATATTATTGCCGAACAACGATATTACCTTCACAACGTTATAAAAGAAAACATGCCGAATTGAATGGCGCAAACCGCAGTTCGATATCTTATCTCCTAGGGAAGATAGAGTCTCCTGAACATTACGGAATTTACATTCTATTACATCGTCGCATATAAAATTCCTAACCAGAAAGATCTGCCTTCCAATATTCTGGAAAAATTCATGGAGATAGAAGAAAACATGTCGAATTTAATGGCTCAAACTGCAGTTCGATATCTCGTCTCCTAAGGAAGATAGAGTCTCCTGAATACCTACATTGGAATTTACAGTCTATTACATCGTTGCATATAAAAATTCCTAACCAGAAAGATCTGCCTTCCAATATTCTGGAAAAATTCGTGGAGATAGAAGAAAACATGTCGAATTTATTGGCTCAAACTGCAGTTCGATATCTCGTCTCCTAAGGAAAATAGAGTCTCCTAAATACCTACATTGGAATTTACAGTCTATTACATCGTCGCATATAAAAATTCCTAACCAGAAAGATCTGCCTTACAATATTCTGGAAAAATTCATGGAGATAGAAGAAAACATGTCGAATTTAATGGCTCAAACTGCAGTTCGATATCTCGTCTCCTAAGGAAGATAGAGTCTCCTGAATACCTACATTGGAATTTACAGTCTATTACATCGTCGCATATAAAAATTCCTAACCAGAAAGATCTGCCTTCCAATATTCTGGAAAAATTCGTGGAGATAGAAGAAAACATGTTGAATTGAATGGCTCAAACTGCAGTTCGATATCTCGTCTCCTAAGGAAAATAGAGTCTCCTGAATACCTACATTGGAATTTACAGTCTATTACATCGTCGCATATAAAAATTCCTAACCAGAAAAATCTGCCTTCCAATATTCTGGAAAAATTCATGGAGATAGAAGAAAATACCTTCACAACGTTATAAAAGAAAACATGCCGAATTGAATGGCGCAAACCGCAGTTCGATATCTTATCTCCTAGGGAAGATAGAGTCTCCTGAACATTACGGAATTTACATTCTATTACATCGTCGCATATAAAATTCCTAACCAGAAAGATCTGCCTTCCAATATTCTGGAAAAATTCATGGAGATAGAAGAAAACATGTTGAATTGAATGGCTCAAACTGCAGTTCGATATCTCGTCTCCTAAGGAAAATAGAGTCTCCTGAATACCTACATTGGAATTTACAGTCTATTACATCGTCGCATATAAAAATTCCTAACCAGAAAGATCTGCCTTCCAATATTCTGGAAAAATTCATGGAGATAGAAGAAAACATGTTGAATTGAATGGCTCAAACTGCAGTTCGATATCTCGTCTCCTAAGGAAAATAGAGTCTCCTGAATACCTACATTGGAATTTCCAGTCTATTACATCGTCGCATATAAAAATTAGTAACCAGAAAGATCTGCCTTCCAATATTCTGGAAAAATTCATGAAGATAGAAGAAAACATGTTGAATTGAATGGCTCAAACTGCAGTTCGATATCTCGTCTCCTAAGGAAAATAGAGTCTCCTGAATACCTACATTGGAATTTCCAGTCTATTACATCGTCGCATATAAAAATTCCTAACCAGAAAGATCTGCCTTCCAATATTCTGGAAAAATTCATGGAGATAGAAGAAAACATGTTGAATTGAATGGCTCAAACTGCAGTTCGATATCTCGTCTCCTAAGGAAAATAGAGTCTCCTGAATACCTACATTGGAATTTACAGTCTATTACATCGTCGCATATAAAAATTCCTAACCAGAAAGATCTGCCTTCCAATATTCTGGAAAAATTCATGAAGATAGAAGAAAACATGTTGAATTGAATGGCTCAAACTGCAGTTCGATAGCTCGTCTCCTAAGGAAAATAGAGTCTCCTGAATACCTACATTGGAATTTACAGTCTATTACATCGTCGCATATAAAAATTCCTAACTAGAAAGATCTGCCTTCCAATATTCTGGAAAAATTCATGGAGATAGAAGAAAACATGTCGAATTTAATGGCTCAAACTGCAGTTCGATATCTCGTCTCCTAAGGAAAATAGAGTCTCCTGAATACCTACATTGGAATTTACGGTCTATTACAGCGTCGCATATAAAAATTCCCAACCAGAAAGATCTGCCTTCCAATATTCTGGAAAAATTCATGGAGATAGAAGAAAACATGTCGAATTTAATGGCTCAAACTGCAGTTCGATATCTCGTCTCCTAAGGAAAATAGAGTCTCCTGAATACCTACATTGGAATTTCCAGTCTATTACATCGTCGCATATAAAAATTCCTAACCAGAAAGATCTGCCTTCCAATATTCTGGAAAAATTCATGGAGATAGAAGAAAACATGTCGAATTTAATGGCTCAAACTGCAGTTCGATATCTCGTCTCCTAAGGAAAATAGAGTCTCCTGAATACCTACATTGGAATTTCCAGTCTATTACATCGTCGCATATAAAAATTCCTAACCAGAAAGATCTGCCTTCCAATATTCTGGAAAAATTCGTGGAGATAGAAGAAAACATGTTGAATTGAATGGCTCAAACTGCAGTTCGATATCTCGTCTCCTAAGGAAAATAGAGTCTCCTGAATACCTACATTGGAATTTACAGTCTATTACATCGTCGCATATAAAAATTCCTAACCAGAAAAATCTGCCTTCCAATATTCTGGAAAAATTCATGGAGATAGAAGAAAATACCTTCACAACGTTATAAAAGAAAACATGCCGAATTGAATGGCGCAAACCGCAGTTCGATATCTTATCTCCTAGGGAAGATAGAGTCTCCTGAACATTACGGAATTTACATTCTATTACATCGTCGCATATAAAATTCCTAACCAGAAAGATCTGCCTTCCAATATTCTGGAAAAATTCATGGAGATAGAAGAAAACATGTTGAATTGAATGGCTCAAACTGCAGTTCGATATCTCGTCTCCTAAGGAAAATAGAGTCTCCTGAATACCTACATTGGAATTTACAGTCTATTACATCGTCGCATATAAAAATTCCTAACCAGAAAGATCTGCCTTCCAATATTCTGGAAAAATTCGTGGAGATAGAAGAAAACATGTTGAATTGAATGGCTCAAACTTCAGTTCGATATCTCGTCTCCTAAGGAAAATAGAGTCTCCTGAATACCTACATTGGAATTTACAGTCTATTACATCGTCGCATATAAAAATTCCTAACCAGAAAAATCTGCCTTCCAATATTCTGGAAAAATTCATGGAGATAGAAGAAAATACCTTCACAACGTTATAAAAGAAAACATGCCGAATTGAATGGCGCAAACCGCAGTTCGATATCTTATCTCCTAGGGAAGATAGAGTCTCCTGAACATTACGGAATTTACATTCTATTACATCGTCGCATATAAAATTCCTAACCAGAAAGATCTGCCTTCCAATATTCTGGAAAAATTCATGGAGATAGAAGAAAACATGTTGAATTGAATGGCTCAAACTGCAGTTCGATATCTCGTCTCCTAAGGAAAATAGAGTCTCCTGAATACCTACATTGGAATTTACAGTCTATTACATCGTCGCATATAAAAATTCCTAACCAGAAAGATCTGCCTTCCAATATTCTGGAAAAATTCATGGAGATAGAAGAAAACATGTTGAATTGAATGGCTCAAACTGCAGTTCGATATCTCGTCTCCTAAGGAAAATAGAGTCTCCTGAATACCTACATTGGAATTTACAGTCTATTACATCGTCGCATATAAAAATTCCTAACCAGAAAGATCTGCCTTCCAATATTCTGGAAAAATTCATGAAGATAGTAGAAAACATGTTGAATTGAATGGCTCAAACTGCAGTTCGATAGCTCGTCTCCTAAGGAAAATAGAGTCTCCTGAATACCTACATTGGAATTTACAGTCTATTACATCGTCGCATATAAACTGCCTTCCAATATTCTGGAAAAATTCATGGAGATAGAAGAAAACATGTCGAATTTAATGGCTCAAACTGCAGTTCGATATCTCGTCTCCTAAGGAAAATAGAGTCTCCTGAATACCTACATTGGAATTTACGGTCTATTACAGCGTCGCATATAAAAATTCCCAACCAGAAAGATCTGCCTTCCAATATTCTGGAAAAATTCATGGAGATAGAAGAAAACATGCCGAATTTAATGGCTCAAACTGCAGTACGATATCTCGTCTCCTAAGGAAAATAGAGTCTCCTGAATACCTACATTGGAATTTACAGTCTATTACATCGTCGCATATAAAAATTCCTAACCAGAAAGATCTGCCTTCCAATATTCTGGAAAAATTCATGGACATAGAAGAAAACATGTTGAATTAAATGGCTCAAACTGCAGTTCGATATCTCGTCTCCTAAGGAAAATAGAGTCTCCTGAATACCTACATTGGAATTTACAGTCTATTACATCGTCGCATATAAAAATTCCTAACCAGAAAGATCTGCCTTCCAATATTCTGGAAAAATTCATGGAGATAGAAGAAAACATGTCGAATTTAATGGCTCAAACTGCAGTTCGATATCTCATCTCCTAGGGAAGATAGAATCTCCTGAATACTACGGAATTTACATTCTATTACATCGTCGCACATAAAAATTCCTAGCAGGAAGGATTTATTTTCCATTTTGAAAAAAATCATTGTAATAGAAGAATAATCGAAAGATCTATTTCCTGAAATTCTGATATTCTTTCTTTCATGAAACATTGACTTACTTCAAAGTGTTTTGTTCAAACTTTAGCATTATTAAATTAAATCGTCTATTTGCCTTTGTTGGTCGCGGTAAAGACCCATTAAATCTCGTACAAGCTCGATTGGACAAAGATTGGGTGATCTTGCTGGCCAAGGGAAAACTTCAACCTCTAATGATCACATTATTGTTACATCAACAATTTAAGATCTATTGAAATAACTCAAAATATTCCTGTTTTAATTTCAGACGATGCCATGTTGACTGAAGAAGCGCACGTCGTATTCATTCCACCAGTTTCTTGTTAATAGAATTCCAAATGTACGTCGATATATAGAGCCATTTTAATTATTCATCCACACGCTCTCTCAGAGTCCTCGCAGGTGCCAAATTCTCAACATATCCCCATTCCTCCTCTAGTTATCAGACATGCACACCTTCGGCACTGTACATTATTAATCTCTTATTTTTTCTTCAGATACGCTTGATAAAAGCGTCTGATACACTTTTTATAGCAAATATATTTTTTTTAATATGGGTGAAAATTAAAATATAGGTATCTCTCCGTCTGGTATAAGTGTTTTATATGCGCTGACCCGCTTTTTCAGCGTTTAATTGTATGGCGACCGTGGCATTTCAGCGATTGAGAGAACAGTCATTTATTGACTTCAATTAATTTAATTACTGGTCCTCATAACGACTGTAAACAAACTCATTGTGCTTCCAATAATGTCCTCAATTTTAATCGAATTCAATAGAAAGTGAAGTGTAGGGAATACTCGCGCTTAATCGTTAATTAATATCGAGGATTTAAACGTTCTGCAATTGCTGCAATAAAAAATAAATGGGTTTATTTAATTTTTTGATTTGATGATTTGTTTAGATATGCGGAACAAATTTAATATAAGTGAAGGGGAATGATGAATTATTGATAGAAATCAGTTAATTCGTTGAGCGGCCCTGACAAATGCACGGGTTTTTAAATCCGTCTACGAATTTCATATAATAAAAAATGTAGATCCATCTAGAAACATCGTTTATGGTACAAAAATAGAAATAACTGCCCAAAATTGACAACAATCAATCCGCACAATCGGCCCAGAACCTGAACGGTGACGTCAGATTTTCTATCACAGGACTTGGTCGGACGGAAGCCTAAACGGCGACCTTAGCATAATATTTAAAAGATCCGTTTGGTCGGACGAGAGCCTGAACGGTGACGTTGCTGCTTAGATTTGATAACCGTGTATCAGTTTTTGTTTGAAAAATATTTCGATATGGTATTTTGAGCAATATTTTCGACGATTTTTTGTTTAAATTTGGCACACGCTGTACAAGCTTGTACCGATGTACTCCGATCCAAGCTATGACTCGGCACTTTTTAAACTCAGCTGCAAAAACTGCTAATCTCGTTCGCACTTGGTCTAATAACGTTCCTAATAAAATCGTTATTAGTGGAAAAGTTATTGTCTGACCGCGAGCATAAATTTCTCGGAATAATTAAAATGACCTTCTTTTATCATATATAGTCTAGAAACTGTTAACACATACCTAACAGGATACGTTATATAAATTTCAATAGCTTTACATTTGTTGCGATGCAGAACATAATGATGTGCAATCTAAAACTTAGACGTCAACGTAACATAATTAGTACATTAATAACGAACACGTCTGACTTATTTATCAAGAGCTTGTCGATATACACCGCAATGGACTCGGGGTGTGGCATAAATCGGAATTTCTTTGGAGCATGCACGGGATCAAGATCGGGTGCCTGAGCAGGCCATAGTAAAATAGGTAATGTCGATTCCCCGATATGCCCACGGCCCTTAACATTTCGTAGCTAATATTACCCTGTAAACAATCGGACTAGTGATTCGTTACGATTCACGAAACATTTTTGTTTATGCTCGACTGTCATGGCGGCTCGCTGGGTACTTTCGCAAATCTCAATGTCAGCTTATTGGTTAACTCCTCGATAAAAACGACGACAAACGCTTATTGCAAAACGTTCTCGCTCTGATAATGCTCCGCTTGCATTTACCGATTTACCTCTGCGGATTTAAATACTTAATTGGGTTTTTGAAGGCTCGGATGTAGGTCATCGGAATGGCAATGAATTTCAATTAAAACCAGGTAATTTGTTGTGGCGTGTACGGTTTGTATCTGCGCCGCGAAATCGGAATTGGGTCTTTTATCAAAATAGTCCAAGCCTTAAAAGGATCTTATATTATTAAAAAGTTCCATTGTGACCATGAAATGCCCTCGGAAACATTTAGAAGACGTTACTTGACTCGTTAGCATACGATTAACAGTGCAGTTAGGCTTGCTAAGATGTTGTTGATAAACATAGGAAGTAGGAAGGGGCCAAGAGTCGAACCCTGAGGTGCAAGTACAAAAATGCAGGCGATATACTTTTTTGGGCGTCTTTCCATACGAATGAACTGTCTTGATTGGTTTTAAGTAAACCGGAGTGTTTTTTAGTCCGTTTTTGCTCCGGTATCGTAAAAAAGGCATCAGTTAGATTAGACACTCGATTATTACATTTTCTTTTCAAATGGAATTGTGATTAGTGGTATACCCAGAACGCCCACTACTTCGCTCACGGATGGTTAAATCCGAAACAATATCGACGTAATTTATGAATAAGGGCATAAAAACTCCAATCAGGATACGCGTACAAGTTGGTACATTATTTAATTTCGATTCATTTTTAATAAGTCTCGATGAGGAGTTTTTCGGGGTTTTCAATATTTTATGGGAATTCCGATAATCAGATACGGTATGGGGGCTGGCAGGCAGGTTGGTGGGATAGACCAAATATATATATTCTTCATTCATTCAAGTTTCCAGCGTTACTTTCCACCGCTAGCTCTAGCCGGAAGTGGAGATACTAGCGTTTGAAAATTTTCACAAAAATCGTTATATCTCAAAAACGGCTTTACCGATCGAGACGCGGTAAAGATCAAAAGATGCCCGTTGAGTAGCTCTATAAAAAAGGTCGCGAAGACCAATTCGAAAAATTGGAAAAATGTAACACGATAACTTTCGAAAACATTCATTTAGGTAAAATAAAGGGCCGCAGATTTATTTTATTGTTGGATCGATCGGTTGGAAATTACCTTTTCAAGGCCATTCTACAAAAATTCGGGTAAAATCAAGTTGGCTCCGCTGATAACCTAAAAATTCAACATTCAAAACGTTCAAATCGCATCAAAATGAACTCAGTCGATACTTTTCAATCATCTCCGCAGATGAAAATAACCTGACGCCGCGTACCTCCGTGTCTTTACCCAGATAATAGATAACGCATGGAGAGAACAACTATCGAGGATGAAAATACCAACCGGTGTGCGGTAGATCGATTATTTATGCAGTCGTTCAACTCATTTTTCCCGAGAATTTCAGCGAACAACAAAGGCTCAATAATTGACTTGACCTACCACGACGTCATCGTCATGACCGTCTACTTACCCACGACTTGTGGTGCTTGAAATCAAAGCGAACGAGCAAAGCCACGGGACGGTTTGGTGTTTAGTCGAAAAGCGAATCTTATTCGCGAAGGTTGAAAACGAGCCAGTCGCCGTGGTAGCTGCTTTCGCGGGCCAGCTTACTTGATCTTACGATACTCGGGTTTATGCAACAACTGTAATCAAGGTGGCTAGATAATTTTACTTTCACTTAGCAGTTATGTTGGCCGTTGCGTAACTCCACACACACACACACACAGGAAACAATACATCTGTACAAGAATACCAAATGGAATAAGGCTCCATCTTCAATCCTGGCTGCGGGGACGTACCAGTGCGTGGTTAAGCGAGTGTCGGCCTTTTTGTGCTCCCCTATGTGTTATTGTGCCTCATTAGTGGTGCCAGCTTATCTCGTCCGCCTGAATACCGTATTGTCTGAAGGTAATTATCTTTTACGTAAGGTTTTATTTGGATTAGACCACAGAGATGCAAATAAGAGTGAGGTTACGTCCGAGTCCTTTGTTCCAACAAGTGGCGGTTACGTTTTCAAACGGGCCTTTGTTTCTCGCGCTGGCCAAACGAAACGGTTGTTGCATATTCAATTAACACCCTGTCTTTATGGACGGTTAAAATATCACCTCGGTGGTTTGTGGCAAGGAATTTTGAAACAGGAAACAGGTGGAAGGGCGCAAGTACCCGGCCTAAGCGGTGTTGCCGGATGGATGAAGTACGTTTGAGATTTTCATAATGGGATGTCGGAAATCGAAATAATCGAATCAGGATGAAATTTGGCAAAAAATTCCGATTGTCTCTGTCGGTCTGTCTGTCATGTAAATCGCCCCATTGCCCTAATGAAAAGTATCCGGAAGAAAAGCTTAACTCCCGAGACGGGAAGGTCTCGGACAATCGGAAGTGGAGATACTAGCGTTTGAAAATTTTCACAAAAATCGTTATAACTCAAAAACGGCTGTACCGATCGAGACGCGGTAAAGATCAAAAGATGCCCGTTGAGTAGCTCTATAAAAAAGGTCACGAAGACCATTTCGAAAAAGACGAAGAAATTGCACTTTTTCGAGAAAAACTGATTTTTTGGAAAAATATAACACGATAACTTTCGAAAACATTGATTTAAGTAAAAATAAAGGGCCACCGATTTATTCTTATTGTCGGATCGATCGGTTGGATATTACCTTTTCAAGGCCATTCTACAAAAATTCGGGTAAAATCAAGTTGGCTCCGCTGATAACCTAAAAATTCAACATTCAAAACGTTCAAATCGCATCAAAATGAACTCTTGAGGTTTCTAGGCAACACGTCATGCGCTGTATTTTCGATAATTTTTAATGCTTTATTTAAAAAAAAATTGCAAATCCTTTTTTCAAAATATATTTCGCAACCTTCAAGGTCAGAGCTTGTTTTTGGTATCGAGAGGAAAAATTACAAGGCAAAAAATTATTTCGTTTTGCCATATAACTAACGCTTAGCTCAACTTGAGGTTAATGATTGGTTGTGTCCATACACAGTTTAACGACCCTGGCACGGGATCCGGTAGGCTGGCAGAGTGGTTTGAACCAGGTTTAGTGTTTTCTGAAATGTTCAGCACGTAACGAGGATTTAAAATCAACACAAATTCTAAAAACGGTACAGTTACTTATACAAATCGTGATGATAGTCTGAAAAAAATACAAAGGTGGTCCTTCAGTCTGTTGGATAATTGGAGTTCAAAGGCACTTTTTGCTTTTGTAGTACTGTTTCTTCTTTTTGCTTCTTTCTTTCAGTAAAAGTCGAGCCGGTTGCGCCTTCCAGGGGAAACCGCAACCATTGGCCCGTTTTTAATCTGGCGGCCAAAAAATGCGCGTTTACAAATTTTAAAATGATAATTTCGAAACCAACCTTTGTTTCGCCGCAAAAAAATACCGCTGTGGTTAAATACATAAATTTAAGTGTTTCACATGAATGACATTTGACGAAAAAGTTGTTTGCAGTGGAGAAGGTTTTTGCGTTACCTTGCAGAGAAATCCAAAGGTGACTGTGTTATTTAGACGAGTTATTTATTTGTTCAACGTCGCCGTTCGCTAAGCCAAGCTGCGCAACCCTGTCCACGAGGCCTTGCAACCCAAAAACTAAAATCTGGGAAAAACATTTTTGGGTGCATCTGCGGTTAAAAAGTACATTTTTTTTCGTTAAATGTCATAAAAAAATGTCAATGTGACGTTTAGGGATGGGTACGGCCCCTTCAAGCCCGCCTGCGGTTGAATGGCACGTTTTTTTGTTGACTTTCAAAAAAATGTCAAAAATGACGTTTAAATGTCAAAGTGACTGAAGGGTCCTATCGAGGAACCGAAATTGGTTTCAAGGTCCTGAAGTCGCCCGGATTCCGAAACTGTTATCGTTTTTACCTAGGACAAAAAAAAAAGTTCGCCGGATTGACTATAAGCTACAATCTGTCGGACGGACTATAAATTTCAAGATAAAAATGATAGTATTTTTTTACAGTTATTTTGAACTTTTTTCAAGTAAAATAAAATAGTCATTGGCCTATACGAGGAAACAAGGAATATAAACAGCCACTGAGGCAGGAAAACTGTCTTGTATTGTTTAAGTTTATTAATTTTTCCTATGGTTATTACGTGAATAAAATACATAATATTTTATTTCATGTCGCTTCGTCGTCTTATAACAATACATATAGACACGTTTACGTACGTAAATATCCGTATTGGGTTTCCTGTATTATCTGATAGCGTCCACCAAGGACAAGTGTTAATACATAATATTGCTAGAATTTAATTTTATAAAATGAACCGTTTTTCAATTATTTTTTTTTAAGAATTTCACGTTTTTGGTCTTGCACAGGATGCAGTGTCCAATCGCTTCCATTAGCGAACTAATTTTTTCGGTTATTCCGTCCGGACTTAATCAAATTAACTGTAAAAAACGTGACCGAAAAACACGAAAAAGGGGACGCAATTTTATTTATAATTCAGTAATGGTCCGCTCCCTATTTATATCAGAGTGTCTCAACTCTAATTTGCTTGGCAAGCCAAACACAACGACAACAACAAAACAAATTCGATTAATCTGTAATCAGTATATTGAGGAAAGCCTCGGGAACATATTTCACCATTAACCGAAGGCAACGCTAACTTTTTATTTCAAATTGGTCGGTCGATAAATTTTTATTTAATCTTAAAATGGAACGACGCAGCTTTTTACATCATCTTCGCATGGCGAGGAGCGAATTACGGCGTAGTAAAGCCAGAAATAATGGGGGAGGATTTATTAACGTCAGTATTACGTATTTAACAACACAAGGAAACAACCCCAAACTTAACCATTTTCTACAGGCTAGCGCAAGAAACTTCTCGACAAAACTCATCTTTACAAAAATTGCGTTGAAATGGTTTAGAATTCAAATTGGCATGACGGTAGAAACAAATTTTGGTGGAGAATTTTGAATCAGCAGCTCGTGGATGAGGTTCTTGGTTCTTCGACCTTGGCACAAACTTCATTCCCTGGAGTCTCTGAGAGCGCCTCAAATTTTAGGGTTTATTTTTAGCCTGCTCAGTTGCCCAATTTTAATCCAACAGAAATTTTAGACGTAAGTGATATCCTAGACCATTGTGGTGTGTGTACCTCAGCTATTAATTAATTGGAATTTTAAATTCAATACATGAGCTGACCTTAAAAACCTCGCAACACTGATCCATCACGCATTCGATCAATTACATAACGAATTTGTCCTGCGAAAAATTCCATTCACCCAGCAATAACATCAATCTTGCTCGATATGCATGTTCCCATGCGCAAAAACCAGCCATGGACTCAGGGTATTTACCTGGGCTACTTTTGTCTTATGCAAAACAAAAAAAAAAGTCGTTAATGAGATTACTGGCAGAATTCTTAAGTAGGACTTGCTTACTCAGCTATCGTCAACCGATCTTTTCAATGTCAGCGTATTTAAAATCGACAATAACGAAAGTTAATCAGTCGGGGATTGGCGGAGAGTAAATCGAGCGGGCAAGGTCAGATTCATTTTTTACCCGTGTAACTTTCCACTTTGGTGCTTGATTCGCAATTAACGTTTCTGGTACGAACGATTACGATTTTTGCAAATCATACATAGTTTTGGAAACCTTGAATTATGATTATTCCCAGTAGAAATAAAAATTTGCTAGCACTATCATTAAGTCTGGTTTCCTTCAGCAGAGTCTAGGTCGCTATAGGTCTTTTTCGCGAGCAGTTGTTTCGCTTGTTTGAACATTTTCCAATGTTAGCTTCCTGAGTTTTTTCTTCAGTACACGTGTTTGTCGTTTGTTTTGGACCAAGACCGGTACCGGCTGATCCCTCTCTGATATCCCATAATGTCTTGGTGCTTTGATTCAGTTCTGCTTCTCCAAAGCTTTGGGATCTTCCATCATACCAAGTTGAATGTCGTCTTTTAAAAGGCTCCAGTCCGACTGCCCAACACTGAAAATTTGACAATTCACATACGCTGTCCTTAAATTTTCACGATTTCTGTTTCCCTCTTTCCATTTATGCTGCTCCAGCTCCTGTTTCGGTCTTGAATTTGGCTGCATAGCAGGTAGTAGGTCTTCACCTGGTTTGTTAAATCTTCCTATCCTCTCTGCTCCTATGCGGTTGCTGCCGAGATATGCGGCATATTTGAAAAAAGCTATTTACTACGCCTTGGTAGACTTAGACACAACATACGCGTTACACTCGGACAGGCAATCGTACGTTTGTTTGCTCTTATACATTTAAACTCGTTTTTGGTTTGAAAAATGTGTAGCGAGAATGCAATATCTTATTTTTAAGTACACACTTCGCTGGTCTCTACGAACTTTATTTTCACTTTTTAAGTGCGGAGACTTAAATAACCAGTCCGCCGCGCCGGCTTATTCTTGCTGCTGCCGTTCTCCGTTTCGCAAGAACGTTTTTCGATCGACTGATACGTAAAGTATTATCATCTTTATTACCTCTAATATTATTTATGCATTAGGGCGGGTGACGGTTTTTATTTTTCATATATCGCGGCGGTAACAGCCTCCACGTTTTGTAATGACAAATCGGATCGATGGCGCAAGGAGGGTAGTAAACACATCATTTTGGATTTGTTACCTCCAAAGGCACATCCCTGGTGACAGTCGTTCAGTTATGATTCGATGTTCGATTGGTATTGATTGTTCTCCGAGGGAAACGTGACGTGACCCGGTGTCAAAGAATAAGGAGGCTGATAAGGGCATATCACTAGTTTTTTTGTAAAGCTGGCATTGGAGGAGTTATTTTTAACCAATTTCAGCCTGCTTGCCCTTCATCAACTGTTTGAATTCTCAAATCAATTTAAAAACTATATAAGCTAGTCACAAAAAGCTTTAAACAAATCCACCGGCTTTTGTAAAGTAACTCCGAAACTATTGACTTTACACAAGAATTAGTAAAGTACAAAAGTCAAAGCTATAAAATTTTCTTTACTATGCTTTTTCTTTTTTCTTTTTCCATTCTTCAACTTTTGTAAAATAACTCCGAAATTATTGACTTTACACAAAAATTTGTGAAGTACAAAAGTCAAAGCCTATAAAATTTTCTTTACTTTGTTTTTTTCTTTTTCCATTCCTCAACTTTCGTAAAATAACTCCGAAATTATTGACTTTAGAGAAAGATTAGTGGAGTACAAAGGTAAAGTCTATAGAATTTCCTTTACTTTGCTTTTTTCTTTTTAGAATACAATATAATAGAATAGCCACTTCAGCTTTTGTAAAATAACTCCGAAAATATTGACTTTACACAAAAATTTGTGGAGTACAAAAGTAAAGCCTATACAATTTTTTTTACTATGCTTTTTTCTTTTTCCATTCTTCAACTTTTGTAAAATAACTCCGAAATTATTGACTTTAGACAAAAATTAGTGGAGTACAAACTATAATAAAGTCTATAGAATTTTCTTTACTTTGCTTTCTTCTTTTCTTCTTTACGACGAAGGCGCATACAGTTACAACGTCTTGAAGTATCTTTTTGGAAAATATGGAATAGCTTCATATTAGGAACTACAAATCAACCCCGGAACATTGCTTTTGGTGGCAAACTCTTGACTAAAACGCAAATTGTTGGAGAAATCAATCAGAACAACTGCTAATGAATCTTTTATTTCCGGCTACGTCAGATACGCGAGACTGACCTTTGAACGGTTTAATTTCCAGACTGCACCTCTCTCTTGAAACAAGACATTCCTCTTTCAGGAATAGATCCTCTTTTTGTGAATATGAGAGTCGGGGGCGAGTCTTCAATTCTGCCGGGATTCCATTATCGTTTCTACAAGTAAGTCTGTCTACTTAAAACTCTTTTATTAAACTTTTATTTCGGTCATCTCGCAAACAAATTTCATTAAATCCGTGAGTTGCAGTGTCACAGGCGAGGACACCGAAACAAATTTTCATCACGTTTGCATTCGTTTCATTAAAAATTCCTTTGAGGATGGCATTGAAAAGTCGCTTGGAAGGTAATCGAAATAAAAAGTTTATTATATTCCTTAAGAGTTCGCGAGATAACTTGACGTTTAAGGAGTACTGTGAAAAAAGCCAAAAATTTAACATTTGGTCAGTAACTGACGAAGTTTTCTAAATCGAAAATTGCGAGCCCTAAAACAGACGTAACAAGTAAATAAAAAACAATTCATTAACGCGGGACATTATCCGGCCCAACCCTGCACCAATCAACATTAGCGCCATACCCGGAGCATAAAAACCATTACGGTATTGACATTTTATTAATTAATCGTATTTCGCTCTCAGGACGTTAGTTGGTTATATAAAAACCGTTCGGTTCGTTCGTTACATAACGAAAACTTGGAGAAGGTAATGGACGAAGTAGGTTAGGTTAGAGTTAGTTTAAGAATTTTAAAACTTTCCCATCACATTTATTAAGAGGAGGCTCATTAACACGACACACGCTGACGGTTACGAGATAAAAACAGATTTTTTTTTCGGTTGCATTCGAGTTTATATATAGAAAGCTAATTCTTCGAGATGCACTGAAATTTCTCACGCGGACAGATGGTTTTTGTACAGCGGAAAAACTGTATCGAGAGGGAAAAAACTGAAAGGAACTAATTATAATTCCGTCAATTACATCGAAAAAAATAAATAAATGACGCAAAACACATACAAAATACTGTATTAATTTTTGTTTAAACTCAATCCTATCGGAGTTATTCTACAAAAGCCGAAGTCATTTCGCATTTTCCAAAAAAAGAAATTCAAGACGTGTAACTTTATGCGCCTTCCTCGTAAAGAGAAAGAAAAAAAAGCATATTAAAGGAAATTTTATAAACTTCACTTTTGTACTCTACTAATTTTTGTGTAAAGTCAATATTTTCGGAGTAATTTTACAAAAGCTGAAGTGGCTATTCTATTATATTGTATTCTAAAAAGAAAAAAGCAAAGTAAAGGAAATTCTATAGACTTTACCTTTGTACTCCACTAAACTTTCTCTAAAGTCAATAATTTCGGAGTTATTTTACAAAAGTTGAAGAATGGAAAAAGAAAAAAGCATAGTAAAGAAAATTTTATAGGCTTTACTTTTGTACTCCACAAATTTTTGTGTTAAGTCAATATTTTCGGAGTTATTTTACAAAAGCTGAAGTGGCTATTCAATTATATTGTATTCAAAAAAGAAAAAAGCAAAGTAAAGGAAATTCTATAGACTTTACCTTTGTACTCCACTAATCATTCTCTAAAGTCAATAATTTTTTAGTTATTTTACAAAAGTTGAAGAATGGAAAAAGAAAAAGCAAAGTAAAGAAAATTTTATAGGCTTTACTTTTGTACTCCACAAAATTTTGTGTAAAGTCAATAATTTCGGAGTTATTTTACAAAAGCTGAAGTGGCTATTCTATTATATTGTATTCTAAAAAGAAAAAAGCAAAGTAAAGAAAATTTTATAGGCTTTACTTTTGTACTCCACAAAATTTTGTGTAAAGTCAATACTTTCGAAGTCATTTTACAAAAGCTGAAGCTATTTCACATTTTCCAAAAAAAAAATACTTTAAGACGTTGTAACTTTATGCGCCTTCGTCGTAAAGAAGAAAAGAAAAAAAGCAAATAAAGGAAATTCTATAGACTTTACTATTGTACTCCACTAATCTTTGTCTAAAGTCAATAATTTCGGAAATATTTCACAAAAGTTGAAAGAGAAAGAAAAAAGCAAAGTAAAGGAAATATCAGAAAAGTTGACTGGCTACTCTATTATATCATATTCTAAAACTGTATTCTAAAAAGTAAAGTAAATGAAACTTGTCAAGTTATTTTACAAAAACTGAAGTAGAAAAAATAGAAAAAGCAAAGCAAAGAAAATTTTATAGGCTTTACTTTTGTACTATATTAATTATTGTCTAAAGTCAATACTTTCGGAGTTATTTTACAAAAGTTCCAAAATACTTTAAGACATTGTAATTTTATGCGCCTTCGTCGTCAAGAAGAAAAGAAAAAAGCAAATAATATTTAATAATTATTATTTACGCCGTTGGTTGGTCTAATTTCTTTTATTCAGTGGTTTGACCTTCAGTTTCAACAAACCAGATACAAATTAATTAAAATCTCATTAAAACAAAAGCAGAACAACCTTACTCGTAACTTATTGGCAATAATACTGATTATCTAGATTTTTTTCGCGAGGTTTTCCCATTCCACTTTTCCCAAGAAAAAAATAGCAGTAATTGGATTTAATAGAATCTGAGGTTGGATTTGATCTAATGCAATACATAAAAAAATCCCGCTGAGCCACTCATAATGGCCGAAGTTAGTCATATCGATCCGGAACATTTTCTGGCGCGAATTCTTGGGAAAATGACAAGAACGAACAAGGTCGTCAAACTTTACTAATGGAAAGGAAAAGTTGTTTGCCGAGCATTACTAAATACAAGAATATGATGTAATATAAGGATCAGATAATGGTTCGGTGTTACGAAAGTGCAGCCACTCTTCGAGATGTACCGCATACCAAGGAGATTAACTCGAGAGCCTATCTAAAATCATCGGGGGTTCAAGGTCCGAGTCTTGTTTCGACACCGGTCCGTCGATGCGGCTCGGAGTACTCTATTTAAGAGGTAATCAAGCGGTCGTCAAGTGCGTGGCACTGGTTTTAAGGTAGTCGATTGATACGCTCACTTAAAACACTGGAAATTACTTACGAAGATAACAGCAAGAAACAGCCATTTTGACTCAGCTCCCTGCTTTGGAGCTAGACACTGCATGATGGACTGGATTACTTTGCAACGATTGTCTTATCTTAAAAAGGAATTAAATGGGACCAAAAAGGAACTGGTACAGCATGAGGAACTGGCTCTACCAAAAAACTATTCCACTACTGAAGGTGGACAGTTCCTTGGTGGAGCCAGTTACTCATGTACATTGAAGGTTCCACCAAAAATCATCCAAATCACTAAATCATCAACTCGAATCAACTATGACGAATATCGTGGGACCAATTCCGTACACCCAACCCTCGAACAAAGGGCTCCAGAAAAATCCCTTCTGCATATGCCATTCATTAGCTAGTTTGTACTATTATTATTATTATTAGCAGCACCCGAGCGCAACCATTTAAGTCGCCGTCTTGGCCTGCTCCATCCACCTGTTCTGCGATGGGCGGTTTATCCTGTTAGAAAATGCAAACAGCCGAGTTGTAAATATCGAATAACCCTGAAGGCTCCATCCAATTAACCGAAGGGATTGACAATAAGCTGGCATCGAGAGCCCACGTGTTGAATTTTATTCAACAGTTTTCCTTCCCAGGGAAAACATCGATACTTCATTGAACACTCTAATTACCTTTCGCAAGGCCTTCGCCTCAAAAATAAATATAAGCTCAGCTCGCCTTCATGTCTTCATCGGACGCGTATGCGGGTCATTAAAGTTTTACGTGCAAGTTCACGGCCAGTTCGTTGGTACTCTGTATCACCGCTATTAATAAATGTTTAAATTGGACGTTTATCTCGGGTGATTTCCTTTGTTTGAGCTGCTCGCTCGTAGACGTCTAGGATGGGAGCTGAGCGCCACCAACAGTCGCGAAGTGAAATTCGAAGATCACTTGCCCTAAACTTTGCGTTTTGTTTCTTAAATATACGAGAGGCTCCAAAAGACATAATGGGTCATAGTTGAAGTTTGATGCCTTGGCTCCTGAAGGGACGCATTGCTCTTCACCAGTCAGCGAATTATTCAATGGACCAGTTGTTGGAGAAAATTGGTCTATCAGCATATCAGCAAATTTTTCTGAATCTTCAACAGAGGAATGATTTCTTAGTAGTCAGTTTCTCAAAAAATCTGAAGGAGGTTGCCGCTCCACTTCCAATATAATCCAATGAAGTTGGCTTTGGAGGTAAACAAGCTTTGGATACGTGACAAGAAGCCTTGGATGATCAAACTATCGCAGATTTTTGGGACAATTTTGAAGCAGGCAGAAGAAATTCTTGAGAAAGAGAATGTGAAGTGCGTCATGATAGGGTTGAATCCTTGATTAATAATTGGAGTGGCAGATATGACTCATCCATCATATGATCAATTTTTAGAAAATCATTTCTCATGATGATTAAGACGATATTAATGATTAAATTAAGAAAATTTACGATAGTCCTGGAGACCTCAATAAATCATCTTGGAATATTGACCACAAACGGACTTAAAGACGCCAGTTCTTGTGCTTTGGTCTCAATATTAAAGGCTTGCATACGGTTTATCACACGAATGTGCTAATGCACTACGTTTTAATTTCTTGGTAATGCTCCAAACAAATACTCACGGTCAGTCTCAACTGAGACCGAACTGTGTAATTAACACAATGCATTCACGCACCTACTTTGATTAATTTAATTACATAACACCGGCGTTAATGAATAGTTTCTTTCTGTTGTAAATTTGGGTAATGTGGACACGTTTTACGACTGGTGGCGCAATCGTCAGTTACCCTCGGAAGCAATTATTTGGAAGGGCGGCTCACGTTTTATATCACCTAAGCTTTAATTAAAATGGCAACACTGTCTTGCGGTCAGACGAAAGTGCACCGAAAGCTTGCCCAGTGGCATCGGGATTATATTTGAACCGCGAATTACAAAAAACCTCATAACTAGTACTATTACCTATAAAAATATGACCCCCACTCAAAGATTCACCCTGTATATGATGAAAACTCGTCGTAGAGCAGTATTCCAGGCCGAAATATCATAATTTTGCAACAAAGATGTTTCTCATGGATATTTTGTCGATTAATTCAAGCTCGACAATTTGTAAAGAATTTTCGCTGGTAAGATTGTTTAGTTCAGTCAGCGGCTATGAGAACTATTATTATTTATTATCTAAGTCACATCTAATGGTATGTTTGTGTAATACCAGTTTATTGGGTGTACCGTAACATTTATACAATATTGTGATCCGTCGAGGGAGTGACTTTCGAATAGTGAAAGTACTCTGAATAACTCCCAAACTGTTTTATAACTATATGCATGTACAGGGTGTAGTAGTTATATTTAACCCAGCCATTTTTGACATCATGTAGAAATCCATCGGCACTATTATTTTCCCGTGTAAAATTCCCTGTTAAAAAAAATTAAAAAAGTTTTGGAACCGCTGATTATTGGATTATGCACCTAAAGCAGCGTTGCCACATGAGTGCAATTATATTTTATTAACGCAGGAAAATATTTGGACCAAAAAATCGTACTTTTTATCAACCCTGTACTCGTTTAGCCCAGTACGTTGGCGACGGCCCTCGAATTAACATTTTAATTTATCTCCGAAAGCTATGCGTTGCCACGGCCTACAGCTGTTTCTGTTGTAGTATAGGCCGGAAATGTAGTGTCCGACTTCCGCTACGCCGTTCCTACAACTGACAAAGGCCCACGCTTCGATACGCAGCACCATGCTCGACTTCTTAGATAAATAAGCCAGTCAGATGATGGCTTTATAATCATTTTCCGCCGAGGATCATCAAACGAAGTGCCAAACGAAATCGCTAGGCAGGAAATTTTAAATGTTTAACAAAGGCAAGGAGAAATTGTAGGAGAAATATTAACGAAGAGCTTTTACGAACATTTTTTTATGCAAAGTATGCTAGAAAAAATTTTAACATGAAGAATAAATTGTGTGGTACACCCTGTACGCTGGAAATGGAAGGAAAACAGTTGAAGTTGGCACAAAACGTCGTTATGAAGAACGCGGTGAAAAGTTTGTTATCCAGCACTGACTGCAGGGGGAAATAATAAAAGTTTCCCTACTTCTATCCCTGCAGTACAAGTCGCAAGTAAATACCGTAAAACTTGCCTACTTTTCTTTTAAAGAAAATAAAATATAAATCAAGCTGGGGCAAAAAAAGGGATGGGATTAACCTGCAGTGAATAATTATTTCAGGTGAGCTTTTTAAAAGTTCGCAGATCCTCTCTAGTAAGGGAGAAAAATGCGGAAATTAAAAAAGTTCTATAAAACACAGGAGCTAATTAATTAATGTCGGAAAAAATTGCATCGGATTCTCCGGCAACATATCTCACAAAGGAGAAATTTAAGAAAACCCTCAGTTTCATTAAAATTGTATTCCGGCCCCAAAAAGTTTGAGGAACTTCTGACACAAATACCCAACGATCGGGTGAATAAAATCAGATTTAATTAGGCTTTCCGTTGCTGTAAACTTTTAGGAAAACATCGTTCATTGAAATCGCTTTAGAATGCAATTATTGTCGAATCTGTTAAAACAACTACTTTTCACAACTACATGTTATGAAACATTGAATAATATAAGGTGAAATAAGGGCGTCGGATCTGAAAATTCCTCTTTAATTGCCTCCGTTGTACTGACGAATCCGCCCCATAAAAACCATCCGTCATTAGTAGAACACGTCATAAAGACACCACGGTCGGATTCATCCTCGCGTCTTATCTGTCCGGTTTATGTACCGTCAAATTGTATTTAAATCATATTCAAATTTATTCATATTTCTTCTGTGACAAAGCGAAGGAGCCCGTTAATTTTTTTTCGACTCGAAGAAAGTTCGAATTGAAGTTTAATCTTTCGATCAGTGGGATTGTTAATGATTTTTTTTGTTGTGTGTTCGTACAAGTTTCTAGTCCCGTAATGGGCGTAATTGAAGGACCACGCCAAATAACAGGAAACCCATCAAAATGTATAACTGTTCAAATATGTTAAATTATCGACTCTATGGCGTTATTTTTGTTAATTTTTATATTTCCGAGTGTCTTTCCTGCGATTTTAATTTTTTTAATAGAAGAATTTTCACGTTAAATCTTTTGAATGTTTGACGTTTCAAAATCTTATGTCATCGACTATAGAATATGGCACTCTTTTTGCTAGTTTTTAAACAAATAGTTTTTGTTTCTCTATTTATTTATTTCCGAGTGTCTTTACTGCGATTTTTTATTTTTTTAAAGAAGAATTTTCACGTTAAATATTTTGAATTTTTTACGTTTTAAAATCTTAAGTCATCGCCTCTATGGCGCCGCGTTTTTCTAGTTTTTGTTTTGGTTTTCTTCTCCGTTTATATATTTCCGAGTGTCTGTACTGCAATTTAATTTTTTTTTTAGAAGAGTTTTCACGTTAATTATTTAAAATTTTTATATTTCAAAATTTTAAGTCATCGGCTCCATGGCGCAGCTTGCTTGTTTTTAAACGTAATATTTTTCATTTTAATTCTCCATGTCCGAGTGTCTGTACTGCGATTTTAATTTTTTTTCTTTTTAGAAGAGTTCGCGTTAGATATGAATTTTTGACGTTTTTTTCGACTATTTACACGCACTACTCTTACCTTCGGCCGTAGTGCCGCCGAATTAACAATTTTATATTGAATTTAGGCCGAGGCTCTCGGGCACAATGAAACAGACCAAACCGCGGCGTGGCTCCAAAAGCCAAGATTAATGTTCAGGTTGTGGGAGTCCCACGGATTATTACTCTTGTGCCCTTCAACTTGACTTTTCTAACAGACTCGTAATAAATCCACAGATAAGACCAAAGCGCTTCGTGGACCGGCCACGTCTTTACATCAAGTCGTCACAGGGATAATGGGATTCCGTACTGTACTATTCTTTAAGTCACGTTTTCTTAAGCAAATGACCGGTAGAATAAAAAAATAAGTACTAGAACTAGTTTCCGTTCTTGATATTCAAAGGGCGCGCCCGTTTTGGTGTTCCGTAATTTTAAAGATTTTGCTAATTCGATACGGAGAATGCTGCTGCATCGAGCGATTTGTACCCCACAAAAGAGCTTCCACCAAAAAAACTGAACCACATTTCTTGTTTTTACCTGTTTTCTATTGTCATGACGGTAGGGGTTGATTTTAATGAGACAAATATTAAGACACTTTAAGTTATTTCACTAAATAGTTGACTCGCTTGGCATGAATAAATTAAATGACTCGCTTGGCTAGTCTCGTCCAATTTATTGAGTAGGAATGAGCAAGTGGGTGGGTATGTTTCAGAAATATCTTTTTATAATCACAATATCTCTCCGTATCTGCCCTTGACTTTTAAGTTGAAATTGTTTTCTCTTCCTCACAATCTCTTTTATCTCGCGTCGTGTAACGTTTAAAATTGTTTCGTGGCTTTTCAATTACATCGAATCCGTTGTAAACTTTAAATTGCCAATTATAGGTGAATCTTAAGTTATTTCCGTTTAGTAACAGGCGTGCATTATACAGAGGTCTTGTAGATGGTCGTAAATCACGTGAACGTAAAATTAGGCAACCAGATATACATTGCGGTAGTGCCAGAAATGCTGTAGTTAGCATAAATTCAGTCTGGCTTCAGTTTTTACTGTGCAATAACAAAATATCAGTCTTTTAAAAGATGCCGAAAAACTTTGGATTGGTATTGCTATTGGACGGTTGTCCCACAACGAATTGTAAAAATATTTGAAGTCTCACATGCGAATCAGTCATTTAAGTAAAAAAAGTTGGCAAAGTTAATTTTTCATAAAACGTAAATTGGCGCAGCTAATGGCGCTAGTATTAGCACGCAAATTGTATATGCAAGCTTACTAAAACCAAAAACGCGATTTTTAAAAACGATTAACGTTTCTAGCTGCGACACACCCTGTACTTATTGCGATTTCAATTAATTCGTCTATTTTTACGAACAAATCGGTCAACCTCCAAAATATCCCCCGCGGGCGCTCCTTTCGATTGTGGGTGTCCCGTTAAATGTTAAAAACCGCCGAGTCCTAGTCGTTTAAAAAGTGATACAAGGTTTCGCATTATACAGTAATTTTTTGTGTAGCCGAGCTATGACAGAATAGTTTATTAGAAAGTAAATCTATCATTGCGAACGTTGTTGGTATCGACAAGGATATTTTGCAATACCGCACGTATAGGTACATACATATTCATTACAGCTCTGTTCATTGGAGGTTTAATAACACAACCTTGTGTGTTTGCTCTTATAAGGAAATGTACCGGTGGCATGTGTGGAAGCCTTGGGGAGCGTCGCTGCGTGTTATTCGCTTTACTAGGACTAGGAACTCGTTACCAACAACGACCGTACTGAGAAACGGGGGAGGATTGCCATGCCCATCTCTTTTTGTTCGTTGAATACCCATTTTAAATGACCCACCCTGTATAATGTAAATTTTTTGAATACTAATCGGTTATTTCTTTTGTTTCAGGTAAACAGTGTTCCTAGATATCCGAATACAGTAAGTTAACAGATTTTAACATTAAGCATTACGCTGACAAAGTTGAGACAGCAATTAGAAAGAGGCGCAACGCCTTGTACGATTCCTGAACTGTGTGTTATTGCCAAATTTCACGATTCAAATAATATTCGGGAATTTAACAGTAAATAGTAAAATAAAAGCAAATTATTATTTGTGGCATTTCTTAAGGAATGTGGTAATAAATCCCAAAAAAGAAAAGGAAGAGAAAAAAAGCAAATTATATTTGAACTACGAATTTAAAAAACTCATAACTCCGCCATTCTACAACCAATTTACAAAAAAAAATCGGATTCATATTGTTGACGACTATAATACCCATAAAAGTATGACCTCCACTTAAAGATTCACCCTGCAAAAAACGTCGGCGTGTTTGATGGCGATGAGGATCCTCAAACATGCGGATGTTTTTATATCGGTGTATTGGGTGTTTGTATTTTAAAAAATAAACAAAACATCCCCCTGCGCATAGAAAAATCGATAAAAAGCGAGAACTGACTGACGGCAATTCAAACTTTTGAAAGCACGACGTCCCCTCGCCCACATTTATCAAGATTTATTAAGTTAATTTACAGGGGCTCGATGTACTTCCGGCGTGGAACCATCGAAATACCCAAGAAAAACGATAGAAGAGAAAACATTGCCGCTCTCCAGCCGCACTAGCAGAGGAAGGGACGGGATAATATCCTAAATAATTAATGTTTTAATACTGAACATAGTAGCATTTTCGGCCGAAATTGCTATTTATTATTCCTCACTAAGCACCCGAATTACACCGCTAATGTTTTCATTAAAGCACAGTTTTCATTACGTCGTACTACGTAAAGCTTTCTGGAAAACATTACAGACAGCGGGTAAATACAAATTACGCAATTACTGTTTTGCTCACCCCGAATCGATTCCTTCCCTTGCGCCTTGCACAGAAGATGCGGCAAGGGCCGGTCTTAGACTCCCTGGCGCCCCGAGGCGAACTTCCCACGGCGCCCCCGAAAATAAAAATATAAAGAATTTTTAAAAAGCATTCTTTTTTTGCCATTTTTGTAAAACCTGCACCTCCTTACATTTTACACACCCTGTGCAGTATAATAAAGATTGCGGAAATTTGCATTTGCAGAAACCTAGTTTTTGTGCATTGCCGTTAAACACCCCGCTAAGCCCCGAGGAAGCCGGATTATTTTCCGACGCCGCCGAACGGAATTGGCGAAGTCAATGGCGCACAGCTTACCCGGCATGCAATTTCCGACAGGAACCAGGTGTTAGGTAACAGTAATAATTTGTATAAAAACGTCAAGGGATTCGCCATTGTTCATAATTACACCCCGTCCATTAATTTGATACACGATACGTTACGGTCGTTGGCTGACTATATATCGTCGACTGCCGTTCTAAGGACTCCGTATACGCGTATATTTCAATAAATGTTGTATCGCGTAACTGGGGTAGTGCCAGGATGTTTTAATTTCACCGTGCAAATCGATTCCGAGGGGTTTCCGCGCGGCATGTTGCACAGAAACATTATTTACTCGAAACACCACCTGCTTCGTCGGTGTCTGCCGAAGTCATTTATTCTCCAGCAAAGATTTACCGATGAAAGCTCGAAATTGCCGCTGATTTTGCTAAATTACCATCAAGACTGTACCAGTGCATCGATAGATGTTGTAGAGACCAATATGTTAAGGGATTAACGTGCCCTTTTTGATCCCCAGGCGAAGAATAATCACGCAAGGGATTAAAAGACACTTTAGTCACGTGATCATGCAATTTTTTAGAAACTGAAACAGCTCATTGTTTTGTAATATACATTGATTGATTAAAAGTTGTTTGTTTTTGCTATAGTAGGGATTAATATTAATCTTAGTGGTAGGGATTAAATTTGCACTCTCTGAAATGTGTTAAAAGTTTCTTTGTTAATATATTAAGGGATTAACTTGCTTTTAATCCCCAGATGAAGAATAACCACACAAGGGATTAAAACGCACTGTAATTTACGTTGATTGATTAAAAGTTGTTTATTTTTGCTTAGGTGGGCTTTAATTAATAAATTTTAGTGGTGGAGATTAAATTTACTTGTGTTAAAAGTGTGTTTTGTTATATATTAAGGAAATAACGTACTCTTTAATCCCCAGATAAAAAATATACACCACGGGATTAAAAGAGACTTAGTCTCGTAATCACGCTATTTTTTAAAAATTTAACAGTTCATCGTTTTGTAATTTACATTGATTGATAAAAAGTTGGTTACTTCTACTTTAGTAGGGATTAATTAATTAATTTTAATGGCGTAGATTAAATTTGCATTCTCTGAAAAGTTAAAAGTTTGTTTTGTTATATGTTGAAGGATTAACGTGCCCTTTTTAATCCCCAAGCGAAGAATAATCACAAGGGATTAAAAGACGCTTTAATCTCATGATCATACTTTTTTAGAAAATGAAACGGCTCATCGTTTTATACTTTGTATTGATCGATTAAAAGTTGTTTATTTTTACTTTGGCAGAAATTAATTAATTTTAGTGGCGGGGATTAAATTTGCATTCTCTGAAAGGTGTTAAAAAGTTTCTTTTGTTATACTTTAAGGGATTAACGTGCCCTTTTTAATCCTCAGGCAAAAACTATTCACACAAGGGATTAACAACCACTTTGTTATGTAATATACATTGATCGATTAAAAGTTGTTTACTCCTACTTTAATAGGGATTAATTAATTAATTTTAATGGCGAAGATTAAATTTTCATTCTCTGAAAGGTTAAAATTTTGTTTTATTATATGTTGAAGGATTAACGTGCCCTTTTTAATCCCCAAGCGAAGAATAATCACAAGGGATTAAAAGACGCTTTAATCTCATGATCATACTTTCTTAGAAAATGAAACAGCTCATTGTTTTATATTTTGTATTGATCGATTAAAAGTTGTTTATTTTTACTTTGGCAGAAATTAATTAATTTTAGTGGTGGGGATTAAATTTGCATTCTCTGAAAGGTGTTAAAAGTTTCTTTTGTTATACTTTAAGGGATTAACGTGCCCTTTTTAATCCTCAGGCAAAAAATATTCACACAAGGGTTTAACAACCACTTTGTTATGTAATATACATTGATTGATTAAAAGTTGTTTACTCCTACTCTAATAGGGATTAATTAATTAATTTTAATGGCGAAGATAATTTTCATTCTCTGAAAGGTTAAAATTTTGTTTTGTTTGTTATATGTTGAGGGATTAACGTGCCCTTTTTAATCCCCAAACGAAGAATAATTTATTTTAATAAAGGATTAAAAAAATGCTTTAGTCTCGTGATCATGCTAGTTTTTAGAAAATGAAACAGCTCATTTACATTGATTGATTAAAATTTTTTTATTTTTACTTTAGTAGGGATTAATTAATTTTAGTAGGGATTAAATTTGCATTCTCTGAAAACTGCTAAAAAGCCCGTTTGTTGTAAGTTGTGTGAAGAGATTAACTCGCATTTCTTAATCCCCAAGTAACGCAAAAACACAAGGGATTAAAAGACAATTTTCGTCTTTATTGGGGAATGAGGCCAGTTTCTGTTACACTCGTGTAGGTACGTGAACTCTTGTCTCAATTTCAACCGTATCGATTTCAGTTGCCTGTTATGCTTCAAGCGATCACCTTGTATATCGCGCTGCCTCTCCCCTAAGCTGAAAAAACCCATAAAAACTAATACAAACGTTTCTCACGCATTTTGTTTTGTGTTACCTATCAACAATTACATTTTTTGCCCACCAAGATGTCCGTGTGTGCGGCAGTGCGTGAACTAGGGTGCGGGCTTATTATTATACAAGCACTTAACTTTGTTGGAAGTCTGTTAATTTCATCGTGGGTTTCCAAACTTCGTCTCGAGACCTAAGACCCTAATGTACCTACCTTTCCGTTGATGTTTGTTCGACGTTCGTCGATACGTTTCAATCCGCTAAGGATAAGGACGGCGGCGTATAATTGACCATGAATTTCTTTGTGATGTTTATGAAATTCGAACAAAAAGTGGTGTTGGTCTTCGGCGTGACGGCTTTGTGTTTCTTTCTTCGGCTTTGTTTATTCGTCGGAGTGGCGGCCATGTGGAATAAATTACGCATTAACAAATTACCCGCCAATTACAACGGTAATCAGGCGGGCGCGTTGATTGCAACTACAGTACCCTTGAGGTACGTTGCTATTTTGCAATTATTGTTTCCCATCAGCGCAGCGTAACGTAATCCCAGAAAAATTTGCCCCGATTTGTATATCAAGGGATTAACTTTCATTTTTTAATCCCTAGGTGAAGAATATGACACTAGGGATTAAAAGACACTAGTCTCCTGGTCATACATTATTTTTCATAAAATGATCCTGTTTATTTACATAGATTAAGGGATTAACGTGCATT
Source organism: Rhagium mordax (assembly GCA_963680705.1). Classification (NCBI taxonomy): domain Eukaryota; kingdom Metazoa; phylum Arthropoda; class Insecta; order Coleoptera; family Cerambycidae; genus Rhagium; species Rhagium mordax. The sequence continues at coordinate 861,446 of OY796660.1, read as the reverse complement.
TTTTTCAATTTTCAGATGGCGATCAATCACAAGGGATTAAAAGACATTTTAATTAATTAAATATTTTTTAGCAGGGATTAAATTGCATATTCAGAAAGGTGTTAAAAGTCTGATATATAAGGGATTAAAGCGCATCTTTAAACTCCAGATGAGGAATAATCGCACAAGGGATTAAAAGATGCTTTAGACTCGTGTAATCTACATTAAGGGTGGTTTATTTTTACTTTAGTAGATTTATCGACTTGTGACAATAATTTAGGTATAAATAGAGCCAAGTGCTGTTATTTTTCATTGGACAAACACCATTAACACTGGGTTACGTATCGCGCCGCACTAATAAATATAAAAAAATCAAAATAACGTTCTCGTTTCCCCGGCCAACGCGGATGCTTTTAGGAGCTTTCATGAATTTTTAGTGCCAATTTTGGGCGAAATTAAATTATCTTCTCTATATGTACGCACAACGCGTCGTAATAATTGTATTATAGTCCATTTTCGTTCTTTGTTAAGAGCCGGAGCGAATGTAAATGTTTTAACTAGTACAGACAATCGCAGTTAATTTAACTTTAGCTTTATAAAAACCCTAATGAAAATTCAGTCCTCAGGACGGTGAGTGCGACAGGCATCATTTTTAAAAAGTCAGTTAATGATAAAATTTAAAGTGACTCTTGAGAAGCAAAAACGAAATACGGGGAGTCGTGGATACTGTTGCAGCGAGCAGATTGCGCGAAAAACAGTTTTCTATTTTGTTTAACGGACAAAAGAATATTTCATAGTTTCTGATTATCTAAATAGCTGAATATGCTATTATATATTCAGAATAAAGTTCTAGTTTTGAAACACCTTGCATAGTTTTGGGAAAACAACGCGTTTGCATAAACAAAAGACAAGCCATCTTAATTACTTAACGCGTAATCGGTTTCAACATCCTTATATTTAGAATTAAAATAATGATAATCAGTTTAACCGAATTGCCTCATTTTCTAATAAATTATTTCTCCATTGATATAATCAAAGTGAGAGTCCCTGCTTTTTATGTAATATATTCAAAAATGCGATATTAATTACGTTTAATATGTAAATTGCCTTTTGCAAATACTTACTCAAAAGAAAAACTTTCAGCGATAACAAGATATTAAATTTATACATCAAATTTACATCGTTTCGTGTCAAAAAAAAAATCCACTTATTCTGTATTCACGTGATAAAAGCGGCCATAAAATATTCAAAAGTATTTAATTTATTAATTTTCAGATTTTATCTAATATTAACACTTCCTCTGAGTAATAATTTTAAGGAAACGTAATGTTGAAAGTGGGTTTTTTAATGAGTTATAGAAAAGTCCGCTCCGGGCGCCGTTGAGGTTGCCACGATTACAACGAAATAATTATATTGTGGCTATATTTTATTTGATAAACACCAGTGAAAACACACATATGGAAATTGTTTTCACGCAGATAACTCATCTAGCATGCAATGGTACTCTGCTAGGGAGTGCATATGCTTAAATTGTAGATAATCAAGCCGCTTACTTGGAAAAAAATCAAGTGCGCTTGGTTGCTGTTTAAAAGTGCAATTTTAATCCCCAAAAGTCACTTACTTCCAGAGGGATTAAAATTAATTACTTAATCCCTACTAAAGTAAAAACAAACAACTCTTATAATCAGCGTAAATTATAAAACAATGAGCTGTTTTATTTTCTAAAAATAACGTATGACCACGAGTTTCAAGTGTCTTAATCCCTTGTGTGATTATTATTCACCTGGGGATTAAATGCACGTTAATCCCTTGGCATATAACAAACAAACAAACTTTTTAACACCTCTCAGATCATGCAAATGTAATCCCTACTAAAACTAATTACTTAATCCCTACTAAAATTAAATTTAATCCCCGGTAAAGTAAAAACAAACAACTTTTATAATCAGTGTAAATTACGAAACAATGGGCCGTTTTATTTCTAAAATAATAACGTATGACCACGAATTTCAAGTGTTTTTTAATCCCTTGTATGATATTAGCCATCTGGGGATTAACAAATGCACGTTAATCCCTTGATATATAACGGACAAAATTTGTAACACCTTCCAAATAATGCAAATTGAATCCCTACTAAAATTAATTAATCCCCTATTAATGTAAACAAACAAGTTTTATAATTGTAAATTATGGCCACGTATTTCAAGTGTCTTTTAATCCCTTGTGTTATTATTATTCACGTGAGGATTAAAAAATGCACGTTAATCCCTTAACAATAAAATATATTTTAGTAACAAATTAATCTTCTAAAAGCCTCAGACAAAAAAATTAATGAAATAATGTTTTTGTGTGTTTCTAACATAAACAATTGAAAGTTACATCGAAGAATTTTATTATTATTATTACTGGGAAACTTGTTGAATGCAGGTACTAATCTGTTCCAACAGCCTTTGTGCCTTTGTAATAAACACGTTTTTATTTTTCTGATCCGAGAAAAAATGCACCGAATCCCATCCTGTTGCATTTTACCTGTCCGCTTCCTGTTTTGAGGATTACCTTAAGTTAAGCACTCTTATCTTTATGCTACCATTTGTACTCAATAAGTCTGCTTCACATTTATCGGAATGGGCCCATAGAAACAAGATGATTTAATACAACGTTAACACCGAAAATTTGTTCAATCAATATTTTTTTCCCACCTTCAACAATCCGGTGGGCTGAACTATACAAAGTGTTTTCGTAAATAGTGCGCTTATTGGAAAGGCTAAAAGCAATAAAAATTCAAAATTAAATTATTCACGTACGACAAATTGTTAACACCCTGTATATAGTGAACTTGTACTGAAGCCATAGACCCCATAAAGTCGTTCTAGATTCAAATATAAACATAAATCCAATCGTTTTTCTGTAAAATGCGTCAAAATACCGTCTATCAATAATATTTACGAATAATTTTAATTTATGGGGTAATTAAATTTTTATTTATATGCGTGTATTAGTTATCCATCTTTTTCGTAGTGTTGAATAGCTGGAGTACGTCAGAACACAACTTCTGAGCCATTAACAAGCAGAAATATAAATTTTAAACAGTTCCATCGATCATCGGTTTTATGTAAACCGACATTATTTTTTTGTGAGTATACAAGCCGAATCTACCCACGCCTGCACTACTGAGAGTATGTTAAAAGTTCCAAATAAAAATATACGGAATATTCCATTTAGAAACTTCGGAACCTCTTCCAAGGCTTTTCTTTTATTATCCAAGGTACGTGGCCACCCGGTGTTTTCGAAAATATTGTGCATATTGAAGAGGCTGATGGAACGCGTCATTTGTAACAAAAAATTCGTATAATTTTGTTTTTCATTTTACGTATAAGGAAAGTATTAAGAAAAATTTAATTATTGCCTCGCTCTCTCCCAGCTAAGGCAGTACCGGCTCTAAATTAATTTACTATTTGATGGAGTTCAACCAGGCTCTGATATCCGACTAAAATTAAATACACCGTCATTTGTCTGAAGATATGGATCCCGTCCTAAATCATCGGATTTCACTAACCGTCTGTAATCAAATAACAGAAAGCTGTATTTTACGATTTTAACATAACTTGACGCTAAGACGACATTAACGGCCATCCATATTTAATTTATTTGAAGCCGAATTAACCCCTTAAAAAGGCCATCAAAATCGTAACTGACAACACCCTTAAACATTTACCACCCGAATCTCTAATCTCACGAACATAAAAGCTTATTTTACAGCTTTCAGGTATTAACCGGCCGATTACAAATCGTTCTGGGAAGTAGGAATGTTTCTTACCTATGCAGGTTCTACGAAACCACCCCCAGATACAGGGCGACTTTAGTTAAATTAGAGTAAAGTGAAATTAAAAAGAAAATTAATTTTTTTCTAACTGCCTTTAGAAAATTCAAAACCATTTAAATTTCGACCTCACGTGTTCATTTTACGCCAGGGAACTTCCGCAAGGTATTTTTCGATAAAATGTAAATTGGCGCAGCTGTCGGCATTATTACATAGGATAAGAAATTTATAAAGTTTTACCTAACCTTTCCCTGTCGCCGTGGTTGCGACACAAACGAATCCATCGCGCTCATTAAAAGGAGCAGGGTTGGTTAGAGTGGTTAATCCGACATAATATAAAACATAAACTCTCGGGGTGTGTGACTCGCTCAAGCGTACGGTTGTTAAAACTATTTTATGCACTCGAGCAGGCAGGTAGAAGATCCGCGACATCTCCCCGACCCCGTACATAAAATTTAAGTAATATGGAAATTTCCCAGAATCATCCCCTAACTTCCGCAAGATTTATTAAAATACATGAGATGCAATATGCACGTAAAGTGCATGTTTAAAATTCATTTTCTAAACTGCACTTTGATAAGGAACAACTTTAGACGGCGCGGCGTGAAGTTGCCTCTTATCGGCTTTGAAGAAATTTATTATCGGGGCTCGGGGGATGTGATTAAATTTTAAACGCGCGAATATGCGCAAAATGGAAAATACTGCAACTGCAACGTGTGTGAAGAAACCAAAAGCAGCTAATGCTTACCCGTGCAAGGAATTATTTCCATGCGCGGATTGTAGCGGTTAAAAATTACGTTTTTTTTTTCGTTACATGTCAAGAAAATGTCAGAGTAACTAACGTTTGGGAATGGGTACGGCCCCTTCGGGGCCGAGTTTGTATAAATAGCACGTCTTTTCGTTAATTTTCCAAAAAAATTGTCAAAAATGACGTCTAAACGTCAAAAGGAAGAAGGGGTCCTATCGAGAAACCAAAAATCGTTTCGGGGTCCTGAAGTCGTCCTGATTCCGAAACTAATATCGTTTCTACCCTAGGACCAAAACAAAAAAAAACTAAAGTTCGCCGGATCGACTATAAGCTGCAATTTGTCGGACGGACTATAAATTTCAACAAATCTCGGTTCGCTAAAAAATTAATTGTCCGGACGGGTTGGGATATTAAGGGTTAAAATTTGGAGGGACCCGACTGGAATGATGGGTCTAGCTTCCCTTAAAATCCTATCAAAAAAATCCTCCGGTTAAAGAAGCTACAGTCCCAGGAAAAGTACCATTTATTCGAAAAAATCGACCCTTTTAAACAATTCGTATCTCGGGTAATATCCAAGATGGGCCTAAAAAAGAAAAAAGAGTTCTTTCATTTATCCTTCTTCTTGGTCGCCGCCAAAGTCCGGATCCTCCAGGTCAAAAAGGGAAGGCTCCGGAACATTTCTAAAGGGTACGTGTCGTGAAATTCGCTAAAATCCGAAAAAATCCGCATCTTTTAAAAAAATCATAACTTTCTTAGGAAGCAAAATCGAGGAAAACGATTTCGCCCGTCAATTTTCCAAATTTCATCTAGTTTTCAGAAAAAAATGTCCCGTCCGTCCATCTCGAAGGAGCCGCGAGTTATTAAGCTCGGAAGGGGGACGTGTTTTAGAAAATTGAAAAAATTGCGAAAACTTCAAACGCTATATCCAAACGAAAAACCGCCGCCGGGGCGCCATTTTGTCAACAAATCCAAGGTAGAAATACATTGTTAGTGGGGTGACTTACCAGTTTCGCCTATTAAGAGATTACACACAATCTAAAGAATGCTAACGAGCCATACATAATGTTTAAAATAGTAGCTAATTAAACCTATTTACTTGCACTGGCTGGCACAATGGACTTCGGCCCTCGCAGCCTCTTCATTGTCCGGTTTGGGAAGAGTAGTTCACCAAAACCTGCTTACGCTTTAAAATATTAAAACATCCCCGGACATATTTTACCTGTCAGAAAAAGATAAATGAAACGATCCCTCGAGAGGAGGAAAACTTTCGTCAGGTAGAACATTCTTGGAAAGATTACTAGTTTTGATTACCACAGGTCTGGTTTTTATTCGGCTAGAAAAGAATGTAATGCCACGCCATTAGGGAATATCACGTATATTCCACCCTAGTTTCTACTATGATATATAACGCATATTTTTTATACGTGCCCACTGCTTAAATCACTCTCTTATTTCTTTGACTGCGAGAGGATTCCGTGGTACGAGATTAATTCTGTTCATATATTAACGAATGTCCTGGAAACTCGCAGCAAATTTCATCCCAGAATAAATTGCGCGTTTTTGAATGCTTTGCGGCGGTTTAAACAAATGTGTAAAAATAGAGGTGCGCAAAAAACGGGTACAAGTACACAAAGGAGCCAACGTTTTGCTGCCAGCGTATACAGGATGAATTATCCTTGTGAACGAGGTGTCTGAAATAAATTAATAACAAACATTTTTGAATGCTTGTAGGACGGATTAAAGTAGACTATATAACGAGAAGAATAAGCTGGAATTCATGATCGTACAATAAACAGTTTTGTCGAAGCAGAGCGTTAAAGTTGGGCATGCAAGATCTCAAAGTATTTCTTCGTGTCTCTCCCTCTAATATCTTTTTGTTGCTTGGGACGACAATATTGCACGTAATATCTATTAAAGTAGACTCTATAACGAGAAGAATAAACTGGAATTCAAGATCCTACTATAAACAGTTTTGTCGAAGCAGAGCGTTAAAGTTGGGCATGCAAGATCTCATAATATTAAGTTTTCCTTCACGTCTCTCCCTCTAATATCTTTTTGTTGCTTGGGATGACAATATTGCATGTACTACCAATTAAAGTAGACTATATAACGAGAAGAATAAGCTTGAATTCATGATCCTACAATAAACAGTTTTGTCGAAGCAGAGCGTTAAATTGGGGCATGCAATATCTCAAAATATTAGTTTTCCTTCATATCTCTCCTTCTAATATCTTTACAATGTTTCAATTTTTTTAAAAATTTGGCCTTCTTGGCGTGCCTCGTAAATTCAAAAATAATTTCCAGATATAGATTCGTTTCTCAAGTTTACTTACGCCTTAAAATCAAACTTCCAGCCATCGTAGAACTAGAGATATCCAATTAAAGTACAAAAATTGTAAAAAAAATGTTTGGCATTTTTATTTTTAAATAACAAACACTTCTAATCTAACGATAACTGTTCCTCATCATATTGAACTAATTTTTTCTTTTTGTTTCAGGTATGTATTCCGGAACATTCGTCCCGATAGGTAAAACAATATTTCGTAGCTTATTAATTTTATCTAACTTGGCTAGTCCAAGTCAAACCAGATTCAGGTATATTTTTTACGTGCGATCAAGTTTTTCCACTTGTCTCAAGTCTAATAATCTTATCTCGACGGACTCGCCCAGGTAATCCAGGCAAGAATCCGATAATTAAAACTTGTACCTCGAACAAATAGAGATCTTAGTGGTAATATAAACGTTAATAGCTAAGTGAACATCCGAATAAAGCAATAAGTACCAAATAACAAATTCAGTTCGCATATAAGTCATTGAATGCAGTAATCTAGTAAAGAGGTCATTTTTTATTTTAGGAAATTATGCTTTGATTAACTATTTATCTTTATAGGGACCGGTCTAGGGGTGATGCCCAGAATGGGTAGTTTAAAAATGTTATTGCAATGACTTATTTATGCCTTGATAAAATTTCTATTTACCTCTTTTGCAAACCTTTATGAAGTCTATAAACGCCCTGCAGAGTTTTCTCGAAAAAATAAATCCGCACAGATACCTAAAATGTCGCCACTGCGTCCATTTAGACCAGGCAATTGTGTGGCGTCTTAAAATGTAAAGGTAAATTATTGCTTCATTAAACCAATTCAATGTTCACGGTGTATTTAATGTGTACGTTCTTGCTCCATCACTCCACAAATTCTCATTATTTTTTAGAGAAAGCAATTGTCGGCTCCGGGCTAATTTTGAATACCTGCGGTTTCCACACAACGCACTCGCCTTTTTTTTAAATACACCCCGGGGCATGCCTATTTTCACGTTAATTTCAACCGTGCAGTTTCGTAATATAAATTGGACCTTAAAACGGCCACGTTAGCCAGTCCTAAAGGGTTCGTACAGCCCCTGGTCGGGATGACTTTATCTTTTCCAGCCGGAGGTTATTTTTACTAAATACGCGTAACTTCTAATTAGTTGTGGAGGTGACGGCGTCTCGAGATATTTTAATTATGCACGGCATAGATGCCGCAGGCGTGTTTGTTTTGGTTAGCTGGTGCATGAGTTTTATTGCTTAAAGCAAAATCATGTCAAAATAATAAAAATAAATATGCAATTCGTGTTATACAAATAAATATAGAACATATATCTGAAAACTGAAAGTTTAAGTTGGAAAATTTTGCCAATGCAAATGTAAGATGGTAAAATCAAAGGCTTTGGTGTTTTCACATTTTTGTTCGTTGTTTCATCTTTGGCGCTCTGTATATCCGAAACTTTATTGTAGAATTATGAGTTCCAGCTTATTCTTCTCGTTATATAGTCTGCTTTAATTGATATTAAGTGCAATATTGTCGTCCCAAGCAACAAAAAGATATTAGAGGGAGAGACGTGAAGGAGAACTTAATATTTCGAGATCTTGCATGCCCAACTTTAACGCTCTACTTCGACAAAACTGTTTATTGTAGGATCGTGTATTCCAGCTTATTCTTCTCGTTATAGAGGCTACTGAGGCTACTTTAATGGATATTAAGTGCAATATTGTCAGCCAAAGCTGCAAAGAGATATTAGAGGGAGAGACGTGAAGGAAAACTCAATATTTCGAGATCTTGCATGCCCAACTTTAACGCTCTGCTTCGACAAAACTGTTTATTGTAGGATCATGAATTCCAGCTTATTCTTCTCGTTATAGAGTCTACTTTTGTGGATATTACGTGCAATATTGTCGTCCCAAGCAACAAAAATATATTAGAAGGAGAGACTTGAAGAAAAACGTAATATTTTGAAATCTTGCCTTCGTAGCTTTGACGCGACACTAAATTTCAGATATTGCAAATTATTTTTTTGTAAAAGAAAATTTCTCACATGGAGTGAGGTAAGATATTTTAATTGTGGCACACTGTGCAATTTTTTTAACAATCACTTATTGCAAACCGTTGCAGTTATATAACGAATTGAAACATTGGACGAAAAAATAAAATAGTTGCGGGATTTGCGGGCAACTTTTACATAAAATATTTGTAAAAGCAAGTTCAACAATGACGCTCTGTATACACCAACTTACTGGAATTCTGCCTATTTATACAACGTTATTGCATCAGGTTATCGGTTTCGAATGTATTCGTAAATATTACCTATATCTTTAAATATTTATATCCAAATACGTATACAAATAGTAAATGAGGTCAAACCGGATGTGGGAAAGCGTTTTCTTGAAGGATGGGCACTTAATAATAATGCAAGGCTCCAAGCAAAATATTAGAATATTTTGATACGTCCAGAAATATAAACCGGTATATTTATAGCGGGATGTGTTTAGATTGGTGAATGCCAAAATTATTGTAAACAGAAATAATGAGATTTTATTTCGATTCGAATTTTTCGCGGCTAAATCAATCGGCATGCAAAAACTTCCTTGTGTGACTCGCCAAATCCTTGGGCGCGCGCCAAATTCCTCCAGACTTGCTGGGAATTCTACCACATATACAATAATAAATAGGTTCTTATTAATTATTATTACTGTAAAAAATATCTATTATTTCTCTGAGCAAAATGAATGATAGCGCTGTACGCTTCTGAGGGGTTTAACTGTTTAACTTGGAGCATTCGTCACAAAAATAAACCTCTCGTAATTATTGTCGTTGGTCTCGTTATACCCCAGGTTTGTGGCAATTCGTTAAAAATGTACAAGCTATTTATTATTGTCGGTGGTCGCCCCGAGACCACCCAAGTATCCTAATGGTAAATTGATACGAAGAGTTATGTATTCGATGGGATTCGTGACTCGAGACAAATACGCCGAGACCAATTTTAAATATTCTGTGAGAGTCGACTTTAAATAATTAAAGCCTCTCGTCGGGATGTGAAGAGAACTTAATTTGAATAATAAATAGAAGGACCATTTGGGCGTATTTATGCGTCTGCCTAGTATACGGTATGGATGTAGCGTCCGTTGGACGCCAAAACGCTGAATATTTAATAATCGCCAGCCAAGTTGGAATTATCGGGAGATGCTGCCAAGACTAATTTCTCAGAGGCTAAGAAAAATAAGTAACGCCATAGTGAACATATGCCGCAACGCGTTCCACAAGCACTTCGTAGTGAGTAAGCGAAATGGCGTTTGCGTAGGGAATAAATTCTTGATGACTGCGGGGCCAGTCGGTGGCCGACTTGGTACTGCTGGCGCCATCTCTCGTCGATACCCGTAACAATCCCACGTGCACACGCACTGTTTACATTGTGTTTGGTATTTCGGCCGAGATAACAAAGGAACACCTTCACGGGCTCAGGTACGGTACACACACTTGGATCGAACGGGCAGGCACAATGCCAATTCCTAAGTATGTGTACAAATTTGTTTTACCTTATTGTGTTGCTTCTCATTGGGTTGTATCGTGAAAATGTCGAAATTCGATTATAAACTGTTGTAGAAGTCCGTTCGTTACTTTACTCAGAGAATTTCCATTTCTCTACGGAGAGGCTTGCAATGTTTTCTTTTTGAATTCACTGCTCATCAATAATGACACTCGGTGTAAGGCATATTTCCATACAAGCAAAGCGTGAAGTCGTCAGGGGGAGATTCCTCCGTAGGACACCAGATTTTGGTCCTTCTTCCCTTTTCAGAGAAACGAAGGGGCTTTTAGTGTTTTCTTCTTGAATTTGATGAAGAAATACGATCAACAAATCCTTTAGTCTTGAACAACCTATCCACAGATATATTGAAAGGTTTTTTGGCGCGCATTAAAACCGTTGATAAACTTGATCTGCCTAGACGCCGATACCTGTTTGCACTTTTAATTTTAGTAATATCGCTTGGGTCAAAAACCGCTCGGGCGCTCGAGGACGAGCCTGATTTAGAAATACCAAATGGTAATACTAAAAGTGTATTTATCGCATTGAATCATCTTTATTTTATAGCCGGCTGACCAGCCTCGGCTCATTATATTTACTTAGGAACCTTCTGTATATTCTGGCATTTTTTTTCAAGTCCCGAACAAACATCTGATACATGTTACACCACGGATTAAGTCAATATTGACGTTAACCTGAGAATTTTTTAATTCTAATCTCGCGTCGGATTTGTTACGATAAACGTATTTATTTCAAGTTGTAATTTCCCTCGCAAGATCCTCTTACTGGGTAGTCTTCAATTTTTTTGACCCACAGAGCGGCTCTTAATGTCTCCTTCTTGAGGTTACTGTTCATAAATAATGACAATTTTGCTTATTTACCAGTCCATGTAAGAAAGTAGGCTTTATGGCTAAAGCAAAACTCAAAATCTTCAAGTAAAGTCATCATTTCTCTGGCAAAATCTTCTTATTGGATAATCTTCCTCTTTTTAGGGCTATGGAGAAGCTTTCTTAATGTCTCCTTAAGTTTAATAATAACAATTTTGCTTATTTACCGGCCCATGGAAGAAAAGGAGCTTTATGGCTAAAGAAAAAGTCAAAAACTTCAAGTAAAAATCATCATTTATCCAGCAAAATCCTCTTACTGGATACTTTTCCATTTTTTAGGGCCATGGAGAAGCTTTCAATGGTTCCTTTTTTAATATGCTACTCATCCATTAATGACAGTTTTGCTTATTTACCGGCCCATGGAAGAGAGCTTTATGGCTAAAGAAGAAGTGAACATCTTCAAGTGAAGTCATCATTTCTTTGGCAAAATTCTCTTACTGGGTAGTATTCCATTTTTTTGGGCTATAAAAGACCTTTTAATGGTTTCTCCTTGAATTTACTGCTCATCCATAGTCACATGACAGTTTTGCTTATTATCGGCTCATAGAAGAAAGTGACTTTCATGGCTAAAGAAAAACTAAATATCTTCAAGTAAAGTCGTCATAAATTCATCTACTGGTTAGTCTTCCCCATTTTTGGGCTATAGAAGACCTATTAATGGTTTCTTCTTGAACTTACTGCTCATAAATATTCACAGTTTTGCTTATTTATCGGCTCATGGAAGAAAGTGACTTTCATGGCTAAAGAAAAATTAAATATCTTCAAGTAAAGTCGTCATTTCTCAAGCAAAATTCATCTACTGGGTAGTCTTCCCCATTTTTGGGCTATAGAAGAGCTGTTAATAGTTTCTTCTTGAATTTACTGCTCTTTAATATTGACAGGTTTGCTTATTATCGGCTCATAGAAGAAAGCGACTTTCATGGCTAAAGAAAAATTAAATATCTTCAAGTAAAGTCGTCATTTCTCAAGCAAAATTCATCTACTGGGTAGTCTTCCCCATTTTTGGGCTATAGAAGAGCTGTTAATAGTTTCTTCTTGAATTTACTGCTCTTTAATATTGACAGGTTTGCTTATTATCGGCTCATAGAAGAAAGCGACTTTCATGGCTAAAGAAAAATTAAATATCTTCAAGTAAAGTCGTCATTTCTCAAGCAAAATTCATCTACTGGGTAGTCTTCTCCATTTTTGGGCTATAGAAGAGCTGTTAATAGTTTCTTCTTGAATTTACTGCTCTTTAATATTGACAGGTTTGCTTATTATCGGCTCATAGAAGAAAGCGACTTTCATGGCTAAAGAAAAATTAAATATCTTCAAGTAAAGTCGTCATTTCTCAAGCAAAATTCATCTACTGGGTAGTCTTCTCCATTTTTGGGCTATAGAAGAGCTGTTAATAGTTTCTTCTTGAATTTACTGCTCTTTAATATTGACAGGTTTGCTTATTATCGGCTCATAGAAGAAAGCGACTTTCATGGATAAAGAAAAATTAAATATCTTCAAGTAAAGTCGTCATTTCTCAAGCAAAATTCATCTACTGGGTAGTCTTCCCCATTTTTGGGCTATAGAAGAGCTGTTAATAGTTTCTTCTTGAATTTACTGCTCTTTAATATTGACAGGTTTGCTTATTATCGGCTCATAGAAGAAAGCGACTTTCATGGCTAAAGAAAAATTAAATATCTTCAAGTAAAGTCGTCATTTCTCAAGCAAAATTCATCTACTGGGTAGTCTTCCCCATTTTTGGGCTATAGAAGAGCTGTTAATAGTTTCTTCTTGAATTTACTGCTCTTTAATATTGACAGGTTTGCTTATTATCGGCTCATAGAAGAAAGCGACTTTCATGGATAAAGAAAAATTAAATATCTTCAAGTAAAGTCGTCATTTCTCAAGCAAAATTCATCTACTGGGTAGTCTTCTCCATTTTTGGGCTATAGAAGAGCTGTTAATAGTTTCTTCTTGAATTTACTGCTCTTTAATATTGACAGGTTTGCTTATTATCGGCTCATAGAAGAAAGCGACTTTCATGGCTAAAGAAAAATTAAATATCTTCAAGTAAAGTCGTCATTTCTCAAGCAAAATTCATCTACTGGGTAGTCTTCTCCATTTTTGGGCTATAGAAGAGCTGTTAATAGTTTCTTCTTGAATTTACTGCTCTTTAATATTGACAGGTTTGCTTATTATCGGCTCATAGAAGAAAGCGACTTTCATGGATAAAGAAAAATTAAATATCTTCAAGTAAAGTCGTCATTTCTCAAGCAAAATTCATCTACTGGGTAGTCTTCCCCATTTTTGGGCTATAGAAGAGCTGTTAATAGTTTCTTCTTGAATTTACTGCTCTTTAATATTGACAGGTTTGCTTATTATCGGCTCATAGAAGAAAGCGACTTTCATGGCTAAAGAAAAATTAAATATCTTCAAGTAAAGTCGTCATTTCTCAAGCAAAATTCATCTACTGGGTAGTCTTCCCCATTTTTGGGCTATAGAAGAGCTGTTAATAGTTTCTTCTTGAATTTACTGCTCTTTAATATTGACAGGTTTGCTTATTATCGGCTCATAGAAGAAAGCGACTTTCATGGATAAAGAAAAATTAAATATCTTCAAGTAAAGTCGTCATTTCTCAAGCAAAATTCATCTACTGGGTAGTCTTCCCCATTTTTGGGCTATAGAAGAGCTGTTAATAGTTTCTTTTTGAATTTACTGCTCTTTAATATTGACAGGTTTGCTTATTATCGGCTCATAGAAGAAAGCGACTTTCATGGCTAAAGAAAAATTAAATATCTTCAAGTAAAGTCGTCATTTCTCTAGGGAAATTCATCTACTGGGTAGTCTTCTCCATTTTTGGGCTATAGAAGAGCTGTTAATAGTTTCTTCTTGAATTACTGCTCTTTAATATTGACAGGTTTGCTTATTATCGGCTCATAGAAGAAAGTGACCTTCATGGCTAAAGAAAAATTAAATATCTTCAAGTAAAGTCATCATTTCTCAAGCAAAATTCACCTACTGGGTATTCTGCCCCATTTTTGGGCTATAGAAGAGCTATTAATGGTTTCTTCTTGAATTTACTGCTCATAAATATTGACAGTTTTGCTTATTTATCGGCTCATGGAAGAAAATGACCTTCATGGCTAAAGAAAAATTAAATATCTTCAAGTAAAGTCATCATTTCTCTAGGAAAATTCATCTACTAGGTAGTCTTCCTCATTTTTGGGCTACAGAAGAGCCTTTAATGGTTTCTTCTTGAATTTACTGCTCATCAATAATGACAGCTTTGCCTATTTATCGGCTTATGGAAAAAAGTGCCCTTTATGGCTAAAGAAAATCAAAATCTTGAAGTAAAACCTTCATTTTCTCTAACAAAATTCTCTTACTGAGTAGTCTTCAATTTTTTTGGGTTTGGGAGGGGCTTTTAAGGTTTGCTCCTTGAATCCTTCCCTTCAATTTGAATACCGTGATCCTGAGGTGAGTTAGATAAAACTTTTGATGACGTGGCACTGACTCTGGCATCTTCCTTTGCCGCTAAAACGCTAGGCGTTTCGCCCACCAAGGAGGCATCTTCAGGCAATGTTTTAGACAGTTTTAACGTTAAACGTCCACGTAAACAAATGTAATCTTTGTAAACGTAAAGGTTTGATGTTTATGGAATAATTAATTCATCTCGGAGCAGTTATGAGCTAGTTGTCGGTTTGTGTGACAAAAAAACGTGCTTTAATTGCGGGAGCAGCGACTGTGTAACCGATTTCCCAACAGCCATCTATCTGTCTGTTAATTCTGGCGGCACTTCGGCTAGAATTTTAGCGCCAAAGCAGCCGGGGCGGCAAAAAAACAAGAAATCTCAACTTGCTCGCCTTAATGGCTTTACCCTAGACGATAAACTTAAATTATTCGTCGCTAGTTAACTATTAGATGGTCAGTTCGGCACCCATATAGCCCCGAGTTCCATCATTTGGAAATATAAAAAGGGGTGCCACACAGGCCTATGGGGTGTACGTAGGGACGGAGGGGCGAGGGGCGAATCTCCCTTCCCGATCCCTAGTCTGACTAGTCCTTATTTTATTATAACATCTGCCGTTGATATAGGCGGGAGGTCTTAGCGTTACGGAAAGCTTAGGCTGTTTGTGTTTAGTCAGTTATGTAAAGCGCTCGGGAGCCGTCGCAGTGAACGTAGCAGCACCAGCCAGCGTGCGTGGTTAGTTAAAGTTTAATTTTGTACGTGATATCAAAAACATTGTGGAATTCATACATGGTTTGTTTTGTGCGTTGCAGTGTTAAAGGACGATTTATAGTGAAATTTGTCGCCTCTGTGCCATGAACGTAAGTACTTGGTAAACGGATTGCGGTATTGCGCGCGATTCCCACCTCGAATGTGCTTTGTTTTGTAAACAATCCGCGAGTGTGCAACAAAGGATTACATATTTCAGAGGAAGAATATCGACTGGATCACAGAAAAAAAGTAACTAGTTTTAATTTATTTCTGATGGGTTGTTGAACGTGCCCGTCTTTGTCTGCCGCCGGCCGGGTTGAATGAATCTCTGATAATTCGATGTAATTTTACCATCATCGCGCCTTGTACTGAAACGGCTCTGCTTGATTTTATTCGAAATTTAAACATGGGAAAGTGTACCAGATCGTCAAATCACTATCGCCGAGCTTTAACCACATGTTGTAGGTTTATTTTGGTGATGTGATGGCTCCCGAACCATTCAGTTTAAAATAAAAGTTCTAGCGAGACTCGTAAGCACCGAGAGGGTCGATCTTGCGTCTCTTGCTGAGAAAACGAACGCCAGTCCTAAATATTTGTATGAATGAACGGATTTTTGTTCGCCGCTTTTTGCCTCAATGGGATAGAAATTTGACGAATCTGTACTACTGGAGAGATATGGCGGGCAGATTTTTTTAAATTGTTAAAAATTTGGTCTTTCCAATCCAGGGCCGTAACAATGAATTATGGCGCCAGGAGCAAATTAGGTGGTTGGTGATCTTGTTTAGATATACAGTTGATTTACTAAAAAATCTCGAAAAATGTTCAAAGATTAAACGATTAAAGAGTCCTTTGTGTTTTTTGCTTAATTTTTAACAAAAATTAATATAACATTAAAATCAACGCAAAAATGTGTGTTCAATTAATAAATAAATAAATTTCTATTTAAAAAAAATCATGTTTTCCACAAAAATAGCATTGCAGCCACGGCGAGAGCCACGGTCACCACTTGACGATCGTTTATTCGTGATTATCTCTTCTCCTGTTGGCTCTACGCTAAAATTGGTTATTACCAATATTATAGGGAATAGAAAAAGCTACAACTTTTGTTCAAATAATTTTTCTCTATCGTTAATATTTTACGAGTACGGCGGCCAGAAAGACCAGCCACCATATTTTTCACACTTTGAGCGGCTATTAAATTTAAACAATTGACTGGGGAAAAACATTTTTTAAGCAAAAGTTGTAGGAAATCTTATAACCTACAATATTGTTAACGATCACCTCTTATGTCAGAATAAACTGGTGGTCAATTATTGATTTTAACAATTTTTGATTTTATGAAATTTTTTACATTACATTCTGCTTCAAAAAAACTTTATCAAAATATTTCGGAGCGTTCCATGGCTAATAGACAAACAGATCGACAGACAGATTTCTTAAAACCGTAAATTTTACTAAAATTCGTAATTCCATTGACATTTATTGCCGCCACGGTCGCCACCTGACGATCAGAATAGGTTCTTCGTGATTATCTCCTCTTCTGTTGGCTCTACGCTAAAATTGGTTATTACCAATATTGTAGGAAATATAAAAAGCTACAACTTTTGTTGAAATAATTTTTCTCTATCGTTAATATTTTACGAGTACGGCGGCCAGAAAGACCAGCCACCATATTTTTCACACTTTGAGCGGCTGTTAAATTTACACAATTGACTGGGGAAGCACATTTTTTAAGCAAAAGTTGTAGGAAATCTTATAACCTACAATATTGTTAACGATCACCTCTTATGTCAGAATAAACTGGTGGTCAATTATTGATTTTAACAATTTTTGATTTTATGAAATTTTTTACATTACTTTCTGCTTCAAAAAAACTTTATCAAAATATTTCGAAGCGTTCCATGGCTAATAGACAAACAGATTGACAGACAGATTTCT
The DNA here is from genome assembly GCA_963680705.1 of Rhagium mordax. NCBI lineage: Eukaryota > Metazoa > Arthropoda > Insecta > Coleoptera > Cerambycidae > Rhagium > Rhagium mordax. The sequence continues at coordinate 844,044 of OY796660.1, read as the reverse complement.
TAAAACCGTAAATTTTTCTAAAATTCGTAATTCCATTGACATTTATTGCCGCCACGGTCGCCACCTGACGATCAGAATAGGTTCTTCGTGATTATCTCCTCTCCTGTTGACTCTACGCTAAAATTGGTTATTACCAATATTGTAGGAAATATAAAAAGCTATAACTTTTTTACAAAAATTTTTCTCTATCGTTAATATTTTACGAGTACAGCGGCCAGAAAGACCAGCCAGCAAATTTTTCGCACTTTGAGCTGCTGTAGAATTTAAACAATCGACTGGAGAAAAGTTGTAAGAAATCTTGTAACCTACAATATTGTTAATAATCACCACATAAATCAGAGTATAAATTTGTGGGCAATTATTTTTGATTTTATAAAATTTTTACATAATTTTCTACTTTTATTAAATTTTTCTCCAAGTAGTAGAAATGGCTGCTGCCAAAATTTATTTTTTCTTAATTTCGCCCCGCTCGCCCTGTCCAGATACGGCCCTGTTCCACCCGCCTCGCCACACGTTTCATGAAACAAAATGTAGCAGCATAAACGGAGCCGCGCGAAAGTTAATATTTATAGAAATTTTACATTTCTATCTGTCCGCCCGTCCCGCTGTGCGGTTACCTGCGGCCGTTCGTCCTGGCTCAAAAAGTCCTTTCGTCCCCGTGGGAAATTAGCAGAACGTCATTTATGATTTCCAGTATCGTTTCTTGTAAATTTTGACAAACGCTATTCCATTGACTGCAATATTTAGAACTTTTGAACAACGGTTTGTGTTGTCACTTCTGTGCGCAAATTCTCGTTGATGTTTTATTCAATTGGCGTCTAAACTTTTAAGGGTATCGAATTTTTTTTTACCAAAAAAAAAAGGTTTGTTCTTATAGACAGTTTAACTTAATTTTCCCTCGTCGATCTCTCTAATCTCTTTATGAACTTTAATATGTCTTGACGCTTTGCCTTTGTTTGATCCCGATAAAGGAGAACTTTGTCCTCGTTGTTATCTGTAACATTTCAGGGGTAGGTAAATCTGATGGTAATATAAACCCGATATAATACACTAATTGTCAATTTGTCCGTTCGTCCGACAATGTCTTGAATGCGCAACTCAAAATAGCAAAGAGTAGATAAGACAAGAGGCGACACTTCCGTATATTCCATTCATAAATGGCAAACCAATTAATAATAATAATAATAATAATAATAAATAACGTTTTCGTTTTTGGCAGCTGTCAAATTTATGAAAATGACATCTAATAATAATTTGAACAAATGAAAGTACCAAGCAGATATTTTTCTATAGGTGCCGGTGGTATTGAATACGAAATTAGTTTAAAAAAAAATAGTATATTTGTTGGAAACTGCCAAAATTGCTGTCAAATTTAAAAATATGCAAGTTTGTCTCCCTTAATTTTGGAAACAATGTGAATTTCCATGGAATAAAGGATTTAAGTTTTTTTTTAAATTTGCTAGTTCATTAAAATACATTTTTGACTTTTGACAGCTGTCAAATTTTCTGTCAACCAAATAAAATGCTATTTAATAATTATTTCAACAAAGTGAAGCACCGACCAGACAATTTTCTATAGTTTTTGAAAGTACTAAATACGAAATTGATGTCAAAAAATTATCGTTTTTTGGTAGCTGTCAAAACTGCTGCTAACTTTAAAAATATACACCTACATTACTTTCGTATTCAGTACCTCCAAAACCTATAGAAAAATGTTTGGTAAGTATTTTAATTTGTTGAAATAATAATAAAATGGTATTTTTATTAAGTTGACAGAAATTTTGACAGCTGTCAAAGGTTACAGCTTTATTTTAATATCAATTATCGAACTAGAAAGTTGTAGAACATTATATGTATCTTTTTCTATGGAAATCAACATTATTTTTAAAATTACGAAAGATATACTTGTAAATTTTTAAATTTGACAGCAATTTTGGCATCTGCCAACCAACATAATATTCTTTTGACATCAATTTTGTATTCAATACCTCCACTACTTAAAAAAAAATGTTTGTTAAATACGGTTTTTGAAAAAATAATTATAAAATGTCATTTTCATTAAGTTGAAAAATTTTGAAGCTGCCAAAAGTGAAAACTTTATTTTATTGTCTATTATGGAACTAGCAAATTTCAAAACACTTATAGAACTTCTTCTGAGTGAATTCACGTTATTTTCAAAATTACGAAACGCACACTTGCATTTTTTTAAATTTGACAGCAGTTTTGGCAGCTACCAACAAATACCATATTTTTTTACAACAATTTCGTATTCAGATTCTCCAAAGCCTATAGCGAAATGTCTGATTGGTACTTTAATTTGTTGAAATAATTTTAAATGGCATTTTCATGAAGTAGCCACAGATTTTGACAGCTGTCAAAAGTAAAAACTGTATTTCAATGTCAATTATGAAACTAGCAAAAAACACTTGATTTCCCTTCTAAGGAAATTCACATTGTTTATAAAATTATGGAAGACAAACTTGAGTAGTTTTAAATTTGACAGCTATTTTGGCAGCTACCAACAAACATAATAATTTTATGAAATTAATTTCGTATTCAGTTCCTCCAAAACCTACAGAAAAATGTCTTTTTAAGTACCAAAGGCATTTGTGGAAATAATTATTAAATGTCATTTTTATTCAGTTGACAGAAAATTTGACAGCTGTCAAAAGTGAACACGTTAATTTAAATATTTTCAATTATAAAAATAGAAAAATTTAATATACCTTGCGTCTTCTTTTATGAAAATTCACATCGTTTTCAAAATTACAAAAGATATACTTTCGAGCATACTTTTCAATTTTTAAATTTGACAGCGATATTTTTAGATCCAAAGTTATAAAAAATTATAGCTAAAAATCAAAGATCTGGCTCTAGAGATTGCTGAAGAGTTTCAAAAAGAACATTTAAAAAAAAAAACAAGATGATCCAATAAATCCTGCGGTCCACAGCGATTTTTGAACATTATTTTTTTTTCCACCTTACTACGTTGCGCACCTATTCGCTTCCAATTCCTGTTGAAATTGCGCCTGAATAATCGTCGAACTCTAAAGTTATTATTAGTTTTCCTTATCTGCAAACGTGCTGATAGTATAAAAGATCAACACAACGACAATATGTTAAATTAACGATTACCAATTCAAATAATTTTCGTATTATCACCGCCTGTCACTTTGGAGGCCTTGGCGTGGCCTTGTTTCGTACTATTTCGTCTTTTGTCATTTCCCAAATATTAAATTTAAAATTGCTCGACTTTGAAAGAAGTCGTGTTTTAGACTTGATGGAAACCGAGATTGGAGTTCAAAATGTGATATCTTCGCGTGCGTTCATTTTAATTTATGAATAATTTTAGAAAAAACACCGATGGGAACCATGACACACCGCGCGGTTTAAATTATCCATAAACGAATGCCAAATTTAATTTGCATTTATTTATGAACGTTTAAGAATTTAGCATTTTATTCGCATCACGGTGAGCGTAATTAAGTGTGTTTGGTCGCTCAATTTTTCCCAGAAAAAATAAAATGAGTGTTGCTCTTTTGAAAGGTATTGTAAAAATCCATTGTTTTCTTTAAATTTCCTATACCCGACGGTAAACATACCCAAGAGTAGCAAAACATTTTGAATTTTTATCGAAAAATGTTATGCCGTTGACCTTAATTTTGCAAGAATTGTGATTTAATTTTAATGCAGGTGCGACGCAGAATATCACCTGTCTCCTTTGCTGTCAGTTCTTAACGCAACATTTCGGCCTATTGATAACCATTCTCAATTCAGACATTTTTTTTTTCGATAAGAGTCACGCCAAGCTCTGTGTCTGCTATAAATATCTTGAGAAACAATTACTTTAGATAACAATAAACGATTTCCCCAAATAGAATCGTGTTAGGCGACCTCGGATGTACTGGGACCAGATAGCTGATAACAATATGAAACGCTGATTATCGCCCGCTTCGTTTCGACTTGATCCTCCAGCAAACATGACAGTAAACAATAAATTTGTTCGGTACTTTATTAATTTTTTTCCCCTTTGCCGCGTTGTAAAAGTCCCAAGTTACAGTTTAGAATAATAATTTCAACATTTAACTATGCTAATAAAACTTGTCGCTTTTGACAGCTGTCAAATTTTCTGTCAACCGAATAATATGCCATTTAATAATTATTTCCTCAAGTTGGTACTTAAAGAGACATTTTTCTATAGGTTTTAGAGGTACTGAACACGAAATTAATTTCATAAAATTATTTTGTTTGTTGGTAGCTGCCAAAATTGCTGTCAAATTAAAACTACGCAAATTTGTCTTCCACAATTTTATAAACAATGTGAATTTCCATAGAAGGGAAATCAGGTGTTTTTTTAAATTTGCTAGTTTCATAATTGACATTGAAATACAGTTTTTACTTTTGACAGCTGTCAAAATCTCTGGCAACTTCATGATAATGCCATTTAAAATTATTTCAACAAATTAAAGTACCAATCAGACATTTCTCTATAGGCTTTGGAGAATCTGAATACGAAATTGTTGTAAAAAAAAATATTATATTTGTTGGTAACTGCCAAAACTGCTGTCAAATTTTAAAAAATTGAAGTGTGCCTTTCGTAATTTTGAAAATAACTTGAATTCACTCAGAAGAAGTTCTATAAGTGTTTTAAAATTTGCTAGTTCCATAATAGATAATAAAATAAAGTTTTCACTTTTGGCAGCTGTCAACATTTTTCAACTTAATGAAAATGACATTTTATAATTATTTTTTCAAAAAACGTATTTAACAAACATTTTTTTTATAAGTTCTGGAGGTATTGAATACGAAATTGATGTCAAAAGAATATTATGTTGGTTGGCAGATGCCAAAATTGCTGTCAAATTTAAAAATTTACTATTATATCTTTCGTAATTTTGAAAATAATGTTGATTTCCATAGAAAAAGATACATACAATGTTTTACAACTTTCTAGTTCGATAATTGTTATTTAGATAAAGCTGTAACCTTTGACAGCTGTCAAAATGTCTGTCAACTTAATAAAAATGCCATTTTATTATTATTTCAACCTCGATTTCAACAAATTAAAATGCTTACCAAACATTTTTCTGTAGGTTTTGGAGGTACTGAATACGAAAGTAATGCGAAAAAGATGTAGGTGCATATTTTTAAATTTAGCAGCAGTTTTGACAGCTACCAAAAAACTATTTTTTTGACATCAATTTCGTATTTAGTACTTTCAAAAACTATAGAAAATTCACTTTGTTGAAATAATTATTAAATAGCATTTTATTCGGTTGGCAGAAAATTTGACAGCTTTCAAAAGTAAAAAATGTATTTTAATATCTGTTATGGAACTAGCAAATTTAAAAAAACACTTAAATTCTTTCCTCAAACGAAATTCACTTTGTTTCCAAAATTAAGGAAGACAAACTTGCATGCGTATGTTTAAATTCGACAGCAATTTTGACAGTTACCAAACAAATATAATATTTTTTTGAAATTAATTTCGTATTCAACCTCCGGAACCTATAGAAAAGTATCTGCTTAGTACTTTCATTTGTTCAAATAATTATTAGATGTCATATTCATTAAGTTGACAGAAAATTTGACAGCTGTCAAAAGCGAAAACGTTACTTTAATTTTAATTTTAGAAATAATAATAATTAGTTTTAAAGAATTTTATATCTCTTTTGTAAAATTTTTAATTTGACACTGAGTTTGACAGCTGTCAAGAATTTAAAAAAAGAAAAGAAACTTCTATTTTGACAGATCTATTATCCATGTTTAAAGCAAAGATTTAAAACTAAATTGGGAATCTTTATATATTTGTGACCTGTAGACTGATTTTAATTTAAAAAATATATATTTAGTTAGGCCTTTCTTGTTTTTTGACATTGGAGTAAAAATCCATTAGCCAATAGCTATATTATACATTAATGCTGCTTTTTCTTACTTTAGCTATGCACTTCCGGATAATCGAACCAGAAATAGTTCGGGAAATATTAATTCAAACCGTAATCGACGTTAATATATTACGAAAATCCAAGTTATAAAAATTTTAATGATTTAGTTGATACTCATTTATTAGTCATCGAAATAATGGATGCGCAATATCCATCACTGGGAATATATGATATATTTTAAATAATAATTGATGCCCACGTTGAATACGTGAAATATAGTTTCACACCAATCAGCTTCAAATTAAACAATTCGAAATTCTCTTTTGTGCCCGTGTAATCCGATTATTGCATCCCGTGAATTATGTAGCACGACCGAAACGCGTAAATTAATACCGATATTTTTAAACATGATAGGAACAATAACGCAGGTACCTCCAGGCGCCATGGCGGCTAGAGTATATATATTAATAAAACAATTCACGTTCGATAAAAAATAATTTTATCGAATTACAGCGAATTTAAATTCAATTGTTCCGGCTGGTTTATCTGACACTGTACCGTTACAAAAACCTAGAAAGTGTGAACCGAACCACCGGCGGTTGAATGTCGTAATGATATGTAATTTCTCATAAACAGAATTGCGCACAATAACGAACGAAATTTTTACCTGAAGTTTTAGCGCACCACAAGGCACCTCTGACCTGCTAGCCCTTCGAAAGGTAGGTCGGGTAAAGTAACAGTCGGCCTTTCCCACAGAAGAGAACTTTGAGGCACGCAAAATTTACCACAAAAAATCGTAAAGCCAGCCATTCCAAGATGGCGCTGAGGGCTTATATTACATCGTGGCCGTAATCGAATTGCATAATTGAAAACGCCACCGGCCATTTAGAGCGATCGCTCGGTTGATATCATAACTGAAAAAACAGTTTATCTAATTTCGTTTTCGTTATAAAAATGCGGCAGATGTTTTCAACAGCTGTTATCGTTGCACCCTATTTGAACTAATAGTTTTTGTGTGTACCAGACACCCACATACGAACGCACACATGTTAATATCAGGAATTACCCACCAAATTGGGCATACAGTCTGATTTAACTGTCCACATGTACAGAGTGAGCCGATAAAACCATTGAGAATTCTCTGGTATTTTTAACAAAAGCAAAAACAGCCACATTTTTTATCTCCAAACAGTTTGGTGGTCACTGGATAACTTGTTTCAAATAACCAACAGTCCCAAAACTTTTTCACATTATTATTTATACGTGAGAGGCAAAAACTATGCTACTCTCAAGTGTTTTGTTTCTAGACCCACTCTATAAAGTTGAGATGACTCATTTGTAGTAACCGCATTAGATCACTGTTAACTCTCTCTTGCCCAACGAGCTAAAGAATGCCAGTAATCTTGTTTACTAACGTTTATTACTACCATATCTAGACATTCGGGTCTAACGCCAACATCACAAATACCACTGTGGAGTTATCTAATACACTGTCTCGGCACCTACCGTTTAAAAACTCCGCAGATTAATTTTTGCGCCATTAGTTTGTAATAAATTTTTACGGTAAAAAATTACGGCCGCGTAAAATATCGACGGATTTAATAGCCGTGGCGGGCTTGTTATAACTATCACATAATATCCGATACTATCCATTTAGCCATAACTATAAAAGGCAATATAGAGATTCGTATAAATATTTTACGACCGGCGAAATGATCTGCAATAAAGTTTGATTTCCTCCGCGCAGACAGGGGCTTGGGGGCGGCACGTTAAGGCGAAATAATTACAAGACGTTTTGGCAAAAGGGGTAAACGATGTCAGTTTCGGACTCCGGACGGCGTTAGGACCCCGAAACCATTTTCGGTTCCTCGATAAGACCCCACCCTTCCCTTTGGCGTCTAAACGTCATTTTTGACAGTTTTTTGGAAAATCAACGAAAAACTTGCTATTCATCCAAAGACGGCTCCGCATACTCATTCCAAAACGTCATTTTGACATTTAACGAAAAAAAAAACGTACTTTTCAACCGCAGCCAGCCCCAAAGGGGCTGTATCCAAAAACTTAAGAAAATTTCGATATCCCCTCGGTTCACTTAACTAATCGAAGGAGCTGCCAATTTTATTACTTTTTATTTTTTCAATTTTAAAGAAGAAACCCTAAATTTGTTTTACTTTCTCTATCTCGCAACCCTGTCTGACTCTACTTTTTTCCCGCCGTCCAATCTAGTAAATATTTTAGAACTGCTATTGTAGCATTCTTTTCAAGGAATGTAAGTCTGAAAGTTAAAAAAGAAGTTGAATGCCCAGTGAAAGCTGTAGAGCCCTTAATAAACTGATAGGAAAAAGCGCTGTTCCGCCAAAGAAAGGACACTGATGGAGACCTGAAGGGACTAGAACCGGAGCATCTCCAAGGTGCTATTATCTATAAGTCTGAGGAATCTAAGTACATGAAGACAATTTACCATTGCATCGGATGTAAAACGATCTTGAAAATAGTGAGGAATCGAAACGACCCGGTTAGAGTTTCCTGCGACAATCCTTCTAATGTGTAATTAAATTAGCTAGAGGCGCAAAGCCCCAAAAGTTCGCTAATCCTACGGCTACTGCCACTAGATATATCGAACGTCAGTGGCCATCTTAACCAGAAAAAACCAAATCTGCTGATGCTGAAATGGATTTCCTTGGCAATCACGCCGAAAATATTGTAATTTGTTCTTGTACAGTCGTGATTAAAACAACGGCAACGTTCCAACTTACCACTCTTATTGGTTTGGTTGTTTCTTCGGCCTCGACTGTACATCAATATTCAATTAGGCCTGCCTTGTTTCTGCCATCGATTATATAAAAACGAAATTAATTTTTGTCGGTTTTCCAATGGACACGAAACCGTGGTCTTAATTTGATTAAAATGGAAGGGGGCGCGCGCGTCGTCTTATTTTTTCATAACTATTATTATACTGCCAGCCTGTTAAACAGCACGAAACAGTTTGATTAAATTTATGACATACAATATGATCGAAGACAATAGTTCGCTTTTGTCTGCGTTTAACTCCACCACACGCTATAGTTTTAGCCTGAACTTGATAAATCCATCGACCAGTAAATGGATTTGTTTAATAAACTGGTGGATTTAAAGTTGATAGCCTTTATGTTTCCCATTATGTAAATGAGTTTGATTTTCATTTTACTCAAATTACTCAGCCATAACAATGACAGATATGTCGAGGTGCGTTTTTTCTTGCGCTGTTAAAAAAAGGGCGTCGATACCTTTTTGTGTCTACGCCGCTGCATGCGATGCAGTCGGCCGGCCGGCCTTCTGTTCGATATCTTGGAGTGTACTGCGTCATTACGTACCTGTTGCCAACCGAGCCTTACGTTCATAAATGAACGCTCTTGAATGGACAGCTTCTTTGAAAACTTACCAAATGCCAATCAGTCATTCGATTGCCTTGGCACTTTGCTCTTTTATGTTTCCAAGTATATTCTCGTGGTTAACCGGTAAAGGCATGCTTATTAATCTCTTTAATGGGCCGCGATTTCATGCAATTTGGTGCGTATACAAATTCCTGAAAATACTTACAAACGCAAACCACGATGCCGTTCTAGGTACTAGATAATTTATTTTCTGAGTATTCCGAGCCAATTTTACTCTTACTAATAGCAGTACAACGGACGCAAGGGCCTGTGCTATAGGTTCCACTATTTCTCATGGATGGGCAAAGTCAGCCGCAACATTGCCCCCCCCCCAAAAAAAAAAAAAATTCACCTCCAAAAGAAAGGGCATTAAACTGTAAACTTCCCGATAAAAAAGAAAATTTTGAAAAATTGCTTGTAAAGCTATGAATTGTGAAGCTATCATCGTAATATCTATAAACACACTAATGTATTTTTAAATTATGAATTTATATTCTATTATTGATGAGGGAGAGGGGGTAAACATTTAATGTATAGTGATTTACTGAATCAATGAATAAGTCAGGTTGGCCGAGTGGTTAAGGCGTCAAACTTAAGATTTGATTCCTATAAGGAGCGTGGGTTCGAATCCCACACCTGACATTTTTTCTTATCCCATAACTATATATATATAATTATTGATTTTCTCAAATTTTCCCCGCGATTTTTTCGTCTATGCGAGTCACCACCGCCTGCGTTAGCAAGCCGATTCCGTTTTAACCCGAGAGGCCATCCCGGACGCCCAATACTATACCCATTTAACTCGGCAGTTAATTATCGGCCTTTGTATAAGCGACGTCACATTTAATCGCACGTCAAATCTTTGTATTCACCGAGAAATAACCGACGGCCCCACCACCTAAACAAAACGTGTATTTCGAACGTATTCCCGTGATTACTCGGTGTTTGCCCACCTAATTGCTAGCCGTACCCTCGTTCTGTTCCGCGACGGCGTCTCCGTCGTCGAAATGGTCTGCCTCGTTAACTAGCTGTTATCAACAAGGAAAAAATACGCATCCCATTAACACCCCTGTAGACAGAAAAATATTAACCTTAAGCAACTATTCATCCGTTTACTTGCTGGGAAACTCAAAATGGAAAAGGTTTAAATTAAAGATTTACTTTTTCTGCGCAAATTCATTCAAATAACTCCACCGTTCGCGACAAAAAATTAAAACCAATAAAATCTGAATACGTTAAGTACTAGAATATTCCTCCGGGCGCATATTATAAAATATAAAACAGGTATCTCCTCAAGCGGCGTGGGTTATTAGTCAACCTCGTCACGTTGTTGGTTACTACGACCCCTTATTTCATAAAAAATAAACCCCGGCATCATTAACAGAGGCGTAGTAACGCGATATGCTTAAGCAACCTGGCGCCCACATACTCCGAACAAGAACTTTTGAATTCGTACACACACCGGCGCATCCGCCAAAATATTCCGTAGCGGTGTAAAAACAAAACGCATCGTAGACATTAGTCTGGCTAGGCCAGCCACCTTGTTGCAGCAATAATTCAAGTGGGGTTGCAACCCTCACTCCGTTGCTTGGCAACAGGCGTTCGTCCCCTCGTCGGTACATCGATCGCGCTCCCTTCCACCCCGCCAGACTCGTCTAAACATTCACCCCCTCACGAATTGACAGCCCCCACGGTGCATTCTCCGCCACCACCTCTGATTCATCGCTGCCCCAACTCCAGAAAGGAATTGTATGAATAACGGACGCAGCCCTTCAATCGTTCGATGCCCTTATTGATTTGGAGCCGAACTTGTCGCCGTATTTCTTTCCCAAATTCCCTATTACGATAATGCTGCTCTTTGTAAACATGTGCTACGCAGTTTTGCAAACTACCGGGTACGTCTGCGAGGGTGGTCGCCAAGGGGGTTTGTAACAATTGTAACCCATCGCGGCTTTAGTGTCCAAGCAAACAAAAAACATTAAACTTACAATTTCAATAGTACGAGCTTGTCATGGATGATTAGCAGATTCCGCTTTGTCTTTAATTTTAATTTGAGGTTAGATTTTGCAATAGAACGTTAATGACAGATATCTACTTAGGCAACTTTAAACTGCAAATATTAATAAACTTTAGGAAATCCCGACGAATTAATCCCTTTGGGGACGTGTCTGGAATCAGTTTAGCGCCAAACTTGGGAAATTAGTATCCCTTTCACGTTAATAATGACTTAAATATTTCGAAACTGTATCGTTCTAATCGCCTCGTTTTTGTTCCAGGGATGACGGGTAACTGAAGATGGCATCACCGACACCGTCATTAGAATCTTTACCGAGAGCTAATTCGATTGGATCATTTGGTGATCAACACGACTACCTTTCCCTCTCGCCTTTGGCCGATTCCCCATTATCTGTGAGCGGCTCATCCCCACCGGTGAGCGATTCAGTAGACCGAGACAGCGACCCATCAGAGCTCCATTGCCAGCAGTGCAGAGAACCAGTCTCCGACCCCAAGCTGCTAGCTTGTTTTCACACCTTCTGCAACTCTTGCCTTGAGAAGAACAAGCTAATTTGCCCGCGGTGTAACTCCGAATCCATCGAGGGTATCCTGAACAGTCTCCTGTTCAGTGCAGAATCAAACACCGACTCGTTCCATTCCGCAGCTGTGCGTTGCACCGGTTGCAAACATAAGAAACTAGACGCGGTCGCTCGCTGCGTAGACTGTGCCAATTACTTGTGCTCGAATTGCGTGATGGCGCATCAATTTATGCACTGCTTCGAAGGCCACAGGGTCGTCAACCTTGCTGAGATCAAAGACGAGCCCAAAAACGGATTGATTCCCAACGGGAACATTAGCAACACGGAGAAGAGCATGATCTGCCCGAGGCACAAATCCGAATTGCTTAAATACTACTGCCGCACCTGCGCCGTGCCGATCTGCAAAGAGTGCTTGAGCATGGACCACCCTGTCGGGCTGCACGAATACGAACATATTAGTGAGGCAGCTCCGAAACAGATCGAGGCCATCCAGCATGCCGTGTCCGAGGCCAAGAGCAAAGCCACGGACATCAGAAATATCCTGAAAAATGTAGAACACGTTTCCAGTCGCTTGCAAGTTCAATACCACAAAGCCCAGAATGAGATCAACGACACGTTCCTCTTCTACAGATCCATGCTAGAGGAAAGGAAACAAGAGTTGCTGAAGGAATTGGAGAGCGTGTTTAGCGCCAAGCAAATCTCCCTGGGCGTGGCCACGCAAAAAGGACAAGAAACAGTTGAACAAATTTACAAAACTTGCGAATTTGTAGAGAGACTGAATAAATGTGCTAACGTTGTTGAAATTTTAATGTTTAGGAAATTATTAGATGCTAAATTGCAGGGTCTTTTGAACTACAACATCGACCAGAGCGTGCAGTCCGCATGCGAACTCGAATTTGTGTCCAACTATCAAGCTATCCAAGTAGGCGTCCGAAACACTTTCGGTTACGTAAGATCCAATTCGGAACCCGTGGTGGGTCCCAGCAAACAGCCCCCGATCGCTAGGCCCACGGGCGGCGGCGGCTCCAGCTCCAGCGGTAGCAGCGTCAATGGTAGTTCGGGAAGCCTGAACGGCGGAATTCACTGTCCCTTCACTATGTCGGGTTCGAGCCAATCCACTTCCCCCTTCGAATCAAACATAATCAGCAAAAGATTCAGTAGTGCCAACAGTCTGGGTCCATTCTCCACAACAATGGGCGACTTGAATCTCAACGGGATCAACCCTTACGAAAAGTGGTCCAACGGAGGCACCACCGACAGTATTTTCCAGAACGGAACTCCGGACCCCTACTCCCTGACCAACTCTGCTCACAACGACCCCATGCTGGATTTGACTTCCAAACTCATGTCGACCGCCATCTTCCCACCCAAGTCTCAAATCAAGCGACAAAAGATGATATACCATTGCAAATTTGGCGAGTTCGGAGTCATGGAGGGACAATTCACCGAACCGAGCGGCGTGGCCGTGAACGCCCAGAACGACATTATCGTAGCCGATACAAACAATCATAGGATTCAAATTTTCGACAAGGAGGGCCGATTCAAGTTTCAATTTGGCGAATGTGGCAAACGCGATGGACAATTGCTGTACCCGAATCGCGTGGCAGTGGTTCGTACATCTGGGGACATTATCGTGACCGAGCGATCTCCGACACACCAAATACAGATCTACAACCAGTATGGCCAGTTCGTCCGCAAATTTGGAGCGAATATTCTTCAGCATCCCCGCGGTGTTACTGTGGACAATAAGGGACGCATCGTTGTTGTCGAGTGCAAAGTGATGCGCGTTATAATCTTCGACCAGACCGGCGCAGTGCTTCAAAAATTCGGCTGTTCCAAGCACTTGGAATTCCCCAACGGGGTCGTGGTTAACGACAAACAGGAAATCTTCATCAGCGACAACAGGGCGCACTGCGTCAAGGTGTTCAGCTACGAGGGAGTCTACTTGCGCCAGATCGGCGGCGAGGGCATCACCAACTACCCGATCGGCGTCGGAATTAACGCGAACGGCGAGATCCTGATCGCCGACAACCACAACAACTTCAACCTGACGATTTTCACCCAAGACGGCCAGCTTGTTTCTGCGCTGGAGAGCAAGGTGAAGCACGCGCAGTGCTTCGACGTCGCCCTCATGGACGACGGCTCAGTAGTTTTGGCGAGCAAGGACTACAGGCTCTACATTTATCGCTACGTGCAGGTGCCCCCCATCGGCCTGTAGATAAATCCGGGCAGGGTCTCCAGCCGCCATTCCCAACACTTTTTGTTGATGCATTTTTGAATGGAGTGGTCGGATGCTGGTCTGTTAATGTATTATTTTTTAAAGTTGTCAAAATTGTAACGATATTTATCGTCATAGTTTTGTATTGTATTTCACATGTTGATATTTTTAATATTATAACGTTTGACGATGCGCAAGCTGGACAGCGTCGCTGCATGAGAGCGGCCTGTTACCCATGTTGAATGACCAAATCTATCAATTTTTAAAACAGGGATATTATTATTATTATTCAGATTAGAAATGTTAACCAAGCATCGCGTGGTGCCTGGGCCATTGTTGTAATTTAAATTGAGCAGTTTCCGATGATAATGATCTATTTTAATATGCGTGTATGATGTTGTGTATGTTCTTAGAAATAGCGCCTTGTTGTTTGCGGGATGCCGCGTTGTTACGGACCCTAGTCAACCACGAACTGTACTTTGTATTAGCTCTTTTTTATTATTGTTCTCTATTTTATACCTTACCTGTGGATGTTTATATTATAAATGCGACCACGTGCCGTGCCCCTTTTCCAGCCGCTCGGGCGACCCCGTTGCCGGCATTGTTTATGTTTATTTTTAGTTTTGTTATCATTATTATTATTATTATTCACATTTAATTTTAGTAAATGCAAGTTTGGTGCATGCAATATCTTTTCACCATCTCTTATTATTTTTTTAATTAGTTGTAGTTTTTTGTAGTAATATATTTGTTTGTTGATGCTGCCGAGTTTAAGATAGAGGACGCGGGGGCGACGCATGCGCGCCCGCGTTCCCGGTGCCTGTGCGCCACTCAAGACTATTTACTTAGTAGCTAGGTTTTCGTTTAATTATTATTATTATTATTTTTGTTACCCTCGGGACAAAGTCGTGGGCCCCCGACGCATTGTCGCCGACTCTTGAAGTCTCGTGTTAATGCGGCTCGAGCCCGAGTCGTAAATTTACGTTCAATCTAAGCGTGTATCTATTTTTTACGTTTTTAAGTCTTATCAAAAAAAAAAAAAATTAAAAATGATTGGATTGGATCTATATCTTACGCGATCTTGTGATGAGTGCGACTTACAAGCGCTCCATTGACTTTTCTAACAATACCTCGAATTTATCGTTATTTTTTAGTTCCCTGATGATAATTTTATTTTTACATGTGAAACCGAAAATCCCTTGGTTTTTGTCCCGACGGAACCGATTTTTTTTTTTTTATAATAATTTATATCATTATTATTTATATTATATACTTGTTGTTTTTTGAGATCCGGAGGCGACGATCGCAATTTCGCGAGGGCTGAGCGATCTCAATCCCAAATACCAGCCCTCTCTATGAGTGCCGTGCGGCACCCCGCCCCATTGTCCTCGATCGCCCATCTCTCGATGCCCATCCGACAAGTGTTATATGTTGTTTTTAGTGTCTTGTTCAGAGTGCACTCTATTTTTTCTATTGTTCTTAGACGTCCTCGGATGGGCACCCCGAGACGCACCGATCGCCACCGACACGGGTGCGACACGGCCCTCGGTTTTTATTACTACATTTTTAAACTTTGTTGTTATTATTATATATTAATTTAATGGTAAAATTGTTCTTAAATTAAATGTACATTGTTTTGTTTTTTCTTTGATTTTTTGTTGTAAATGCTTTTTTAATTAATAATACCAGTTCTTGCAGTTTTCAATTAGTTTTTTTTATTTTGTTTTGTGTGTAAAATGTCTGGAATCAAATAAACTCCTCAGCCCAAAAAGGTCAGTTGTATTTAAATCTATGCAGACAAAATATCTGCCATCAGACACGACGTAAGAAGTAAAGAACGTTAACGTCAAAACCCCTTTCATGATACACTGAACAGAGGGCACCATCATCAACTTATTACGTAAATAATGGTAGTAGATTCACTCAACACCTCTGCGACTCTGGCGGCTCCTCCACTTTCGAAATTAAAACGTTTTCAATTGCGAATCGTTCGCTTGTTGCTCCTTGCAGAAAACCCGCAGGGGGGATTGGTAACAACTTCTTTAAATTATTCGATGTCCAATTGGTTCATTTCGAGCAATGACAGGCAAACAACGAACAAATGAATACCTTTAGATGAGATAATTTCCCACCTTTTAATATATCATTTTTGTCATGGCAAACAAACTGGAAAAATCCGGCAGACGGAAGTCTATTATAATCAATTCCAATCCCTTCTGTTGTGAATTTTCTGTGAGCAGCAAAACGAGCATGCGAAAGGAACTCACGAGCAAACGGTTCGCGCTTAAAAATGTGTTAATTTCGAAAATGGGAGGTCGTGATAAGACTTAGAATAGCTTGCCGCTCATCAATGTTGGTATTTCGCAGTTCAATATCAAGGAAATGTGTATTTGTATGAAGTACTGAAAGAATTACAATTAGCATAGTGATCACGTGTTAGTATCTATAATTACAATCTAATAAAAGAACGAAGAAAGAACGAATTCGTAGTGAGGATTACAGAAAACTGAAACTAGACGTATAAATCAATCATAACGAGGCAGCCAATGTGCTAATAGAATAACATTGAAACGAAACTGTTTAGAATTTTCATATGACTCATCTTTTTGCGCCCGGGTGATGGGCAACCGTTGGATTTCTTTCTAGACATTTTACTGTGGTGATAGCCTCCCCCTCTCTTCCCCGTTCCCCCTCCCGAGTGATCACGGCAACGAGCACGGCACGGCTGTTCTACAGCCCTCTCTTTCTATATTGTACTTTTGTACTTAGAACGTAAGTGTGATGATATTATTCCTGCGGGAAAGCTTGTGTAATGTTAAAATGAACTTTTTTGAACAATCCTCCTTGGGCCCAAATAAGCAAATCCTATATACCTAGTATAGGCATGTGTGATTTTTTTCGTATCATAGTCATTAGTATTAGTAGCGTAGTAGTATTGATAAATTAAGTAGGCAGTTCTCAGTAGGTCTGAGTTAAAGCATAAAACATTTTCGGTAAGACTGAATTTAACAACACATCTATTCTGGTGACGAACTTCTTAGTGATAAAGCAAATGCAGAGGTCCGCCGAATTGCGACCAAGAATGCTCGATTTTTTTTACGAATTCCCCCGCCGCCGTTTGAAACGCGTCACGCCCTCCGCGCAGTGACGATTCCACTCCATTTTGAACAAACGCACAATAACTCATCCTTGGTCACAATTTGGGGTCTGTCACTTGAAAAATGTTACGTTTACCTTCATGTCAATTAATCTAGGGAACATAACTCTATTTGATTCAGGTGGAGCGTGTACATATGTAGTTTTCTCTGTTCGCCACACAAACACTCACCGCGCACCTCCCCTAGCTTCGTTTGTTCAAGCAGGCCAGGACGATTGGTACGCCGCCTAAACTTGTCTTTGCGTTGGTGCCGGAAGGACTGAATTGTAACTTTTTTACTTCGAAATTCAACAGTTTAGAATCATATTGCGTCATGCTTTCCATAACCCAAAGACTACGATTTTGATCTACTTTAAGACCTTCATCGATGCCGTACAACGTGGGCATAGCATAAATTTCAAAAATTCAAAATTAAACAAGCGTCAACGTGCGAATGTGGTGTTACAAATGTTTTAAACGACGTAAGCAAAATTTTGTTGGAACTTAGAGAATTTTAAGCCAATTAAACATTAAATTAATTGATGTTTCGTATCGTAAAATTTGTTAAATTTAATTGAGATTATAAGGAGCATTAGTTATAGTTAGTGTGAATGGAATACTAATTAGGCTAGTTTTGTACGGTATAAAGCGTCGCATTGAAGTATTCTACACGACCAAACAAACTTAGAGGACTGGTCGAAACGTGTGTAGTTTGAACTTGCACAAGTCGAAGTAGAAAAGTTACGACCAGAAGAATCCTTCCGGCGTTTTGTTAGCCTGTCAGGTGTATAAATTATTCTACGGAAGTTATTGTTGACACGACTAAATGAACTAAAGCTGTTATTTTATATGAGAATGACTGTGTACGTGGCTGATGAACTTATGTTTTTTTTCTCTATTGAATCATCCTGGCCTGCCCCAAGCCCCGTATTTAAGCGGCCGGCGCAAGTTTTTATCTAGTCCTGTTTGTTGTTCTCCCCTGGATGGGGCCATACACTCACTCTCTCTGCACAATATCTGTTGTTAAACGCTGCATGAGTTGTTTCAGAAATAATTTTTATACATATTTGCTCATGTTTGTAGATGATTGTTGTTGTGCACTGTTAATATGCGCCATGCCGCAATGTCCACTCTTAATCCCCGTTTGCGCTCGACAGAACCTCTTTAACAGACTGTGATTATCGGAAATGCCTTCCCATACCCCGATGTTATCACTTCGCACCCGATGGTGAATAGCTCTCGAACGGTTTCGACTCAATCCACATACTTCGCTGGTTCGGTTGTTTTGGACGAGCGGTAGCTACTGAAACTACAACCCCTACAACTCCAGTTTCTTTCACGTTTGTGCATTTGTTGAAGTGAGCTTTGAATATAACTTTGTTGAATGTGTTCTACCTACGAGTGATCCCGCACAATTTTTTAAGTATATGTTTGTTAATGCTTTTACATTGTAATTTTTAAAATGGCTCAACCGAAGTGTATCGATGTTATTTCTCCGGCCCGCACGGACCAAACTGGGCGGGACTTGAAAAAGGCGCCAAGTGGCCATTTTAAAGGCACGTAGGCTGTGCAGGATGGGGGAAATAATTCGCGTTTTCGCTTTTTGTTTATTTGAAAAATGACGATAATAAACAAAAATGGCAGCATGATGCAAAGTGCCTACCAGATGCTCCAGTGTTTTTTTGAAAACATAATTTAAATAGGCGAGTAAAGCAACCTGGCTGGGGCGTTTAGTTTGGCATTTTGATTATGCTGGTTAAAGAAAACAAACAGTAAATGCTTTGCTCAATAATGAAACTGATGGATTGGTTAAGAAAATTTTTCGCATATTGCCTACAAACGCGTACACACGCACTTTGGTAGTTATTATTATTGTTAATCGATTGTTGAGCCAAGAATTCACTGGTACCATGAGCAATTTATCTACGTATGCAACGAAATTTATAAAATTTGTTAATAATTATGTATTGTTAAATTATATGAGGATTGAGTTCGAACTTCTAATAAAGCAGCAGTTGGTGCGCGCCCGCTGGCGATTTTTACGGTTTGTTTAGAAGCCATAGTTGCTGGGACGCAGATCATCCAAGTAAGAATCAAAAAACTCAAAAATCAAAACGTAACTTGCACAAATAAATGTACTTTATTTTTTATAAAAACTGGTGTATTGCATAAGCAACAGTAGACCAACTAATTGCTCAATCGCTTTGGTAAAAGTAAAAATAGGCGGGTAGACATTTTGTTGTTAGTCATTTCAAGCGTGAGAGGGAACATCGTAGTAGAACGTCAGAAACAGTTGTACCCATCATTTCGCAGCAGCTCGACTTGTCGATGCTTGTAAACTAGGATTATAAAGCAATCAGTTGACAAGGGGACCCCACAACAGGTACAGTTGACAGAATTGTGCGCGAGATTGTTTTAACGTTGTACAAATACGGATATTGATTGGAGCTTCATCAAAAATAATTTTTCTTAAAATTACTTGTAGGTAATCATATTTTCTGGGCGTTTTTCATTTCGTAACAAAAATTCCCGAAGGACCAACAAATCGTGCACAGGTGTCAACTGTTAGAGCCAAGCGCTAGAAGAAACTGATTCCACGTTTTCCTGATGAAGCCTTTGGTGGAAACAAAGTTTTGCCACCTCGTATCACTGTCCAATTAGATGCAGGGTTAATATCCTGGGAACGATCCGAGATCAAATATTACCACCAGAATCGCGAAAAAGTTGAGTTGCTTTCGTTCTAATAGGGACGGTCCGCGATTAGGCCCGATCTCAGGCATGTGGATCATAATGTAAGTTTTTTAATATAAGTGATCTGACATATCTTTCATCGATTTTGTATACTTAAGCTTTCATTTCCGCTGGTCCCGGCGACTGCACCGGGAAACATCGCCAGCGGGCGCGCCAACGCTGCTCCCAGCACATCTCTTCGTGAAAGAAACACCAAAAATTTAGATTATGTGTTGTACTATATATAAATATATAACTGTACTGACTGTACTAATTACACCAAATCTCCTTGCTTTGTTGGCTGGAAACAGCGGGCCGCAGTTTATGAATGAGAAGCTGGGTCCGCGCCACCGACCAAATAGCTGCTTACGTCGTATTCTAGTCGTTTTATATAAAATAATATATTGTATTTTTATGTGCTTTGTACGTCCCTTATGGTTGTAAAGTTGCCCGGGAATTTAGATTCTAAGATGAAACACGTTCGTGTAGAACTCTCTTTGGTTTCTAGCCGTGCGGGGGCGCGGCCACCCAACAGCAGGTTTGCAACCAGAAACAATTTCTAAATAGAAGAAGCAGCAAAACAAATTTCATGAAGTGGAAAAGTTTTTGGGTTCTCTCCCGCGTTGAATATCTTGAATTGTTGGCGTGTCGGCCATCTTGTCGACTTCAACGACCGCGACAAGATGGCCGAAATCCAAGCAATCGAAATAATCAACGCGGGAGAAAACCCAGAAACTCTTCTACCAAACATTAGAAAGCTATAAGTAGTAAGTTAACTAAATAAATTTATTATTATTATTATTATTATTATTCGATTTTATAATGCCTGTAGCGGTTTAAAGGAATCAGCAGTGCGCTGGATTGTTTCCTTCACTTCCTCAAGGCTTTGATGCCGAGATCTTGATTGCGAGATTTTTACTATAAAGGCAACCAATAGATGGCGCTGTTGATAGCAACATCTAAACGTCATTACTGTTGTTCGTTTTTGGGTCCTGAGGAAGTGCCTTCCTTGTCATGTCAACACATTTTTTTTGTTGTAAAGCTTGCTGTTGGGTGGGCGGGCGTCCCGGGCGTCGCGCAGGTTGTACAGAAATGTGTTTTAAACTCGGTATACTTTCGCCTAGACCCGGGCGATCGGTTGTAAAGTAGTAGTGTTAGGTATTTGTTAGGACTGGCAAATTTCGAGTTTATCAACATATTATATGATATATATTTAAGTGTTTTCTTGTTGTGAAGCCGCACATTAAATCAACGACCCGTGTTGTTTTGGCTGTAGGGGCAGAGTCCGAGGGGCTTCGGGCCCCCACAGTCTCACGGGTCCTCCCCGGACACGCCAAAATAGCATAGCTGCTTTGTCCGTAATTGTTCCTGCCAATGGTCGCGATAGCAATAGATTTTTGCGTGTTATCTGTGTATAGTGTCCAAGTTAAATGACCTTCTCAAGGGGGCGCTGTCGGATAGGTAGGGACCATTTCTACAAAGTTGAAAGTGCCAAAAATCGTACACGTACAAGCATCAGAAATGTAAATTTTTATGAAAGCAAACCAAAATAGTGTCGGTGAATTATTTCATCGCTGACCCTGCTGTCAGTGACAAACATAACACTAGTAATTACTTATTTTTTATCTAGATTTTGAGGTTAAAAACGAATTTGTTTTTTATCTCCGGTAAACAATGAAGAAAATCAAAACTGTTTTGGGGTTTGTTTAGAAAACTTTATATTTTTGATGTTGCTCAAAGTATTTATCATCTAGATCAGTACAGAGTGTGCACCGCATGAAGTGTTACCACCAGATTTTGGAGTAGTAAGGGGGGGAATTAATTTTTTCCCGCCATAAAGTAATATCACAAAAACTAATAGGTCACGCATGTGACAGATACTGAGTAATATAATAACTTTGAACAGTACAAAATAGGTGGTACCACTTATGCGAAACACTATTTTTTACATTCCATTGCTCGAAGCATCGGCACGCCACTGGCAGCCTCGTCCTTCGGAGGGATTTTAAGATGGATAAGTTCTAGCATGTGTTAGGTCATTTGACACATATCGGCGCCATCTTTTAGGATGGCGCCTCGTCGTTCCCGATAATGTGCTTCTTTTCTTGCTTCCGCTGTCCTGCATTGACGCAGGTGAAATCTACCCCGTGTGTCGTCTTGTCTGTTATTATTACGCCGCTTTAGACATGTGTAGTTGTTGAACCGCGTGCTTGTCGCCTAAGCTTAAGTCTGATATGGAAACTCGAGGGTGCGGTGCAAGATTCAGGAAAGAAACCGTGCGGTGACCGGACCAAAATTGTGATAATAGGAATTTCGTAAAGCGCCAAAGGCTGGAAACTAGCCCCAATGGGAAACATTGTGGTATAGTCTGTGCGTAGAAAAATAGATAGGATGAAAATAATTCGAGCAAAATGCGTCGCACTAAAATTATGAGTATCGAGCTTTCGCCCTCTTTTCCTCACTGTTCCTGCCGCGAGGCACGTAGGAGTAGAGACAGATGCGAGCGAAAAGTGTTTAGTTAGGTGGCATTTTATCAAGTTCGGGGGAGCGCTCGCCTCCTATTCATCAGGACTTTTATATGTTACATCACGTCCTAAAATTCTATAATACGTCTTCAATAGTCCTGAAAATGGGGCTCCCACCTGCGCCGATATATCAACGGGCCTTTTCTTTAATACATCGACTTGTTTCACTGTTCTCTGTATTAACTTAATATTTTCCAGTTCCATAACTTTTGTTCCAAACGATCCTGAGCGTAGTGACGAAACAAAGCCGTCCAGATCTGCATTACTGATTAAAATAATTTAATATGATGCATTTTTTTAACGTCATTGGGTGGATTAATTGCAAATTTTGTTACGCACGTCGTAACAGAAGCTTTTAAATACAGAATTAATACGCGAAAAGAATTCTATAACCTTTGTAGACAAGTTTTCGGAATCACCAACCATCTTACCGCGGTCTTATTCCAAAGCGAAGTGAGCTCTGTCGGCCCAAGTCTCTATTTATGCCTTATGTAGGGGCGGGGCTTCGTAGCGTGGTGGGGTGGCGCGTGCTACTGAGATCTAAGTCGTTGAAGTGGGCGTGGCGTCGCTTCAGGGCTGTGGTCTAGTAGACATGCGTACTTGGATTTCGGTAGGCGAGGCTCCGTTCCACCAAGGGCACCAAGCCGTTATTGTTTGAGTCAATCGAGATCTATTTGAGCATTTTATTAGAAAATTTATTAGAAGTTTCTGTTAAAACGTGTATATAATACAATTTATAAATGGGGAAAGAAAATATGACTGTTTAATCTCTGCTGAAAATCATTTATCAAAACTACTCTTTTTTTTCTATGTATGTATAAGCATTTTGTTGGCTGTGGACGACAGATTTCACTATTTACCTATACTTGAAAACGTACACTTGCCCGATCATGCTTGGGTTTTTTAAATTATGGTTTATTACAAGAAAATCACGTAATTCGACTGTTAGAAACTGACAAAAAAAATCACAAAAAACTATTTTAAGATTCTAATACTGCCCATTTTAATCCTTTATATTCTGAAATTCTATTCTCAAAACTTCATCTGGTTTGTCCTTGAGGAAAAAGGCAAGTGTTTAGTTAAATTATTTTTTAATTTTTACCGATGTGAAAATTTTTGCCAATGTAGCAATTCAACTATGTCAAAATTAACACCAAGAAGACAGTAAAACTAACCACCTAATACTAACATATCATTACACTAATGCCAACAAATCGTGAATCCAGTCGACTTGTAGGAAACACAGCTTGCCACAATTTTTCCCCGGAAAAGTCTTAATTTAACATTTTTTTTACACAAGTTGTTTCAATCCAACTCTGCGTCGTATTGTTGATGTTACCTCGTTCCAAGGAACTGTCAATTTTGCCTCTGACTGCTGAATTAGCCGGCGAGCGTCAGAAGAAACTATTTTTTTAAGTGCCAGCAACGTTAGAAGGTAAAAAATAAGTCGCGTAGTGCCAAGCCAAAAAGCAACGCTATATAGATGTGAATTTAGTACCTAAATCTTCTGAACGCTTGCACCGACGCCCCTCGCTTTCCATGCCACTTCTTCTCTCAAAGACTGATGCGTTAGTGTGTACTTATATTTGCAAAATTGAAGGCAATATATTATGAGTAATGTAATATATTTTTGAGCTATATTTGTTAAAATACATAATCAACTCGATCGAGTGTTTAAGCAAGTGTTAACGTATTGGTATTTACTGGCCTAATGGCCGCGCTGCTTGGCCTATTGGTGTCTCTGCGCATGCCCCGCACCCCCACCGAAAGTGCACGACACTCGTTTTCTTGCGACAGTGGACAATAATGCTGAACTCCACTAGTTGGCAACTAAACTATCCAAAGTATTTTCAAAGTTGTTAATCAAAATGTTATATAATTAGGTGTAACTCTTTCCCCGGAGCCTTTGTACGCTATATGGCCGCGGCTAACAGAAGGAGAAGCCCCCGGCGCAGGAGCACCTCGCCAATATGTTGAGCAACACGTCGAAAAACTAATAAATTGCCTAATGTGACTAGAAAATTACGTGTAAGCGACGTCACATAAAGGTTACATAACTGGCCTAATTTTATTTTCAACTTTTTGTCATATTTGTACGCAATGTTGTCCCCAACAGACTTCCTGAAGCAATCTAAAATGTGTATACGATCGTAGGACTGTCCATATGTCGTCAATGCATTATACAACAAGATTTTCGTAAAATGGACGTCATTAAAACGTTACAAATCTCAAATTTACGTTGTATTCTAATATTTAAAGTCCGCTGGAAATTTATTTAAAAAAAATCTGTTCTAGGTGAAGTAAATAAACCGCCAAACTGACTCTTTACTACAAATCCATATGGTAGACGTCTTGCGACTTGGAGGGCGGTTTAACGTATATGTGACTTCCGTATGACTCCCAACAAGACGCAATAGTAACCATTCTGTGTATATTACAGGTGGGGGGTTTTGCAGCCCGGGGGACTGAACGAAGGTGGCGAAATGTATTTTTAAAAATTTGGCGCAGCTGTTCCGACTGTATAGGTGCAAAGGCTCTGGGTAGTAGTTTTCTTTGGAGATCGAATTCCGAAAGATTTATTTTGTATATGATCGTTAATACTTAGTATGTGTCACTCGATTATTATGGAGCACATTATCTGGCTAAAATCTAAGCATTCCATGTATACACTGTTGGTCATGTTACAAGAATAATTTATATGTTGATGTAATAATATAAAGTATTTTTAAAAATCGAAAAAAAAATGAAACCGTTGTAAAGTTCGACCGTTAAGTCGGAGGAATTATTTGATTGATTTAGCCGTTTCGTTTATTATCAAAAAAGTTTCTATTTTTCATAGGACAGTTTCTTGTTATATAAAATAAGTGTGCCTAGTCAATAGATTTCGGGTCAATTTTAAGAATTATTATAAAATGTTGTGCATCCAGAATTACTAATTAATATATTAATTGAATTTTCGATTTAGTCACATGGAGCTAGAGCATGGGGAACGTTTTCGCCTTTTTGGATGTTTTGTCAGAGTTTTTCAACACAACCCATGAGGTATTCTCGTTCCCGCTTCAAGCATGTTCTGCCCTCGCCGTTAAAATTGACTTTTATATTCTATTTATTTATTATTTATTTAAGTGTCTCTTTAAGTCCAACTTTTGATGATTAAGTCATATCAGTTTGTTATAAAGCGTGTATTTATATTGCAGTGGTGTATATCTAATAAAGCATTTCATTTGCTTCAAATGTAACTTATTTAACCACCCACCCACTAACAGCCCCCTTCCCGCACTCTCCCGACGCTTTTGCATTACTAAAATTAGAAGGAACGATAATTTTGTTACTAACTAATCTAATGCTCGATACTAAATTAACTTATAATCTTCTTTTACTTAGGATAGTAAATATTAACATTAATCAGGAATAATTGTAATAATAATAATCTTTATATTAGACACACATTTTTACAATTCAGGGTTTGCCAGAAGACAATTTAGAAATATAACAGGGTATTGGTAGATTTAAAAAATTGCATTGGACAATTCAAATTTTTAATTATAACTAACCTGAAATAAATATGCTAATTATAAGGCGTAAAGTAAGGGGTAATATTTTCTCTAAATTACGGTATTATCGCCAATATTCATCATTTCTGGGTACACACAAAGCAGGTAGTTTATATTCGAGAACAGCAAACGAGCCATATAATATGCATCGCATGTAAGTCTACTCAGTTATATAATGCACATATTGTATAATTTGTAAAGTTTGCCATCAAGAGATCAGAAACTTCGTCTGCACGCACCAGAGAACAGAAAATGCTGCTGATATAAATCAGAGGTCGTTACGGTAAGTAGAAAGAAAAATATATAACTAATTAAGGGTGAAATCTGCAAAGAAACAATATAATCTCATAATTTTAGGATCTCCATAAATATGCACAAACATATTTAAAAAAATTGCAAACCAGAAATTTTTCCACCACCAGAGTAGGCGTTATTTTCTTCAGTTGAACATTCTAGCACAGTTACTAAAGTGGTAGGCAACCCATTATACACTATTGACATGACAGTTGTCCAACAAACCAACCAGAACTGTATTTTAAAACAAGAAATGTAAATATTTATGATTTACTATTGTCTACGCCTATGTTGTTGGAGGAAACTTTGACAGAAACATAACCACACTTTCTCTAAATTCACAACTAAGTTACCTCAGATTATTAAGTAGAAAACAAAATAAATGAAATTCTACATCTTTCTTGTTTATATATCCACGATTTAAATTTTCTATTTTTGCTGCCAATTATCTGCAACCAATCAAACATCCAGCACGCACACCAATGAAAATCATTCAGTAAATAGATTCATTTTCTCCAACAGATGGCAATGATATATCACAAGATAACATTACACAGAGATTATAGGGACAGTGACAATAGACTCAAAGTCACTCCCACCCGCCATTATGAGGCTAAATCTATCAGGACTATCATAACCTTAAATTTTTAGTTTTGCAAATTTATTTTCATTCATTTTAATTTTTAATGTTAACGTTTAATGAGTCACAATATACACAGTATAATATGACAGCTTTTAGCATTTTTAGCCTCTTAATGGCGGTACATACCACGTGAATCCACTACCAATCAAAATACTGGCAATCCTTTGTTGCCACTGTCCCTATAAAGTCTGTAATTTTTTCTGTTGTCTACACCCTCAGATAAACAAAAAACATAGATGAATGAAACAATACAAATGACTATATTGTTTGGTTCCAAAGTATACAAATCGCTGGCCAATAAGATAGTGGGACTACGACCGAAAAGTGACAAATCAATGACATCCCGGGGAAGTGTAAAAAAACTCATGTTGTGGCCTCAATCAACGACGAGCCATTTCATTTACGTCTCTTTGTTCATCTGAGTCTACGCCTATGTTGTTGGAGGAAGCTTTCATAGAAACATAACCACACTTTCTCTGAAACAAATTAATAAGCTGCCTCAGAATATTTTGTAGAAAACAATGACAGTTCTACATTCTTGTTTATATATCCATGATTTAAATCCATTACCGCCATTTATCCGCAACCAATCAAACATCCAGCACGCGCGATTTATATTACTCTCACCTCGACTACTACTCGCTAGATGGCGGCCGGTGTTAGCGGTTATCATTTTTTGCCTCACTATGGATTTTGTCGAGATTAGTGAAGAATACTACGTTTTGTTTATTTGTTTGAGAAATGGGAAAAAAGTTTGCTACCACAAACAATTATTACAATGTGTATTATTGAAAAGAGAATGGTTTATAAAAATAACTGTTTACTGAGATCATCTTTTACAAACATTAACAGACCCTTTGGCGTAGTTAGGCCAAATTAATTTCGAAAGATATTCCAATCGCTCCTCTGCATACAACAGATTAACCCACTCGTTGAACTGTATTATGGCCACTCTATAACCTAACATTTCCAAATGCCTCGTCTTGAACTGGTATTTCCCTTTTAGGTGGATGTAGAACCGAGTGAAGGCGTGTTGCTTTATCAGAAGAAGTGCAACCCTAAAAAAGAACTAACTTATATTCACTTGCTTCTTACAAAAGTGAAAAATCCCCATTAGAACGGGTTAATTTAAGAATTTAAGAAAATAAAAATTTAATTATTATTGGATTGACTGTCCGTCTTGTAAGTGTTACAAATATTGTTTTTATAACAGAAAAGGCTACTACCTTCTGCTCATTTCAGTCGAGTTGGGTGCCACAGCTTCCTCTTTGTTGTTTAGATTAACAACAAAATCAATGAAGTAACCATAAGGTGTTAAAACGTTTTCCGAGATGTGTTGCGGCTTTCCTAGAACCTGAATTAGATGTTCTTTTACCCTCGATGGAAAATTGTTCTCTGTCTCTTTAATAACAACTAAAAATTTAAAAAAAATTCTAATCTAAAAAAGACTTGCAACAAAAATTAACCTGTTACTTAACACTTACACCGTTTTTGCATTTCGTCGATGAATTTCTTGTGGAACCAAGGCACATTGGACTCGGGATACTCTAGGCAAACAGCTCTATTCAACTGCATCATCCTAGTCCTGACTCTTTGTGGATATTTATCCTAAAACGTACCTATTAAGGAATAATTCACAGACTTGCAACTGAAACAGTAATCAGTTCTAGATCTACAAGCATTTATTTATATACGTCACCTTTGAGTAACAGTTGGCCAGTTCCGTGTCGAGTTTTTCTAAAAATTCAACATTGAATATCTGTTTTATAAAATAACTTGGCAACCTATTGAAGAAACATAGAGAGAGCGCACTTTGTATAAACGCCAAACCACTTAAACGCTCTTGATCTCTAAAATAAAAATTAAGTTAACGCTCGCAAAAATTAAACATCTGCCAAAGGCATCTGTTACGTATAAAACCAACCTACCTAATAATGATGTCTGTTACAACCCTAAAAAACTTGTCTGCATTTATAGGGTAATACCCCAAATTATAACATAGCGACAGTATTTTTTCAGCATTAAAACCCACCACGACATTCGGATTTTTAATAATATACTCGGTGCACTTGTTGATAACTTCCGGTATTAAAGTGTCAGTCGTCAGGAAGATATAACAAATGTTTTCCATCATTTTCGATGACATGTACTCCATTTCCTTATATTTGTACAACAAGTTCTCTATCATGGTATTATCAACATCATGCCGAAAGATTGCACCTTTCAATAACACATTGTTAGATAAATAATTACTACCCTCAAGTTCTACTAAATTCTCTGAATGTTTGTGAAGCAATTTTTTCATCCGTTTGATTTGTTTCGAGGAAATACAATTGTCTTTAATATCCGCTATAAGTGAAATGCTGTGCGACAGTTTTAAGCAATCGTTAGCGCTGAACTGGGATAAGTTTGCCGCAAATTTATCAATCAACAGGTCTAAGAGCATCGGATTTTTTCCATAAACCATCACAAAACTTAAATAGCCTGTTATTGTTACCGGAAATAATACTGTCTCTGTGGTAACATTTTCTTCGATAAATGCCAGTATCCTCCTTTCGATTTTATAATATCGATAACTGTCGATATCAGCATTAAAATACATATAATTCTGGCTCAATTTTAAAATGTTGCGAGTATTTTCCTCCTTGGTTAGTATACTTAAGGATAAATTCCAGTAATCTGAACAAAGTTCCTCGTCAGAAATTTTTATGTATGAAAAAATTCGTCTCAGCAAAACTAGACTGCCATAATTACTACAATCTTTTAAATATTTTTCTATGTCCTTGCGAAACTGTATTCTGTGGATCGGAGAGGAAAAGTACACCAGAGAAGAAAATAATTTTAGTTTTATTTCAATTTCTGAAGATGCAGTCTCTTCTTGTTGCAAAAATTTGGCCGAACATCTTTGAATACTGTTCAGTATATCACCAGGTTCTTGGTTTTTGAAGAATACCTAAAAGATCTGATATAAATTTACAAACAAGGTCTATTTTCATACAAGTTTTACCTCATACAGAATTATAAGTTCGTTAATGGTGAACAAATTAATTTCGGTTTTCAACAGCAAGATGCAATCTGAAGTCAGAAGCACGTTTTCATTCCTCCACTCTGGGTAATTTAAGAACATGATAATTTTCAATAATGTCGGGTAATCTGTGGCTTGGAGTTTTCTGTTTCTTAGAAACTGTGCGATTTTTTCTTTGTACTTTGTTAACAATTCACGAGTTACAATATTGTGCAGCTTTTTTAAACAAGTGGTTAAACTGTCCAAGTCTTCTACACTATTACATTTCTCTAGAAATAAATCGGCTATTACTAGTTATTTTACAAAATGTTTAAAAAGCTCTTGACTCTTACCTATCTGACTAGTAACCATGGGTATAACATTAAGGGACATGTAATACGGTCTTACACTGTTCTCAGTGAATATAGCTGTTAAAAACCTCGAGCATCTATCCAAAGAGAAATTTTCTACTACATGATCTCGCACTCGCAGAGAAATTTTCTGCATTAAATCATCCTCTATGGATATTCCTAATTTATTTAAGTAAAGTAATATATAACTTAAGTACTCGGGTTCAAAACTATCTAGATTCTTATCAATAAATGATAACAAATCTTTAAATTGTTTATTTTTATTCAAATTTTCTATAAACGTATTCGATTTACCTCCGCGGACACTGTTATAATGGTAAAACTCGTTCTGCAAATCTCTTAATACAAAGACAGTCTGTGTAACATGTTTATCTTCAAAAATATTTATATATTCCTTAACTATACTCAACACCTCTTCGACCGAACCACAGTTGCTTAGTTCATTTACGATTTTGTCAGCGGAGTTCTTGAATAACCTAGCTCTTGTAATTTCAGGCCTCTCCAGCTGTTCCACTTCCAAAATAGGAAAATCCTCGAATAATTCCTCATTATCGTCATTTTCTGTGTGCACTAGTTGAACATTCGGTTTATTCGTTGCCAAAAACTGCTTATTTAAAATCCATTTAGACTTAAAGTAATTAATGGGAGTAGTCGATAAAATACTAAAACTTTGCTTATTATAACTTTTCCTTCTTACAAAACTACAGCATATTTTTAAAAATCGCATGATTTATTTACATTTTTTTAGGTTAACAGCGAATGAAAATTCTAGGTTATGTATGTTTACACAAATGGTAACGTTGGTTACCAACTTAAAAAATAATAAAAAACTACCATTTGGTTCGTTCGTTCGTTCTCATTTACTCTTTAGCGCAGATAAAACAGCTAGTGTAGATTTAAGTGTACTGGTTTATTTGAAAGGAGCAAAGAAGTATATAATCTGTAAATGGCTACTGATCTTATATTAAACATTTATGTTCTTAAACGCTATTCTGGAAACATGCAATTTTTATCAAGGTTTGTTGTTTTGATTCACGGATACCAAAGAGAAGACTAGATCTTTAATGGAGAATCGTCCTGTTGATGCTACTTTTAGATGTTCTGTGGTAGTTATTTTTATTCCTTGAGCATAATATTAATATATTATCTATGAGCATAATCAAATGATTTCGATAGTCGTATAGTCGGTATTCGATTAATCCTAGTAATCGAATAGTCATTCGAATACTCAATAACTCAAATGATTTCGTTGCTCGAGCAATTTAGAGTTTCATTCAAATTATTCTAGTTCGTATCACGTTTAATTCGGTTGACAGCTATTAGAATAAAATCAATCGAGATATCTCGAGTTCACATTCTAGTAATCGACTGAACGATTACTTCTCATTCGAATGCGCCCACCGTTACTAACAATTCTAACCTACGTCTATGTTCTGTGATCCGTGATCCTAACATTTCCTTCTTATGATCTGTGTTCTTATTTACATTCCTAACCTAAAAAAGTACTAATGTAATATACTAATTTGTAATAATGAGAAATATAGAAGTAAAAGCACGTGTGAGAAATTTAAGTACCCTAATAGCAAAGGCGAAATCTCTTAGTAAAGACAAAGGCCTAATAATAAAACAACATGACACGTTTTTTAATGTTCCACAAGGGCGGCTGAAATTGAGAAAATTTGAGGTTATTATGTACTTCTTTATGTAAATATTTTACAAAGGGGAACCTGTTTGATTATAGGATGGAAACTCAGAATTAATTTACTACGAAAGGCCAGACACTGAGGGTCCAAAGCTGTCTTCGTTCGAGAAAACAAACATTACGTCTGAAAATACTGCTAGCCTTCATTCCGTTTTAGATAGAGCTCTAGGAACACGTTGTATAGTACAAAAAGTTCGTCAGTTATTTTTAGTTGGTCAAACTAGAGTCCATGTAGATTCCGTGGATGGTTTAGGAGATTTTATGGAATTAGAGGTAATTAAATCGTTAACAAATTCTCCAGAATTGTTTCTGTGGTATCTCACGTAACAATTTTGTGGGTCAATATGAAATAAGTTCCTATTTGTAGAGATCAATAATGTTATTTCAGGTTGTTTTGAGAGATGACCAGAGCCCAGAGGATGGTCAAAAAATTGCAGTTGAGTTAATGGAGAAATTGGAAATAAGTAATGAGGATTTAATGTCTGGTGCTTACGCAGATTTGCTAAAAAAATAATTTTTATTCGCTATAGCTTTTTTTACATTTATATAGCATATATTTATAACATACCTAATGGTCATGGATATTGCACATTAAAATAAATAAATAAATTTTTCTACAATATTTTTAGTTTTTCAATTTTCACCCGAGTTGTAAGGAAATTACTGTCTTCGCAACAAACTTTTATTCATTTAAAGTAATTGAGATAAAACCAATTAATGCAAGGAAAGTGACAGACACGTGTTAAGAATGTCAAAAATAAATTGAAGATTGAGAGAAATACCTACAGAAATATGGCGGCCTCAGTGCAAGCACAAAAAAATTAATTTTTACAAGAAGCAAGAGAAAGGTTCTAAGTGTTTTTTGCAACACAAAAAATTGACTATTTTGTTGGTTAGCGGATCTATAGTAGAAGAAGAAGAAATCGGTGAGATGTACCGTAGATCAAATACAACTGGAATCGTAGATCACATGTCCTCTGCATTTATCTGAATTTGATAATAAAAAAAATGTAAATACTATTAACTTTGACAATTATATTATTGTAAACTTTTTAAGAATGCCTAACACTGCGGCTCGAAGGACACATTACATTGAAGTCATATGTTATTTAGTATTAATTTTTTTCTTCGTCCCAATAAGACGAAATCCAAACGAAGATGAAGTGCGCTTTCAGAAGTATTTACAAGAATTCAATAAATCCTACGAGAACGAAACAGTATATCAGCAAAAATTGGAAGCGTTTAAAGTAAGTTGCCTTTGTGACAAATTCTGTAATATCATCACATGTGTTTTAGAACTCGTTGAAAGATATTGGGATATTAAATTTAAACCACACCAATGGGACTGCCCAATATGGGCTGACGAGGTTCTCCGATATGCTACCTGAAGAGTTCCTACAATCCAAGTTGTTACCCCAGTTAAAACAAACTACACTACTGCCTGTTTACCTAGAAATAGACGAAAATGGTGCAGAAAAAGTGAAACAGTCTATAACCAAATTTAATATTCCGCAGAAACTAGACTGGAGAGAAAAAAACGTGGTGACGAAAGTGCAAAATCAAGACCAGTGTAGTGCCTGTTGGGCATTTGCAGCCATAGGGGTGCTTGAATCGATGTACGCCATTAAGACTGGCAAAGTAGAAAAGTTTAGTGTTCAAGAACTAATTGACTGTGCCAAAAACAACGATGGTTGTAACGGTGGCAACATTTGCGCGTTGCTAAGTTGGATGAAAGCTGAGCAGGTGATAATAGTTTCGGAAGCTGAATATCCCTTGACGTACGGAAACGGAAAATGTAGAAATATTTTATCCAGCGCCAGCGGGATACAGATTCGTGATTATGTATGTAATAAGTAAGTTAAGCGCCCAAGCGTTTTATATATTAAAATAACAAGTTTTAAAGCACAATTTGTTTCAGTTTTGTGGACTCGGAGGAAATAATTCTAGCCTTAATTGCAAAAAATGGACCAGTAGCTGTAGCAATAAATGCACTACCCTGGCAGCACTATATCGGTGGGACAATCCAGTTTCACTGTGATGCCAGTCCGCTAAATCTTAACCACGCTGTTCAAATAGTCGGATATGACTTAACAAGCGAGGTCCCCTATTATATCGTTAGGAATTCATGGGGAGAAGATTTTGGTGATAATGGATACTTACGTATAGCCATAGGGAAGAATATGTGTGGGCTCGCACATGAAGTGTCTGCAATTGCATTGCTGTGATTTAAAACTATTACGTTAAGATTATTATCTGTATTTGTAAGAACTAAAATAGTTCCGCTATCAAAGATGTCCTCTATTTTCAATTGTCTTCACTTCAGTTTTTTAAGTGTTTATCTATCTGAAAACAAGGTCACTTATTGATGTTAAAAACAATCTGCTTTCGAGCAAATAGTTTTCATTGTAGATTTATATATCAGGAGTTATGAAACAATGTGATAACGAAACGTATTTATTAGTGTAACAAATCAATACTTATTATTCTAGGATCTTTTTACATGTTGACGAGCTTACGGCGATATATTTTGGTAAATGCTATTTGTAGATTACATATAGAAATAATAAGCTTTAATATATTTTTGGAAATATAAGGCAGTGTACTTCAATATAAGTGTGTGATGATTATTTAATAATTCTGTTTGATTAAGCAAAAGCAAAGTATCAAAAGAAGATCAATATCACAGTAAATAATCTGTTATACCTATATCTTGCTTTATGTATCTAAATATAAAATAGTCTCAAAAAAAAATTGAGATCGAAAGTTAGAAAGCATTTCAAGCTAAGAAAACCTTAATGAAAATATTGCGTTCTGTTTCAAAGGATTGTGTGTTACTCCTATTACTTTTAAAATACTGTTTTTAACAAAATTTCACAAAATTTTTGTCTTTAATTATCCGTAAAGGTTTTCTTTTGCTTCACTCTCTGATTGCTTCTTTTTGCGAAGCCTTGTATATAATATGTCGTTTTAAACAGTGATAAATTTTATGCCTATGATTATAGCATTTTTTATATTATACTTGTTATTGACTAAATCTGTATTATTGTAGTGTTTCATATAAGGGATGTTATACTTTTCATATAGTAGTAAGCAGGGTAATGGATTTTAAGACTTCTGTATTTTTAATTAGCCTAGTAAAATACTCGTAGCAGAATAGGTGGAGTGGCATTTTATTTTAAAGAAATACATATATTGATACCTACTAGTAGAATCTTTTTTTTTTTTAATGATTATTTTAAAATTACATAAATTTGGAAACGCCAAGTATTTGTCAGATTTTTCTTAGAATAATTAACATAAGATGCCATTAGGTCAGATATCACGTTTTACATGTTTATATTGTAGAATGTATATAGAGAGATAACTATATCTTTCACATGATTTAGGCATGTGAAAATATATTTAGATTAATTGTTTTAAAGAATTTTATTCATTTATTTTATAAACAAAATTTCAGTGATTATTTACAATGTATGATTCCTGGCGCCACAAAATAGTCTGCATAGAAAGCAAAACATGTTTATGTAATTAACGTGGTTGTTTATACCACGTAAAAAACTTATGATTTTTATTTAACTCTTAACGAGAAATGTCTTGTCTCAGACTACATAATATAAAAAATTTTAAAACAATTTTTTTTACTTAGCTAGAATTTAAAATTAAGAATTCAAATAATTTAGGGAATTTACGACCACAAATTAAATAAATGCCTTGTGTGGAAGAGGCCCACACAATCGGGAACAACAGAAAGACACACAAGGAATATCTAAATATACCGAGATTAATTTCTTCCTTGGAAAAGTCTCGCATACAATAGGCAAGCATATTGACCAAATACGTGATATATCATAGGAAATGAAACAAATATTTCATTCTAACCGAACCACTTCAAGGTAGCTAATATATTAAAGGAATATGTGTAGAAATTTCAAAAATAATGAATGACACTTTTTTTATAAAAACAAATTTATTTCATTAAAAAATACGAAAGTAACAAAAATATATACAGATTCAATATGAATAAAATAATTCTATTTTACATGCGTCACGTTTTGTTCTCGAAAATAAAAACTCGCTATCCATTTTAAACAAATGTTAAGTTAATATTTATTATAAATATCAATGTTTCGGTTCAAGAAAAATTGAGATTTTACCGTACAATTTCGTGAATTCTTAATTTGACGATATTTTTTACTTCCTTAATAGCTTTCTGTATTTCCTCTTCTTTGTCATTTTGTAGCCTGGATATTATTTCGGAAAATATCGTGAATATGTATTTTTCTTTGGAACCGATGATGAAAGGAAACCCGAATTTTTCTTTATATCGTCTGTTCAGCTCCCTCAGTTTTCTTTTCTCCTCGATGCTGAGATGATCCGTCCCAATTATTTCTTTATCCAAAGATAATTGTCCATGGTAAGTGAGGTCGTTTAAGACATCCGGATAGAGCTCGAGGATTTTTTCTTTTTCGTCTAAGGGTTCAAGTATTAGTTTTTAATTAACTTAAGAACAATCATAACTTACCATTTAACTTTAAAGAATCCAAATAATCGAAAACTGCTTGAATAATGTCGTTCACATCTGAGAAAGGCCTGTTTTTCAATATTCCAATAGCAGCCGCCGGGTAATGTTCCACTATGTTTCCGAAAATCCTTATAAAATTTTCACTTAACAAATTATTAACTTCTTGGACCGTGAACGGATGAGTAAGCAACATTTTTTCGAGCGAGACGCGTTCAAATTCACAACTGTTCTAGAAGTGCTCAACAACACTTCTATATACTTATTATATCTTGGCCTTCCCCCCCTATATCCAGCATATCCAATTAGATAACTTTTAACCTCAGAAGTTTATTTATTTTTTTTGTACAATGATAGCTTCCTATATCACATTGTTATTAATGTGACAGAGTTATTCATAATCGGCTGTAAGGGGGACACCCCGTTGCCCAAACATGACAAACGAAATGTCCAAAAAAATCTTTGCTGGAAATCATTTTTAGAAAATAAGTATTGGTCCAATTTTAGCACAGTTTTGACAACCGGGTATAATTAGACAAAATATAAGCACTTGAAACAAAAACGAATTACATAAATTCAATAAACTTTTATCAACTTGCCAACTATTTACTATTCGTTGTTTTCATATCATGTTATCTTGGTTAAGCTAAGATATTTTTGTTTGTAATTGGTCCTTGAAGTAATATATGATTCGGAAAATAATGGAAAATAACTTGGATTAAATATTATGCCAGGAAAGGAGCTTTCTTACGAAGCACTTAAAAAAAATCGTTTCGTCTAGTTCGATGAACCATTTAATACTCACTATTTATACAATTTTTGTGCTTATTTCCGATCCCTCTCAAGAGAAACACGTCTTAAATTCAATTTCGTTCAAATGCCATGTTTTTCGATCTAAAGTTTTTTCGAACATTAACGTCGGTCGTTAGAAAACAGAAAAAATTTCGTGGCAGCCAGAAATTATATCAGTCATTATTGAATCATATGGGCCCCAGACTAGAACCTCGAGGGCTGTCTGGAAGGAGGTTACACAAAATTTTGCAATGGGAAACCCAAATATTAGGACAAGATATTTGACGATTGCTGTTTATTTCAATTTATACATGAAGCATAGGCAGATTTGGCTAGAAGTGTCAGACTCTAATACTCAAATTTTTTACCATGTGTGAACCAAAGTACAAAAAAAAACAGATTATACTAGATATTTGTGGGTACAAAGTACAAAAATTCCAAACGGTTTAATGGGTTAACAAAAAAAGTCTATTTTTTCTTCTACATCATAATTCAATTAATTTAGATGTAAACAACATTAAGGAGTTAATTAGTTAATTTGCTGATTACAAGGCAGTAAATCTGAGTGACTAATTAAAAATAGAAAATGTTTTCGTTAAATCAATAACAATATGGGATTTATCAGTTTTTTATAATTATGTAAACATTAGTTTTTTCATCATATTTTTATATAGAAATGATTTACTATATGCTTTTTCGAATATTATTTCGCAATACGATACCTTTATGTCTTCGGCGACCTGGAAATTATGTCGCACTTCTTTAACGCAATCCTCACTTAACATTGCATAACTTCTGTATTTAAACTGATATATAAACCTCTGGAAATTACTCACCCCCGCCTAGAATTTAAACACGTTGAATTAACAAAATATACCAAGCAAAATGTATATTTCGTATTTGAAACGTGAACAAACGATTTATTCAAGGCCACATTTAAGGATAATTCCTGAATAGCAAATTAATTGAATAGGAACCACGTGTATATTTTTGAACAGAAATAATTATAGTCATCGAAATCAAATACTAATCATGAGCATATCCAAACACGAGAAATACTAATAAACAGAGAAAGAGATTAGAATTTACCAAAACAATTTTAAGAAAAAACTACACGTTTAAGAGCGGAAAAATTATATTCCCAAAAAATGGGTCATGAATGTTTGGTATCAACATAAATAATCATCAGAAATGAAAATATAAACGAATCTAATTAGATGTAATTACAAGTTTAATGTACTACAAAATATTCACGCCACCATAAATGATCGATCATTTGTAAACTGATTATTTTAATAACAAGCAGAGATAATAATTGGTAAGTTTTGTTGAACATTGATTTAAAAAATGTATCTCATAAAAAATTATTAAGTCTTGCATATTCCCTTTATATTTACTAAACACAAGAGTATTATTATTATTACTTATTCATAACACGAATGAGTATTTATGTTATTTCAAGGTTCGTAACGCACTGGAAATAATATGCAAACCGGCACGGCGGTAATTATTTATAATTATGTAATTAAAATATAGTTACATTAATTGTATATTCGATAAAGTTGTTTACTCTGTAATTTGTGTTTTGGTGTAGCATTTCACAATTTAAGGAAATTTCACTCAATAGATTTTATTGGAAAAAAGTACAACCAATTTTTTTAAACAAATATATAACAAATTTAAGCGTTAATCAGTAAAATATATAAATTATTATTCATTCCTCTTTTGTTAAAAGCAAATTAGGATAAAAGCGTAGGCCCTCTATAGAATCGTCTCGACAACATTTTCCATATTTCTCAGTTGTAAGTAGTCTCTCCTTACCCAGGGTTACCGAAATACCAAGCTTTTGAGAAAGCTCTTCAGCTGATAAAGAACCATAATCCTCAATCTAAAAAATAAAAATTATGAGTACCGATAAACGATTTTTAAATGAAAACAACTTACTAAAAGAGCAGTAGCTTCCGCGATTGTTTCACCATCTAGCGTACTCAACTGCAGCACCATAACTCCAGAACTAAACTGGTACAACTTCAAAGGTAAGCCCAAGGACTCCATGACTCGGCAAGCATTAAGTATATCCTCAGGCGACAACAATTCTAAGCTTCTCGCTCTATTCACTCGACAAAAGACGTCAGTCAGCGCCATCATCCCACCCATTTCCTCCACGTGACTCAATAAGAAATCAGCAATTTGTTTCGCCAACTCCCTGTAATACTGATTGTTCGATTTGTACGAGTCCCTTGTCACAGGATCGTCGATACCAAGGCTCAATAAGTAAGATTTGAATCGAACAGTTTCATCTTCCGTTATGTCTCCCTGTTTCTCCTAAAATACCAACAGTATTGAAACAACCTCGCACGCAAATTTCAAGCAAATAAAATTATTGTAGGTACCCATCACGTACCTTAATTTTTGTAGATATAGTCCTAGATAGCCTCACCATGTCCTTCGCCATCGTCATAAGTTTATTGAGATCTTGAAAAGCAACCGTGATACTCTCATCAGTTGCCTTTTGTTTCTCCTGCAAACCCCTTTCAATGCCGACTATTCCGGTACGTAATTTTATACTAGGCAACTGAGGACTGATAGGCGTTTCAGGGCTAGGTGGCACCCAAAGCATTTTTTGTAAGAGATCATTTAAAACTCCAAGCACGTTGTTAGTATAGCCATCTCGGAAAGATAGCTTAATGTGGTTATAGTAGCTTGTTACTTGCGGCCCATCTGTTTCCTCTAAAATTGAAGTAACAGGAAATGTTAAATAAAACAAATTGGCGGAAATATAGTAAAAGTAAATATATGTACAGTTACTTACCAACAGTTTCTGATAAATGCAATACAACCTTCCGTGATCGACTAAAACTAAAAGCACTAGGCGATTCTTCTTCCACTAATATAACTAAGCCAAGATTTAGGGCTAGGCATGTTTGCCCCCGGGCTATCGCTCCAGGTCGACCCCATAATAACCTATGGGTCGTAATAATTAACTCACCACCCTCGAATGAGGTCTGAAATCAAACGCTTAACATTTATCTGTATTAAGTATTAATATGTGGGTACCTTTTGATCACCATCATATAACCTAACATTATTTTCAACAACTACAGTTGATTCACTATCTAATAAAAGTGGACTAGTGTATTTAATACGGTTCATATTTTAAAATCGATAATATGCATTAGAATATTTTCTTGGTGAACATAAAAAATACAAATATACAACACATGACATATGTCAAAACAGTAACCTCAGTCCAAATATATAAGTGAACATAGCGTCAAATGTCCAACTGTATGTCAAGTTTGTTCGTTGGTTCCTTTAATACGGGTAATGTGTCAGGGTTTGTTCGTTTGTATCATTTCCAGCAGCTTTGAGCAAAGTTATCTCTCTCTTACTCATACAATATGTATTATCATCTCTTTCTATCGTGTAATATAATTAATACAAATGAACAAAGCTATAAGAACTAACACCATACGATCGCATGAAGAAGAAGAGTAAATACAATCCCAAAAATTACCGACGTGTAGGTATTTACTGAAAGTTGCAGGTGTTCATTTTTAAGAAAATAATTTAATATTGAGCGAATGTAAGTGTAAAAGAGAGCTGCTGAGAATATATTGTATTTTATTATTGTTTGTAGGTAGATGATGACACTTC
The DNA here is from genome assembly GCA_963680705.1 of Rhagium mordax. Classification (NCBI taxonomy): domain Eukaryota; kingdom Metazoa; phylum Arthropoda; class Insecta; order Coleoptera; family Cerambycidae; genus Rhagium; species Rhagium mordax. Next base: position 803,067 of record OY796660.1, on the reverse strand, counting down.
AGCTGTAGAAATTAAGTTTTACAAAACTAAACATCTATAAGTTTCTATAGTTATAGTACATGCATTGTAGTTGAGAGTTTTCCGGCATCACAATATAAAAATGTCTTGCTCAGCAATATATATACTCGATGTAAAAGGTAAAGTTCTGATATCACGTAACTACCGTGGTGATATAGACCTTGGCGTAATAGAGAAGTTCATGCCCCTTTTAATGGAGAAAGAAGAGGAAGGTCTCCTGACCCCCATTCTGCAAACAACCGACTGCACTTTTGCATATATTAAAACGAATAATCTGTACATCGTCAGTACGACAAAGAAAAACGCTAACATAGCATTAGTATTTGTGTTTCTTCATAAAATTGTACAAGTTATGACGGAGTACTTTAAAGAACTGGAAGAAGAGAGTATAAGGGACAATTTTGTTGTTATCTATGAGCTACTGGATGAATTATTAGACTTTGGATACCCCCAGACCACTGACAGCAAAATTCTTCAGGAATACATCACGCAAGAGGGGCACAAGTTGGAGATTCAGCCGCGTATTCCCGTAGCTGTTACCAACGCAGTTTCTTGGCGCTCCGAAGGAATTAAATATAGGAAAAATGAAGTATTTTTAGACGTGATAGAATCTGTGAACCTCCTAGCTAATGCAAATGGTAATGTTCTAAGAAGTGAGATTGTAGGAGCAATAAAGATGAGAGTTTACTTGTCCGGGATGCCTGAATTGAGGCTGGGCTTAAATGATAAAGTATTATTTGAAAGTACGGGCAGGGGAAAGTCCAAGTCGGTTGAGCTAGAGGACGTCAAATTCCACCAGTGTGTGAGATTGTCAAGATTCGAAATAGACAGAACAATATCGTTTATTCCACCAGATGGCGAATTCGAACTAATGTCTTATCGATTGAATACCCACGTGAAGCCTTTAATCTGGATCGAGTCTGTAATAGAAAGGCACGCCCATAGCAGAGTGGAGTACATGATAAAAGCTAAGTCACAATTTAAAAGACGTTCCACCGCTAATAATGTCGAGATAGTTATTCCTGTGCCACAAGATGCTGACTCTCCTAAATTTAAAACAACGATAGGCAGCGTTAAGTATGCTCCAGAGCAGAACGCTATTACTTGGACAATAAAATCATTCCCAGGAGGCAAAGAGTACCTTATGAGGGCTCACTTTGGCCTCCCCAGCGTTGAATGCGAAGACACCGAGGGTAAACCTCCCATTCAAGTGAAATTTGAAATTCCCTACTTCACCACTTCTGGTATTCAAGTGAGATATTTGAAAATCATCGAGAAAAGTGGATATCAAGCTCTACCCTGGGTCCGTTATATCACCCAGAATGGTGACTATCAGCTACGCACCAATTAATTGTTGATTTTTCATCAGCTTTTTAATATTTTTGTTGTCTATTGCATTATATTCTTTTTCCAGTCAACTGTTTCGGTCTATTGATAGCACTGTTATATTATGATAACTAATTTTATTTAAGTATTATTATAAATAATAATGTATTTTAATAAAGCATATTTAATTGACAAATCTCAAAGGAGACTTTATCCGTGGCGGAAGAAAAAATGTTTTATTTTTTCCCATAATTCAACCCCGATTAATAGTAGGTAATGGGAATTATATTCATTAAATGAGAAGCAAAAATATAAATATACAATCAGAAAAGAGTTAATTTTCTTTACGTTATAAAATTAATTGTTCAGTTATGCAACACACATTACAGACAGAAATATTTCTGGTTGTAAACACCAGATATTTTTAACCTGTTCATTCAAATTATTTCATCGTTTAATTCGGTTAACAGCTATTCGAATAAAATCATTCGAATGATGCGGTAATATATTCGAGTTACATGAGGTGTTTTCCAGCTCTTTGCCTGTACAGGAACAGCTCTGATCTGTACAGGAGCAGCTCTGAGCTGTACAAGCACCTATGAATAATCGAATGAACGATTATTTTCAATCGAATACGCCCATCACTACTTTTGACAGAAGACAAAAGACAATATTGACAAATACTAACGAACTTATTTGAGGTTGTGTTCAAAGTTTGTTCTACGATGTCATCGGTGCTATTTTCTTTTCCAGAAATATATAACTCCTATAAAAGTTGGGTTAGCAAAAACCCCCAATCCGTAGGGGACTGGGAGAACTCGGCAAAATGGATTTCTTATTTTATAGCAGGTTGTGTTCTTAAATTACTACCGAAACCTTTGTTCTGACGTAGATTTTTCATGTATTTTAGGAAGGATAAACAATTCTCATATTGTTTCCGAGTTGGTTTATTGCTTATCCAACCTGCTGGTTATGTATAATGATGGAATTATTAAAAGGAATTTTAAAATTGATATATCCACGCCCGCAGAGAAAATAAAGTTATGGCTCACCGTCGTCGAATACTCTGAAGTATTCTGTGAACTGTCTGCCAGAAGGCTTTGGGGAGCTACTGGGAAATGGATAGTTATACTTTCCATTCAGATATTTAAGTAACGATGAATAGTTAAGTAAAGTAGGCAACGTTAGTTAATTTCAAATTATTTTAGATGTATAGCACGAATAATGCTTATTTATCAACACAAAGAAAGTATAGTGCAAAACCCTCCGATTCCAGTACTAGATAGGAAAAATATAAAAGCAAATCCAAATTATATGACCGTCGCAGATGTGGCCCAGGCACAATTTGATTCGGCTTCGTTTACATTAAAAAGATCAGGTCGCGTTGTGAGAAAAATAGACACGTCTCCTCCTATGGGATTGAGAACTTGGAAGCCACTGCAAAGCACGAGCACATTTAGTTGCGAGAATGAACAGACCATTGAGCAAGCATTGGCTGGTAGGCAACTTATCGCCGAATCGATATATATAGCAAAACCGATAATACACTTGGCCTCGATGGCATGTTTTGGTACTAAAACGTGGAAGCCTTGGATGGTCTCATTAGTTTTAGATCTCTCCAGGTAGGGGTGCTCACTGCAGTTAAGTATACGAATAATAAAATACCCTTTGTTTTCTAGCTTACATCTGTATAAATCCTGCCGAAGCAAAAATGTCAACTCCATGACGCCACAACAACGTCTGCAGGTGTCGAAACGAACCGTAGCGTTATTATTGTACCTAATTCGATCACCGTTTTATGAAAAACGAAGCAAAGACAAAATCGAAGCCCTCCTCAGTGCTCTGAGCAGCCATATTCCTTTGGCCAATTTGATTTGTAATCCCTTGGCTCAATACTTGCCATTCTGGCAGAGTACGTATTTTTACTTATGGTCTACCTAAGCAAAATAATTCTGTATGTCTGTAATTTGGTGAGTGTCTTTGAAGAGGATAAAGGAGCCGATATATTTTTATGAAGCAAAAATAAATAGGATAAGGATAAAATTGTTAATATAAAACGTAGGTTATGAAGAGCCAGGGGCATATGCTAAAAAAGTTATAGAATTTTATCGTTTTCATTATATTATTTGATTTTGATTTCTTTATATACGTGCAAATTTATATAGCTCAGGAAATATTTATATTTTTTGCGATATTCAGTTTAAATGTATGCGTCAGTTTCGTTATTTTAATAATTGAAGTATAGTATCTAAACTAGCAAAAAATATTGACTATATGCTGATAGTTAAAGACTATTTTGATTACGACTTGCGCTTTCGTTCTTAATTTTTGAGGTCCGTCGGAAAACAAAAACTGTCCTGAAAATATTTTCTAAAACTATATGGTAAGAGGCAAAACTTTAATTCGCCCCTGGTGGACATTCCATTATATATGAATAAATATCAAATATTTATATATTGTATTTTATTGGTTGTTGGTTAGGGCACGGTTTCATGTACTCGTAATGATTTTGTTAACTTATCATGTGGGCCTCAGCGTATTCTATTGTTTAATTTAGTTAGGTTAATTATTTAAAAAATTCACATACAAATCGTAGCAACAATTATATGTATATGTAAGTGACACTTGTTAGAAGGTTCATTCCAAATGGTTTCTCCTCCTCGCCCGTTTAGTTCAATGCAACTTGGATGTGTAAAAAGGTGTTCTCGAAATTGAAACTTACTTCTTAAAACCAGGTAGTATTTATCATGTTAAACCCTTATATTTCAAATTTTGAATCCGGTCCTGATCATTTCCGTCCCACATCCCGGTAAAAACAGTATTCAGTTGTAAATATAAATTGGGGTTAATTTGAACTGTCAACATGTTAATAAGTAGAAAATGCCTCCAGAGTAACCAGATTGATGTAAAAATATTTTATTTCTTGATAATCCAAATACGAGCATTTTTCCAAAAGTTTTCCACTTTTATTACGCCTAATTTACGTACGTTAATAAATAAGTTCACAATAAATTTCAAGAACACTCTTTATATACATACAATGCATATATTTAAATTTTTGTTAACAAATTTTAGTTAAAAATATTTTTATATTCAAATTTTAAAAAATATATTTTTCTAATATGTAATATCGAAAATATATTCTAAAAACCACAGTGATTTTGTTTGCTTTTATTTTATAACGCAGTTAAAATCCGATAGTCATTTTCACAAACAATTTCAGCTAATTCTTAACGCACTTGATGGATAGTTTCTTTTATTAATAAAACAGGAAAAGAGCAATACGCACATAAATAAAAACCCCCAACTGTAATACATTTATTCAACTTCCTAGTTGTCTAAAGATTCTAACACAAACTACATAAAAATACATATATTAAAATCACAGATAAATACAGTGCAGTCTACGTTACAATTTCAACAACATTTACATATATCTATTACCTATTGTAACTACGTTATTTCTACTCCAATAAATTATAGTAATAAATAAGGAAGACTATTTTCTTTAATATGAGCATTTCTAGATGAGATAGTCGATCATTGTTATACCTTGTAGAGCACAGATAACAGTTGTTTGGCATTTATAGAAATCGGTGGAATGATAAATTTTTAATTGGTTTTTGTATAAGAAAAGTAAATTCGCTACCATCTCAGTTTTTGCAGAAGTACTTCCTAAGACAAAGGCCTAAATTAACTGTTTCTTGGAGGATTAATTTTGACAAGTACAAATAAGAGTTAGCTAATACAGGGTGCTCTAGATACATAGAGACAATCAATTTTAAAAGTTTAATAATTTTTTCAATATTCCCTAAATTTAATAGAATACTTTACGTAAATTCTTAAATACATATGTAAAAGAAATCTTTATAAGTTTTGCTAGGATAGGAAGACATAACGCACTATAAAACGATCCAAAATTATAGTTACGTTGAGTTGTTTGAGTGGCATAAGTTTTTTTGTACGTTTAAATAATATTTGAATCTCGTCACGAATTTATATTTATTATCCGTTCGCACTTTTTAAATTTCTAAAGCTCATTACATAACTGTGCTTATAATAATAATTTGAATAAAATAACAAAATACAATATCGCTTGTCCCTATTTGTGTTCTTTCAAAGTGCCTCTACCAAATTTGAACTGAGCATCGAGTAAATTAAACGACTATACTAAAAAAATTTAAGACTTTAATTTAGACGACAGCGTTCTTACGGCAGGTAAAAAATAAATATGTATACCGATCCGAAGATTCAAATAATTGATAGGAAGATCAAAATTTGGTGTAAAACCAAAACGTGTAGAATAAAAACGTCACCACAGATCAAACTGTCGTTCCTACAAAATTATCTAGTATCTCTTGACCAAATGAACTATTGAACTGCTCATATACTTACGTTTCCTATACAATTTGAAACAATATACGAGAAGGTACCTATTTAAGTAATTATCTACCTACAGGCTACGACAAACAATTTAATTTCATTTTTGACACTATCCGGTAATAATCTCTGATCTCAATCGACGTGATATTTATATTGATTTGCCTCTTCACAGTCCTAGGATCCGTTAGAATAATAACTGGAAAGATACTTTTTGGCGCCTTACTTAATTGAGCTAAATATTTGCATGTCCACTTCGGATTATGCTTCTTTTTTGTTTTCCTTCACTTTTACGGTTTCTTTGGCGTCTACGACGCTCAGGGCTATGCCGACTTGAGCTGCGTAGTAGGTCGACATTATTAACACCTGAAAATAAAAAAAAATAAATGCATACGATTCTTCAAATAAACAAAAATAATATTGTTAAAAATATTGTTTTATTTTGTTATTGATAAAAAAAAGATTTGATATTTTGCTGATAATGTCATCAAATTAAACGCACTTACCTGAGAGTACTCGATGCTATATTTAAACCTATCAATGCCAATAATTAGATCTGAGAGTGCAAATAAAATTCCACCTGCACAAGTACATAACTTACTCCAAGTCCAAAGGTCCTGAAAGTATTTTTATTTACGTATATTTGCAAGCCATTTAGATATCCATCTCCATCTTACGATAAAATAAATATCAATCTTAAGCCTACTTTCTCGTCTGAAAATAGTTTCTCTAACTGCCTCCCAAGTCTCCGAAGCGACTGAAGGAGACAAAGCTCTACAGTTTACTCTGGAGTCCGGACTCCAAATGCAAATAATTTTTTTAAATTTGCTTGCGAGGAAGAATTTAATTTTTTTAACGCAGTAGGTTTAGGATTGATATCAGTTTAATGAGGAGAATTATATAAAAAAAACACCTCAACCAACCTCAAAAAATTGCACTCGAGCTATTGCCCTCCACAACATGGTCGTAATAACTAAGATATAGATTGGCACGCCGACAATAAAAATGTCTTGTAAATCGGGGAGCATGTAGAGCACAACTAGAAAGAGACAATTTATTATAATGCTTTGTTAGATTTACAGCACACGGAGAATATAAGTATTATGGTCATAAGTTCAAGACAAATTTACTTACCAACTGAGCCCAAGAAATATAAAATCAGTCCCAGTGGCAAGTTAAGGGGTTTAAAGCCGAACGCCAGGATGTAATACACGTGCCCTATAATAAATGCTAACATCCCAATATCGAAATACTGGTGCCATATTAAGAAGGCGTCACCAATGCAACAGAATACCAGGCCAGTTAGTATCCTCCTAGCGTACTTGTACCTAAAATTGTATGTGATTACGAACTGTAGAGGTGTCTTGATAAAATTGTTTTCACACAGTCGGGGATCCTTACAAATTGGTAAACGAATGAAATAAGCGTCGCGGTAAGAAGTCATTTGCGCGGGAGGAGTGGATTTGTTTCACTAACGTTGCGCAGTAGGTCACGCAGCCGAGTCGAGTCGTTGGTAGAGTCGAGGGTGTGGCATAGTTCCACCAATATCGCGCGGTCAGTCACAGAGAGGCGTGGCTCCATTCCCCCAACGTCGCGTAGCCATTAAGTTCCCGCTATCGAGAGGTGTGGCTTCTTTCTGGGGCTGTCGCGTATACTATATGTAGGTATATTTAATTAGTAAAGGCTGGAAACCCTGTTTTTGGTCACGACTACGCCAATGAGTAGCAGACACGTGTAAATTGATATAATTATTTGCATACCACGTTTTGAGCGTAAACATAATTGTTTATTACGTATAATAATACCTAATGTAAAAGAAACAAAGCCAGCATTGACCTTTTACTGGTTTGTTTACTGTGTTTGCTACGAATATATTATATGCATTTTTCCTGCTAGATATGTGGCGCACTACGTAAAAGACAATGGCAAACAAAAACATTCATTTTTTATCATCGGCCTCACGTAAAAATGAAATTAATATTATTATTTACGTAGGTACCTGTCAGTGACGCTGACGCAGTTTCATTTACTTAGTTTAACCGATTATTGTAATATAAGTGAAGGTAGGTAGTTAATAAAATTACGTGCCGTTTTATTATCATAAAAGTCACCTCTGATAATTTGCACGAGGTATAAACAATACTTATTCACTTATTTCAAACATGCCATGCAGGTAATTACATATTTTGTTTGGATTAAAATAATTATATTTTATGTGTAAGTTGACATTGATTTTGAAATTCCACATCCACGACTTTTTAAAGTCTGTAGGAGTTTTTTAAGGCAAAAACTGAAAATAGGTTTGTTGAATGTTACCGGTCATCAATTATCGAATTAACATGAAGCCTTAAGCATTTTTTATGCGATTAAAACAATCTTATTTTATTAAATCAATTAGAAGTATGTACACAAAACTGAGTCCGGTCAAATTTATTATACCCCCTTGTATGCGTCATTAAAATACAAAAACCGCGTGAAAATGAGCAACTTAACATATTCCATATGCCCCGTTATAAATGGAAATCAGTACAATCTCCGTACTAAAAATACTTGTTTTATTAAATTAGTACGCACCTTTGGCCTCCACTCTCCCGATAAATTGCAAGCCTATAGTTTACCGTTGAAATATTTCAGTCGGCAATTTTACTTTAAAATATCCACTGTGCATGTACGGGGTCATTCCTCACTTGCAGCAGTTATATTTGATGAGTTATTAAAAAAAATTTCAATGGGTGTCAATATATGAGGAACGATCCCTGTATATTAAATATTATATTGCTGAGGTCAACTTACAAGTTGATCAATTAAATATCGACGTCAATGATATATGTTTACCCGAACCAGATGTGTCTGGGTTCATTATTTTTATATTTCTCATCAAATATACCGGGTGGCCACGAGTCAATGTACGCCCCCAATTTTTTGGTATAAATTTAAATAACGATTGCACCGGAAGTGATATTTTCGTTCCTGTTAGTCTAAAAATAGCCCACTTTTGTCTTACTCACGTATACCAAAAACGAAATTTTTAAATTCAAAAACAACAAAAAAATTGGGGGCGTACATTGACTAGTGGCCACCCGGTATAACATAGCATAGGGTGTTTGAAAATCAAAAAATCACTTATATGTCAAAAAGTGACGTTTATGAAGTACCTATATAGGATGGTATAAATTTCAATAATTTCTCTTCAAAATTAAAGGTGTATGTATGTACAGGGTCATCATTTTAAGTGCCTCACTCGATTTTCCTGCTTTATTCTTCACCTAGGAAAAAAATTCAAAAACCATACTTGTGTACTTTTTTCCGAGGAATCCGATTCCGAAAAGATAAAAACAATTGAATGTCGAAGAAAAAAGTTATGGCCGAAAAACTGAAAAAGAAAAAAATATACACCCTGTATATTAATGCGGAAATGAATATGTGACATTTCACTGATTGTAAATGCGTATCATATACTTATTTTTCACTTCCGGTTTGACCGGAAATTGCGTTAATTTTTTTATTTTAGGTGATACACCCTGTATATTGAGCTCAGTTTAAAGAACTTTTCTTTCTGAATTCAGCAATATATAACATATCATCATTGTCTTTCATATTTAATAAGATATTGGGGTTTTAATTTAAAATAACACAAATATATGTTATGAAATAAAGTCATCCATGAAAACAAACAAAAGCATTTAAATTATTTATTTATTTCAAAAGCGAAAGAAGATATAGCATAATAACTTATATTCTTTAGTTTCTGAAATAAATAAAAAATAATTTAAATGCTTTTGTTTGTTTTCATGAATGATTTTATTTCATAACATATATTTGTGTTATTTTAAATTTAAACCCCAATATCTTATTAAATATGATAATATGTTATATATTGCTGAATTCAGAAAGAAATGTTCTTTAAACTGAGCTCAATATACAGGGTGTATCAACTAAAATAAAAAAATTAAAGCAATTTCCGGTCAAACCGGAAGTGAAAAATATGTATCTGATACACATTTACAATCAGTGAAATGTCACATATCCATTTCCGCATTAATATTAATATACAGGGTGTATATTTTTTCTTTTTCAGTTTTTCGGCCATAACTTTTTTCTTTGACATTCAATTGTTTTTATCTTTTCGGAATCGGATTCCTCGGCAAAAAGTCCACAAGGATGGTTTGAGATTTTTTTTCCTAGATGAAGAATAAAGCAGGAAAATCGAGAGAGGCACTTAAAATGATCACCCTGTACCATGTGTTACATCCGGTATAGAGATTTTTTTTTCTAAATTTAGTTTAATTATTAATATGTTATATTAGACCGAAACAATGAGATTTGTTTTAAGCTTGATAATGCGAACGTAAAATATGTGTAAAATCTGTTCCCCAACATTTAACTGATAGCATTTTTTATAGTAAGTAATCATCAAATTAGAATTCCAACAGCCACTTTATATAAACAAGATAATAATAAAATATCGCACGCGAATTTAAAGATTAACTTAGCAAAATAAAAACACGTTAAAACTTTTAGGAGCGGTTTTATGATATCAAGATATCAAATAAGATTTTTCTATTAATTTACGTCAATATAATAAATAATGTGATAGGTATCTGAAATGTAAAGTAGGTAACTCTCAAATTGATAAATTCACAAAGTGCTCTCGAAGTGCAAATCTAAGTTCAAATGTTCAATTGTTCAACATAAACGTATCTTCGCAGGGCCCAGCTCTTAATAGTGAACAGGACCGGACGCAAAATTTGAAATACAGTTTTTCTAACGAACGGTGCACGGTATACAGGGTGTTTCATGACGAACTGTACACGCTTCTAAGGATGATAGAGAATCCCTTGACTATTCATACGAATGGGTATAGAAATTTGTCTGTTGCACTTAATTACTGAGATACAGGGTGATAAACTACTAATGGCCAATATTTCTTTTGGTCAGAACTTCCTTACTATTTATCACAATTTGTTCTAATTTTATACAATTTGTGTACTTATCAAAGTGTATATAATGCCGTTTTTAATATTTAAAAATTCCAGGACCGGACTTTTTTAATTCAATTTTTTTTATTTCTGTAGAGGAAATCACCCTGTATAATATTTTTTTCAAATTTTATCTGAAATTATAAAAGTACATACATCAGTAAACAAAAACATGTGAACAGATTTTTTTTTCGCACCTTTATTGATTTTTTTACAAGCGATTGAATTTGGCGAAAAGGGGAAATGAAAGATAAAAACTCATAATTTTCTTAACTAAAATATATCGTTGGAATCATGATGAAAAATACTAATAAATTAAGGGAAAAAACAAAGTAGAGGGTGGCAACAAAAATGTAGAGAAGCTGCGGTTTTCATTTGCTGTGAATTATTTGTAAATTATTAAAAGGAACTTGTGTTAAAGATTTATTTTAGATATTAAATACATACATACTAACACATTTATTTCTTATTTAGATAATTTAGTTAAGCAAATTATAATTTTTAACTTTCATTTCCCCATTTCGCCAAATTCCATCGCTTGTAAAAAAATCAATAAAGGTGCGACAAAAAATCTGTTCACATGCTTTTGTTTATTGATGTATGGACTTTTGTAATTTCCCATATAACTTGAAAAAAATATTATACAGGGTAATTTTCTCTACAGAAATAAAAAAACTTGAATTAAAAAAGTCCGGTCCTGGAATTTTTAAATATTAAAAAACGGCATTATATCAACTGTGATAAGTACACAAATTGTATAAAATTTGAACAAATTGTGATAAATAGTAAGGAAGTTCTGGCCAAAAGAAATATTGGCCATAAGTAGTTTATCACCCTGTATCTCAGTAATTAAGCGCAACAGACAAATTTCTATACCCATTCGTGAATAGTCAAGGGATCCTCTATCATCCTTAGAAGTATGTACAGTTCGTCATGAAACACCCTGTATATAACAATCAGATTCTTTGTTTTAATGGCGCTAAGCAATAATTTTCAGAATAAACAAATGTGTAAAGCTTTTACCTAAAAAGACAAGTACAATATTGTACAAAAAATACAAAATGGAGTGAATTTTGCAAGAAAGGGGAGAAACTTTTGAATTTCAAATTCTAAGTGAATTTGAACTACCCGAAGACTCTTGTTTGGTTGTTGACAATGTCAACTCTCATACTTACTCATCCCCCAGGCTCATGCCGTGAAGTACAACAAACAACATCAAACTTATGACAGGCAAGCATTTCAACACCGTGCTAAAAATTGACGGTTTATCTTGAGGGATGAAAATAACGAAGTAAATGGCGACTGTCTTGAAGAACGGCACTAGTTTCGGACCAACGCTCTTCACCTGAAACCAATACAACAACAGTATTAAAATTCACAGGCGACGCTGATGAGACAATTTTAGAAGATATACAGGGTTATCCGTCACGACGAGTTTCAGAATTTTCAAAAATTCGTGACTTGAAAACCGTTTTGGGTGTAGGTACAAATTTTTGTGGGTGTTTAAAATATCTAAAGGAATTCTGCTATAAATAGGACGATTAATATATTCGTTACTTTTGGCCAATAACCCTGTAGGCCTCGCTGTAGACTATTTTAGGATCTATCAAAAAATATTTAGAATAACCTACCCTATGTACAGGGTGTCCCACTTATCGTGCTCACCATGGGTATCTTGGAGATACAAGGACACCCTGTATAAGTATATCAAATCAAAATAATCTATTTATACATGTATAAAAAAAACTAATATTTATAGGTAAGTACCTAGGTATATAAAAACCACTATATGAATAGTATTTACTCTAAATATTTTTATCAGAACACAAGTAAAAAAACCGGCAAAACAGCCCCAATTAAGTCTGCCGCTCGCGCCTTATAAATATTAATAAATTCCTAACCTTCCCTCGCTTGGAGCACGGAAGAATAACAGAAAAATCAATGTAATTTATAAATTAATCTCTAGGCGAAAATCACCCTGCCCGCGCAGCACACCTAGGCACTTATCCGGCGACATTTACTAACAGAAAAAACTGGGACTGGGATGCAAGAATCCTTTGTGTCGCTTACTTACCACTTTCGCAACCGAAGTCATCGTTTCGTTTTCGGACCTCGATTCAACTTCAAGGTTAAGGTCGACGATCAATTTGGAAACCACTACAATGAAATTAGACACAAACTTGCTATGCTGTGCTATTCTGCGAGGTGCACATTCGAAAAGAGACGTGTCGGAACGTTAGATTCTGTCAAAATCAGCTGTGCACTGTTTACAGCCGGGCAGCCGGGCTTTCTGGTGCGAATGTTGACAATGGGTTTAGTAGCCGCACACCGAGGCGGTTATCCCAAGCACGCATGCCTCGGCTCTAATCTGCGATCAACTCGTTTGTTACTGCGATTGCTGGGTTGTTTATCTGGGAATAACTTTTTTGTTTGGGAAAGTAGAATAATTTGTTTATGCACAGCTCCGTAAAGTAGCTCTAGTACTCAGTGACATCTTTTTCTATTTTTCTGGGGTTTCCCGACCAAAACTGGGGGATGATGGAAACCGACAAAATGGATTCTGATTCATATTCAGTGGGTCAAAATACATGTGACCACTTTTTTTTCTGTGTGCCTGATGTTTGATCTTTACCATTTGGCCATATGCTACTCTTGATCCTCTGCACTTGTTCCACATTTCCATTTCAAACACTGTCGCTTTCCAATGGTTCACCATGAAACAAAGGAGAAAATAGTTAGTCATCTAATGATAAAACTGCAAAAATAGGACTTACCGTCCAAAAGGACGCACAAGTTGGTAGAGGTATATCTTTGTTGATGAGGGCTCTCCTGCGGACAAGAATGCAGTATCAATAGTTATACAGGGTGTTAAGAAAGAGTAGGTCATGCCTTTAACCACTTGGGCGAAAATAATGTGACTTTTATAATGTGATTTTTATTTTGGAGCGTAGTTTTTTTTATACAGGATGTTAAAGTTTCCATTTTGAAAATTATTTTTATTAATAATTCTGTTACTGTTTAAGATTTTTACCCGAATTTTTGCACATACTTTCATCTTATACAGATACACTTTTTGTGTAATTTTGGTCAAAAAAGTCAAAGCGCAAACGGGAAAAAGGGGGGTTGTGTTACCCATTAACCCCCCCAACTTTTTCATGCGTACGCCTATGGTCTCTAGATATTTATTTTTAGATTAAACACTCATTTCCCCAATTTTTTTTACTCCTACAAAATTTTGATTTAGGACTTGATTAACGAGATATTCCAGTAAATTCAGAATCATTTTCAATATTTCAGTTTCGGAATTTACTGTTTTTACTATTGTTGTTCGTAGTAATCGTGGGTTTTCTTTAAATCGACAAAAAATGCTAGAGATTTTTTTTTTGTGCATAGTCAGAAAAGTTCAATAAAATAAAAATCTTAAAAAAACAGTGGCGTACACATTTTTGCTTAGGAAACCTAAATTAATACTTATAGTTATCTATGCCACTGAGCTAGGTAAAAGAAGCAAATAGAAACACTAATTTAATACGTTACACGTGTTGTGGTTATTAATTAGTATTCTACCTGATATTTTGTTTTAGTAATAATTGTATTTTCTGTATTTGTGCTGTCTGCTTTATTTACCATATGTACAATAACTGGATTCGCCCGTTGGATAAATTATTCAAAAATTAATAAATAATTAAAGTAAATAATATGAAAAGTTTAATTTTAAACACAGCAATGTTTTATTTTTTATAGTATTTTCTTTAAATTAGTGTTTCTATTTGCTTATTTTACCTACCTCAGTGGCATAGATAACTAAGTATTAATTTAGGTTTCCTAAGCAAAAATGTGTACGCCACTGTTTTCTTTTAAGATTTTTATTTTATTAAACTTTTCTGACTATGCACAACAAAAAAAGTCTCTAGCATTTTTTGTCTAAAAGTAGTCGATTTAAAGAAAACCCACGATTACTACGAACTAATAGTAAAAACAATAAATTCCGAAACTGAAATATTGAAAATGATTCTGAATTTACTGGAATATCTCGTTAATCAAGTCCTAAATCAAAATTTTGTAGGAGTAAAAAAAATTGGGGAAATAAGTGTTTCATCTAAAAATAAATATCTAGAGACCATAGGCGTACGCATGAAAAAGTTAGAGGGTTTAATGGATAACACAACCCCCCTTTTTCCCGTTTGCCCTTTGACTTTTTTGACCAAAATTACACAAAAAGTGTATCTGTATAAGATGAAAGTCTGTGCAAAAATTCGGTTAAAAATCTTAAACAGTAACAGAATTATTAATAAAAATAATTTTCAAAATGTAAACTTTAACACCCTATATATAAAAAAACTACGCTCCAAAATAAAAAATTACATTATTTTCGCCCAAAGAATCTGTGGTTAAAGGTATGACCTACTGATAATAGAGATAACAATGTTAAATAAATGCATGGTGATTAAGGCATACCAATTTTTAAACGTTTTCCTTTTGTACCCCCTTTCCCTTTTACGATACATTCTACGGGGGTCCAAAATACAAACCCAACCACTCACCCTGAAACAAAAGAAAAAATAGTTAGACATTTAATAATAACACTTAAATGAGACTATGTAATACTTTTTTGAAAGAAAACAATGCTGGTCCTACCGTTCAAGCTAGTACTAAAGAATATTCTATTAACTGATTTTGATTAAAACTCAACAAACATTTTTTTTATTGAACAATGCTTTCGATCATTCTTCCATTTAAACTAATTGACAATTCACACAGCAAGTAAATCTTTTACTAGATAATCTGGTGAGTTAATTACTGATTGATACAATTTTTTTTTGCAACAAGATCATTGTTAATCTTGGTCGATTTGATGGACGAACGGTAATAAAGAAACCTGCATTATTAGAGTGTATTTTGATCTGGGAAGGACAACATGTTTTGACCAAATCACATTGCATCTGTAAAATTAGCAAAAAAACAGACTTTTCTTATTTTACCTTAAGATTATCTATGCAAATAGTGGTCCTTCTCACGATCAAAATAAATCGGAAATAAACAGTGGTTATGTATATTTACCTTATGATGTCTTCACCATGTCCTATCTCGTTCGGAACCTACCTGCATATAGAAAAATACAAATTAGTAAAAATAATTGAACAAAATAATAAATATATACCTTTATCTCCTTTCCCTAAAGCGGTTCGTCCCCATGGTCCAATCCTTGTGCAACCTACACTCGCACGAAAAAACCAGAGCCTACTAACTGCCTTCTGGGCTCCGAAGCCCCCAGAAAATTCCCGAATACAGTTACAAGCCTTAACACTTGATATATCCACGCTATTTTAGAAATAACACAGATATTCTCAAGATACTCGTCGAGATCTCGGCTCTGGTTTGACGAAACCGGGTTCTCTCTACAGGCGCGTACTCACGATCGATTCTAGTTGATCAACTTTAGTGGATCAACAAAAATCGAACGAAAATAGCCGTGAGAACTTATGTTTCAAGTTTAATCTTAAACATATGTTCTCACAGCTATTTTCGTTCGATTTTTATTGATCCACTAATAAGTTGATCAACTAAAATCGAATCGTGAGACCGCCTTACGATAGAGGAACTATGAACGATACCCAATCCTAACCACTGCCCTCACCACTGGAACTTGTTGGATATATAAACCTTTGACCTCTGAAGTCGTTCCACAACGCTGAGGAGCAGCCGTTGGTGAGGCCTTTTACACATGTAAGGCGCAAATCACGACGATATTTATATACCAACAAGCACCAGCAACAAGAAGAAGTAGAAGGATTTAGATATGTCCAGATAATGTCTGTTTGTCCATGTCCATAGAATGGATGCCAAAACTGCGTCTCTTGGCTTAATCTGAAAAGAAAAAAAATTGCAGTGTGAGAAGCTTTTATCCAAAATACACATAACTTATGAGCTAATAATATAGTACAGTTACTTGGTGATCTCACTATGGCCGTTTTAAATTCAAATATTTTTGGACAGTTCCATTCAAAATGGGTCAAATATCAAATGTTAAAAAGGAATAAGAGTGCTTTTTCGTTGGGGATGGGTTTCAAAAAAATAAAAAGGTTATTCATTGTTCATTATTCCCAACAAAGACTTGCTCGTTGCTCGAGTGCCTTGAACCTTGTCAGGTTATTGCCACGGTCCTTGTTGCCACAACACTGACATTGACATCAGTTGAAATAAAACTGACTTAAAAAATTACCCACTTTTTCCATTTTTCGCATCCACCATGTTCTCAATTCACAAGAATTCGTACCTGCATTCGAAATTTGAAGAAATCAACCCTAGACTCATCAACCGCTGCGTTCAGAAAGGTATAATAATGGAAAAGCCAGATTTGGAAAACCGGGACCTACTAATTTTTTGTATTTAACTTTAGCCAGGGATTTCAGCGGGAATGACGTACACGACTTGGAGCCTCCCTTTAACCGGCTAACCTCCGAACATCCCTCCATACCGGTTCAACATGTAGACGTTACACGAAGACCAGTGGGGTTTGGAAGATGCGCGATGCCCATACTGGTAAGTTTGCTCCAACACAAACATTTCACAAGAGCCTATAGTGCCATTTGGTACACGATTTTCTTTGTCGTAGAGGAGAGAGCTGCACGACAAAGATTTGGAGACCGTCATCGCCGCCATCGAGAGCATCACCGATTTGGCACACGATCCCGAGAGAGGATATGAAGCAGTGAATCTTAAAATTGTTGATAGGTGAGTGGTTTTGGTGCAAATTTGCTTCCTTTGAACTCTTTCACAAAAGATCCTTCTTGAGTGGATCAACCAAGGCAACATATTCCTCCTCTCTTTTTTCTCCCATTTAAACTGTAACAATTTTCCATGCTTCTTTTAACTCCAATTTTAACTGTCCAATGTCCAGAATGGTTGATCTGATAGTGCACGAGGAGCCGGTTATTCGCGAGAGGACTGCGAACGCCCTGGAAGTAATCGCCAGGCTAGCTGACGGAAAAGAGGCGATCGTGAAAAACAAGTACCTCCTAGAGAACTTAACCATCTGCGTGGAGGACGAAGTGCCGGAAATCAGAATACACGTGGCGGCCCTGCTGGAGATGATCTCCAGGTTTTGGAAAAGTAGTTGCAGTCTAAACCACAAGTCGCTTCGATAGTAATTAGGATCATATGCATTTGCTTTTAGCTGCTGATGTGCTGGTGTCGTTCGGATTTATCCAGATCCTCCTGAGCACTTTGCTGGAAGAAGAAACAGAGATTGTGGAGATACACTTGGAGACCTTGAAGGCGCTGATGTACGGCTGCGGGAAGAACATGGCGATGGATAGCGACGCCTTCTTCATTTTTGTAAGTTAAAACGACAAAGTGAGGTTGTTGGGAAACTTAGGAAGTAACATTTTTTTTGTTTCAGCTCAAACTATTGGACAGACAAAACACAAAAATCGTGTCCACGGCCTGCGATTGTTTAACCATACTGTGTTCCACACGAGCTGGCGAAAGATTGGCCCAAGAAATTGATTTACTGGACAACCTGAACAGGCTGCTCCATGATGAGGTAAATAGCCCATTATTTGGTAACGAGTTTATATTCTTACTGGTCAAATCAAGTCCAAGATCACGCGAGTAAACGTGGCTGTATTATTCGTGGTTGTCCCGATTTACAACACAGTCCGATGGCAGCGATCAAATGAAATAAGTATATAGACCTTGTAGATTTCTACTTTTTTTTTTTTGTTTTTTTTTTTTATTATTTTATTTAAGCTAAACTAATTCTATCAGGGAAAAATTTTTTGACGGACACAAAGGATTATAACAGTCACATTTCTCGTAGATTTCTACTTGTAGATATCTTTTGCTGGATAAATAGAATAGAATAGAATAGAATACTTAATCTGCCGCTGCTGGTTGGTACAAAATTGTATGATTTTGTGATTTAACTTGTACCTACTGAAAGTTATAATAATAACGGAAGTTCTCGATCGATGGCACTACCACCCGGCAAAGACCTTGCGATGAAAGATAAAAAACACGCCTTTTGTACAAATAGTAAACGATAAAATCCGCATTTGTGTGAGTTTATGTCATGCAATAATATGATTTATATGGAGTGCCTAATTTATAGTCCAAGCACATTTTTTGTAAATAAATCTTCACAGGACTATCGACGTCATATACAGGGTGTCTCACTTATTGCGCCCACCATGGGTATCTTGGAGACGGTAAGAGATACAAGGTAGGTTAAAGTGACACCAAAATATTTTAGTAATTTCAATTCTCTTTAAAATAATATATTACAACAATACTTAATTTTTAGAAATAATGGAGTTATCGCCATTATACAGGGTGATTCACGAGGAAAGGGCCAAAATGTTATGGTAGATAGAATTCACTTAGGCGAATTAGAAATGACTATTGAAAAAAGCCTGACCCTTTTTTTATTGATCTACAGGGTGATTTATGAGTTTTGCCCAATACTTCTTAAGGCAATACCTTTTAAACTAACCACTAGAATCAGCTCGTATTGTGGGTATATAATATACTATTAAATGCCAATTTCTATGCATAATCAAAGACAGAAAATTCCAGGGCCGGCTCAACTAATTTTTATTTTTAGGGCTCCTATGAAAAAATTCACCCTGTGTACGTGATTTTTAAATTCTAATACTGAATTATGAAACTACATACAAAAGTAATCGAAAACATGTATTTTGTTGTTTTGCCACACTTTGGGCATGACGCATCTTAGGTCTACGTTTTCATTTACGTTGGCCACTCGGTATATTTTTTGAAGGCTCGGTATTTAAGTGCATTCCAAAAAATTATTCTTTGGGATTGGATTTAACGGTTGTAAATTTTGTAATAGAACGAAACGCCATGCTATTATCGATAATAAAAAAAACAGATAAGGAATCTGATGGTTACTAAATCAAAATCTGATGAGCAATAAAAAAAACAAATTATCTCAGATGTCCAGAAAATTTACACAAGTTCGAATTTGTATTTCGCGTTTAATCGCCCCAAGCTTCAACGAAGATCTCTACTTTTCTATCCGCAATGTTCAGTACTCGTTTGATAGATGGCGCGGTATTGCAGCATTTGGTACAAAACTTGGTCTTAGGCGGAATTCGAAAATATTCTACAGGGTGTTTCATGACGAACTGTACATACTTCTAAGGATGATAGAGGATCCCTTGACTATTTTTGCGCTTAATTACTGAGATACAGGGTGATAAACTACTTATGGTCAATATTTCTTACTGTACAAAAAAAATATGGGTGATTCTGATTTACTCACTAGTAGGTACCTAAAACATTATTTTTCAGACTTCAATTAGTAAAAAAATCAGTGTAACACACCTTCTTTTATTTCAGCGACAGGAGGTGCACACCAGCGCTGCCTCAGCTATAATGTACTGCACGGTGAAAACTAAGGCCAAAATAACAGCCAGCAAAATCAAGACTTTGCCGAAACGCTTGGTTCAGTTGAGCAAAAACCGCTTGAACCCCAGCACACAGATATTCGCCATCAAGGTAAGAATTAGTCCACAATCCCAATAGTTTCCAAAATTACCTGTATATTTCTATAGGCCCTAACGAACATTTGTGAACACCCCGACGTAAGAAAGGAAATAAAGAAGAACCACCACAGAGAAGTACAAAACATACAGCTAGGGGATGAGCCATGCTTAAAACATTACAAAGAGATCTTGTTAACTGTAGTCGACTGGATACCCACAAGTTCCATGTAATTTTTGTAAATGTACCTATACATACATACATAAAATCTGACGTCTAGCAATCCATTGAAAACTGTTTTAATCGTAGCATTTAAAAATTTTGAGTTTGAGAAAATATAATTTTCTTGTCCACGAGAGGCGCCGCTCTAGAGATATAAATCAACTTATTTAAGACACAAATTTCACCTCTAACCGATATACAGGGCGCCTAATTTGATATTGGTTCGGGGCGCCAGATTCTGCAGGTCCGCCCCTGTCCGTTTCAACAAATTTCTATTATTTTGCATTATTTCTACTACTGTACTGTCTTGTTAGATAAAAATTATGTATTAAGCGTGCAGAACTCATGAGGAAACAATTCTAGCAAAAAAAAAGTTGGGAAATACTGTTGAAAAATACATAAATCACGACGGATAAAAGATTAATAAACAATTCCACATTATTTACGTCAATCTATGGTAATTGTAATTTTATCGTTAACATTTCTGCGTGCATCCATTTATAAATATAAACTAAAAAAAAAATTAGGTCACTGGGGTGAGTTACATAAGAATAAAATGATGGATGGATATATTTTGTAACATCTACAGCCTTTATGTTTAGAGATACGAAAAAAAGTGTATAGACAAAAGTTATAAATTTTGGTGTTAAATATCTTTTGCCGAAAGAATATAAAACAAAATAGCATCGGAAAGTAAAGAAACAGACAAATATAACTTTTTGCTTTTGCTTTTTTTAAATGGAACACCCTGTATATTTTTGCATATTTTGAAAAATAATTTTTAGTTGATTCCAAAAATAATATATTGGTTTTCAAAATATGCAAAAATGTACAGGGTGTTCAATTTAAAAAAAAACATAAGTTATATTATTAAATTTTCTCTACTTTCTGAAAACATATTGTTTTACTTTTGGAACTACCCTGTACTTGAAAACAAAAAAAATCTGCATTATCTTTATTTTCGTTAGGTTGCTATAAACAGGGGCGGTTTTGGGATTTTTCTTGGGCGCCAAGTCACTTAAAAAATCATAAATCTGTTAACGAAATTACTAAACTTATGTTTGTATTATCGACAATAAAGGAAATATTGGACTTTTTCGCACCGTTGACTCACCCCGTACAGGGTGGTTTAGTTTCATAGAGCGCCTGTGTTCGGTATATTAATCGCCTTCCATCTAGATACAAAATAAGTGTATGTAGTCTTATATTAAATTCAGTATTGTAACACACATGTCGCAAAGGGTCAAGAAATCATTCACGTCATTGTCACGGATCATTTAACAATGTTATATATCCATGGCCATCTCCTACAGGCTTATCTAACAACAACAATGTACGAACAAATAAATACATTTTATGTGATAACTGATAACAATTAGGTTTTGGGACGCATCAATATCAAATGAACGAGAATAGGTCAATTATTATTTCAAATAATAATAAATACCACAGTAATGGGTCTTATTGCTACTAGCAATAACAAACAAAAATTTTGCCTTTGGCGGATACTGCGTTTATCAATGTTTGTTTTTGTTGACCACCAATTTCCTGCAGCGCAGTTCTTATCGTTCTTACAAGGAAACGTCATCATTCCAACATCATTATTTTACTCGCAAATGATTAACACTATTAAATCGTCCTCATAGACCTCATAGTGGGTGATTTTCATAAAATGAAATAACTAGATATAGAAGCTTTAGACTTTACAATGATTTGTAATTCCAATTCGAGGCTTCCGATTTTTTTCCTGCAAAGTTGGATGGCAGCAACAGAGAAAAAAGTGTCACCAAAGTAGGAAACCTGAGCTGAGAAGAAGCTCAAAAAGGAAAGGAAATCTAGCTCTTACAGCTTGAGAAGATTCTGGGCACTTTATGGGAATCTGAATCGGATATTTTGGAAGACGAGGCATCTATAAATATTTTGGATCAATTACTCCGTAATCATTTCAAAACTATTATTGCTATAATAGGTACTTATGTCACTGACAAACTGACAAAGAAACAGATAAGTTTCTATATCTTATCAGCTACGTTGCGATTGCTACCGGACTGGCGTTGGGATCGTGATGTGGAGGAAGACAAAAAATAAACAAACAGCTTTCGAATAGAGAAATTCCAGAAATCATTTCTGGTCTCTTCTGGACCAACAGGTTCCTGGGTCGCCACATTAGGGGGTCCAGGACCACACCACAGAATTCGGCCAATCACGTAGGCGCTACGTCACGCCATTCTCCTACCACAATGCCGTCCACGTGCGGGCTGCTCCGTCTTTGTCCCACGCACGGCTATTTCCGAAAGATTACGTTACAGTACGTTTAGAGGCAGCGTATTTTCAATTTTCATTCAGTCAGAGATTCAGTCGAGATTTTACAGCCGAACAGACGAGGCGTATTATAGTTGTAGTTACTTAGAAATTAAAAAAATACGAAACCATTCATAATAATAATAATAGTGATACTTGTTCGTTAGTGATACCTAGATACGTTTAATTAATCAATATGAATCTGTCGTTTGCTGGTTGCGGGTTTCTCGGCATTTACCATGTGGGAGTCGCCTGCTGTTTTCGCAAGTACGCACCCCATTTGCTGCTCAATAAAATTTCAGGTGCTTCCGCAGGTGCCACCGCCGCATGCTGCCTCATTTGTGATTTGCCCATAGGTAAGCCCTAGCGTAGGTATTGTCTGCCATTCTGTTTCATCCCTCGGTAAGAGAGAGAGCGCCCCAATAATTCGGAAAATCTCCAATTTTTTAATTTAAAGTAGGCTCATCTGTTATCAAATAATTTGTTGCTAATTATGTCGTGCCGTACAATGACGTTGGCGTTGGCTGCTAAAAACAACGATGATGTTAACTCGAAACGTCATACCCACTAGATGAAAACATCGCGTTTGTTTACCTCGATATTTACATAATACAGCAAATTCGCAGCCAACTATTCTATAAGTGGCGATTGAGGGTGCGTTTTTTAATTTTCTCTTATAAATTTTGAACAATGGGATTTAAGTTTAAAGTATGTACTTCTATACTTATTTTAAGTCTATAAGCTGGGATGAAGTCTCTTCAAATTGATAAAAAAATCGACGAAAACACACCCTTAAACACGAACTTTTTTCGTTCCTCGTATTTATGAAAATATTTTAATTATTTTCATTCTTAGAGCACTTTTGAAGCAGAATTTAAAAAATTATAATATTTTCGCTAATTCCTTTAAATTCTGAGGTACTTTCATTTATCAAATACAAGCCAGCTGCATATGACTTTGTTAAACCCCAATTTTTATTCTATTTAAAATGATATATTACAACAATGGCTTATTTTAAATTTTAATAACAAGTACATACGGAATTTACGAAATTCTAGAAATGCAACAAACAAAATAAATAATATCTAAATCGCTTTCCAAAGCGTCCACAGCCACACGAGATAAATTATTAACAAAAACAAAACTTTGCCATATCTATTTGAAGCAATTTTTTACATTGCCTACTTGAAAAATAAAAATTCTTAATTTCTTAGTTTTTTAAAAGCCTAATATTATTTGAATGATTTTGAATGATGATTTGAATGATACGAGGCACCCTCGTAGGCACCTAATAAGTTTTTAATCAATAAATCTAAATGTTTCGAGTGTTTTTCGTTTTATTTCATAAAAATTAGGGAGGAAAATAAAAAAAATCAAATAATGGCGATAACTCCATTATTTTTTAAAATAAACTATTGTAATATACAGGGTGTTAATTAAGTATGTACAATAAATTTAACAGACGATTATTTGAGTGATTTTAAGACAGAAAGTTCATAAATATAAACATGGGTCCAAAAATGCTTCGGTTTCAAGATACGGGGTGTTAAACTTATTTTAAAAAATTGCTTTTTCGTAAATATCTTAAATATCCTTTACCTACCCAATTTTGTTGTAATTTGGCAGTGTTATTCGTAGTGTTAAGGGGTTAATTTAGCCCTAACTTGGTTAAATTTATCAAATCCAGTGGCACCTTAATGGATTGAGAAAAAAAATCCATTTAAGTGGATTTTTTTCAAAAACTAATCAAGATACGAAAAAATTCAAGAGACACAAAAGTTGTAATTTTAGTTGCTTAATACAAAAAAAAAAAAAATACATTTTCTTGTCAAAAATATTCGCCACTGGACTTAATAAATTTAACCAAGTTAGGGCTCAATTAACCCCTTAACAATGCGAATAACACTGCCAAATTACAACAAAATTTAGTTAAAGTTTAACACCCTGTATCTTGAAAACGAAGCATTTTTGGACCCATGTTTTTATTTATGAACTTTCTGTCTTAAATCACCCAACTAATCGTCTGTTAAATTTATTGTACATACTTAACTAACACCCTGTATCTAACTAAGCCATAGCCAGCTATGACTTGTATTTGAAAAATGAAAGTAAAGTCGGGCTCACCAATGTTTGCGGCTGACTTATTACTTACAGAAGATATTACAGACATGCACGCTGTAATACTAAATATCTCATATGCACATTTAGTACAGTTTGATCAACTGCACTAAATGTGCAAAGAAGATATTTAGTATTACAGCGTGCATGTCTGTAATATCTTCTGTAAGTAATAAGTCAGCCGCAAACATTGGTGAGCCCGACAATAGGTGTTAATATCTCAAAACTTAAAAGAGCTAACAAAAGAATTTTTTCAAAAAGTGCTCTAAGAAAGAAAAAACGCATTAAAATATTTTCAAAACTAAAAAGGCTTTAATGGAAAAATGAAAATGAGAAAAATCAGTTTTTGCTTATGAAACAAAAACATTTTTCTCGAGTAGGACGACCATAATGCACATAGGACGAATTGAAAAAAAAATTTCAGAGATACAGAGCGGCAAAGTTGAGCCTGTAAATATGACCTCAATGACCGACCTTAAAGTACTAACTTTCCGCACGCTGTAGAGTGCGTACAGTTAAACTTTACGCACTAGTGCGTAAAGTGTTTTTACCTTACGCAAACGTAGGTACATTTCGGTAGTAGAAAAAATATTGTATGCAATTCGTGCGAAAAGTGAGCTTTTTTCACTCATTGGATTGTCGCATTCGCCTACGGCTTATGCGACAAAATTCCCATTCGTGAAAAAATCTCGCCTTACGCACTTGTTGCATAAATAACTATTTCTCGCTTTATTTATTTTTGTTTGTAATTTTGTTTTTTTATAACTCGATTTTCGCCTACATAAACATTCGTGACTTTTTATAGCAAGCATATAGCGGCTTTGATGTACTAACGACTAAGCCCCAGTATAAATATTATCGCGATAATTAAAATATAAATTACTCAGGAAGCTTTTATATTTTTATGAGTATTGCTGCGCGAATCTGCACACGATTACACGCGTTAAAAGAAACTTGGACAAAACAACTGCTCTTCCAGCAAATGTCATGAATAACTGAATGAGATTAAAAATCACGATGGAGTGGATGCAATATTTCTTTTGGCGATGAATCTCGTTTCTGTTGATGAATTCATGATAAACGTCGACCGGTCGACAAAGGATATTGTTTTAGTGGGTAGACCAGAATGCCCAACCTAAGGTAGTTCATCCCAGTAACGTTGCTGTAATGTAATAATTTACCGCGATTTTATCAAATGTGAAAGTTTCTATAAAACATCCGAATACAGCGGAATTTTCCACGCACGCATGCATTATTGAATCGATTGTTCTTAGCCAGCAGGTTTGTTATCACCGAGGTTATCATATTTCGCTAGCGAAGCGTTTGCTTTAAAATTTAAATTCTTGCCTATTTTTGAAACTATCTATTGCCGACAATAAAATAAGGTAATTATGAGGGCAATCAACGTTCAAAAAGCTGAAGGAGAACTAAAATTACAAAACTGGTACATTCCGACTTTTCGATTGGGTACAGAAATATAGTAATTCTAAAATATCGACGACACAATTTTAATAAACATTGTTAGACGAAGGACTTCACCAAGGTTATGCCGCCCATGACTCAATCCACAATATAAGAAACATTTGGTTTTGTCTATGTTTTTATGTCTTATCTTTATGCTGAAGTTGTAGAATATTAAAATAAAATGTTACTTAGTTACCCATGATCAGCGTTTCAGTAAACACCTAAATATAATAACATGTTGTCAAACGAACATTCCTTATCGGAAATGCAAAGGACTGTAGCAATAACATTTATTATTGTTCCCCGATTCATTTATAAATTACAAATTTATTTTCAAATATGCCCACTTTCAACATACGATTTGATTAATTTTAAATTTAATTACCCAATTTATTACTTCACGCCATTTTACAATTTATGCCTCAAGGAGCTCAAAGAGAAATCGTGCATTGCGTACAAACTGGCAACGTAAATAATGTTACAACCTACATACTTAAATGCATTTACCGCAAATTTTAAATATGTAAGTATAATGAATGCATCCGATTGAGTTGAATGGAAAGGAAGCAGAATTTCCAATAGGCTCATTAGACATGAACATTTAAAAGGATGAACAGGCATTTAAAATGATGTAAGACTTGTTTAACTGGTGCCAGGCGAAAAGACAGCGGCGTCCATATGTACAAATTTTGGATTACCTATATTATATTAAAAGAAAATTAATTATTGTAAGTATTCGACTCCAAATAATAAACAGAAAAAGATACCTGCGACGACGAAAGCACCAAATTTCAAAATTAATTTTTTTGGGGGGCTAAGGTTCAAAATTGTATTACAATAAAAGTATAAAATCTAAAGAAAAGTTTCAGACTGCCTCCTAGCTTATTTGTTAATTGACAGAATGAAAATTATTTTAATTTGGGGGTGCTTGGCACCCCCCTAGTTGCGCCCATGGGTGCGTCCAAAGTAGTGCAATCTGAAGAAGCATTAACTATTTTCTAGGGGGATTTTTATCACTACTAGATAAAAGATCGATAAATGAGTTATTTTAATTTTAATTATCTCTATAATAATAGAAAGTAACTTATCTCAAGTTCTAACACGTACTTAAAATTTTTCTGTTGATGGGAAACAAAAACAATTACACCGATCCACGTGTGGCTGGCAATTATAGGATAAATTTCGCCCCTTGTGTATTGTAAATAGTAATTTACGACGTTTATTTTTATTATTATTAATTCATTAATAAAAAAACTGGAGATGAGTTTGGTTAGTCACGATGGTCAGCGTAAGAAATACACCAAAGCAATAATAGTATCTTATCAGATAATGTTTTTATTACACAGAAATAACTGGCTAAGTGGTTCATTAAATCAAGGTCGCCGTAATTAACAATAATATAATTTTTGTTTTCAAATGATTTATCACCGTAGTAGTTTATTATCATTCTATTGTTTTCAAAGGGAACGTTACCAAAGCTTGGACATTTTTCATATTTTTTCAATCAACTTTATGGGGGAGGGGAGAAAAATTACCGTTCAAAAATCGGGGTAGACCACAAAATTTATTTCTTTATCAATCTCTCGAGCCGAATTTTTTATTTTAGGTGTTATAATTTTTTACAATTTAGATCCTAAATTGATTTTTTATTAAGAAAATATCTTTTTTTTTTTCAATTAAAATCAGTCTACAAAATAGACAATAGACCTGCTAAAATAGAATTACCTTTCCTTTTTTTTTATTCTTGACAGCTGCCAAAATCAGTGTCAAATTTAAAATTTTGCAAGCATGTTTTTT
This sequence comes from Rhagium mordax, assembly GCA_963680705.1. Classification (NCBI taxonomy): domain Eukaryota; kingdom Metazoa; phylum Arthropoda; class Insecta; order Coleoptera; family Cerambycidae; genus Rhagium; species Rhagium mordax. Next base: position 774,955 of record OY796660.1, on the reverse strand, counting down.
GTAGTTTTGAAAACAATGTGAGTTTTTATAGAAAAACAAATTCTTTAAATCTAAATATTTCTATTTTTATAATTAAAATTAAAATAACGCTTTCGCTTTTGACAGCTGTCAAATTTTCTGTCAACTTAATGAAAGTGACATCTTATAATTATTTGAACCTCGATTTGAACAAATGAAAGTACTAAGCAGATACTTTTCTATAGGTTCCGAAGGTTGAATACGAAATTAATTTCAAAAAAATATTATATTTGTTGGTAACTGCCAAAAATGCTGTCAAATTTAAACATATGCATGTAAGTTTGCCTTCCGTAATTTTGGAAACAAAGTAAATTTCCATTGAGGAAAGGATTTAAGTGTTTTTTTAATTTGCCAGTTCCATAACTGATTTTAAAATACATTTTTTACTTTTGACAGCTGTCAAATTTTCTGTCAACCGAATATACTGCCATTTAATAATTATTTCAACAAAGTGAAGCACCGAGCAGACAATTTTCTATAATTTTTGCAGGTAATTGGGAAATTGATGTCAAAAAAATATTGTTTTTTGGTAGCTGTCAAAATTGCTGCTAAATTTAAAAATATGCAAGTATGTCTTTTTCGTATCAATTTCGTATTCAGTGCTTCCAAAACCTATAGAAAAATGTTTGTTTAGGTACTCTAATTTGTTGAAATAATAATAAAATGGCATTTTTATTAAGTTGTCATAAATTTTGACAGATGTCAAAAGTAAAAAATGTATTTTAATATCAGTTATGGAACATTTTATGTATCTTCTTTTCTGGAGATCAACATTATTTTCAAAAACGAAAGATAGATTTGTAAATTTTTAAATTTGACAGCAATTTTGACAGCTACAACAATTTTATGAAATTAATTTCGTATTCAGTACCTCCAAAACCTATAGAAAAATGTATTTTTAAGTAGTAAAGCCATTTGTGGAAATAATTATTAACTGTCATTTTTATTCAGTTGACAGAAAATTTGACAGCTGTCAAAAATGAAAACATTATTTTAATCTCAATTATAAAAATAGAAAAAATTAAAGAGAAAGTTTGTCCAAATTCTGATGTCTACAGCGATTTTTGAACGGTATTTTTTTTGTCAATACGATAGATACTATTATAAGGACTCTAGACTCTAATTAATTTAAAAATTAAATGGTATTGGCATTTTTCCACAGCTCTAACGTTTTGCTGATAGTGCATTATCTTTTGTTACAATGACTAAAATTCTTTAAATCTAAATATTTCTATTTTTATAATTAAAATTAAAATAACGCTTTCGCTTTTGACAGCTGTCAAATTTTCTGTCAACTTAATGAAAATGACATCTAATAATTATTTGGACAAGTGAAAGTACTAAGCAGATACTTTTCTATAGGTTCCGGAGGTTGATAACGAAATTGATTTTAAAAAATTATTATATTTGTTGGCAACTGCCAAAATTGCTGTCAAATTTAAACATATGCATGCAAGTTTGGCTTCCTTAATTTTGGAAACTAAGTGAATTTCCATTGAGGAAAGGATTTAAGTGTTTTTTTTAATTTGCCAGTTCCATAACTGATTTTAAAATACATTTTTTACTTTTGACAGCTGTCAAATTTTCTGTCAACCGAATATAGTGCCATTTAATAATATTTCAACAAAGTGAAGCACCGAGCAGACAATTTTCTATAATTTTTGCAGGTAATTAGGAAATTGATGCCAAAAAAATATTGTTTTTTGGTAGCTGTCAAAACTGCTGCTAAATTTAAAAATATGCAAGTACATATATCTTTTTCGCATTACTTCCGTATTCGGTGCTTCCAAAACCTATAGAAAAATGTTTGTTAAGTACTCTAATTTGTTGAAATAATAATAAAATGGCATTTTTATTAAGTTGCCAGAAATTTTGACAGCTGTCAAAAGTAAAAAATGTATTTTAATATCAGTTATGGAACATTTTATGTATCTTCTTTTCTGGAGATCAACATTATTTTCAAAAACGAAAGATAGATTTGTAAATTTTTAAATCTGACAGCAATTTTGACAGCTACAACAATTTTATGAAATTAATTTCGTATTCAGTACCTCCAAAACCTATAGAAAAATGTATTTTTAAGTAGTAAAGCCATTTGTGGAAATAATTATTAACTGTCATTTTTATTCAGTTGACAGAAAATTTGACAGCTGTCAAAAATGAAAACATTATTTTAATTTCAATTATAAAAATAGAAAAAATTAAAGAGAAAGTTGGTTCAAATTATGATGTCTACAGCGATTTTTGAACGGTATTTTTTTTGTCAATACGATAGATACTATTATAAGGACTCTAGACTCTAATTAAGTAATTTAAAAATTAAATGGTATTGGCATTTTTTCACAGCTCTAACGTTTTGCTGATAGTGCATTATCTTTTGTTACAATGACTAATAAGTAACAAGGCATATAAAAAAACAATAAATTAAAATAATTGTAATCTAATAGAACAGCTGGGTTTTATCCTGATATCATATTTTATTGTTTTATACCGTTAGCGATTTTTCCTTCATTATCTCTGCCTCCTTATCTCCAAAGGGCATCAGAGCATTTTCCCTCTACGTGACAGTGACGGAGAGGTACATTTTTGATCTCCGATACAAAAAAAATTTCGATCGCCCCGTATATAGGATAGCAAATTCACATATTTACCCATCACATTCCCATTCTAAATCTGTCCTTAATCGCACAGTTCAAGAACTCATCTTTTTTAAAATAGCCTTATTTATTTGATGTTTGCCTTGCTAGATAACTAACTGTTTGATTTTCACAGAACACACTATTTAAGTAGAGATAATTATTGACCGATACGATATTTATGCATATTTAAATAGCCGATTAAAATTCTTTATTAATTATCAGAGCTTTTTAAAGCCATTATTCGTTATCTGGCTGCCTGTGGTTTTACAAATTTAATGACGGATAACGTATCTTAAGGCAAACAAACATATCGGGATGCTTTCCTCGATTGATAAGCAAGGCCGTGCCGGAGGACCAGGGGATCGGTACCGTCTGTGACGTCGACTGGGCAAATATTTATTAAAGACCAAGTTGAAAATGTTGTCATTGTACATACCGATGGGAAAGTGAAGCGTAAATAGTTCTTCAATAATTGGAATTTTATTGATAGCAAATAAACATTGTTTGAAAAAATCAGGGTCACTTAAATTTGCGCCGTAATTAATTTCATTTGTTTCCCTTAAGGTGGTTTTTCATATGTGAACGTAAAATGCAAGCGGACCGCAAAAAGCTGTCAATGGAGCGCAATTTTATTCGCGTATACAAGGTCGACGACATTTCACTTGGAATATATTTATAAAAGTTTAAAAACATAAATATTTTATGGTTTCTTCAGTCTTGATAAAGAAAAATCGTATAAATAAATCTGCCACGCGAATTTAAATCATAACAAATCAAGACACAAGCCGACTAGTTTACAAACAACGTGTTGTTTTCAATGATAATAAATTCGCAGATTCAAATTGAAAACAATTTGCTAGCAGGAAATAATTTTATTACAGAGACTGGGAATAAAATTGTATTTTTTCTTGGCTGTAATTTTGATCGTACTTATTTTTTTAAAGATTTATACAAGCCATGCACGCATTCTTTTGCAGGTGAGATGACCAGTGACGTCCTCAAGGTAGCCATCGAGGCCCGCAGCCGCTCCCTAGGGGCGTTCTCCCCATCGTTCAACATACACAGGCTACTTCTTGACGCCTTCGAAAAATTTTTGCCCGACGACGCGCACATACGAGTAAGCGGAAAACTGCACATCTCCCTGACCAGGGTCCATGATGGGAAAAACGTAGTGGTAAGTACGAAGCCTTTTGGCATAATACCTAGACGGAGGTTTTCTTAAATAGCGACCTTACTTTTTTTATTCGATTTTCCGATAGAGTTAAATTGTTAGGTTAGGTAAATAGGTAAGCCTTCTTGCGCGCGCAGCGGTCCTTTATGTAGGAAGTAAGCCTTGGACTCTTGGATATGATTACAATAAAAAATGAAGTGATACAAAAATGTTCAGATATGAAAATATGGTGATAAAAAAATTAGTATACCTTCTGCATCCTTTTCGACGATCTCAATCCTGGTAGAAGCAATTCTAGCTAGTTCTCATAAACACTAATCACAATATTTTTTAAAATGTTACACCACGCACCTGAACACTAGGTTTAAATTTTTTAGTAAAATAACAAATAATCGTGTTAGCCGGCCTAGGTATAACATTTCCGTGCTTTCATTCTTTTACGTTACCGTATATAATTAGACGGGTATTTATTTATTGTTGCTTTATATTAAGTAAATCGCTAAAATAGGTAACAGTTTCCCGGGAATTACTTTAGTTTGTTGCACAAATTCTCGCGTTCTGAGGTTAGGTAAAAATAAGATTAAATACATGCAATATGCAATTGTTTCGGAATTCTCTTCCGCCCGGACGTTATTCACAAATTATTTAACTCGAATTTAGCTAATATAACATTTTAATTATCATTTGCTTTTACAAAAAACACTCCAACAATAGTTTAAACGAAAGTAAACCGCCACCACCGAACTAGGTACTAAAACTACTGACGCTGGACCCCGATTATCAGTTTTTTGACAGACAAAAAACAAAAGAGCTTCAGGCACCTACTATGATATAAACATTGTTTTATTATTGTTGGTGGCGTTTGCATATTATTATCAGGGGCGACAGGGACGTATCCAGGTACGGATGGTTGCTGGACCTAATTTGTTGAAATGTGACTAATTAACCGAATGTTATTTGGAAATTTCGTATAAATTTATTATTTGAAATATACCAACTAAAAAGGGTTTAATAGCCACATGTCCAAATTTTACCGAGTATTTATGTCTCTTGAGATAAATTTGGCTTTCCATGTTTTTTTCAAAGTAGAATCATACCACTTCACCCCGTTTTTAAGGCAAATTATCACACATACGTAGCAAATTGAAATGCTGAAGCGTCGATATAAGTATATAAATAAGCTGTATTGACAGAAAGAGGTATCTAAAATTATATGAAATACCTGTAAGAATCGCGTTTGCAATGGGCAAAATATGATATTCCTAGAAATTTATGTACTGGAACTACTGGAAGTTACCTGGCTTGGTAGTTTAACCAAAGATTATTAACTAACAGCAAACGGCATTAAAAATTGTTTTTATCCTAATAGACGGAAGTTTTCTTAAATAGCGACCTAACTTTTTTTTATTCGATTTTCCGATAGAGTTAAAAAAATCTCTGGAATTGTTAGGTTAGGTAAACCTTCTTGCGCGCGCAGCAGTTCTTTGGACTCTTGGATAATGATTACAATAAAAAATTAAGTGAAACAAAAATGTTACGTTTCTGGCCGCTGTAATTTGTACGGATAATTATTAATCTATCAGTTATCAGTAATAAATAATAATAAAAATAGCAAAGCAAAGACTCAAAGACATTTTTGACAGCAGGCTAGGGCTAGATATGAGAATAGGGCGATAAAAAAATAAGTATTACCTTTCGTATGCTTGTTTCGAGTATCTCAATCCTGGTACACGCAATTCCAGATAGTTCACAATATAGTTCGGAAACACTAACCACGATATTTTTTTAAATGTTACACCACGCACCTGAACACTATAGGTTTAAATTTTTTAGTAAAATAAATAATCGCGGTGTTACCCGGCCTAGGTATAACATTTCCGTTCTTTCATTCTTTTACGTTACCGGATATAATTAGACGGGAATTTATTTATTGTTGCTTTTAAGTAAATCGCTAAAATAGGTAACAGTTTCCCGGGAATTACTTTAGTTTAGTTTGTTGCACAGATTCTCGCGTTCTGAGGTTAGGTAAAAATAAGATTAAATAAATGCAATTGTTTCGGAATTCGCTTTCATTCGGACGTTATCCACAAATGATTTAACTCGAATTTAGCTAATATAACGTTTTATTTATCATTTGATTTTACAAAAAACACACCAACAAGTTTAAACGAGAGTAAACCGCCATGACCGAACCGAACTAGTAAAACTAAAACTACTGACGCTGGGGTGATTTGCAGTAGGATTGCAGTTTTTTGACAGACAAAAAACAAAAGAGCAACTTCCGGCACCTACGATGATATAAACATTGTTTTATTATTGTTGGTGGCGTTTGCATGGCAGGGACGACAGGGACGTATCCAGCCAGGCACACTGCTGGGCCTAATTTGTTGAAATGTGCCTAATTAACCGAATGGTATTCGAAAATTTCGTATAAATTTGTTATTCGAAATTTACTAACTAAAAAGGGTGTAATAGCCACATGTCCAAATTTTACCGAGTATTTATGTTTCTTGAATATGAATTAGAGATAAATTTTGCTTCCTATTTTTTTTCAAAGAAGAATTATACGACTTCACCCCGTTTTTAAGGCAAATTATCACACATACATAGCAAATTGAAATGCTGAAGCGTCGATAAATATATAAATAAGCTGTATCGACAGATAGGTATCTAAAAATATATGAAATACGTGCAAGAACCACGTTTGAAATGGGTAATGGTGCTAAAAAGTGACTTTTGGCCCTGGTATTTCAAAAAGTAGAGGCATCCACCAAATTTTGTCCTCAGATTCATGTTTAGGAGGCTAAAATATTCTGTAAAAACCTGAAAAAATTTGATACTTAAATGCAAAGGGCAGTATAGCGGCTCCAGCGGAGACACAGTAAGCATTTGCCCAGCCTGTGAGGCATCCAAGTGGTTAGAATATCTTGTAGAGTGTAGAGTCTTATAAAATAAAGGGATTAATATTTGGAAACAATCGGAGATCTTCAAACAAGCATTATTATAGTATAATTTTCAATTCTTCTACCGCGTATGTGCCGTCCAATTAATTGTGGTACACAAAGGGTGCACATTCAATATTTACATGAGCATTGTCATTGCCAACCAAGCAACGTTTCTTTATTAATTTGCTTCGTGGCCACATAAACCCGTTACTTATTGAACATAACGGAGTTTATAAATTTTAATACCCATGAAATTGTGACTTTCATTAGGTAATAAATAATAATTCACGTGATAGGTATATCAAACTAAATAATTATAGCTAATTACTTATTCAATTTTAAGCTGGACTATGATCTTTGCACGGACTTTATACGATACGTAATCTTTTTATTAGATAAATTAATAGTACACCCATAAATTAGCGTTTGATCTTAATGATATAAGGTACCTACTTTTTATAAATGGACACGAGTATCTAATGGATAATATTTTTTCATTAGTGACGTCAAAAATTAATATACACCTTTACAGGGTGGACGTCTCAAAAGTGGACATACTATTTAAAAAAATATACCATTATTCATGTTTATTTTTGTTTCAGGTCTCCCAGTTTGACAGTAGAGAGGAGCTTATACAGGCGCTCCTTGCCTCGGCGTTCATACCATTCTTCTCCGGGTTGATTCCACCTAAGTTTAAGGGAGTCAGATACATGGATGGCGGGTACAGCGATAATCTGCCAACGTTAGACGAAAACACAATCACAGTTAGTCCTTTCTGCGGAGAGAGCGACATATGTCCAAGGGATGACAGCTCCCAACTATTCCACGTGAGTTATTTAATGTATAAATGTGAAGGTGATATGCTTACGTTGTTTTTAGTTTGCCAGGGTGAATGCCCGCTGTAATAACAACGTATGTTTTGTATTTTTTACTAATAAAATTGTTTATGACAGTGTTAAGATTTCAAGTTCAATGCGTTCGTTTATAAATAAACATTTTTTAAAATATATGATAACACTGGACAGATATTTAAATGTTTAAATTATTTTAATGGTACTGTGTGAGTGTAACAAATCGGGCTCCACTGAAATCGAAATCGAATCATGGCCAGATTAATTTAAAAGAACCCGATGATTTCCAGATCAACATAGCAAACACCAGCATAGAACTGTCAAAGCACAACATATACAGGATGATGAGAATCCTGTTCCCACCAAAGCCGGAAGTTTTGTCCAATATGTGCAAGCAAGGATTCGATGACGCTCTCAGATTTCTGCATAAAAACAACCTCATAAATTGCACCCGGTGCCTTGCGGTACAGTCGACATTTGTAGTTTCAGAGACGATCGATGAACAGCTAGAATACGATCCACAGTGTAAAGAGTGTAAATTGCACAGACAGGTGAGTTTTAAATTATCCCGTCTTTAGATTAATTATTTGTTTTTTAACTTAACAAAGAAAAAACTTCTTGCTCAAGAATAAATCTATTTGCATAAAATTTCCTCTTCCAGAATGATTCATTATTATGGCATACGTAAAGTGATTAATTTATCTAATATGTTTATGTGATTAGTGTTGTTTCCTTAGCCACAAAAAACAAAATTCCTTTGTAATGTTTATTGGAGATTGATAAATCCAATTATTGACATAATTGGAATTAAAGCAGCTGCTTGATTTTAATTAGCAGTGAATTTTTTTGTTTGATAACTCGTGAAAAATAATCATAGAAAAAACATTCCTAATTAGTCTGTAGAAATATTCGATTAGCCCTAATTAAAATAATTCTTTTTTTTTCTTTTAATATCACGACCTTTCCCTAAACTTAATTACGATCCTTGTATTGTTACAGGAAGCGTTAGTATCAAATATGCCCGAGACAGTGTTGTGTAAATTCCAAGAAGCTATAGACAAAGCGAACAACGGCCTCTTAAGTTGGCTTTTCAAGCATCGTGGGATGAAATTGCTGTCTGTGCTCAGTCTTCCATATACATTGCCAGCGGATGTCGTATATGCTACGTTTACCAAGTAAGTGCTTTTGTTTGTCTGCAGTGTCCTTCCCCACAAAAAACCAATACACGAGGTGTATCTAAAAGTAATAACATATTTGTATAATTTATGTTAATAACAACTTAAACTTGTTCTGTGTTTGTGTCGTTCTAAAACTACTTCTGTTTGTATTTCTTGCACTAAATGTTTCACAAAACCATAATATTAACACCATTACAGGTTGCAAATATTACCGGCTATAAAATCAGGCCATAGATTAATTTATAGGAAGTTTGCCAATTTCGATTTTCTAAGTATTAATGGTACTAACATTGAGACGAAATCGTACCAGTACAAATTGCTAGGTAACGCCATCGTTGCATCTCCCTATGCATGCCACCAACATTTAGTTAGAGAAAAGAGGTGATTAACGTTTTATTTTCCTCATATTTTCCCCCTTCTTTCACGTCCCGCACACTCATATCTACATATAAGACACAGCCACCCCAACTTTAGAGGGTTAGAAATAGAATACAATAATATATATAATAAGAGTAGCAAAACTATGTAAAAGCATTTATTTACTAATTTATCATTAACCAGATAACATACTGTCTCATTTCGGTGTTATTAATAAAGTAATAATACATATGACTACAGACTGATAGTACCCAGACGTTTGAGGATCACTTGCGATGACCTTTACAGGTGTTTGCATGTTTAAAATTAGCCTCATCATATTAATGATATATTTGTTTAATTTCTCATTAGTAATTAGTTAAATATTAAAATAGTATCAGTTACAGTCGATCATTATTTTTAAGCCTGTTCAAAGTCGATAGATTACAATTCAACTTTGCAATTCCAAACTTCCATAGATTTCACACTTGTAATTAATCATGTTTATAAGTGTTTCGATAGCCTTCAACAATGACAATATACAGTGCGTCCCAAATTGGAGGGAATGCATGGCCATTAACGGAGATAAAATGATAACTGGGGAAAGTTTGCGAATATGTATTCAAATTTTACGTAGCAGTACTATTAATATTCATTTTTGAGCATCCTCACAATTTTCTCATCCATTTCCTTACTAACAAAATAATTATAGCGTGTTGGATTGGGAGAAAACCGCTTGTTACATTCGGATTGCAAAGTTACGTTCGTTTTAGGTTTATGGTAGCTGCCCCACAAGTTGGAAATGGAGCCTGGGAATTAAGCAAATATTTTATGGAGAAATGCTCGTATTTGCTCAGCAAAGTCAACAGAAAAAGGCAGCAACTCAGCGCCAAAATTATATGTCAACTCGCGATTACCGAATACGGTGGAAGTAAGTTTCTTTTAGTATTTATTAAGTCGTTTATTATGATAATTATTGACAAAACATTAGTGTCGAGTAGATAAGTAATTAATTATACAAATTTTTTAGATATATTTGATGTTGAAGCTTGTCAGACCGAAACGAGCGAAAACAAAGTGAACTTGAACTTTACACTCAACTTAGATGACAGGTGAGTAATAATAAATAATAATTTTTTTTATAAAATCTCTGGTTAAAGTCCAGCAATATTGCATGCTACAGTAACAAAGGATTTTGTTTCAATATCTCCATAAATTGATTGATTACCTAATGCTTTTTGATAATTTTATTTTCAATTCCTTTATCATGATTTTTTCGTTAAAATATATCCGATTCATGTAAACATTTTTTTCTAGTGATTTGCCCATTAACCAAAGTCCAGCCCGCAAATTCAACACACAGAAAATTCTTCAGCGAAAACCCAGTTTAACTATAAATAGAAGCGACACAATGGACGACGATACTTTTGAACACATCCTCCAAGTTACGGCGCAACATGAGACCATAATGGCTTACTATTATTTAGATGAAAATAATAAGGTAATACAATCCTATAACAAAGATACTAAATAGCATCCCATTTCTTTCGAGTACCCTCTAGGGGAGTCTAACGAAAGTAACTTTGTGTTCCAGGTTAAAGTCACAGAGATATTCGACGTAACAGAAAGCGATTCTCCGATTGTTCAAACTTCCCACGAGCGAGACACCAATAGAAACTTGGAGTTTGACGATGACTGGGACGAATCCACGTGGACTGTACAAGAAGACACCAATGATCGTAAGTATAATTTAACCAGCAGAGTTGCAAACGATTTCTGTTCGCCAGTTTGGTATTCAATTGTGTTTCTCCTGATGTTGCAGATATGTCCGAGTATGCCTTGGAGGACATACTAGACGGGGACTCCTCCAACATTTTCTCCGACCCGGAAAGTGAATGGACTGGCACGTTTAAGGTTGAAGAGCCTGAGGACGAGCATTATCCCATAGGTGAGGATGACCTCCGCCCTGAATCGGATCAACCTAGTCAATACATGAAACCTTATAAAATACCTGCGTTCACTTATGAAGAAGCCGACACATAATTTATTACAGCGATGTCTATTTTAGCCAATCAAATCTAACCTCTACCGTTTATTTGTTTAACCACATATTTTTTCAGTGTAGGCTTTTGACCAACTTACGGTTAGTGTCCATGTGTAACGGATAAAGTCATTCTAGATCAAAAGTTACCTGTGAAATACCTGTTATTTATTCCACGTTTTCTAATTTATATCGTGTGCGAAATATTACGACACATGAGGTGTACAATCACGTTTTATTTATATATGATTTAGCTATTTACGTAAAAAATCAACAAAATGTGATATGGTTGTGTATATTTTTATACTGATATATTTAAGTATTAAATGAGTAGGAACACGTTGCAACTATTTATAAATAAATTATCGTAATTAAGTATTATTGGTATAGAAGATATATTTTATATATATAACTTGTAGATTAGAAAATAAAAGCATTACATAAAACGTTTGTTTTTTTTAATGTTTACTCGATTCACTTTACGAATTATATCCCAATAATCCGGAGACGAGATTTCTCTCCAGAGCTCGACATCAATTTTGATAAGCAGCAAAGCCTAGTTAAAAATTTATGTTTTTACATTACATTGGATATTAGGTTGGCAGGGGGTAATAAGAACCCAAGCTTTCCTATTGTTTTTATTTATAAATAATATTACAACAATTATTACAGTTATTATTGACAATTCAAACTAAACTTATAACGTATTAACAAATGAATAAAATATATACATACATAAATATAGTACAATTTAATATTAAGTAGTATATATTATATATTTATCCAATTAAATTGTACAATAAAATATATTAATGGTAAACATACATCATAAAAATATCACAAATAAATGTGTATGTTAAAAACAATATCTGAAAATATATTAATAATAACAAGAAAAATAGTGATAATAAAAAGCTTTATGGATAACAATTTAAATTAAAATATTAAATTCATAGTAGGAAACGATTAAATTAAAAAGGTAACTATTACTCTTTCTTCTCTCATAATCGGCAGTCACACTTTTGATATGAGAATTTGGTGTTTTAGGGGGAATGGTCCCAATAAATCTATAGATAAATATTGCTATGGATATATCTTGTTTATAAATTACATAAAAAAATTTTACCTACTCATAATAATATACTCACAATATAATACTTTTGTTCAATCAACCTACAGCCTAGGTATGCGCGCAGTTCACCGTTAACTATTACCTTTCATGATCTGATTCATATTTTACAAATAATTTAATGCAACTATTCCATAGTGCATATTTATTAAGAATATGAATCAGAAATACATGCAGCATAAATTAACGTTTCCTACGGCATTAACGGAAACGAACAAATTTCATATTTTAGAAAGCGGCTATTAATTAAATGGTCGAAAAATTTCACTTCTGGATTCCGGTAGCTAACAATATTAAATTTTTTTTTTTTACATTAAATTTTTTCAAAGTTACAAAAATATGATATGATTGTGACAAGAAAGAAGTTTTGCATCGACCAACCTGCGCTACAAACAAAAATAAAAACTGGTTCACTTCTCAGTCACCATCGATTCACCCTTTCACAGCTTCCTAAACACGCCTATGCTAAACTTATTTCAATTTCACACTCGCGGTACCATTCAATGTTGCTGCATTCTTTGGCAAATAAAAATAATATTCTTAAGCTTCAGTGAGAGACGCTTGCAGCAAGTAAAAGATGCCAGGATAACTAACAAAGCACATAACAGTTGTTAATGATGGGAATTACGTTAGTTTTAATTTAACAAATCGTCAAACCTAAAAGGTTATGTATTTTGAAACTTATGCTGGCGATGAATTTGTTGCCGAAAAATTAGAACTATCAATTATTAAATGCTTATGCAACGTTTATTGCATTTCTTCAGGATACAAACGAAATGTATTTATATATACATTGTATAGAGTATAATTTATGGCGATATACAAGAAATATATTAATTTCTATCAGTGTGCCAGTCTGAACTATCACAGAACGTGTATGTAACACTAAAAAATTAAAATTTATACAGGGCATGGAATCACTGAATTTATTGCTCGGTTTATTTGAACTTTTAAACTACCAAGATTTCCTCACCACGCCGATTGTGCTGATTAATGAAGCGTTTCAATTCTACACCCTGTAGACTAGCTTAACTAAAATAATTTTGCCCAGAGCTGTGCTAAAACTGTGAAAAATTAAAGGCATTGCTTTTGTACAACTGAGCATCGAAATAAAAAGAAACTAAAATTTAATTAAATCTGAGACCAATTAATTTTGAATTTATGTGCAAATACATACATTATATACATCTAAAATATACATATAAACATTAACTCTCCTTTGGACATTTGTATTTTAGACACCGTTTTATATACTTAGGTGTCTGAGATGAGAGGGAACGCCAAACGCATCACGATTATCGTAAAAGTAGCAAAATCAGTTAACTGGGAAAACGGCTGTGTTCTTACTTGAATGTTAAAAAAAATTAAACAGCTAATGGTTTAATCAATTTTGTAGTTTTTTGGATAACAGAGAAACCTGTGCCGTTCAGCCCCTTGGCATTCCCGAAAATATTAGTTTTAAACTATGGAATGAAAATGGTCACGAAAAATATAGTACATCTAATCTGATATCTGATATGTGTGTGGATAAGATATAGACAGTGTCGTCCAAAAATCGTGCCGTTAAAATAAGCATTAACCAAATTCTAGTCTATAACACTTTACACTTAACATTACAAGAACGTAATATCCTACAAATAGTAAACTAGGAAGACATATAAAATTATGTCGATTAAACTCTTTCTGGAAAACACTGCTGCTATTTTGGGCGGTAATCTGATACGTTTACGTGGAACTTTTCCTCTCTATGCTAGACTGTTTAAACAAAGTCCTTGTGCTGTCTAAGCTCTGCCTGTGCCTATTTAATCTTGGCTCATCCTGCAGCACATCCGGGTGAGAATTGTTCAAATGCAAAGCTTTGCACAGACCGTGTCTCAAGGACGTGGACAGTTTTGACAAAGACCCACTCTGTCAAGGGAGAATTTCTACGTAGTTTTCCGGTATCAAACCGGTCTTGCCGTTCAGGGTTCCCTCCAACCAGCCTGGTTCTTGAGATACTTTCACTGCAAAAATATAAAATTAGAGTTGCTTAACAACACATATTTAGTATTTAACAACATTCAAAGACCAAAAGAACGTGTCTGATATTCCTATAGACTCGGAGAATATAATATAAAGTCAAAATATTTAATTTACTACGTGATCTTAGATGCACCTACCGTTCGTAATGATTTGGTTGGGTTCAAAGGAAAGTTCTCCGTCGTGTTCACCAAGGCAGGCATACAAGGTTCTCACCCTCCTATAAAAGAAAAACAGTATGTGCATAACATAAAAATTGAAGTACGTGCTTTTAAGCGAATTTATCAAAAGCACAGAATTGACCAGTAGGTAATGACTCAAGAAAACATCCCTAAGAATTGTTTATATCTCCAGGATAGCTTGTAATCTTTGTTGAAATTACGACATTAGTAAAATATTCTTACCGTACTCTCCCAAAAACAGGGCTAGACCTCCCTGAAGAAGCATTAAGTAAGGTATGTTCTTTACTAAGCAGCGTCCTACCAGGATTAAAAGGATTAAAGTAGGGTTAGTATAGTTAGTAGATATAGATAGAGATGTTATGGGGAAAGTCAGTTGGGAGCAAATGTAAGTTTACCCATTCCATTTCTACAAATTGCAGTTCGAGAAGAAAAAATCTGTTTAGACTGGAAATTCTTTGTGGGAAGACTGAAACGGCGAGTCCAACATTGAACATACATAGCCCAAATGTAACAAATGTTTCTAGACCATAAATAGACATTAACTCGTTAAGTTTACCAATTTTTACCCGTCTCCAGTTCAAAAACAGATTTCTTTCTTTGTAAGAAATTTCAATTCCTTTTATGAAGTCATTGCTATTATTTTCAGTATTAAATCAAATCCCACCTTCTGTAGCCAAGTCTCGTAAATATAATATTTGATTGTTGTTCTTTATATGCTTATAGGTAGTTTTATTTATATTATGTTGAAAAATTATAGGCGCGGTTTATGGAAACAAACTGGATTATATTACAAATTTTTTTATAAATATAAAACTATATATGAAACCACTCTTTTATTTAAAGGTAACCTGTTTTCAGCAAGACAATTAATTTTCTTATATACATTTCCATTTTCTTACAGATTAATAGCAATCTTCTAGACAAGATAGTTGCTAAAACTAATTTCCCGTTTTTGGAACAAGTGTTTGCGATCATCTCCCAAAAAATACATAAAAATGGCTAACTTCACGTGTATGTGTCAATATAGAATATCATAACCTCACAAACCCTAAATCTTGTTTCTATTATTTAATGAGCTAACTGAAAACTTTCAGAAAGTCTCCCGAGACATTCAAGATACGAGATTGAACATTTTTAGTGTAGGTTTCCTGCGAAATAAGATGATAAACGTAACAGCTTACTTACACATTTCCAGGGGATTTATAAACTTTGGGATAACCCATGTAGATGGATGATCTTTCGCTCTTCTTCGGCGTTACACCGACAAAATTGTTCCCTTCTCTGGAGGTGGAAGACAGCGACTCATTTGAACTACTCGTACTGTTGGGATCTGCAAAAGAACAGTTAAATAAAAAACCTCTGAAAATCCTTATTGAATTAATTATTGGTATTATTTATAGTGACACTTTGGAAAGAGCATCACTTAAGCCTTGAAAATCTTGGCAAATCTACCGCAACCCAATACTCTAATGTACTTACCACCCAGCCTGTTATAGGAAGGTCTGAAACCAGTCGGACTATAGCCCTGCAGGTTTGGCAAATTGGTTTCGGACTGCGAAGTGACATTTGGTACAAAATGCTTGAATCTCTGCTGGTTCGCAGGCGGCCTGTTCGCTACATGCTCGCTCCTCGACATTGCGTATCCACCGTTCATGGGATCGTGAACGCTGTGCATGCTCGACGAAATTGGAGGCTCGATATAGGATGACACGGTCTAAAAAATACCACATTTTATGAGAAATTACGTATGCAACAAAGTGACTTAGAATTAAGATACAACATCAACCTAACGGTAACACTCACGCAAGTGTATGGTTGAGAGTATGCTCGATAGTTCGGTGATATTCTAGTTGGGATACCGTTGTTGGTGTATCTGTTACTGCCTGTATTAACTGTTTCGTCAGAACTTACATAAGCTGTCGGCAGGTGGTTATTAGGCGAACTGTACATATTCGGGCCATTACTGCTTGACATATTAGGGCCGTTCATGTTATTCGTTTGGCCAGACTTGGGGGACATTTTTACCGGCTCGTTAAAAAATATCTTTTCATAATTGTCTATCAGTATTTCCACGACTATGTTGTAAAACTTCAGGTCCAAAATTGAGGCGACCGTTTCCTCTTCTGGTCGCAGCAAAGTCGGGCCAAAACACACGCCTAGGTTGCTTACGTTCATGAGGTTCTTATCACTTTTCGCTACGACACTGAAAGAAAAGCATTGTAAGACGATTGCTTGTAAGGCAGGAAGTGGGTGGGTTTACTTACTTTGTTAAATGCTTCATTAGGATTTTTAAGACTTCAAAGTTGGTTTTCGGTAATCGATACAACAGCGTGTGGACGTCGTTTATCCTAGTCTGTTTCGATTCACTCTCTAAAAACACAAAGGTACGCTTTTGGACGTCGGCGGTAGATTAACTTAACGGTATACTTACTGACTGCAGCTATGAATCCGTTATGATACCGATAGGTCATGAGAGGCTCAGGTAAATTTCTCAAGTAAGTTTTCAGAGTGCTGGTGATAGTTTTCGTCTCCCACTCCAGCGGGTCCTCCAAGGCCAGCTTCTCACTTTTCCTCCTGTCCAAGCCCATATTTAATAGCTTGTTTACCTTCGAGCTCACCCCAACCACTCTGTATATACCCTGTTCTTCTAGACCCCTGCTTTCTAAGACCTCTATGCACCTTTTGACGAACTGTATGCCGACTTCGTCTAGCACACGTTCCTCCGAATTTGGTATCTTTATTACATTGTTGCTGGGCATTGTGTAAGTCTGAAACAGTAGCACAAAACTTGCTTGTTATATTATAACGAATTAAAGAAATTATTGAAATTATTACCGGCTCCTTTCCGTCCATTATATCCATCCAGACTTTTCTGTCCTGTTCGGATAAGGCTTGGAAGGTGAAAACTACTCCCGGCTTCGAATCTAACTGTATATCGAAGCAGAATCGCTTCTCAATTGAATCAGACATTCGTCTTACACATGAGGTCAAGACCATCGTCTCAGGTGCTGGTAGCTGAAAACGCACGTTCAATAAAATACAAAATAAAAGGTATGTATGGTTAAGTTCTTTTTCTTTAGTAATAACAGTAACAATAATAATAATGAAGCGAAAAAAGAGGGGCCTTAATACTGAATTGTGGAGCACTTACCGATTTTGTTGTAAGCTGATTATACGGTAACATGCTAAACTCTTTTGTTTCTTTATCATATTTACAATAATGTTTAGTCCAAGTTGTACCAAAAGCCTCTGAAAAGAGAAGATTTTTATTGTACGTGCACGTATATTAAAGTAACAAAATTTGAAACTGATAATGAAAGGAAATATTAAGCCTCACGCCAGGATTAAACACACAGTAGTTAGTTTGGCAGTATTTTGATTGGTAGTTGGATTCACGTGGTATGTACCGCCATTAAGAGGCTAAAAATGCTGAAATTATTTAAGCTGTCGTATTATACTGTAGCATACTTGTGCATTTTTAACAATTTATTGCGACTTAAAAAATTACACTAATAATTATAGTATCATAATACAAGCGTTTCAATAGTCAACTAAAGAAAACCAAGCCAAAATGCTTTTTGTTGGTTGGAATTCTAACCTATAATTAGCAGTCTGTTTTAAATAATCTACAATATTGAAACTTTATAAATCAACTGCCTGAGAGAGGTTTTAAATGTTACAATGGATCCAAGTTAAAACTACAAAAATTAAAATGAAAATAGAAAATAAATTTGCAAAACTAAAAATTTAAGGTTATGTTAGTTCTGATAAATTTTGCCTCATAATGGCGGGTGGGCGTTACTTTGGCTCTATTGCCGTTTCTGTCCCTATAAAGTCTCTGTAATTTAGTCTAATTGTAGTACGTCACATTTTCGCAAAAATTTCCTTCACTTAGTTTTCGTACCAATAATACGACTTACTTTTTTCTAGCAAAAATAGATATCCTTCTCTGCACCCCTTGGCGTTTTTTCTTATCGGCTCGTCCTGTTTCAGTACTTCAGACATCCGTTTCTTTAATTTCTGACTGAAATCATCAAAATTGGTTCTAGTCTTTTGGATTTTCTGCTGTAAATCCTTCATGTAAGGGTCGCAATCCTTCTTTAGCTCGTAACCCTAGAAAAAACTTTGAATGTACAAGGAAAACTTAGACATTTACAAACGAAACGAACAATATTAAGGTTATATAATCAAACTAGCCGGGTGTGACATCGCAAAGTATGTTGTTCAAAGTTGCAAGCATGACTAGCAAGCGTGAAATTAATAAATAATTGGGTACAAGACGGTATAAAATCGTTCATCTAATTATTAATTCATTTTTTGATCTGGCGAAAAGTACCTGTCAATAGAAAGCTAAAGAGTGAGTCTCTATCACTGCTGCCGAAATGTACCACACCCTCTCTAGCGTTTTATCTTTGATGATACTTAAAAATTACCTACCTGGTGATAGAATGTGAACCACGCATATATGAAAGTTAATAACGTCTCCACAAATTCAAATTTCTTTCTTTCGTGGACCTCTTGAATTAAATACACATAGTCCATGCTGGCGGTGTAAAAATGACGTTCGGCCATGTCGACTGATGCATCAGCCTAAAAAGAATAACCTATGAAAAATTTCAGTCAAAAAGGGGTTAAAATACACTAGTTATTTTAAGACAATTTTGCAACATCCTGTATAGTAAGTAGCAACTCAGTGTTTTTCTGACTGTAACATTATAAAAACGTTGGTGACTAAGTTTTGTACTTCACACTTGACCAACTGTTAATTAACAAATGGAACGATAAAATATACATAATTTAAATTATGTTAATCAGTCACCTGACCAGTTCTCGTCGACTACACTTTCCTTAGCAATTAAACAGTAACTATTACTGATTTGAAAACAATAATTATGTGGTCCGCCTCGAAAATTTCACGCTGTTTATGTTTCAGCATTAATTACCTGGCTCCTTAAATTTCATTAATTTAATTGTATGTCTAAAAAAAAATATTGATATATTGTTACATAAAACTGTGTAACTTTTCTATTGCAAGTGCTTTTTTTGTAAAGATAATTCCGCCAAAGGAAATTTAAAACGCTAGATTTTAAACAATTTTATCGAAATAGGCAACCATATATACACTCCTTCAAAGATATCACGATGTGTGTATTTGGTTGCCTACTTTCAGCCACATTGTTTACGATCAATTATGAAGGCTTTGATATTCACGTTAATTATTAACCAAATAATTCATAATCAGTATGGTAATAAGATAATTTATGTCGATTGATACGTACTGTTTACCATTTGCATAAAGCTGCACAGACGGTATCAACAACCTCTACACTACAGCATAATTTGCTAATTTAATGTTTAAACAATACTCACGGAACAGAGGATTAAAAATAACAAAAACTGATATTTTAAAGTACTTAAGTATGTTGTTAGTAAATTATAAATGTTTAAACATAATACCGTAATTGTTCGTTTATTTGTCATGGATATATCTAAAATAAATACAAACATTGTGGGTGTGCGCATTTTTTCCTATGGAATTTTCTGGTGCGTGGAAATAAAAATTTAAATGATTCAAGACAGTTTATACAGGGTGTGTAAAAAGTTTGAAATATTGCTATGATAATCAATTTTTTTTTTTTGAGGTAACCAATAATACCCTAAAAAATGTGTAACTTCGAGGGATTTTAAACAATTTTTTGAGTTTATGGCGACGAGCAAATCTGAGGTCAGACTCAAATTCGAATACATGGCTGGCGCGGGAGTTGCTGATCACCACATTTACTTTGCGACTTGTTTATAAATGTTGGATATGTAAAAATCTTAACTGCCACATCCAAAGCTATTTCGGTGCGCGTTAAGTGCATTTTATATAAATCCGGAAATTAGAGCCGGTAGTGAACGGTAATTTTCAGTGGAATCATAACAATAAGTAATGTGGCACGGTGCCAACAACGCGGTGGCAGATTCTTTAAAATCATCTTTTCCGCGCTGTCAAAACTGGTGCGATATAAACAAACCACTCGAACGCATAAATCAATATTGTATTTTTAACACGCAACATAAAAGTAATATCTTCCAGACGGAGATTCAATTCGCCAAAAGTGCCAAAAGCTTAGGTTTAGAAACGTACGTGCAATGCCATCTCCAGCTCCAAATCATTTTGTCGGCCGTAAAAAAAGATCACATGGTCAAAAAACACTTTAGATCGAATCACTCAAGTCCATAAACCTCGACACAGTACTAATAATTAAAATCCAGGCCAGGCACCGATTCACTCAAACCAAAACGCTGCACCGAGACTGTTATCATCGCAGGCGATCCGCTTTTCGAAAAAACAACACCGAGAATGACTAATGCCCCACATACGAATGTCAATTTATAGTTTCGTAAGGGATGAATATTATTGCGCAACCTCGCGAAGTGACGTAGGGGTTCGATACGCACCCCTCGAGCGGTGACGTCACGCCGTCGTTTTCCCGACGAATTTGGAGGTTTTTGTGACCGTGAAAGGGGCGCCCCGTGACGTGAACGTCTGTAAGTCTATGAATATCCCGGTTGCCAAAGGACGACCGCTAATCGCAAGGCAAATAGGGATTAGTCTGGGAGGGCATATTGCATATATGGGGAATATGGCAGCGAGTACATTTTTACGCGTTTTATACAGGGTGTTTCACATACATACTTCTAAGGATGATAGAGGATTCCTTGATTATTCACGAATGGGTATAGAAATTTATCTGTTGCGCTTAATTACTGAGATACAGGATGATAAACTACTTTATGGCCAATATTTCTTTTGGCCAGAACTTCCTTACTATTTATCACAATTTGTTCAAATTTTATACAATTTGTGTACTTATTACAGTTGACATAATGCCGTTTTTAATATTCAAAAATTTCAGGACCGGACTTTTTAATTCAAGTTTTTTATTTCTGTAGAGAAAACCACCCTGTATAATATTTTTTTCAAATTATATGGGAAATTGTAAAAGTCCATACATCAGTAAACAAAAACATGTGAACAGACTTTTTGTCGCACCTTTATTGATTTTTTTACAAGCGATTGAATTTGGCGAAATGGGGAAATGAAAGATAAAAATTATAATTTGCATAACTAAATTATCTCAATAAGAAATAAATGGGTACAGCCGAGGGTACAGCCTTACAACTAATTAGACAAATATTTTTTCAATAGTGTAATAGATACTCAAATTCCCATGAGATTAATCTGCATCTAATATAAAAAACATTATATTTCGTCACAATAATATATTTAATTTAATTTAAATATTTTTGTGAGAAATATATATTTTTAAATTCAGGTTTTTTAATAAGACTGTTGGCGATTTAACTATATATAATACCGACGATTATGATTCGTTCACATAGTAATAATACTAATAATAACCGTTTCCGCTGGTCCGGTAGACTTTGTTTTGTATTTGCGAAGGACATTTTACCAATTATGTTATTACCCACGAGTCACTAAAATATTATATAATATAAGCTATATCGTAACAATTCGCCATCGTGAATCGAATACATATCAGAAGAATGTAGGCCACAAGCCACAAGCAATTAAAAATGGATTTTAAATCGTGGTGACTGATTTAAATTAGTTTTCAATATTCATATTTGGCATGTTGAAAACAAAATTGCTCCCAAAATACTAATATATTTTATGTAATTTTTTGTAAAGAATATTAACGTTGCGAAAAGGGCAGCCACTCATATTTTAGACAGCTCTAGCACCAATTACAAATATGCCTTTTCACGTCTTTTTGGCCTTTATGTGCCACTGATAACAGTAAATATTGTGAGCCAGGCATCGAGTAAGCACCATCTTGATCATGTTTGCATAAGCTAGGGCAGGAAGTTCTAAAAAACTCAGTATCTACATAATAAATATAAATAACCGATAAATAACGATTTCCTGTGAAACTGTGGTTTTTAAATATAGGCCTAACCACTTTCTCTCAATATTACAATTTTTAATAAGTTTTAAATAAGTATTTCAACAGTACCTATTAAAAATAAAAAATAAGTAAAGTAAAACATAAATCTTTTGCCTTTACAATGTTTTAATAACTCATCAAATGGCTGCTGTAAGTGGGGTGCCAATAAATGAGGAATGACCCTGTACATCCAACAAAAAAGTAACCCATCTCAAACGACCAGACACACATCTGTTACGACCGACCATCGTCGTGGGGTAAATATATGAAGATTTTCCTCGCGGAAAAATACATTATTATTATTATTACGCAAGGACAAAAGGCTTTCGGTTCGCCGATCTGCAGATTACGATCTCCTTCCTATGACCTTTCGATGAAAGCGAAACACAATAATTCATTTACTTTTGCCAGACGCCCACGGGTGTTTTCCTTTATTGTAATTTCGCTTAATTTGAATTTTCCGACACGCGCAAATAAATTGGGCTAAATCAGCCTCTGACCTGAATAGGCTCCCCCGACAAGAGTAGTACACGAATCGAGGGTGTAGGCGAAAGGACAACAAAGTGTTTACGGCTCAGAACTCGTACATTACCGTTAATTCTGTTATGAGAGTTCATAAAAAAATAAGCGTCTGCTCATTACTCGTTTTTCCGACACGTGGTCATTTTCAAGAGTCACTTTTGCGGGGTGTCGATCAGTGAGGCTTTTTTGTTTATATATTGCTGAGCTAAATCTTAATCGAAAACTATAAGAGCCTCTATTTTGACCTGATCTAATTCCACTTTTATTAGAATTTTTCAATAACAGCGGGGATAAAACTCTTTATATTTAGCGAAAGCGCGACTCACCCTGTACGAATATAAACCTATAGACATAAATAATTCGTAGGCCTGCAATTAATTTTCGCGACGTTCCTAGAATAGCGCATAAAACATGAAATACAAGACGTATCGCGCTTACCTCCTGAAGCGAGTTGTGCTTTTTGGTCGTAAGATTTAAATATCTCTCCTGGTTCTGGCAGAACTTCGCCGTCTGCTTCTCGAACTTCTTTTTCTCGTTTTTCACGCCGCCGATGTACTTCTTTCTGAAGTCCTCCAGGTTCTTCACCACGGCCGTGTTGGCGTTCTCCAGCTGAAACCAAAGAAAAACAATTATAAAATAAAATTATTTAGAAAAGAAATTAAAAAAAGTATCCAATATAAATTAATTTTTGTGCAGTTTTATCGTATAGTAGTATAATTAAGTTTTACTTAATGGTAGTATTAGTGATTCTGTCAATGTACAGGGTGAGTCAAATTCGATGCTCATCATTGGGATCTGGGAAACGGTAAATGGGGGCGAAATTGTGCAATTTTATATCTAATAATATTTCGTGATAAAATCGAAAATATTTCTGTTCTGTTTCTTGTAACCTTAGGAATACTCCTTGTTGCACCTCATATTTACCAAATTTCCCATGCCTGCCCATTCTTCTGCAGCAGCCGTGACTCACAAACTTTTTAAAGGTGCCAAATATGGTCGGAACCGGTATTCTTTTTGTTCGATTAGATTTATGTAATAAGAAGCGCAAGCATTGCCGGGTGGCAAAACAAAATCGAGGGATTGTATCAAACTATAAATCTATTTGATTGGACAGGACAAAAATGTAACCGTCGAAAAACAAACTCTGTTTGCATTACCTTGGGTAATATTTTTTCTAAAACGCTTATTTTTCAAGGGAATCATCTATTCTGTTTCCCGACTTTTGGAAAGCCCTGTATATTCTAATATATTTTGTGCACGCAGATAAATGACATTTTATAAAAATAATAATAATAGCCCTTACAAACAACAAACGACACAATAAATAATAAACATTCCAAGACTGAAAAAAATGCCCTTATAGGGTAGACGTACGTTGGGTTGCATAACTACATGGCGTCCAAACTAAACACCAGTCTGTGCCTCCTGGTATAATTGCTGCAACTATTAATTAGAAAGTTCAAGTTTAAGTGAATCCCCCGCGTAACCAAATTTGTAAGACAGGGTGGGTGTTAAATAATTCCGATTTAGCGATTTTTACCGCAAATCCTAGAAAGCGTGTTATAGTTATGATAACGGAGCTCCATCTTTTCCCCTACCGAGTGTTTTCGCCAAAATATCGGCACCATCAATCCCATCAATATTCCATCTACACCATAGGACACAACAACAACCGTTAAATCATATGGGTTGGTTGTACAATTTTCCTTGACATTTCTACGTATATACGCTCACTCGTAATCCTTATAAATCCATTAGTATGCAAGTTTACTTGCTATTATAGCTCACGTAATAATAATAAAGAAGATACGAACAAGGTGTCTTATTTATTACCGACATGGAGTTATTCTATTGCTCAAACCCTTCAACTTATCACCTTAGGAAAATATCGAAAACAAAAGGAATTGCACCGCTCATGCAGTTGTTTCTGGTACTTCACAAATTGTTTTTGTTTACAAAAACCCAGCTGAAGCCGCCATCAAGGATACATAACTGTAAGTAACGTAAAGGTCAAGAAATAAATAATTTAAAATTAATAAATTTGGGTATTGGAGTATTTACAGTAAGAGATTGTACGACCGAATCGAAGAGAGATCCGACCCTGTCCTGGTAACATTAGTCTTACCACCAAACCGCAAGGCGCATATAAAACGAAAATTGTGATATCATCTATTATAACATAAAGTAGAACGCAGCAAAAAGTCATTGTATAAAATAATATGTAGGACAATCTGTATACTTGCTTCATTCCGCATTTTCTACATTGTTTATTGTATTCGGTATCATATTTTTACATTCTCACCAA
Organism: Rhagium mordax; assembly: GCA_963680705.1. NCBI lineage: Eukaryota > Metazoa > Arthropoda > Insecta > Coleoptera > Cerambycidae > Rhagium > Rhagium mordax. The sequence continues at coordinate 749,643 of OY796660.1, read as the reverse complement.
AAAGCAACTAAAATATGTGCTGGTGGTTGCATTTCCAGCTGAATAAGACACCAACTGGAGGAATGGAACGATTGGAACGTGACAAATGCAAATAAACCTCAAGCTATCCATGGATTTATAACAAAGGAAGATACGGTATTGTATTCTCTGTTTGGTACCAGAAGGATCACATTCTAGCGCTTTCAAAAATTTAATCAAGTTTGATTTATTTGCCTATATTTTTACTTTTACGTAATTTTTATTTTGGAAAACGATTTAAAATAATTTTTAGATTCTTGGCAACGTCACATTAGTTAATGGCGAGTGTTGGAGGAACTTTGTTTACAATGTCAGTTTGAATTACTCGTGTTAATATTACAGTGACTTTATAGGGACAGTGGCGACAAAGGGTTGGCAGCTTTTTGGTTGGTAGTTGGTTTCACGTCGTACGTACCGCCATTAAGAGGCTAAAAATGCTAACACTGTCACATTATACTGTGTATGCTTGTGCATCTTTAACGATTTATTGTGACTTAAAAAATTACGGTAATAATTATCATAGTATCATAATACAAGCGTTTCAATAGTCAACTAAAGAAAACCCAGCCAAAATGCTTTTTGTTGGTTAGAATTCTAACCTCTAATTAGCAGTCTATTTTAGATAATCTACAATATGGAAACTTTATAAATCTACTGTCTGAGAGAGCTTTTAAATGTTACAATGGATTCAAGCTAGAACTGCAAAAATTAAAATGAAAATTGAACATAAATTTCCAAAACTAAAAATTTAAGGTTATGTTAGTCTTGATAAATTTAGCCTCATAATGGCGGGTGGGCGTGGCTTTGGCTCTATTGTCGTCACTGTTCCTATAGTCTCTGTAGTTAATATTAATATTCATAGCACTGACATACTTGATATTATTTGAAGCCTTAACAGAAACATAACCACACTTTCGCTGAATACAAGAGAGTGGCAGGTACTGAATTCAACTTTAGGGAGTGAAGAGTCTTAAGGGGTGTGAGTGCTAGTTATTGATAACATAACTAGTTTAACACAGTAAATATTTATAGAAAATAACAAACTACCTACCTTTGTTTAAATATCTATTATGGCACAACAATGTATAGAAATATATCGATATGAAGGTCAACATTATATTTAAATGGATCTCTACATGACTGCCTTAATCTTAATTAAAAATCATATCTATTATTATCTCGTGTATATACAGGGTGTCCCATTTATCCATGGGGGTATCTTGAAAAAGGTAAGAGATACAAGTTAGCAATATTATAATTTTTTCAAAATCTGCCTCAAAAAGAGCTCCAAGAAAAAAACCGCATTAAAATATTTTCATAAATAAAGGAGTTGTAAAGGAAAAATGAAACAAAAAAAGTTTTTGCTTATGAAAGAAATTGATTTTTGCACATAGTAGCTGTAAATGCAACTATAAACTGTCATTTGACCTTCCGCCATTCCCACAACCCCGCTGGCCACATATAATTTAATTACCTCACCGACACAGATCCGGCACCGCCCAACCGTAAAACACTATTTTTACTCCTATAACGACCCAATTTAGAGGGAATTAAAACTTTAATGATTCATCGTAAAATATTCTCTTTACTTTTAGGGCGAAGTGTCAACGATCTTTGGCGCAGGATACGCGCCATTAATCTCCTTCGGTAATCACTCGATTAATACATTAATCAGTTATGAAAGGGAAATTGTTTTTGCAAAACAAAACGCGAAATTGTTATGATAAACCGCGCTCGGTATTTTTTGTGTCTTTCAACTGGTATTGTTTTTACGAGGCCGGTTTGATTAATTAGTTATTCGCTAGCCCATGCTTTCAACGACCAATTAGGTTACGATATTTATATTTATACCAGTTCAGAGGAGCATTAGTTTTGATTTTTACAGCACTCATCTAGCAAATTATTTATAAAATTGTGTATTTCGTCTACTTGGATGAACTATTCTAATGCGCAGTAGTTCGCCGCAGTAAATACTGTTGTTGTTGTTCACCTTTATATTGGCTTAACCAATGAGATCCCACAATACTCCAACTACTGCTACTTTCGTGTTAAACACTCTGTTGATTTATGTACATTATCGGTGGCAGCTACCTATGGATTATCGAACGTGAATGACTTATTATGAGTGGCTTATGAATCATTTGAATACCGACGCAGGCCTTTATCTTCCTCGCTGGCGAGGTATCACATTAATGTTGTTCAGTTCACAAAGTATTTCCAATACCACGCGCCACTTATTATCCTTCTGGCTGGAGATAAAAGTGGCCCTGGCCACTTCAGCTTTGAAATTACAATTCGGCGTAAAGCTAAAAGCCAAATTATACCTTCGTATACACGATGTTAATGTATCATACACAAGGAAACTTTGCTTACAAAAGCACTATAACCAATTAGGAACCTCCGCCGAAACCATTAACCTATATTGTTTGTATAGGACGGAGCTGTCCCGTTAAATAGCGTTTGAAAATTGCAGGAGTATGCTCGATTGTAATACTCTTTTGTAAGATCAAAAGTCTTCTCCAAAGGCCCTATTAGTCACATACCCTGTCTCAGCGAAACGATACACTCGATACATGTAGTAGGTCGCGCTCTAGTTCCACCGGCAAAGACGGGGGTGAAACATGAGTGGATAATTCATTTTGGCGGATGGTGACGAGGAATCCAAATCAATCAGTGGCTAAGGCTGCAGGGCAGGTCAAAAAAATTTTGTGGATGACCACGAACACTACGGCCACGTCTACTCGCGTGATCAAAACGGCCTTGATTATTCAATCATTAATTGATCAACTCAGATGTGCGAGAAAGTTGGTAAACGAAAGCTTTCCTAGCGAGTTTTTGTCATAGCAGGGAACACCATTGTTGAGTTATTTGGGATCGGCGCCTCTTCACTATTTATAATATTCTACATTTTGTAATTCCGAGGTTCTCAGACGCTAATTATCTATTGTTTGATACCTTCTTAATTAACCTTGCGCTGATAAAATCTATCTTATATTCTCAAACATATACTAAGTGTATATAAGGTGTTTCTTGGCACCAACAACCTGTAACCAAGCAATTCTGCGTTGAAAAATATAATTCTTCCAATAGGTACAAACAGTGTGCCCCTGTAGAAATACAGCCCTACAGAATTGGGGGTGGAAACATTAAATTCCTACTCCATATCTCGATCACCGACAAAGATTTAATGATGAAACTGATAAAATTTGCTTACATGCAGATTAACCTGGAGCCGGTTCTGCCTTATCATCTTGGGAGTGGGGTTAAAAGTTATGATAGAGCGGTTGCTACAAATTAATTTTTTTTGGTTGAGGTCCTTTAAGCAGACAATTAATCTGGAGCCGGCACTGTCTTATTATTGTCTTGGGAGAGAGTGGGGCTAGAAGTTACGATCGCGCGGTTATTTATAAATTTACTTTTAGTGGAAGGAAATTGGAATTTTAAAGTGATGTAAATGTTTTATAAATGCAAATGAAAAAAGTGCATAAAAGTGCATTTTTGATGCATTTCGAGTGCATCGCTACACTATTTTTTAAATATCTCCGGCTCTATTGGTCGTAGAAAAATTTAAAAAAAACTAAAATACTCGTAAATGAATAGCCTATCAAACCCGGGTATAGTTACATTAAAAGCACATCCTAACCTCAAAAAATCCAAGTTGCTCAGTTTATTTTTACTAATAATGCAATAAGTGGGGTAAAAATCTTCTGATCTTTACGAAAATTGGAGAAAATATGTATTTTTATGCTGTAAATACGTGAAAAAAATTATTTTTATGGTCACAATTGAACATTTTCGAAAAAAAATAAAACGCTTGCTATTTAATGCAAAATGGTCGTAGGATAAACTTTTTTTTTAAAAGTAGATCTTTTATGTATGTACTTTTTTGTGAACATATACCATATACCAAAATCTGTTTATCAAGTTAAAATGTCGTTTTTTTTAATTACAAAAAATAAAAAAGTAATTTCACTTTTTTGACATTTTCTCATATCTTTTATGCCAGATTATCTTTTATGTAAAACGAAATTCGGAGATATTTAAATAATAGTGAAGCGATGCACTCGAAATGCATCAAAAATGCACTTTTATGCGCTTTTCTAGGCGAAGCCCCAACCCGATTTCGCTAATTTTTTCGGTTTTCGACTCATTTGCATGTATAAAGAGAAAACAAAGAAAAAAATTCATTACAGACATTTTTCAAGCAGATATTTTAATCTGTAGCTGGTACTGCTTGCTTTATCTATTGCCTTAGGAGAGAGCGGGGCTAGAAATATCTTCCTTTACAACTTTTTAATTTTTTTATACGTATAAGGATTTTGTGTTGCAAATGACGTGTTTTTTCAGCCTTTTGATTATTTTCGACAAAACTATGTACAACAGTTAAATTAAACCTGAACTACGCGTATTCGGAAATAAACGAAGCACCAAGTAAGTTGGCTGTTCGCGACGACATCAAATTTCATTTGTCTGTGAATCACCCTGTATTTACACGAAAAAAACCGCAAACAATTCTCACGTTATTTGCAAAGCTCCGCTTGGCATCTACCAGTCACCACGTATACGACCTTTCAAAATGCAGCGATGAAGATGCCCCCATATCAAATACCAAAGCAAAGATAACGTCAGCAGTTGCCATTACACTATTATCTACTACAATTCCATTATCGAATCGCTCAAGTGACGCCGATTATAATTCACAATAATCTGAATCCTAATGCGATAGGCGGCTATTATTTTGTAGGTCAAATGTTTCGGTCGTTCACTTTGTTGTCATCAAAGAGAACAAAAGACAAATTACTGGTTCTCGTTTAACACATAAGTAAACGCGTACCTACAATCTCACACACGCTTACGTGAAAGTTACTCGGATGGATATTTTGCGCTAGTTCTTCACAGCGACACGAGCAGACACACACACATTAACAATGACAATGTTAGGAATTACTTCTATTTAACTGAGGTACTAGGCCAAATACGTGCAAGGCAAAATTTGACGCGTGGTGGTTCAGATGCTGGTTATAGAACTATTATAAGACTTGTCGGTGCCGGGTGCCTCCTTAACGTTGCATCTCCAGGAGTTATAAGCGCTGGTTATAAACAGTGTTTGATGAGATCTATTTTAGGGGGTCTATAAGAGATCCATGACGCCTTCGTTAGTTTTATTAACACACCTTGATTAGGCAGCTCTTCAGAAAAGGCTCCGATTACAAAAAAAACCAGAGTAAAAGCGCTTTGAAACAAAATTTAATTTCAATGCTGCTATTGAGCAGTTCCAATTAAGCATAATTGGGTGCGCGCATCGGAAACCTAATCAGCCGAAAAATCAGCGCCTGTAACAATGGGAACAAAAAAACTCGAATCGAACAGATTTTCATTGCGGACTTTTAAAAAGTGTTTCATTTTATCGTCTATCTGTTTTGCTGGCTGGCTGGGCAAAACTGTGCCAAATAACGCGAGGCGTGAGTTCCCAGAAGCTGCGGCGTGTAATCGTGCGTATTTAAAAACGCCGTATGTTTATTGAATTATATTTTTCACATTAAAAAAACGAAAGTTCACGCTACAATATCCACGGGTTGGCATGTAATAGGATAAGAACGACGTGAATATGTTTGTAAATAGCATCCGCGGGCTAATAACTTTTAGCCCCACTCTCTCCCAAGCCATCGATAAAACAGTACCGGCTTCAAAATAAATTAAATTATTTGTTTGAAAAACTTCAGTCATTAAAATAAAATAAGGCAACCGCGCGGTTGTTAACTTCTAGCCCCGCTTTCTCCCAAGACAATGATAATACAGTACCGGCTGCAGAATAAATTATCTGTTTGAGGAACTTCAATAATTACAAAAAATAAATTTATATGGCAACCGCCCGATTGTCTTCTAGTCCCGACTCTCTTCCAAGACAACGAATGATAAGACAGTGCCGGCTCCAGATTAAATTGCCTGCTTGAAGAACTTCGGCCAGAAAAAATAAATTTACATGTCTTACTAAGTATATTAATTCCTTGTTTGGAAGCGCTTTAAAACGGGTTCTAACTCCTTATTTTTGCATTTCAATATGTCAAGATTATTACCCCGCACTTTTTCAATAATTAAAAACCGAAGCGGCTAATCGCTCCCATCCTACAATGCGGCTATTTATAGCTTCCCTCAAATTATATATTTTTATTTCGCCACAAAGATAACGTAAACCATCCAGCAAAACGTATGTTCCATAACATCTAATATAATCAAAATCGCGTTACAGCCAGAGAAATTCTTTTACAATATCATAAACAACTCCCGCTTCGAATAGCGTGAATTGCCAAAACCAACATAAAATAATAATTTTAAGATAGTAAAAACGCGCATTAAACGTCGATGTTTATGAGACCGAGCGCTTTTTGGCATATAAGGTCGTTTTATTTGTTTAGGCAACAAATTCGTACAAGGAGTTATTTATCGCGCATAACGATTAGTTTACGTCAGGGGGCTTGTAACATAATTATAATTTATTATCATTAATTAACCTTCCGATACAGCTACATACTTATACCCCAAACAAACAAATAAATAACACTATATGTGGTGGTTCAGCAATCGTTCCAGAGATGGCGCCAATGACACGGAAACGAATTAGGAAACTAGACAGTTGTGGAACGATCTAGGGCAGCATCTGGATTAGACCAGAAAGTATATCTGCAGGTGAAGATGGCCCACTGCAGGCCATATTGGAAAGTGAACTGACACAACAGGAAAGGAACAGTGACTAGTATTGAATAATATGCAAATTGCAAATCATAAACTTCCATAATTTCCATTCAATTTCTACCAGTGAACGAAATAACAACCGATATGAATATCAATATCAAAACATTAACACACAAAAAACTTGATTGCTTTTAAATCGTAGCAAACAACATTAATAATTAATGATATAATGATGTTGATTGTGAGCCTACGTGTGTGTTGACTATTATGTGGGGATATAATTTCGTCAAGTCGACCATTGATTTTCCTCACGCTCCGTTAGACGCATTACCCTATAATTTTCTTACATTTTTCCATAAAAAAAACAACCGACGAATTTTCGGACTATTCCAATAAATTTAAAAAAAATGAATCGGTTAAATAACATTTCAGTTGGTACTATACTTCATTGTAACAGTTATCGTATCTGTCTATTATCCACCCGGCACCCAATTGAAACAGCAGTCTCCAATTATATCGACCTTTAAATTGAAATCACTTTCAACTACAAAACAAAATGATTTAAATGTAATAATTGCACTCGCAGCTGACCTTCAGTGAACAATTTGAACCATCGGGCAACTTTTATTTATTATCGGAATACAGACATCCACACAGGAGGTGTAAATATTAAATAATAATTTTTTTTTTAATAACCATTTTTGCACTATAACTAGATTTTTCTGCGTTAATTATAAAAATATATACAATTTATAGAAGACTATGTAATGAGGAAAGTGAACCTTGTATCAACAGTTTACTACAAACATTGACAGATTAGAGCCTGCCAAATTAAAAATACAAGTTTCGACTAGGACGTCCATTTTAGCACTATAACTCGATTTCCATAGGTTGGATGATAAAAATCCATAAAAGTAAGTGGCAAGTAAACTATATAACAAGCAAAATTAAACTTGCCTTCAATCACGACAAACAGTTTTGAAGAATAGACCTTCAAATTTAAAATATGGTTTTAGACCAGGACTTTAGCACTATAACTGGACTTTTACGAGTCAGGTGATAAAAATGCAAGAAAGTTAGTATATTAGAAGACTATTAATGAAGTAAATGAACCTTGCTTCAACAGTTTACTAGAAAAATAGTGTCGGGGAGATCGACTGCCAAATTAAAAATACAAGTTTCGATTAGGACGTCCATTTTAGCACTATAACTCGATATCCATAGGTTGGATGATAAAAATCCATAAAAGTAAGTGGCAAGTAAACTATATAACAAGCAAAATTAAACTTGTCTTCATTCACGACAAACAGTTTTGAAGAATAGACCTTCAATTCAAAATATGGTTTTAGACCAGGACTTTAGCATTATAACTGGACTTTTACGAGTCAGGTGATAAAAATGCAAGAAAGTTAGTTTATAGAAGACTATTAATGAAGTAAATGAACCTTGCTTCAACAGTTTACTAGAAAAATAGTGTCGGAGAGAACGACTGCCAAATTAAAAATACAAGTTTCGATTAGGACGTCCATTTTAGCACTATAACTCGATATCCATAGGTTGGATGATAAAAATCCATAAAAGTAAGTGGCAAGTAAACTATATAACAAGCAAAATTAAACTTGCCTTCAATCACGACAAACAGTTTTGAAGAATAGACCTTCAAATTTAAAATATGGTTTTAGACCAGGACTTTAGCACTATAACTGGACTTTTACGAGTCAGGTGATAAAAATGCAAGAAAGTTAGTATATTAGAAGACTATTAATGAAGTAAATGAACCTTGCTTCAACAGTTTACTAGAAAAATAGTGTCGGGGAGATCGACTGCCAAATTAAAAATACAAGTTTCGATTAGGACGTCCATTTTAGCACTATAACTCGATATCCATAGGTTGGATGATAAAAATCCATAAAAGTAAGTGGCAAGTAAACTATATAACAAGCAAAATTAAACTTGTCTTCATTCACGACAAACAGTTTTGAAGAATAGACCTTCAATTCAAAATATGGTTTTAGACCAGGACTTTAGCATTATAACTGGACTTTTAAGAGTCAGGTGATAAAAATGCAAGAAAGTTAGTTTATAGAAGACTATTAATGAAGTAAATGAACCTTGCTTCAACAGTTTACTAGAAAAATAGTGTCGGAGAGAACGACTGCCAAATTAAAAATACAAGTTTCGATTAGGACGTCCATTTTAGCACTATAACTCGATATCCATAGGTTGGATGATAAAAATCCATAAAAGTAAGTGGCAAGTAAACTATATAACAAGCAAAATTAAACTTGCCTTCAATCACGACAAACAGTTTTGAAGAATAGACCTTCAAATTCAAAATATGGTTTTAGACCAGGACTTTAGCACTATAACTGGACTTCTACGAGTCAGGTGATAAAAATGCAAGAAAGTTAGTATATTAGAAGACTATTAATGAAGTAAATGAACCTTGCTTCAACAGTTTACTAGAAAAATAGTGTCGGGGAGATCGACTGCCAAATTAAAAATACAAGTTTCGATTAGGACGTCCATTTTAGCACTATAACTCGATATCCATAGGTTGGATGATAAAAAACCATAAAAGTAAGTGGCAAGTAAACTATATAACAAGCAAAATTAAACTTGCCTTCATTCACGACAAACAGTTTTGAAGATAAAGACCGTCAACTATATTGAAATTATGGTTTTAGACCAAAACGTCCACTTAAGCACTATAACTGGACTTTTATGAGTCGGGTGATAAAAATGTAAGAAAGTTTATAGAAGACTACGTAATAAAGAAAATAAACCTTGTTTCAACAGTTTACTACAAATAGTGTCGGAGAGATCGACCGCCAAATTAAAATTACAAGTTTCTATTAAGACGTCCATTTTAGCACTATAACTCGATTTCCATACGCTGGATGATAAAAATACATAATAAGTGTCAAATAAACTATATAACAAGCAAAATTAAACTTGTCTTGATTCACGACAAACAGTTTTGAAGATATAGACCGATTGAAAATATGATTTTAGATCGGACGTCCACTTTAGCACTATAACTGGACTTTTAAGAGTCGGATGATGAAAATGCAAGAAATTTAGTTTATAGAAGACTACGTAATATGAAAATGAACCTTGTTTCAACAGTTTACTATAAATAGTGCCGGAGAGATCGACCGCCAAATTAATTCAAGTTTCGATTAGGACGTCCATTTTTAGCACTATAACTCGATGTCCATACGTAGGATGATAAAAACATTTAAAAAGATATAACAAGCAAAATTAAACTTTACTTATTGATTCATGACAAACAATTTTGAAGATATAGACTGTCAACTACATATATTGAAATTGTGGTTTTAGACCAAGACGTCCACTTCAGCACTATAACTGGAGTTTTACGAGTCGGGTGATAAAAATGCAAGTAAGCAAAACAACGAATATATCGGAGCCTGATTCTGTTCTGCTAACATTAGAAACGTTGTCCACTTAAGCAGTCTTCGTATCCGAGCTGTCACTCCTATCAATCCTGCGTCCTGGTCCGGTCCAGCTCAAATGACCCGACAAATTCCGGCGGGCACAAAAAGTCTTCAGCAGCTTGTTTATGTGCATTCCCAAAAGAAAAGCCACATGCCTTACGGCGAACGCAATAAAATACATCTTATTTTAGATCTAACTGAGGCACACATGTTGTAATAGATGTTCGCGCTCTGACGTAAACGGCTGCAGCTAATGCACCGCGCCGTGCATATTGCATGTGAAAAATGCAGGTTGAATGACATTTCGATTACCATTTGATGCTTTTGAAAATAAACAGTGCTGAATCCGTTCCGGGGGCATTCAATGGGGCAGTGGAAAATCGAAGGTCGGTGGACTCCCCGAGCAATTCATGTGGTATGGTCTGGATCGCTTAAGGTTTCTCCGGCCGGCTTGGGTGGTCCCCAAATCCTGAGCAAAAATTGCGATAATTCAAAATCAAACGAAGTTAGGAACAGATGTTACGCCTATAAATTTGTCAGATGGAAATTCTACCAAGCAAATGAGTATATAATATGAGCCAATTTGTTTAATTGTCCTGTTGCGAGGTGTAATTCTAGGAACAATGATTAATATAAGCATTAGAGATAATGTTCGCGCTGGGAACGCTAATAACATATAATTATTTTGCCCCACAACAATACGATTTATTTATCTTTGCACCACAAGGTTTAGTCACTTCTCCGGCACTTGGGTGAGCGATAAGGTAAGATAGTTGCATTTTTCCTGCCGAGCTGTGTACATTTTGTCGTCGATAGTCTAAAAAAAATGTTCTACTTTCGTTTTCCTGACGCATACTGACTGGGTATTTTTGCGCCCAAACCAGTTTGTGGTACTTTCACTAGACGTTCAATCTCTTGATATGTTTACAAAAAAAAATAAATACGTATCAGAGGACTGTTACGTAATTCGTCTCCGAGAAAAGTAATTAATTTTTAGTGCGAGTTATTGTAAATCACACGAGCAAGCCGCCAATGTTCGACGTCCATGCTGCAACACAAAAGCTTTTGGAAGTTTAATTAAACTTGCTCCGCCATCCCGCTCCGCCGCGCCGGTTTGCTCTTCCAATCTGGACCACACATTCTAGAATACATCGTTACAGTTACGGCGGTCTTAGGAGTCAACGATTCCTTGATTGCTCCACTAGCTCTGAAATAAGTCGAACCAGGCGCACTACTGCAATACAGGGTGGTTTCGAAGGACTCTTCACCAAAACGATTTTGAAGATAGGATTTTTAATACGTCATTTACGCAATGGTGCGCGCGCATGACTTGTCAGGCGCTGTAGGCGGAATTAAGCCACAAATGACCCACCGCGCAGCGTCACCGAGACGAAGCCACGCCTCCTGACAGAGCTCACATCGCTTCAAAAGAACATCGCGACAAGTCGGACGAAACGTTAGGCATTCAAAATAATCAACGCGGAAACTCTTCGCCAAATCATCAACTCCGCGAAAATGGAACCTTTTTTATCCTCAAGGGTGGGGTGCTGGGACCTCCGAGCCCCCTTAGATCCGCCATTGGTCGCAGCAGGTCCAATATGGCTGGCGTAGGCAACGTTTATCCGTTCCACAAAAATAGAACCGGCTAGGCTGATTAATAAATAATAAATTATGATTTATCTACATCAAAAGGAATCCTCGTCTCTGCAGGTTAAAAAAAATACGCCTGTCAGCCATCATTTACGCTTGATAGATTCCAAATTATCCTAGGCGTTAAATAAGTCGGCGGGGTTATCGCGATCAATTTAAATTAATGTGTTGATTCGAGCTCAAGAGGACGGACGGGACGTCAATGAATCGGGATTTTTATTTCGCGCAGGAATCCTCACACGAGTCGCCGATTATTGCTGAAGTCGCATTTTACACTCCGCAACAACAGGAGGAGATAGCGTACTTTTTTTATCCGCCAAGGCTAAGTAAAAATAAGGTCGAAATAATTCAAGGTGCGACCACGACACTGGCACCACATTATTTAATGTCACGAAGACACGGCTATTATTTAAATTTAAGGCAATAGATCACTGCACAGTGCAATTTGCTCATGTCGGGGCCAATTTAACGGTTGAGGACATAAAGAGGCAAACGTGGGAGCTGGGATGGCATACGGTGGCCCAAACTTAAGCCTCACGGGTCAGGGATCAAGGAGAGATTTTTCTATTTCAAATCATGACTAACAATCGGCAAGTAAGCTTATAATATTAAAGCAGGCATGGGGTTCCTTCCACTTTTAGCCACGCCCCCAGCCAATCAGAACGCACCAAATGACCCTCCCCACATGCGCCAAATTCAAAGTTGACTAACAAAAAATGACATTTAGAGGTTGATATTTTATTTAATGTGTTGCACCATATTCTCTGGTTCGATTTCTGTTGGAATCCGCCCACTTCCGGTCTTCTAAAATACATGTTGTGGGGTATCAAACGAATGGTCTCATTGCCCGGAATGTTAATTCAGCAAAGTTTTCCTTCTACGGCTAAAAAATGACATTTTGCTGCAAGTTCTTGGCAAATTTTTTAATTCAAAGTATAGAATCGTGTTCTCTGATTCGAAATACGTCGAAACCAGCGATAAAACAGCAACTTCCGGTTTCCACTTCCGGTCGTCGAAAATATGTGATGTGGGGTATCAAACGAATGGTCTCGATGTCCAGAACTATAATTTAACTATTTTTTTTTTGTACAGGCGAAATCAAGTATTTCAGAGCGAATAAAAGCGTTAGAATTTAAGGGCGACTTCGGGTCCTCCAAAATAACAAGAGATTCGTCTCAAAGTGAAGAACAACAATTTACATGACTACACATCACGCAACCAACCACTTTAAAATCGATTATTGCGAAAAAAACGTTTCACTGAAAAATAATCGCTTCCTTCACTACTGCGGGCGTGTGTATACCAGCTCTGCGGATACACCCAGCGCAGTGGTTTAGGAATATTTACTATAGTTGCAATTTCTCGATTATATTTAAAATACGATAATTTTGGATTGGGTAATTTAACCCCAACTCTGGGTAGGAGGATTAACGTGTTACACATACCATTAAAAAATTATCTATCTATCTACAGTTGAAATTAATCGGAAACGAAAAAGCAGGGGCTGGGTGAAAAGACGATTCGGTATCGGCGGCCGCATCTTCCCGGCTCCAGTTTAATATCTGGGCGCGTCCCCTATAATTGGCGTTACATCATAGACCGAGAAAGTGAAGTAATTGTTGTAATGGCGTCAAATAATAAGAGATGAAAAACTGGCATGACCGGTGGTGGCCACTAAACCTTTCCGTCAGCCGAGCGGTGCCCCGTAACATTCCTACACGCACCGAGGAGGCTGATTTGCCTTGATTAGTCCATTATAGCGCCAAGGAAGAACGCACTCGAGGAACCCTCGCCTATGATGAACGATACGTAGATAAAAATATTCCGGTTGAGTAACCAGAGAACATGATGCTATACTTAAAATTACAAAATTAGCTGTAAAACGTCATTTTTGGGCCGTAGAAGGAAAATTTTGTTGAATTAACACTCTAGACAATGAGACCATTCATTTGATACCCCACATCATGTATATTAGACCGGAAGTGGAGACCGGAAGTGAGCGTGAATCGAATCAGATTGCGATTGGCCGGGGGCGTGGCTAAAAGTGAAACTTGCACTGTCCTGTATAATACCAATAGGTTTAATTTATGAATAATAGAAATCAATTGAACAAAATGGCGCAGCTGTTGGTCACGCGCCATCAGTTGAGTTCCGGGCCCACGTTTCACAAAACTTTTTGATTTAGTAGTTTAAAAGCAAATCAAACTTACCATCCTGTCTCTTTCATCTTCGACCTGGAGGATCAACTCGCTGAAGCTCGTCAGCGACGCACAAATGACTTGCTCGTCGTCCGTCTGCGTCCCGCCGACACATTCGAAGGTGAATCCTTTGAGACACTTGGCGAACGATCTTTGAGCGGTGCCCAGTTCTGGAAGAAAAAAAAAAGATAACAGTTCAATAACGGTACCGCCATACGTATGCGATCGACTGATTGGACCGCAACTCGGTACAGTTTATTGTCGCTAATGAATTAAAACGTCGACATAAATCAACCTGCAGTTATTTCGAATATACAGGGTGGATGCATCGATCTCCTCGTGAGCAAGTCGAAACGGTAAAAAAATTATTCTAGGATATTTTAACGTAAATAGTCAATGTGTGGGAAGGACTTGCTAGGTCTCCAGATCTAACGCACCTCGATTTTTTTTATAGGGCCATTTCACAGAATTTAATGCAGGATTGTATTTAAAAAAAGGTAGCAGCAAAAAAAACAAGTAAAACAGTAAATAATACCAAAATTACAGCATTAATTATTCTCCACCTACGTGCATATGTATTCTAATTATTATGCTTGCTGCTAATTGTAGGGGCGTATTTTCCACTCCATATACATTTCCATCTTATCGCAGATTCGCTGTATCGCGTTCTTTCGCGTGCCGTTTCGCCATGGATTAAACCGACGAGGGATATCGATTTGATGCTGGGGTTAGTGAACTTTAGGGCCCACTGCGAACTGGAAAGACACTTCTGTTACGTTACCCCGATTATTTCCGCCCCCGTTCCGTTGTCAGTTCGGCTACTTTTAACCGGTGAACGGTATTCGGGAGAGGATTATCGGAATCTATAAGCTTGTTAACCGTTTGAGTGCCCTTTAAGAGCAGGGGGTTGGTTTAATAGCGGCAATTACGAACCAGGGCAGGTGTTTCTACTGGTAATTTCATACTGAAAAGTAAAGCTGAAAAAAATTTGTTGCTCTTTTAATCGATAAGGCATTGTTTTCACAGACATCCTTTCCACAAACAGCAGAGTTATGGAATTCATTTTCTCGCTTTTTTCGTCTGGATTATTACAGTCGATATGAAAGTCGGCGAGCCTCAATTGTCTGGAGTTTTAAATGTTAATTGAAATCGAAATTAAACATTAATTCCTCGTCTGCGACAAAAAGATATGGAATGGTCGATAGACAAGAGCCGAGTGTTGCGCGACAGGCCCAGATCTGGCGCTGTTGCAGAATAACGTTACATAATGCGGATTGCGAATAACGAGTCGCAAGAAGTTTTTGCATAAAAAGTGGAATAACAGTTACGCGTTGAATTATAACAATTCTTATTTGTGGGACTTTATTAGCACCTGGTCGGCTTGTCTTGGCGTGAACTGCACTGGCGAAGATCGGCAGAGCGCGAGGTAATAAGTAATAACGATTCCGCGTTGTCAACGTTTGTGTCGTCGAAAAAATTGTAAATGTGCGGAAGTAGGGCTTGCTGGTATTTCCTAACAATGGCGTCGGTTGCACAGGCACGGACTTTTTGTTGAATTACGCCTTTGTCTCTAATCAGTAACTTTTATTTAGATTAGGCCTTACTAATCGTTTTGTTTCCTCGAACAAGTGCTGTATTTGCACTCCTCAAGTCGAGTAGGTAAATCAGCTTATTTGACAAAACTTCGTTTATTACTGAAGCTTAGAACAATAATTATGAAGGAAAATTGGTTAATAAAAATCTTTTTGGCAATTGAATTTTAAAAAAGTCGTCTTTCAAGTCTTTTAAACACACCTCATTATTTTATTTTACTTTTAAGAAGCGGTGTTAGTTCCTCATATAAAAGTACAAAAGACTGTACGACTTTTAAGGTTTTTGAAAATTTGTGGATTTTAACTTCAGCTTTAACGGCCTGTTAATTTTTAAAAGGTTCTATCTTCCTAACGAAACATATATATAACGTACTGCGGTTTAAGCCATTCCATTCGCCTCGTATTTCTCTATCTCCGTGAATTTTTTGCGAATTTTCGAACATAGTTGTTTCCCGTTACGAATTTTTATGTGCGACGATGTACCAGAATTGATAAATTTATGCACTTAGCAGGCTCTATCTTCCCAACAGGAGGTGATATCGAACTGTGGTTTACGCCATTCGATTCGTCATAGTTTTCTCTATTACATTGAATTTTATGAGAGTTTTCGAACATAGTTGTTTCCCGTTACGAATTTTTATATGCGACGATGCACAGGAATTGCAGATTCATGCACTTAGAAGGCTCTATCTTCCCAACGGGACGTGATATCGACCTGCAGCTTGCGCCAATCGATTTGTCATAGTTTTCTCTATTTCCTTGAATTTTTTGAGAATTTTCGAACATAGTTGTTTCCCGTTACGAATTTCTATGTGCGACGATGTATTGGAATTGATAATTCATGCACTTAGAAGGCTCTATCTTCCCAACAGAAGGTGATATCGAACTGTGGTTTACGCCATTCGATTCGTCATAGTTTTCTCTATCTCCTTGAATTTTTTGAGAATTTTCGAACATAGTTGTTTCCCGTTACGAATTTTGATGTGTGACGATGTACCGGAATTGATAAATTCATGCACTTAGAAGGCTCTATCTTTCCAACAGGAGGTGATATCGAACTGTGGTTTACGCCATTCGATTCGTCAAAGTTTTCTCTATCACCTTGAATTTTTTGAGAATTTTCGAACATAGTTGTTGCCCGTTACGAATTTTTATATGCGACGATGTACAGGAATTGTAGATCCATGCACTTAGAAGGCTCTATCTTCCCAATGGGACGTGATATCGACCTGCAGCTTGCGCCAATCGATTCGTCATAGTTTTCTCTATCTCCTTGAATTTTTTGGGAATTTTCGAACATAGTTGTTTCCTGTTACGAATTTTTATGTGCGACGACGTACCGGAATTGATAAATTCATGCACTTAGAAGGCTCTATCTTTCCAACAGGAGGTGATATCGAACTGTGGTTTACGCCATTCGATTCGTCATAGTTTTCTCTATCACCTTGAATTTTTTGAGAATTTTCGAACATAGTTGTTGCCCGTTACGAATTTTTATATGCGACGATGTACAGGAATTGTAGATCCATGCACTTAGAAGGCTCTATCTTCCCAATGGGACGTGATATCGACCTGCAGCTTGCGCCAATCGATTCGCCATAGTTTTCTCTATCTCCTTGAATTTTTTGACAATTTTCGAACATAGTTGTTTCCCGTTACGAATTTTTATGTGCGACGACGTACCGGAATTGATAAATTCATGCACTTAGAAGGCTCTATCTTCCCAACAGGAGGTAATATCGAACTGTGGTTTACGCCATTCGTTTCGTCATAGTTTTCTCTATTACATTGAATTTTATGAAAGTTTTCGAACATAGTTGTTTCCCGTTACGAATTTTTATGAGCGACGATGTACCAGAATTGATAAATTCATGCACTTAGAAGGCTCTATCTTCCCAACAGGAGGTGATATCGAACTGTGGTTTACGCCCTCCGATTCGTCATAGTTTTATCTATCTCCTTGAATTTTTTGCGAATTTTCGAACATAGTTGTTTCCCGTTACGAATTTTTATGTGCGACGATGTACCAGAATTGATAAATTCATGCACTTAGAAGGCTCTATCTTCCCAACAGGAGGTGATATCGAACTGTGGTTTACGCCATTCGATTCGTCATAGTTTTCTCTATCACCTTAAATTTTTGGAGAATTTTCGAACATAGTTGTGTCCCGTTACGAATTTTTATGTGCGACGATGTACCGGAATTGATAAATTCATGCACTTAGAAGGCTCTATCTTCCCAACAGGAGGTGATATCGAACTGTGGTTTACGCCATTCGATTCGTCATAGTTTTCTCTATCTCCTTGAATTTTTTTGAGAATTTTCGAACATAGTTGTTTCCCGTTACGAATTCTTATGTGTGACGACGTACCGGAATTGATAAATTCATGCACTTGGAAGGCTTTATCTTCCCAACAGGAGGTGATATCCAACTGTGGTTTACGCCATTCGATTCGTCATAGTTTTCCATATCTCCTTATATTTTTTGAGAATTTTCGAACATAGTTGTTGCCCGTTACGAATTTTTATACGCGATGATGTACAGGAATTGTAGATCCATGCACTTAGAAGGCTCTATCTTTCCAACGGGACGTGATATCGACCTGCAGCTTGCGCCACTCGATTCGTCATAGTTTTCTCCACCTCCTTGAATTTTTTAAGAATTTTCGAAAACAGTTATGTATTGTTACGAATTTTTATGTGCGACGATGTACCGAAATTGATTAAAAATGATTAAACAAAATTTGCCATTATTGATCTACTATTTCTGAGGTTTGGTCTTTTTAGGTCAAATTACTTTTTGAACTTGCTCCTATCACATTTGAGCCCTTGCAGCGGCCTTGGTAAACGTTCACTCGATTGATTTCATATTAATTATTGACCAACAATTAAAACTAGAAAAAAATAAGTCTAATACATTTCTTTAACATCATGATCGGAGCTATTATTAGCGATTTTTAAACCGATCTTGTCACGGGTGTGATCAAGGAAAATACCACAGCTAATATTACTCTACTTGTGTACACAAAGGAATTAATAAATAACTAGGATCAAACGCTTACAAAGAAACAAGTAAATTTGAGCGAATGTCTGAAATGTTGTTCCTTCTTATCTTATCAGTTTAATTTCGCAAATTTATCTAAAGCAAACATATTAAGTCTCTGTGTACTCATTTGGAAAATGGAATTATTCGTTTATCATAATTATAAGACACCATAGTGTCTATAATACATAAAATTAAAATCAATGCCTAGTAGTGAAGGATTTTTTTTTATTTTAAGGGTAGCTTCAAGGGTAGCTCCCTAAAATTAAACACAAATCCTTCACTGCAGTTCCTTCCAAATCAGTGATTTTATTTTTCTCTGCGCCTGTAACACACGTGATTACTTTTGAAAGAAGGAATATTAATCCTATATCTTTGCTTCTAGTCAAGGATCAAATCCATCATAATTGTTTTGTCTTGTCTACGGCCTTAAGAGTTTCAATGTTTGCTTTGCTTCTATTTTGGATGTCGACATTGGAACCTCTTCCAGGTCAACACATATATTGAACGAAACACCCAAGAGGTTTTATCAAAAAAAAGAATCGATCAATCACTGGGAAATTTGCAGTTCACCGCACTTGTCTTTCAGCAGCGCTGGATCAGAAAGTGATGGAACGCGAGGTGACGAGTCATGCGTGGGATATGTGGATGAACCCTTAAAACTGCAATGTTGGTAAATCAAAATTTTTATAAAGTATGTGTAATAATATCGGTTACATTGCTTTTTAATAGACTGTACGTTATCGTTATCGGTTTGCTGTTACACCCATCCCATGATATGGCAGAGCAATTAGGATTGTTCGAAACACAAACAGAATTGATGACTGTAAGTTTATTTGTTTTAAAATCGTCAGATATTTGTTTAAAATTGCGCGACAAAGGGACAAACTATAAAATATAATATCTTATCTGGCGTAGGAAAAGACTGGCTTTCATCAATTTTCCAGATCAAATATTTTTCTTTACTTAAAATTTTTGTTGGGGCATTACTCATCGATACACATCAGAGAAACGAAACGAATGTTATTCAACAACGAAGCCCTCTAGTGAACGTGATGATCCATAGGCAGACAGGATTTGCTTGAAGCGTACACGTACGCATTGAAAAATGTAAATAAGGGCCGATTAAACCTTTTTTGATTCCATCACCAACAACGTGGATTACAAGATGTAAATCCAATAAATAAAAACACAGTTAGAAATATTTACGAACCCCGACCCATCTCCACTGCAGTCGGCCGATCTGTTATCGTACAACGGACCCGACTGTTTTGCGTACCAATAGGGCACAACTGTCCTGTACCTGATTTTTCGGCCATTCCGTTGCGACACAAGGCTATGCATAAAAAAATATGTTTAATACAGCGTGGAACTATCCTCGGCTTTATTCCAGTCGGGCGGTCTTGTACGTACAGGGTTATCCAACGAAAAGGCCCACCCTTATATTTTCTTTATTTTTCGAGTTAGGAAAAAATGTTTCAAATAAAAGTTGTAGTGAATCAAATGAACTCATTTAAAACCCCTACAAAGAATATACAGGGTGTTCCATAAAGGCGGGACAAACCTAACTTACATTTTTTTAAATGGAACACCCTATATTTTTTTACATTTTTCAAATCTGTGTTTTTTGTGATTTCAAATATATAATATATATATGTCGTATCTTATCTTTTACTGTTTTTTATTTATTGCAAATTTCGTGAACAATATTATTTATACCAGCAGCATCTGCAATCTGCATGCGTATCAATCAGTTAGCCATGGATGAAAAACAATTAATTTGACACTTATGTCTTACAGAATAATTGAATAAATTCAAAAAGCAAACTTTTTCATCCATGGCTAACCTGATTGATGCGCATGCAGATGCTGGTGGTATAAATAATATTGTTCACGAAATTTGCAATAAATAAAAAACAGTAAAAGATAAGATACAACATATATTTGAAATCACAAAAAAAACCCAGATTTGAAAAATGTAAAAAAATATAGGGTGTTCCATTTAAAAAATGTAAGTTAGGTTTGTCCCGCTTTTATGGAACACCCTGTATATTCTTTGCAGGGGTTTTAAATGAGTTCATTTGATTCACTACAACTTTTATTTGAAACATTTTTTTCTAACTCGAAAAATAAAGAAAATATAAGGGTGGGCCTTTTCGTTGGATAACCCTGTACGTACACAGAGGAATACCGCACCGCGTACAGTTAACGTTACATAAATTATAATAATCCTCCTCTTTGCTTCTTCTTTGTTAATTAATCTTTTAATATGCAAAGTGAGCTCGCGGTTAACAGCGTGATAGTTGAATTTCGACCACCACCGACTTCCTTATTAAGAACGACTGACATCATTAACCACGCAAAAATGTGATACTGAAAGAATTACGGGAAACGGACCAGCGAAGGATATTTATAGCAATGATTTTTTTAAATTCGAACCACTTTCAAGCAAAATCTAACTCGGTTATGGGGAGTTTCCGGATTCTCTTCCGCGTCGATTGTTTTGATTGCTTCACGTTTCGACCAGCTTGTGGTGTCAATTTGGAATTGGCGTAAAAATGCGTGACTTAATTGATACTTGGCACCACGGAGTCATAATAAAAGAAGATATTGCTCTAATTTTTTGTTTTGTCGCCAGCAGAGTCACATTCTAACAGCCTTTTTAAAGAAGAAACAAGCAGCGTCGTTCCCAAGGCAACTTTCTAGCGCTTGTTTCCAAGGCATGCTATGTTAATGTTGAAAATGAGATGAAGTGAGTTGGTATAATACGAGAACCTTACTTAGAGATTTTTTATTGCTCTTCGAGTGCCTCCAAAATTTACAAAACATTTTTAAAAAAAGTCCTAGATCCAAAAATCAAGGATAGTTTAGGCCCATTGGTATTGGAGCATTTCCGTTATTTTTAAGTTTTTGGAAAAAAATCCCCCCTCCCCTCCCCCCAAGTTTTTCCTAAATATCTCGATGGAGCCGATTCAATTGTTTATTACAGATAAATACTAATCTTTCGCATGTCGCTTCCATCTCTGGTCATAAACCTCGCAGGTGCCGCTTATCTACCGAGTCCATATCAAGAAAACGCGATTGCGTCAATGCCACTTCACTTATCCGCTGCAATGTCACCTGTTTGTGTACCTAGTGTACACCTTGGGAGTCTTGAAAACGTGCGAGCTGGCTATCAGGTGAGTCAGTGTGTGACTTAAACGACTGATTTCTTCAATCATGACCTTCACGACTTGGCGATTGTTTGTTTTATGGAACGAACGCGAATCTAATCATTACAAGCTAATTCCATAATCGTAGTTTTTGCTCCATTGGAGATTAACGCTTTAACGGTGGTCAAGGTGTTTTTTCTTGCCTCAGCCTCAGCCTGCCCTAGTATAGAGTAAAGCGTGTTCTCACTTGGATTATTTTCGTGACGACAGTGCTGACGAAATATCGACGTGGCTGAACTACCAAATGAATTGTAAACAATTAATTAATTGTTCTGTGTTTCCAATTTCCAAACATTGTCGCCCTCAATGGGCAATGTTTCTTCGCTTGGGTTGCGGTTAAAAAATATCGACGGGAAATAAATGTAGGCAATTAAAACCGAGCCGCGGAAAACGACACATTCCGCTGAAATCCATTTCAGACCGCTCCACGCCTACTTAAGAGGAAGCCGGTTCCTGTTTGGATGTTTTGATTTCTGACGCTGTTTGTTATGGTGTTATGACGACAATCCGTTCATAATGATACAAACATTGACTTTCTTAAATCACTCGCTTCAGGGAAGTGAAATAATATCTAAATGGGAAAAGACGAAGACGAGGATTTTGTTTTTACTACATTGTCAGCTATTAGGGAAAATCTCGGGGAAAGTGAGGTTATGTTTCTGTCAAAGCTACCTTCAATAATTTAGGCAGCGCTGTATCTTGTTTGTTTATGTATCCATAGTTTAATTAATTTGTTAGAAAATTCATTGATGGCCCGGATTGTGATTTTTTGTTCATTTCTTGGTAAGTATCCTTTTATATAAATTTATTTGAAGTGAATAATTTTCTAATTGGGAAAAGACGAGTATTTTGTTTTCACTATATTGACAGTTAGATCGTAGCTGTCAGGGAAAGTGAGGTTATGTTTCTGTCAAAGCCTCCTCCAACATTATAGGCAATGCTGTATCTTGTCTGTTTATGTATCCATGGTTTAATTAATTCGTTCGAAAATTCATCGATGGCTCGGATTGTGATTTTTTGTTCCTTTCTCGGTATCCTTTTATAAAAATATCTTTGAAGTGAATAATTTTCTAATTGGGAAAAGACGAGTATTTTGTTTTCACTATATTGACAGCTAGATCGTAGCTGTCAGGGAAAGTGAGGTTATGTTTCTGTCAAAGCCTCCTCCAACATTATAGGCAATGCTGTATCTTGTCTGTTTATGTATCCATGGTTTAATTAATTCGTTCGAAAATTCATCGATGGCTCGGATTGTGATTTTTTGTTCCTTTCTCGGTATCCTTTTATAAAAATATCTTTGAAGTGAATAATTTTCTAATTGGGAAAAGACGAGTATTTTGTTTCCACTATATTGACAGCTAGATCGTAGCTGTCAGGGAAAGTGAGGTTATGTTTCTGTCAAAGCCTCCTCCAACAATTTAGGCAACGCTGTATCTTGTTTGTTTATGTATCCATGGTTTAATTAATTCGTTCGAAAATTCATCGATGGCCCGGATTGTGATTTTTTGTTCCTTTCTCGGTATCCTTTTATATAAATTTCCTTAAAGTGAATAATTTCCTAATTGGGAAAAGACGAGTATTTTGTTTTCACTATATTGACAGTTAGATCGTAGCTGTCAGGGAAGGTGAGGTTATGTTTCTGTCAAAGCCTCCTCCAACAATTTAGGCAACGCTGTATCTTGTTTGTTTATGTATCCATGGTTTAATTAATTCGTTCGAAAATTCATCGATGGCCCGGATTGTGATTTTTTGTTCCTTTCTCGGTATCCTTTTATATAAATTTCCTTAAAGTGAATAATTTCCTAATTGGGAAAAGACGAGTATTTTGTTTTCACTATATTGACAGTTAGATCGTAGCTGTCAGGGAAAGTGAGGTTATGTTTCTGTCAAAGCCTCCTCCAACATTATAGGCAATGCTGTATCTTGTTTGTTTACGTCTCCATGGTTTAATTAAGTCGTCGAAAATTCATAAGTGGCCCGGGTTGTGTTTTTCGTTCCTTTCTCTCAAATTTACGGAGCTTAAATATTTAAATTATGCACAAAAAGGAGAAAATTCTTAATTCATTCCGATTGGTTAAATAAACGGAAACGTTGGTAAGCCAATATTTGAAACCAACAGTTAATAATAGAAAAATAAATACCAGTGAGTGATTGTTTTCAATTCCTTCACTAGGCCTTCCAAGATTGTTTGTATGGACAAGAATTCCTTTCTGCTCGGATAAACCGGGGTTTATTTATTATCATGGGGTGATGATTAAGCTACTCGCATTAATTTCACTGTGACGAATAGAGTGGATAGGGTTTATGACTTGCCGTAAATTAGGTCTTCTAGTCGTGCTCCAAAATGAGATTATATTATTTAAAATGGAACGTTTTTAATAATTTTTAAATTTTAATAATTTTTAATTTTTCGAGATATTTTTAATTTTCAATTATTTTTTATTTTTAACTTTTTTTAATTTTTAATGAATTAAAACAAAATAAAGAGTCACATTGATATCTCCCATAAAATATAGGGTGTTCCATTTAAAAAAAAAATACAAGTAGATACTCAGTTTTGCATAAATGGTTGATAATGAACAAAAAAAAATTTAAAATATTTGGCAGTTCGTTCAATACAAATTTTCAAAATACACTTTCAAAAACAAACGAACGCTACCGACACCTTGACACACACTTCATGGGAAGAAATGTCTCTCTAATAGCAATAATTACAAGGTGATAATTTAATAAAACGAACAATTAAACAATTTTCATTTCCCAGCAGCTCCCGCGCCTTTGGGTAACATTATGGAACCAAATTCACACCAATGCGTAGATGATCGATTACTTCATAGGAAAATACCGCTACAAATTAGTATCAACTTCTAAATATAATTATTATCTTATTATCTTATCTACGATGAATTCACTGCACTCTTGAATGTTTACCAAAGAGTAAAAACGTTTATGAAAATGATACCTTTACTTGGCAATTATTATATTATTTTTGATAAAACCGTGTTGGGTGGTACATATTTCGATATATTATTATTAATGCAGAAGTCATTAACCCGCCACAGGCATCAGGCAACTTTGCAATCTACAATTAGGATATTTAGCGGAAGCAATTAGATTTTTGGCATAGAAGCCGACCTTATTAGCACGCTAAAATTCCTCATCGATCGGAGTTGCTGGGTCTTGAAAACATAATGTGCCGCCAGTATTACACCGGCATTTGCAGAAGAGTTTTCGGGTTCTTTTTGATTTCTTGACGATTCGATCTTGGGTCGGTTTTTACTACAGCCTAAACAACCAAAATATGACCACCCTGTAGATTGATTAAAGAAACAACTTTTTTACCAGAATTACACAAAAAGTGCATCTGCGTAAGATAAAAGTCTGTGCAAAATTTCAGGTAGAAATCTTAAAAAATAACTGAGTTATTAATAAATATAATTTTCAAAATTTAACACCGTGTATAAAGAAAACTACGAGCCAAAATAAAAAATCACACTATAAAAGTCGCATTATTTTCGTCCAAAGAATCTGTGGTTAACGACTTGACCTAATTTTTCTTAACACCCTGTATATAGTTTTAATTTTTTTTTGTTAGTTTCGTTCAGGATTTGATCAGTATTATTCGTTATTCAGTTTCTTTTAGAGATGGCTGTGTTTGGTTTAATTTTGAACCTATTTTTAGTTTTTTTTATTATAACTAAGAATGTTTTTTAAACACTTGACAGTGACTACTAATTTATTTATATTATTGTACAGGGTGATCATTTTAAGTGCCTCACTCGATTTTCCTGCTTTATTCTTCACCTCGAAAAAAATTTCAAAAACCATACTTGTGTACTTTTTTCCGAGGAATCCGGTTCCGAAAAGATAAAAACAATTGAATGTCAAAGATAAGGCCGAAAAACTGAAAAAGAAAAAAATATACTCCCTGTATATTAATGCGGAAATGGATATGTGACATTTCACTGATTGTAAATGTGTATCAGATACATATTTTTCACTTCCGGTTTGACCGGAAATTGCTTTAATTTTTTTATTTTAGGTGATACACCCTGTATATTGAGCTCAGTTTAAGGAACTTTTCTTTCTGAATTCAGCAATATATAACATATCATCATTGTCTTTCATATTTAATAAGATATTGGGGTTTAAATTTAAAATAACACAAATATATGTTATGAAATAAAGTCATCCATGAAAACAAACAAAAGCATTTAAATTATTTTTTATTTATTTCAAAAACTAAATATCTTCTTTTGTATTTGAAATAAATAAATAATTTAAATGCTTTTGTTTGTTTTCATGGATGACTTTATTTCATAACATATATTTGTGTTATTTTAAATTAAAACCCCAATATCTTATTAAATATGAAAGACAATGATGATATGTTACATATTGCTGAATTCAGAAAGAAAAGTTCTTTAAACTGAGCTCAATATACAGGGTGTATCACCTAAAATAAAAAAATTAAAGCAATTTCCGGCCAAACCGGAAGTGAAAAATATGTATCTGATACACATTTACAATCAGTGAAATGTCACATATCCATTTCCGCATTAATATACAGGGTGTATATTTTTTCTTTTTTAGTTTTTCGGCCATAACTTTTTTCTTTGGCATTCAATTGTTTTTATCTTTTCGGAATCGGATTCCTCGGAAAAAAAGTACACAAGTATGGTTTTTGAATTTTTTTCCTAGGTGAAGAATAAAGCAGGAAAATCGAGTGAGGCACTAAAAATGATCACCCTGTACTTAATTGGACACAGAAAAAATCTCTACTATTTTCGTCTCCATTTTCGTTATGTTTTCAAATATATACGGTTTAAAAAGTTTAGATTTGTTAAAAATGTATTGTTTTACTATTTCTTAAACTATTATTCTTATCATATAATAGTATTTTATTCCACAAGCATATAATGGCCTATATTATTCACGAGGGTGAAAGTTACGGCACGAGCCGAAGGCGAGTGTCATTGGATAAAGTCATTTATCCACGACTACTACATAATGTATGCATTATGTATGTATTTCCTCAAGCATAATGCTATCCATTATTCACTGCAGTGAATAATGATTTCATTATGCACTGCAGTGTATAATGGACAAGGTTTCTATGACAACGTATCGGATATTTGTTAAAAATTTAATTAAAGTGGCCATGACTTGTGAGAGTCAAAGTACGAAATCAATTGTAAACAACGTTGACGTTTAAATTTAATTTATGACAGGCTGCTGATTAGCGGCCTGCTCATAAAAAAATGTTAAAAATAAATAATACTTATAAATTTCTTCAGTAAATATTATTCGCTGGGATGATTTACGACACTCGCCTTCGGCTCGTGACGGTGGAAGATTCAAAATGACCGACGCTAAATGGCGCGAATTTCAAACACAGAAATGTGATTTTTGACGAAATTTTCGATTTTAACTGATAATGACGTGAAACAAAATGTATTTTATGCATAATTTTCACATTTTAGTATTCGAATCGTGGACGAGTTGAAGGCCGCGTTGCCATAGGTGGCACGCTCGCCGGTACCTGCGTCCCATAAATTAAACGACAATGACAGGCGATTGGAAATCTAGTAGCTAAAGGCGCGTTTTCACGGGTCGATCTGAGTTGAACGATTTGGATCGATTATTGAATCGAAAGCAAATTGAATATGTCAATAGGATACTATTAGACCATCCTATTGGATGATCCTATTGGTTGACAGTTGCTTTCGATTCAATAATCGACCCAAATCGTTCAGCTCAGATCGACCCGCGAAAACGCGCCTTAACCTCGGTCTAACTAAAGCTACGCCGATTGCATGATAATGCAGCGCAAGTGACAAACGTATTACAAATTACAGCGAACAATGAAAGTCATCATCATGTTTTCATGTCTCACAGTCCATCTTTATTGTAATTACGTTCAATTTAGGGCAGGCACATACCGGACCGGAGGTATTTTCAATTGCATCACGTACACGTTCTTGTTCCTTTATAGGGTAGGAACAAAGCGATGTAAATTTTCTTTGTGGCGTGGACGGGGGGCGGCCTCCGTGTATATGTATACACGGAGGAACATTACTAGGACAATGTAATCGGCCGTGTCCAAACCAGCCGAAAGAGGCATCGCCGGTTTCACTTTCTACTTCGAATTAGCATTTCGAGCACGTTGTCGCATTAATGATAAATGTTAATGATTATGCGGGTTCACGTACCGAAAAATTGTGGTACATAGTTTGGGCCTCCTATCGTAGGTATTCACCCTCGCTTGGATTCCTGGACTAACTGTTGGCGACAACTCCATTATTTTTGAAAATAAACCATGGTTGTAATATATCATTTTAAAGAGAATAAAAATTGGGTTTTAACTAAGCCATAAGCTATGAGTTGTATTTAAGTAAAAAATGAAAGTTGGTGTTAATATCTCAAAATCTAAAAGAGTGACCAAAAATGTTACATTTTTTCAAAATCTGCATCAAAAGTGCTCTAAGAAGGAAAAAAACACATTAAAATATTTTCATAAATAAAGGAAAATACAGGAAAAACGAAAATGAGAAAAATCAGTAACAAAAAACAAAAACGAGTTGATTTTACTAAAATATGTTTGCACTTAATACACGATAAGTGGGACACCCTGTACAATCGCTATAGTTAAGGTAAATAAAACCTCAACATGAACGTTACATTTAACTTCATAAAGTACGTGTCTATTACACAGTTTCAACAAACGGAGTTTATTTAAGTGATTAAAATGTGAAATAGGTATCTCTTGAAATAACATTATAATACTTGTTACCAATTCGAATAATAACAAATCGACCGTTCGTAGCAACAATTGAGACAACCAGATTTTTGCCAATGACTCCTATTAGATATATCTAAATTATAACACGTGATAATAATATGGCTATCATGACCATGTTATTGGGAATCACCCTGTACTTTTAAAATAAAATCGAATATAAATATTTCATTTTAATTTACAACTTGGAAAATATCAAACAATCCCTGTTCCATTGTAACTTAATGTACGTTAAAAATATTCCATGGGAATATTAAACTAAAACTAGAATTAGATAATAGAGGTACTTTTGGGTCTTTAGATAGAGACCCTACTTATATCGTACCTAGTTGCAGCTGCTCCTATACATGATCTTGGGGTTATGGGGCCCAAGTAACCTTTCTTCGGATATTACTTTATAACCTATTGGGATCAAATTTGACCGCCGTAATAGCTCCAATAGAAAAATAACATTATTGCAGAATTTATCGAGGGCGCCAACATTATCTGCAACCGCCAAATATGTAAAAATGTTTAAATAAACCAACCGCGATTGCCTATCCTATTATATTTACGTATAATGCAAACCGCTAAACCTTCATATAGTTATTTGAACAGAGCCATTGTTTATTCATCCGTGACAATAAAAATACACAGATTGATGGAATGCAGGTCAAACAGTGATAACAAAATTGTAGCAACATAAAATGTGGAATATAGACTCACGTTTGGCCGCCGACAGCAAATCCTTCACTTCTTTGATGATCCTTTTGATGTGTTGGTTGGTTTTCTCGAGCTCCCTTTCGTGTTTGTGGAGATTTTCTCTAAAATATGGACTGTCGCTCAAACACTCGGTGAATTCTAGAGGAGGCAGAATGACCCCCATAATGGAACGTTTGTCACTCGCACGTATTATCCATTAAAAAACTGAGTTGAGGTGATCAGCACACAAATAACACTGGATTTAAAACACACTTATACACGGCAACTGGAACATACGTGTTACACCTACCCTCCGACAACTGGTTCCTCGTAGACTGAAATTGAAAACATGAAGTAAAAAAACAACCTGTAGGAATTAAACAGACGCATGCGCAGATCGGGCCTAATTGTCAAAACCGTTGACAGCTGTAATTGTACTCCGTTGGATCCAAGCAACAATGAATCCAAACCCTGTTTTTACTATTCATCAGCGGTTCTCAAACAAATATGGTAATTTATTAAATACAGTTGAATATATCTTGGTGGAGTATATTTAGGTATATTGCACAGCTTATTCATTGTTGTACAATGATATAAAACTGTAACCTTGTCGTGAAAGAAAACTGAATGTGCCTTTTTTTATTTGAACGGTTTGAACTTAGATTAACTTATTTAAAACGTATATTAATATCAAATAGCTTGTTTTATAATGGTACTTTCTTAAGAGCTCAAAAGTTTGTTGGTGGTGTGATACTTTCAGAAGAGGCGAAAGGCTGGTAATATTTTATTGAAAACTGTTTGGAAAAATAAACTAATATGGATTGATTTGTAATAGTCATATTAGATGTCATATGCATGGATGGCACCGTGAGTAGAGTTTAATAGAAAAATTAATCGAATATCAACCACTGATCAGTGGTATAAACAGATAATATTTTTGTTTTAAATTGTCTGTTCAAGTGGTCTAATCAAACACCTGTCATTTCTATTCTCATTTTACTTTGTGTTTTGTATAATACTGTAACCATGCGCTTATTAGGCATAATTTTTAAAGTCAGTTACTTTATTTTTAAATAAACATTCTAAAAATAAAGAATTGAACGCACTTGTATCCTGTGATGTCGGCCTTGTAAAGAAAAAATTGTATCTGTGACTGCCTTTAGAAGATTTTATAAAGAAACCTGTTTCATACCTCTGCTTACATAGCGACATATTTTTAATAAACCATATAAACATCTCGCAAACTACATTTCTAACACTAAAATAAAAATATCCAACATTTCCCTAGTTGCGATTTGGGTTAAACACCACAAGTTTGGAGCCACTGGCATTACAACAGCGCTGTATCGACAGAAGTTTGGATCGTCCGTTGCGAAAGTACAAGTTGCTAATGCCAAAATTAAGAATCTGCGTTTAAAATGATTATAAATAACCCCAAAACAAAATAATCGCCAGTGCAAGTAATTCATCCTCCCTAGTTATTCTTTTTGTCTTATTTGTTGTTATAAATATACATGTACCAGAGAACAATGGAGTTTTGTTAGGTGTTTCTTTGTGCAAGTGTTGTGACTATCATTTAGTATTGTTGTCATTATTTACAAAAAATAAGTGTAGTATTGTTGAAATGATTTTACCAGTGGAAATTATCGAACAAATATTGAGCAAATGTGACGGAAAAACGTTATTGGCAGCCAGAAAAGTACACGATGAATGGAAAACCATTGTGGATTATTTAACGCAAGTATGTTTTATTTATAAATAAATCAGTCTAATAATAAATTTAATAACAGATACACTTCATTCAGTATCTGCCTACAATAACTTATTTCCGATTTTTTGCCAGCTTTGTTAGCAGGGACCGTCAGCAAATTCTTTATTATTAAACTCTGTGAGCACGGAAACAGTTATTGATTTAAATTTTTTTTTAAATCGTTCCAAGTTGTATCTTATTTGTTTGTCTGTCCATAAATTTATTAGATTTGGCAAATGAAAATTTTGTTGTATTTTCTTGGCCAGAAATGTTCTATATCTAAAATCTAAGTAAATATATTTGAAAGGACAAAAGAGGTTTGTATACGGCCGTAAATAATGTTTTTGAAATGAACTTAAATTAACAATGGAACTAATATTATGCTACCTACAGAAAACGCACATTTGGGAATGGTGCTGCAAAGAAGAGATCCCAACAAACGAGTTGATAGAGTACCTGCAGTGCTACAAGGAAGATGATAATGAAAAATGGTTACATATCTACATCAACTGGTGTTCATGGGAAAATATTAACCAAGTAATATGTGATATAGTGTTGAGTCCAGCGGAAATCCCTAGAATATCCTGCATTGCAGTATCAGGGAATTTCATAGCTGTGGGGTCTCAGGATGGACGCCTCAGGATATTCAATAACCAGTGGAAGATGCTATATGCTGCCCGTATTCTAGCCGTTAGGATATCCAGTCTCACATTCATTAATAGTAAGTAATCTTACACTTCAGTTACAAAAGAATTGTAGTAGCTACATATCACCTTAATCAGGCATATTTTTGCTTACACGTAATAACCAATTAAAAAGAAACAGAAGCTATATATACTACACTCTGTATATTGTACGGTACACTAATAAAACATATATTTTTTGTTTCAATAGAAATGTAGTTTATTTTCTTAAACCTGTTTAAAATTTCAAAAATATCCTCCGCACTTCATTTAATTTCAACAATAACTTCCTGTTACACAAGCTAAACATATTTTTCCGCGTTAGTATTATTTTTAATGCTTAACCCATTTATTATTTTTTTGTTGTAATATCTAAATCCAGCAATATGTTTTTGATTGTGGCATCAAGCCAAGCAACCTCCATGTTTTTAAATATTTACTGAAACAGTTTTATACAGCTGTTATATTAAACATGCAATTTTTAGGTGACACCGTAGACGACGGCCTAGATCTCTGTCTTGTTGTTTCTTACAATAAAGGACTAGACATATTTTGCTTTGATGGAGTGAATAAAAATCAACTGGTCATTCAGGATGTAAAATCACACAGGTGGGTTTGTATGTAGGTGCACCCACCATCATTTCATGCAACTCTGCTGATTTTATTGTATTTGTTTCAAAATACATTTATTAATTCAACCAATGGACAGATAAATAAAATACAGGGATGATATGTATTTGAGTGCCTCACGGGTCTGTTGTGAGGCCTATTTTATTTTTAGTTTATATTAAAGCTTTAATATTAACAGTTACCAGTTGCATTTATTTTTTCAGCATTTACAAGAATTACATTTGTTACGAGAAAGTGGGGGGAAGAATGACAATTGCGAAATTAACTAATGTTGACGGCAGACGAGAGTTAACGGAAATATGGTTTTCTAGAATTTATTCCCCTTCAAGCTTGTCTTGCATGAAAATGTGGGAAGGTGTTTGCACCTTTTTAATCAACAATGAAGTCAAAATTATCAAGTACGAGTCTGCTGAGGTTACGCCCATGGATATTATGAAGAAGAAGACGAGGATCAAGTTTAATTTTCCACTGGTGGATAGCCAAAACACCCAGATTTTGAGGAACGACGTTGTCATTAGTTTATGTGAGTGAATTTGTATTTAGTTAAGGCATGGTATTAAAGTATTAGTTTTAACTCAAGTTCCATAGGGTTAAAACGCACTTAACTCGTGTTTCGCTGACAACGTTGATGCCATCTGTAGATTATTATAAATTTTCAGAGCTTGTACTTATATTGTTGTGTAAATTGTCAGTAATTTTAATTATAACGGAGCTTATGGCTATATTTCAGTGATTTATCGGTCGGTTTACGTCAAAAAACTTTTTTCCCATAAACTTCTAGTTTTGTGATAATTCTAATTGTGGTTTCTACCTTGAAAACTACCATTCTACAAAAAAATTCTGTCCGAGACCAAATTCATCGGGTTTCTTCTTGTAGGTAAAAACGATGATGACGTAAAATGTGATTTTATAGAATTTTTCATACTAGGAGAAAATGACAAGTACAGCAAAAAAATGTTTAACACATGGGAAATTTTCAGATGTTACATAACGTGTATTTATTTGTATGGGAACACACTTATTTTGGGTGTAGACGTTGGAACGGTAAGTAAAAATATTGTCATGCCAAGGCATTTTCCATTCTTGTGTCTTTTACGTGTGTTCTGTTGTAGGTCTATATATACCACGTCTCCTGCTGGAAAAACCTTGACATACGTGAGTATAGTCATAAACTAATAATCGGGAAACACCCAATAA
This sequence comes from Rhagium mordax, assembly GCA_963680705.1. Classification (NCBI taxonomy): domain Eukaryota; kingdom Metazoa; phylum Arthropoda; class Insecta; order Coleoptera; family Cerambycidae; genus Rhagium; species Rhagium mordax. The sequence continues at coordinate 716,035 of OY796660.1, read as the reverse complement.
TCTGTATCGACGTAAAGGAGACGCCATCGGAAAGGAAATTCTACGTCTCGTCGAAATTCAACATACACGAGATTTCAGGATTTTTGCCAAATATTTATTTATAAGGATTTTAATTCTAGGAAAATATATGTAAATTTATATTAATATAATTTTTTATATTTTTTTTTAAAGTTAGTGTTCAAGACTGTTTTGTGCATTTTCAAAGATAAGGGAAAGTCACCAATGGATTGTTTTCAAGATATTTATACTTACCTAATGATGAACAAAATTTCCTCTTTTTTGTGAAACTATACCCAACTCTCTGGAGAATAGCTGGGGTGGTTTAAGACATTTTGAAGGTTAAGATTTCTTAAGATAAAAGTATTGGTTTCTACAGATACCTTACAAAGCTAAGTAAGGCGACACTTTGCCTAATTGCATCTCATATTTATAAAAAAGAATTACAAAGTCATTTAAGTATATGGATATTTTGTTAAGTGTGTTCCTTTTACCCTCGGGCTCAAATACGAAGTACTTTAGGGCACTTCTTATTGGAGAATCACAGTCTTTTTATGGATAAAATTGTTATTTTAGTTTTGAAAATCGCAAAATATATTTAAAGTAGACAGTATTCTGTATATTTACACAAATTAATAAAACGTATACTATTAGGTAGTACGATTTCTAAAGGTTTAGGAAATACAAAATTAATTTAAGTTGGGTGATATACTTACTGTGTGACAAAGAATTCTGAATATTATTAGAATATTTTTTGTGATATCTGAAATCGCCCTTCTAGCAGTCTCTAAAGTTATTTGTTTTACGTAATTATCATTATTTAAGGAATTACAGAATGGCTGTAATAAAATATTACGTGTTCCCAACCGCTTTCCTCAAGCTCTTTCCGTCTCTAAAACCGCTTGTGACCTCCTTGCATCTAGTCATATGCAGCTTGCTTTTATTGCTCAATATTCACAATTTTGAAAGTCTTACCGGCAACATTGCACTGTTATGTTTGTGACTTTCATCTTGATAAATATCTAGTTAGTAAATTTACTAAGTTTGTATTTGATTTGTCCACCATTATGGTCTAAATAGTACGCACCATATGCGAACCTTTTCTCTTATCCATTTCTCAAAAAAATGTATTCTTGCTTGGTGAAAATTAAAAATCTTTTTATATACAGAGTCAATTTTTTCCTAACGTTTTATGAAAAGTATGATTTGCTCGTAACGTCAATAATCGCCCTTTCTTCAACTTCATTTCATTAAAAAATTTGTAAATATTACCTCCATTATCTAAGTAAATATGGAAGAATAAAATAATATAAAATCAGTCAGAGGTGGCAGGCCACCTTTTATCGATAATAAATTTTCCTGAATAATGGATAATAAAAAGAAATGTTTCCCATATGATACGTACATTGTGATACTGTATAAATAATTGTTTTATGTTTTTTATTGTCGTAGACGTAAAATTTGTTTCCTAGGCGAGGTAGCTTTTTAGAATTATTTAATAATTACTTTCATTTGCTAGGAACAAAACTTTTGTTCCATTCACAACTTGACAATTTTCAGTTCTGTTCAGTGTGTAATACAACCCCAGATTTAGAGAGTTTGTCAAAATGGCTCTAGCGTAATTTAACATATCTATCAACGTACCTATATAGTTTAAAATTTAGTATTTTTTAATAAAGGTACACAAATAGGATTTTGTGAATTTTTTAGATTAAGTATTAATGCATTTTATTGTTTATCTTCGGTTTTCGTCTAAAGATTGTATTTCCAAAACACCATACAGGGTGATTCGATACGCTTCTGCCAAAATAATATTGCATTGGAAATAATGATACTTGTATTGCTTTGTTTTGTCAAAAACGGTGATCCTTCGGGAAAAATAGTGTTTTTATATTGAGGGAAAAATAACTCAATTACCATTATTAAAAAAAAAACAAAACTAATGTAGCAATTAAAAATAACTGTCTTCATGTGCAAATCATCTTAAGCTCCGCATACTGCTTTTAAAATTAGTGGATTTCGACAAAACAGAACAATCCAAGTTCATTTTTAATCTTGAACGGGATTCTTGATGTGTGTGGCACTACTTCTGTAGTTTTTAATGCGTTTTTTAATGTTGACAGTGTCGTTTTGAATCACCCTGTATAATATATTTGTATAAGTTTAACTTTATTATTTTGTACTAAAATATCTGATATATTCGAATATTAAATTTAAATGTTTTTTTCACTTTTTGTTTTAATGTCAATATGGGTCAAATTCACCATATATTCCACTATGTTTGCCTGTGTAAAGTGGAATCTACACCTTTTACAACAGTATTTAAGATAGTATCAGTTTGATTTAAGAAAGTATCATTTGTATTTTAGAATTAACATTTGTATTTTAGCAAAATCCATATGTATTTTTGATTTGTCAAATGTATTTGCGAAATAATCAAAAGTATTTTAGAAATAACAATTGTATTATCGATAATGCCAAATGTATTTTAGAAAAGCCATATATATTTTAGATTATAGCAATTGTATTTTAGAAACACCATATGAATTTTAGAAAGCATCATTTGAATTAAAGGAACGATCATTTGAATTTTAGATTACATGTAGGTATGCATGAAAAATTACAGGGATGGACATCTCTCGTTACAAATTTGGCAAACTTAAGGGGGGAATTTTAAACAAATCACCCTTTATTTTTACATTTATATTATCTGTTTAATTCTACATAAATAAATTACTCTTATAATAGGTACCTAACCTAACCTATGTAATAAAAAAAATATACAAAGCTATATTCCAACCGGCATGTCTTCTAAGCCTATCGCTGCGGCATGAAAGGTGGAATGTTGAGCTGCACGGACGCAATCTCCTCCGACTATGGTATTCTTAGCTTGGTCAATAATTCCCTCCAGGTAGACTAATCTTTGTTCAATTACACCAGGTGCAGCAACTGGCGGAATTCCAAGGTGAACTTTTACAAATGATTTAATTTTTGACCAAATTGATTCAATGGGATTTAACATTGGTGAATAGGGCGCTAATCTTAAAAGAGTGGCATTAGTGCCAATCAAAGCAGCTTCAAGCCGGGAATGACACGGCGCATTATCGCAGACAATTATCAGGTCACCTGTTTGATTGCCGCCTATTTCCCATTGGTGCAACAAATGTCTGACCCAAACAATAGCTGCTTCTGCTGTAAATGACCCTCGTCGACGTTCTATTGATACTACACCTGCAGCAGATATTCCACCAATGAGATGAACATTTGGTCCCCTTGAAGCTGGTAATATTTGTACTGCCCTTGCACCAGTCCTAGATCTTCCTCGGGTTCTTCGACAAAAAAGGTTGAAGTTGGTCTCATCAATCCATACGATTTGTTTGCCTTCTTGAATAAAAGTATTAAGGGTGCGCACGTATTCTGCTCGAAGTATTTTATTCTGATTCGAGTTCATAGTTATTGGCTGTCGATGAACTTGTTTGACTGTAAAGAGCCTTCCTTCTAGGTAATTGCTAAGGGTAGAAATAGCAACAATAATTCTAAATTCATTAAACACCTTCTCTTTTAAAACTTTTAGCGTTATGCTGCAATCTTCTTCCACCCACTCAATTAATCGGTTTCTTTGTTCTTCTGTAAGAACTTTAGGTTTGACCACCCTTTTTATTCATATCTTCACGGCCTGACGAGACCCAGTTGTAAGCAGTTTTATATTTTATATTTAAAGATTTGGCTAACTGCACCCAGTCTTCACCTTTGTTGGCACACACGACAATTCTTTTTCTATCCTGGGCAGAATATTTTTTGTTGATTCTACGAACCACATTTTCTGTTCCAGTTATTTCCGCTCTACACATTGAACATAATGATCCTGGTGTATTTAGCATACCTTGTTCAACACAATGAACATGAAAAAGATGGTTACAGGGAACAACTCGTAACACTGATCTTCTTAACATGGATACTCGACAAATACCACAATTGTCTCGAACGTTCATTTTTCTCCGTAACTGCTTATTTAAACAAAATAACTGTTAATAAAAGCTTGAAAGGAACAATGACATTCAACGTGATAAAAAGTTTGACACCTGTCTGATAAAAAAAAAAAAGTGAAGTATTATGACAAAGGTATACTGATACGTACAGAAGAGATATCTAAGAAATAGAGCAATAATAATTCTAAACTACAATTGAAACTTTCTTAAACTCATATGGTTTGATCAAAAATACAAATGACGGTTTCCCAAATTAAATTGGTAATTCAAAAGTTCATTTGTTGCTTTCTTAAATTAAATTGGTTTTTCTAAACTACATTTGAAACATTCTCAAATTTAAATGGTAATTCCAAAATACAAATGATGCTTTCTAAAATACAAATGATTATTCCATTATTCATATGAAGATCTCTTAATTACAAATGACTATTTTAAAATACAATTGAAGGTTTCTAAAATACTGTTGGAAAAGGTGTAGTAGTCATCGTATTACTTTTAAATAAAGTATCCCTATGAGATTTGCTGTACCATCCCTTCTAATAATATGATTTTCTACTTCAACAAATCAACAGTAAAAATTAAGCCAAGTTCCAATGGCGTATTTCGCATTGGTGGTTCCCTAGCAACGACAACGACATCTGCACGTGATCAGATCACTAACGATTCCGAAAATTGGCAATGATGTGTATGAAGTGAGCAACGCGTTGCTAGCAATGGAAATAAATTTTGATACAACACAAACATTTTTGCACTATTACAACCCCCAAAGATTAATAAATTTGATTTAATTTCACAAAGTTTTTATTTTATCTAAAAATAATTTAAATTAATAATAAACGGGCTCTTCCAAAAAATTTTGCAAATTATACCAGATGTGTGTGTTTTTTTAAGTAGCTCTGACGTATTTTTTCCTGTTGCTAGTATTTTTCATTTATTTTCAATTTTAATTTTTGTAGTTTTAACAAGAATCCATTATAATATTTAGAAACTCTCGCACATAGAAGATATATTATGTATATTATTAAAAATGGACGGCTAATTATAGGTTGGAATTCCAACCAACAAAAATAATCTTATTTTATTAGATCAAGGCAATTAAAATTTCATTAATAATGCACTGAACAAGATTTTAGTTGATAGTACATGAACCGTAAGCAGAAATTTACGACTTTATATTCAAAAATAGTAAAAATGCATATTTTTAAGGTGAATATTGTGACGTCACGTCACGTGCACGAACGAATTTGTTTGGGTTTAACCAATAGCAGCACCGTCCGTTTTTGACGTCATTTATGGAAAACTAGCGGGGCTTTTGAAATTGATAAAACTTATTAATATTTAAAGCAACTGTAAGAATGATATATTATTGAAATTTATTGCATTATTATATATAATATATATTATTTAACTTAGAGGGGCAAAATCTTCGATCAAAAACTAGGATAAAAATTTGTCGATCCAAAATTTTATAGATTCATGATCATTCCATAGATCACATCAGGTGTTTTTCTTTCACCTTTACTAATTACACTTTCGACACAAATTATTCCTTTTTGTATTTCGTTATTTGGTGCAGCTGCATTAACATACTTTTCTACATCATGTGCAACCTACTCCTAGTGTTAAGAAAAATTCGATAACGATTTTGTGAGAAAATATGAAAGAATGTTTTCATGGAAACTTATTTCCGGTGCTAGCAACGTGTTGCTAACTTCACACCAGTTTGACAATGTTGGTACGCCTGCCCTTACTAGGGATATTTTGGTTTACCAAATTTATTCACCGTTTATACATTCGAAAATACGATTTCAGTCTAGTTCTTGGTTCTTGTAAATTGTTTTAAATTACCACAGGTAAATCCGTAATCTAATTATTTGAAATAAATTATAATTTTAATTGATTTCAGATGTGGAGTTGCGAAGATAACTTTATGAAGCCAATACATGCTAATTGAAGTATATGTACCGACTACCAAATAATTAATTAAGGTAGGTAACTGTTACACAATTTTCTTTAAAATTAACTATAGCAGTAAACGTAGCAATGCTTGGAATACCCATGGCAACCGTCAATACAAATAAATTTTTTCTTCAATCGTTCCAAAAGTAGGTACTTTCGGTACGATTTTTTTGTACCGAAAGTAGCGTATTCTAGTACTAGCCCCGAAAGTAGCTATTACGAGTACTAGTACTATAAAGTAACAGATCATCTAAACGTCAATGTCAATTTGTAGGTTATATTTTACTATGATTCACATTCGTACTCGACGCTAAACAGTCGTATTGCTATTGTCTTCTTCTGAATATCCCAAATGTTTCAAATCAGTCATATCCACTAAACAAGCCATAATAATGACTACAATTAATATTAATATTTATAAATAGTCAATAAAAGTACATCAATTTTTGGTTTCATTAAAGAGACGATTGAAGAAAGAATATATTATATGTAACATGCCCCAAAAGTGCTTTTACTGGATTCACAAGTTTCCAGGATTAATACTTAACCATTGCATGGGATAAACCCCTTGTTTATTCACTCTACTTGAAGGACAAGATTGTACACATTGTCCATTTAATCCTCATTGATGAACTAAAAAGACGCTCTCACTTGTTTATCGATACAAAGCCTAATTCAGTTGATACGATAATAATTACAAATAAAACACTTGTGTGATTACTTAATTAATTTTTAATCAGTCATTTAAAATAGCTATAAATATTTACAAGAAGCAAATATTATTGTAAAGTACACGCCTTGGTAAAGGTATTAATGGTAATATTTTTGTACACTATTTAAGGGGCCTCGGAAAAAGTCAAATATTGCATTCTAAAGGCACTTACATTTACGTAGTTCTTGAGTTTTTTATGAAGTTGACAAGAGTTAGTACGTTTTGAGGCTCAGAAGCCGTTTTTGATATTGTTTCGCTTTACAAAAATCTTAAACCAAGTTTCTAAAATATATCGGGAGCAAATTCTCATGTAACTATGCTGTATTAATTTTACCTTTCAAATTATATTTGAAACTATAAAAAATAATAATAAACTCATAGCAATCTCGGATCAGACCTACTCCTTTCATATTTAGGAAACTAATTTAAGCAAAACTAATCATTTTTGATTTTTAATATACTAATATAAAGTACAATTCTAGGAGTGTATTATATTTGATATCATTATTAATTAATCTGTTAACCCTTTCACTGCTGCAGACGATATATTAGCTAAAAATTGAGTGATTGCATATAGAGATTTAATTGTGCACCACGAGGAACTAGTACTAAAAAATTGTGCGGCAAAAGTGTTAACAATTGGTAATAAGTCAAATTCATTATCGTGACAAAACATCTATAATGAATTATCAAACAATTAGAAAAAATATTCAACAATTTTATTTCACTGGTTAACATATTTCGATTTTTGACTTTTCCTGAGGATGTCACGTGTCTTTCAAAATTTCGCATACAATAAATTCTTTTGTAAAATTTAACGTTTTAATTAAGTATCACTCAACATACCTATCTGATATTATACGATAACAAATTCAAAAATATCATATTGCTAGTACCTAATTTAGAATATAACTTTTATAACATTGTATGCAAGTCTTCATTTTTTTTTATACAGGCCTTTTCAGCTAAAATCAAAACGAGGTGATAACTGATATATAATACAATGTACTTATAATTTAAGAAATAATTTAATCTCAACACTCGTTTCAATTTTAGTGAACCTTCTGTGTCTTCCTATAAAACTCTTAATATATAAATTAACTAAGTTAAAAGATAATATTTTTAAGTAAAAAGCACCACTAATGTTCGTCATGACGAGTTAATTTAAACACTAATATATCACAAAAACGGACTCGGCAGTCAGTGTATAAAAAATATTGCGGTTCGTTAAGTACTGTAAAAAAAAGACTCTGTATCTCTGTGTAAACCAACGAATTGGTAGGTAGTAAGTCATCTAGCAACTTAAAAACAAACTATGGAAAAATGTAATGGAAGAAACTGACTTCATAAATGCTCTAATTTAATTTTCGAGCTCCAGTAGAGATCTCATGCCAGCCCAATCTAATAAAAATAGCTGCACCGTTGCAATACTGACGAAGCGTACATATGACGTAATATTTAAAAAACCTAATCACATGTTTTTAGCAACATCATGAAATATGATTCTTGTCAATTGATAATTAAATAAATAGGTTTATCCATGATATAAATTTTATAGTTATTGGATAAAAATCTGTCAATATGCTAAAAATATTTAATATTTTTGAATTAGTACTGAAGCCGAAAATTAACCAAAACTAAATCATAAATAATTCACACGACTTAACTGTGCAATCAACAACAAAAGTCTTTAATTACTCCTCTTAGTACTATTTTGAACTTTATTGCCACTATCGGAATTTAACGAAAGCACCTGTTGTATATCACTGTCTGTGGACGTGGAAGCCATTTCTTTCTCGTTAATCTGACTTATGACCGCGGCTGCTTTCGCTGCGATGCAACTGACGCAAAGCTCTTGCCGCACCGGGAACTGTCCCCGTTGAGATAGACTTGGAGTCATTTCGTCCGGAGTCGAGGCTCTGCTGCTGTCGTCGTCTGCAGAATTTTCGAAAAACCTCTGTCTCTGAAAAAAAAAATCGATAATGCATAAAAAGACTAACGCTAATAAAGTTTTATGATTTGCAGGCGAGAACAAATTTTTAGCAATTTCCTTATCCATATGACTATTATTACTTACTTGTTGATCCGTGATTATTACGGCCCTTATTTCAGGTAAAGGGCTAATACCGCCGAGGTGCCTTGGACTAGTACCTTGACTTCCTAGCGATTCATGGCCTCCAACATCCCCGTCTATTTGTAAGATGCTTTCCTGACTTCCGGTAAACTGTTTAAAAAAATACCACATGAATATGTAGCGGAGCCGTGATTCATATATTACATATCATAAATTATTCAAAGCCAGGTTAACAGAAATAACAATGAAGGTTATTTTTGAAACAAAACACAATTTTAATAAGCAAACAGGTCGTTGTTATTATATAAAATGGTAATTCTTACAGGAGTGAGTAACGAGTTTTGTTATTTCTTTATTTTCGTATATAGCTTCAATACTTGACGTCATGACATACGCTAATCTAGATTTTCGTAATGATCTAAATAACATAGTATAGCCACATCGTTCAATTATTTTAAACTCTTGGAACTGCCAACCCTGACAATCTTCTGATTTGGGGCTACGCCCCCAATACTAATAAGGGGACAACTGTTAAAAAAAAAACTCGATTTTGCCACTCCTGCAAAAATTACGAATAAATATTACACCATGAAATTACATTTATTTTGCCAACTTTCGCATCAATACTATATTTATCAAATATTCAAAACTTCTCGGGTTAAACTTGTTAATAGAAACATATCAAGCAAGCACCGTTAGACAAGCATAGGACGGGAGACAAACCAGATACACAAATAAAAAAATACCCAATCATCTCCACCAAAGTGTTAAGCGCACAAGTTAAACAATTTATCTACAAAAGAGCATAGTAATGTGTATGTGCTATCACCTATATCACAGATAGAAAAGTGTTTCTACAGTACTATACTAGTAGGTATAGTTTGTTGAATAAGGGGCTACACTGACCACAAATCCATAATGCTTCAGAATGTCCATTTTACACATTGGACACGTTCGGTGCTCTAACAGCCACGGGTCTATGCAGCTTTTGTGGAATTCGTGCCTGGAACAAAACGGAAACGTTAGCGCTGAATATCATCTACTATACGTATAATCTCTGAGATGGGTTAAATGGGAATTTAAGAGTTGAATTTTGGAAATAAAGATTATTATTATTATTATTATTATTATTATTATTATTATTTTTGAACGCTTTTATCTGTTTTGATATAATAAAAATATTTGTGGTTTATTGGATTGAACGATTACTTACCCACATGGCAATATCCTGAGCGTTTCGGATAGTTTGTAAGGTTCTATGCAAATTGCACAACATTCGCAGTCTCCTTGCATTTCCTGAAAAGCAATATTTTGTAATTAATCATAATGTTTGTAAAAATTGGCTGTGGTAGGTTGAACCATTGAACCAATTATGTTGAAGAAACATTGATATCGAAAAAGACAAACGTTCTTACCTTATCTTCAGACCTCAAGTTTTTCGTGGGTATTTTAGATAGCGCCTTCTTAGCGGCATTGCCTAACCTCCGCTGAAACAAAGTTAAAATATATAATTATGCTGCAACTATTGAAGGAACGAAATCAGTGCATATATTTTTTTTATAGTTTGGTCGGTAGTGTTTCTACTGTAATACAATAGAGGTCCTAACAATCAATACTCGTATGATCATGCGCATCATTTGACTTAACATAACCTTAAATTTTTAGTTTTTGCAAATTTATTTTCAGTTTTCAATTTAATATTTGTAGTTTTAGCTTGGATCCATTTAAAAATTCTCTTAGACAGTAGATTTATAAAGTTTCATTAAAAATAGGTTGCTAATTATAGGTTAGAATTCTAACCAACAAAAAGCATCTTATATTATTAGATTAATAAGGCAATTAAAACTATTAATAATACACCCAACAAGATTTTAGTTGATAGTACAAGAACCTAGCAGAGATGGTGATAAAACTGATTATTTGAAAATTTAAAAAAATGCATATTTTTGGTTAGCTGTGGCGTCACGTGGGCTTCACCCAATTTAATAATTTAACGTTTTTTCGGGCGACCTCTATTGTCGACTTGCCGAACGACCAACCAAACTAGACGGCGCACTTCGTAAATATTTCACGAGGGATTTTTAAACTTTGTCCATACTTTTTTTAATATGTACGCTGCCTAAGAAATTAGATTCATATGTGCTCTCTGTTTTATAACCATTCATTAATTTATCCAATCAAGCGGAATCAAGATAATTTATTTTGTCGTGAGGGTGCCTATGTTTGTTTGGATTGCCTTTTGGGAGACGATCGCAAACACTTGTTCCCAAAACTGGAAATTAGTTTTATCAGCTTAAGCGGCCAGCATTTTTGATTTTTGCAAATCAAGTGAATTTTTTTATATATCAACAAATAATTATTGATACAATGTGTACCTGATTACTTTAAAGTTCTTTTTTTATAAAAAAGCTACAATGGAAATGCTTGCTGAAAACTATATAACAAAATTATTTGATTACTTACTGAAATTTTATCCTTTGTACGGATGTACCTGAACCTCTGGACGTAGTAGAACACCAACCACGTTAATGATATAATCATCAGCACTATGAACGTTATCGAGACGAATAACACCGACGTCCTGAAAAATAAAAAATTCTTATTGTAGATATCTAGTAAAAAATTTTAAGTTACTTGATTTAGTTTATGCAATTTTGTGAACTAATATGTCACTTATTACTGTTAAAAATAAAAATTAAAATATGCCGTATTTTCTAAGTGGACCTGTATCAGCGTTTTGAAAACGTTAACGAGTCAACTAGGCATCTCCTTTGTTTATATAAAAAAAAAAGAATAACAATTGTGTGTTTAACATAGTCTAGTCAAAACAAAGACCAAATACTACAGTTATATGACCTTGGCTCATCATCCTATAGAACGAATTTTGTCAATGCATTTGGAGTTGGTTTAATAAAATAAGGGAGGGATTACAAAGGCAATTTTTAAGGCATTTCTAATAGTATAAACATTTTAATGAAAGCTGATAGCGTATCTACGTCGAAATAAAAAATACATACATTACACGCCCGATTCTTATCTCTGAATTATCTATATGGCTTCCCAAATTGTTAGAAATATATTTACGTCACAAGCATCTGATATTGTAGATGAAAATTAGTATTAAAATTGCATAAAATTGGTCATATGAAACATTGAAAATGCATAAGACTATCAAATCTAGGTATTCCACAAGGATCACTGCTGGGTCCTCCAGTATTTTGGCGCCTGTAAACCATATATGTACACATCCAAAGGTTTAACGTCAAATTATTACAACTACCATGGAAGTAGATTTTTCTGAAACGACCTCCATGGAAACGTAGGAAACGACTATTGAAAACAGACCAAGGAATGTTGTCAGAGATTGGAGAGTACTGTACGCACGTAAATGCACAATAATAATAGTTTGGGAAGCCCAGCTCTGGAAAGGAAAAAATCTAACCGTTTGACCTTTGAGAGATAATGAAGCAATAATAAATGTGAGTAAATAAATTAAAATTGCAGAGATTAAAGTTATAATAGAATTCCAAGGAACGGAATTGGGAAATACACATATAATCCCAAACACTTCAAATTTGCGCTTCTCCTCAGAATTTAAGAGTTTATTTGGTCATTAAATAATAAATTATGATTTGCATCGTGGCTCGGGAAATTGAGAAATTGTATACTATGTCCATGTTACACGGAAACTAGTTATTTCAAATTAAAATAGCACATTGACATTCATGTAATCGGTCACGTATACATTAATATGCTTTATAATATAAGGAACTAAATACCTGAATAACAAAGTAAAAGCTCGTTTGAATAAATATCGTATAAATAAATCAGAGACCGAACGATTTGCTAACATTTGAATATCTAAGAGAAAATGGAAAGAGGAAACAATTAATTAGTTATGAATTATCGCTGGTAATATCTCATCATTGAAATTTTAGTCACTGAATTATTTATGAGTTTTTAAGTCAGCGATGGCAGATATTTATTGGGAACAATATAATTGTTCTAAGATTATTAATCCTTTTTATAATCTACATTTACCAATATTGTCTAGTCTGCAAAATACTGTTTGACATCAAGTATTTTTTTAATAGATTTGTATGTATGTAGAATATGGTCTTGATTTTTTTCGTTCATTGAAAATTTAAATTAGTCGTCATAAAGTATACACTGCTTTAGTAAATGCTCGTAAACCACGTGACCAAAGGTAGGCAACCAGGTAAACAATTCTGTTCTCTCTGCGAATTGAAATGCAACATCAATGAGTGTATATTTGGTTGCCTAACTTGATCTTTTAGGAGAATCCTTTATAATCATTGAAATATTCGGTAGATAAATTCAAACTGGGTAGAAAATTTCCAGTAATCTGCCCATATGCAGCAAAAAGTAAACAATTCAAGAGGAAATAAAGTAATTAATGGTTCATACAGCGGGTGGCTAATTGTATATATTATGTATAATATAATATATATATTGTAATTATTTTAGAACATTATTTTTCAAATGGAAGTACACGTCTGTCTGTCTGTCTAACTGGTACAATTTAGGCTGTTATTTGGGGAGACAACGAGTTGAACGAAACTGAAAACTTATTTATTGGTTGGAGTAGTGATAAGTAAGTGTGACGCAAATATCAAAAATATTATGTTTATCGCGGATTAGCAGCACAGTAAATTGGCTATTATTGTTGAAAAAGTGTAAAAGGTGCTAATATGAATTAATCCCGATAATAGTTAAATTATTACTTGTGACATGTCGCACTCCAAATTAACGATGAGCCAAAACAACTTATATTGTCCAAAACGTGAAATGATAAGAAGCTAGTAAATAACCGATCCCACGAAGTCAGTGGTCTCAAAACGGTATTTGGTACCAAAATAATTCACATGAGGTTAGTGTGAATGAAATTTAAACTTGATGTTTTGTTTGATTTGTTTCGAAAATAAACCACCCGGAAACAGGCTATGAGGCAACGTTTAAAACAATTCTCATAAGGAAGTAGGTACAGTGTTGTTTTGCGCCAGGCCAGATATTGATGTAAGAAATTCCACCATAAGCTTATGCAAACATCATTTTAGCATTCAGTTGATGCTTGTGTATATAACAGGCTCGTATTCATAATGAGACTCGGATTAGAAACGATTGTTTGGACACCAAATAGTCTGACTTCTATTAGTGCGGCATGAGCGAACGCGATCTACCCGTTTTTTTCCTCTCGAGTAAAACAAATGTTGCTATCAGTTCGGATGCACGCTTGATTGCTGCAATGAAAGCAGTACAGGACTAGGTTTCGGACACACGAAATGACCGCTCAGGTTTAAAATGAAGCGGACCTCGAGCTACAGAAACTATTGCATGTGTTGCTTTTTAATTGCTGTTAATGCTGGATTACTACACCTGCTAACCGCACAACGCATAATATATTGTCATTAAGAGCGGTATGCCAAGGGCGGAGAACTTTTAGACGGTTCACTTCCTTATTTGTCGAAATTATGTAAAGGAAGTATTTTGACCGTAAAGAAACGGCATTGAGATTCTAACGGAAATATAACCTTGCCGGTTTTTGTAGGTCAGTCTGTCTGTACATCCGGTAACTCTTGGTCGATGTGGTCGCCAAGAAACAAAGTGGGAAAAATGGAGAGATGTCGACCACCATCTCGGAAAACTGGTTTTTCTCGATTATCTCCTCTCCTGTTAGTTCTACCATAAAATTAGTTTATATCGATTTTGTGGGAAATAAAAAAAGCTACAACTTTTGTCGTATTATATTTTTTTCTATCGTTAGTATTTTAGGAGTTACAGCAGCTAGAAGGCCAGCCAGAAAATTTTTCATACTTCTAGCAGCTGTAATTTTTACACAATTGCCTGTAGAAGAAAATTGTTTAAGCAAAAGTTGTAGGAAATTTTATAGTCTACAATATTGCTAATAACTAATTAATACGTAGGGGCAACGGGGGCAGAGATAATTGCAAAAAATGTAGTGAAACAAAAATGGTCACTTTTCTCTGGCTGCTGAACTCATGCTGTAATTCGTAAAGTATAAACAATAGAGAAAAACGAAAGTTGTAGGAAATTTTATAATCTACAATATTGCTTATAAGTAATGAATACGTAGGGGCAACAGGGGCAGAGATAATGGCAAAAAATGCAACAAAAGTCGTAGCTTTTTATATTCCCTACAATTTTGGTAATAATTTATGATGGAACTAACAGGAAGGAAGATAATCGAGAAAAAATGTTTCCTCCTGTTTCCAAGATGGCGGCTGTAGCGACAATAATATTTTTGGAGAAAATCGTAATTTAATACAAAACGTAAAACTTCCTTATGTTATGATAAAATAGATTGTACTATAATAAAGAGTATATAAACAGCTTTGGATTATTGCTACTGCAAATATATATAAATTCTCTTCACTAATTAAAATTAATATTCTGTTACAAGCAAATGCTTTCAGAATATCTCTATGTACGTAAGAAGGGACAATAAACATAATGCAAACAATGTAATCAATGCTAACAAGTAGAAATATTTATAATGACGGAAATCGCACGTATCAAGTAACGCCTATTTATACACAGTGAGTTTATTAAATGTTATGATGGTTATCATATATTTTTATCTTTCTAAATAAATTTTATTATTATTACTATTATTATTATATTAGGGTCGGCTTTAATGATTTATTGTCGCATTATCGCATCCCCAATACGCCCCTGTTCGCCGCAAATACCTTAGTGTCTCGTAACGCCCACTCTGTATTAAAATCAATTAATTAATGATTAACTATTCACTAATTATATCTCTTGCAATAATTTATGCGGTATCTCGAGTGTATACATATACATTATACATATGCGGATCCTTTGTATGTACATTAACTGCGGATTTTCGTATACAGGAACATGACAACTCATCTTAATGGCCAAATAAAGATCGCCCCGAAGGTTGCCATACTAGTTTTTCGTTATAAAGAACCAGGAAGCAATAAAAAACAACTTTGACATTTGGCTAAATGTATGTAAACAAACATATTCGCTCCGCTATGCATAACAAAGTTCTCTTGTTATTAAATATACCCCACAGACGCAGCTCATGGTTAGCCTAATCGTATTCAAGATAGGTGCCTACTTGAGCTACTCGTAAAAATAAACATTTAATTAATTGTCCCTGTTTCATTTTTAATTTTTTCAGTGATGAAGTATCTGCATGAAATGCTACTATATACAGGGTGTTCACATATTTTTATAAGATTTTACCACCTACCCGACGTGTACATAATTTTAATGCACGAGGAAAACTGAATTATTTAAAAATTATATTACGAATAGTTTTTTAAATCTAATGAAATTAAACAAAACATATGTTTCTTTCACCTACTACAGCAAAAAATGTATGTCAGTGCAGCTGTCCAAATAACGAAATACAAAAAGTGTAACATGCACTAGCGAAAGAACTCGGTGTTGAAGGGGTAATTAGTGGAGGTGAAAGAAAAGCGCCTAATTTGTTGGTTAAGATAGCCGTGAGCCAGCCTGTCAGTTGGCAACAATTAAATGAAAATAAAATCCAACTGCCCGCCGTCTTTTGTTTTGCCCATTCGATGTCAAATTTGTGAATCGGTGGCGTCGCGCTGTGATTTTGAATTTAAATATGTGCTTATTTAGACGAAAAACTAGAAGACTTTTAAATTATGTGACTGTGCATCGATTCCCTAACATATTACGGTTGCAGAGACTTTTGAAGATAAACTGGGTAAGCACAGTTCGTATTAAATTGAATGTGTTAGGTTATGTCTTTGTGCACGGCTACTTTGACAGGAATTCATGCAATTGGGAAGGTTTTAAGTTCATACTGTCGATATTGATAGCATCAAAAATATGTAATGTGTAAAATTGCTTAGTAAGTTAACAAAATAAAGGTTGGGAATTGAATTCGAATATTCGAATAGTCGAATATTCGAATGGTCGAATGTTCGAATAGTCGAATAATCGAATAGTCGAATATTCGAATAGTCGAATAATTCTGGAACGAATTTTCGAATTCCCAGCCTTGCCAAAACATGTAAAACTCGAAAATTCTGTATTATCGGGTGGTAATTAATTCTACAAATGTAGGATCGAAGATTTAAAAAGGAGTGTCCTAATCAAATTAGTGGAATTTGTATGGTAATGGGGAATTTATATCATCCAATAATCCGTTTACATGGTTGCGGTTGCGTGCCTGCTCGCGCAACACCGTTTGCAAATTTATTTTTAGTGTAAAAGATAATTACATTAGTTGGCGAAATGTACGTTTAAAATAATGTGTTACATATACTTCTATAAAAAATCAATTGTTGAAAATATTCTTGTACAGGGCGTCCTTTTTGCTAGGAACCACCCCCACAAAATTTATTTTAAACCCAATTTAACTCAAGTTTTTTTTGTAATGTAGATCTTTCAAAAGATCCTTTGTAATATATTAAGTTTCATTAAAAAATATATACATAGGTATTTTGATTTTTTTCTGGGTGAAATAAAAAACAGAAATTATCTTGTGTAATTTGCTACAAAAGAATTTGCACGTCGATGTGTATGACATGAAAGAATGGCTGATACGATTTTTATTTAAAAAAAAATCGATTTTTGGACCTAAAATAAATTGTTAATCCAGCTAACTAGCAGCCTCTGTATGTTAAAAATCCTGCAACTATTTGACATTTTATTAAAATATATTTTCATCGATATTAACTATAAATTATATTTACAATTTATAAAAAAGCTGATTAATAATAAATGGTATTTTTCCCGACAATATATCATACATTTTCCTCGAGCCAACGGCACGAAGAATAGACATGTAATATCGGAAACCGGCTATTGATTTCACTTTTTTGAAGTCCGTCGCCTTAGAGTTTCAATGAATTTATTTCGCCTTAATCCTTAGTTCGAACGCGTGGGTGCCGGAATACGTGGAGGACTGCACTGCAGGGAGAATGTAGTACGGAAATTCGTAAAACTTCTGGAAATAAATGAATGAACTCGCGTCCATCATTGTGAAAAATGGCGAACCGACGCAGTAATTTCAGAAATAAAAACACTACATTATAACAAATTTTCTGGATAATATCCGAAAAATATAATTAAATTGTTATTCGTTGTGAAAACCAGAGAGATGGAGCTCTTTTTAATCGATATATTGGCAAAAAAATTACACCCTCCGAAGTTAAACTATAAAAAGAATAAAATTATTAATTTGTATTTCATAATGTTCTGTCAATTGGCAATTAAATTATAGTGGAAGGTTTTATTACTAGCTCATAAGTTATAATTTGGATAAAAGCTTTTGACACTGCAATCTTTTTTCAGATTAAGCCAAGGGACGAACTATTAGGGAAAGAAACAGATATTCAAGCGTGTAGTGGTTTTGACGACAAAGTGCACCTGGAGACGGAGTATAACTACCTATATACTATAATAGACACTAGTGACATTTATTTGGACATATCTAGTTCACTCTATCGTAGAGAGAACGACCGGTTTCGTCAAACCAGAGCCGAGATCTCGACGAGTATCTTGTCAATATCTTTGTTATTTGTAAAATAGCTGATTTATTACAAGTGTTAAGGCTTGTAACTGTATTCGGGGATTTTCTGGGTTCTTCGGAGCCCAGAAAAGCAGTTAGTAGGCTCTGGTTTTTTCGTGCGAGTGTAGGTTGCACAAGGATTGGACCATGGGGACGAACCGCCTTAGGGAAAGGAGATAAAGGTGTGTATTTGTTATTTTATTCAATTATTCTTACTAATTTGTATTTTTCTATATGCAGGTAGGTTCCGAACGAGATAGGACATGGTGAAGACATCGTAAGGTAAATATACATAACCACTGTTTATATCCGATTTATTTTGATCATGAGAAGGACCACTATTAGCATAGATATCTTATGATAAAATAAGAAAAGTCTGTTTTTACTAATCTTATAGATGCAAAATACTCGCAATGTGATTTGGTCAAAACGTCATGTCGTCCTTCCCAGATCAAAATACGCTGTAATAGTGCAGGTTTATTTATTACCGTTCTTCTATCAAATCTACTAAGATTAAGTGATCAAAAGATGCTTTTCATGTTGCAAAAAAAATGATTGTACTTGCTGAGTAATTGTCAATTCGTTTGAATGGAAGAAAGATCGAAAGCATTGTTCAATAAAAAAAATTTTTGTTGAGTTTTAATCAAAATAAATTAATAAAATATTCTTTAGTACTAGCTTGAACGGTAGGACCAGCATTGTTTTCTTTCAAAAAAGTATTACATAGTCTCATTTAAGTGTTATTATTAAATGTCTAACTATATTTTCTTTTGTTTCAGGGTGAGTGGTTGGGTTTGTATTGGACCCCCCATACAATGTATCGTAAAAGGGAAAGGGGGTTCAAAAGGGAAACGTTTGAAAAATGGTATGCCTTAACCACCAAGCATTTGTTTAACATTGTTACCTATTATCAATTTATATAACTATTGATACTGCTTACTTATCCACAGGAGAGCCCTCATCAACAAAGATGTACCAACGCAACGTATGCGTCCTTTGGCACTAGAATGGACGGTAAGTCCTATTTTGCAGTTTTATCGTTAGATGACTAACTATTTTCTGCTTTGTTTCATGGTAAGCCTTGGAAAACGACAGTGCTTGAAATGTGAAACAAAAAGAGGAGTTAATAATGTCACCAAACGACAAAAAATGATTCTATGGATTCTGTTAAAACATCAAAACGAAATAATTTATGCTTTGGCACTAGATGGTAGATGGTTAACCTCTTTGGAGCGTTATTATATTAACGAGATGGAGAATGGTCAAGTGGTAAGATTATCTATCCTATCAGAATGTTTGCATGACACTTCCTGACAAAATTCAGCAACTTCGTTGCATAATGCTAGTTGGGGTTTTTATGTAGCACACATTCCACGTGTATTATTAATATTGTTACTATCGAGGAAATTGTATGACCTAGAGAGAAACTATAAATATATTAGTAGTTAATTTTGATGACTAAATTTTATCGTGGAATTGCCATTGCCAATCAGACATGGTAGGAAATAATTATCGTAATGATAAAAGTATCGGACTTATAATAAACTATCTCACTGTTAAAATTATACGTACTGTATACCATATGACTATCTTTACTTTTTCCTTGGTGTTACTCGTTCTTCGACAAAATTTACGAGCCATCGCGTTCCGCAGTAAAAATTGAAACGAATGCACTCGCAGCTTGTGTCCCGAGCAGATTTATCGGTAATAAAAACCTAGACAAACGTCAAGACGCCCACCACGCCTACATTATTCATAGAAACACTTAAAACTACATACTCTCTCTTTTACTTAACGATCAATATAAAGCAGCTTTAAGACAAAGTAAATATTTACCTTCGCCGATCAAGGCGTGAATCATAAAATTATGTGATACCTGCGGTCAGTCGCGATTATTTTTACACGGCCGGAACCGACATGATGCTCTTGTATTATTGGAAATTTGAGATGACACAACTGATGACAAGTACAACAGAAACTCTAAGATAAATTAAACGAGCTCTGATATATGCCTGACGACTCGAACTAGGACAACAGTCGAGCAAATGCCAACTAACATAGGTATTACATATTTTTGGAATGAGCTAAAAACGATCTTTAAAAATTTGCAAAAATATACAGGGTGTTCCATTTAAAAAAGCATAAGTTGTCTCTTTCTCTATTTTCCGATGCTATTTTGTTTTATATTTTTTCGGCAAAAGATATTTGACATTAAAATCTACAACTTTGGTCTCTACACACTTTTTTCATATCTCTAAACATAAAGGCTGTGGGTAGGTGTCAAAATATACAGGGCGTCCCAGTTTTATGGGACGAAAGTACACAGACTTAAAGAAAAAATATTTTTGAGCAGAAAACTTCCTATTCATATGCCCTTTGTCTCGCTTAGTTTAGGAGATAGAGGGCGTTAAAGTTTTAACTTTTTCCAAGTTTTTTTCCTATATCTTTTAAAATATATTAGATATCAATTTGAAATTTTGTACACTTTCTAATTACCCCAAGCTGAAGATTTTACAGCATTTTCATGAAATATGCTATACGGGGTGACCTTTTTTTAATCCCACCCAGAATCAAATCCTTCCAGAACTTTTTAGCGCTACGCCACTGTCTCATTTTGATACTGTCACTTCAAAGAGTGGTCTTTTAGCAAAATTTTTGATATCTTGTAATTTTTTGTGCGATGTCTGGTTTAGGAGTTACAGCTTGATATGCTCATAGAATCTATTGATTTAAAAATTTTTTGTTAAATTTTTTGAAGTAGGCTGAAAGAAATGAATACAAATCAATGACAGTTCTCTGAACATTAATGAGTGTACGTTTTATATTATATTATATATTTCAAGAGATATAGGAAAAAACTTGGAAAAAAGTTAAAACTTTAACGCCCTCTATCTCCTAAACCAAAGTTTATAATTTAGTAAACTTTGCCTAAACTAAGCGAGATAAAGGGCATATGTATAGGAAGTTTTCTGCTCAAAAATATTTTTTCTTTAAGTCTGTGTAGTTTCGTCCCATAAAGCTGGGACACCCTGTATAGAACTGCCCTGTACATTTCTACTTTATTTCAATACAGGTGGTCGATAAAATATGTGATTTTAATCAGGGTGGCTGTGTGTTGGCATGAATGGCACTAATGACAGCTTTACTTATTGAGGTTATGTTGAAGTCAAAAAGTAAACAACAAACTAGTTTTACAATGTTGCCAGCGCAATATAATTTTCAGGTAAAAATATTTTACCAAGATATTGATGTTTTAAACAATAATGTTGGTTGGTTTATTTTTGTGACATTAAGTACTAAATATTATTACGTTGTTTATTTGTTATATGTATTATATTCATTATAACTTTAAATATTATTCAAATCGCGCCTCATTTACGCATTCTATATATTAATTAATTTACATGTCAGTCATAATAAAATTTGGCATTCGTTCAAACTTATTTCACAATCTGGCTAGTCAGATGATTTCAGTAAAAAAATAATGCTAGTCAAGGGGTATAGGTACTATATTTTTGGGTAGATTAGATGGGCTCGTTCTAAGCAATAACTTTTCGCGAGAGATTTATCTTAGTGAGTAAGTGTCTGGGTATGTTTGGGTTTGGTCTGACGTCATTGGATTTTTTTTGGATCTTCTCATGAATTTATAATAAAAGAGGATAAAGTATTGACTCCTTAGCTATTGCAGATAGACAAAAATCTTCGAAACAAAAGTTGTTCAGCAATCAACACTGCATATCCTAAAATTATTTCTAGTTGTATAGGGTGTTCGATTTAGGCTGGGCGGTAGTCAACTTTGTTAAGTTAAATGGAACACCCTATATGTTATTCCATATTTGATTAGAGAATGTCAAGAGCGTTCCAAAGAACTATCACAATATGTACTTTTTTTGAGTGATTTAGAACCTAAAGAGAAATGCTATATTTTTCAAATTAAAAATAATTTTAGACTTTTTATTGGGGCAGCTGGTTAAGCTAGATAGGAACTTTCAAATGTTGCATTAGAAATTAAACTTTCATCTACAGGGTGTTCATAATTTGGTTTCGAATATGTAAATTTAAAAACGTCAATAACTTTCTTATTTTAAACGGAACACCCTGTATATTATTTCATAAACAAATAGAGAATTACAAGTGCTTTCTGATGATCCCCCACACATGATGATTATTTTGAGTACTTTTGGAGATATTAGCAATCTAAGATAATATTTTGTTAAAATTGAAACAAGTGAGAGCGTTTTATCAAATATTGTTTATTTATTTATACTTTTTCTCTTATTCAGTAATTTTGTTTCCAAAGCTTACTTGAAATTTAACTTATTCAAAATTTTTGACCATGAAGTCAATGAACTGGAAAATATTTATTTTCAAATTTTGATTAATATACAGGGTGTTCCATTTAACTTAACAAAGTTGGTTACTGGAATATCCTATACAATTAGAAATATTTTTGGAATATGCAGTGTTGATTGTTGAACAACTTTTGTTTCAAAAATTTTTGCCTATCTATAATGGCTAAGGAGTTATGGAAATTTAGTACATATTTGTTTTCATATAGGAAATACTATTACTTCGTGTCCTTAATAATTTTTAGATCTTGGCAACGTCGCATAAGTCACTGACAGCTTTGACAGAAACATAACCACACTTTTCCCGGATTTGCAC
Source organism: Rhagium mordax (assembly GCA_963680705.1). Lineage (NCBI taxonomy): Eukaryota > Metazoa > Arthropoda > Insecta > Coleoptera > Cerambycidae > Rhagium > Rhagium mordax. The sequence goes on along the minus strand of OY796660.1, from coordinate 693,077 downwards.
ATCCTGTAGGAAACGGTATTCATTTTTCATGTTCCGGTATAAAATAAATATATTTGGCGTGTCTCAAACTAAACAATTGATCGATTGCCGAACTGCGGCAAGGCTTAAGTCCTTAACCTTGTTGTTGTGAGACACACAACTTATATATTTTGTTTATACTGGCTTTCCTTCTGCGTTTTGGCACGGCGAAATGCCACATTCTGCCCTCTAGAGACATTATCGATTCGTCCTTGCATATCTGGGTTAAGGGTGTACTTTACAACTTTTTTGTCGTCGCGCAATGTACACGGAGTTTAAAATGCAACATTTTTTTAGCGTGGACAAATATTTTCCGATCGTATACACTGGAACTGTTGTCATTACATTAGCCCGAGTCAACAGTAAACACATAATGTATATGGACGTGTAATTAACTATTTCACGTTCAGCGTAATTAACTTGAGTCAACTACAAGCCAAGTCCAATTTCAATATCGGATGGAACATAAAAACACAGCGTTAACTCTAATTGAATTGAATTTCAATATTTGTATCGATTTTCGATATTTGTTGAACGCGCTTCTAGGATTCGTTAACTAGTGGTTGATTTTGGTGATAAGCGTGATTGTTAAGAAAAATCCTTACCTATTAATATTTGCTGTCCTCGATGAGGTGTGGCCAGCCACTGTGATATGAACGTATACTTTTGAGTCATTTTCTAGCTTACTTGCTAACTCGTCACCTTTCCACTTATAAATAAAAACTGCACTAATATTACCTGAAAAAGAAAAGAAATAACTTAATAATGTAAAAAGCCTCCGCAAATGATTGTTAAACCACGTGATTGCTGAGATAGGCAACCATATAAACACTCAATCGTATTACACAGGGTGTTTCATGACGAACTCTAGGTACATACTTCTAAGGATGATAGGGAATCCCTTGACTATTCACGAATGGGTTGAATAAGTAGTTTATCACCCTGTATCTCAGTAATTAAGCGCAAGAGACAAATATACAGGGTGTTAAGAAAAAGTAGGTCATGCCTTTAAACACAGATTCTTTGGGCGATAATAAGGTGACTTTTATAATGTGATTTTTTTATTTTGGAGCGTAGTTTTTTTTTACAGGATGTTAAAGTTTACATATACACTTTTTGTGTAATTTTGGTCAAAAAAGTCAAAGCGCAAACGGGAAAAAGGGGGGTTGTGTTACCCATTAATCCCCCCAACTTTTTCATGCGTACGCCTATGGTCTCTAGATATTTATTTTTAGATTAAACACTTATTTCCCCAATTTTTTTTACTCCTACAAAATTTTGATTTAGGACTTGATTAACGAGATATTCCAGTAAATTCAGAATCATTTTCAATATTTCAGTTTCGGAATTTATTGTTTTTACTATTGTTGTTCGTAGTAATCCTGGGTTTTCTTTAAATCGACTACATTTAGACAAAAAATGGTAGAGACGTTTTTGTTGTGCATAGTCAGAAAAGTTCAATAAAATAAAAATCTTAAAAAAAACAGTGGCGTACACATTTTTGCTTAGGAAACCTAAATTAATACTTAATTATCTATGCCACTGAGGTAAATAAAATAAGCAAATAGAAACACTAATTTAAAGAAAATACTATAAAAAATAAAACATTGCTGTGTTTAAAATTAAACTTCATATTATTTACTTTAATATTTATTAATTTTTGAATAATTTATCCAACGGGCGAATCCAGTTATTGTACATATGGTAAATAAAGCAGACAGCAAAAATACAGAAAATACAATTATTACGCTTACGCTTTGACTTTTTTGACCAAAATTACACAAAAAGTGTATCTGTATAAGATGAAAGTTTGTGCAAAAATTCGGGTACAAATCTTAAACAGTAACAGAATTATTAATAAAAATAATTTTCAAAATGTAAACTTTAACACCCTGTATAAAAAAAACTACGCTCCAAAATAAAAAATCACATTATAAAAGTCACATTATTTTCGCCCAAAGAATCTGTGGTTAAAGGCATGGCCTACTTTTTCTTAACACCCTGTATACAGTTCGTCTGAAATACCCTGCATAATGCAGCGGAAAGGAATTAAATGTGCAACTGGTTGCCTATTTTTGGCCACATAGTTGAAGTTTTTGTAACATAAAATAACAATGGCAAAACAAAAATCAATTGTTTAAATATACACATTTTTAAAGAGCAGGAATACTAACAACAAAAACCTTTAAAATAAGTGAACCACTTCAAGTTAATAAAACCGACAAAGGATTGTTTATATTTCACATTTTACTCGAATTCATTCTTTGTCCTTGGCAAAGCATTATTCAACCACATTAAACCGTATCATTTTTTATGTAACACTTACTTTAATAACATTTACATGTATTTTTTTATACTTCCGTCTTTAAGAATCGATTTGTCAAACAGACGATGACGACCAGGTAATGAAGCAATCAGGAAGCGGCCTTGGGATAAGCAATTTAATGCAACGTAGTCATGATACCGGTAGAAGTTATCGAAAATAAGAACTTGTTATTTTGGTGTGTGCCCACGGTCCTTAACATTTCATCTCAACTGAAGCGCTAGAACTTGGGACACCTTGTACATTGCTTGCAATACCAACCACTAGTTTTGTGTTGAAAATATTGTTAATTTCGTTAACAGCTTATTTAAATAAGCGTTTTCTCTGTGTTTACTGACATTACCAACCTGGACAATCTGCTAAGCTAACACCGACCTATATATCAAATAGAGTGGCAACTTATTTGTGATAATCAAATAAAGCTTCTACTACCTACTCATGAAGTAACCTTCGAATAAATTTCGGTAGTTCACACTAATTGCTGTCAGTAGCTCGGATGGATACAGGATAACATAACACGTGGAGCAGTATCAGATTCGGCCTAACGAGTTAAGAAATTAATAACAGAACGTGGATTTGCACTTCAAAGTATGCTGGATTTTGTAGTGTGGGTTCTTTGTGTGCCGGAAATCGATTATTTATACGGGTTCAGTGCGCCTCAATGGAAGAGTAAATTATACGTGATACAAATCAAGACACACCTAATTGGAAGCGTTACTTTGAATGTCAGGACTAGGAACATAAAATCAAGATAGCGGCAGTTTATTCATACGCGGTGTGGAATCTCAAAGAAAAGGTTGGAACTAGTTGGCCATGGAACGAAACAAATTATTCAATAGCCAACCTAAGATAGATTAGGCTAGGTTAGGTTAGGCCATAAAAAACCCTAAAGTAAAGATTAAGAATAGTAGGTCGTGGAACAAAACAAATTATTCCATAGCCAACTTAGGATGGGTTCTTTGGACATATTAACCCACCTAGGAGGGAGGCGTTGAATTTAGGGCCACCCTGTATGCTGCAAATTGTTTAGATTGTTAGCACAATTTGCACCAGTTTGTGCAGGACAACATAAATCCTCACATATTAATGGTGTTCGATAATAACCAACGAAACGAACACGGGTGGTAATGACTACCAGTATATTCCAGCAAAACCCAAAAATGATCAGTTTCAATCAAATCGTTGAGGTCAGAAGATATTTCAGAAATAATAAATTATTGTCACAATATGGTATACATAATATTGTTATGGCAGCGTTAGATCCAAGCTAGTAAATAGTGAAATGCGAATTTTCAAAAAAAATTGCGGCACCTCCAAAAAATAAAGTACCAACGAAATAAAATTTCGTCGAGTTTCCATTGGTCACCAAAATGCCTTGCGTTTCGCCAATTCAGCTAGCATCATCAGGAGATGATTAAAACTATACTCGGGCCAAAAAGAGTAGTCAGTAGAGCAAAAAACTTACCGACAATTCTTCAAAGGATTTAGCTGTTATGGAATACAGAAGCGGCAGCTCGTTTTACCATATAATCCCATATAATTCAGAGAAATATATCCAGTTTTCTCCGCCTACCAGAGATGAAAACCACAACTAGGTCATTATGTTTAATTGGTATAGTCAACCAAATAAAGTACATGCTTGAACGTGCCGCCCTAGTACCCAATAATTTGTTCGACTATTATAAAGGTCGTCGAGAGGGCTTAGATAGCGCATTCAGTGGCGTCACATATGCTGCAACGCAAAGAATGTGATTTTGGGGTCCCTCTGAAGAGCCATATAGGCGAAAGAACATGTACATCTTCTTAGGGACATCGTTTTTTGATTGGTGGCCATAATGAATGAATTTGTAAGTTAAAAATAATTTTTGCCATAATTTAATTTTTAGACGTTTTGAAATTTGTAATTTTTAATTCAATTTTTATCATGCATTAGAGAAGATTCAATAAACTTAATAATTGTATGTTTAGAGATGAAACATCAATGTGAGTATATCAAATTGGATAGGTTTTTGTTATTATGCTTGAATAAAGCCTAAATAAAGTCATTTATAAACAATGCATATCAAGCAAAGAAAGAGAATTGTAAAAAAGAATGTGCATTGTTCAACTGCGTTGCTATACCTAATTCGTGGAGATAATGTTGCCAGATGTAAGCATATTATTTAAAATTTAAGACATGGTAACTCATACTCATGCATAATTAACACAATCCGCTTTCATTTGTTCGAATTATGGAATTTATGAAATTCGTAAATCCGTACGCCCCTGGCTCTACTGACTACTCTTTTTGGCCCGAGTATATATATCTAACAGCGCAGTCTATCTATATTATTATTATTATTATCATTAATAATACAGGGTGTTAAGAAAAAGTAAGTCAAGCCCTTAACCACAGATTCTTTGGACGAAAATAGTGCGACTTTTGTAGTGTGATTTTTTATTTTGGAGCGTAGTTTTCCTTACACAGGGTGTTAAAGTTTTTGGAAAATCAACGAATAAACGTGCTATTAATAAAAAGACGGGCCCCTTCGGGGCCCCAAACGTCACTTTGCCATTCCCAAATGTCACTTTGACATGTTTTTGACATTTAAGGTAAAAGAACCGTACTTTCCAACCGCAGACAGCCCCGAAGGGGCCTGCACTCTTTTTTCGATTTCTCCTCGATTCACTTAACTAATCGGTGCAGACACTGTCAGCTTTATTTTTAATCAATTTGAACTACTCGGAATCCCGTTTGGTTTTCAACATCCCACCCTCTATATCTATGAGTGTACAGGGTGTTCAATTTAAGTGCTTCACTCGATACTTGTGTACTTTTTTTCGAGGAATCCGATTCCGAAAAGATAAAAAGAATTGAAAGTCAAAGGAAAATGTTATGGCCGAAAAACTGAAAAAGGAAAAAATGTACACCCTCTATATTAATGCGGAAATGGATATGTGACATTTCACTGATTGTAAATGTGTATCAGATACTTATTTTTCACTTCCGGTTTGACCGGAAATTGCTTTAATTTTTTTATTTTAGGTGATACACCCTGTATATTGAGCTCAGTTTAAAGAACATTTCTATATGAATTCAGCAATATATAACATATCATCATTGTCTTTCATATTTAATAAGATATTGGGGTTTAAATTTAAAATAACACATATACTTATATGTTATGAAATAAAGTCATCCATGAAAACAAACAAAAGCATTTAAATTATTTTTTATTTATTTCAAAAACTAAAGAATACAAGTTATTATGCTATATCTTCTTTTGTATTTGAAATAAATAAATAATTTAAATGCTTTTGTTTGTTTTCATGGATGACTTTATTTCATAACATATATTTGTGTTATTTTAAATTAAAACCCCAATATCTTATTAAATATGAAAGACAATGATGATATGTTATATATTGCTGAATTCAGAAAGAAAAGTTCTTTAAACTGAGCTCAATATACAGGGTGTATCACCTAAAATAAAAAAATTAACGCAATTTCCGGTCAAACCGGAAGTGAAAAATATGTATCTGATACACATTTACAATCAGTGAAATGTCACATATCCATTTCCGCATTAATATACAGGGTGTACATTTTTTTATTTTTCAGTATTTCGGCCATAACTTTTTTCTTTGACATTCAATTGTTTTTATCTTTTCGGAATCGTCGGAAAGAAATACACAAGTATGGTATTTTGAATTTTTTTCCTAGGTGAAGAATAAAGCAGGAAAATCGAGTGAGGCACTTAAAATGATCACCCTGTACTAAATCTCAACTATCTTGGTAGATGATATAAAGTTTACAACTTTACTGCCCACTCCAGGGCAGGGAATGAATCAAATTTAATCTGTTTGGCTGTGCTGGTGGCGAAGACCTGGTTTCTATCTCTATTTCTCACCCCCGGTTATTAAGGGTGCTATATAAACATGATATCCAGTATAATTATATAAAACAAAAGCGAGTTATCGGTTGTTTCCTCGGCACATTAATATAGGCTTGAATTGGGGATTTAAAAAAATTAGAAGATTAGGATTATTTGATTTGCACGTGGGCACTTGTTTTACTAAAAATAGTTTTATCGACGATTAAACCCTCGACTTGTCTGTCTATCTTGAATCGTTAATATTTGATAAAAAGTATCGTAATTTTAGTTTTTGACTATCATAACTGTAGCTTGAATGACCCAAGAATAGATCAATAATTAATAGTTGGTTACATTAAAATATGTCTGCCATCAGGTAGTTTTTTTAATTGAATTTTTATTTTTTGAACATGTATCTGCCTAGTCGTCTGATCCACCCGGTATATTCTCCGGTATGGGAGTTACGAAACTGGGTTACGTTAGCTTGACAGGGGCTTGCCTTAATTAAAAAAAATTGCTAGGTATTTTAAAATGCGGCACTCAACGAAATACAGAGTGCTTCTGCCGACTCGAGATATGATTGTTAATTGCTCTGAAATATTTAGATTAATTTTCTTTCCTCTGTGTGACCTACAAACAAGCGTGACACTTCACCCCTTCAAGTGTGGAAGCACTAGTCGGATTTACTAATGTACAACTTTTGGAGAACCTAATAGTCCGGTGGGTATTTACCTTTCCTCGGGGAAAAAAGAAATTACACTAACAATAAGTTATAGGGATGTACACAAGTGGGTTTTACTATGCAATAATAAACCAACAGAACGATTGATACGAGTATAATAATAATAATGAAAATAAAACGGACAAAGTCTGATAATGGTTATTTTAATTGTTTCGGTAAATTAATGCAATGGATTGCCAATGCAATTATTTTATTTTAATTATATATAGTTACTTCCAAGCGTGAACACCCGGAAAGTACGCCGGAAAGGGAACCGCTTATTAAATAAATGTTTATTAAAAACAATTTACTTGGAAAATAAACAACCAACATTTTTTATTTAAACGAATTTCTAAAAAAATTGGTTGCCTGTGACTAATCAGTAGATCCTGGCAGCAATTCAGTTGGTATCAGTGTAAAAATCCATAAAATATTGTGGTAGACCAGTTGAATAGTAGACCAATATATTGTTTAAAACAATTTTGTTTATAATAAAGAGAAAAATCAAATTTTTTCAATCAAGCAATTTTTTTATTTTTTGACTGATTTCAATAACATTTTTTAAATGTTTTTTTTTACAATACATAATTTTTTATAAGGGCTTTAAACTTTGTATATAATATTTTAACTTATTTCAAAATCACTGTCAAATTTAAAAATTGAAAAGTACGTCTTAACCTAATTTTGAAAACAAAGTGATTTTTCATAAAAGAAGAGATATAAAATATTTTAAACTTTTATATTTTTATAATTGAAATTAAAATAACGTTTCTACTTTTGACAGCTGTCAAATTTTCTGTCAACTTAATAAAAATGCCATTTAAAAATTATTTCCACAACTGACTTTAGTACACCAAAAAAGATATTCTATAGGTTTTTGGAGGTACTGAAAACGAACTTAATTTAATAAAATTATTATGTTTGTGGTTTGGTAGCTGCCAAAATTGCTGTCAAATTTAAAACTATGCAATTTTTGTCTTCCATAATTTTATAAACACTGTGAATTTCCATAAAAGGGAAATCAAGTGTTTTTTTTTAATTGCTAGTTCCATAATTGATATTAAAATACAGTTTTTGCTTTTGGCAGCCGTCAAAATTTCTGTCAACTTCATGAAAATGTCATTTAAAATAATTTCAACAAATTAAAGTACCAATCCGACATTTCTCTATAGGCTTTGGAGGAACTGAATACGAAATTGTTGTAAAAAAAATATTATTTTTGTTGGTAGCTGCCAAAACTGCTGTCAAATTTAAAAAGGCAAGTGTGCCTTTGGTAATGTTGAAAATAACGTGAATTCCCATAGAAGGCGTGCTTAAGTGTTTTGAATTTTGCTAGTTCCGTAATAGATAATAAAATAGTTTTACTTTTGACGGCTGTCAAAATTTTTCAACTTGATGAAAATGACATTTTATAATTATTTAAACAAATGAACGTGCTTAACAAACATTCTTGTATAAGTTTTGGGGGTACTGATTCCGAAATTGATGTCAAAAAAATATTATGTTAGTTGACAGATGCCAAAATTGCTGTCAAATTTAAACATTTACAAGTATGTATATCTTTCGTAATGTTGATTTCCGTAGAAGATACATACAATGTTTTAAAACTTTCTAGTTCAGTAATTGATATTAAAATACAGTTGTAACCTTGGACAGCTGTCAAAAATTTCTGCCAACTTAATAAAAATGTCATTTTATTATTGTTTCAACAAATTAAAGTACTTAACAAACATTTTTCTATAGGTTTTGGAGGTACTGAACACTAAAGTAATACGAAAAAGATATACTTGCATATTTTTAAATCTAGCAGCAGTTTTGACATCTACCAAAATGTATAAGTTTTTTTTGACATCAATTTCGTATTTAGTACCTGCAAAACCTATAGAAAATTGTTTGCTACGTACTTCAATTTGTTGAAATAATTATTAAATGACATTTTTCTTAGGTTGACAGAAATATTGACAGCTGTCAAAAGTAAAAAATTATGGAAATAGAAAATTTAAAACAACAGTTAAATCCTTTCTTCAATGGAGATTCACATTGTTTCCAAAATTAAGGAAGACAAACGTGCATATTTTTAAATTTGACAGCAATATTGACAGTTACCAACAAATATATTTTTTTGACACTAATAATTTCGTATTCAGTACCTCCGGAACCTATAGAAAAATGTCTGCTTAGTAGGTACTTTCATTTGATCAAATAAATATTAGATGGCATTTTCATTAAGTTGACAGAAAATTTGACAACTGCCAAAAGCGAAAACGTTATTTTAATTTTAAATATAGAAATAGAAAAATTCTTATTTAAAACACTTTATATCTCTTTGTCTACAAAAACTCACATGGTTTTCAAAATTACAAAAAACATACTTGTAAATTTTTAAATTTGACAGTGACAGTTGTCAAGAATAAAAAAAATAAATAAAAATCTACTCTGGCAGTTTGTGACCTGTAGACTGATTTTAATTGAAAAAAAGGGATATTTCTTAATAAAAAATCAATTTTGGATCTAAATTTAAAAAAATTATAACTTAAAATCAAAAATCCGGCACGAGAGATTGATGAAGAATTTAAAAACGAACATTAAAAAAATATGATGATCCAATAAAAGACGGTCCATAACTTTTTAAAGAAGCAAAATGGTACCAAGGTATGTTCAGCTAGAATGATATATCTTTACTCAAGGAACCTACTGTTACAGTTTGGCCCATTCTTTAATAGACACCCTGTATAAACGAAACAAATGGTGATTAGAAGGTGCAATGATCGCGTCAAACACGGCAACTGGGTTAGAGCGTGCGGTGACGAGCATGCCTAGTCACACTGTCTATCGTCGACTGGGTTCGATCCCCAGCTGCGACACCGGTCGGCGAGTAATTCAAATTCAACTTGAGGTTCTTTGGAGTCCAACATGATTTGTTATAGAAAACACGACGAGACCACTTCGGGGCCAGAAAAATGACGGAACTCATAAATCCCAAGCGTTTACCTTCGGTTTATTTGTCTTGGTGGCAGGCCAAAGCAAATGGCAAGACACCGTACGAATTTTACTTAATCATACATACGCCTTGGAATCTGGAGCTCCGCTACACGCGAAGTAGGCTGTATCGCGTTGTATCTCGCCCACTAGGCCTTTTTATCTAAGATCTCACTCAACTAAGCACGATTTTATCTTAGAAATACTACTTCATTTCATACCGGTTGTTTCTATAAATAGGCACGGTTTCACTACAACAAGCTTCCGCGACAAGCGGAATGACCCAGTTAGTTGCGTATATAGGTGCAGCAGATTATCGATAACCAACTGCGAAACATATTAATCGTGCATACTTATTATAGTAATCAAATCATATAGATTAACGCGCCGCGCCGCGCCGTTTACAATGCAATTTCCTTAATCTTAGTTGCTCGGCATAATGAAAATATATATCTACAAATGGGTTTCTTAATAGCAACGCCAATTAATTCACGTTTACACCACGCGGAATGATCGTTTCGCAAGAATTACGGAAACTGTTGTACAGGTAAACAACTGGCAATAACGATTAATGATAATAATTAGCGATCTAGTAATGACTTCCCTAGACGTCTTTATGCAAATTACTACAAAAACCTCGACTGAACAAGAGAACCACACACAGAGGCGTCCTTCTCGCTGATCTGCCCGCGCCCGTGATGGGAGTAATAGTAGGATGGATTCCAATGTCAATTATTCCCGTTCTCTTCCACGGTTATGGTTTTTGTAGTGTAATAATAAAACAGCTTTGTTTTGGCTTGATGTGCGTAATAATTACACATGCGGCTAGTTCGCAAATTACAACCTATTTACAATCCTAATAAATCCAGTCAGGTCAATAATCTCCCGAGTATTTCCTCAACAAACCCATAAAATCAAGTTGAAGTCCATCATTCCTAAATTTAACTTCTGTTTTCGCAAACTTTTCCATAATGTATTTTTTGTGCAGCCGTCCGCGAAGTGAGTATTTCGCATTCGCAAAACAGTCCGCGAAATTCAATTTCGCGGCCGTTACCCTTAGTAACGGCCGCCAAACCAAAAGTCACTTATATAACGTTTAGTCATTTCAAAATTTGGCATTTCTAAAATATGACAACGAAAAGTTTTATTTTTTATTAAACAGAATTATTAATTATTTAGGATAAATATTAACACTAATTGTACAGTTTTCATTATTACTGATATTTACTCCTGAAGCCGAAGCAACTAATTCATTTTACTATCAAAATGTTTTGTATACGTACAAAATATACCATTTCCATAGAAACGCTGTAACAATTAAGTTCACCTCTTAAATATATCATAAACGGTGGTGTAATTTTCACCATAATTCTAACTTTAAATTATGGCTGCACAAAAAATAGTGTTTCTACCATGGCCGCGAAATTTTTTAGCGCCCTCGAGATTATCTTGCCTCGGCCGCAAGCGGCCTCGGCGATAATTCTTCTCTCGGTACGCTAAAAAGAATTTCGCAGCCTTGGTATAAAAATAACTATTTCCATACGTTCAGGATTATTTTATTCTGTTTTATTTTTAAGTTTTTATTCCGATACAATAATACAAGAAAAATCTTTCAGCGGAACTATTGATATCGATACACTTTTGTATATAAAAAAAAATAGCTCTTCTGCTTCGGCTGTTCCAGCACATGTCGAATTATTTTTAATCTTCTCCAGTGCTGGAGCCAGCTCCCCAACCAAGTTCACATGCCGCAGCAGCCTAATTTAAATGCATCTCCTACTATATAACAAGAAATTTTAAGCGCCATGTCAACTCGTGGTTATAGGTTTTTTTCTCTCGATATGGGGGCCAACGGGTGGCGTTATTGAATGTGGACTTTATTAATTAAAACACACATTAATAATCAAGACATGGTGCCCGCATACGCTTGGCAAGTGAAAAAAATTGTACATGTGCGTCACAATAGAATTTGTAGCAGTGATGACAGTATGATAAATGAAAAGGCTTGTCCGGCAATATTGCCCGAGTTGCGGATTTATTTTATCATTACCGTATATTAAAATTGGGTTACAAGAGTGTTTGATAGTTTGATTGGAAATTTGACATATTTGGATAGGGCCGGCGCCGGCGCACATTGGGGTGGGAAAAAATCGTTGTAGACCTCAGAATTTATTGGACCATCTTGGTTTTTTGTTCGTTTTTAAAACTCTCGAGCCGGATTGCTGATATTTTATAATTTAGATTCAAAATTGATTTTTTACTAAAAAATCTCTTTTATTTTCAATTAAAATCAGTCTACCGGTCACCTCGCCGGTCACAAATATATAAAGATTTGCCCAATTTAGTTTTAAATCTTTACTTTAAAAATAGATAATAGATCTGCCAAAATAGAATTTTCGTTCCTTATTTTTCTTCTTGACAGCTGCCAAAATCAATGTCAAATTTAACATTTGACAAGTCTGTTTTTTGTAATTTTGAAAACAATGTGAGTTTTTATAGAAAAAGAGATATAAAGTGTTTTAAATGTAAATCTCTCCATTTCTATAATTAAAATTAAAATAACATTTTCGCTTCTGGCATCTGTCAAATTTTCTGTCAACTTAATGAAAATGCCATCTAATAATTATTTGAACAAATGAAAGTACAAAGCAGATATTTTTCTATAGGTTCCAGAGGTATTGATAACAAAATTAGTTTCAAAAAAATTTTATATTTGTTGGTAACTACCAAAATTGCTGTCAAATTTAAAAATATGCAAGTTTGTCTTCCTTAATTTTGGAAACAATGTGGATTTCCATTGAAGAAAGGATTTCAGTATTTTTTGAAATTTGCTAGTTCCATAATTGATATTAAAATACATTTTTTACTTTTGACAGCTGTCAACATTTCGGTCAACCTAATAAAAATGCCATTTAATAATTATTTCAACAAATTGAAGCACTGAGTAGACAATTTTCTGTCGGTTTTGCAGGTACTAAATACGAAATTGACGTCAAAAAAATATTATGTTTTTTGGTAGCTGTCAAAACTGCTGCTAAATTTAAAAATATGCAAGTATATCTTTTTTGTATCAATTTCGTATTCAGTACCTCCAAAACCTATAGAAAAATGTTTGTTAAGTACTTTAATTTGTTGAAATACATAGTAATAAAATGGCATTTTTATCAAGTTGGCAGAAATTTTGACAGCTGTCAAACGTTACAACTTTATTTTAATATCAATTACTGAACTAGAAAGTTTTAAAACATTTTATGTATCTTCTTCTATGGAAACCAACATTATTTTTAAAATTACGAAATTTATACTTGCAATTTTTAAATTTGACAGCAATTTTGGCATCTGCCAACCAACATAATATTCTTTTGACTTCAATTTCGTAATCAAAACCCCCAAAACATAAAAAAATGTTTGTTAGGCACGTTAATTTGTTTAAATAATTATAAAATGTCATTTTCATTAAGTTGAAAAATTTTGACAGCTGCCAAAAGTGAAAACTTTATTTTTTTACAACAATTTCGTGTTCAGTTCCTCGAAAACCTATAGAGAAATGACTGCTTGGTACTTTAATTTGTTGAAATAATTATTAAATGGCATTTTTAGTAAGTTGCCAGAAATTTTGACAGCTGTCAAAAGTAAAAACTGTATTTTAAAACCAATTATGGAACTAGCAAATTTAAAGAAAATCACCTGATTTCCCCATTTATAAAAATTCACATTGTCGATAAAATTATGGAAGACAAACTTGTATAATTTTAAATTTGACAGCAATTTTGGCAGCTACCAACAAACATAATAATTTTATGAAATTAATTGCCTATCCAGTACCTCCAAAATCTATAGAAAAATGTATTTTTAAGTACTAAAGTCATTTGTGGAAATAATCAATTAAATGGCATTTTTATTCAGTTGACAGAAAATTTGACAGCTGTCAAAAGTGAAAAATGTTATTTTCATTTGAATTATAAAAATAGAAAAAATTAAAATACATACGTTTAAGTATATCTCTTCTTTTATGAAACGTGACATTGTTTTTTTAATTACGAGACATATTTTTCGATTTTTAAATTTGACAGTGACTTTGACAGCTATCAAAGATAAAAAAGAAATGAAAAATCTATTTTGGCAGATCTTTTATCTATTTGTAAAGTAAATATTTAAAACTAAATTGGGCGAATCTATATGTATTTGTGACTTGTACACTCATTTTAATTGAAAAAAAAAAAACGAAATCCGTCCCTGGTTTTGAAGAGTTTAAGGCGAATAGTTACAGTTGGCAAATGCTTAAAAATAACTTAAATTATCGGGTCTTTGTGGAATTGCATGCATTACCAATTTAAATGAGAAGTTCATAATTAGCTGAGGTATTTCAACGTGTTTATCTATGACTGACGATTTACCAGTTATTTTAGCTCCAGCGAATTTGATCAATTTTAACAAGCTCATTATTATTCGTCGGTTTGAAGTTTATTGCTAATTCTAGTGATTGATTTAAGTTTCTGCTTTCCGACCGTTCCAATTCGTAAAGAAATTAGAAAATAGTTGCCTTTATCAATTGATACAGAAGGCGCTCCTGGCAGCACAGCAAAAGAAACGGATTATTGGTTTAAGAACAATGGATTTTTAATGAAGAAAATTTTTATATGCGACCCGAGGCTGAACAAATAACTCAAGGATTATACCGACTTGAAAACGTCAACTCGACAAATAAATTTAGGAATTCGCAGTCATTAATCCTGCGGATAAATATTTATCTCTGTAATTAGAAACATAAAAAACAGACCATATCAACGTTGATAAAGGAATTGCCTAGGGAAGTGTCCAATATGATGTAGCGACAGTAGAATTATACAAGGGGAATAGAAATAATTACCCCAAAATGCCCTGGCCAGTTCTGTGTTTATTTCAAATTTTGAGGCCGCCCCTGTTTAGTACAAGCAACTAAGCAAGTTAAGTAAAACTTTTATTAAACCGATTTAGATCAGTTTTATAAAATATTTGTGACGGCTTTAAACCACACACAAAACTGTTTGTGTATGATTTTATAAAAAAAAAAAATTATAACCATTATACACTTTTTTATTAGTTGGTACATTGCCTCGGTATTGGAAATAGAAATCATGTTGGCTACTCATACATAGATAAGAATGTAGAGTGCTACAACGATCAATAAATATCCTGGTGCGAGTGATAGGTCGACAACCCACGGTGGCCCATGATAATTTGAGAACAATCAAATTGGGATTCTTCCTACTTTAATAAGTTGTTCAAACAAAATTTAGCCTCGCGTATTATTTCTTACCAAATATTTCAATATTAATTTGTAAACATTATTTACATTTTTTACACAATTTCCACTTTAAGGCGCCTTAATAGGAAGTACTTAATTCTTATTTCCTGCATTTTAATGCCAATACAGATACCGGTTGACATTTTAAGTAAGGCTAATTAAAATTTATAGCCCCGATTAGATCATACGCCGACCAATTTATCTCTGGCAGCGTTTTAATTTTACGTATCGGCGCGAGATATTGTGTAAATCTCCAATCCGGATTGTAAATTATTCATAAAAAATCACGTTTATAAACAAAACACCAGATTTGAGATATGGGCACCGTCGTAATAATAGAACCGAATCTAGACCGGAACTAAAAGAAGGTTAAGGTCGCAGATGAATTTAACCTTAAGATTGTTACAAAATAGATTTTACGGGCGACCCGGATAACCAAGGAAAGGCAGGGGGTAACCCATTAGGCTAGTCCTGACACTCTTCTTATGCTGATAACGATAATATATTAATTATTATTATTATTATGCGTTACTAATATAGTTCAGAGGCTTTGTTATAATCTTTGGTTTCTTTGCATGCGGCCGCCCTGTATCCCGCGGCCGGCAAGGTTAAGTTTAAAACTTAACACCGAGTTAACCTTTTTTAAAGTCATACCGCCTAGGTCGAAAAATAAAAAGGTAATCGCTTAATATATTCACTAGATGTGGTGAAAGTGCTTTACGAAATCGAACCAAGGCGAAGTAATTTAATTACAAACGGTGTATTGTTCCTTTCAAAAAAACCGGCCATCTACGTCTCGAGCCGTAATCGTTAAATAAATCTAAATTAATATCGTAGGTCTTACGAAATAATTTCACTGAAACATTAGTCATTCGGTTAATAAGCGAGTGGCCCTGCAAGGAAAGGTTTTTGTTGCGTTACGAATACGAAGTGAACCAATGAGCATATACCTAGGAGAATTAAGTCTGGAGCCGGTACTGCTCCATCATTAAATTGGGACTAACTGGGGCTAAAAGTTAAGATCACGTGGTTGCCATATAAATTAATTTTTCTAATTGACGTTTTTTAAACAGGTAATTATATCTGAAGCCGGTACTGCCTTAATTTTGTCTTGGGAGTGAGTGGGGCAAGAACTTAATTTCACGTGGTTGCCTTATAAATTAAATTTTCTAAAAAATGTTTGAGCAGACAATTAAATCAGGAGCCGGTACTGCTTTAATTTTGTCTTGGGGGTGAGTGGGGCAAGAGGTTAAGATCACGTGGTTGTTATATAAATTTATTCTTTTTAATTGCAGTTCTTTCTTTAAGCAGATAATTAAATCTGGAGCCGATACTGCCTTCTCATTGTCTTGGGGGTGAGTGGGGCTAAAAGTTAATATCACGTGGTTACCATATAAATTAATTTTTCTAATTGAAGTTTTTTAAGCAGATAATTAAATCTGAAGCCGGTACTGCCTTAATTTTGTCTTGGGAGTGAGTGGGGCTAGAACTTAATTTCATGTGGTTGCCTTATAAATTAAATTTTCTAAAAAAGTTTTGAGCAGATAATTAAATCAGGAGCCGGTACTGCTTTAATTTTGTCTTGGGGGTGAGTGGGGCTAGAGGTTAAGATCACGTGGTTGCTATTATAAATTTTTTCTTTTTAATTTCTTTAAGCAGATAATTAAATCTGGAGCCGATAGTGTCTTCTCATTGTCTTGGGAGTGAGTGGGGCTAGAAGTTAAGATCAGGCGGTTGTTTTTTTCTGGTTAAAGTTCTTTAAGCAGATAATTAAATCCGGAGCCGTTAATATGTTATCATGGTGTTGGGAGTGAGTGGGGCAAGAAGTTATGATTGCATGGTTGTCATATTCATTTATTTTCGTAATTCGGCCACAATTTTAATTCTTTTTACGTACACAATATATAAATAAAATAGGAAAATATTAAAACAATTGTTTATTGCAAAATGATGTGTTTCTAAATAAATATTTACCTACGCCAAAATGTAACGACCAATAAAATAACTATTAAACAAAACCTAGGAAAGTTACTAACCACGTTTGTTATCCTGGACAAACAAAAGGCGGTACGTGCAAATTGGTTTGTTTGTATACACATATTTGCAAATCATTTGCGTGAAGGTTCGAAATACCTGTATGTATCAGCAAATACAACAACATAAATCGCGAAACTTTTCCACAGACTGGGGGCGTTTATCGTTGTCTAGGTTTTTTAAACTTCTTGGATCCACAATGCCGGCCGCGGCCTGGGGCTTGTTTTATCTTCTTTGCGTTGACCTACATTCGAGATCGTTATATCTGAAACAGATTTTTCTCTAATGGAACCGGAAGGCCCGTCGCCAAGACTGTAATCAAGACGATTATTTTTGCGTCGGCGGAAAAAAGGATCACTTTAAACATTCACAATGTAAACGTGGGGGAGAAGAGGAAACGGAAAGACTGCAGGATCGCAACTTCTCTGCCTGCCTTAAATTCAGATTACAGACGTCGTCGTAAAAAATAGATTAGAGGTGCAGATATTTTTAAATTAAGTGTTCATCGGAGTCGCAGTGCAGGGTCGGCATTAAAATTTAAGAAAGATACGATTTAGTAATGTTCTTGCTACTAGACGCAAAGAAGAAACTCCTTATGCTCCGTAGCTGTCAAACATCGCTTTATCAGTCAGCTATTCTGTCTCAAACAATAAAGTTATGGAATTCCTTATATCCAGCCAAGTCTTCTTCCCTTCACACGATTTTCTCCAAACGCGCTTACAATCACTATGTACTATTTTATAGGACTAGTACTAACCGAGATACCCTCAAAATGGCTCCAATAAATTGGACAACCTGTATATTGGATGATTATTTAGCAAACGTAGTATTCATTCAAGAAAACCGATATCGTTGATAAACCAATTCACGTCCTGCACCAACAGGAAACTCGCCCAGGTACAATAGGATGTACATGACTGAAAAATAAATCAGTTCTGGCCGGCCAGCTGGAGCTTCATGCGAAGTGTAACGCGTCTTGGTTAATTTGCAAATAAACGAAAAGGCGTAGCGGAATTTTTAATGTTGCTTTAAACAAAGGAGGTGATTTAAAGGCGCGTCACGTTATGAATGCCATTAATATATCAAGGAGTAAAATCGTAAACAAGGACATAGAAATAAGGAAGACTTCTTGTTATGCAGTATTCTCCTCTCCTTAAATGCAAACTGGTTTCTGTTCGAACATTAATCACGATTATTTCATTTTTACTGGATTTTGAAGTAGGCACGGCGCAGACCTGGCCATATATCAACTTCGATAGTTAATTATACATGTTCGTATGGAAAAACACGACGTTACGATGTTAATAGGTATTCAAATATTTTTCCACAACTGCCTTAGAACTTACATGTGTTTGTGTAAAAAAAAATCGCGTCATGCTATGACCCCAACTTTACCCTTGAGGAGCACCAGAGAGAGACATTTTTCTGCATTAAAAATTGCCGGATTATCCTGTCGCCTTGAGGCGGCATTGAATTAAACAAAAGAACGTCCTCTACCAACATTCACATTATCTATGTAAAACCATTCTCCATTTTCCATAGGCTAATGAAAGTTGTGACCTAGAAATGTTATCTAAACAAAAACAAAAACTTATCTGAACCATAATATATCATCCGTGCGTTTTTTTACATATCTATAACGAGTTGGAATACAGTTTACTTACTGTACGAACACGGCAAATATTTATTCTGGGCGCAAACAAACTCGAATGGGAGTGCGCCTACTCGAAGTCAATTTTGAAGTATTTTTGCAAGACCAATAACTTGGGAATGATTAATGATGTACTTGGACTTTATCAAAATTAGAAAATTGTTTCGTGGTAGATAACGGGACAATGAAACATAATGCAATACAAATACAGGAAGTATACTCAGCACGGATATGTGTTGTTGCAAAGATAATACTGTCGGCATTAAACACAAATTACTAATTCATTAACCGAGACAAGAGTGCGTTTGGATAAGACGTCTATTACACCACGAGGATAAATTGAGCCCACCGACTGCGCCAAATTATAGATTCGTTCCGAAAATTTCATAAAATCTTTTTTATTCTTTTCCGACGTCTATTAAAAACATCAATACATTTAAAAGCAAGCTGAAATCGTTTTTGCTAGAACGTTGTTTTTACACGCTAGCAGATTTTATGTTAATTTTAATTATTAATTCGGAACCTCGTCTAAAGAGTTTCTGTTTTTATTTTCGTTGTACCTGACTATTCCTATACAATGTGTATTGTCTTTTAAGGAAAATAAAGAATTATTATTATTATTATTAAAACAAATTTCAAAACGAATTGCCACTTTCTATCCACTACAAGACGGCGCTGTCAAATTTGAAATTCGACGTTTCGTCTCCCAGAAACCATCATCAACTTGTTTCCTTTAAATACGGACCTGGATTTTTTATTTTATTTTTAGTTAGGTACATTTGGACTCCCTAACAGCTATGGACCTATCACAAATTTTGATTTTCGATGACAGAAACTGACATTTTCTATATTTTTTAAAAATATTTAATACGACACTGTTTTTAAAACTAATTATTTTTTCAACATTGTAAATTTATTAGCTAGGTAATCTGTACAGGAACCTGGTCGTTCACCCTGATATCAGAGATTAAGATATAAGTTAAAAAAATATTCTGAAAACATCGTAAACAATATATTTTTTGATAAATAAAACTTATGGCTTAATTACTAGTTTCTGCCAATATAATCTCGTTTACGTTCTTATTTACTACTCCTAGTTCGTCTTGTTTGTTCCATATATATTTACTGGAGCCTGCCAGCAGGGGCGGCCCCAGGTAAATTTACCACCCGGGACGTAATGTAATTCTTTGCCCTCAGTTCGGCGCCCCTCCGAGCCCTTAAGCCGCCCCTGCCCGCATTTATTCTCGGTTAGTTTCGACTGTGTTTTGTTTATTTATAGTATAATATAATCCACAGCTCTCTTAACCCGAGTGCCATTATTTAAACAATACGTCACGCCTTACTAATCCCGTCAAGAGCCTAACGAAGTGCGATTGATCCAATAAACTGAATTACCTACATTTTCATTAATACTTAGATCTCGTTTCCAAATTTCATTTCAGGCATCGATGCATCTCGGAACGTTGGAAGGTAATTAAAATATCAATTTTAGCAAAAAGTTTCAAACGCGGTTTTTAAGGCAGGTTTCGAAGTCCGGCTTGTCAATTTCAGGGTAGCCACTGTTGCACTAGGCCAGTTGTGACAATTTACCAAATAAATTACTTAATAGTTAATTAAGTTTTGTTGTGTAAACAATTAAGAGATTTTATAAGTGAAAAATGTTGCGTTTTGTTGTACAACAAATTTTCGAGGCAACAAAAATGTAGTTGGTCAGTAACATGAGAATATACAACTAATTTTTGACTAGTCCATATTTTAATAAAAAATGCAAAATTTGCGAAATTCGATTTTGGAATATAAAAAATAATTTCTCAGTTTAAAAAATTTTCCATATAATAATTGCAAAAAACTCGAGTTTGTAACTACTTATTAGTCATTAGAATTAATAAGAAAATGTTTTGACAGTTCTAACAACCAATTAAATTTCGTTATTTCTTGTCATGTGACACAAATCAGCCAATCATGTTAAGATTACACTGATAATACCATCCAGGGAAATTTTCAATCACTATGACAACAAATTGCTTAACTTTGACAACTTCATAATAACTGCCAAATAAATATCAATATGTCACGTTTTGGCAAAGCCAATTCTCAATCTATAAACTTTTAATAAATAAATAATAGTTTTGTTGTGTTGCGACATTTTGATTTTATTTTTTCAAAAAATTTTCTGACCGAATATCCCTCAGACATTGACAAATGCCTTATAATTTTATGACAACCTCAAGCAAGTTGGTAATAGCCTTCGGCGTCGGGCTATTACCAAGCAACAGGCTTTCGATTGTCATAAAATTATCTCGTACATTATCAACGTCTTAGGGATATTATAGCTGAAACTATGCTTATATTTAATTTTTCCACAGTTTTTTAATTTTAATGATTCGAATTAATTCCTCGGATTAATTTATTCGGATTAACTAATTAATTAATTACTCATTCGAAACAATCACTAATCATTCGAATGAATCGGATTAATTTATTCGGTAATTAATTAATCATTAATCATGTTATTTGGATTAATGATTTGAATTACTGATTCGGATTCGAATTTATGATTCGAATTATGAATTCGAATTAATGATTCGAATTAATGATTCGAATTAATCATTCGAATTAATGATTCGAATCAATGATTCGAATAGATTCGAATTAATGATTCGAATGAATCATTCGAATTAATGATTCGAATCAATGATTCGAATTAATGATTCGAATGAATCATTCGAATTAATGATTCGAATCAATGATTCGAATAGATTCGAATTAATGATTCGAGTGAATCATTCGAATTAATGATTCGAATGAATCTTTCGAATTAATGATTCGAATCAATGATTCGAATCAATGATTCGAATTAATGATTCGAATTAATGATTCGAATTAATGATTCGAATTAATGATTCGAATCAATGATTCGAATTAATGATTCGAATTAATGATTCGAATCAATGATTCGAATGAATCTTAATGATTCGAATCAATGATTCGAATAGATTCGAATTAATGATTCGAGTGAATCATTCGAATTAATGATTCGAATGAATCTTTCGAATTAATGATTCGAATCAATGATTCGAATTAATGATTCGAATTAATGATTCGAATGAATCTTTCGAATTAATGATTCGAATCAATGATTCGAATTAATGATTCGAATTAATGATTCGAATTAATGATTCGAATTAATGATTCGAATCAATGATTCGAATGAATCAGTCGTATTAATGATTCGAATTAATTATTCGAATTAATGATTCGAATGAATCATTCGAATTAATGATTCGAATGAATCATTCGAATTAATGATTCGAATTAATGATTCGAATGAATCATTCGAATTAATGATTCGAATTAATGATTCGAATGAATCATTCGAATTAATGATTCGAATTAATGATTCGAATTAATGATTCGAATGAATCATTCGAATTAATGATTCGAATTAATGATTCGAATGAATCATTCGAATTAATGATTCGAATGAATCATTCGAATTAATGATTCGAATTAATGATTCGAATTAATGATTCGAATTAATGATTCGAATCAATGATTCGAATGAATCATTCGAATTAATGATTCGAATTAATTATTCGAATTAATGATTCGAATTAATGATTCGAATGAATCATTCGAATTAATGATTCGAATCAATGATTCGAATCAATGATTCGAATTAATGATTCGAATTAATGATTCGAATTAATGATTCGAATTAATGATTCGAATTAATGATTCGAATGAATCATTCGAATTAATGATTCGAATTAATTATTCGAATTAATGATTCGAATTAATGATTCGAATCAATGATTCGAATTAATGATTCGAATTAATGATTCGAATCAATGATTCGAATGAATCATTCGAATTAATGATTCGAATCAATGATTCGAATTAATGATTCGAATTAATGATTCGAATTAATGATTCGAATTAATGATTCGAATTAATGATTCGAATTAATGATTCGAATTAATGATTCGAATTAATGATTCGAATTAATGATTCGAATGAATCATTCGAATTAATGATTCGAATTAATGATTCGAATTAATGATTCGAATTAATGATTCGAATTAATGATTCGAATTAATGATTCGAATTAATGATTCGAATTAATGATTCGAATTAATGATTCGAATTAATGATTCGAATCAATGATTCGAATTAATGATTCGAATTAACGATTCGAATCAATGATTCGAATGAATCATTCGAATTAATTATTCGAATTAATGATTCGAATGAATCGTTCGAATTAATGATTCGAATGAATCATTCGAATGAATCATTCGAATTAATGATTCGAATTAATGATTCGAATTAATGATTCGAATTAATGATTCGAATCAATGATTCGAATGAATCATTCGAATTAATGATTCGAATTAATTATTCGAATTAATGATTCGAATGAATCTTTCGAATTAATGATTCGAATCAATGATTCGAATCTTTCGAATTAATGATTCGAATCAATGATTCGAATTAATGATTCGAATTAATGATTCGAATTAATTATTCGAATGAATCATTCGAATTAATGATTCGAATTAATGATTCGAATTAATGATTCGAATTAATGATTCGAATCAATGATTCGAATGAATCATTCGAATTAATTATTCGAATTAATTATTCGAATTAATGATTCGAATGAATCATTCGAATTAATGATTCGAATTAATGATTCGAATGAATCATTCGAATTAATGATTCGAATTAATGATTCGAATTAATGATTCGAATGAATCATTCGAATTAATGATTCGAATGAATCATTCGAATTAATGATTCGAATTAATGATTCGAATTAATGATTCGAATTAATGATTCGAATTAATGATTCGAATCAATGATTCGAATGAATCATTCGAATGAATCATTCGAATTAATGATTCGAATTAATGATTCGAATTAATGATTCGAATTAATGATTCGAATCAATGATTCGAATGAATCATTCGAATTAATGATTCGAATTAATTATTCGAATTAATGATTCGAATGAATCTTTCGAATTAATGATTCGAATCAATGATTCGAATCTTTCGAATTAATGATTCGAATCAATGATTCGAATTAATGATTCGAATTAATGATTCGAATTAATTATTCGAATGAATCATTCGAATTAATGATTCGAATTAATGATTCGAATTAATGATTCGAATTAATGATTCGAATCAATGATTCGAATGAATCATTCGAATTAATTATTCGAATTAATTATTCGAATTAATGATTCGAATGAATCATTCGAATTAATGATTCGAATTAATGATTCGAATGAATCATTCGAATTAATGATTCGAATTAATGATTCGAATTAATGATTCGAATGAATCATTCGAATTAATGATTCGAATGAATCATTCGAATTAATGATTCGAATTAATGATTCGAATTAATGATTCGAATTAATGATTCGAATTAATGATTCGAATCAATGATTCGAATGAATCATTCGAATTAATGATTCGAATTAATTATTCGAATTAATGATTCGAATGAATCTTTCGAATTAATGATTCGAATCAATGATTCGAATCTTTCGAATTAATGATTCGAATGAATCATTCGAATTAATGATTCGAATTAATGATTCGAATTAATGATTCGAATGAATCTTTCGAATTAATGATTCGAATCAATGATTCGAATCTTTCGAATTAATGATTCGAATGAATCATTCGAATGAATCATTCGAATTAATGATTCGAATTAATGATTCGAATTAATGATTCGAATTAATGATTCGAATCAATGATTCGAATGAATCTTTCGAATTAATGATTCGAATCAATGATTCGAATTAATGATTCGAATTAATGATTCGAATTAATGATTCGAATTAATGATTCGAATTAATGATTCGAATTAATGATTCGAATTAATGATTCGAATTAATGATTCGAATCAATGATTCGAATTAATGATTCGAATTAATGATTCGAATTAATTATTCGAATGAATCATTCGAATTAATGATTCGAATTAATGATTCGAATTAATGATTCGAATTAATGATTCGAATCAATGATTCGAATGAATCATTCGAATTAATTATTCGAATTAATTATTCGAATTAATGATTCGAATGAATCATTCGAATTAATGATTCGAATTAATGATTCGAATGAATCATTCGAATTAATGATTCGAATTAATGATTCGAATTAATGATTCGAATTAATGATTCGAATTAATGATTCGAATCAATGATTCGAATTAATGATTCGAATGAATCATTCGAATTAATGATTCGAATTAATGATTCGAATTAATGATTCGAATGAATCTTTCGAATTAATGATTCGAATCAATGATTCGAATCTTTCGAATTAATGATTCGAATGAATCATTCGAATTAATGATTCGAATTAATGATTCGAATTAATGATTCGAATTAATGATTCGAATGAATCATTCGAATTAATGATTCGAATTAATGATTCGAATTAATGATTCGAATTAATGATTCGAATCAATGATTCGAATTAATGATTCGAATTAATGATTCGAATTAATGATTCGAATTAATGATTCGAATCAATGATTCGAATGAATCATTCGAATTAATGATTCGAATTAATTATTCGAATTAATGATTCGAATGAATCATTCGAATTAATGATTCGAATTAATTATTCGAATTAATGATTCGAATGAATCATTCGAATTAATGATTCGAATTAATGATTCGAATGAATCATTCGAATTAATGATTCGAATTAATGATTCGAATTAATGATTCGAATTAATGATTCGAATCAATGATTCGAATGAATCATTCGAATTAATTATTCGAATTAATTATTCGAATTAATGATTCGAATGAATCATTCGAATTAATTATTCGAATCAATGATTCGAATTAATGATTCGAATTAATGATTCGAATTAATTATTCGAATGAATCATTCGAATTAATGATTCGAATTAATGATTCGAATTAATGATTCGAATTAATGATTCGAATCAATGATTCGAATGAATCATTCGAATTAATTATTCGAATTAATTATTCGAATTAATGATTCGAATGAATCATTCGAATTAATGATTCGAATTAATGATTCGAATGAATCATTCGAATTAATGATTCGAATTAATGATTCGAATTAATGATTCGAATGAATCATTCGAATTAATGATTCGAATGAATCATTCGAATTAATGATTCGAATGAATCATTCGAATTAATGATTCGAATTAATGAGTCGAATTAATGATTCGAATTAATGATTCGAATTAATGATTCGAATCAATGATTCGAATGAATCATTCGAATTAATGATTCGAATTAATTATTCGAATTAATGATTCGAATGAATCTTTCGAATTAATGATTCGAATCAATGATTCGAATCTTTCGAATTAATGATTCGAATGAATCATTCGAATTAATGATTCGAATTAATGATTCGAATTAATGATTCGAATTAATGATTCGAATGAATCATTCGAATTAATGATTCGAATTAATGATTCGAATTAATGATTCGAATTAATGATTCGAATTAATGATTCGAATCAATGATTCGAATGAATCATTCGAATTAATGATTCGAATTAATTATTCGAATTAATGATTCGAATGAATCATTCGAATTAATGATTCGAATTAATGATTCGAATGAATCATTCGAATTAATGATTCGAATTAATGATTCGAATTAATGATTCGAATGAATCATTCGAATTAATGATTCGAATGAATCATTCGAATTAATGATTCGAATTAATGATTCGAATGAATCATTCGAATTAATGATTCGAATTAATGATTCGAATTAATGATTCGAATGAATCATTCGAATTAATGATTCGAATTAATGATTCGAATTAATGATTCGAATTAATGATTCGAATTAATCATTCGAATTAATCATCCGAATTAATCATTCGAATTAATCATTCGAATTAATGATTCGAATCATTAATCCGAATGATTAATTCGAATTATTCGTTCGAATGATTAATTCGAATCCGAATCAGTAACTCAAATCATTAATCCAAATAGTCAAATCGAATGATTAATGATTAATTAATTACCGAATAAATTCATCGGAATAAATTAATCCGACGAATTAATCCGATTCATTCGAATGATTGGTGATTGTTTCGAATGATTAAACAATTAATTAATCCGAATAATTTATTCGGATTAATTTAATCCGAGTAATTTTTCCACCATTTCTTTTTTTTGCACCAGCAGCAAGAAATTTAGAAAAAACTTAACGGTGTAAATACTAAGGTAATTGACTTCTTTATGCAATTCACTTGACCTTTTTAAATATTTTTTACTTCACACCGAACATTTGTATTTAAATGCGCAAAGGAATATTTGTAACTATTCGTTTCCGCATTTATTTTATTGGTCAGACTAATCAGAAGACTTTTATTCGGCTTAAAATGGAAAAATTTTTATAAATGAAAAAATTCCTGATGATCCCAGTTTTGTTGGCGAGACTATCGTGTGCCACAAAATTCCTCCTCCCCCAGCGAAATTGGTAATATAAGAAACTTTTATTGGTCCATCAATGGACAGCGGTTACTTGACTTGGCAAATGATTTAATAAAGAGATTATTGGTACTTACGTCTGGAATCACTGGACAGCTTCATCTTGTCCAAGGATGCGGAATCCCTGTCGTTGTACACCAGCACCCCTGCGGCGTTGCTCCGAAACGCGTTCTCAACTTTAACCTCAAAGTTGCACCGGCCTCTCTTGATCAACGCAATCCAAGGCGTACCTGGCGGCGGCAATTTTCTGTCGCTGCGAGTACTGTCGAACGGCATCTGGCACCCCGTGTGGTCGTCCGGCCTCATCGGGGACGACACGTGGACTAGTTCGCCATAAGCTGCACCTAGAATAAGGAAAAGACAGATGTGAGTGAAAGAATTATAAGGAGGCGCGACGTCGTGGTGTTGCTGGCAGCGAGCACTAGATGGCGCACATGCCCCAAAAATAGGCAACCAGGTATACATTCTGTTATTTCTGTAATACCATGGAGTGAATATATGGTTGCATAATTGCATAATAATTAAAACCTCTTAGCAAGAATTTGTATAAAGAAATTTTTTGTTTATGAAATTATTTGCCTGGAGATGGACCAGATGCTCAAAACGTGTAGACATTTTTCCAACATGTTTCGTTGTTTTTTTTTTACGTGATACAAAGTTGAAGCTGTAATTTTGCCAAGGTAACATTTTGAGCTAAATACCGCGCACTCCTCAAGCGTTTAGCCAACAGAACGAAAAATGACAAAGGCAATCAAAATACTGCTGCGTTAATGCTTAATTAATGAAGCGAGGCGGGAATGCCGACATTTTCGTCACCTAGCTAAAAATAACTTAATAAATAAATTTATAATAAAATAGGTTATCAATCTCTGAACTTTCCAAGCCGCGACTCTGTCTCGTCCCCATCATTGTGTACATCAAGCGAGATGAAATTAATGGCCGTAAATAAATGATCATTTAAGCAGGAATATTTTCCACCTTATATAATTAGTCCGCATTAAAGTAACTCTACGGAATGGATATCTAACGAGTTTGTAATGGGGAGTTATTTAAGCTTCTTTGCAAATTACAAATTACGTTTTGATGAAAAATGATTTGATATAAACGACCTCGTAAACGAATTAAATCGTGAGTAAGAGAATTGGGACAGGTAAAAACGCGTGAATGATTGCAATTAAAAACTCCGAACTGAGAATGGTCCATCGAGCCGGATAAATCTGTGAAAATATTGATACAGTTTTTCCTGCTATAAAAATCGAATAAATATAATCTCACTCCGGAAACGTATTCATAGTTATCTTCTTTTAGTAGTCAATGACTTTCACAATTTTATTCTCTGTATCCTATTCTTATCATTCCCTGTGTAATTCAGCGCGTTTTCAGTATAACCGATCAGTTTAATCATGCGACATACTTCTGAAAAAAATGTTTACAATAAAGGAAGTAACGTAATCCTGAAACGAGACGACTCACAATTTTAAGAAAAATTTAATAGAACTAGGTTGGGCGGCGCCGGCCCTTATCTCTGCGAGGCTTTGATGTAAAAGGTTTAGTTGGAAAAATATAGAGAGAGAGAACGAAAATTTAAGATTTCTTTAAATTTGGAAAAAAAATATTTTAAAGTGGCATTCCTAAATGGGCCAGCCCCTGCGGGGTTGTTTTTTGGAAATAAAAATTGGGGTTAGAGAGAAAAAGGAAATTAAACAAGGAAATGTTAGTCGTTATCGGATCCAATGTAATAACAGTTGAAAACGTGTTTGAGATAAAAATTCATAAGTTTCAAGTTTCTTGATAAATAGTTGAGCTATCGAAGGATATTTTTAGAGTTAAATATTATTGTTTATAGTTAATTGTATAGCAATCGTTGAATGTTATTTTCGAAGCGATTATGTATTATACACAAAAGAGAAATCTACTTATACCGAAGTGGATTTTTTCCCATAATTTTTACAAACGTTTAATTAGATATTTAAATTTGTCAGGTAAGTGATTAAGGCTCCCACCTTAGCCTTAACATAATTTTGTAACTTTCCGAATATTCTGTTAATGTCAAGACTTTCACGATTAAAGCATACAAAGTGTTGTGTAAACAAAGAATAGCTGTGCCATTACAATGTTAATCATTCTTCGATTATGACCTTTGGCACCGGAAGTGACACTGTGTAAATGTATCCTTCATACCATTGCACAAATACAATATAACATCCCTTGGAAGATGAAAAAAAATCTCGAAAAAAATATATATATCGAAGCAATAAAATTGTTTTATTGGTGTTAAAAATGAAAGATTTGTACCAGCTATCTCTGCAAAAAATTAATATCTACCGCACAGGCGTTATGAGAAAAACAAATACATTAATTAAAAAATAACGCAACACTTAGTACCGTGGCATATTAACAACTTTATTTAATGAAATCAGTGGTATTTACATTTACACAATAATTTGCACTTTCGCACAGACGTATAGAAGTAACACATCCATCATAGGTGCATTTGATCAAAGTTTTGGTTCATTTGTTGTTCAGAGACGGGCTCAGAGAATGTGCGAATTTGTTGGAGAAATTATGCAAATGAAAGGCCCGTTTTCCAGGGGAAGGCGTAGCCCCCCTAGGGCCCGCCTCTGTCTTTATTAAATTACCGGAAATGCTTAAAAACAAACAGTTTTCGCGATCTATTTAAAACGGTAATTTTCAACGAAGCAGTTTAATTAAGTAAACCGTTAGAAACATGTAAAACTCAACAAGTTACCATATTGAGTATACAGGATGGGTCAATGAAAACAAGACAGATTGGTTCTTGGGTAGTTTGAATGAATTTTTTTTTATACTTCTTTTTCCAAGGGGTCGCTTCTTCGATCTTCGCACTTCGTACAACCCCTAGTATTTTAAATAGGGGAAGTGATAGATACCTCATTTGAAAGGTTTTCCTCTCGGTCTTCCTCCTTAGAGAAAAATGTAGAGATTATCATAATATTATGTGCAAAAATATTTCAGTGAAATCAACTCGTTTTTTTTCCATAGGCAAAAAAATCCACTCCAATTTTATCCACAACTACTCAATAATGGCTATTATTCACTCGGGTGATTACGTCACTCGCCTTCGGCTCGCACCGGAAACTTTCACCCTCGTGAATAAAACAGACCATTATATTATTACGGTTGTGGAATAAACTGCTAATTTTATTTTCATTTTTTCATTGTAACTTCTTTAATTTTATTACGAAATTATTCTCGAAATTATTTTAATGCGGTTTTATCATTCTTAATTGGTGCACTTTTTGAGGCAAATTTTGAAAAAATTATAATATTTTTGCTAATTCTTTTAGATTTTGAGATATTACCGCCAACTTTCATTTTTCAAATACAGGGTGATCATTTTAGGTGCCTCACTCGATTTTCCTGCTTTATTCTTCACCTAGGAAAAAAATTCAAAAACCATACTTGTGTACTTTTTCCGAGGAATCTGATTCCGAAAAGATAAAAACAATTGAATGTCAAAGAAAAAAGTTATGGCTAAAAAACTGAAAAAGAAAAAATATACACCCTGTATATTAATGCGGAAATGAATATGTGACATTTCACTGATTGTAAATGTGTATCAGATACATATTTTTCACTTCCGGTTTGACCGGAAATTGCTTTAATTTTTTTATTTTAGGTGATACACCCTGTATATTGAGCTCAGTTTAAAGAACTTTTCTTTCTGAATTCAGCAATATATAACATATCATCATTGTCTTTCATATTTAATAAGATATTGGGGTTTTAATTTAAAATAACACAAATATGTTATGAAATAAAGTCATCCATGAAAACAAACAAAAGCATTTAAATTATTTATTTATTTCAAAAACAAAAGAAGATATAGCATAATAACTTATATTCTTTAGTTTTTGAAATAAATAAAAAATAATTTAAATGCTTTTGTTTGTTTTCATGGATGACTTTATTTTTCATAACATATATTTGTGTTATTGTAAATTTAAACCCCAGTATCTTATTAAATATGAGAGATAATGATGATATGTTATATATTGCTGAATTCAGAAAGAAATGTTCTTTAAAGTGAGTTCAATATACAGGGTGTACCACCTAAAATAAAAAAATTAAAGCAATTTCCGGTCAAACCGGAAGTGAAAAATATGTATCTGATAAGCATGTACAATCAGTGAAATGTCACATATTCATTTCCGCATTAATATACAGGGTGTATATTTTTTTTCTTTTTCAGTTTTTCGGCCATAACTTTTTTCTTTGACATTCAATTGTTTTTATCTTTTCGGAATCGGATTCCTCGGAAAAAAGTACACAAGTATGGTTTTTGAATTTTTTTCCTAGGTGAAGAATAAAGCAGGAAAATCGAATGAGGCACTTAAAATGATCACCCTGCACCCTGCACAAGCCACAGCTGCATATGGCTTAGTTAAAATCCAATTTTTATTCTCTTATATACAGGGTGTCCCTGTATAATGCAATGAAAATTCGGCCTTACTGAGACTAAGCCATCATAATACTTTGTTACGAATGTTACGAAAAGTCGCATGTTATTTTTTTGTATTTATATGATAAATAATATACAATGTGGGGGTATTAAAAATAAATATTTTCATAGCCTACACATTCAGAAGTTTCTTTTTAATTCTACACTTTTTTGACGTTGTTAGAAAGAAAATTTAGAGCACTATGCAACAAGGCATTCGTATGGAAAACCAAAGTAAGCGGCACTAACTCAAAAACAAAAGGCGATAGAAATTTTTGATAACGATTTACTTCTTGAGGACTTTTTTTAAAATTTTTGTGTACCGTTTATTTTGTCGCTCAGTGTATATCAAAATATTTTAAACAATCATCCCACACAAATATCCCGCACACAATAGAATGTCAATTTTGATTACTACGGTGACTAAAAAATTTTCCGGTTGTGGTTGGTTATGCCACATGAAATAACTATCAATTGCTTCTGTTAAAGTTATTATCAGTAACTATACGAATTTACCGCAGTCGAAATAGCGTTAATTCGAAGTCCAACGATAAAAAAAAAGTTTGGAAGAAAAACGAAAAATTTTCCTTTGCGTTCAAAATTGGTGGCGGTCCACAAGGAAGATTATAAAAATTTTACTAATCCCCAAAAAATGCCTACTACATGATATTAACCGGGGCTTAGTGTTTACATATTTATTTGTTTTGTCACCTTCATATCTACAATTAATAAAACTACAGTAATAGATGCTTAAGGCTTAAAAGTACAATCAATCATGATCATGATAAAGTATTTTTGATGACAGTTTATATCACAATAAGACAATACTGTGCATCATTTTGAATTAAATTTACAACCAGGTACGTGAGTTTCGGCGTAAATATCGCAATGGTAGGGACAGTTAACGATTGAATTTATCATAATTTAACAAGGGTCAATAGCTCAAGTGTTACGTAAGACGTAGTAAATAGGGAAAGTTTTTATGAATTAAAGAGCCAAGCAGGATAATATAATATATAATATAATTCACAAAATTTTGTATAACGAATATTTTAGTTTAAATAAGAGAGGAAAATGTAATTTTATAAATTTATTTTGTGCAGACCTTCGATTTTGACAAAAATTGATCGTTTATTTAAAATTCGCCCAAAGTGTGGCAAAACAACAAAATACATATTTTCGATCATTTTTGTATGTAGTTTCATAATTCAGTATTAGAATTTAAAAATCACGTACACGGGGTGAATTTTTTCATAGGAGCCCTAAAAATAAAAATTAGTTGAGCCGGCCCTGGAATTTTCTCTCTTTGATTACGCATGTAAATTGACAATTAATAGTATACTATATACCCACAATACGAGCTGATTCTAGTGATTAGTTTAAAAGATATGATAATAAATATCATAAATCACCCTGTAGTTCAATAAAAAAAAGGCTAAGGCTCTTTTCAATAGTCATTTCTAATTCACCTAAGTGAACTCTATCTACCATAACATTTTGTCACTTTCCTCGTGAATCACCCTGTATATGTATTCAGTAAACTTTGCTATAATACGAGAGAGTTCGATCACTGGCCAAGTTCTGTATTTGTTGTCGTGGTTAGAAAATAATAGATCGAATTATTTATATTACTTGGCACTGCAGGATAATAATTTCAATACATCGTGTGAATGTAAACAATTAAATTATTGTCAAAATATCCGAAACGAAAATAGTTTACCGGTCATAACCAACCGTAATTTATTTGGTATAATGCAACACTACTATGTGCATGAAATTGATTCCTACAATAAAAATATTTTAAATAAATAAAGTAAATCAATTTCTATTGGAGTAACAGAACAGGTAAACATACATATTTAATTGTCCCAATTGTTCATGCGGTATCAGTATCAAGAGAACAAGATTATATGCTTAATTATTTCAGCGATTAGATACAGAGTAAAACAAAAAATTTTTGCTAAATCTGTGAAAAATATTTTCATTGCTGTTTTATATAATAAAATAACTATTTGATCCTTGATGGCATCTATTTTTAAAGACAAACCAGGCACCTATCATGAGCCATGTTATAACACACACACCATAAAATTTGTGTCCTAATTTTCGGCATTGTATTTTAGACTTGCTATAAATTTCAGCATATTTGCACAAACTCAGGTACCCCTCAACACAAAAATTCCACAACCTCCCGAGCAATAAATAACCTCTTAAATAAAATATATATTGCATAAAAATAAACGCTGCACATAAATATTTTTTTAAGGTAAATAACTTGTTTTCGAACGAAGTAGGTAAATATTTTTCGAAAACTGTATGCACGACACTTACCTATATATCCACCGCCGTACCTGCCGACGTCCGTCTTGTCCCACCTCCAGCCATCCTCAGTCCAAAACGTGACGTTCAAGTACGCCGAGGTGAACGTATCCGCCCTGCTGTCATCCGCGGTGAAGTGACTGAAGGGTGATCCGGACACCCAGTCTTCCGGGGTGGGCGACGCCGAACACAAACCCAGCACTTGCGTCAGTACGAATACCAGCGTCCACTTTCGGCTACCCAGTGTCTGTGGGGGGTAAACAGGTACTTGGTTCACACACATATTCACTCCGAAGAAGGAAGAGACGTGACAGCTTGGAAACCTTCTCGCTGACGGCAGAAACGTAAATGTCCTGATAAAAATAATCGCGCTTTATTATCATTGTCATGTTTTATCTCTCAAGATTAGAGTAACTGTTAAACGCCGGCTTATTAAAAATAATCTCCACAATGAGTAATATTAACGCGAAAGCGTTTGCATAAATACACAGTGACTCACGTAATGGCTGGAGTCGCTATTTTATTTGCATAAAAATTGTTTGGCTGAGGAACCCCACGGCCCATGTGGAGCACATGAATAGGGGATTCCTTGTAGAGTAAAATTTGGAAAAAAAATTGGGGTGGTTTCTTAAGGGTTGTAAGGAGCAAGACGGTTTTAAGGGGATAATTTGAAGGATTCTTCGGTGGCTTTCATAATCATTTTTAGTAAATAACGGAGATGACTTGCAATCGAAATTGTGGGATCAATGTAAATATCAGACAAAATCGGATGATTCTTGAAATCACAGTACAGACACTCGAAATTGTAATAATGGGGAAAAATTAAAAAGATCTAAATATACAGGGTGATTCGCGAGGAAAGGGACAAAATGTTATGGTAGATAGAGTTCACTTAGGTAAATTAGAAATGACTATTGAAAAAAGCCTGAGCCTTTTTTTTTGATCTACAGGGTGATTTATGAGTTTTGCCCAATACTTCTTAAGGTAATATCTTTTAAACTAATCACTAGAATCAGCTCGTATTGTGGGTATATAATATACTATTAATTGTCAATTTACATGCATAATCAAAGAGAGAAAAATCCAGGGCCGGCTCAACTAATTCTTATTTTTAGGGCTCCTGATTTTTAAATTCTAATACTGAATTATGAAACTACATACAAAAATGATCGAAAACATGTATTTTGTTGTTTTGCCACACTTTGGGCGAATTTTAAATAAACGATCAATTTTCGCCAAAATCGAAGGTCTGCACAAAATAAATTTATAAAATTACGTTTTCCTCTCTTGTTTAAACTAAAATATTTGTTATACAAAATTTGGTGATTTCATGGTTGATTAATATGAAATAAATAATCAAAAATAAATAATTTCAACATCAGATTAAGTCATTTTTATTTCTGAGGTTTCTGTAAAAAAAATCAGTCTGTATACATTTTTCCCAAATTCTGATTAGTTTAAAAGATATTACCTTAAGAAGTATTGGACAAAACTCATAAATGACCCTGTAGATCAATAAAAAAAAGGCTCAGGCTTTTTTCAATAGTCATTTCTAATTCACCTAAGTGAACTCTATCTACCATAACATTTTGTCCCTTTCCTCGTGAATCACCCTGTATATTTTAAAAAACAAGCAAAAAGCACAGATCTCGAGCCGTGGATTAAAAATCTCAATAAAATATTTAACCAATCCGTACCTGCACCATGATATATGGGGCTGAGAGACAAACTTAATAGGGTTGACAGGGTATATAAGATATAAGCAGATATACTTTTGCGTTACGTTACGTCTCAAGACTATTATTGAAAGCAATAGCCTTCCTGCAAGTTGCACTATGCCGAGTCGGTAATTACTTTCTTAATGTGACGAGCAAAACGGTTTCTGTCGGAAATGTTGAACGGGAATTCCATTTGCAAGTACTTTATTGCCACGAGAGCAATAAAAGCAAAAAATGTTATGTATAGAATGCAGAGGATTGTCACTTTTAAAAATAGAAATCGCTGTAATATTTATTAATTCTTAAAATAAAAAAAAACCGCTACTTACATGTCTTGTACTCATAAAACAAACATTAATTAACGATTATAACAACAACGCATGATAAAATCTCTCGTTATCTGAATGTAACTTTCTTGGGAAATCTTTTCTGTTTTCGTATCGGTTTTCGATTTTGGAAAAACTTATTGCACTTTATTTTGCAACTCTTAACACCTTGGCTACTTACCGCGATAAGTGGTTTAGAATTAATTTCCACAAATATGGTCCGGCCGAGGACATCTTGAGTTTTATGGGCATTAACATTTTCTAATTAGCAGAAGGCATTAATTTGATGCAAACCAGCACGCAGTGTACCATATAATAAAACGAAATACCTATATCCTTAAAGCAACAGTAATTACAAAATACGTAACAGCGCACCATGCCGGTTAACCTTCGGTCAATGTAAACACAAACAAAAACATCGTAAAATTAAAAAATACAAACAAAAATATCAGATAAATATTTTACTCGCGGAAAAAATATTAATACCTAGCTCAATTTAGGCGGTTCAATTTAGGTACGAGCAATAAAAATCCCGCGTATGACGAATCTATTTTGTGTTTATGTTTACAAATTTGTTTTCTGCCAATGCATCCAGGAAAGGTTATAGTTTGGGCTATGCTCAATTAAAGCTCGTGCCGTTTGATGCAGCATAAGGACTATTGACCATTTATGTTCCGGTCCGACCAAATAGATCTTAAAAGAAAGCTGACGTCACCGTTTAGGCTCTGGTCCGACCAAATATACCTAAAAGAAAGTTTCCTCATCCATTATGGTTACTTGGAGTGTACTGATAAAAACGAGTTAATTGCATAATAATATTTCTTATCAAATATACGCACTTAGTATTACGTAATTTTCGTAACTAATCAGCCATACGTTTTGGATCCATAGTTAGCAGCGACAAGGTTTTTTATGTTTCTGCATAGTTGGAAGTTGTAAAAAATATTATAATAAATAAACATGGTGGATGTACATTATTTAATGTGGTGAAAATACTAAAATTATTGTGTACTGCCTGTAATAAACCGAAATATGTTGTATATAAATACAAAAATTGTTTATTAGTTACAGGCTTTATAAAATTGTATTGTTTATTTTAGGGAGTTTCCGTTAGGCAATTATTTAACCGCCGCCTAATAATTTTTAAATAAAATAAATTTTTCAATGATAGATGAGAGAATTCCAAACTTTCCAAATAAAAAAACCGATATTAATGTGATTCAACTAGTAGACGATATGTAGAGGAGTCTTTGGAATTAAGCAATGTTTTCCAAATATTTAAGTGATGTTACAAACGTGTATACATTATATTGGAATGTTTGGTAATCACCCGGGCCGAGAACATACACCAGATTAGTGCATTGATATGTTAAACATATTGGAGATAACAGAGACAGTACCCTTTCAGAGTATAATTTATCGTCATATCTCCTCAGGGTCATTTATCCACGGAATTTTTAGCATAAATTTGAATGCAAATTTCGTATGTAAATTAAAGAATTCAGCAGCTTAAGGTAACAAAAAACTGCGCTCGGAATCAAGAAGGTGCCCATGTAACTGGATTACTATTTTTAGAAAAGAAAAACACGATTCCGAAGGATCCAGATAAACAGTGGCAAAGGATTTTAAGGTGTGTACAGACGCGAGCATGTTGAGAGATGAAAATGAGAAAATATGATATAATAAATAATCACTAGTGGAATTGGGTTTTCCGCGATGAAGTTAGGAACACTGTAAAGTCATTATCTTTTTTTATAAATCAATATTCATCGTGGCGCAGAGCCAGGAGCTAAAACAAGAAAAATGAAACGTGGGAAAACTTTTGTAAAATAGTAATTCGCAATAAATCATTCATGTCTCAGTTGTTACGTAATCCAGAAAACAGGCTTTATTTTTTACTGTTAGCTTATGAGAAACTCCATGAAAATGTTTTATTCCACCCCTGCTGGAACGATGACCCATTTTGTTAAGAGTTAAAAATGTAAAAAAAAATCATAATCGATTTCTTTACACCCAACAAGATATAAATCGACGATGGGTGTAAATCCAAGTGCGTATGATATCGATTCCTGTCCATGTCCACCATGGTGGGGAATTTCAACAATCGATAAGGTGCAGTTTTGTCCTGTTCTGTAATTTCTTTCCGGGCAGTCGGCCACTATCTCTCCAAGACTGCGTAATATGTGGACAATGCCATTCAAAGAATTTTCATTCACAATAAGCAAATATTTACTACGAATTAGTTGTATACGTAAATATGGAAATATCCGGGAAACTTTTGTTATCTCCCACAAAGTGAAACGTTCCTACCAGCCAGTGCGTTTGTTAAATTAATCATCTGTTTGGTTAATAAAACTCCGCATAAATCACCTAAATGCCTACTTTGGATGGAACAAGGAAACACAAAAATGACGTTAACTTCCAACCTGATTTATGAAGCTATCGCCGAAAGCGGGCCATTTAAATACATTCTACGTATATATGCGATTATTGTACAACATACAATTAAATTGTAACGCAATAATAAATAAAATATTCGGGGAAATAAAACAAAAGATTACACACGAGATATCCCCGTACAGGGAGAACTAACAAAATAGTTTAAAAAGAAAGCTTCTGTACGAACCTAGTAGATCTTAAAAAAAAGCTAGCGTCACCGTTTAGGATCTGGTCCGACCAAATAATTCATAAAAGACAGCTAACGCCACCCTTCAGGTTCTGGTCCGACCCAATAGCTTTTAAAAGAGAGCTGACGTCACCGTTTCGGTTCTGGTCCGACCAAGTAGGTGAGAAACCGGTTTTTTAAAATTTTATAAGAATCAAAAGAAGTACCTACACCTACAAAAACAAATTATACCTAAACGTGAGCTCGTGAGCATAAAGCTAATAATTACGTGATTATATCCATTATTGTATTTATTATTATTAAGGAATTCTGCATTTAAATTCTCCACGTATAATTTGATATCATACAAGTGCGTAGAGTATTATTTGCACTTTGGCAATACTATCGACACTCTGGCAATATTAATACATATTCATGTACAGTTATAAGGAATCGCCTGACGCCTGTTAATAAATTTTCTAAAAAATGCGCAAAAACTAGTCCCAATGAATGCCACCTAACTGGTATCCTATTTGCAATAATAAACAATACATGGTTCAAAGGTATTTACACAGCATTTTGCTCGGATCGGACTTAAAAAACTGGTATACACAAATATGTGGTTGATACAAAATCGACGAAATATCATCGCTGGCTATTTCAAACAGCTGTTGGGAATTCATTTGCAATTTTATTGACTCTGGTGTGACGACAGACAATAAATGCGCCGACTTACAATTAGCTCTTCAGCTGCAAAGGATTTGAGGTACCACATTTGGGAGATTGGAAAAATAAGAAAGGATCATTTCTAGAGCCAACATTTATAAATATAATATATTCCAGTTTTTGAATTAAACCATATTAAAGAGCTGCTGTTTTTGATGAGGAATTGGATTTGCCATTTAGGTTCTGGTCCGACCAAATAATTCATAAAAGACAGCTACTGGCGCCACCGTTCAGGTTATGGTCCGACCAAATAAGATATTAAAGAAAGCTGATGACACCGTTTAGTCTCTGGTCCGACCAGATAGATCTTAAAAGAATGTTGAAGTCGCCGTTTAGGCTCTGGTCCGACCAGATAGATCTTCTGATGTCGCTCAATAATCCGTTCTCTTGTTATAGAGATCGTTATGAATGGACGCAAAAAATAATATTATGCTACCAAGAATGCATCTCCTGGGAATAGAATTATCTGGTTCGATAAAGAACATTTCTGATGCAAGGCTTTGTCAAATATCGAATTGTAAACGTGACATCGAGCGAATCACCTAACCCATATCTAACTTCTGTAAGGATAAGATAAGCGATATTGCCCTCGTTACCTCAATTGTGAATTATTTCTCATATTTTATAACAAAAATTCTGTATTGGCAAATTCTTGCCGAGATTTATTTCCCCGAGAGGTCAACTTTCAAACGTACGTCTTTGACATAACGTTGGTCATTGCAGAAGGAGAAAACTTTGTCTCCCAGTCCCACCCACGCACACATAGTATCCGTTTCTAAAAATATCCCTCGGTGGTAACTGTGTACCGATTTTTCTGCGGATCAGCATGAGGAACAATCCCATTAGGCTTTATCAGCTTACGCGCGTATTAATTACCTAATATGTGAACTTTTACGTATTTGGTAGTACCTTTGTGGAAATAAACGAATAAAAATGGATTTTACGGAAATTAAACTTTAATCGATATTCATTATGCGTGGATTGAACAATGGTTTTACGCGGTTTGTTAGAGAGGCCTGCGAACGTGTATCAGCAGAATATCAGGGCCGCCTGGATGGTTCCCCAAAGGCAAATTGCAAAATTTACATGAAAGTGGAAAATAAAATATTTCTTTATTTAAAAATATTTTTCCAGAAAAACTTGAATAACGTAATAACATTACGCCAATCACCCTGTAGAATTTTTATAAAATTCCAAACGGTTGAGGGGATATCGACTCACCCTGTATAAAGGAACAAGGAAATATAATTATTTTAAACATTTATTAGAATATCATTATTAAGTTTACTTCCTTATTGGCATATCATTATAATTTTAAATTAAAGTGAGAGTATAGTGTTTTTATTTGTTTTTACGACCCAGCCACCCAAGACATTACAAAGACTATTACGACGTTCTTCTATTATTTTTTTGGATATAACAAAACATTATTATAATAATTATTATTTTGAAATATTTAGTACACAACGTGGGTGGGCCCATGCATGTGGTTTTAATTGTTCCAGATCCAGACAAAATTGAAAATTATCGAGGGATTCCGGGTTACATGACCGACACTTTTAATATTCTCCAAAGGAATCTAATTTTAAACCAGCCAAACCTTTTTTAGATAATCAAACTGCTGTGTTTATTTTAATAAAATTAATACACTTGTGGGAGATAAAAACATTAACTTAATAATAATTAGTACGTTAAAAAATCGTAGAGTACAAGCTCTCGTAGTGACGTAGCTGAAAATCTCGGGCCCCCCCGCAAAATATATAATGAGAGCCCCCACAAAATAATAAATCACCTCCAATTTTTTTGAACAAAAATATTTCGTCATTTTTAACTTCGACGATATTTTCGCGTCAAAAATTCCTAGACTCGGGGGCCCCTAACAGCTGGAGGCCTCCCGCATCGCGGGCCCGTCCGCTACGCCACTGGCTCTCGTTTCTTTGGACCGTGCTCCTGAAGATAAAAGATGCGTTTAACAGTTATCTACTTACTACCTATTTGTTCATTATTTACTCGAGCGGAGATGTAGAGATATTATAGGGAGGGTCACTCACTCTTCTTAGTTAGAAATATAATTTAATAACAAAAAACATATTAATCAAGAGACTATTCATAATAAAATTGAAATTATTACAGGTGAAAGAAGTCAAGTTGAGCTATATGTGACTAATAAAAAATAAAAAGATTAAACAGATGTAAGAGATAAAAATAAATTACGAGAAAATATTTTGTATTTTATATTACAATTTTTTCGGGAGTATTCCAGTTTCGTAACCTGATATTACTTATACTTCTGTTATCTAACGCACGGAATTAATTTTTGAAAATATTTTTTTTATTCAGCACAGGGTTGGCCTTGGCCCTTTGGTAATGCAGAATTGGATCACTTTATATTATACTGACCATAGATATTTAATTCAGATGGAAAACAGATGATATAGAAAATCCCACCTATTGCAATTCTTGCATAGGTAAGTTTTTATTTACTTTCACTTTTACACTGAAAATAATTTTCAGAGGGACATTAGGGCATGCTTTCAGTAAATAAGTATACGGAACACATGTTACTGCGTCAAGCAAAAAAATGCAATCAATAGCCGGTTTTGGCTCCTTTTTTAAAGTAGGTCGGCAAATGACATCTAATCACCTCGCTACATTTACTGAAAAATCCTTTCCAGCTCCCTGTACACAACAAATATCTTTACATCTCTCGTATTGTTTTCGTAAAACATTGCAATGACATCGTGCCTACATAAATACTAGACGTACATTTATTATCTTTTCGTGTTCATTCCGCTAGAAGTTTTTTCACACCAAAAATAAAACAACCTTTTTCACACTGAAAAGTGGCCTCAAAAATACAACACTTTCCCTATGAAGAACGTCCGACACGACTAGCATAACGCGCACGGTGCTAGCGGCTCACCGTCTCGCTTTAAACTGATTCATAAAATGAAGACAACTCCGCTTCCACGCTCGGATATCAGCGCTTGCTCAGCGCAGGTGGCATTTTATTGTGATTGTTTTTACTCCGCAATCCGCGTTGCCGTTTCGCCGCCGTTTCGGCCGTTTTTGCTATTTCACTCAAGACCACCCCGGGCTCCTATTAAAATGTATCACCTCCACAAATGTTTGGCGCAATACTCGTACACGCCGCCAGAGGCGCCGCCTAACGTCTCAGAGGCACTGAAGTCTGTAAAGAAGTGTGGATTGCAAACCACGTGATTACATAACTAGGCAACCATATATACACAAAACGTGTATACCTGGTTGCCTATTCAGCCACGTGGTTTGAGCTCATTTGTGAAAGCTGTGTATAACCGTAAACCATAGAACATTATTTTTTTAACAAATCGCGCTTATTGAAAATACCCTTAATGGCACGTCCTTAAAATATCATTTCTAGCATCGAAGCGATTTCCTTTTGAAAATTTGGAAATATTATTTCCCCAATGCGGCAATACTTTTATGGTTTTTTTTCTGAAATATATTTCATTGTATTCGGATTTAAGTGTGTGGCCGTTGTCTTTAAATGTGTTTCATCTATTCTTCGCTCCACCAATCAACTTCGAATTTATTAAAATATGTAAATATATGTCGTATAAACTCCTACGATAAAATCTCGGGCCGCGTCACTGCCGGAACAAGGCTATACTAATTAATATCATTATCACGAATTAAAACCAAACCAATATTTGTGTTTAATCGGTTCGCCATATTAGTCAGTGTCATTGCCACTAACAAATTTGCCCATGATCGGTTCCGTTCTAATTGTTTCAGCATTGTATAATAATACGTTTTTTTTCTCGCTAGTAAAAAATACTATGTATTATAATTTACGGGACATTTTTCATTCCGTTAGTGAAGGTATTTCTGCCTTTTAATCCACGTGATTGATTGATCGTTCGAACTATGAAACGAAGCCAACCTAAAAAGAAAAATAATTTAAGAGAATGTGCGATTAGAACTATTTTTTAAAACAAATAAAATCCAGTCTATAATTTGCGATTATTTTTTGTTGCAAATTTTTATTCACTTGATTTTATTTTTTACAATTATTCTGTTGAGTGAAGAATTAGAAAGAGGCGCAACATTGTAATAATACTGGTTGCGAGATATAGGTGGCGCTTTGATTCTGATATTGCCAATGTAGTTTACTATTCTGATTTACTAAAGCGTTAATTTTCAAAAAACACCAGCCAGCCTTATACCACTGATGTGAATTGAACGGTTAAGATCTTGGCAACTAACAATTTGTACAAAGCTCTAAAAGTGCCTTAAATATTTTTTTAAAGCTACTTTGTCCCTGTAGAGAGATTCATGGGAATCCTTATAGTACGATATCATAATCCCTTAACGTACATATTTTACAAGCGCTATCTCTATATTTGTGTGGATTCGTGCTACGTAGAAGCCACTCGTGACATATTTAAAAATAAAATTCAATCCATCTAGTGAAATGATTATGGTAGAAAACAAGAGAATTTATATAGCTACCTAGCATCACAATATAAAAAACTGTATAATTGACTTAAACTGACCCTTGTTTCGACAACAAAGTAGGCATCATGACAGACTCATTTTATGAAATTATACTTGGTTGTTTAGTGATGCGCATAAAGTATTAGTATTAATATGGAAATAACCTCAGTTTTACGTCAGAGGCTCCAATTTGCATTTTTTTGTTGAAATTTGGGACAATTTTGGTTCAATATCTCGAAAATAATCAATGAATTGCATTAACTATGCAACCACCAATACACCATGTACAAAATTATGTTGTCTAAATATATCACAGATCTAAATAAAGGGCGGAATGTATACACGAAGTTCGCTACAAACGATTTAC
Organism: Rhagium mordax; assembly: GCA_963680705.1. NCBI lineage: Eukaryota > Metazoa > Arthropoda > Insecta > Coleoptera > Cerambycidae > Rhagium > Rhagium mordax. Next base: position 648,657 of record OY796660.1, on the reverse strand, counting down.
GTCACAATTTATTATTCAGACTAATAATCGAGTTATATGCCGGTATGGAAGATACCTATATAAAATAAAAAAAATTGTTAAAAAAATATATTTTATTAAAAAACAATAAAAATATGCGCTATATATAAACTTATATGTACAAAATACTTAAAATTAATTGCCGATTTCAGGAGGTTATTGCAATTTAAGCTCGTTCCTAAGAATTTTTCCGCTGGGGTTTCTCGGTATGGATTCGATAAATTTTACGCCACCGACCAGTTTCTTATAATTTGTCACCTTTGAATTTATTAGGCGCTGTATGTCCTCCTCGTTTATGTTTAGGCCGGGTTTGCGCACGACGTAAGCCCTTGGAACTTCCCCTGCCAATGTGTCGGGAATACCCACCACTGCAGCATCCATGATACCTTCTATTTCTAGAATTAAATTTTCCAATTCCGTGGGAGAGACCTAAAAATTAAAACAATAGTGTAAGTTTTTATCATGAAGTAATCGAAAAAATGAATTTGTTCGTTTGATTCCGTGCCACAATTCATCGATTTCTTGTTTTACGCACGTTGACACGAAGGTATAAATAAAGATTAAAGCGATAAGATACGCAATAGTGCGTCACATAAACAAAGAATCGATATAGCAGTAAACATAAGCACCTAATTAAAATATTTATATTCTGTAAGTTATTTATGTAATCAACGTATTTTACGCAGGAGCGCAAAGTCCAAGGTTCAAACATCACGATATATTAATAATAGCCAAGTTATCTTTAATAAACACAAATATTTTTACAAAATAATCTTATTAAAGTGTCATAAGTAACTATATATTCGAATTTGGTATGTTTTTTAATTTCTAAAAATGTTTGTCAGTAATAGAACGTTGTTATTGTTTATCGATTACGTTTCGTAGCGTCTCATCACAAACGAACGCACCCATAACCGAGTAGTTCCAAATTTGGTGCTTTCTTATTTGGTTGGCAGCAACGTACGTCAAATTAGTCAGTACGTCAAACAAGACAGCTAACTTCATTATTGTCACGGCTTGATGCAGGTATTTGTCTTTTGTGTTTTGTTTAGTTGAAAAAGTGTAAAAGGCCCACTGGAACCACAAGATTATGGAAAATCCTGAGGAGATACTGCACAGCCTGGAGGAATTTTCTAAAATGAAGCCGAAAGATATACCACGCGAACTGGAGGAATATCTTTGCTTTGTTGCAAAAACAGGCAACCCAGTTTATCAGTGGCCGACGATAAAAAGCCTGTTTCGCGAGAAATTACTAAGCGTTATCACAGAATTCTACGAGTCGTGCCCTTCTGTGGAAATCCCACCGTGCCCTAACGTAGAAATGTTCAATTATGACCTCATGAAAAATTTTATACTGGAAAAACTAGATACGTTTGCTTCTGCACCGTTCACTGTTCAGAGAATATGTGAGCTTTTAACAACACCAAGGAAAGAATACAATAGAATAGACAAGTACATGCGGGCCTTAGAAAAAAACATCCTGGTTGTCAGTACCACCGAGCCAGGTCGAAGGTCTACGGAAAACGGGGAAGGTATAATGAACGGGATAGAATCCGAACATCTTCCAGAATCAAGTAACTCTAGTCATGACATTAATGTCGAAGAAATGGACGAATCACCATCATGGCCTCGAACAGCGCAGGTGGCGCCCGTATTGTTTGAAAATAGCGAAAACGAGAACCTAGCCACAACAGAAACGCCCCACAGTGCAGTGCTGCAGGAGAGCTTTGAAAATGGTTCCGAAACAAAATTGGGTAGGTAAATATAAATTAGTATATACATTATTTTACGTAATATGTACTACTTGAGAATTTGATTATTTAATTAGCAGTACATAAATGTTATTAATGAGCGGAAAGCAGTATATAACATTTGTTTATTGCTATAGTTGAAGGTTTGTGTGATAGCGAGAACTAGGTCACATGATGCAATCATAATTTTTCCTATATTGTAGTATTAAGGCAGAGTTTTTAAGGGCCAAGTAAGCCATCTTGGAGCAAACATTAAAGGTTAATTAACTAATGTTTGATTAAGCTTAGTTGATGATATAACAGTGTTCTGTTAACTGTTTGTGTATTAATTATTTTATTTCTGCCAACTTTTCTTTATAATGAAAACAGAAGGTTGAATGTTGTTATTGCTTCTCAAGGCAAGGCAGTTCTTAAAATAGTACATATTATGTTGCAATTGTAACTGATTCATTTTCAAAATTGTAGAAATGCCTTCGAGCAGTACGGCCGTTTCCACGCAATCTCAGGTGCAAAACCAGCAGGAAACTGTCATTACTTGTAGAAGTATCGACGAAACCCAGCAGCCTTATGTCTCGATAGAGCCTGTAGTCTTGAATACCTGTACAACGTCTCATCAAGAACACCTTGAGGAAAATGAGGCTGATTCTTCCGTAACAATAACTGCCGTACCAGCCGGTGTTCAGCAAAGGAGAAATAGCGTGGAAAGAGTGGTGGCTATAGAAAGCATTCCCACCGCTGCGGAAGCCGATGCAGTTACAGAAGAGATTAAAGAAACCATAGTGGTAGGTATTTTTCATAACAAATTTGCTTTTAACATTTATGTATGAATGTTTTGCAGCCAGAAATAGTTGAACAGAAACTCCAGGAGAAGGAAGAAGAAGAAACCGTAACAACTAAAGAAGAGATTCCACCCACCGTTCCCTGTCCCGAGCCCATAGTAGAACCAACAACGGAGATAAAAATAGTAATGCATTCAGAAGAAACCGAGCTTGTTGTGCAGGAAGAATCCGGTATCGAAAATATATCACCAGAAAATAGTTCATCTCCAGAGACGTTGCAGATAGATATGAACCAAGAGCAGGAGAAAAATCAGTTAGAGAGTGTAGAAAAAGTAGAGGACCAACCACAAAGTGAACAATTAGAAAATATAGATAAGGAAACTAGCAAATGGCCTGAGGAGACGATAGCGCCACAAATTCAGGAGGAGTGTGTGGATGCCGAGACGCCCCTTCCTGAAGTTAAAGAAGTAGAGGAGAATGAAATTATTCCTACATCTTCTGTGTCAACTGAGAAAGGTATTGATGATGAGAAACTCGTTGAAACAAAGGAGGATAGTTCTGCTTGTCTGAACTTAAGTGGATCGGTGGAAGATCCTTTGGATAAGATTTCATCTACTGCCGAGCTTATACACGATGAGCAAATTGAAGAAAAAGAAGCAGAAGCTGCGGTTGTTCCGCTTGTTAGTGATTTAGATTGTAAGATAGACTGTGAGGAAACCCCTATGGAGGTTGATATTGTTAGTGAGACAGAGGTGGAGAAAAAAGAGGAGTCCCCAAGTGAGGAACCTTCTTCCACCTCTGACACTGCCGCTCTGTAATATTAGGCCCATCCATTTACTCCTGGTTGGATTTTATTTAATTTTCGAAATAGCCTCTTATTATTTTTTTTGTATTTAATGACTCTGGGACGCAACGCACCTGTTTATAATATATCTGTTGCCCTCATTTTTGTTTTATAATTTTAAGACTTCCCTGTAGTTCGTAAGTGGTTTTTGCATTACCATTTTTTTAAATAGGTATTTAGATTACTTTGTATGTATACAGAACTGAATTAAATTTTTTTGTCTATGAAACACGTTTTATTTACGGGTTCTATCATATTTTATATTATGTATGAAGGGAAACCAGCTGCGTATTGAATGTGCTTCGCAGCTTGGAACATTTTAAATTAATAATGTTTACCGAATAAAATTTTTATATACTGTACGATGTGGATACTTTTTACTTTTACATTGCTGATGAGAAATTTATTCGGAAGTTATGATAATTATATTTTAGAAGGAATTGTGTACATAGTTTCCAGTAAAATTATTATGCCTGAACGATTTGTTTCATTTGTTATGATTTTAAGTTTTCGATCTAAACGTCTTGCTTGTGTTGTAAATAAATGTGCCAATATATAAATCCTCAGTTTGTCATGTCGGAAAATATAATAGCACCATTTATAAAATTCATTGTGTTACAGAATTTCAAAATTTCAACACTAAAGTAAAAATGTTTCTTACCTAATATATTTTTATATTTTGCAATGCTGATTAAACTGTTTTTTATTCGCATATTTTTCTGAAGTCATTGTCTATATCGTGATGATTTATCTATTCATTTTCATGGTTTGTAAAAAATCTTTCACCAAAAAGCTTTAAAAAATAAGATTCGATCTTTTGGCTTTTCATAGAGTAAACTTCTAGTGCAAAGTATAGTTCAGTTCATATCTGTTCAGCACATAAAAAGAGCCGGATTGTTTGAAGTTTTTATCGGCATCAAACAAGCCGCTGGTTTTTTACGTGTCTTACAAATCTGAAGTCAACCATAACTATGTTTAATTTTCGTTAGTAACCTAAATTTAATATTAAAAAAATAACGAATCTATTTATTTATACAGGGTGTTTTTTAAAATAACCAATAAACGTAAACTGAAGATTTTATTATGTTCGTGTTTTTTCATTTTGATCCAACTTGTCCATTGATGATTGAAGATTGCAATTTTCCTATGTTTTTATCACGGCTAAGCATACTTACCCCTAATTTGTTAGTTACATATATCTGTCAATATACTTACTTGATTTCCCTTGACTTTTATAAGCTCCTTACACCGATCGACAATAAACAGGTAACCATCCTCGTCATAATATGCAACGTCCCCTGTATGTAACCATCCATCCTCGTCAATTGTCTGTGCAGTAGCTTCTTCGTTGTTAAGGTATCCCATCATTAACTGTGGTAGAAAAAGAATAGAGGGTGCAGAAAACATTAAGAAAGTCCGTTATAACATAATTCTAAAATACTTCGGTGGGTGAATAATATAGAATTGAAGGTTACCTGTTTTCCCCGCACTAATAATTCTCCAGACTGATGTGTTCCCAGTGGCTCTCCTGTATTCAAACTGAGGATTTTCGCCTCTGTTCCGGGATATAGTACGCCTACTGTGCCTATTTTCGATGGAGGCGTCAAATTAGGCATAATGAAAGTCACAGGTGAGGTTTCCGTCATTCCATATCCTGTGTGAATTAAACGAAATGTTTAATGATTGAACCTATTTGTGATAAATTTCTTCTGAGGCGGTAGATTTGATAGCGTCCAGCAACTTCATAAAAGATTGTAGACCACGTGAATGCAGAATCAGGCAACCATATATACAACAAAGTGTATACCTGGTTGCCTATTTTCAGTAACGTGGTTTGGAATTATTTATGAAAGCTCTGTATATATTTTCTTAGCAACATTACTCACCTTGTCTTATTAAAATGTCTTGCCGATTCATTTTCTCCCTAAACTTTTGCAAGAGCCCTTCCGTTAGTGGCGCAGCGCCGGACAGTATGGTCTCCACGGAAGACAAATGGTCGACAGTAACCGCAGGATGTGATGCCAAGAACAGCAGCAGCGAAGGTACGACCAATAAAGACGTTGGTCGGTACGTTTCCAAAGCTTTGATGTAATCATCAGGAGTAAATCTTGGGACGGTGATAAGGTGGGATCCACTTTGTATGCAGTTATTCAAGATTGCGTTGAAACCGTAAATGTGGAAGAATGGTAGAACTGTGAGAACTTTATATTTGTTTCCATCTGTGTACAGGAATAATTATCAGTTACTTCAACAGAGTTGTTAGTCGGATCCTCAAGTAAGTTTGAATCACGACTGCCGAGTTAAGTTAAAAGGGACAATATAATTAGGCAATCATATGCAGAAACAAAATATATATCTGGTTGCCTATTTTTAGTCCCATGGTTTATCGTCATTTATTAAGGCTCTGTATATAATAATTATAACTTTGGTCCAACTTACCTTTATCATGTTTCTTCGCAAGCGCAGGATGGTCTCCTTGGACCAGGTTGGCCACTAGATTGTAGTGAGATAACATCACCCCTTTGGGAAGACCTGTTGTACCACTCGAATAGGGAAGCAGTGCCAATTCTTGTGGGTTAATGCCAGGCAGCTCGCTTTCGTGCCCCGCTAAAAGTATAAGTCATAAATATAATTTTTACAAATATCACGGTCCAACTAGTTTGCATACCAAATTATTAAATGAAATTTCACCTTACCTGAGAGCAAACTCTGCAGTCCGTGGACCTTCTTTGATATATCGTCTTCACCGCCTATGCAGATTGTTGATCTATAACCTGCCAAGAGGGGTCCAATGGTCGTGGCTACTTCTAACAGCATCGGTACTGTAATGATCATTTTAACCCCAGCGTTTTCAAACTGCCTCCTGATCTCGTCTAAAAAAATAATTTACTTAATTCAGTTGAATAAATACACAACTTTTCTTGTTCGTTGGTGTTTGTTTAAGAGACTGCTACCATTGTGGGCCATGTACTCACCCGGCGTGTAAAGGGGATTCACAAAGGTGACGGTCAGCCCTGCCTCCATGGCACCGTAACATACAATCGCAAACTCCGGTATATTAGGTAACAAAAGTCCAACAACCTCCCTGGGCTTTAGTCCGCAATGCCCCAGCAGCGCCTGGGCACACCTGTTGATTAGCATCCTTAGCATGCCGAATGAGTAACTCCTTCCGCTGACAGCACATGTCTGAAATTGTTTGAAAATTATCGATTAAAATTGCTCATTAGTGAAATAGATCAACAGGTCTTATCAGCCGATAGACAAATGTGACAAAGAATATGTAGGTGTTCTATATTACATAGTAGGTATTCTTTTAAAGTAAGAACAGTATAACCCTCTGGCAGTGGCCACCCATATTTCTTATATTTTCTAGCTTCACCTAAACAAAGTCTTCATGGTTTATATTTGTCATTGTACGTACCAGAGCTGGATCCTCAATAAAATCGTCCAAGTCCCTGAAAACATGCTCCACAAGATTCGTATGTGGAATCTTCGGACAGTCCCCAATGGGAGATTTGAGGACTGGCCCATTTGAATGCCTTAAATTTTTAACCAGTCTTTCAGTAGTCGGGTCTACTTTCATCGAGTGAGCTGAGTCGACGGAGTATTGCCTGCTCCTTCCGAAGGCGATGGGAAGCAACGATAATATTCCATTTTGATGGTTTTGCACTAAGCTTGCAACTCGTCCCCTTACCAACATGGACATTTTTGAGGGCTGTTTCGAACGTTTAAGTAAAATATCACAGATTTAGGTGCACCTAAAAAACCAAAGGGTATGAATTATTTAAATGTGCAAAGATTAATTAATATTTTTTAAATTCCATTGTTAAGGTCTTGATATATAAACATTTTCAATATATTATACAGAGTGTTTTTACAAAAAATTCTGTAGCATTTTTTTATTTCCTTATTTAGTTTCAGTATATAAAAAAAAATCTAGCACCGCTCTCCCCTACGATAATAATAAAAGGCAGTATACCGGCTTCAAATTAATTATCTGCCTACAGAACTTCAATTAGTACAATTTAATATATGTATATGGCATTTGCGCGATTTTGGAATTTCTAGCCCTACTCTCTCCCAAGAAAACGGATAAAGCAGTACCGGCTTTAGATTAAATTATCTGCTTGAAGAATTTAAATTAGAAAAAATAAATGTCTATGGCAAACGCGCGATTATTATTTCTACTAGCCCCGCTCTCTCCCAAGATAAAATGGATAAGGCAGTGCCGGCTCTAGTTAAATTTTCCTATTAGAAAAAATTAAAAATTACTTAATAAATCATTGAAGGAGGCGGTTTAGCGAAAAAATTGTAATGAAACTCTTTCCTAAGGCTAAGGAAATTGGATTTGCAACTCCGTAATTTTGCAGACATCAAACACTTCAGAATACCACCTTATTTGAAACGATTTTTAATTTATTCCGAAGAAAGGAAGTAATGTTACGATTACTACACGCGGTTTTCGGAAATTCCTCGCCACAAAAGGTCGCAATTATTTTATTATTAATAGTCTCATTTAATTAACAACATAAATATTTACAATCGCTATTGTTTACAGCTGGTAATGTGGTTTGCTGTACATAAACACATTATTTACTGTTTAGTCTATATAATGATTATTATAATGCTCCGCGCCTACTTATCATTTACGTAAATAAATATATTTGGTATAAATTTTGAAACATGCGGAGTGCAAAAGTTGCGCCTGATATAAAGATAAAAAAAAACATTTTACATAATATAATACATAGTTCACGTATTACCTATACAGGGTGATTCACGAGGAAATGGACAAAATGTTATGGTAGATAGAGTTCACTTAGGTGAATTAGAAATGACTATTGAAAAAAGCCTGAGCCTTTTTTTATTGATCCACAGGGTGATATATGTTTTGCCCAATACTTCTTAAGGTAATATCTTTTAAACTAATCACTAGAATCAGCTCGTATTATGGATATATAGGACCTAAAAAATACCTATATATGATTGGACATGTGACAATAGCCTAAAGCTTAACCTAAATAAAACTAAGTTTCATGATTATAGCATCTAAAAATAACTTGAAAAAAATCAAAGAAAATAAAATAAAACTGAATATACGAATTAATGACTGTGATATACGGGAGGTTATCAAATTTAAATATTTAGGAGTAATTATTGACTCTGAACTAAATTTTAAAGCTCATTGTGAGTATTGGTTAACTTAACTTTAACAGCCGGCCCTGGAATTTTCTGTCTTTGATTGTAAATTGACAATTAATAGTATACTATATACTCGCAATACGAGCTGATTCTAGTGATTAGTTTAAAAGATATGACCTTAAGAAGTATTGGGCAAAACTCATAAATCACCCTGTAGATCAATAAAAAAAAGGCTCAGGCTTTTTTCAATAGTCATTTCTAATTCACCTAAGTGGACTCTATCTACCATAACATTTTGTCCCTTTCCTCGTGAATCACCCTGTATGTATACATATCGATATAATTACTTTTTCCTTGACTAAGGTCCCGTGCAATTTGCATTCAAGATACCTGCCAACAATCAGCTTGGCGAGGTCAAGTGATATAGCCAACCATTACAGTAATTAAAACAATATAAACAACAAACTTTTGTTTAAAAACGTTGAAATGCATACTAAACAATGCAGAATAGGTGTGTTCAGGAACGTATCGTTAGAATCAAAAGGGGAGTGGAAGATGAAATCATTGAACTACTGGTCACTTTTTTATCGTAAATAAACTTGTATGTATTTGATGTTAACTGCTCTGTCTAATTTCAATAAAAATAATTTTTCATTAAACAATTACTAAAATTAGATCAAGTACGAGGCGCATGTGATAAATATACACCGCGAGACTTTGAACCAAGTGTAAATAGGTGAGTAATTGCATGATAAAGACAGAGGTATGTGCGAAGGATCTTTATCTATACAATTTCCAAATTCCACTAATCAGAAAATGACGAAGGCGATAAAAAAGGGCTAGTCATATTTTCATTTAATGACTAAGTATAGAGAGTATAAACCTGGCTCTTTGTAATAATAAATAATTTTGTAAAATTTTTTTCTCGATCATACTTTTTGTTTAGTTATGTATGTACTTTTATAATTTCCCATAAAATTTGAAAAATATTATACAGGGTGATTTTCTCTACAGAAATAAAAAAACTTGAGTTAAAAAAGTCCGGTCCTGGAATTTTTAAATATTAAATATCGTGAATAGTCTAGGGGCCCTCTATCATCCTTAGAAGTATGTACAGTTCCTCATGACTCACCCTGTATCTCATTTGTTTTTCAATCTGCACGAGCCAATAATCCTACACCGGTATACTTATTTCTGTTTATAAATACGCGCGAGTTCAAAGTTTACTTGTTACGTATCGCCGGACACCCAAACAGATTTAAAATGTTGTTGACGAAAAATAAGACTTTACTTTTGTAATAAAATTAACATTACGTCAAAATTAAATGTAATAAATACACCGATATTGGTGGTATTAATAAATGTGGCTCATAAAACGACTTTTATACCTATATTCATAATTTTACAACATTCCTTGCGACTTAGACAAATAAATATAATTATGCTACAATAAAATTTAGATCAAGGTCCATCCAACTAAAATTATCTTGTATTTAATCCGGAATTGTAAGCAGTTTAATTTATACAACAAGTTTTATTTAATTCAAAAACATTAGAGATACGTTCAATAGAATTAGAATAAATAATACCGTTCGCTCAATTAATAAACGAGTAACTGCCTTGATATACATGTATAAAGTAAGTTATATGCAACGCTATCAATTGATTAGTGCCGTTATAAATACATTAATTTGTATGTATAAATATATTTGTCACAGCATGATATACAGCGAGAGTAAAAAGTAACGCAAGATATCCGTTCCAATATTTAGTTTTCAACCGTTCAGCCTGTTCTTATAGCAGCACTTTTTAAATTATCCCGTATAAGAAAGTCGAGAAGTGTCAAATCAGAAGACCCAGATGGCCATGTGAAACACCACTCCAGATATTCCATTCTGAGTCAAAAAGAGTAAATTATGGCACTTGTCTATTTGGGTATTGAGGTTATGTTCATTTTGATTTTGAGGTTAGGATTTATGAAAAAAATTCGTTGCTGACGAAAATTTATTTACTGACAAGAAATATTCTCAAATTCTAAGCTCTACGCATTGTTTAAGCGTTTAAATAAATTGGAAGAAGCTGGGTGGTATGTACTTCAGGACCGGATTATCCAATGGGAAAACTAGGCAATTATCTAGGCGTGTCTAGACACAATGTTTTGTTTTTAATCTGCTACCTACTACTATTAGTGTCTATAGATATATAAAAAGTAATTTCTGTAGTTATTTTTTATTTATGGCAGCTTTTGCCTAGGGGCACTGGCAGGGCTAATTCGGTCCTGCGTGTACATATGGCCGGTTCCAGAAAAATTTCAATCCAAGTGTGATTTTGGATACCTACTTAGGAGTCACGAAATAAGATATATAGACACATCTTTCATTTACGAATATTTAATTGGAAATTGAAAGATTTTAAAATCGAAAATAGGCGCCTGCTGTTTTAACAACGTAAAACTTATGAAATCGTAAACATATGCACAATATGTAGTTGGTGAATTTCAAATATTTGCTGTTGAAGCAATTAAATTAAATTAACTCACCTGAAGTACTTTTAGGTCGACGAGAGTTTAATAAAAAAAAAATTATTTTTATTATTAGTTTAAAAATGTGTTTTAAAAATAAATAAGGCAACGATATAACAGACGAATATGTTTAAACTATGTTATGTCCAGCACTTGCACAAAAATACTAATATCACTTTTTGTCTGAAAATTGTTACTGTCTCTCGCGGTTTGCAATGATTTTGAATGTGATTTATTTTGTTTATGTACAGAAACGTGTATCATAGATATAGTAGAGTTCAACCGCTGAGCAAAGTCCAAGTTTCTCCCGTTCTCCACGCGTCTGTGTAGTTTCTAGTAATACAGAAAAATTTAAAATACAACAATAAAGTAGAATATGCGCCTTTACGTTTATTATTTTAATAATTACTCAACAACTTGTCAACGCTTTGTTCAAACATACTCGGTGATCCCGGTACTTTTACTTATTTCCTCTGTAATTAAGAGTTTACGACGATAATGTGCAGGCCCGATGCTTTATTGGCTCACCGTGAGATTATTATATTTCCTCAAACGCTCACTGCAATAATAACAATAATCTACAGTAAATTATGGTTTTTTGGAAAATTTCAATTAATTATTCAATACAGTAGCGGCTCGTCACCTTAGAACTCGACTAGCATGAAAATTTTAATATTAGACTGAATTGTTATATATTGTATAAGTATACAGGGTGATAAGAAAAAGTAGGTCACTTTTATGATGTGAATATTTATTTTGGCACGTAGTTTTCCTTGTACAGGGTAAGTCACGTAAAAGGTCCACCCCATTTATTTGGGTAATTTTGAATATATTTTAGGTTTTCGGGACTCTATCCTATATGAATTTTAACGTAGATTACGATTCTGATAAAAGATTTTTAATTCAACCAAACATATACAGGGATTTTAAAAATACGTGTTTTTTTTAAATGACACACCCTATATATTTCTACACATTTCTATGCAGCTATTCGAGGGGATTTCAAAAATATATAATACCTGTATGTTTGTATCATAAATAAATAATGTGTAGAAATATATAGGGCGTGCCATTTAAGATAAACACGTATTTTTAAGCACCTTGTATATGTTTGGTTGAATAAAAAATGTTTGATCAGAATCGTAATCTACGTTAAAAATCATGTAGAATAGAGTCCCGAAAACCAAAAATATATTCAAAATTACCCAAATAAATGGGGTGGACCTTTTACGTGACTTACCCTGTACAGTGTACAGGGCGTTAAAGTTTAAATTTTGAAAATTATTTTTATTAATAATTCTGTTATTTTTTAAGATTTTTACCTGGAAATTTGCACAGGCTTTTATCTGATCCAGATACACTTTTTGTGCAAATTTGGTCAAAAAAGAAAGCGCAACCGGGAAAAAGAAGGGTTGTGGTACCCATTAACTTTTTCATGCGTACGCCTATAGTCTCTAGATATTTATTTTACCCTAACTTTTCTTACTCCTATAAAACTTTTATTTGGACTAGACTGTTTCCATACAATATTAATGAGCACAGCCCCTCGTCTCCTCACCCTGTGTATGTTTCTTTACGTAATGCATGGATCTCCAATTCATGTTTTTCCGGTAGCAATCACCTAGACAGATATGAATCTAAAATTAATTCATGTTTACTATTTACCCGCTTTGCTTTGCATGAAAAATACACACTGATATGTCCAGATATCCCTGTGCATAAACAAAGCGAAAAGCATTTCATATTGACTTTCGTCAGTACTCTCCCAGCCTTGGTATAATCTCTTAGTGACGATGAATCAGCTCAGGGCTGCTATAAAATACAAAATCATTAATAGCATTAAAGTATCTCGGGGGAATTTCGAAATAATTCAGCCACTGATATTGACATCCAGGATTTTCGGGCTGTGCCCTGTTTGTTACAAGAAAAAAGGAGCGTCCTATGTGCTGGAATGGTCTCTCCTGTATTCAGTTTACAGTTATCTGCTCTCGATCGTCGTCAGTAAGTCAGATTAACTCTATCGGCGCAATTATTGAGTTCGTATAATTATTATTAGTATCGGGATACCGCAAGGCTCTATACTTGGCCCGAATCAATTTCTCACCTTCATCAATGACGTGCTTAACCGAGTTTTAGTAAAATATCCCCTTGGGTATAGTCACCAGTGTTGAAAGAAAAATCTTTTGTTTCAGCCACCCTTGCCATTCGTGGATTGGTAGAAGACATAATTTTGGGCGAGAAATCAGCTCGTATGAAGGATAGAAAGAGCATAATTATTACAACCAGCGATATCAGTATAGTCATATTTATAGCGGTTTTCTGTTTAGCAGCAGCTCCCTGTAGAATGAAGCTGCTCTGGAAGCTGCTATCTTGCTTAAATAAGGTGGGTAATAAATCTTTCCAGCTAACCTCGTATATCTCAACCGTTTTTTCTGTTTTTTTTTTTTTAGATTGACAGCGTAATACCTTTGACTAACACTAAAGAACACAGACGAAAATCCGTGGTGTTTATAAGCATCGTCCTCATCCTGTTTTTTGTAGTCGAAATTTTCGACGTAATCATATGGGACAACTTTTCAAGAAAAAAATCAGAATCGAGCTACCTCCTTCACTATACGGGGTTCTACCTCTTGTACTACGTCATTGTGATGCAAGAAGTCTACTTTTGGCATTTAATATACTTTCTTAAAATAAGGATAGCTGCGTTGAACGAATATCTGGTTCTGGAAGAGGATCAGCGCGAGAAGTTGAGGAATGTTGCCGCGATTAATTCGTACATTGACACGTTTAACATTCAGCAGTGGCAAAACTTGGGGAAAAAAACTAGAATTTTGTTCAAAATGAAGACGTTTTTAGGAGCGACTACTAACATAAACGATGGTGAGTTCCTACGTAACAAACAAAAATACTTCAGGATAGTATAGTCTAATATTTTGCCATGATTTTAGTTGAAAGAATAATTACGTTGACGAAATTGCATAACATAGTAAGCAGTGCAATTCATTCCATAAACAATTCAGCGACAAATGGCATATTGGTAAGTTGGCTTATCCTCCAAATAAAACAATAAAAGTGGGCAGAAAATAAAAAATATTTAACAAAAACCAATATCTGGGTCCAAATCGACAAAGTTATGGAATTCATGATTTCCAAATCCTTCGAGTCGAAAATAGTTCGAATGCTATTTCGTTTTAGCTGATCATCGCGAGTTGCCTGGACCACCTAATAGTAACGCCATACTTTTTATTGCAAGAAATTATGAAAAAAGATGGCGACCTAAGTTTCATCTGCCTGCAAACAACCTGGTTTCTAGCCCACATCTGTCGCCTCTTAATTATTGTGGAACCATGCCAGTTATGCCTTAACGAGGTAAGTATACCACAACAATCCGTTTTTTAAGTTCAAAAATTAATTTACGTTGCAACCTTTTTTCTGTCGCAAAAATGACAGGAATTTATCCGCGAGGCTCTCAGTCCTATTTCCACTTACAAATCGACTACAAGGAACATCGATTTAAAAAATAAAAATGATTAGGGTTATCAAAAGCATGAAATATATTACTAGAGTACGGACCTGCGCGGGTTGTGACGTCAAAGGCAGGATCGGCTCGAGCACAAAATGCATTTAATTTAAATTTGTAACTCTAGATGCTATGGGCAACATGGCTATTGTTACTGACGATAATACAGTTATTTAACTGCGCAATTTTTGTATTTAGTACATTCCATAATATTTAAGATTAAATCGCCAAGTTAAAGTAAAAAAAATTAAGATTTCTTTGTTATACTTTTACAAATTTTTTACTTGGTGAAAAATATATCTATTGCAGAGGCAGCGCACGCTGAACTTGGTATGCAGTTTATTAACTAATCATAACATTGAGGAGGATATTCGAAAAGCAGTAAGTATACGAATTTAATGTCTTGAAATGAAGGTCCTCTACCGCTTTGAATATTTTGAATTTTTGACGTTTTGACTCTCCTAATATACAGGGTGTTTCAGTTTATTCGTTCACAACTTCTGTAAACGATAGAACATATCAAAATAATAGGAGTCTTTCCTATAACATTTTTCTCTAAATCGTTTCGTTTTCAAGATACAGGGTGTTAAACTTTTAAAAAATTATTACTATTTATTCATTATCTCCTAAACAAATAAAGATTTTTTATTCAAATTTTGTACACTTTAGTAATAATAAAAGACCAATTTTTTGACGTTCTAAAAATTTTTCTTACAAAAGCAGTGGCGTAGTTATGGGGTTCTGTCCGTATTTAACCCCCCTGAACTTCTACGCCAATGATCAGGAATTATATTTTATACAAATTGTAAAACTTTGATGTATTTCCCATAAAAAAGTACTCTTGATAAAAGTCGTTAGGAGGCTTTCTATTCAAGATATTTAGATTTTTTTCTTATCAGGGGTAACCTATGCAATTTCTATTGACAGGCTATTTGCTAAACAAATAGAATTAATACATATTTATTTAAAATGATAAATAATTAATAATCTACAATAAATGCTCAAAATGATATCCATTTTTTTATGTTTATGTCGTGAATAACTGCCAATGATTTAACGCTTACTTAATCCTGTCATTTTCAACCAAGATGTAATTCCTTAATATACCCCTGATTAGTAAGAATCTAAATATCTCGAACAGAAAGCCCCCTAGCGACTTTTATCAAGAGTACTTTTTTATGGGAAATACATCAAAGTTTTATAATTTGTATAAAAATATAATTCCTGACCATTGGCGTAGAAGTTCAGGGGGTTTAAATACGGACAGAACCCCATAACTGCGCCACTGCTTTTGTAAGAAAAACTTTTGGAACGTCAAAAAATTGGTCTTTTATTATGACTAAAGTGTACAAAATTTGAATAAAAAATCTTTATTTGTTTAGGAGATAATGAATAAATAGTAATAATTTTTTAAAAGTTTAACACCCTGTATCTTGAAAACGAAACGATTTAGAGAAAAATGTTATAGGAAAGACTCCTATTATTTTGATATGTTCTATCGTTTACAGAAGTTATGAACGAAGAAACTGAAACACCCTGTATAATATTCTATGGTGCGCATGACGGGCTGCGCGACTTTAATAGAATGCCACACCTCTCAATGACGTGGAACTTAAAGACGTATGACATTGGTGAAACCAAGCCACGCCTACGCCTACCGGCGACTGGGATCTCCATAGCACGAGTGAATGGTCGAAATGTCAAATATTCATAATTATAACTTGCGAGCCCTTCTTGTATGATTTAATTGTTTTTCAAATTTGCAGTTGACTATGCTCACAATGCAGCTGTCACAAAACAAGATAAAATTTTCGTGTAGTGGATTGTTTAAAATTGACAGATCACTAATTACATCGGTAATATATGACGATATACTTTTATATTAACTACTTTATATATTATATTTTAGGTTGCAGGAGCAGTGACAACGTACTTAGTAATTTTGTTTCAACTAAGGAACTAAATACAATGCACATTATTTTTTAGTAGGTATATGGATATGATTTTTTCTGGGTAAAAAATTGTTAAGTATATTAGCACAACAAAAATTAGTTGTTAATTAATGTTTCTATGTCTAAAAATATGTTCTAATTTCAACAATTTTAATATTTAATTTAACGTATCATTGTTTCTAGGGGTCATTGAACGGTGGAACAATAATTAATTTGAACAATAGGAAAATTAATTTGATTTATGACAAACAGTTGAATCAATACAAAACAGCAAAGAACTAAAATAGTTGTTTATAAAAACTTTTTATAAAAAATTTTATTGCAAATTGTGAATATTCTGCGGGATTACAATTTTACGGATTTTAATTCACAGGGTTGCTAGGTCGAACAAATTAAACTAATAATAAGCAGTCAATTTTTCTAAACGTAACTAATTAGCAAAACTACAACAACAAAAACCTTTATAGAATATTTCGCTATAGCATTGCCGCTACTAGCGGTACAATTGTGCGTCAATAATATCGTCTCTGGATATTCGTCGCTGGCGATAACGTATGGAAACGTTTCCATTCCGTTACAGGCAATGCCGACGTTCCCCTCCTTATCAACAACGATAAGGGCGCCAGAAAATGCGGGGTAGTTTTCTGCAATCCTGGATATGGCCAATTTGGCTGCCGCTGCTGGAGATGACCCCAGCCTCAGTTGCTCCACAGCCAGAAAGCTGAAAGCAAAATATATTTCTTATTTTGTGTACTGTTTTCAATGCTTTAAACCTCGTACCTTGGTAAGAACCTCATCATAATGTCTCCATTACCAGTGGCACAAGCTGCGCCATATTTGCTATCAGCATAGGCTCCTGCCCCAGCTATGGGGGAGTCACCAACTCGCCTGAAAAGTATACAAATCTCAATGTGCACGCGTTTTAGGCAACCACGTTGACAGCTTCAGTGAAGATGTTAACTTGGTCTTTAACGGAAATTGTTTTTGTACCCGGGGATCTTAAATCTAAGGCCATTTGTGGACGTTCCAGCTACAGCGTGTCCAGTTTCAGATAACACGATCATCCCGATGGTGTCGTGGTTTCCCTCGTCTCCTACGACTGTCACTTTGGGGGTGCTGTTCTCTAGAAACGTACTCGGGACGTCGTAGGGTCCGCATAGTGATTGGGGATCTGGCACAAGGTTCTAAAAAATCATCAAAATTTTTACACCGTTATATTTACATATGTAACCTACGATGGCTCTGAAGGGCCACAGTAAAAATAAAAAAAAACTAGAAATTTCTACTTTAAAACTAGAAATTTCTACTTTGTAAGTAGAAAATTGAAAACTAGAAATTTCTACTTTATAAGTAGAAATTTCCAGTTTCAAAGTAGAAATTTCCAGTTTTAAAGTAGAAATTTCTAGTTTTAAAGTAGAAATTTCTAGTTTTAAAGTAGAAATTTCTAGTTTTTTTTTTAATATTTACTGTGGCCCTTCAAAGCCATCGTATGTAACTATAGTATTTGTAATAAGCTGAAATTGAATGTTTGAAATTCTGAGCGACCTTGCTAAAATAGTAGAAAATAATTCTCCTTGTATTTATTTGTCATAATTAGAATTACTCGGTCGAATAAATGTAAAAAATTTCGATTAAACAATTGGTACAAGCAGTGGTAAAATTTATTTCGGAAATTTTCATTATTTATTATTTCCTTGAAATGCATTTGTTTTTAAAATAATTCTGGTGTTATATTGCACCAATATTATAGATATTAGATAAAATATCCATTTTTATTATTATATGAAATAAACTGGAGATAATAAATTTATAGGATTATATTTAATTACATATAAAATGACTGAATACCCAATTATACGTTTGATATAAAACTGATCAATCTGTTAACGTTTCAGGTAAAAAGTATTTTAAACTTACCAAATCGATCTGATATTTACAATAATGATAAATATTTTAGGTTTATTTTCAATTTGATATAATAGAAAAAATTGCACACGAATACCTTTCGAAAGTTCGGTTGACAATTGCTTGCTCTCCAGCTTTCCCACTGGCCCAAAGAATAATTCGTTTGTAGAGATTCCTCCGGGAAGCTGAACGATTTTGCATATTCGGTCGCCTGATCGCCGACCAAAAACGAGTGCTCTGTATAATCCAACACGTGTCTAGCGATAGATATTGCGTTTTTGACCCTCCTTAAACCGCCCACGGCGCCCATGTCCATGGTGTCCCTATTTTAACGAGTAATTATTATTAGTTTGTAATGCTTAACAAAAATAACTGTAGAAATGCATGGCGACGTATATACAGGGTGTTTCAGTTTTTTCGTTCATAACTTCTGTAAACGATAGAACATATCAAAATAATAGGAGTCTTTCCTATAACATTTTTCTCTAAATCGTTTCGTTTTCAAGATACAGGGTGTTAAACTTTTAAAAAATTATTACTATTTATTCATTATCTCCTAAACAAATAAAGCTTTTCTATTCAAATTTTGTACACTTTAGTCATAATAAAAGACCAATTTTTTGACGTTCCAAAAGTTTTTCTTACAAAAGCAGTGGCGTAGTTATGGGGTTCTGTCCGTATTTAAACCCCCTGAACTTCTACGCCAATGATCAGGAATTATATTTTTATACAAATTGTAAAACTTTGATGTATTTCCCATAAAAAAGTATTCTGGATAAAAGTCGCTAGGAGGCTTTCTATTCAAGATATTTAGATTTTTTCTAATTAGGGGTATCCTATGCACTTTCTATTGACAGGCTATTTGCTAAACAAATTAAAGAATTATTTTAATACATATTTATTTAAAATGACAAATAATTAATAATCTACAATAAATGCTCAAAATGAAATCTATTTTTTTATGTTTATGTTGTGAATAACTGCCAATGACTTAACTCTTAGGTACTTAATCCTGTCATTTTCAACCAAGATGTAATTCCTTAATATACCCCTAATTAGTAAGAATCTAAATATCTCGAACAGAAAGCCTCCTAGCGACTTTTATCAAGAGTACTTTTTTATGGGAAATACATCAAAGTTTTACAATTTGTATAAAAATATAATTCCTGATCATTGACGTAGAAGTACAGGGGGTTTAAATACGGACAGAACCCCATAACTACGCCACTGCTTTTGTAAGAAAAACTTTTGGAACGTCAAAAAATTGGTCTTTTATTATGACTAAAGAGCACAAAATTTGAATAGAAAATCTTTATTTGTTTAGGAGATAATGAATAAATGGTAATAATTTTTTAAAAGTTTAACGCCCTGTATCTTGAAAACGAAACGATTTAGAGAAAAATGTTATAGGAAAGACTCCTATTATTTTGATATGTTCTATCGTTTACAGAAGTTATGAACGAAAAAACTGAAACACCCTGTATAACTGTTTCGAGGCATCGTTTACTCATCAGGTACGTATTGCACATAATGAAACCTGTTGAAAATTAAGTTTATGGTTTTATAAAAGTAGTAGAAGTACAATTTACTTCCAATACGCACCCATCGAAAATTAGAGCGTCCAGAGTTGTTTCCCCGCTTTCATCGGGATTTCCTCCGTATCCCACAGAAGTGCTGCATTGGTCACCTTCGCAAACATTGCAGCCAAACGTCAGTGCGTCCAGAGCGTTGTCGGTCCTACTCGAATTATCCTTTAAAACTTCCCAGGCTAGAATTAAATCATTATTGGTAGATTACTTGTACAGGGTGAGTCAACGGTGCGAAAAAGCCCATTATTTCCTTTATTTTCATTTTTTTTCTTAATTTTCTTAAATATCTAGAGAACTATAAGTTTTAGACTGTGATATCGTCATATAGAAATATGTATCGTGATTTTCATGGAGAATTCAAATTTTAAAAAATATATAAGGTGTTCCATTTAAAAAATCTATAGCGCCCCGCTTTCATGAATCACCCCGTATAGTGAACTAATTTTAAAATGTAGTCATTTTGGTCTCCTACAACTTTTATATAAAATTTTTGTTTTTATTATCGATAATAAAGGAAGTGTTGGACTTTATCGCACCGTTGACTCACCCTGTATATTATCCATTCACGGTCGTATTGCGTATTGCGGTGGAAGTGGCTGTGCTATTATTTTAAATTGGACTATACATATCAATATAGAAACAGGAAAACAAATGAAAGTCTGTTTACCAGCACACCCTTATATTTACATCAGAATCACAGATTTGAGGTTAGGGTATAATAAACATATTATTTCATAATAATAATAATAATAATAATAATAACAACATAACTGTAAATATTATAATATATTTTACCTTTCTGAGCAGCCTCTGGGAAATTCCAAGTGTTCACCACCAGTGGTATACCGGCATGGCATACTTCGACAAATAGGAAAACGAGGAAAATTAACTGCATGATGTTAACGCATGTACAAGGCTCTAATAAGCCTACAAAGTCTGTTTCAGTATAATTTTATATGCCGTGTGATAATAAGATTAGTTACAGATTTGTTAAGACTTCGATTGTAAAACAGATTTTTAATGTAAATAAAAATTTCATCACGTGGTTCAGAACAAAAGCAGTCCAGGTACTTATATTCATTTTATTCAAACACATTTCGTAACATTAAATAAAGATACAGTATGAAAATATCAAAAAAGTATTCGGTACAGATTCAAAAACTCCCCCTTAAGAAACATATTTGTTATTAACAAACACAAAAAGGAAAATAGATAAATATAATATCTAAACGAGTATTGATGATTATATTAATTTTTCTTATTGGCACAATTAGCATATTTAATTATTGTGTTTGGATAATCTTTGCTGGCCAAGCTGTATGGAAACTTGTCCATTCCATTACAAGCAGCGCCGATATTCCCTTTTTTGTCCACAACTACGATGCCACCAAAAAACGCGGGATACTTTTCGGCGATGCGGGAGATAGCTATTTTGGCTGCTTTTGTCGGGGAAGCACCCATCCGCAGTTGCTCCACGGCCAGGAAACTGAAACAAAATATACAAATATACACATATCCAGAATGGTTGACGGTTGTAGCTGATTTTTCTAATATTCTAAAATTTTCATGACATTTAACATGAAGAAAAAAGGGTATTAATGAAGAAATCAAATAAACAAATAAACAAGGATAATATCAATAAAAATATTATTGATGAGTTAAATATTACTGCGATAAAACTAAACACGATTTGTTATCTTCAGATGGAATTAGTACATAATGAAGATATATAAAGATGTGAGGACAGATCAACGTTCAATAGTTATTGTAAAAGCGTCATATTAATTAATTTTATTCGTCTATCGCCTATCGAGTCTTAATTTTTAGATAATGATTTATGTGTAATTGACCTATTTTCCCATCCTTCCGACCTTTCCCCTGCAGGGCAAACATTTTATCACCTTATCAACGATTGTGAGGTAGATTGATTGCATAAATTACGACAGCGATAAAAAATCTCTCAAAGCACCATAGACATAGTATGTCTATGCAAAGCACTTTCTACTTTTTGGAATAATATTGATGAATGGAGGAACACGCTACAATTTATAATAATATAATAAATATACAAAGAAATAAGACAAGCACAAAAGAAAACAAAAGTAGATGCAATGCATTTTTTTATTGCCAATATTTAAGTAAAATCCAGCTTACTCTGCTAATCAGGATTTGACAGCGGTATTAAATTCAATCAAGCTGAGATATAATTATAGAGGATTAAACTTATTTTTGAAAGGATCGAGTATTAATTTTTTGCTAATGATAAAAAATGGAACGATTATTTGTGCAGATCCTCACAGCCATGAGGCTTCTCGAGAATTGTGGTGTTGGTTCATGGGTGCTTCTTTCTGGAAGCGCCGCCCGCTTCAGAAAATTTTCTAAGCAAATATTCACCCATGAACCCGGCAATACCCCAAACACCACCCTTTGACACTTTTTCGTCAAAAGTAGTAAACAAGCAATAAAACAGCGCAAAAATAAAACCTGTTAAAATATTTTGTCAAAGTATTTCCACCGCCAGTCATGGTACAATTAACAGTTTTTATAATTGTTCTTGGGTATTCGTCACTAGCTAAACTGTAAGGGAATGTTTCCATTCCGTAACAGCCCGCACCCACGTTGCCATCCTTATCTACTACTATAATGCCGCCAAAAAATGAGGGATATTTTGCCGCGATCCTCGATATGGCTGCGTTAGCGGCATCAGTTGGAGAGGCGCCAAGTCGCAACTGCTCAACGGCCAGGAAGCTAAAAACAAAATACTTTCCATATAGACTTTAAACTCAATGGAACCGGGACTGGTAATTTTTTTAAAAGTTTAAATTCAATCATATAAAACGATAGAAGAAAGTAAAAAGAATAATTATTTAAATATTAACCTTGGTAAAAATCTCATCATGATGTCGCCGTCCCCGGTGGCTGCGGCCGCTCCATACTCGCTGTCAGCATACGCTCCTGCTCCAGGTATGGGAGAGTCACCAACGCGCCTAAAAATTGGCAATTTTTGTATATTATCAGTAAAATTTACTGTCCTATCTCTAATGTCAATAATAATTATTAATAGTCTACCCCGGAATTTTGAATTTGGCGCCATTCGTCGATGTTCCTGCCACAATATGACCAGACGCAGATATTACAATCATTCCAATGGTGTCGTGATTTCCGGAATTGTATTTACTAGCACCAAGAATACTGTTATCTGAAATTGCATCTGAGGAGCTGTAGGGTCCACATTGGGTTCTAGGATCGGGTACGACATTCTTAAAGAGAAAAAAATAATGATAAGTGACTAAGGAGACTGAGCCACTGACTGACCGCTGAATCAGCTTTGCGGTTTAGAAAATACCCCAAATATATTCATACCCACCTTCCAAAAATTCGGCTGACAATTACCCGCTTTCCAGTCTTCCCACAAGCTCAAAGAGAAATTAGTTTGAAGGGACTCGTTTGGAAAGTCGAACATTTCTGCGAATTGAGTTGCCAGACTTCCAACCAGGAGGGAATGTTCGGAGCGCTCCAGCACATGTCTCGCAACGGACATAGCGTCTTTGATTCTTCTTATACCGCCAATGGCACCCATGTCCATTGTGTCCCTGGTTTAATAATTATTCTAATTTATTAATTTGCAATAACAAATCTATCGTGCGAATAACATACCCATCAAAAATTAAAGCATCTAATGTAGTTTCCCCGTTTTCATCTGGGGAACCTCCATAGCCAACAGTATTGTCGCACTGTTCATCTTGGCAAACTTTGCAGCCGAGTGTTAGCGCATCCAAGGCATTATCAGTGCCAGTTGAATTATCATTTAAAACTTCCCAGGCTAAAAACAAACGTGTCGTGTTTTTTATTCAGATAACTGGAATAAATCATTTCATATTTTTACCTTTTAAGGTCGCATGTTGAAAGTTCCAGGTGTTAACCACAATGGGTATACGAGCATAACAAAGCTCTACAGATAGTACTGATAGTACAACAATAAGGATCAACTTCATTTTTATTGATGACACCAAATAATCGCCTTAAGTAAATAATAAAACAAAGAGATTAATTATTATAAAACTTTAATAATCCGGATTTGTAATAATTTCATCATTTCAAGATACTTGAGATTACTTGATAACAAATAATTGTGTTAGCCTCGATTATGTTTTATGGCCATTTTCAATATCTACAAAAAGATAGAACGTAGTCTCAGTGGATTAAAAACCGTATATCTTTGATTATTATTACGACTAAAAATTAATTAATAAAAAATATACGATTTTCTATATCTATAGGTAGTAGAGATTAGTTTTTCATCTCTCTGTATAACTAAAATGAGTTACGGATCGGTTGACTCGCTTAACTATGACGTCACTGTATTAACCATGCCAGCTACCGGAAAATAACGGTGAGGAATTTGTTCGTCAACATTCGTCTACACTACAAGACCTAACCTCACATTCTTAAAATGCCATCATAGATAGGTTAGTTTTTTAATGCTGACTTGTTTTACTTGTGTTTATTGTAATTATAGTGCAACATTTTTAATAAAATTGTCTTACGTATGGGCGATGAGACTCCTCAAAGCGGTGTACACAAACAGAAAACTCAAGAGCAAAATTATTACGCTATTTTAGGCTGCAATGAAGGAGCTTCTTTCAACGAACTGAAACAAAGTTATCAAGCTTTAATTAGAAAGTATCATCCAGATAAGCAAGAGGGATTTTCTACGTTAGATGACCGATTTATACTTATTGATAAGGCTTTTAAAACGTTAAAAGACGAGAAACTGAGGAGAGAATATGATGCACAACTGTTACTAAATAGAATCAATGAAAATTCCTTAATATATGCTGAATTGGCAAAAGATAGTTTAAGCTTTGACGATGATGGTGTGGCGTATTTTTCTTGCAGGTGCGGTGACAATTTTGTTATACAACAGGACTTTTTAGTAGAACAAGAATGTATTATAGAATGTTCTGAATGTACAAATTGTATATTGATAAAATGATTATAACAAATTAATATTATTATTACTTGTATTTGTTTACCTCAAGTATTCGATGTCTGCATAACACGTAGGTACGTTTCATACGTGCATATGAAACGGGATTTCATTTTTCGTTTTACCCAAAATAAATGGGTTTATTGTAAGATGATTTATGGCACTTGGATTTTTCAATTATGTAGATAAGATAAAATGCACAAAATGATAAGTTTGCAGGCTGTTACGAAAATTCGCTTTGATCACGATTAGTTTTAAATACCACCAGTAATAACAGTTCTATTAACTATCGTTTTAATCCGGTCAAGTCTACAATTAAATAAATGTTATCTAAGATTAAATAATAATATCAAATAGATAAAACCTAACCAAATTTCCAAATTGTATTTTCGTAAACACCTTAATAAATCGTATAGCGCCCTCTATGACTCAGTAGTGTTATCAAGATGGTTTAATGCTTGAAACATTTTGTTGCTTTACAGTTTCCTGTAATTTTTGCGTACAGAATAATCGCAATCAGAGAAATAGATGTCTCTGCTCGCAACGCAAACATAACCTAACATATTTCCATAATGTCAAGCGTGAGAAAAACCATAGTTTCAAATTGTGAAAAGAAGTTCTTACTTAAAAACCTTTCAGAGTGGACTGTAAGTAGTCGTTATTTAAAATTGTTACGATTTTAT
This sequence comes from Rhagium mordax, assembly GCA_963680705.1. Classification (NCBI taxonomy): domain Eukaryota; kingdom Metazoa; phylum Arthropoda; class Insecta; order Coleoptera; family Cerambycidae; genus Rhagium; species Rhagium mordax. The sequence continues at coordinate 622,963 of OY796660.1, read as the reverse complement.
ATCCAATCATTTTCAGAGGTTAGATGGAAGGGCATTCGATGAGTTCAGAAAAATTGATATCGAATTTGGAAAGGACTGGGGATGTTGTACCGTTTCTTTAGGAAATACCAGGTAAATTATCTTCAACTTTGTACCATTCGATACTAAAATGGACTGTAGGGTTTTAGCTCAAGTCTCTTGTGAAATTCAGGAGCCAAAGTCGTCCAGACCAAGCGAAGGAATTTTAAATGTAAATATAGAGTTGAATACTATTGCTGCACCTCATTTCGAATCTGGAAGACAATCTGAATTATCTGTACAAATGAACAGATTGTTAGAAAAATGTTTGAAAGACTCCAAAGCCGTAGATCTCGAGTCGTTATGCATAAAAATGAAGGAAAAGGTATGTCTTGTTTACAATTTATTTTCTATAGAAAAGTTTACATTTTTTTATTGTGTATTATGCTATATTCTAGGTATGGGCTGTAAGAGTGGACGTGAACGTTCTTAACCATGAAGGTAACATATTGGACTGTGCTTCAATAGCGGCTCTCGCTGCCTTGGCACATTTTAGGAGGCCAGACGTTACTTGTGATGGAGAAGAATTCATAATACACAGCTACAAGCAGCGAGATCCCATTCCAACGGTTATCCACCATTATCCCGTGTGCGTTACATACTCCATATTTAGTGGCGGGTAAGATTTAACTTTGTTAATTTACATTTTAAACAATCTGATGTTAGAAATTAATTTTAGCGACTTTATACTAGCCGATCCGACCCTACTTGAGGAAGGTGTTGCCGATGCCTTCCTGTCTATTGGTTTAAATGCTTACAAGGAGTTGTGCGGTCTTCATTTGGGAGGAAAAGCTGAGTTAAGTCCAGATGTTATTTTAAGTACCGCAAATAAGGCTGCCACCAGAGCAGTTATTGTTGTTCAGTTAATTAAAGATGCTGTTGAAGATGACAATGTAAAAAGGTGAGAGATAGCATGAAAGTTCAGTTTGTACTTACCAAATGAAATGTTTTGAATTGACTATTGTCTAGTTTATCTTAATATACTCTTATTAGTAATATTTTTTTTTTAGACAAGAGAAACAAGACCTAGGTTTCCACAAGACTATAAATAAGGAAAGATTGGAGAAATCTTTCGAGGATTTGAGTATTTGTTTGGATCAATGGGCCACTAAAGATAAAAAAAGGAAAAAGAAGAAACAAACTATAACAGTTGAAGAGGAAACTATAGTTCAAATTGAAAATGTTCCAGAAATTGAAACAATAGGTGAGTCAAGTACGTTCTGCATATTACGCAGCATTTACATAGTTATAAGACTGGAAAAGTGTTAAAATACATAAAAGAATGTAATTAATACAAAGTAAAATTAGTGTATAAATATATTTTTGTAGGTAAGGGATCTGCAGCGTTAGTACCGAATGATATTCGCGACAATTCAGAAGTATGGCAAGCAAGTGATAGTGAAGATGATGATGATGTTATGATTGTAGAACAACCCAAGGAAATTGGTAAGCCTTATTTCTATAATAAAATAGTATATTGTGTTACAAGTGAGAAATGCATTTTTGCACGTGTAGCACACAGTCAGTGGCGGCTCCTGATCTGTAACGTAGAGGTAATTGGTAATTGGTAAATTGTGAGTGGGCTGTTGATCAGACCCTCCACTGCGACCGCTCGGTCTATTGTGGCTCACTCCAAATTATATTTCACCCAGCAGGTTCAGTCTTTTAATAAAGCTGATAACCTTGTTGGGTGATATTTTGTCCAGGTCCTCCGGCAGAAGTTCCCCTTTGCCGAACATTGAGAACCGAATTCTAGCTGCAGCGGGGCATGCACATAAAATGTGCTCTGCCTTTTCATCATTCTCGAAACACAGACGGCATTCGGCGTTTTCCGCCAGTCCAATTCTGTGTAGGTGGTGATTTAGTGTACAGGCCAATTAGAGTCTTTAGGTTCAACCTGTTAAGCTCTAATAGTTTCTTACTTCTTGATTTCGAAGGGTACGGTATGAACGCCTTTGAATGGATCTATCCTGGTAAGTCTTGCCAGTGCTGGAGTGTTTTACTCTCAGCCCAGGCTGAGATTGCTGTCTTGGCAGTACTTGACGATATGCCGAGTACAGGTTCTGGTCCAATGAATTGTGATCCTGCACCTTTCCTGGCTAAGGAGTCAGCAATTTCATTGCCCTCCATTCCAGAATGTCCAGGTATCCAGACCAGAGTTATTTTGTTGCTTTTTCCCAGTTGGGTTAAGGCTTTCTGACAGTTCCATACCGTTTTAGAATTACACCGATATGATTCAAGAGCCTTGAGAGCTGCTTGACTGTCTGAAAATATTTTTATTGATCTGCGCTTGGGATGCGATTGTTCAAGCCTCCGCAAGCACAGCTCAATGGCGTGAACTTCAGCCTGAAATATAGTTGCATAGATCCCCAGGCTTGTGGATATTCTAACTTTTGGGTGGCAACTATACACTCCGGCTCCAATTCCTTCAGGTGTTTTGGAACCATCAGTAAACCAACAGCTGTCTGCCCTTAATAGGTCGATTTTATTTTCTTCCCATTCGTCTCTTCCAGGAAATAGGACGTGGAAGGGCAGTTCGGTGTTGGTCCTGGTAGGCATAACATCTGAGACCATTCCTAAGATGCTGTGACTTTCCACGTCATCCAGCAGCCCATTGTGTTCCATGATGTTAGCCTGCGGCATATTAATAGCCGCTTGTTGAAGTCTGTATGTTACCCACCTGGCTTCTCTCTCCAGATGAATGTGAAGAGGAAGTAAATCCAGGAGGATTTCCATAGCAGCTGACGGGGTGGTGCTGATTGCACCAATTACCGCCAGGCACGCTTGTCTCTGTAGCCCAGAGAGTTTGGTTTTGGCCGTCCGTTGTAGCCCCTTCGTCCACCAAACTATGGAGCCATAAGCTATCATAGGCCTTATGATTGTGACGTAAATTCAGTATATTTGTTGTGGGCCAATGTCCCAGGATTTTCGGTAAATTCTACGGCATGTCCACAAGGATAGCCTTGCCTTGTTGACCACCTTCTCCAGATGGGAGTTCCAGTTTAGTGTTTTGTCTAGTGTGATTCCTAGATATTTCACTTCCTCCGCAAATGGAATGATTTCACCTAATAGGGAAGGTGGTTCTAAGTTATCCATCTTCCGTTTTCTGGTGAATGGTACTATAGTTGTTTTGTGCAGCTCCTCCTAATCGTCTTCTTTTGAGGGTGAGGTTTTCCATGACTTTGGATGCCTCATCCTCTAGTTTGCCTTCTCCTCCAGACTCAGGGTTCGGGGACTTTAACAGCTCCCTTTCCTGATCCGATGAGATCGGGCATTCTTTTTGTGGAGTAGGATTAACCCCAAGCTCCATTTTTTCTTCATTAAGAAGATCGGGGATTGGTAACTTGGGATTTTATTTTGTATGTGTTCACAGATACTGTATTTTATAATTTTTTCAAAGTTCTTGGCTAGCACCGACAACAAGGTTATTGGTCTATAATTACTAGCTTTACTGTGGTCTGTGCTGGGTTTGGCGATGGTGATTATAGTTCCTTGTTTCCATTTGACTGGAAAATATTGTGTATTTAGGCAGTACTCATAGCATTTTATTATATATAAGTGAATTTCATGGTCCAGTTTTCTTGTAATTTTTTTTGTTAGGTGATCCTCTCCAGGAGTTGTGCTTTTTCCTTGGTTTATGATTTCAAAGTAAGTATCTTCATTTATTTTGTGGTTTTCAATTTCCATATCATTTTCAAAAAATTCCCTGTACCAGCTTGCAACTTTTTCGTGTTGGTTCTGGTCAAAATGTATGTCGTTACTTTTTTGAAATGCATTTTCGAAGTGTTTTGCGAATTGTTCAGCCTTTTCTGAATTACCTGTAAATATTTGTCCATTGTCTTCTAAATTGTGGTATAACAAATTTTGTTTTATATCTGCTAAGCTTTTTGATTTGGTGCCAGTAATTTTTTCCTTTTTTCTCGTTTATTTCGTTACATGTTTCTATCCATTTACTTTCTTTATATTGTTGGATTAATTTTTGGATGTTTTTATTATACACGTTTAAGTTCTTTTTAAAGTTGACATTTTGATTTTGTCTGTATTGCCGGTACATTTTCCTTTTGTTTTTTATAAGACTTACTATGAATGGTGGTAATTCATGCATATAGTGGTTTATTCCGTAATTAATATTTTCCATGATTTTAAGCTTTAACACGCGCTAATAACACATAAATTAAACGATTCAATACGCAGTATTCTATAACCTCCTCTAGCAGACTGACGAGACAACGTGCACATTGCAGAATCACAATGCATTATCACCGAAGTTGGTCGGTCATTGGTCAAGAGGCTACGGCTCAATCACGTGGTAAATTTACTGAAATATGGTTGGGCCCCGACTATTTTGCCTTTGCATTTATTTCGTATCTTTTAACGTTCTGCTTTGAGTACAGAGTGGGGATGGAGGCTGTTTTGAATTAGCCGCAAAGAGAAACACACGTTGCGATCGTAGGTTGCCTACGCTTTCAAGGAATAATAATAATAATAATAATAATAGCTTTTTATTGGTAAAATACTATGAGACTACCAATTGGCCATCGACCGAAGTCCTTCAGCCAGTGTTTTACAATAATAAGTATTTTTTGTTATAAACATTTACGGGAAGATGTGTGATTTACAATATTATATTAGTCAAAAAAAAAAAAAAAAAAAAACATTTCATTAGAGGCAATAGTGTTTCATGTTATTGTTGTTCTTCATGTAGAGATGTTAGGATTTCTTGTAGCGTTTTCTCAGGATATCTGTATTTCGGATGATTTCTGTCTCTTGTAATTAAAAGTGGTTGTATTAGTTCCAGGTTATGTATGTGGCTTGCAAATTTTGTAGACAATTTTATTAATCTCTCTTGTATCGGTTGAATTTTTGTTTTACGATAGAGGAGCTCATTGGTCGGATTGTGGAGGGAATTTGTAGGGTGTCACATTTTTGTAATTGTTCTGAGGGTTGATGTTTCCGCTACTTGTATATTTTTCAGTGCTGGTTTTCGGCAATTTAAATACAAAACATGGGCGTACTCCAGTATAGGTCTGCAAATTGTTTTGTATATTTTGCTTGCGATTGAAGTGTTTATGCCTTTATTTTTATACGTTAAACATCTAAAGTGCTTCGCTCTTGATGTAGTTCGCTTTTTTATGATTTTGGTTTGTAAGTTGAAGTTCAATTTGTTGTCCAAGTGGATGCCGAGATATTTAATTGATGTTAGGGGTTTTAATTGGTGATTAGTGATTGATACTGTTGGAGAAGAATTCTTGGGGGTGTGATTAAATATCATGAACTGGGATTTTGTGGGATTTGGTTGTAGTCTCCATTTATTAAACCAACTCTGTGTATTGTCCATTAATGTCTGCAATTTCTCCACCGTGATTGTTAGGTTTTTGTTGTGTGATATCAGAGCAGTATCGTCAGCATATTGTAAAATGTATAGTGATTTATTTGGTTCTTGAAGTGTGAGGATATCATGACAGTAAATATTATATAATAGTGGTGAGAGTGGAGATCCTTGGGGAACCCCTTGTTCGGCGGTAAATTCTCTGGAGTAGGTGTTGTTGATTTTTATTTGTAGCCGTCTGTTTTCTAGGAAGTTTTTAATTAGATGAATTAGATAGTCCGGTATATCCATGCTTCTTAGTTTGAATAGTAGGCCCCTGTGCCATACACAATCAAAAGCTTTTTTTATGTCGAGAAAGATTGCTGCTGATTTTAGGTTGGAATGTTTGGCAGTTTGTATGTTTGATGTTAAAATTGTAAGTGGGTGAATTGTTGAGCTTTTTTGTTTAAATCCGTATTGGAAAATTGGTATTTTTTCCTTCACTAATTCGTTCAATCGGTTTCTTATTATTTTTTCAAAAAGCTTACCCAGAACTGGCAGAAGAGTTATGGGTCCGTAATTTGCTGGGTTCTTGTGGTCAGTATTTGGTTTTGGAATAGTGTATGTATGTATGAATGAATTTGTGGGCGGGAAACCCTTGCACTTAGGCCACCTATACGGGCCCATTGTGCACCCACATATCCTATTCAGCCAGGTATCCCCGCTTCTTTAGCAAAGGTGCAGAGCTTCCTGGGCTGAATATCTTTAACATCATTCGGGTTCAGAACACAGCTCCCAAAGTGCCGTTCTCTGGCCCATACGATAGCTGGGCATTCTGTTCCAATGTTGGGATGGAGTGTCTATTTTTATATTTGGTTAGCTTATTAATTTGCTGATAGAAGTTTTTTCCCCGCTGCTTGTTAATTTCTTGACATGCCTCCAGCCATTTGTGTGTTCTGTACTGCACTATCATTTTGTGTATATTTTTGTTGAATTCATTTATTTTTTGTTTAAACTCTTGGTTAATGTTTGCTTTGTATTCCCTGTACATTTTTCTTTTTATTTTGATTAATTGTATAATGAAAGGTGGTAATTCATAAGTATAAAACTGGGTGTTTAGTTTAGGAGTGTTTGCAGCAATTGAGTTTTTTAGTGTGACGTTGAAATTAGAAATAAGTTCAGGGCTTAACACTTTATTTTCATTGTCTTCTATAAATCTTTTAATTTCATAATTGACTTTGTCTGTGTTGCAGTTTGAATATTTGTATTTGGTTATGGGTTCATTGTGTACTGCTGTTTTCTTTAAGTCAATTTCGATTTTTATGGATAGATGGTCCGATCCGATGTCAGGGAGTAGTTCTACTCCTAAAATATTGTTGGATATATTGCTAGTATGCAATACTAGGTCAGGAGTTGAGTCTGGATTGTTTGGCATGATAAACGTAGGTGGTGTATCAACTTTTGCAAACTCTGTGTTTTTTAAAAAGTTATCAATTTGTTTTCTTTTAGTTTGATTAATGTTAAAATCTCCAATAATTATTGCATATTTGTACTGGGTGGCCTTGGTGAATATGTTTTCTTCGATATTTGATGACGGGTGAATATATATTAAGAAAATATGTAGTTTGTCATCTTGAAACGGTAGAGTAAAGTGAAGTGCATTGTTGAGGGGATTATTTATTTGTGGAGGGTTTGCTTTTCCCATTTTGAGGTTAGGGTGCACCTGTACTAGACTTCCACCTCTGATATTGTGGTTCACTATGTTGCCATTGCATCGCAGGATGTTCCAATTCTGGTATGTGGTGTCTGTGTCTGGTTTTGTTTTGGATTCTACAAATAACGCGCAGTTGATTTTATGATTTTCGATTGTATGATTAATGATGTGTTTCTTTGGATTGTAACTATTAACATTTGTGTATAAAATTCTAATTTTAGATGAGAACTTGAACATTATTTTCTCCGAGTATAGGTTCTGTGGGCGATGCTAGATCTGTTGAGTCCATGTCAAACATAAGGATGTAGATTCTATTTCCTGAGAAGAATGATACAGAGGTATCTATGTTGTACTCTGTAATGAATCTTTTTCTTAATTTTGTTAGCAATTCTTCTCTGTTGACGTTTTTGGGTTTGTTGAGTTTATTTACATATGTGTTTATTATTGTATCATGTATTGTGATTGCACTGTGAATTTTTGTATTTCTTTTTTGAACATCTGAGATTTCCATAGATTTCTTGTTTAGGTGTTTTAGTTGTATGTTTGGTAGTCCGTCTATCGGTTTGGTTGGGCGCTTTGAACATTTGAATGACCAGGCTTGGTGATCTTCCGCTCCACAGGCATTGCATTTAGGGGGAAGGTTACTTTTACATTTATTGGTATTGTGTTTTTCGCCGCATTTTGTACATTTCGGAGGTGCGTCGCAGTCTTCTGTTCTATGTGTAAATTCAAGGCATTTATTGCAAGGTATTGGTGCCGGAGGTGGGGGGGAGCTTGGATATACTGGATAATGTTTACATTTATAAAATAGGCCATCATTAAGTAATTTTTCATATGCCGATATAGAAGAGGTTATTACCCGTATATAATAGCAAGGTTTGTTAGTTGCTTTGGCAATAATTCTTTTGCAGTATCTGTGTTCAATGTTATGATCGGAGAGGTCTTGGCTTATTTCTGCATCACTTATGTCTAGTTCGACTGAGGAAATCACGCATGAAAAAGATTTCTGGACGGTGTTTGTTTTTTGTGGTATGTTTGCTGATGAGTTAGTCTCTATGAAAGCTGAAATTAGTTGTTGCGATTTAAGCTTTTGCAGTGTATTACTCAGAATAGCCTTGGGGGTATTTGATTTTAACAAAAATCCTTTTGTGGTCTTTAAGATAATGTCATTATTTGTGGGCCTTTCTTTCATCCAAATGTCTGCCATTTGAGTTCTATTTAGTGTGGAATTTGTATTGATGTAGAATAGATTGTGGTATTGTTTCTGTTTCATTTCAGACATTCTTGCTGAGTAATTTGTGTTTTTTGTGGAGTTTTTATTAGGCGTTTAGTTTTTATTTGCCTGATTAGTTTTTGTTGCACTGTCATTATTTGTGTCTCCAATTATTATGGTATTAATTTCTTCCCTTGTTAATGTTTTTGTTTTCTTTTTTGTTACTGGTGGAGAGTCTGGGGGTCTTTTTTTCTTCTTTCCCACTGTTTTCCACTCTTCTCGAGTTCCTTCACTTTCACTAATCTCCATTTCACTTCCTTCACTTTCACCACTCATTTTGAGTTTTCTAGATAAATAATAATCTGAACAGGAGTAATATCAACCTATCTGTTTGACTGCTACTGCTAGACCTTTCAAGGAATAAATATACACTACAGGGTGCGTGCGCTTCGAGTGGATATTTGTAGGGTCGTAAAATTAATTTCTTATTTCAATTTCAGTGGGTATTTATAATATAATAATATAATACCTGGTATTTAAAGTTAAATTTAAAATTTAAACATAGCCAACCAATATTCATTATTCTACTTTGGCTGCTTGGCTGCTAGAGGAGGCTTAGCCTCCGTTGCCTCCTCTAAGAAACCGCCACTGCACACAGCACACTATACTTTTTCTGCAACCACACTTTTTTTCCAAAAATAAAAAATGAATAAATTTTTTTCCATTAATATTTAAAAAAATTTCTTGAAACTGTGTTTGGATGGTGATAGTAGAAAAACAGAATTATCTGAACAGTGCAGTTTCTTTCAATTAAATTATTTAAAACATTTTGTATATAAATTGTATATTTTTCTAGTTGAGATTCTCGACAATGACGATTCCAATAGCGAAGAAGAAGTGGTGGTGGTCCTAAATACAGGGAAAACCCCGAGCAAAAAGAAGAAAAAGAAAATGAAAACTTTAGAACATTAATTAATTACAATTTTATTGATTTTTTAAAATTATAATAAAAAAACAAAAACTAATTTAATTAATTATAGTACAAAAACGAAACTCATTTAAGTATTATCGACTTAATATTAAAAACTTAACTGCACTTCTTAAGTTGTGTCATTGTTTATGCCATTCTTCTGGTCTAGTTTATTTGAGTTTGTTTTCACAGTGTAGATGAAAAATGTCACCACGTCTTTTTCCTTAACCGGTATAGTCTTGAAGTGTTTCATGAGGGTCTGCAACACAAAATTGACTTACTACTATCACTGTTATAATAATTAAATAATCAACTCCACACTTAATAACGACTTACATCTGCCAATTGTGCTTTATTGAGCCCCTGCCGCATCGGAACCTTGTAATGCCTTTTGTACCTTCTGAGAGTGTTAACTTGAAGCTGATACAAGTCGACTTCGGGAACATCTGTGTCGGTTTCATTCGAGTCGTCTTCGGAGTCCTTCCTCCTTCTCTTGGTCCTAGCACACTGAATGATCATCTTGTGGAAGTCACAGATGTAAATATGCCGGGCCTGCAAGATGAAAATAGTCTCAGTAATTACCAATACCAACGCTTAACGTAAAAAAGAAATTAGGTCCAGGTCCAACACATTATTTCATTAAACGCGATAATTATATAACAAGTAACAACTTTGGCATGCTTATTTCACTTGAGTCAAAAGAAACGGGCACATATTTTCTCCATCAACGGACCACTAAAGATGGAAGTGTGTTACGTATAATTCGGAAGAAACGCTAACAAATATTGAAGTTTCTGACATGGACATTTATCAGTCTTCATGGTAGTGTTATTCTAAAGCTTGCCTCATTGTTATTATTACAATTATTGATTTAAAGTGAAGGTAATGAGTACATTACCTCCTTTTAAATCACTAATAGTGACTAGGTTAAGTAAATGTTTCCGTTTGTTTTTTATGTCGAGCAACAAGTAAGTAGTTTCAGACTCGATGATTACTCAATAAAACTCACCAAGAGCCCTCGAAGTTAAAAAGAAAAAGTTAAGTAGCTAACAAATGCCAGAAAACCTCCATGTTTGGCAGAACCAAACAAAATAAAATATGTAACAGTTGACCCTATTTTACTAAAATTTCGAGTGCAATTGAAATATTCGGTACTTACAGAGTTGTCGATCCCTAAATTCAACCTCCTTTGTGTGACAGTTTTCTGGATTCTTTTGCTGTACGATGCGTTACCAGCTGGTTTTGAGCAACGCTCTCCGTTGTCAATCAAACAACAAATTTGATCAGTGGGGCCCCTTGAATCCTCTTCACCTGTACTGAAACCGTTCATTTGTAATTTTACTAAAAACAGCAAATCTCCCGATCAGCTGTTTTTTGATTCAACATTTCTGTACGATAAAATACGCGTTCGCCGCAATGTTTACATTCACCTTCCACCCCTCACTTTGGATTGGAAGTATTGGAACGACACGCCGACGCCTGCCCAGCACCCCCCACCACCACCGTCAATATCTAAAACTGTTTTATCGTAAAATGAATCAGTTCCGTTGTTCTCCACAGATGAGTACAGGAATCTCTTTCGATTTTGTATTCGTTACCAATTTGAAAACATTAAATAATCTACTTAACAATAGGTGGCGCTCAACTAGCATCGCGTAATGCATGACACTGCTTACATTGCAATTGTATTTAGTGTTGCCTACTTCAATTGATAAACTCGCACAGGAAAATTGAGTTTTCAGGTCGCACGTTCGATTTTTTACTGATTAATTTATTCATAGAAGACAATTTAAATTGTTTCTGTTATATTATTATCCAAAATAATAATATAGGTATAATGTAAAAATTACAGGAAGGCACACTATACTTTTCGAGAAAAAAATTATTTAGATATATGTTGTCGCGGACCTCAATTTGCATTTTTGCATATCACGACGCTCCTACGGGTTTTTCGGAAAAACTGATAGCAGCAGCAATCGACAGATGAAATCTGGCAATCGACAGATTAAATCTGTCAATTGACAGATTAAATCTGGCAATCGACAGATTAAATCTGGGAATCGACAGATTAAATCTGTCAATTGACAGATTAAATCTGGCAATTGACAGATTAAATCTGACAACTGACAGATTAAATCTGGCAATTGACAGATTAAATCTGGAAATCGACATATTAAATCTGGCAGTCGACAGATTAAATCTGGAAATCGACAGATTAAATCTGTCAATTGACAGATTAAATCTGGCAATTGTCAGATTAAATCTGGAAATCGACAGATTAAATCTGGCAATCGACAGATTAAATCTGGAAATCGACAGATTAAATCTGGCAATCGACAGATTATGTCTGTATATTAATAAATATCGATTTATCGATAGTTATCGATTTATTGATAACATCGATATATTAATAAATATCGATATATCGATAGTTATCGATAAACATCGATATATAAATAAATATCGATATATCGATAGTTATCTATATATATACTGATAACTGTCGATATTTATCGATAGTTATCGATGAATATTAATATATCGATAACTATCGATCGTCATCGATAACTATCGATCTTCGATTAATATCGATATATCAGTAACTATCGATAGTTATCGATATATTGATAATTATCGATAACTATCGATAGTTATCGATATATTGTTAATTATCGATATATCGATAAACATCGATATATTAATAAATATCGATATATTGATAACTATCGATATTTATCGATCGTTATCGATGAATATTGATATATCGGTAACTATCGATAGTTATAAATGTATCGTTATCTATCTATAGTTATCGATATATCGATGGTTATCGATAGTTATCGATAACAATCAATAGTTATCGATATATAGATATTTATCGATAACTATCGATATATCGATAAAAATTCCCAGCCATTGGAAATTGGCCGCCTGTTATAATCGGCGCGCAGACCCGATACTATCCAGAAACGTTGGTAACAGAAACGTTTCTAACTTCACACACATTCTCTAATGGATAATCCGTAATCAACGAACTGAAGACACGACCGACCGAAGTTGTTGGGCAACTTGTATTTTTAAATTAAGTTGTCCTTCGACTTCGGACTTTTGTGCTTTTGTGAATTTATCGTTGACCATATAAGGTGAAGGAGAATGGATATGGATATGGGTACAAATGTTTAGAAACAATCGTAACAACGTATGAACGTAAACATGGTAAGCTAACAATTTAATTTTCAAATTCCATCTGCATGAAACTATGTTAGGATTATGTTATACTGTTAGAGTCTAAAAGTGTAAATTTTTGGTTTTTTGGTTCTCGTAAGGCGCCAAAAACGTTTTTGGCCCGTATTTCGCTTGTTTGAGGTCGGAGAGGGCTGGAAATGTCATAGAACTTCATATTCGAGACAACAGAAATGAATTAGAAAAGTACAAGTGCAATTAGAAACTGAGTCGAAAAGTGATTCGGAACTAAGTTAAAATAATACGAAATTAATTAGGAACTGAAGTGCAAAATAATCAAACTGAAGCTAAAAAATAACGACGAATTTTCGTACCAGTTTCAGCGACAGAGTGTGAATTTTCAATACAGTTACCAAAGATTTTTCGATACAGTTACCAAAATATTTTCCCAAATTAGAAAAGTACAAGTGCAATTAGAAACTGAGTCGAAAAGTGATTCGGAACTAAGTTAAAATAATACGAAATTAATTAGGAACTGAAGTGCAAAATAATCAAACTGAAGCTAAAAAATAACGACGAATTTTCGTACCAGTTTCAGCGACAAAAAGTGAGTTTTCAATACAGTTACCAAAGATTTTTCGATACAGTTACCAAAATATTTTCCCAAATTGAATCAACACGTCTATTCATTTGATAAGTCCTCTTATCAACGTACTGCGACATCAGAGGAGACGCAGTGCGAATTTCACGTTCACTATTCTGAAATAGTAACCAATCATTTCAAACGGGTCCTCCCGAATCAAACCATTCTTCTTGATTGATAAGCTATTAGTCGCTTCGCAAGAAGACCAATTTCAAAAGACAGAGATTCAAGTCTACCAACGTATCACGAGTGATCGGCACCAACCATCTTGGTTTTTTATACATATAACAGAGGAAATCTTCTAAATTCAAGAAATACATACAGTTTTGCTGGAATCAGTGCGAGTGTTGAAAAGAGAAACATAATAGCCCAAAATCAAAAGACACCTTTTTAAAACAACAGGTTGCCTATCGACTTTAGTCAATCGTGTATTCTGCTTCAATCCATATCACGAGTGGCGCTGCTACCGCACTGCAAGTGCAATAATTATTACTTGTTTGTAGAACGTTATTAATAAATTCAGCATGTATTGCACATAATCCTGCTTAGGGGTGGGCGATATTGAAAATTGGTTATCAAATATCGATAACTGAAAATATATCGATAAATTCGATATATCGATATACATCGATTGTTATCGATACATCGATTTTTATTGATAACTATCGATACAAACCGATATTTCGATAACTATCGATATATCGATATTTCCAATCGCAAATATCACTATTCGATATATCGATATTTTCAATTGTAAATATCGCTATTCGAAATATCGATAACAATCGATATGTATCGATAAAAATCGATATGTATCGATAACAATAGATATGTATCGATAACAATCGATATATCGATAAATCGATATTTTCAATTGCAAATATCGCTATTCGATATATCGATAACAATCGATATATCGATATTTTCAATTGCAAATATCGCTATTCGATATGTCGATATGTATCGATAACAATCGATATATCGATATTTTCAATTGCAAATATCGCTATTCGATTTATATAACAATCGATAACAATCGTTATGTATTGATAACAATCGAAATGCATCGATAACTATCGATAACAATCGAAATATCGATATATCGATATTTTCAATTGCAAATATCGCTATTCGATATATCGATATGTATCGAAAACAATCATATATCGATTACAAACGATATATCGATATTTTCAATTGCAAATATCGCTATTCGATATATCTATAACAATCGATATGTATCGATAACAATCGATATATCGAATACAAACGATATATCGATATATTCGACATATCGATAACAATCAAAATGTATCGCTAACAAGCGATATGTATCGATAACAATCGATATGTATCGATATGCATCGATAACTATGGATAAATCGATACTCCAATCGCAAATATTCGATAATAACCGACATGTATCGATAATAATCGATATGTATCGATAACATTCGATATATCGATACATCGGTATTTTCAATTGCAAATATCGCTATTCGATATATCGAAATCGATATGTATCGATATGCATCGATAAATCGATACTCCAATCGCAAATATCGCTATTCGATAATAATCGATATGCAACGATAACAATCGATATGTATCGATAACAATCGATATGTTTCGATAACTAACGATCGATATTTCCAATCGCAAATATCGTTATTCGATATATCGATAAAAATTCCCAGCCCTAATCTTGCTGCAAGTCAGGTTTCCAGATTCATTGCTGGACCCACTTCGTTTGATTCAGCTATGGGTCGAACCCTTAAATATGCTTTTCCTGGAGCGTCGATATTGAATGGCCTCTTCGTTTTGTAGATTCCTTTTCAGAAGGAGCCAAAAGTATGTCCGGAGACGCTGTGCTCTTTCTATTTTACATATCACTGTATATTTTTACATCAGTCCTGCTATCAGTTTTTCTCCAAATCCCGTAGGAGTGTCGTGATATGCAAAAATGCAAACTGAGGTTCGCGACAACATGAAACTAAATAGTTTTTTTCTCGAAAACCTCAAATTGCATTTTTGCATATCACGACACTCCTACGGGTTTTTGGCAAAAACTGATAGCAGGACTGGAAAGAACGCCTTTTCTTTAGTATAATGTAAAAATTACAGCGTGGCACACTCTATACTTTTCGAGAAAAAAAATTATTATATGATGAGGCTTTTATGATAGCAGAACTGAAATAACATGTTTTACTTAAGTAATATAATGTGAAAAGTTCGGCAGAGACGTTGCTAACTCAGAAACGTTCCTAACTTCACACACATATTATTATTTTAACAATAATCAATGGGCTAGCAAATGTGATTAAATAACAATTTGACTGTTGAGTGAGTGCAGAAGGACGTGCGTGGCCACGTGCCAGTCAAAGGCTCAGCTTGTAAGGCACGTGACGCCGGATGAGATCATATCTGATGAGCCATTGTCAGTCTCCAGAATTCAGAGTGGATGATTACTATGCTTTTATGGGCTTTATGGCGAGTTGCATGTGCACAACACGCCAGTCATCCCCTGTTTAGATGGAATAATTGTTTCCTCTACTGATTTGTGACCCGAGAAAGGCTGTGGGGAAATTAGTTAATGTTTTTCTAAATAAGGTGATGCAAATTCAATTATTTCTTAGCAATTACAAGTCAAAATTAGAAATACTTGGTATAGCATGAAAATGTCAGAAAATTTTTTATTCTTATTTTTTTTTAAATGTGGTTCCAATTTTTAACACAATTCCTGTAAAAAGGGCACTGTCGGTTAGAGTAGGATTTTCTAATTTGTTTTGTGTCTTAATATTCATGCCTGTATTAGAAACCCGTCGAAAACCTGCACATGTCCTCGCTTGGCGGTAACTAAAAGAAAAAGCGCCCGTCTCCTCGTCCGCCCATCGAGATATCAAAAGGTTTTACGTGCTCGCAGAATTCATCCTGTGTAGCCCTTGGGAGAAGTGTGACCGGATCGAGCAGGTCCTTCCCATCGTAAACATTCCGCGAACAACCGAGTGCGCCGCAGGTCCTGCACCAGTTCGCATTGACATTGCAATCTCCTGGGGAATTCCACCCTCGTCTTTACACGCCAATATCCACCATAGAGAACAGAAAGTCTAATTCGATATTCTGCCACATAAGATTTATGTGAGAAGGAGTTTGGAAGTACGCAATTTATTATCTGCCGGAGGAGGTGGGACAATCGATACATAATTATGAAAAATATGCTCGAATCCGGGTTATTAGGTGATGGGGAATTTGTCTTGGCTTGGAAAGGTATACATCATTTCACTTTCTACAGATAACGTGTACAGGGTGAGTCACCAAGGGCGCCTCGGTCGATATCTCCTTTAATATTTATTATACAGAAAAAAGTTTCAAATAAAAGTTGTAGGAGACCAAGAGAACCATATTTTAAAATTATTTCTAATCATACATGGTGTTTGATATTAGAGTGGCATATCAAAAGTGTGTTTTTTTAAATGGGACACCCTATATATTTTTGCAAATTTTTATTCCTTCTTTCATTACCTTTTCGAATATATCTGGTTTTTAAAATTCCGTTGCGGCGTTGTCGAATTATTCAACATTTTTCAGAAAAATTGTTATTTGCAGACCTCACTAATGAATTCTGCATGAGCGGTATTTTCACAGATTAAGCAAACTTTTTTTGTTAAGTGTTAAGCAATGCCATGTCCTAGCCTTCAGATATTTTAAAGTTGAAATTATTTGTACAGGGTGTTTATTACGATGATACAAAAATGCCTAACTTTAATCTATCATAACTTCATTTTTTTAAATGGAACACCTCGTATATTTTTACATATTTGGATAGAGTTTTTGTCGCTCTACAATTTTTATTAACCTATAGTTTATGCCTAAAACCAACGGTTTCCAGTGAAACTGCATTCTAATAAAAACATCAGGTAATTTCTAGAAATTCGAATATCATAGGAAGCATTGGCACGTGTTTTTTTTTGTTTTTGCAAGAAGGAACTATGAGCATTATTGTTTCAATTAATGTAAGTTTCATCTCTTATAAATGAAAAGAAAGTTGTCATATTATTCTACATTTAAATACTTGAACTTTGTGAATTTTCCAAATATCTAGATGGCATTTATCAACTGACATTTGTTTGTAACAAATTTGAAACGCTTTTAATTTGTAGACTTTATTGTTACGTTAATTTCTACTTAAATTAGTATTTAAAATGAATTTTTCTAAGCAAGATAGAATTAATATGATTTACTGTATCGGGGAGAGTTATGGTAATTTTTTGTTGGCCTCTAGATTGTATGGTCAAAAATTTCTACGATTTTCTACGAGGTTTAGTACAACAGAAAATGTGTTTTCTTCAATTACGACTGGTTTAATTCACTTCGGCTTCTTAAACATAACTTTTCCGCTTTCATCGAATTTAGTTTTTAATTTAGTAAAAGCGCGACAATTCGGATGTCTTTGGTCTGGATATTTTTGACCATACAATCTAGAGGCCAACAAATAATTACCGTAACATAGATAGGATTCGTGGGGTCAAATATAATAAATAAAATACTAAATCGTGCACCAGTTTCATCTTTTGGGGTATATGGCACGATTTAGTTTTTTATTTAATTACCAGTACTCTCTCCGATACAGTAAATCATATTAAAATTCTTTCTTGCTTAGAAAAATTCATTTTAAATACTAATTTAAGTAGAAATTAACGTAACAATAAAGTCTACACATTAAAAGCGTTTCAAATTTGCCACAAACAAATGTCAGTGATAAATGCCATCTACATATTTGGAAAATTCACACAGTTCAAGTATTTAAATGTAGAATAATAAGACAACTTTCTTTTTATTTATAAGAGATGAAACTTGCATTAATTGAAACAATAATGCTCATAGTTTGTTCTTGCAAAAATAAAAAAAACACGTGCCAATGCCTCCTATGATATTCGAATTTCTAGAAATTGCCTGATGTTTTTATTAGAATGCAGTTTCACTGGAAACCGTTGGTATTAGGTATAACCATTGGTTAATAAAAATTGTAGAGCGACAAAAACTCTATCCAAATATGTAAAAATATACGGGGTGTTCCATTTAAAAAAATGAAGTTATAATAGATTAAAGTTAGCCATTTTTGTATCATCGTAATAAACACCCTGTACAAATAATTTCAACTTTAAAATATCTGGAGGCTAGGACATGGCATTGCTTAACACTTAACAAAAAAAGTTTGCTTAATCTGGGAAAATACCGCACATGCAGTGAGGTCTGCAAGTGACAATTTTTCTGAAAAAAGTTGAATAATTCGACAACGCCGCAACGGAATTTCAAAAACCAGATATATTCGAAAGGACAATGAAAGAAGGAATAAAAATTTGCAAAAATATATAGGGTGTCCCATTTAAAAAAACACACTTTTGATATGCCACTCTAATATCAAACACCATGTATGATTAGAAATAATTTTAAAATACGGTTCTCTTGGTCTCCTACAACTTTTATTTGAAACTTTTTTCTGTATAATAAATATTAAAGGAGTTATCGACCGAGGCGCCGTTGGTGACTCACCCTGTATAAATGCACATATTCTGTCCTCCCCCCAAAAATAATTCGCCGTTACATTTTATAATAACAAGTAAAACTTCGTATGCTCTATAGGATTAAGAACGGATGAGTTAGCAGGCCATGATAAAACCGAAATCTGATTGGCTTCCAGATACTGTCTATAAAAAAATGAATTGCAGATTAGTATCCATAAATATTTCGCTACATTAGAAATGTATTAGAAAAAAACCAATACGGATATTGCCAAAGCAAATAAAATAAAATCTTCTAGATAACATAAATATACACCGTAATTATTAAAA
The DNA here is from genome assembly GCA_963680705.1 of Rhagium mordax. Taxonomy (NCBI): domain Eukaryota; kingdom Metazoa; phylum Arthropoda; class Insecta; order Coleoptera; family Cerambycidae; genus Rhagium; species Rhagium mordax. Next base: position 604,023 of record OY796660.1, on the reverse strand, counting down.
CAACTTTTCTTCGCGTATAATTTTTTTATTTAGGCAATTGCAAATTCACGTCGCAATTTTTAAACAATTATCAATAATTATTATTGCCTCGCCGCGCCGAAAGGATTTTAATCGATCGCTGCAACGCGCCGAAAAAAAATGCATCCGTTCCGTCCACTCCCCATTAAAGGATTCCGTTTTTAATAACGTTCATTAGCCGGCCTAACGGTAACCCTTTAATCGATGTTTATGAAATGAGGCTTCAGATATTAACGGTATTACCGTCTCAAATTGCTTCTTATCTTATTAGGAGCCATGAAGAGCCACATTAACCAAGTAATTCGCTTTTACATCCTAATTAAATTTTGCTCTTAAAACTCCACTTCGCTTCTTAATGTTCTCTACAATCATGGATTCTAATTTCATCAACATCCATTATATCACCATCAATACCTATTTGCCTCACACCGCGATATTTTTGAAAAATACGGAAAGGGTTTTGTGTTGTTGATCAAATATAATTCAACCGATTATAGAAATTTACCTTGCTTAAGTCTTCTTGGTAATTCAATAAACTACTCGAGGATTTCCACAGCAAATATATGTGCCACCATACGAGGTATTCATACGTCAAGTGTTATTATCTGGAATTAATGTAGTGTTGTTAGAGAGTAATAAAAGCTGTTCGCCCTATATGCAGTTGGTCCTGGGTTGAGCCAGATGCAGGGCTGGTAGTTGGCTTGTGGTGTGCACACTTCCACTTGATCGAAGATGCACTGCAAGCTGAGCACGTGTCGCCGGATGAGCATTTGGCAGGCTATTTCCCCTACTAATTCCGTGCTGCACTTACTTCATTAAATAATAGCAAAACATCATACCATATTATTTGTATGAAATATTATATTTATGCAGTTGTGGAAGACCAATTAAGGTTTTAATATTTGAAGTTGACACCCTAAAGTTTAAGAATCCGCAAGAAAAAAATTTACAAGCAGCTATGAGTTAGTTCGAAGTTTGGGTACCTTTTGGCACCAACACTACCCTTACTAGAGTAATCGCCAATTTTGGCTCAAGTCGTAGCTCGGCGTTACAGCTAATATGGCTGGGAGGCTTTGGTCGAAATTATTTTACGCCCATGCACGTCAATTTTGACACAATGTTAGTGACAAGAATAAAATTATTATTTGTACCATTATGAGTAAAAGTCAAAATTGCAAATATAAGTAATCACACTTTTTCCAAATTATTTCCAAGATGATTACTGTAAGTTTATCTTTGGCACTATGTACGGTAATGTTTCGCCGATTCATGGACTCATTCACTGGACGTATAGTAAGTAATGTCACCAATTTGCTCGTACACACCTAATTGTTGTCGTTTTTAGCCAATCGCTATTCAAAGTAGCGCAGCCCCGAATACTACGGCCCTCTTCATGTTTTCCGGAGCCTTGTATTATCTGTATAACCATTTAAAGAAAGGAACTTTGGTTAGGATCGGGCAAGGGCACCCAAGACACGTAGGGCATAACTCATCTCGCCTCGCCATACAGTAAGTATCACCAACACGCAGTGCGTAGCAATTCTTACAGTCCAAATAATTTTAGACGGCGCCCCAAAAACAACTCTTGGTTTTTAAGAAACGCCAGAGCTTGTAGGAAAAAGTGCACCGACGCCGTGTACAGGATTGCGAAGCAGTCCTACGAATCCCTACACAACCTAAACCCTTGCCTTTTATTGCCCAACAAAAGTTTTCAAATTAGTTTTAACAAAGTTAAAAGCGACGCCCCTCCTGCGCAAGTTCTGAACGAAGAGAAGCAAAATTTTTGTAATGTGATTTACAGCAACGACGCCTTCAAGAAAGACTCGAGCCAAGAGGTGAAAACTGCGGAAGGGAAGAAGTGCGGTTTGCAACCGCCGGTTGGAGGCGGCGAGGGACCTGCAGGAAGAACCAGGAGGACCTTCCTGAAACGACTGTGCGAGGATCACATCAAGACGGACGACTTAGAAATAAACGTCTCGTCGCGGTTTTCAAATAGGCAGAAAAACAGGAAGAAAACCCAAAAAATCAAAAGAATGACTAGAAGCGGTAGGGTTTATTCTCGTTTCGAGTAGCTTGTTACTATTTGGTTGAAAATGTTTTTTGAAAATAAAAGTGACATTCTTGATTGCCGTCTCATTTCCAGTCCATAGTTCTAAGCAAGTGCCAGCAATTAAACTAGAATGACGATTCCCCTAACCTATTGTGTCCAACTGATACTATAAGAGAGTTAACAGAATTGCGTAAAGAATAGCAAAGAGGCGCAACCGAGCAGGTTTCGAAATTTTAGTATTGTATTTTTTTCCAATACCACTAAAAATTTTTATATTTATCGCTAGAGGTTACTGCGACCACTGATAAGATTGAAATACAAAAATTTTGGAGAATTAACAATCTTAAACTAGACTTGTATACAGGGTGAGTCACCAAGGGCGGCTCGGTCGATATCTCCTTTAATATTTATTATACAGAAAAAAGTTTCAAATAAAAGTTGTAGGAGATCAAGAGTACCATATTTTAAAATTATTTCTAATCATACATGGTGTTTGATATTAGAGTGGCATATCAAAAGTATGTTTTTTTAAATGGGACACCCTATATATTTTTGCAAATTTTTATTCCTTCTTTCATTACCTTTTCGAATATATCTGGTTTTTGAAATTCCGTTGCGGCGTTGTCGAATTATTCAACTTTTTTCAAAAAAATTGTCACTTGCAGACCTCACTAATGAATTCTGCATGAGGGGTATTTTCCCAGATTAAGCAAACTTTTTTTAGCCTCCAGATATTTTAAAGTTGAAATTATTTGTACAGGGTGTTTATTACGATGATACAAAAATGGCTAACTTTAATCTATCATAACTTCATTTTTTTAAATGGAACACCTCGTATATTTTTACATATTTGGATAGAGTTTTTGTTGCTCTACAATTTTCATTAACCTATAGTTATAACTAAAACCAACGGTTTTCAGTGAAACTGCATTTTAATAATAACATCAAGTAATTTCTAGAAATTCGAATATCATAGGAGTCATTGGCACGTGTTTTTTTTTGTTTTTGCAAGAAGGAACTATGAGCATTATTGTTTCAATTAATGTAAGTTTCATCTCTTATAAAAGAAAAGAAAGTTGTCATATTATTCTACATTTAAATACTTGAACTGTGTGAATTTTCCAAATATCTAGATGGCATTTATCACTGACATTTGTTTGTAACAAATTTGAAACGCTTTTAATTTGTAGACTTTATTGTTACGTTAATTTCTACTTAAATTAGTATTTAAAATGAATCTTTCTAAGCAAGAAAGAATTAATATGATTTACTGTATCGGGGAGAGTTATGATAATTAAATAAAAAACTAAATCGTGCCATATACCCCAAAAGATGAAACTGGTGCACGATTTAGTTTTTTATTTATTTATATTTGACCCTACGAATCCTATCTATGTTATGGTAATTGTTTGTTGGCCTCTAGATTGCATGGTCAAAAATATCCAGACCAAAGACATCCGAATTGTCGCGCTTTTACTAAATTAAAAACTAAATTCGATGAAAGCGGAAAAGTTATGTTTAAGAAGCCGAAGTGAATTAAACCAGTCGTAAATGAAGAAAACACATTTTCTGTTGTGCAAAACCTCGTAGAAAATCGTAGAAATTTTTGACCATACAATCTAGAGGCCAACAAAAAATTACCATAACTCTCCCCGATACAGTAAATCATATTAAATCTATCTTGCTTAGAAAAATTCATTTTAAATACTCATTTAAGTAAAAATTAACGTAACAATAAAGTCTACAAATTAAAAGCGTTTCAAATTTGTTACAAACAAATGTCAGTGATAAATGTCATCTAGAAATTTGGAAAATTCACACAGTTCAAGTATTTAAATGTAAAATAATAAGACAACTTTCTTTTCATTTATAAGAGATGAAACTTACATTAATTGAAACAATAATGCTCATAGTTCCTTCTTGCAAAAACAAAAAAAAACACGTGCCAATGCCTCCTATGGTATTCGAATTTCTAGAAATTACCTGATGTTTTTATTAAAATACAGTTTCACTGGAAACCGTTGGTTTCAGGTATAACCATAGGTTAATAAAAATTGTAGAGTGACAAAAACTCTATCCAAATATGTAAAAATATACGGGGTGTTCCATTTAAAAAAATGAAGTTATGATAGATTAAAGTAAGCCATTTTTGTATCATCGTAATAAACACCCTGTACAAATAATTTCAACTTTAAAATATCTGGAGGCTAGGACATGGCATTGCTTAACACTTAACAAAAAAAGTTTGCTTAATCTGTGAAAAAACCGCACATGCAGAATTCATTAGTGAGGTCTGCAAGTGACAATTTTTCTGAAAAAAGTTGAATAATTCGACAACGCCGCAACGGAATTTCAAAAACCAGATATATTCGAAAAGGTAATGAAAGAAGGAATTAAAATTTGCAAAAATATATAGGGTGTCCCATTTAAAAAAACACACTTTTGATATGCCACTCTAATATCAAACACCATGTATGATTAGAAATAATTTTAAAATATGGTGCTCTTGGTCTCCTACAACTTTTATTTGAAACTTTTTTCTGTATAATAAATATTAAAGGAGTTATCGACCGAGGCGCCCTTGGTGACTCACCCTGTATATGTATAATCCCACTAAACAACATATATAACCACTATATTATTAACGTTAGACCTAGGTAACAATTTTAATGTTTTCATGAAATATTATATTACTGTTATGATAACTAACATTGATATATCTGAGAAATATTAAAATTTAAAATATTTAATAAATGTTTGTGCAATATTAACTCGATGTTACTAGAAAATATTTCTATAATATCATACGATACACTTTGTAAATATATTGTAATACATTCTCTTAAATGTATCTTTAACATTTTCTCTTAAATGTTTACAAAATGTTATACAAATATAATTTGTAATGTTAAACCGAAATATTTCATATATGTAACATTAGATATGTTATAAATAGCACTTTATACATTATGAATAATATCCATTTGATTGTAGATTAACATTATTAGTAATATTTATTTAATATTACCATTTTATCACTAGATACTATTTCTAATTCACTGAGATATGTTCAATGAATACCTAACCTATAAGCATTTAGGCTGTCATGTCTAAGTTTGGTTCGTCGTAAAAAGTAGGTAAATATGTATAACAATACACCTTACGAAGGCTCTTTTAATGAATTGAATTACGTTTTATACAAAACTTATAAGAAAATCTAGCATAAAAGATGTGAGAAAATGTCAAAAAAGTGAAATCATTTTTTTTTTAATTAAAAAAAACGACATTTTAACTTGATAAACAGATTCTGGTATATGTTCACAATAAAGTACATAAAAAGACCTACTCTTAAAAAGAAAAAAGTTTACCCTACGACCATTTTGCATTAAATGGCAAGCGTTTTAATTTTTTTCGAAAATTATTATTTTTTTAAATTTAATCACTTATTTATAGCATGAAAATACATATTTTCTCCAATTTTCGTAAAGATCAGAAAATTTTTACCCCACTTATTGCATTATTAGTAAAAAAAAATATATACTGAGCAACTTGGATTTTTTGAGGTTAGGATGTACTTTTAATGTAACTATACCCCAACAGTTTGATAGGCTATTCATTTGCGAGTATTTTGTTTTTTTTTTTAAATTTTCTATGACCAATAGAGCCGGGACTTTCATCAATTATTTTGACAAATTTCCCTCCACTAATTGTCCTTTTTGCAGGACGAATTTCCGAACACCTATTCCTATTACAAAAAAAAAAAGGACCAACCGAGAGTATAAGTAAGAAGTGAAAAGTAAACAGAGTGATAGATGTTTATTATAGAGCTGGGCGGGTGCGGGACGGCCATAGTTAGGCAGGTCCCGAGGGAACACAGGATGAATCTTAGAGGAGGAGCGCCTGCCGGCGGACTTCTTGGACAAATTGCCGGCAGCGGAGATCGGGGACCTGAGATGGGGACCAGAATAAACCTTCGTCTTCGTTTCCACCATAGTCGAGAAGCGCGAAGGCAAATGATTTAGCCGACTAAAACCGAGTTGATTACAGAAAACATGCAATTTATTTATTCGAGCATTTAACATACATACCTTTAATTCTCCCTCGTGGCCCTTAAATTATCTCAAATGACTGCAATTTTACATAAACTTTTCCCTGTAGAGCATTCCAAACTGAGTTCAATGGACTGGGATCAGGTGAATTTGGAGGTCGATGGTTGCGCAATACAAACGAAGCTGCGCCAAAAATATTTAGTCGATAAATACAGGTAGGTACTGAACTTAATGGGCTGTGAATTGGGGTCAAAACGCTTGCTTTATTTTACTCACTTACTGCTTCATCGCTTATTCAAGAAAAATTGGTCAAATCAATTTATTTTTAAATATGGAAATTTCTAGTAACCATTGCCCTACATATGCCGAGGCTTTCCTAGGTGGAATGTACCGAAGGAGAGGGTTTCCGATACCAATCCTGAAGCCGAGATGGACTCCTGTCTTGAGGCAATGAGGACAATCAGTCACCCCTGTTCTTATTTCCACGGAGATATTTGTCTGGCTTGAATCTGCTCTTGTGCAGAGTTGAGACTCATTTCTAGACCGTTTTCATTCTCTCTATTAGTCTGGATTGTAGTCTCAAAGGCGGCGTTTTTCCTTCTCGTTTTGTTACTCCTACAGAGTGGTTCATACGTACACATAAAGTAGGCACATGTGACATATTTGTCAACGTAGGAAACCATATTGTAACATCTCAGTTTGCATATATAAAGTAATTTAAGTAATAACTAAAATAAAATTTTAGTTTATTTTTCTCAAATGCTAAATAGCATATATTATGAAAAAGTACACGAATACTAACTAATATCCCTGCATAAAACAGTCCACCCGGTACTGTCGGATGCGTTCCCTTTTCCTTTACTGCTGCTCTCTGCTTGATTGTTTAGGGAACCTAAATTGAGCAATAAGCTCTTATATTAAATGAATTATGTGTTTTGTTATTTCGTTTTATTAAACAGCTTCTCTCTCCGGTTTTTTCTTTTATGCTAATGAAAGACCCCAAAAATATACGTATGCACGTGCAGTCCTCAATTCCGGAGGGAACCGGAGCAAAACCAAAATTAAAAGCGAAGACGTTTATAATAAAATTCTTCAGCTTAAAAACGCAATACGCAAAATAAAATCATTGAATATAGTAAGCCGGCCGTGAATATATACATCGCGGACCTGTTTCTAGCTATTGACCTTCATCAGCACATCCACCAATGACACCTACGCCTTCCCTGAAAACAGACAGCATAAGTTTTGCTGTGAAACTAGAAGGTCACTTTTGAGTTACTTCCGCCCCTGCATCTCCTCACAAAACCGTGCAATAAATTTTATTAAATCCGATGGCGTTTTGCATATTCAAATTAGTGAAGCCAGCGCCCCATAACGTACACTACACTTGTTGCATCCAAACCATCTCCAGTCGCATTAATGACAAATTCGGTCCAGAATTATTTCGAATGGGCAGATCAGTTATTAATTTTATTAGATTTGGCGCATCGCTGCGGCTTGGCCGAGTTGGTGTTGCTGCAGCGGTCTGGTCTGCGCAATGGAGGAGAAAACTCCAAGTTGTAACGATAAACAGATGAAGAGGACGTTGCTTAAATCGACGCGACGCAGCGCATTTAATCAGCTGTATTATTTCATTATTTTGTCTACTTGAGTCACGTCAGATCGGGGAACGGTTTGCAGGGCTGCGAAACGGTTATGATGCGGTCAACGGGCTAAGTTTATAAATATGCGATGCCACCGAGGATTTATGGATCCTGTTTTTTGCGTTGTGTCTAGATGTGGCACTGCCAATTTGAAATTGTAGCAAATACCGATAGTTTGTATTGCGAAACAAATAAATTACTTAAGTACTGATGACACGTTTATTGCATATTTTTATTTTTATATAAGAGGGATTTTATACTGGCATGGATGGGAGATAAGAATAGATGTTAGTACGTTCAGATAATATGCAATGCGAGGGGTCATTCCTGTCGGATCCCTCTAAATTTTAACCCTTAATATCCCAACGCGTCGGGACAATAAATTTTTTGGCGAACCAAGGTTTGTTGAAATTTTGCAAATTTTTATTTTGAAATTTATAGTTCGTCCTACAGATTGCAGCTTATAGTCGATATGGCGAACTTTATTTTTTTTTGTTTTGGTCCCAGGGTACAAGCATTAGTTTCGGAATCCAGAGGACTTCAGGACCTCAAAAACAATTTTCGGTTCCTTGATAGGACCCCTGAGCCTTCCCTTTGATATTTAAACGTCATTTTTGACAGTTTTTTGTAAAATCAACGAAAAAACGCCATTCATCCAAAGACGTACCTATTCCCAAACGTCACTATGACGTTTTTTGATATGAAACGTAAAAAAACGTACCGCAGTCCCGAAGGGTTAGTTTTATTAATGTAAACCCTTCATTTTTATTTTTATCTTTGCCCGATTCCAAAAATTAAAAAACCGGCCTTACACGATTTTTTATCTAGATTCCACTCCTGCTAACGGATTGGCAGTAGTGTCTTAAATATACAGGGTACGCAAAAAAGTTAGATTTTTCTAAATGGAACACCCTGTATATTTTGACAAATTTGAATTCCTTCAATCATTCTGATTACAAATATATACTGGGTTACTGGTTTTTGAGTTATTTTCACTTTATGGATACGTCGAAACAAAAGCATCATTTTATATACTCATATAATAAATCAATAAATGAAGTAAATCTACAAACAAAACAAAATATTTGAATTATAAATACAAATTTGCTAATCATGTATTTTTTGGAAGAATTGTATCCCGATTAATAATTGAGAAAAACAAGAAATTTAGGAACCATTTCGGCAGTATTCTATAGAAATTAATTAAATATTTTTTTCCATATGGGTGGAATGTCGAATATAAGGAACACAGATTTGCGAAAATAGCCTTTTTAGTCCAGTGCCAATAATTTTTTTTCAAAAAAAAATTCTTAGTAGCATATAGATGGTCGGAAAATTTAGGATCAATGGTATATAAATGGGGAAAAATCGATTGGACCTTCAACAATTAACCGGAAGTAGGGTGGGGGTGGGAAAAGGGGTGTTTTTAGGGGTGAAACGTGGTTTTTTACGTTTTCCGCAAAACTAGACCTCCTATCGAAAAAGTTAAATGCAAAAGTTGTAGATAATTAATTGAAAGATCTACAACTTTTGTTTTAACCACTTTTCAACATAACCTCAAAACTACTGAGAAAAACGCCAAAAACCAATTTTTTGATTTTTTACTTGTATCTCCCACAAAAATGATTCGATTTTAATGAAATTTGGTGAAAATGTACATTCTTGTGTCTCAAATAAGCCGTAATTTTTTTTGAAGCGAAATATTTATTTTTTAATTTTATTGCGAATTTAATTTGAAAAAAGACCTAATTTTTAATAAAAAGAGTTATTTTGATTAACCGTTTAAGGTTCGGGATGGTGAAAAACAAATTGTTTAAACAATAACCATTTGAAATCAATCGATTTTCAATGCAGTTTTTAAATAATATTTTAATCTACTTTTCACTTACATAATTTTTAAAGTAAGATACATCAGTTGTAAAAATATTGTTCAGAAAAGGCAATTATATATTTGGAATTTAATTCTGCTGTTTTACTCAATTTAGTATCCATAGTATCCTTGTCGGAGATCCTGAAGAAAGCGAAAACTATATGTTGAATATAATGATGTAGAGCAGCTTTCCAAAAAAAATGGGATTAAAATATAATTTTGATATTATATTTCTACTTTGTAAATTGAAATAATTTTAAATATTTGTTTTAATAAACCCATTTACAATTTATTTTTGTCCAAGAAGCATATAAAATTTTTTTCTTGCACAAAAATGGTAATTTTTAACAATATTTTTTTGTAAAATTTTTGTTTTTCAGTTCAGTGTTTTGCCATAGTAACAGTATGGTATTTTTACACCATCTTAAAGTAGAGGTTTCAATGAAGAAAATTCCGTCCTGGAATTTTCATAAATCAAAATTTTGTTAATCAACTTTTTTTATTGAAAATTAGGCCTTTTTTCAAATTAAATTCGCAATAAAATAAAAAAATAAATAATATTTAGCTTCAAAAAAATAACAGCTCATTTGAGACACAAAAATGTTCACCAAATTTCATTAAAATCGAATCATTTTTGTGGGAGGTAAAAATAAGAAATCAAATAATGGACCGCATTAGTGTTACGTCACATAATTATGCAACCGTACGTACTACTATCATGACAGACGGGTTGCGTTCAATCTCACTGGAAATTGACCCTTAATGCATATGTGCATAAGGCGACATTTTTTGGTACAGAAACATGGCCTGGAGTTTTATTTTATTTCTTCTGTGGAAGAAATATAATAATATATAAGAACTTTCAGTTATCATTTATCGTGCACAAGATATCGGAAAATATACAGAAGTATAAAGTATTACGAAAACTTTATTATTAATATAATAAATCAATATTGAAATAAAAGTTTACACTGCTGCTGTCGTTAGTGTCAGTGTCGCTGACGCAAACTTTATAACCTCCTATCTTGGTGTCAATAATACAATAAAAATCAATTAAACCTATTTAAAAAAATATAGGATATTAAAGAAAGCACAGGTAGGTATTTAAGCATTATTTTGTCTTTACAATTTACACATCCCCATATTTAAGAAACGATAATCAAACTAACATACACATTATAGCTTTACCTCTTTTATTTTAATTTGGAATCCTTTGGGAAAGTAACATTTTACATCCAGTTTTATTTATATGATCACACTCAGGTGCAAAGCACAAACCCACATTTGAAATTAAGCACAAAAACGAGTTTATTAGAAAAAATAGTAGAATAGATTTGAAACTGAGAGGAAACTTAAGTTAAACGTCAAGTTCATTGTCAAAATGAACGAACATGAATTAATTTTGAAGTTAGCGCTGCAAACTCATAATTTGAATTTTTGCATTCTTTATTCCTATTGGAGGAAGCTTCCGCCGCTTTACATATTAATTTATAAAACTAAAATGAAGTTTTTATAAATCATACGTGGATACATATATTTTAACATATTTCTTAAATGTGAAATAGGTATTGGAAGTCCTTAAATAGTCTTTCAACATACAGAAATACTATAAAATTCCCGACCATGTTTTAGTACTATATTATTATAGTCTTATGGACAACCCAATACGGGTCAGTTTCCCGTATTACAGTTTCGGCCGTAAACTTTTATACCAGTAGAAGTGGGGGTCGTGACGTCACAACTAATGGAGGCTATTGGTTTTTGACGTTTTTCTCAATAGTTTTGAGGTTATGTTGAAAAATGATTGAAATAAAAGTTGTAGATCTTTCAATTATTGCTACAACTTTCGTATTTAACTTTTTCGCTTTGCATTCGAAAAGGGCAGTATAGAAGCGTTGAATATCGAAGAAAAAAATTGTAATTGGCAATCGTATTGAAATGCTGCTGAAACGTAAGAAAACGTAATTTTTGTACCAAGTAGTATCCCTGAAAATAACAAAATTATCAAGAAAATCCTTAAATTGTTTTTTCAGAATTGCCTATAAATCATAATTAACTTGCTCAAAAAAATCGCAATTTTTTTTTAGAGATTTGGGAGAATGAGGAAAAACCCAATTTAAAACCTATCTACAATGGAAGACGATCCATGAATTTTGCTAAAGAGAAAAACCGCACCAAGATTAACAATTTAAGTCCAAAAATATAGTCACAAAAATATGGCCCATATTTTTCCAATATCCGCTTCAATTGACCACCAGTTTAAGATAATAAGTTGACCGCCTTCACATGGCGATAAAAAGCGCAATCCAATATACATTTAATTAATTAAATTATGATTCCAATTTATAAAGAGTACACGCAATTTACGATAGAGAAAAAAATGTGGATTCAGCAGCGGGCGTATGCCAAGAATAAATCGGCATTGTCAAACGCGTATCCGGAGCCAAACAAAAATCACATACTTCCATTCATCCCCGTGCAACTGTTGAGTGTTGATGTATAAACAGTAAAGGAAAACAGATAAGATCCGAATGTAAATTTAATTTAAGTATAGCATTTTAATATTCTCTTCATATGTGCGAGTCTCTGTCACGGAGTCACCCTTATAGTCGCGTGCTCTCGCATCGGATGACGTCACGCGTGTCCACCAACCCTTAACGAGGTTTAAAAGCGGGCAAACCCGCCATTGGCCGCCGGAGTTGTCATGGAGGTAGGCACGCCCTCGCGCACAGCATCCCTAGCCGGTTTTCATGATTTCATCCCCGTTTTCCTCGTCGCCAGTTTTTCCGATCCTCCCCTAACGTAGCTCGTTATTGAATTAGGCTTATCATTTGATTTCAGTCATACAGTTGAGACTCACGCGCCATCCTCCGTGTTGTTCTTAAAAAACTCGTGGCTCTAACCGTAATCGCTATAATTTAATATCAAACTTTGATTCAATTATATCCTCAAATAAGTTTAAGTTATCCTCTTTCACGGGTTAGCTGTGGGATAAATCAAAATAGACACTCGAAAAACAAAAATCTACAAGTTGCCGCAGCGAATTTCGCACCTTAACTGTGGACACCTCGGCCTTATTTTTGCGTGCCGCCAAGATGGACTATTCCTACTTGAATCAGGCTAGTTTCGATTCCAGCTGTTTACAGGGGACCACCATGGACCCCACCGGGCTGGGGAACATGCCGTGCTCTTATGGGGATTTGACCTCTTGCAGTCAGATGTCACAGGCCGCTTACCGTTACACGGCGGCCGCGGCCTCCATGGCCAGGTCTTACAACCCCGCCGCCTCCGGACCCATGGGGGTGCACCATCCGGCGTCCGCAAGCTCGCAATGTGCCGTCATGGGAGGAAGACCCCACGTCCAGGACGTGCACAGGGCCACCATGTTCCCTTCCTCGATGAACTTGCAAAGTAAGTAACAATTAAGTATTTGATATTTGTTTGCCCCCCCACTGTTTAAATTATTTGGCTAGTTTTGAAAAATATGCCCTTCTGGGCCTTTTAAATTAAAACTCATTTGGCAGCAAGTATGAATTCTATAAGTACTTTATATAAAGCATATTTCGCCGAAATGGAATTCCCAATTTAAAAATGGCGAAATTGTGACCGACGGAACATTTTCTTATGATTCCTTAGATGGTTTGCTAGCTATATTGTGAAACTATAGCAAAAAGGAAAAAAAAAATATAAAATTTAGCTTTGTTAGTAATTAATTAATAGTTAGTCCAAAAATACAGTTTTTGGCTGGGCGTTTGGTTTCACTAATAAGGTCCAAGTTAATACTGAAAAACATTTTATCCTTGGTAGAACTATAACAACTGGGCTTTTTTAATCGTGCCACTTAATATTCGGAATAGTTTCCACACTTATTGGTTTTGGCACTGCGTGGACCGGCGAGGAGTTGGGCCACCGAATTTGAGCCACTTTCCAGGGCGCCATCTCGCGACAAAAAAGGCGACACGGAGCGGCAACCGAAATCACAAATTAATTAGGTTTGATTAGAAAAAATGAAATTTTGACGGAGTGAAAAGCATCTCGACCGCCCGCCTGGAGAAGACTGACGAATTCCGAAGTTCTGCAGAGGTTCTTTTTCTCATTCGAGGCATTATAAGGCCATAACTCAGTTGTGCTCGCTAACAAGGTTATACTTCGGCCTTAACTCCACTACAGAACACCCCACTACCGTTTAAATTAAATAATTTAATAGCAGGGAAAGTTTATTGTGAATAATCTAGTTTAGAAGGGATCCGAGGAGGTTTATATTCCTTATTCTTACGGTTCCGGAAACAGACGCGGGAGAACTAGCAATACTTTTTTCTTTTAATTTGCGATCTTCAATAGCCCGGCTGTTTATTCTGCTTATTGTATTCGGGTATTCGGCAACTGAAATTATATTTGGCGACGGGATTATCGAAGCTTGAATATTCAAGCTGCAATTACTAAAGTGACAGATATAGTTGGCTTCCATTTTTGAATGTTTTCGATACTTTTCAGAATTTATTAATATATTTAATAATAATTACCGTTGCTAATATTTTTCCCTAAAAGGAGCGATATTTCTTACATAATGGCAACAATGTAAAGCGTCGGTATTTTGATGTTGATATTTAGTAAAACACGCACTTGTTTTATTATAATATAATATAAATAGGGCTACGAGAAAACATTGTTGATATACAGGGTGTTTTCGAAAGGGACTCTTCCTTTTAACACTTCATAATATTTATAGTTATTTAAACTTTTAAGAAAGTTTAACAATAATAAAGAGTTTGAGATATTTCGACTTTTGTCTTAAGACCGGTCCTGTTCTCTTATCTACCCGCGTGGGTTTTTAACTTTTTTTGTAATTTTCAGTTTTCTTCCACTTAATTAACATGTCCCAGAATGAGTAATTACCGGTTAAACATATAGTGCCGCTTTCAAGTTTACCCTGGACAATTAGACGAAAAACAAGAGCCCATTTCTTACCGCCAAACTATTTGTAACTTTTCCCTAGCGAAAGCTACGCACCCTTAGCGAAATCAAAACAAGTGATAATTTTGTAGAAGAATCGAAAAGTTTTATATCAAGGTTCCCTTTGGTAAAATGTTTTTGTTGAAATCTGAAATCGATAATGGATAACTTAAATCTTGTAAGTTGGCCCAAATACCAACGCAAATATCTCAAAAACGCCCTTTTTCACGTTTTTTATAATTTACTTTCTTCGTATGTTTTCAGCGGTTTCCGAAATAGAGCAAACCTTTATACGAACATATCGGTTGTTTTAACGTGTATACAGGGTGAGTCACCAAGGGTGCTTCGGTCGATAACTCCTTTAATATTTATTATACAGAAAAAAGTTTCAAATAAAAGTTGTAGGAGACCAAGAGTACCATATTTTAAAATTATTTCTAATCATACATGGTGTTTGTTATTAGAGTGGCATATCAAAAGTATGTTTTTTTAAATGGGACACCCTATATATTTTTGCAAATTTTTATTCCTTCTTTCATTGCTCTTTCGAATATATCTGGTTTTTGAAATTCCGTTGCGGCGTTGTCGAATTATTCAACTTTTTCCAAAAAAATTGTCACTTGCAGACCTCACTAAAGAATTTTGCATGTGCGGTATTTTCACAGATTATGCAAACTTTTTTTGTTAAGTGTTAAGCAATGCCATGTCCTAGCTTCCAGATATTTTAAAGTTGAAATTATTTGTACAGGGTGTTTATTACGATGATACAAAAATGGCGAACTTTAATCTATCATAACTTCATTTTCTTAAATGGAACACCTCGTATATTTTTACATATTTGGATAGAGTTGTTGTCGCTCTACAATTTTTATTAACCTATAGTTATACCTAAAACCAACGGTTTCCAGTGAAAATGCATTTTAATAAAAACATCAGGCAATTTCTAGAAATTCGAATATCATAGGAGGCATTGGAACGTGTTTTTTTTTATTTTTGCAAGAAGGAACTGTGAGCATTATTGTTTCAATTAATGTAAGTTTCATCTCTTATAAATGAAAAGAAAGTTGTCTTATTATTCTACATTTAAATACTTGAACTGTGTGAATTTTCCAAATATCTAGATGGCAGTTATCACTGACATTTGTTTGTGGCAAATTTGAAACGCTTTTAATTTGTAGACTTTATAGTTACGTTAATTTCTACTTAAATTAGTATTTAAAATGAATTTTTCTAAGCAAGATAGAATTAATATGATTTACTGTATCGGGGAGAGTTGTGGTAATTTTTTTGTTGGCCTCTAGATTGTATGGTCAAAAATTTCTTCGATTTTCTACGAGGTTTAGCACAACAGAAAATGTGTTTTCTTCATTTACGACTGGTTTAATTCACTTCGGCTTCTTAAACATAACTTTTCCGCTTTCATCGAATTTAGTTTTTAATTTAGTAAAAGCGCGACAATTCGGATGTTTTTGGTCTGGATATCTTTGGCCATACAATCTGGAGGCCAACAAACAATAATTACCGTAACATAGATAGGATTCGTGGGGTTAAATATAAATAAATAAAAAACTAAATCGTGCACCAGTTTCATCTTTTGGGGTATATGGCACGATTTAGTTTTTTATTTAATTACCATAACTCTCCCCGATACAGTAAATCATATTAATTCTTTCTTGCTTAGAAAAATTCTTTTTAAATATTAATTTAAGTAGAAATTAACGTAACAATAAAGTCTACAAATTAAAAGCGTTTCAAATTTGTTACAAACAAGTGTCAGTGATAAATGCCATCTAGATATTTGGAAAATTCACACAGTTCAAGTATTTAAATGTAGAATAATATGACAACTTTCTTTTCATTTATAAGAGATGAAACTTACATTAATTGAAACAATAATGCTCATAGTTTCTTCTTGCAAAAACAAAAAAAACACGTGCCAATGCCTCCTATGATATTCGAATTTCTAGAAATTACCTGATGTTTTTATTAAAATGCAGTTTCACTGGAAACCATTGGTTTTAGGTATAACCATAGGTTAATAAAAATTGTAGAGCGACAACAACTCTATCCAAATATGTAAAAATATACGGGGTGTTCCATTTAAAGAAATGAAGTTATGATAGATTAAAGTTCGCCATTTTTGTTTCATCGTAATAAACACCCTGTACAAATAATTTCAACTTTAAAATATCTGGAGGCTAGGACATGGCATTGCTTAACACTTAACAAAAAAAGTTTGCTTAATCTGTGAAAATACCGCACATGCAGAATTCATTAGTGAGGTCTGTAAGTGACAATTTTTTTGAAAAAAGTTGAATAATTCGACAACGCCGCAACGGAATTTCAAAACCCAGATATATTCGAAAAGGTAATGAAAGAAAGAATAAAAATTTGCAAAAATATATAGGGTGTCCCATTTAAAAAAACATACTTTTGATATGCCACTCTAATATCAAACACCATGTATGATTATAAATAATTTTAAAATATGGTACTCTTGGTCTCCTACAACTTTTATTTGAAACTTTTTTCTGTATAATAAATATTAAAGGAGTTATCGACTGAGGCGCCCTTGGTGACTCACCCTATATGGAAAGCCTTTCATTTTTGGAGAAAAACAGGGTGTCTATTTAAAAAAACAAAAGTTTTGCTCATATCTCAAAAAACGAAAAAGAAATTCAAAATTATTTTTATGTTTGAAAAAAGTGCCTGTATAGAGTCGCTTAAGTGATCTAAACGTCCCTGAAAATCTTGCTATAAAACTTTTGAGGTTTGTGAAACACCACCTTGTATATGCACATAATTAGGTATATAAACCCGTCACTTTTATATACACTTTTAAAACTTACTAGTCACCGCTGGTTGCCTGAAATGTTTGTTGGGAAATGTACCTATAATAACCGGCGCATCCACCAAAATCGACAAATGGTTGTATGAATAAAAAGGCAAGATTTTTTTACCTTATAAAACGATATAAATATTAGAGATAAACAGAACTAAAAGAATATATATTAATAAAGAGCTTTCTAGATTACAAGCCTAATTGGCTGTAAGAAAACATAAAAAATAACTTTTTGTTACAACCTTAGATTTTCGCCCATCTTTTAAAGTGTCAGTTAGACTTTTTGCAACGTTAGTCAAACTTAACACATTAAATAATAAATTTGTCAAGAAACTCACCATCTATAAGATCGATAGGTATGCAGGGTGCAGGTGTAAAATTTTTATCAATATTGGCAACTGTTTCGGCCAAGAAGGAATATCCTAAAACAAGGCATTATCAGGAGGTGATTTTTACTAAAAAAATCTGGTGTGTACTTTCTTTCAGTAAATCCTAAATTTTTCTAATAATGGTCGTACTTAGTGATACCTTATTAGCATATAATAATATGAACATCCTCATATAATTTTCCTTTAAAGTCGGGCTAATTGAAATGCACTAGCAGTAAAAATTCCCCACCCCCGCTTAACTCGCAACGAAAACTATTCCGAACATTCCTCCAGTAATACCGCAGCATTCTCAGACTACTATGAATTTATTCACAATGTAGAGAGCAAAATATTACTTAGTTTTCCGTTGAGTGCGTTTTGCATGAAGTTTTTCATCTGAAAGCAACGAGATAAACCGAGGAGGAAAATTGATGGAAATGCACATTGAATTTTTATCGTCCTTTTACTGTCGCAACATGTAGAGTAAGTTTATGGTCGAGGAACTCTCTTTTATGGCCCGGAAGACGAATTTCTTTGTCTTTGCGTCAAATATCAAACAATATAAATCTTTTATGGTCTTTGTACATTCAATATTTGCTCGTTCGCTCACTTCTCGACAGACATCTTTGTATATTTTATTTTTTACAATTCAGTGCGTTCAATCACACTAAAATGCACTCATTAATTGGTTTCGATCAGTCCTGATAGCGGAATCGGTCTGCAGATTCCTCGAGCCAGGACGAAAATTATAGAAGACATTAAATTGAAATTATAACGTTGATTATCTGCCAGGTTTGTAAGTCTTGCAAAGAAATGTTTTTTTTTAGTTTTTATGGTTGCTTCTCAGGAGGTGATCGACAAGTAAGACCCAATTTCCTATCAACTTACTTCATATGAAGATACCTAAATGTTTTGTTTTTTTTTTTTTTTGGTTTTATAGTAGGTTTGGGTAATTCGCATTAGCCAGCTACATAGTTTTTATTACTAACAGGCCTGATGAAATCCTTAAAGAATAGTCCTTGTTTTGTCCTTGTAGTTTACGATTGTTGTGATAAGTAAAAAAACAACCACAAAAATCCGTACCAGAAAGTTGGCATTGCCGCGACCGGAACATCTTAACCCGAAACCGCCAAATATATTTTCATAGCTTATAAGAGAATTTGACGAACGATCAGCATAAATAAAACTGAAGCGTACATTCGTTCCCCTTTATTTTCTTTCTATTTCGCGGGATAAATGTTTGCCTTTTGCCGGAAAAGAAAGTGAAAAGAGAGTGATGATAATTTCGTGAGTGATGTTTGGGTTTGTGTAGGCCTTCTTCGTTATAAAATCATAAGGTGATGACATCCAAATTTCAACTAATACAATCAGGCCTTTTGTACGGTTGGCGCCGTTTAATGCCGGCTGCAGGTGGCACTTTTGTAGATTCGTAATAATTTTTTGATAACGCGACAATATGAGTTTAAATTTTTTCTTCAAACGCTTTTAAAACATAGGTATATATCCGCTATTAAACGTCCATTACACATTAATTGAAAATATTTCGTCCATTTTCTCTAGAAATAACGTCTTATCAGATCCTTGTCCTGGACTGCATTAAGCAAGTGACATCCAAATTCTTTCGCTGTTGCCATCTACTGCACAGATCGAACGTTAACAAGGATAAAAGAATTATTTAATTCAGTTAACTTCTAGCGTGTTTTTGACGGACAATTTTTTCGAGAAATTATAATTAATTGTCACGTTTTAACAACATATGCAAAATTTAATTGAATTAACGTCTTTAAACCACGTATGTACAAGGTGATCATTTTAAGTGCCTCACTCGATTTTCCTGCTTTATTCTTCACCTAGGAAAAAAATTCAAAAACCATACTTGTGTACTTTTTTCCGAGGAATCCGATTCCGAAAAGATAAAAACAATTGAATGTCAAAGAAAAAAGTTATGGCCGAAAAACTGAAAAAGAAAAAAATATACACCCTGTATATTAATGCGGAAATGGATATGTGACATTTCACTGATTGTAAATGTGGGCGAGTTGCTTTATTCACCGGTTGATCCACCAGATGTGTTTTGTCTCGTTCTAACCTCAGAGATAGAACGAGATAAAACACATCTGATGGATCCACCGGTGAATAAAGCAACTCGCCCATAGTATCAGATACATATTTTTCACTACCGGTTTGACCGGAAATTGCTTTAATTTTTTTATTTTAGGTGATACACCCTGTATATTGAGCTCAGTTTAAAGAACTTTTCTTTCTGAATTCAGCAATATATAACATATCATCATTGTCTTTCATATTTAATAAGATATTGGGGTTTTAATTTAAAATAACACAAATATTTGTTATGAAATAAAGTCATCCATGAAAACAAACAAAAGCATTTAAATTATTTTTTATTTATTTCAAAAACTAAAGAATACAAGTTATTATGCTATATCTTCTTTTGTTTTTGAAATAAATAAATAATTTAAATGCTTTTGTTTGTTTTCATGGATGACTTTATTTCATAACAAATATTTGTGTTATTTTAAATTAAAACCCCAATATCTTATTAAATATGAAAGACAAAGATGATATGATTGTTATATATTGCTGAATTCAGAAAGAAAAGTTCGGTAATTTTCTATATTACGGAACGTCCGATTTTTGAAATTTTTTTGCTTTTAACATACGTAGTTTTGCCTCCTGAACAAAAAATTCTAATAAAAAAATCGGCGGTCGGCAACGGTTTTCGAGATATTTGGCCCCAAAGTCTCTGAAAGTCGTATTTTTCCACTGCCATAATCACTTATTTTCACCAAACTTTTCACTTTATGCTTATGAATACCTTTAATACAGACTTATTTAAACACTTTTAAATAGTTTCAACATATTTATTACATCAATAACTATTTTTTGAACCTTCTTATAAAAGCCATGAAAACATAACCTAAAATTTCAAACATTCCGATAGTGGCGCGGGATCTATGTTATGCATAAACTAATGTTCCTTCTTTAACATAAAAAGATACTGCACCCGCCCGCCCCCGGGCGGGCGGGTGCAGTATATTTTTATCGTTTTATCTCAAAGAAGGAACAGGTTTTATGCGTATTCTAGATTTCAAACATTACAAGTTCCGCGAATAAAACGAATATGTTCCTTCTTTGATATAAAAATATACTGCAACCGCCCGCCCCCAGGCGGGCGGGTGCAGTATATTTTTATATCAAAGAAGGAACATATATTCGTTTTATACCGTACCCTAGATCTTACGCAGAGACAATTATCTGATCTTACGGCACAACCTCGTCGGATGATCTTAGTGTTGTTTGAAATTTTAGGTTATGTTTGGATGGCTTTTATAAGAAGGTTCAGAAAATAGTTATTGATGGAATAAATATGTTGAAACTATTTAATAATGTTTAAATAAGTCTGTATTAAGGTGTTCATAAGCATAAAGTGACAAATTTGGTGAAAATAAGTGATTATGGCAGTGGAAAAATACGACTTTCAGAGACTTTGGGGCCAAATATCTCGAAAACCGTTGCCGACCGCCGATTTTTTTATTAGAATTTTTTGTTCAGGAGGCAAAACTACGTATGTTAAAAGCAAAAAAATTTCAAAAATCGGACGTTCCGTAATATAGAAAATTACCAAAAGTTCTTTAAACTGAGCTCAATATACAGGGTGTATCACCTCAAATAAAAAAATTAAAGCAATTTCCGGTCAAACCGGAAGTGAAAAATAAGTATATGATACTATGGGCGAGTTGCTTTATTCACCGGTGGATCCATCAGATGTGTTTTATCTCGTTCTATCTCCGAGGTTAGAACGAGACAAAACACATCTGGTGGATCAACCGGTGAATAAAGCAACTCGCCCACATTTACAATCAGTGAAATGTCACATATCCATTTCCGCATTAATATACAGGGTGTATATTTTTTTCTTTTTCAGTTTTTCGGCCATAATTTTTTTCTTTGACATTCAATTGTTTTTATCTTTCCGGAATCGAATTCCTCGGAAAAAAGTACACAAGTATGGTTTTTGAATTTTTTTCCTAGGTGAAGAATAAAGCAGGAAGATCGAGTGAGGCACTTAAAATGATCACCCTGTATATTACACGTTCATATACCTACCACTAATGTTATGCAGATCATGAAAAGCATCGTAACTTTCAACATTTAAGCAATATATAAAAATCACGTAGAGATCAAGTTACTTTTGTAGTGAATAAAATTAAAAAATTAAGACGTCTTTCTAATGTTTCTTTTGGTAATTTTCTATATTACGGAACGTCCGATTTTTGAAATTTTTTTAGTTTTAACATACGTAGTTTTGCCTCCTGAACAAAAAATTCTAATAAAAAAATCTGCGGTCGGCAACGGTTTTCGAGATATTTGGCCCCAAAGTCTCTGAAAGTCGTATTTTTCCACTGCCATAATCACTTATTTTCGCCAAATTTCTCACTTTATGCTTATGAACACCTCTAATACAGACTTATTTAAACATATATTATTAAATAGTTTCAACATATTTATTCCATCAATAACTAGGTATTTTCTGAACCTTCTTATAAAAGCCATGAAAACATAACCTAAAATTTCAAACAACACTAAGATCATCCGAGGTTATGATAGTGCCGTAAGATCTAGGGTATGGTATAAAACGAATATGTTCCTTCTTTGATATAAAAATATACTGCACCCGCCCGCCCCGGGCGGGCGGGTGCAGTATATTTTTATATCAAAGAAGGAACATATTCGTTTTATTCGCGGAACTTGTAATGTTTGAAATCTAGAATACGCATAAAACTAATATGTTCCTTCTTTGAGATAAAACGATAAAAATATATTGCACCCGCCCGCCCGGGGGCGGGCGGGTGCAGTATCTTTTTATGTTAAAGAAGGAACATTAGTTTATGCATAACATAGATCCACTATCCACTATCGTAATGTTTTGAAATTTTAGGTTATGTTTTCATGGCTTTTATAAGAAGGTTCAAAAAATAGTTATTGATGTAATAAATATGTTGAAACTATTTAAAAGTGTTTAAATAAGTCTGTATTAAAGGTATTCATAAGCATAAAGTGAGAAATTTGGTGAAAATAAGTGATTATGGCAGTGGAAAAATACGACTTTCAGAGACTTTGGGGCCAAATATCTCGAAAACCGTTGCCGACCGCCGATTTTTTTATTAGAATTTTTTGTTCAGGAGGCAAAACTACGTATGTTAAAACTAAAAAAATTTCAAAAATCGGACGTTCCGTAATATAGAAAATTACCTTTCTTTTCTTCGTGGAATTATATCGTAATTGTTACGTTTTAGTAACATATGCAATACTTATTTGAAATAACGTCTTTACACTACGTAAATTTCGCGTTAATATACCCCTAATAATATAAATATACAAACCATTGAAAGTATTATAATATTCAACGTTTAAGCGACATACTTGAAATGTTATGTTTTTATAACGTATAGAATACAACTTAAATTAACGTGTTTAAACCACCCAAATTTCACATTAATATACCGCCAATATAAAACAAACCGTTGAAAATATTGTGACTTAAAAAGGTTTCAGAGACGTGAAAAAAATATTACGTTAATCTTCACGTTTAAATAACTTTGGCCACCAACTTATTGATTAGAATTTTACGTTTTTATAACGTTTAATAGTCAATTTTGAGTAACTGTGGCTAATAATTATTATCACGTAACGAATTAATATACTTACGAAATTTACTGGTGTGTTACATTGTTAAAAGTAATCAGCAGACGAAAATTTCTGCGTTAACTTAACACCGAGGTGTATTATTTCCAGTCTGAAACTAAGTGATAGTGGTATTCCGTGTGTACTCCGGAATTCATGAATTTTCAAGCGGGAAATGTAGTTTGGGCAATTTAATATTGCGGTCTGTGGTAAAACCGAGTTCATAAACACCATGGTAATAATTAATAATGCGAGTGCAATTGTACGTCGACTTCGCGACTCTGCGCTGGATGGGGGGGGGGGGGGGATAAGTACAATTATTTTGATTTTCACATCGCCGAATTAAATGCGATTAAGTCAGAAAAGTGTCGGAATATCTTACGAGTTATTTAAAACGAGAAAATGACTTTTGCCAAAATTTTATTGTTTTGTATAAATTTTAAAAAATGCAAAATCTGCGGGGAAACACCATTCTTTAACTAAGAACCACTTTGCGTACGTGGAGTGACAAAAAAAATAAAACAAAAAAAAATAAAACAAAAAAAATAAAACAAAAGAAAAATAAAATAACGAAAATAATTCAGAATATTGTTGCTTAGTGTGGCCATTCCCTAATTTTAAATACGTTTGTACTGTTGAAACGGTGCCTTATGTATTAAGAACATAAATGGCGAGAGTCATAAACAAAAAAATTCCTGTACAAGCTTGTAACAGAAAAAATTTAAAAAAAATATTGCCTACTCAGTTTCTTAAATTTACTGTCGACTTCCGTTTCTTATTCATTTTTTTTTCAAATAGAAAATGGTCGGTATGTTTCTCATTTGTTTCTCATGTCACAAAATCCACGAAATGTTTTTTTTTATCATAATTATTTCTGACAGCATCAAATATTTCATTTATTTGACTCCTTGTATTCAATAGCAGTCTATTGGCTGGAATCTTATTGTTATTATTATTGTACTACAGTACTACGCCTACTACATCTTGTTTTTACCACAGCCGTCTTGTATAATTCTGACGGCGACAAATTGATATGGAAACCGGAAAGTACGAATGTTTGGAGCTGAAAAATTATCATAATGAAAACGAAGTGTGGCCAATTTAAAAACTCTTTGGGTCCGCCATTGCTACTTACTATAGCAGGAATTTGCAGGAAGTTTAGAAGCAGGAAGAAACGCCTATATTGATCGCAGCATTTCTCCCTTCTTTACGCATTGAAAAATGTCCGCCTTAGCCTTACAATCTGAATAATGCCACTCTAGTTTGATAATAAATTAATCACTGGCCCATAATTTGGCACTTTCGATGCAAATTAGTAGATACTTTATAAAATTAGTAACAGTGTAGATATCAGTTATAATAATAATAATACAAAGATATCCGAAAAATAAAAAATTAGGTACTTTGATGAATTTAATTTAATGGGAGACCTTTCTTTGTCATACAGGGCGCTCCATCTGGGAGGTTACAGAACTGTGACAAAATGGAATTTGAACCGATTGCTTCATGAAAATAAAAAATGAAAATGCCAGATTACAAAATGTTAAAACTGCATTAAAAAATTATGTTTCTAAAAATGATTTTTTGCGATAGTACTGTGACTGATATTAAGAACAAATAAGAACATTGTTGACAAAATATAACCAATAAACAAGAAACTGATGCGATTTACAATTTTTTACTAAAATGCAGAACATCCAAGTTATAGAATTCATGTCAGTTAAAGTTTTCAGACTGTATACACCTGTACCAATAAAAAACTTTCTGCTTTGTAAAATAACATACGATTTTTAATTATTCCACTGGGGGGAAGGGAGGGATGACTCAGGAAATTCTCTTGTTAAAAAATGGGTTTCTGTATACTTGTTTCCGTTACAGGTGGTTTGCCTTACAAAGTATACCCCGGCCACGACGGTGTTCTCACAGAGAAGAGGAAACAAAGAAGGATACGAACCACCTTCACCTCCGCCCAGCTCAAGGAACTGGAACGGGCCTTTCAGGAGACGCATTACCCTGATATCTACACCAGAGAGGAAATTGCAATGAAGATAGATCTCACAGAAGCCAGAGTACAGGTGAGTGCGTTCCTCATGTTATTATACGTCCGCACGAACATGTTTTTATTTATCGCCTACTTTATTTTATTAATGCCACAGTTCTCGCAGTCATTGTGGGAGCTTTCGCATCATAAGGGAGCGGTAAAGGAGGCAAATTTGGAGACGTGTACTATGTTGGCGTTTTTAGTTTAAGATTCGCTCAGATTTGACGAGGTGTCTCCAAATCGGGTTACCATGATCTTAATTTTTCAGAAAAATTGTTTGTTCTTTTTTGCAATTTCGTCAATAATAAAAACCCTTCAATTTGCAGAACAGGGCGCTTTAGAAATTCATTTCTTACACTTATATGGTCCTAACAAAAACATCGAAATATTTCTGTTGGTACAATATTATAAATTTCGTCACACTTTCCAAATTAATCGCAAGCGTTAGGCTCCTGGCGGTATGGATCCCGGTTTGAGTGACAAAGCCTGAAATTGGCAAAGAAAACACCATCCATTACACGTCTTAGACAGTGGCAGTGAAGATGATGAATAATTTCTGAATGAAAACCGAAAGTGATGGAATTACTTTTATAGATATTGATATCGTTAACTTTAATTTCGGCGGCTGTAAGAGCCGAACAACTGCACCTGAGCTTCCTGCTGTAAGCGTGAATATTTCATTATACGGCAGCATGTGACCGTGCCGTGGGTACACTCCGGTGAAAAGGCGCTTCGAAATTAGGCGGAGAGCTGAGTGAAAAATGAACGGGAATTTTTAATCGATATTGCGTGGCTTTTCGCGGAGTAAATGTTAAAAATGTTGCTATCGGTCGTTCAAAAAAATTTCAGCGGTCCAAATTTTAGATATGTAGGGTAAAAGTACATTTGTTGTAAAATTGGTTAAATATTAAAAAAAGACGAGTTCGATATGCAAGATTTAAGAGCTGGATCAAATTTCCTCTTCTATTTTTTTCACATTAACACATTGTCTAAAGTTCTTCCTAATGGTCTACTTTTATTCAGAATACACAGGGTACATCTTGGAAATGGTAAGAGATACAAAGTAGGTTAAATGACACCAAATGTAGAGCTTATCAAGGCTTACTCTAATGTGCAAAAAATTTTTAGTAAAACAACTCGCTTTTGTTTCATAAGCAAAAAACTGATTTTAATCATTTTCATTTTTCCTTCATAATTCCTTTATTTATGAAAATATTTTAATGCGGTTTGTTCTTTCTTGGAGCACTTTTTGATGCAGATTTAAAAAAAAAATATAATATTTTTGCTAGTTCTTTTTGATTTTGAGAATTAACACCAGTCATAGCTGGCTAAGGCTTAGTTAATGCCATTTTGTTATACATCGTCGGATTGCATCGAAATTTGGGCAAGTTACTATAGACGAATAGACCTTTAATTTAAGGTGTCACACACCTTGGCCCGACAATAGAGAAATCTCCAATATGGCCACCAGACGCCATTTTGGAATATCGATTTTTTTATTTAGAGTCAAACAATCGCAAATCTATCTGGAAGTATAACCCCTTAGACTCCAAAAAATTTTGAAATATTCAAAAGTTAGTAGGGGGGTAACTGACTTTTGGACCTTACTGTATAATTAAATACTTTGTCATTATTCGCAACCAGAATTTGTTATTAAAAATAACATAAATGCAAAGAAAACTGACGAGAGAATGTCTTAAAGGAGGAAATTATGTAGATACTTTTCCTAGGCAAGGCTTACAGGTTTTTTGTGTTTCAGCTAACACTATTAGTTAACAAATTTTAAATTGATGCATCAAAGACCCTGTTTGATTAACTTTAGCTTTTATAACGCTCCTCCTAAAAAATAAAGCTAACAAAAATATTGATATTAAAGCAATTGCATTATTGAATAATTTAGATTCTTGTAATATAGCCAAGAGATTTTAATGCTGAAGGACTGAAAATATTTAGATGGCCTGTGAAGTATAATTTATTGTAAAATTCAATTCCTATAGAGCTCTAATAGCGTAAGTTTGCATTTAAAGTACTTAAATGCATTTTATTTACACTGAACCAATCAAATGCTTTAGTTAGTTCATTTTGAAGGTTGAAACAATCCTTATAAGTAAGTCGCTTATAAAGAGTAAAAATAAAAGCGGTCCTAAATTTGATCCATGTGGGACACCAAATTCATTTAAAGTATTTCTTTAGCACCTCGGTTTCTGAGATATCCCAGCCCATATACAGGGTGAGTCAACGCTGCGATAAGTTCAACACTTCCTTTATTATCGATAATAAAAACAAACGTTTTATACAGTGTGACCCACTTGTTTGCGGGCCACCGTAAAGTGGCTATTTGTTGTCCGATTTTGATCAACTATTTTTTAGATTGTTGCTTATGGAAAACTGCATTTTGTGGCAAATTGATAGATGCTATCACGAAAATCAAGGCCTACTTTGCTATTTTTTTGGAGCGAAAATTCGAGAAATCATAATAGCGATTTCTTTATTATTATTTCGAAAAACAACACGCGCTTTAAGATGAACAAAAGTGTACGGGATCGGCGACTAGAAGCACATGGCTCCAAGCGAAACATATTTTCCATTAAAAGCTTGCACTTCCCTGGACATAGTCGTATAAAGGACCATAAAACTGTATTAGTCCTGTAATAAGGATCTACGCTTATTACCATCGACTATTTAGCTTAAAAACATATGAACGTAATCGAAACTTCAACTTCATCAAAAATATTACGCATTTAAAATTAAATACGTGCTCGTACCGGAAACGAGCAGCACGGAAAATGTCATTTATGAAATTGTGGTTGATTCCATAATTTATACCCTTTCAAATATCAAAGTAACTGTCACAGATAAAAGCTTTAACATGTAATTTGGAACAGACTAATTTATTATTTATTTAATTACCGATTAAAAGTGACTAAAACAAATTTGACAAGTTTAAAATATTTTTCGACGGTCGCTATTTATATTCGCTTCGTTTTATGAATTTTTTACCACCCCCAATAATCGGCAACAGACCGAAAGGCGTCGAAACTAATCTGAAACTAATACGGAGTTCAATTTTAACACGATTTCGAGCTGCTGCAACCTGATCCTGATTGACCAGTAACGAGTGTGTTGCAACTTTTCTAATTCGCCTCGAACATAAACATTAAAACAGCTCCTAAATGGTGGACCGGTCTACCCTATGAACTTCAGCATTTGTTTAATTTCCCAGCAGATAACTGTCTGATTCGGAATCCGGTGGAAGCAAATATTGGCGAGTTACGTCAACTGTTAACCGGCGCCGGGGCGGATGCGAGTATAGCTAAATTTCTTCCTGTATATCGGACATTCGGACTGGTCAGCGTTAGCGTTAATCCGGTTAACTCCGGGTCTCAAGCGGGCACCCTTCAACTTCTGTGACTGCGAGGGATCTGTACTCTGCATGCACGCCATCTCTTAAAGTATTCAAACGTTCATCCATCACAGTGACAGACTTCACAGCCGCAATGTAAACCGAAAAACAAATTAGTTGCTTTTGTTTGCAGTACAGTCCAGAACATATTTAAGTCGAATTTCGACTGATACAATAGGATTGTTTGGGGCTTCCTTAGGTGTAGTTTTAGAAGGAAGATATCTGGCTCTGTTTAAGGACTGGACTGTTAACCGATAGATCCGTATAATGGCCTGATAGATCTCCCGATATAGCACCGCTTGATTTATTTTTTAAAGGACCACTACGAAAGCGTACGACGATTTGGGAGATTTAAAGGCACGAATAAGAGCCGAGATGGCGCAAACATTCAACACAGTTAACTAGATTAAGGCCTTATTACCCTGCAACTCGCCTTATTTATGTACTTATTTTGTATAAGAATTATTTGTTCTATCCGGTTTGCGTGCATTCCTCGGGCAATTATTTGTTCTGGTAACTTTTCAACATTCGCATTAGGATGTAAGTTGTTAATTTGCGCTTGTCGTTGTTCAACTATTTGAGTATGCAAATGCGGTTAAACAACGTGGCGTTAGTACACACACGCGTCACGGGAATGCGGGGCTACGCCGGCGGCGGTCGGGAGCGAAGAGATAAAACTCCTGTACGCCCCATAAAACTCCGTAAATGACGGGAGTTCTCGTCACTATTTCATCCGCATTATCCGCAAACCATTTCGCGGTCGTAGGCCCCATATGTGCCTGCTAATTCTGATGAATGTTTTTGATTTCTTTGCGCGGCCACTTTTTTTCATTAATATATACTCGCGTTGTAATTGAACTCGATGCCGAATGGGGCACCTACATGTGCATCCATTTCGATACCATATTTTATATGCAGCCATTTCAATATGGGTAAATGGCTTTTTCTCGATTTCTGTGCATGCTGTAATTCTCGGTAACTGCCAATATTTTTGCTACACGTTAAATATTAATGCGCAATGTATCCTTGGTTCTGGGATTTAGGACGGCGCTGGATTGCTCCGGCTCGTTTATTTGCAAAAATGTAAAGGTCCCCAGCAGGCCCCCAAACAGTAACTATCGGAAGCATATACATCTGACAAAAATGAAGAGGAAGTTAGCAAACGAAAATTTTAACAATCCTCTTTAGATAAAATCATTAAATTCTACGATATTATATCCTTTTTTGAACTTGTATTTATCTAATGAGTATACCATACGTAAGAGTCTCGTTATTGTTTTATTAGGATTATTTCACGTTGCCCTGGTTTAAACTGAATTTATTTACTTCCTTATTTGGTATATTTCAGCATCTGCAGTATCCTCATTTCAGGAATCGGAATTGAATTAGTTTATGAGACAAAAGATTGCAGGCAATTATTACATTGCGAGATAAGACTCCACATCCTGCCAGGCAGGATCAAACGTTTGCCTGTGCCCCAAGCCGATCTAATCGGCGAGGGCTTGACAAGTACTCGGTGGCGATTGAGTCGTGCGGTCACGTGGCAATCGGTAACCGGATACACATACACACTGACGGATCTGCAGTGACGCGTTTTATTCGCTCGCACCCGTGAAATTATCCTTTTGACAGCGAATCGCGTAGCACAAAGGCTTACAGGACTGTTTACGATGTTAACATCAAAGGTCGCACGGCGATCAGTTGCAGTGTTACGACCTACTTGACTTACAGGCGTCGATAATTTGGTTCTAATGTAGTGAACGTCATTTGATTTCATGGGAAGTCGGTGGCCACTGGGAAGGGATGGAAAATTCGATGTTGTTGAATTTTGTTCAAGTACGCTAGTAAATTTTGAGATAACAAGTCCGAAAATTTGAAAAATTGAAAAACTTGCGAAAACACAAAATCTTTAAACGCTATTTCCAAAGGAAAAATCGCCGCCGGACCGCCATTCTGGTAAGAAATCCAAGGTAGAGGGTCCAACTTAGAGCTACATTGCAAATCATACGGTCTTGCTGCGATTTTCGAGGCAGTAGGAGCGAACGAAAAAGTGGAATTTTGACGTTTTGACGAAAATTTTGAAGTTGGGTAAATTTTTTTTGACTCGAATCAAACATTTTCCATAACTCGGAATTTTGGTCGAGGGCTCTCCTACTATAAAATAAGTTTCATTTGAATCACCATGAATCCCCAAACACATCAAATTAATTTGTAAAGTATCTAAATATCGGCGTCTGAAGATGAGATATTATGATTATATCTCACATCCCCGGCGTTTAATCTGTTTTTTATCCTTGTGAATAGAAATATAATAAAAATAGTTCGCATGATTTAACCGGTTAAGTGTACATTAACGCTTCTTAATCAGTCAGTATTAAAATTAATATTCGTTTCGTCATAAACATGCATACCCACGTAGAAGATTTCGATGCATCTGCCTCAACATATGAATTTATTCGATCTATTTTTACCCCGTTTCGTTCTCATTTCACGCTAATTTTGACTTACAATATAATTAGTAGGTTATAAATTGGGATAAACAAATTACTCGTATAATTTAGTGTGTAACGATTATAGTAATTTAAAATCTCGATGGGAACCGTGTCAAATATTAGTTTAAAACGGTACCGACATACCTAGATTTACCAGATTCTTCATATAAAAACAAAAGAGAGCATACTAGAAAACAATAAATGAAACGATTTAGAATCCGAAGAGATAAGAACACCTTGCCTGTTTGAAAAAACTTATGGATTAAACGAAATGAACGAAAGGCCTGAACAAAACCTACACACAGGACCATCGGAAAACACCACGCCTTGAACAAAAAAATCATCCGCGAGCGTCACATTAGAGTCAAGTTCCCACGGAATAGAATTCCCCAGGCGGACATAAAATATTCATGTTGATATTTTGATCCGACGATTAAACAATTACAGTGACAATTCTGGTAAATCTCAAAGGATACATATCGAATTGCGTACTTGTTCATAGCGAAACGGGTGACACTAGCGCCTCTTTTGCACATTACACCCCCTTTTACATCCCACCGAGGGCTAACGTATAGATATCGGCGGGCTATTATGCCCCACTTAACGGACACCTCTCTGGAGACTTGGAACAAGGCGTTCGTGGGAAATCGACTGCGATTTTTCGAAAATCACAACCAGAAAAAAATACTTATTCAATAGAAAAATTTGACGTAATTATACGATGGCTCTGAAGGGCCACAGTAAAAATTAAAAAAAACTAGAAATTTCTACTTTAAAACTGGAAATTTCTACTTTGAAACTGGAAATTTCTACTTATAAAGTAGAAATTTCTAGTTTTCAATTTTCTACCTACAAAGTAGAAATTTCTAGTTTCAAAGTAGAAATGTCTAGTTTTAAAGTAGAAATTTCTAGTTTCAAAGTAGAAATTTCTAGTTTTAAAGTAGAAATTTCTAGTTTTAAAATAGAAATTTCTAGTTTTTTTTTAATTTTTACTTTGGCCCTTCAAAGCCATCGTATAATTGTTTGCGGGCCACGCTACAATGTAACAAAAACATCCAAAGTGGGCCAATAACAGAGAACCAATCTCGCTAATCAACTAATCAGCTCGGCAGAAAAAGGACAAGCTCCGTTGCAATTCCTTAATGACGCACCATATGTACAAATAAAAGCAGAATGGGACGGCGAAGTAAATGAAGTGTGTTCGTTTCGGTCGTATCCGTAACATCTCAATAATGCACAGTTAGCCGGGGACAGAAAACGATAATGTGATTTGAAGTGAATAGTAATCGACATATAGGAGCAGGACGACACAGGCGGCATGAGATAGACATTTATTTTATTACAATTGCCGGCGAGCACAACTGCTACAAACACTCTGTCTAATCACTCGGCGTCACGGCCGACCCTCGCGCCAGATGAAAAATCGCCGCGGTGGAGTTTTTCCGCAATCGCTGTATGGGTGTTTTTTCAAGTTTTATGGCGAATTATTTATTGCAAATATATCTCTCATGAATGACCAAAGTGGTCGCTTCTGATCTTATAATACAGTGATACAGAGCACCAAAGTTGAGTTTGCAAGATCTCAAAATACATTTTTTTCTTCATGTCCACTCTTCCTTTACAACTCGATTTATAGAATAGAATTGAGTAGAATAAGAAGAAAGAAAAATGAGGAACCCTTTTTAAAAAGACCGATTTTGCTGAAAAACGGTACTGTTCCTGACTCTGTAACTCCTTAAACCGGATCATTTCTTTGACCGGACTTTAACTTTTAACCATCATTCCTGTCGGGTTCCCACCAAATTCCACCCTTAACTTCCGAACACGTCCGAACAATTAATTTTTTAGCGAACCGAGATTTAATGAATTTTCTCAAATTTTTATCTTGAAATTTATAGTCCGTCCGACAGATTGCAGCTTATAGTCGATCCGGCGAACTTTATTTATTTTTTTGTTTTGGTCCCAGGGTAGAAACGATATCAGTTTCGGAATTTGGACGACTTCGGGCAACCGAAACCACTTTCGTTTCCTCGATAGGGGTACACCCCCATCTCTTTGACGTTTAAACGTCATTTTGACAACGAAAAACCGTGCTATTCATATACAGGGTGAGTCACCAAGGGCGCCTCGGTCGATATCTCCTTTAATATTTATTATACAGAAAAAAGTTTCAAATAAAAGTTGTAGGAGATCAAAAGTATCATATTTTAAAATTATTTCTAATTATATACATGGTGTTTGATATTAGAGTGGCATATCAAAAGTATGTTTTTTTAAATGGGACACCCTATATATTTTTGCAAATTTTTATTCTTTCTTTAATTGCCTTTTCAATCATATCTGGTTTTTGAAATTCCGATACGGCGTTGTCGAATTTTCAATTTTTTTCAAAAAAATTGACACTTGCAAACCTCGCTAATAAATTCTGCATAAGCGGTATTTTCACAGATTAAGCAAACTTTTTTTGTTGAATGTTAGGCAATGCCATGTCCTAGCCCCTAGATATTTTAAAGTTGAAATTATTTGTACAGGGTGTTTATTACGGTGATACAAAAATGGCTAACTTTAATTTATCATAACTTCATTTTTTTAAATGGAACACCCCGTATATTTTTACATATTTGGATAGAGTTTTTGTCGCTCTACAATTTTTATTAACCTATAATAATGCCTAAAACCAACGGTTTCCAGTGAAACTGCTTTCTAATAAAAACATCAGGTAATTTCTAGAAATTCGAATATCATAGGAGGCATTGGCACGTGTTTTTTTTATTTTTGCAAGAAGGAACTACGAACATGAAACAATTCATTTATAACAAAACGGTAAATACAATTTTTTTTAGTTGTATCTAGTTCATAAGATTTATAAATGACTTTATTTAGGCTTTATACAATTATAACAAAAAATATATCCAATTTGATATACTCACATTGATGTTTCATCTCTAAACATACAATTATTATTAAGTTTATTGAATGTTCTTTAATGCATGATAAAAATTGGATTAAATATTACAAAATTCAAAACGTCTAAAAATAAATTATTGAAAAAAAAATTTTTTTTAACTCACCACAAAATTCATTCATTATGGTGACCAACCAAAAAAGATGACCCCAAGAAGATGTACATGTTCTTCCGCCTATTTCAGCTCTTCAGAATTTTGTGAAATCAAATTTAGTTTTTAATTTAGTAAAAGCGCGAAAATTCAGATGTCTGTGGTCTGGATATTTTTGACCATACAATCTAGAGGCCAACAAAATTCCATAACTCTCCCCGATGCAGTAAATCATATTAATTCTTTCTTGCTTAGAAAAATTCATTTTAAATACTAATTTAAGTAGAAATTAACGTAACAATAAAGTCTGCAAATTAAAAGCGTTTCAAATTTGTTTCAAACAAATGTCAGTTGATAAATGCCATCTAGATATTTGGAAAATTCACAAAGTTCAAGTATTTAAATGTAGAATAATAAGACTTTCTTTTCATTTATAAGAGATGAAACTTTCATTAATGGAAACAATAATGCTCATAGTTTCTTCTTGCAAAAACAAAAAAAAACACCACCAATGACTCCTATGATATTCGAATTTCTAGAAATTACCTGATGTTTTTATTAGAATGCAGTTTCACTGGAAACCGTTGGTTTTAGGCATAACTATAGGTTAATAAAAATTGTAGAGCGAGAAAAACTCTATCCAAATATGTAAAAATATACTTAAAATATATTTAAAAAAATGAAGTTATGATAGATTAAAGTTGGCCATTTTTGTATCATCGTAATAAACACCCTGTACAAATAATTTCAACTTTAAAATATCTGGAGGCTAGGGCATGGCATTGCCTAACATTTAACAAAAAAAGTTTGCTTAATCTTTGAAAATACCGCTCATGCAGAATTTATTAGTTAGGTCTGCAAGTGACAATTTTTTTGAAAAAAGTTGAATAATTCGACAACGCCGCAACGGAATTTCAAAAACCAGATATATTCGAAAAGGCAATTAAAGAAAGAATAAAAATTTGTAAAAATATATAGGGTGTCCCATTTAAAAAATCATACTTTTGATATGCCACTCTAATATCAAACACCATGTATGATTAGAAATAATTTTAAAATATGGTACTCTTGGTCTCCTACAACTTTTATTTGAAACTTTTTTCTGTATAGTAAATATTAAAGGAGATATCGACCGAGGCGCTCTTGGTGACTCACCCTGTACAGATGGCCCCGAAGGGGTCGTACCCATTCTCAAATGTCACTTTGGCGTTTTTTGAAATGTAAGGAAAAAAACGCACTTCCCAACAGCAGCCAGCCCCGAAGGGGCTGTAATGTTTTGAAATTTTTTTTTCCGAATTCTTCTCGATTCACTTAACCAATCGGAGTGGACAACCCCTGTCAGCTTTATTTTCGTTTATTTTTACAATTTTACATCAGGTATGACCGTACCAAAGAAGTATTCGAGTCGGCGAACGCTTATGGCCTACGGTGATTCAGTTATAACTTATCACGAAGTCCCACAACTCCTTACGTATCATTTAAAAAAGTATTTTTAATGGGATGATATACATCGCGTGTGAAAATAATGTTCAAAAATAACCTGAAACTCAGATTCTACTCGATTGCGACGTGTGCCAAAATATAGAACAAATGGTTTTATCGCGTCACTTCTATTTTTATACGACACATGGTTCCCTTAAGTGATCGAAATTTGCCTCATATAGGTATCGGGAAAGGTAAAAGAATAATAATAATAATAATCGAGATCACAACGTGTGTTGGGTTTTTGACTATATCTACTTTTGTTCTACAAATCTTCGAAACCAAAATTAGTTTATCACGATATAATGCTTTCTGTAACATTACAGATGGGTTCCAATAAAGGACTCCCTGTACGTACTTGTGGGTGACAATACAAGATCATTCAGTTCAAATGAATATTAAATCATTTCCACTCGGAAGCGCCCAATAGGAAATCTAAAACGGGGTATAAACTGCAGGGGACAACGGTCATATATCATGTATAACATGTTCCTACCCTTATTTAATCTTTGTACAAGCGGTCGGGATAGTAGTGGAGGGAAATTGGAATTTTAAAGTAATGTAATCGGGAAGTTGATTTTTTTTTTGTTTTTGTTTTATACATGCAAATGAGTCGTAAACCGAAAAAACTAGCAAAATTGGGCTGGGGCTTCAAAAATGCACTTTTATAAGTGCATTTTTGATGCATTTCGAGTGCATCGCTACGCTGTTTCATAAATATCTTCGGCTCTATTGGTAGTAGAAAAATTATAAAAAATAAATACTCGTAAATAAATAGCCTATCAAACTGTTGGGGTATAGTTACATTAAAAATGCATCCTAACCTCAAAAAATCCAAGTTTCACAGATCATATATTTTTTTTACTAATAAGTGCAATAAGTGGGGTAAAAATTTTCTGATCTTTACGAAATTGGAGAAAATAGGTATGTTCATGCATCACATATACGTGATTAAATTTAAAAAAATATAATATTTTTACGGTCGGTTGATAGGCTATTCATTTACGAGTATTTTGTTTTTTTTAATATTTCTACGACCAATACAGCCGGATTTAAAAAAATAGTTGATATGTAAATTAATAGCCTTACTCTTGTTTATAGGTAATAATAATTGGGATTTTAGGCTAAATAAATAAATGGAAAAAACCAATTTTTGTTGCAGTCGACGTTTCGATTTTAATTAAATCATCCTCAGGACTCTAGAAAACAATACACAATATAAAAAATTTTAGGTCTAAAATTATATGATCAAACCAACAAAACAAACACAAACAAACCACAAAAAGAAAAACAAAATTTAATTAAAAACTATTATAACCTACTATGACAATAATCCAACAAAAATTGGTTTTTCTATTTATTTATTTAGCCTAAAATCCCAATTATTATTACCTATAAAAAAAATAGCATTCGAAATGCATCAAAAATTAATTTTTATGCCCTTTTCTCGTGAAGCCCAATCTTGCTAATATTTTAGATTTTCGCTCATTTGCATGTATAAAAAGAAAACAAAGAAACAAATTCAACATCCCGATTACATCACTTTTCATCAATTATTTTCCTCCACTATACAGGGTGAGTCACCAAGGGCGCCTCGGTCGATATCTCCTTTAATATTTATTATACAGAAAAAAGTTTCAAATAAAAGTTGTAGGAGACCAAGAGTACCATATTTCAAAATTATTTCTAATCATACATGGTGTTTGATATTAAAGTGGCATATCAATAGTATGTTTTTTTAAATGGGATACCCTATAAATTTTTGCAAATTTTTATTCCTTCTTTCATTACCCTTTCGAATATATCTGGCTTTTGAAATTCCGTTGCGGCGTTGTCGAATTATTCAACTTTTTTCGGAAAAATTGTCACTTGCAGACCTCACTAATGAATTCTGCATGAGCGGTATTTTCACAGATTAAGCAAACTTTTTTTGTTAAGTGTTAAGCAATGCCATGTCCTAGCCTCCAGATATTTTAAAGTTGAAATTATTTGTACAGGGTGTTTATTAGGATGATACAAAAATGGCTAACTTTAATCTATCATAACTTTATTTTTTTAAATGGAACACCCCGTATATTTTTACATATTTGGATAGAGTTTTTGTCGCTCCACAATTTTTATTAACCTATGGTTATACCTAAAACCAACGGTTTCCAGTGAAACTGCATTCTAATAAAAACATCAGGCAATTTCTAGAAATTCGAATATCATAGGAGGCATTGGCACGTGTTTTTTTTGTTTTTGCAAGAAGAAACTATGAGCATTATTGTTTCAATTAATGTAAGTTTCATCTCTAATAAATGAAAAGAAAGTTGTCATATTATTCTACATTTAAATACTTGAACTGTGTGAATTTTCCAAATATCTAGATGGCATTTATCACTGACATTTGTTTGTAACAAATTTGAAACGCTTTTAATTTGTAGACTTTATTGTTACGTTAATTTCTACTTAAATTAGTATTTAAAATGAATTTTTCTAAGCTAGATAGAATTAATATGATTTACTGTATCGGGGAGAGTTATGGTAATTTTTTGTTGGCCTCTAGATTGTATGGTCAAAAATTTTTACGATTTTCTACGAGGTTTAGTACAACAGAAAATGTGTTTTCTTCATTTACGACTGGTTTAATTTACTTCGGCTTCTTAAACATAACTTTTCCGCTTTCATCGAATTTAGTTTTTAATTTAGTAAAAGCGCGACAGTTCGGATGTCTTTGGTCTGGAAATTTTTGACCATACAATCTAGAAGCCAACAAACAATTACCATAACATAGATAGGATTCGTGGGGTCAAATATAAATAAATAAAAAACTAAATCGTGCACCAGTTTCATCTTTTGGGGTATATGGCACGATTTAGTTTTTTATTTAATTACCATAACTCTCCCCGATACAGTAAATAATATTGATTCTTTCTTGCTTAGAAAAATTCATTTTAAATACTAATTTAAGTAGAAATTAACGTAACAATAAAGTCTACAAATTAAAAGCGTTTCAAATTTGTTACAAACAAAAGTCAGTGATAAATGCC
This sequence comes from Rhagium mordax, assembly GCA_963680705.1. NCBI lineage: Eukaryota > Metazoa > Arthropoda > Insecta > Coleoptera > Cerambycidae > Rhagium > Rhagium mordax. The sequence continues at coordinate 565,018 of OY796660.1, read as the reverse complement.
ATCTAGATATTTGGAAAATTCACACAGTTCAAGTATTTAAATGTAGAATAATATGACAACTTTCTTTTCATTTATAAGAGATGAAACTTACATTAATTGAAACAATAATGCTCATAGTTTCTTCTTGCAAAAACAAAAAAAACACGTGCCAATGCCTCCTATGATATTCGAATTTCTAGAAATTGCCTGATGTTTTTATTAGAATGCAGTTTCACTGGAAACCGTTGGTTTTAGGTATAACCATAGGTTAATAAAAATTGTAGAGCGACAAAAACTCTATCCAAATATGTAAAAATATACGGGGTTTTCCATTTAAAAAAATGAAGTTATGATAGATTAAAGTTAGCCAATTTTGTATCATCGTAATAAACACCCTGTACAAATAATTTCAACTTTAAAATATCTGGAGGCTAGGACATGGTATTGCTTAACACTTAACAAAATAAGTTTGCTTAATCTGTCAAAATACCGCTCATGCAGAATTCATTAGTGAGGTCTGCAAGTGACAATTTTTTTGAAAAAAGTTGAATAATTAGACAACGCCGCAACGGAATTTCAAAAACCAGATATATTCGAAAAGGTAATGAAAGAAGGAATAAAAATTTGCAAATTTATATAGGGTGTCCCATTTAAAAAAACATCTTTTGATATGCCACTCTAATATCAAACACCATGTATGATTAGAAATAATTTTAAAATATGGTACTCTTGATCTCCTACAATTTTTATTTGAAACTTTTTTCTGTATAATAAATATTAAAGGAGTTATCGACCGAGGCGCCCTTGGTGACTCACCCGTATAGCAGTTGCGTGAAGAATATTAAAAAAACACCTTTAGTTCGAAAATATTAATAAACAAAGTGCAGATTTAGTGCGTATTAGACAAATATTTATTTCGGTTTCGTATTTGATTGCAAAAAATAAATCCCTCGTGGCTTGGCACAGATACATATGCACATTGTAATATATAACTACTTACGTCATAATCCACCCCTGGCCGACCAGGAAATAATAGACTTGTGCATGTCATGTTTAGTAACATGTGTTACTGATAAAGTGAATTTAATTTACTACACCGGTTTGTGTTGGCACTTGTTCTTTATATTCTTAATGCTCATTTAAGTGTGTAAGCTTATTAATCCACCCTTGAATCAATTTACCTAACGCCGAATAGAATAATAAGGTTTTCCGCATGATTAACTTGCAGACTTTTAATAATAATAAAAAGTAACGATTATTGGAACAAGTGAAGTTTTGCCAAAAAAGTAACTTTGTCGCCGAGTCTTACGAGCCCTCTCACACTTCCGCATCCTACAAATTGTGTTTTTGGTCGGCAAGCAAAGTGAATAGATATTATTAAATCACTTTCTGGGCGCATAAATCATGCTTTTCATTAGTTAATCTCAATAAGTAGGGTTGAAAATCTGAAGAACGAAAACTGTAATAAATTACATTGTTGGGTACACTTCCAAGATGATACAAACGAAAAACTAGGAGAGCACAAGGGCGACGCTGAAAATTTAATCAACATAATTAAGTACTAAATTACATTGTTGCCTTTTTTTAGTTCGCAAAAAGTGGAGCAGACTGTCTTACAATTTAATAATTATATAAAGCATATCTGGCACAGGATACACAGCGAATTTTCCGCTAGCAAGTGAATATGGCAATTAAATGATTTTTTACTCTGTAATTTAAATGTGGAAGATGTACAATCTATGCTATACCGGGCGATTTACTATTGGTGGTGGCATAACAAATGAATTCTTATCAATCATAGGGGGCTGGTATAACCTAGCAATTCTGCTTTGTTTTCTGGTTAATTGAAATTTAATAAAAGCAACAAGTAACTAATTAGGACGCGGCACAGAAAAATATGTGCTTAATTTGCAACAAAACGCGCGGGATGTAATCTGGACGCGATATACATGTAGTAATAAACATTTCATCTTTTTGAAATACCGCACCACAATGCAAACCCAATCAAGGCGGCCAACGTAAATCAACAAATGTGGGGAAAGAATTATTCGCCGGTACATACCACGCACACCCTCGAATTTTACTATCGCATACACCTATATTTAATTCGCCGCCAATTCGTGCAATATCGATGGCGGAACGAGGTCAGGATTATTAGTTTTTGCTCGATTAATTTAATTCATTGCTAAATCTAGTAACAATAGGGGTCAAACAAGTGAAAAATTAAGAGAAAATAGATGAATAGCGTTTCGAAATTATTGTTCCTCATCAGCTCTCAGGAGATAGCACAAAGAACTTAATTTATCTAAAATAGAACGTGGAAATTTTCTGAATGGTCCAAGACTCTAGTTTGGAAAAAATAATAAGCAACATCTTGTTTTGTTGTGTCGTTACGTACGTTTATAATTCACATTTTAGAAGCAAATTATTCGGGTCGTTTCTAAAAAAACAAAACCGAAACATTTTTAACGCCTGACATTATATTCCAACCTACGATACACCACCGAAAACAAAGATTGTGTCAATATTTTCGTTGCCGAGTTTAATATTCCTGCTGAAATACAAAATAATGAATAAGAAAATAGCAGGAATTGGCGCAGATGTCTGTTATTATTGTATTTGGATTATCTTGTTCTAAAAGTACATGTTAGGTGGTGGAGTATTTGAACTGTAGATTAGCCTGGCTAGCGGCTAAAAACCGTGTTTGATGACATACTAGGGGATAACAGAGACACGTCTACAGGGTGGAGTCCCAAATACGCAGGGACGACCGACGCCCGGTTCAAATAACGAAAGAGTATAAAATCGAACGCGTCCCCCTTCAGCTTGCGGTCTATTATTTTTATTTACAAAAAAAAAAAAACACCGAAAGAACAAAGATAATTAGCCATTAGCAGGGCGAAAAGTAATGTCTAAAAAATGAGAACATCAGGAAACATCAATGCTACATTGGAAGCAGGGCTTGGGCATCAAAATCCATCACAGAACATCAACAAATATGATCTTAAACTGAAAGTATTTTCCCATAAATGGAGTTGATGTAGAGACTTTGAATTTAATAAGTCAACTAATTGTAACATTTATCGATAAAGAGTATCATCAAACGGTAAATGCACGAAATTTTTCCGACTCGCCCTGTATATCCAGATATTTCGTATGCAATGTGTATTTAACAAAGTGACAAGGGAAACATGTGTATTAAAGACCTGCCATAGCCCTCTTTTGCTATGTGTGAAGCGCTTAACGCTTTTTGTTTGCTCTTGGTTTTACCACCCCTCGAAATTTGCTATATGAATATAACAACGCTATTTAGGGGGACCCCCGAATCCGGGTTAATTTAAAATAGCGCGTTTTATCTTGGGGTACACTGCATTTAGAATAAAATTTTCGAAGACATCAAGTTGCAATAGTTCTTTTTATTTTAATATTGAGGAGAAAATATTTTTCATAAACTAATACTAATAATAATAATAATAAAACTAATACCGTCAGATAGGTGCCAAAAAGTACCCAAACTTTTTTTTTGCGGATTCTTAAACTTTAGGATCTCAACTCCAAATATTAAAAAGGAATAGATGTGCTTTTACCCCTAAGAGGGTGTAAACCACCCCTGAAGTTCTAAATTTAATACCGACTAAAATATTAAGTTAGTTATTAAAAAAAAAAGTGTTTGAGGTCGCTTATTACACATCTCAAGTCAGAATTTTAGAATTCGCGATTGCACCCCTAATATGGCCGATATAATGGGGGTAGAATGGAAAAACATATTTTGTTTGGATTGAGCAAGTAGAATTTTTTCTTTGCAAATTCTTATGTTTTATATCTTAATAAGAAAAATTATTGCCCTTACCCTTAAGGGGGTAAAAACCACCCCTAATAAAAAACCATATAAAAGAGGTAAAACGGATGAAATAATAATTTTTTTTTATTTTGGGGAATTAGGCGTTTCTTAGCAAATTGTTACATTTTGAGACATTAAACTCATCCCCCTAATAAGAAAAATAATTGTTCTTACCCCCAAGAGGATGAAAACCACCCCGAAAGTAAAAAAATCAATAATTAACGAAGTTCTGAGACTAAATTACCCCCAAACGAGTAATTACGTAATTTGCTAAAACGAGGCGTGATTCTTTTTTCGGTCACATCTCCCTTGCAATTAACGTTAAAAATCATCCAAAAAAGTATTTTGATGCTATTTTAATCCTCTTTAATGTCAGGTAGGTCAAAACAGTACAAAGGTTGTCAGTTTTTCTATATTCATCTTAAATGCGTCAATTAAAAAAATATTTTTATTAGAGTTGTTTCTTAAGATTATTTGTTAGTTTTTATTGAATAGTATAAAATGCCAACATTACCAGAGACAGACTTCTAGTTGACGAAAGAGATAGTTGGTGGATGAGAAGTTACATTTATAAACCCTAACAGATGGGCATGTAAAGGGTGTGAAGTTACGCCTTTCTGGCCACATTGTTCGCCGAATTCGGTGCGTAGCGCAAAGGGTTGGTTTTTCAATAATCTTTAATTGCTGATTGATGAACAATTTTTAGTTTCTCATCATATCTAGTTGTCGAAAATTATTTAATAAGGCGAGCAACTTGGTCGGCCAGTAAATTTACATAAACCAGCGGTTGAAGTCAAACATCTTCGATTTTTGAGCAGACTCAAGAATCAATAAATTAGCATAAGGCGCTGTTGGAGTTAAACTTTGGTCGAAGTTGATTGGTGTTTGCTGAGGATCGTCTTGCAACGGCCGACTGTGATTCAGGCTCTGATTTGAGCAGACCGAAAGACCGCTGGTTTATTGGCACACAATTAACAGTCATCGGTATTCTAGGCTCATGCCGTTCATCCCGCTGTTTACCAGTTTGATTGAATCGAATCGGCGTGACGGGGGGAATCCGGCTAACAAGCTTTTTACAAGAGTCTCTCTGTGACAGACATCCGAACTTCAATATCCTCGCCGGCTTTCATCTTCATTAAAGCGGGCTTTTTGTCTAGTTCATTAACTAATTAACAATAGGTAGTAGGTATGCATTTTTTTGGGGGAGGCGGTTCGGGACCAAGTTGTTCGTTTTGGACTTTTATATGTCGAAAAATTATTAAGCTCCTCACAAATTTTTTTGTGGAAAAAAAGCGAAAGCAATTTTAAAGAAAAAGTAAAAATTAATTATGAAAAACTGATATATTCGCTTATAATCCAAAAACCCAATGTACACCTACTCAACTGAGAAGCAGTTCCTCAACTGAATATGAAGAACATTGTTTTAGACCCCATATATAATAAAAAATTCAATACACATTCAAATAGTGCTAAAAAGGTTTTTTTGGCGCTTCATCACTATTACATACTCTGGTAACAGAAAAATCACGTTTTTACCACCCAAAAATTAAATAAAAAAAAGAATTACAAGCCGATTCTGATTTTGACGTCATGACCCGCACAGATCCGGTCTCTGGTAATATCAGACGCTCAGATAAGAAATTAAATAATTTTGCATATACAGGGTGAGTCACCAAGAGCGCCTCGGTCGATATCTCCTTTAATATTTACTACACAGAAAAAAGTTTCAAATAAAAGTTGTAGGAGCCCAAGAGTATCATATTTTAAAATTATTTCTAATCATACATGGTGTTTGATATTAACGTGGCATATCAAAAGTATGTTTTTTTAAATGGGACACCCTATATATTGTTGCAAATTTTTATTCTTTCTTTAATTGCCTTTTCAAACATATCTGGTTTTTGAAATTCCGACACGGCGTTGTCGAATTATTCAACTTTTTTTAAAAAAATTGTCACTTGCAGACCTAACTAATAAATTCTGCATGAGCGGTATTTTCACAGATTAAGCAAACTCTTTTTGTTAAATGTTAGGCAATGCCATGCCCTAGCCTCCAGATATTTAAAAGTTGAAATTATTTGTACAGGGTGTTTATTACGATGATACAAAAATGGCTAACTTTAATCTATCATAACTTCATTTTTTTAAATGGAACACCCCGTATATGTTTACATATTTGGATAGAGTTTTTGTCGCTCTACAATTTTTATTAACCTATAGTAATGCCTAAAACCAACGGTTTCCAGTGAAACTGCATTCTAATAAAAACATAAGGTAATTTCTAGAAATTCGAATATCATAGGAGTCATTGGTGGTGTTTTTTTGTTTTTGCAAGAAGAAACTATGAGCATTATTGTTTCCATTAATGAAAGTCTCATCTCTTATAAATGAAAAGAAAGTTGTCTTATTATTCTACATTTAAATACTTGAACTGCGTGAATTTTCCAAATATCTAGATGCCCTAGATGGCATTTATCACTGACATTTGTTTGAAACAAATTTGAAACGCTTTTAAATTGCAGACTTTATTGTTACGTTAATTTCTACTTAAATTAGTATTTAAAATGAATTTTTCTAAGCAAAAAAGAATTAATATGATTTACTGTATCGGGGAGAGTTATGGAATTTTGTTGGCCTCTAGATTGTATGGTCAAAAATATCCAGACCAAAGCCATCTGAATTTTCGCGCTTTTACTAAATTAAAAACTAAATTTGATTTCACAAAATTCTGAAGAGCTGAAATAGGCGGAAGAACATGTACATCTTCTTGGGGACATAGTTTTTTGTTGGTGACTATAATGAATGAATTTTGTGGTGAGTTAAAAAAAATATTTTTTTTCAATAATTTATTTTTAGACGTTTTGAATTTTGTAATATTTAATCCAATTTTTATCATGCATTAAAGAACATTCAATAAACTTAATAATAATTGTATGTTTAGAGATGAAACATCAATGTGAGTATATCAAATTGGATATGTTTTTTGTTATTATAATTGTATAAAGCCTAAATAAAGTCATTTATAAATCTTATGAACTAGATACAACTAAAAAAAATTGTATTTACCGTTTTGTTATAAATGAATTGTTTCATATTCGTAGTTCCTTCTTGCAAAAACAAAAGAAACACATGCCAATGCCTCCTATCGAATTTCTAGAAATTACCTGATGTTTTTATTAGAATGCAGTTTCACTGAAAACCGTTGGTTTTAGGCATTACTATAGGTTAATAAAAATTGTAGAGCGACAAAAACTCTATCCAAATATGTAAAAATATACGGGGTGTTCCATTTAAAAAAATGAAATTATGATAGATTAAAGTTAGCCATTTTTGTATCACCGTAATAAACACCCTGTACAAATAATTTCAACTTTAAAATATCTAGGGGCTAGGACATGGCATTGCCTAACATTCAACAAAAAAAGTTTGCTTAATCTGTGAAAATACCGCTCATGCAGAATTTATTAGCTAGTGACAATTTTTTTCAAAAAAATTGAATAATTCGACAACGCCGTATCGGAATTTCAAAAGTCAGATATGTTTGAAAAGGCAATTAAAGAAAGAATAAAAATATGCAAAAATATATAGGGTGTCCCATTTAAAAAACCTACTTTTGATATGCCACTCTAATATCAAACACCATGTATGATTAGAAATAATTTTAAAATATGGTACTTTTGGTCTCCTACAACTTTTATTTGAAACTTTTTCTGGATAATAAATATTAAAGGAGATATCGACCGAGGCGCTCTTGGTGACTCACCCTGTATAACTGCAAACGCAGCATTTTGGCTCGATTTATATATAATTATTCCTAAACAATTGAAACATTTTATTGGCCAGTCGGATCAATCTACAAATAATTTTATTGCCGCTGGATTTAATCCCGATGCGACAACCAGACGCGTTTTTATCCTCAGATGTCAAAATCAAATTTTTAAACTACAATAAAAAATGCATCAGACATAATTGTACGTTTGAAATTGGAAGACTTTATTAAGAGACGAGGGATTAATAATTTAGTAGGCCGTGGTTGTCGTGCGCAGCTCACTGGGATGTGACAAGCAAGTTTCTCTGGAGCTTCTTACGCGAAAGTGGATTGGATGGTTTCCCGCGGGCTCCAGGTGTCCCCGGTCTTGACATTTTACCAAGTTGACCCCGCGCCCTCGCGTCTGAAGCTTTCGCGGCTGAAATATTGCTCGAAGTTCTTCTGGTCAGCGAGCGGAATTCTGTAATATGCATGTGGCACTTAACGATTTATTTGTTTGTAAAAAAATGCTGCTACGCGATTTTATCCCGTTTGTGGAAACTGCTCCGCGCGATTATTTCTAAATAAAAATGTTTCCTAGCTGTTGACATATCACCTCACGGACAGTCATCACTATTAAGCGGTTAGTTAGGGGGCCACGAAAAGTTTTTAAAAAAGAGGGCGGACAATTTTGGCTCGCGCAATATTCTTTGCTTGTTTAGGAGTTGGAAATAAACTTTTGCGTGATTATGAGCTGGTTAGGTTGATATTTGGCCGAGAGACATCAAAAATTGATGCAATAAAAATAGAAATAATTAATTTTTGTAGGTAACTTTGGCGCAACTCTGACTGTCTGGTTCCATGAGTGTGCGGATAATAATACGGATTTAGAAATAACCAAGACGCTGCGAGTTTATCGGGGGAACACTGAAAATTGCCTAATTTGGTTTCAGTGGTGTTTTTCATAAACTATTAGAAAGACAGTTGCACACCATTTGCAGCAAAAAACATTATTTCGCGTTATCTATAAAAATAAAAAGCAATCTCACGCAAGATCCTAATTGCGAATCGCGATGAATATAAGCACATTATCGAACGGGAAAATCTAAACAGTATTTGGAAAAGCTCGAACTGCGAGAGCCACTCGCACGGTTTGACAATAAATAAAAACAGAATTGATTACGCTGATTGCCTCGCGAGTTGCGTTTAACATAAATAAAACGAACAACGCTAAATTGTACGCGAGAGCAATTTTAATCGGGGATCGTACGGCGCGTAATTACGGGACGGGGCAACACGATCATACAGGGTGAAACGCGGAAAGCGTTGAAACTGGGAATTAGAAACAACGAAAATAGTTTCAACGCCCACTTGATAATCGGCTATTCCAGTTAATTTAAAAACAAATTTGGAACCTTGATTATTGAAATATCGCACAAATTTTTTGTTTTTTTTTCACCAGCAGTGTGGGACATTTTTATTTGTTGTTAAATCAACTCACAACAAAATCACAGTCGCAATGCTAATGCAGAGAAACATAAACAATAAATTTTGAGGTTATGTTTGCTTTATGTCAGGACCCAACACAGGGTGTCACATCAACGGCGATATTTTTTCTTTAAACAGTTTTCAAAAATGGTGTAAAAATTAACTTTACCTTTCTAATAAGTACCTACTGTTGTGTCTAAAAATATTTTAGCAAATAAAAGACTTGTCATTAATATTAAATTGTCGTTGCGATTTTGTTACATAACCGCCTCCGCAAACCGTCCACCCTGTAGCGCGAAATTACACGGGAAAATAGGTAGTATCATTCCATAGCGACCATGATTCTGTTTATGAGTTCTTTAAATATTATTATTCGGTACGGGTGATTGTTATGTACATTACGATCCGGTTAAATCATGCACGATGATTTCGTTAAGTGTTTCATGGCATCACTGATTAAATCGGTGAGTTCTGTCTTTGTTTGTTGCAGTTTTTGATCACTGATTATTTGATTAGCCGCCCCTCCCCCATCCTTTCAATCCGTTCGGTCGTCTGCTTTCAGATTGTTTGCAGGCGAAGGACAAAAGATACGAGAACGAGGACATTAAAATACAAATATATTATTGGCTCCACTAGTTTTCTAACTCTGCACAATATTTGAGGTTAAGTTTAGAATGTTTGAACGAGTCGGATGTTTAAGAGTTTTGCTTAATTACTAGATTTGTTAAGCCTAAGCTTTGTAAAATCTAATTCTGATATAAATGCGTCAAATCCAATGCCTATTTCCTATAACATTTAAAAACAAAATCCTGCGCAGGGGCCTACTTATGTTTTCAGTTTTTTAACATTTTGGACGCCATCTTTTAAACAAATGCCAAAATTTCATGACGAATAAGAAACCGTAAGGAAATATCCGAAAAAAAAACGAAATTTCATAAAATCCTTTTTATTTTTTTCTGACGTTATTTGAGAACAAATTTTAAAACGAATAACACTTTGTCATTGCCACTTTTTATCCTCTACAAGACGGCTGTGTCAAATTTGAAATCCGACGTTTCGTCTTCCAGAAACCATCAACAACTTATTTTTCTTAAATACGGACCTGGATTTTTTAATTTTTTGTTACCTTTGGACTCCCTAAAAGCTATGACCCATCACAAATTTTGTTTTTCAACTGTTTCGATGACAAAAATTGTCATTTTCTGTATTTAAAAAAATATATTTAATACGTTAATAAACTAAGACCCGTCCAAAAATGGAAAATTTCGTTGACACCGAGAATTTACAATAGCGGTTTTGAATTTGATTTTCTATATAGGGGTAATCTACTGACTATTTGCAAAAACCAATTTGGTCACTTTCTTTAAATCTGCAATATTTAAAAAAAATACAGTGATTTTTTTAAAAAATCACATTTCTCTCATTACTGACCTGTAACTTTCCACTCAGGTGTTTAATGGGATATTTTTATTCGTCACTTTCTTACGCATAGGTATTGTTAACTATAGCCATATGTCAATATTCATTTAATCTTACAGGGCGTTTAAAAAACATTAAAATTATGGCATATTCAGATTTACGATTTTTTTGCGAATCGTAAATTTCATAAAATTTGCAACAAAATGCCGAAAACCGCAACTCCATAATATTCCACCCTGTAGAGATATCTTATTCCAAAATTTGAGGAAAACATCCAAATATGCAGTTCAATTGTCTATGACTGTAGTTAATTATACAGGATACAGGGTGGAACAAAAGTATCAAATAATGGCTTTAACTTTGTTATTTGCAAAGTTACAAAAAAATGTTGAATATAAAAGTTGTTTGGTTCTTTACCGTGCATATTTTGAGTTTTTTTTAGTTTGTTGATATCTTCATCTGGTTTGTTTCTATGGCAACCAACTTTTTCTTTTTAAATGGCACCCATAATTTTTTTTTGTCAATTTGAAACAAGCATATTTTTCTCTATTCAGTCATAAAATTTTGCAATTTTTGGAAAAAAATATATTTATTACGACTCAATTAAAACTAAATTAATTAATTTCACAACATCACAACACTTTAGTTGTTTGTTTGTAAAAATTTAATTGTCAAACTTCCATGGCATTCTTTACCAAAAGTAATGTTTGTGTTTTATAACTGCATGACTTTTTCCATGGCATCCTTTATTAAGAGGCGACGAGTGAGTCGTAATAAACGTTTTTTTTCTCGCTTATTTTTTTCGAAAAATTGCAAAACTTTGTGACTGAATAGAGAAAAATATGCTTGTTTCAAATTAACAAAAAAAAAATTATGGGTGCCATTTAAAAAGAAAAAGTTGGTTGCCATAGGAACAAACCAGAAGAAAATATCAACAAACTAAAAAACTCAAAACATGCTTGGTAAAAAACCAAACAACTTTCATATTGAACATTTTTTTGTAACTTTGCAAATAACAAAGTTAAAGCGATTATTTGATACTTTTGTTCCGCCCTGTATAATTATAATTAATTTTCATTCGCTTTTAATACAGCTTTTCATCTGTATCATAAATTTAGATATTTATTTTTACCTACCCAGGCAACACATTTCACTTGAAAAAACGTTTTTTTTATGTAGATCATAAAGTATGGATACGGTTTAGTATTAACATATATAATATGAAAAAATGTCAGTCTAAAAAACGTTTACTATATAACATTTAAAAAACGTTTACTATATAACACTTAAAAAACGTGTATGATAAATGTAGGATATATGTATAGCGAAAACATATTTATTATGTAGATTGTAAACATATATTGTACGTATTTATATTAAAATTAAAATACGTGTGGCGGAAACAAATATATTACGTAGATTATAGACGTATGTTATATGTATTTATTTTAGAATTAAAATACGTATAGCGAAAACATATTAAATACGTAGAATATAGACATATATTATACGTATTTATATTAAAATATTAAATACGTATATCAAAAATACATTTACCTCGTAGGCCACATACAATTGAATAAGATAAGTTCAAAATAAGTTCAGCATAGACGTATTTATTAAGATTAGGTAAATATTTTAAATTAAAGTTAATTCTATACATATCGAAATCCTGTTAATTTTTATTTACTTAGTAGTTAATACGGAAATAAATTTAGGTTTAAAATACAGAAATAAGTAAACTTATAGTCAACCGGATTTAGTATCGAATGTGAAGTAAATACTTGCTCCTTACATAACAATAAAATTAATGCAGCAAAAGTTGTAAAATACTAAACATAAATGTTCAGAATTATTGTAATAAGTAGGCAATAAAAAATATTTAAAAAAAATAATTATCCTTTATTTAAATAAGTAACGATTTCCACCAACACTACACAATAGCAACACACAAGACAGTCATAGAGAAACTAAACACTAAACTAGCACTCACTAGAAGTACACAGGGTTCGTGCGGTCTGTAACACTGCGTCTGTATGTCACGTGTGTACGCGGAAATGAAGGGGTGGGACAGCCTATATTTTACACTTTATGTATGTACATACGTATATTACAAACTAAGATATAGGTAGGTATTACACCATAATTCAACCAAGTCGATTTCTATCACGTTTATTAAACGTATTTTATACTTTAGTTTATAATATGTTTACATAGAACCGAGCATAGAACGTTTATACAAAAATTATTAAAAAACGAATATAATATTACAAACTAAGACAGTTATATTACACCATAATACCACCAATTGCTGATTTTTGTTATGTTTATTAAACGTATTTTATACTTTAGTGTACAATAGGTTTACGATAAACGTATATACAAAAGTAATTTAAAAAACGAATACAATATTATTAATTAAGAAACTTATATCACACCATATTTCAACCAAGTCTGATGTCTATCACGTTTATTAAACGTATTTTATACTTTAGTTTATAATATGTTTACGTAAAACGTCTATACACATATAATTTAAAAAACGAATATAATATTATAAACTAAGAAACTAATATTATACCATAATTCAACCAAGCCTGATTTCTGTCACGTTTATTAAACGTATTTTATACTTTAGTTTATAATATGTTTACGAAAAACGTCTATACACACATAATTTAAAAAACGAATATAATATTATAAACTAAGAAACTAATATTATACCATAATTCAACCAAGCCTGATTTCTGTCACGTTTATTAAACGTATTTTATACGTTTGTTTTATTTTTTGTTTACGAACAACGTATATTTATTATACTAGACCAACTTTTATACCATTTTATATGTATATAAACGTATTTTAAACCAAACTGTGTTGCCTGGGTAGTAACTAATAAATTTAGAATGTTGAATAAATTATTTTTTTCTAAAAACAATGTCGTATTAAATATTTTAAAAAAATACAGAAAATGTCAATTTTTGTCATCGAAACCGTTGAAAATCTAAATTTGTGATGGGTCCTAGCTTTTAGGGAGTCCAAAGGTAACAAGAAATAAAATAAAAAATCCAGGTCTGTACTTAAAAAATAAATTGATGGTTTCTAGAAGACGAAACATTGAATTTCAAATTTGACAGTATCATTTTGTAAAGGACGAGTGCCGAGTGTTATTCGTATTAAAATTTGTTTTCAAGTAACGCCAGAAAAAAATAAAAATTTTTTTATGAAATTTCGGTTTTTTCCGGTTATTTTCGAAAGTATTCGGAATTTTCCAAATTGCAACACAGCGTTTTGATAAACATCAAATTGCACAACTTTTCCATAATTCTCTTCCGATGAGGCTCGAAAATGGTCCACCCCGCACATTCTAAAGAGCAAGTTATTTGTTCTATTTATTATTTCTATAAAGACTCTCCTAGAACGAAAAGTATTTACGCAACACAATAATAATTACATTAAACACCATGCGTCATGTGTTATGCCTCGATATTTATTTTAATACTTACCAACAAAGATATCAGAAATAAGGGGCTGCTAAACGACAAAGAATAAAGTGGCTCTCCCCCAGTACTTAATCAATTGTTAGTGCCTCACTTGATAATTCATTGTGTTGCCCCGACAAGTCACCTGCTCTAACAAACGTCACTGTACGAAGTTTAAAATAAGCACCGGGGGTGTCAACACAAGTAAATCGACATATTTTGAGGAAACCATTGCAATGTATTTTTGATAAATTAGGAATTTAGGAAAAAAATTGAACCTAGCACCTCAACGCTCTCCGGATTTAATTGTTAAACACTTTAATATTTATTTAACCTATGATAAAAAAATAAATACCTAAATTTTCACGTATTAACGAGTGTTTAATTATTTTCAGGTGTGGTTTCAGAATAGGCGGGCGAAATTTCGCAAACAGGAACGTTTAGCCCAGCAGAAAGCCTCGAGCATCAACTCTGACAGTCCAAATCCGACAGCAAATATTAAAGCAGAAACGAACGGCAACTCGAAAAATTCATTAGGCAACAATAAAGACATTAAGCCTGGTTCTCCGCATTCCAGCGTGTCTACGACACCGAATTCCAACACCAGCAGCATATCCAGCCATCACTCCAACGGAACGGATATCAAACCGATAAACGGAAGCAGCGGTAAGTTTAAGCAAATGAATTTTCCTAAAGAACTAGGAAACAAAATGCCCCTAATCGCAATCGCAACAGTCATGATTTCGCAAGCCATTTTGTTAATGAATACGCCCATTAAAGTGGACGTCTAAAAGCACACACACACACACACCACATAATGGAAAAACTCCTTATCAAGTAATATGACATCAGATTGCCGGCTCTGGAGGAGTCCTCCAGTCCTCCGGCAGCAGCTAAAGAGTTGACAGTAATGGAAATAAATGAGCGGCAGCGGGCAATTTTCTAGATTAAATGTCAGAGCGGCGCGGGAAGCCGTCCTGCTACGCTTCCATCCTGCTCATCCTGCACTTATTGCAGGATAACAGTGCGAACGGAAGGCGAAAGAGGAGGCCAGGGTCGGATCCGAGGCGAATAATGTTCTTTTTCAAAATTTTGGCGATTTCTTTAAAAACTTTTACGAGTATACAGGGTGTTCCAGTTTTTTGTAGCAGGACTTTAACAGTCGATAGATATTTGAAAATCATTAAAAAAAGTTCATATAAACATAGGTTGAGAAATGCTCAGTTTTCGAGATACAGGGTGTTAAAGTTTGAAAATAAATATGGATTTTTATTTATATTTCCAGAATGCTAAAAAGTATCGAATCCAAACTTGCCAATTCTTTACATACAATAATTTAGAGGTCTATTTTAGAATAACAAACTACTACTTTACTTAACCATGGGCGTAGATATATGGATTTACTAAGGCTCTTTTTTACAAAAAAGTAGTACGCCACTGATATTTTCCCATGTGTCCAGTTTAATTCAGTAAAGCAAGAAAAAACAAAAATTTAATGTCTCTTGGCACTTTTTGATATGACAAGCCGTTGTTCAGAAAATTTACATTTTAATCTTTTGATGCACGCATCTGGTCGAATTTTAGACAAACTTGAAGTCGCTCAGAATTTCACCAAATTTGATGGTAGGTACGAAAAGTATTTTAAATAGAAAGAATGAAACATCGCTAATGATGCTTGTAATGAAGTAAGACACTTTTACATGTTGCTAACTTTTGTGTTTGTGTTTCTAATAATTTATTTTAGTTCGACCGTTGCGTATACATTTATGTTATAAAAATTTTGATTTACATGATAATAAACTTTTACAATAAATATTTTAAATGTTTCATTCTTTCTTTTTAAGATACTTTTCGCACCATCAAATTTGGTGAAATTCCGAGCGACTCAAGTTTGTCTAAAACTCGTCCAGAGGCGTGCATCAAAAGATTAAATGTAAATTTTCTGAACAACGGTTTGTCATATCAAAAAGTGCCAAGAGACATTAAATTTTTGTTTTTCTTGCTTTATTGAATTAAACTGGAAACATAGGAAAATATTAGTGGCATACTACTTTTTTGTAAAAAAGAACCTTAGTAAATCCATATATCTACGCCCATGGTTAAGTAAAGTAGTAGTATGTTATTCTAAAATAGGCATCTAAATTATATGTAAAGAATTGGCAAGTTTGGTTTCGATACTTCTTAGTATTCTGGAAATATAAATATAAATCCATATTTATTTTCAAACTTTAACACCCTGTATCTCGAAAACTAAGCATTTCTCAACCAATGCTTATATGAACTTTTTTTAATAATTTTCAAATGTCTATCGACTGTTAAAGTCCTACTACAAAAAACTGGAACACCCTGTATATTTTGATTCCAGATTTGCCAGGAAAAAGTAACGTTGCCATTTAAAAAAAATTGGTGGCATCCAAGTGTGTGTTGAATTATTTTAAATAACTTTCATTAGTGTAATTTTTTGGGAAAAAAGGCTACTTAATGTTATACAAAATATTAAACGCGTTTAAATATATTTTTTACGACGCCGTTAAACGAATAAAGCAAACACTGACCTTTCCGAAGGTGCGTCGAAGGTTTCTTTTCTATTTTAAGTAGTTTGCCCTCGGTTTTTAAAAATCACTAAAAGTATGCACCTTTCCAGCCTCTGAACTACAAAATATCGTTAAATCAATCCATGCAGTCGATTTAGGGTGCTTGTTGCAACGTTATTAATCATCCCCGATACCGCCCTGGGCCTCAGCTTGGAAGGACGATATCTCCCGGTTATTGAAAATGAATAACACATATGAAATGTTTCGATGTTTACCAGCTGGTTCCTAGATTTATCTCCCAAATATAAAAATAATATTGTCTTTCTCGATTCCATAAAACCTAACATTTTGATTCATAGCTGTACGATCTTATAAACATAAACTCGGCCAATTTTAGACCCATGTATATTTATATTTCAGTGGCGTAGAAGTAAGTGGTCATACGAAAAAAATGGAGAATGAAATCGAAATTGTTGACGATAGTTTACAAGTTATTTATACACATCGCGCCTCCCACGATCCATAAAAATAAATAAATTCAAACGATCTGTTTATCAAAAATTTACTACCTCGACACTTTTTTCACGCAAATCAACTTTTTATATTTAATAAAAATTGGTTCGAAGGCACTTAATCAACAAGGTACTAAAAATAAAAATGCGTACATATGTTTTTGTAAATGACAATTCCAAAGTTAACTGTGATTCAACAATTAAGATTGGTAAAATGAAATTGCAAATGCACGAGAATACTCGAAAACATCCCAAGAAATTAAAAATTGAATAAATGTTGGAATATAATTATCCTTTTTGATATTAAAAATTTATTAAATTAAATACAATTTTCTAAAGGTTTAAGTCTAGTTACAAAATATATTGTCACAAACAGAATTTAAAAAAAATGAACTATTTTGCAAGTATATGAGATGACGTTGCACTTATTGGCATTTGTTCTTTACTAACCTTTGCAGTATTGAGATCACTATAGGCACGTCGTAAAGTGTAAGAGCCCAAGAACAGACCCTTGGGGATATCCAGAATTTGGTACTTAAAACGATTTAATTTGATAGTTGCCTGAGGCAAAAATCGCCCAAAAATTAAACCCGTTTCTGCTTGCAGGCAAGCATTCCGACGAGTCGGTGTCCAACAACAACAAATGGTCGTCGATGAGCCCACAATCCTGCAACACCGCCCTCTTGGTGCACCAGGCGAACAAGGTGTTGTCCTCCCAGCCCAGCCATCTGCAGTCGCATCACGGATCTCACGCAGCGGCCGCCGCTGCCGCCGCCCTGTCCTCGCCGTTCACGTCCCTGCTGGGAGCAACGGGAGGAGCGGCGTCTTATCTGCTGGGCGATCACCTGAAGCCCGCCACGGCGAATCACTTGTTTTAAGAATTGGTTGGAAATCGTCATATGTACATACTCAGTTGTATAGTGAGGATATGCACCGTAAATTATGGGGTGGAAATTTAAAATGCAAATGTTAGACAGTTTTTATCTGTGATGTCTTGAAGTTATCTGCTCCATAATTTCCGATACGTATTTTGATTACCCAGTGTTTTTGCACCAAAAACTTCGACGGATCAAAAATTCGAAATAGAAGTTTTTGGTGGCAAAACTTGAAAATCCGTCTCGAATCAAAAGAAGTATCGAATTATACGAATAGTATACGGATTTTCTATTGCGTTTTAAACAATTTTATACCAAAGGGGCCGACAAAGGTCAACTGAGTTAAATCTTATATACAAACAATAGAAAGTTTAAACTAGTGACAATAAACGACAGACGTTTCCTAAAAATCATTTTTGAGTTCGGTAAGGTTGAAAATTTTTGCAGTAAAATTATATTAACCCTTAGCTTTACTTTGTCGGCCGGCCTGTGCAAGAAAATCTTTTGTAAATATTAGGATATACTAAATTAATTGTATACTGAGGATATTGTGTCTTTGCATTTTTAAATTGACTGTGTAAATTATGTAAATAATAGTTCGTGTATTTTTTTGGGTTGTGTCTAAAAATATATGTCTAAAAATTGTTAATTCACAATATCAACTTAACTCTTCTAGTCCACTAATGTATAAGTTTATGTATAAATTGAAATAAAATATACAAAACAGCGGTACTTCGTCTTATTTATAGACTTGGATACAATTCAGTTTAGAACGGTTAAATATTTACAGAAACCAGATACCTCAGTGATTTGTTAATTATGCGATTGGAATTTCAAAAAGTAAACTTCCACAACGGCTTATACATCATCCAACAGCACTTCAAATTTATATCTTTGTTGGCGCTGTAGGCGTGGAGGAAACTGGAACGATTATAACTGTCACTTCCCTGTTATGTCAGATCAAAAGGTAAAGTAATGTTAGGTTAGGAAAGAATTTCTAGTCGTTGGTTTTGTTTAAAATAATCTCATAAATGTCTGTGGGACCTTAACCTTAAGATGTTTAACGGTGTATTTAAACGAGAAAAATATGAGCCAACCTAATTTATTGTTATAGCAGAATATTTTGTCATCTCAAATTGGGAAATGTTTATTTTATATAAAAATAAACGTAGACTGTGAGTCAGGAATCAAATATTTCTATTATTTCGCACAAAGGCGCCAAGAAGCTTTTTTTATGCCGAGTCATTCACGACGCGATTTAAAATAATGTTGATACTAATCGACGAAACGTTTTGTACAGTAGTAAAACTTTTTTTCACTCAAATACTACTTTATAATTTTTTTAATTCGATATATTTATACCTCGTGGACATAAATTGAATTGGCAACGGCCCATTTAAAAGCAAATGTAGGAAACAACTGAATATTATGTAAAGACTTTTGGCGAAAAATGAAGGTTAAGACAACAAAGAGTGACAAAAAAAAGTATATCCACTAATTGATTTGGCCGACAATTTGATAACAGATACAGACTGCTAGATGCATTTTCAAAATTGCTTCAGATAATTTTGTGTAATGTTCAAATGTCCAAGTAGGAACTGTTCCATATCCCATTTGGAGAGGACGCAGTCAATTTCTAGATGACGCAAAGGCCATGCTGTTCCCCAGATGTGAACCCAATTGGCCAAGTTTGTAGAGGTGCCACCTTAAATGAATTGTGCCCAATAAGAATAGGAGACTGTACCACAAAATTCTATTAAATATTAAATAAATGATCGTATGAATATAGCGTTATAAGTAGGGGTAATGTAGGAGGACCGGGGCCGAATGTACGCCAATACCCTTTTGCCATCAATATAATAATAGAAGGCACCTTCTGCCGTCTACACTACTCCTACCTATATCTACATGTATAACTTTTGGCTGGGCTAATCGATATATTAAATGTTTATTACTTGTTTTTACGCACAGATTCTTCACGAATTTATTATTACATTTTATATGAACTTGATGTGTCGGAGTATTTAAAAAAAATCAAACTGTACGACTAGAACAACCGCCTGTTTCGATTTTACCATCCTATACATAAAATTGAAGATTTTCCAAAATTAATTTTCTTACACTTTACACTCATTAGATTAATTAACCGAACGCAATGTTTACCACTTCATATTCAACCCAAGGTCTTAAAAACCATGTTAAACTCAGAAATAACTTTGCCAAGTAGCTGTATAAAAACAAATTGTAAATAATTTATTAAAACCTACTGCATTCGTTTAGTTAATAGCAGGATTATTTTAGAAATTATACAATAATGTTGAACAACATTGTTTCTTAAAATAATCAACACTGCATAAATATAGCACCAAAACATGTATATATATTTAGCTGTAATCTGAAAAACATTAGAGGATGTTTGAAAAGGGTTCAAATTTGAAAAATATGGCATTTCACTTTAGGTTCTACATCTGTCAAAATTTCGACAAAATCCAGAATATTTAAAAAATTGCTCGAAAGAAGTACAGTGTGACAGTGTGACTATTCCTATACATGTATTGTCAGAAGGAAAATAAATTATTATTATTATTATTATTATTATTATTATACTCGAGGTGATACTCTTAACTTTCCCTCCCCACGTTTCTCTGTTATTTCTGTAGTTACAAAAAAATTCTAACAAAAGTTGTACGGCTTTTTTTAAAGTTTTTAAATATGACATCAAAAAACAATTGAAAAATAAATGCCGAAGTTATACACCGGGTGTAAACGAATAGTGGGCCACCCCTGTAACTTCCTCGTTTTTAAAGATATCGGGATAAAATTTTGTATGGTGAAATTAGGTAAGATTTCCAACTTTTTGAGACTTATCCGCCATATTTGCCACTTCCGGTTTCACCGGAAATGACCCCAATAGTCTTCTCTAAATGGACCACTCTGTATGTTTTTACATTTTTTAAATAAAGATCACATTTTGGATACATTAATACCATTTTGAACAATTTATACAGGGTTGCACGAAAAATAATTCGAATTTTAGTTGTCAATCTAGACGGCTGCGAATATGTTAAAATTATTTTTGTTTCAATGTAATTCATATAAAAAATACGAAAACGTCAATATGTCCAATAATACATCATACAGGGTGCTCTAAACTCATTAAAATCACATTTTTCAAAATAACTCTTTTTTTGTAAATATTATGATATGGGCCACCCGGATATTCAGAAAGCTCTATTTAGTAGGGGTTAAAAGGTAAGTACCAAAAGTTCCGTAATGTGTAATCGTTACCGGCAGGAATGGTAATTTTTCTTAAGAAATTTACGATTTATATCTAACTTCAATTAAATTTTGATCAACCCTAGATATTTGTGTTAATATTTTATGATATAAATCATAAATTTCTTAAGATAGATTGTCATTCCTGCCGGTAACGATTACACAGTACGGAAATTTTGGTACCGTTTAACCCCTTCTAAATAGAGCTTTCTGAATATCCGAGTGGCCCATATCATAATATTAAAAAAAGAGTTATTTAAAAAATGTGATTTTAATGAGTTTAGAGCACCCTGTATGATGTATTATTGGACATATTGACGTTTTCGTATTTTTTATATGATTACATTGGAACAAAATTAATTTTAATTTTATTTTTCAATTGTTTTTTTGATGTCATATTTAAAAACTTTATACAACTTTTGTTAGAATAATTTATTTGTAACTACAGAAAACCAGAGAAATGTGGAGAGGGAAAGTTAAGTGGATCATCCTGTACGTCTTTCGAGCGATTTTTGAAATATTCTAAATTTTGTCGAAATTTTGACAGATGTAGAACCTAAAGTGAAATACCATATTTTTTAAATTAAAAATAATTTTACGCTTCTTATTGTGGTAGCTGGTACCAACTTTCAAATGATGTATGTATTAGAATTTAAATTTCCAGGGTGTTCATAATTTAATTTCGAATATGTAAATTTAAAAACATCAATAACTTTCTTATTTTAAATGGAACTCCCTGTATATTATTTATAATCAAATAGAGAATTGCAAGTGCTTTCTGACGATCCCACACACATGATATTTATTTTGAATACTTTAGAAGATATTAGCAATTATTTTGTTAAAATAGAAACAAAGTTTTTTTCAAATATTATTTATTAATTTATACTTTTTCTCTTATTCATTAATAAATAATAGCAAAAAATAATGAGTGAACATTTTTCCCCTTGGTTACTGACAAGTATTTTTTGAAAATTAAGAAGCAAACAGTTTAATAAATAAATAAAAATAACGGCGAGGTAAAATTGATCCAAATTCTTAATTTAAAAAATGTTCAAACAGTAGACAGTTTTGATTTGTGCACAAATTAGTTATATTTTGGAAGGATCTGTTAACATTTATTAACATAATATACAGGGTATTCCATTCAAAATAAGAAAGTTATTGATGTTTCTAAATTAACATATTCGAAATTAAATTATGAACGCCCTGAAGACGAAAGTTTAAATTCTAATACATCATTTAAAAGTTCGGAGAGACATGAAGGGGAAGTATTCACTGCTTATCAAATTTGTGTAGTCGAAACAAAATAAAAAAATTGTCAAGGGGGGTGTCTAACATTTCTGGTCTTCTTCCCTAACATTGGAATATTTATAATTTTAATTGTAAATTCGACAAGGACTTGTTTAACCTACTGGGAAACTTTATTTACTGATAAGCGATCAAATTTACAACAATTTACTTTTTGTTGTGTGACAGTACAATTTGGAAACACAAATATAGAAGGAATGCTTGGTAACTAAATTAAAAATTATTGCAAAATTTTTTTGGCAAAATAAAAGAATTCATTTAAAAATCGATTCAGATATTAATTTTTTTGGTCAATAAAAATCAGGGTTGATAAATTTACAAGAGTAAGAAAGTTATGTACAAACAAAAACCCTTAATTTGCCTTCTCTAAAATATCTACAAGAGTTTATTAGTATTAATATTTTTTAGGATACTTAGTCTGTTTTTGAATATTCTTTACATCGCATTCTTTACTATTTTTTTTCTCTATTTCGATAACTATAATATGTCAAAATTTCACATTTTCTGGGGAACAAATTGATTAATGGCATATTAGACATTAATTGTGAAAAATAAATAATACTACAACTTTTCTCACCTAGCATAAAAAACAAATAATTTGGTACAAGGTTCCATAATGTCCTAAACTATTTCTTTTTTGAGAAAACTGCTTTTTTACTTATTTCTAATTTACTCCAGCTACCCTTACCAAATTCAAGTAAAATTAATAAACACATACTCGCACACTCACACAGAATTATTGCATTTGCAAACACGTTTACACAATTATCATTAAATGTTAACCAAAGCCGAACCACTGTTTACAAATCTCTCTATTGTACATCCTATTTTTCCAAAACATTTAGAACGTACTCCCGAAGCGATTCTAAATACAGATTAATAATAATCTTTGAAAGTCATTACAAACTCAACATTTCCAAGATATTTAAAAACATGATGTCTGGAGTAAAAATTTAAATAATGAAAAGTGAATAATCTGCTAAATATAGTGAGATAATCCGACCAACAACGCTTTAAAATGACGTTTCCAGCGAGTGGGATGCATGTAGAAAAAAGACGCCTGTATTTCATATAAAAGCATCGCGACGCCATTTCACTTCAGTTCTTTGTAGGTGTTGGAAATTAATACACCAGTGAGCCTAATAATAGAAAATAAATATGTCTTTGGAACGTCAAGTCCGTGCTAAGGTAAGTACTTACATTTGAGTTTTTGTAGTGCCCTAAAAGAAAATTTTTCCAATGCCAGATATTCTTAATTTTTGTTTTAAATATTTAGATATATTTTTGAAGAATTTTAAATTTAACTAAATTTATTAAGCATTTGGTTTAAGTTTTTTTGATTGTTCGAAACTCGAGTTTAAATTTAAATTAGTCCTTTTATTATTATATTGATATATTGATAATGACGATAATTGAAAAATTCATTAATTCTTAAATATATATTTTGTGAATTATGTAAATCAGAAATTACCTACATATTTTAACAAGAAAAAAATTAAATTGTCAACTCTTAATTTTCAAATTTAAATTAAATGGATATTTGGATAGTTCTTTGTAGATATTGGAAAAATAGAACTTAAACAATACAAATAGTATGTTTCCAAGTCGCAAACGTTTGAAACGAGTGTAAAATTAGCTATACAGGGTGTAGAAGTAGCAGAAAAATATTAAAATGTAATACTGAAGGTATCTTTTTGAATTTTGAATACCTTCAAAAACAGAAAATCATAATGCGGTAACATATTCCTTTTTTAGAAATACGTTGTACGCCACTGGATATTTTTGCAAATCTAAATACTAAATTCTCTGCAGAATTCCTAAGAAAAAAATTTTGTTGAGTTTTGGTACTTGCTTGCCGATTTGTTTCACAGAGTAAACTTACCGTTTGTTTTATCAAAATTTTATAGAAATGCCATTTTTCAAAAAAAAAAAATTATACTTTGTATCTCCGCCAACGCCTCTATTATTATTTTCGTTAAGTAATGGGGCATTTTTGCGAACTAAGTTCACCGAATCTAATTATTATAAAACGTACGTATTATTATTTTACAGCTCGCTTCCAAGCGCGATCTCCAACAAGACAAAGAGGCTCAAGAATGGATTGAAACAATCCTTGGGGCCAAGTTCCCTCCAGGTGAACAATACGAGGATGTCATCCGCGACGGCACCGTCCTCTGCCAAGTCATCAACAAACTTAAGCCAGGCTCCATCCCCAAAATCAACACATCCGGTGGACAATTCAAGATGATGGAGAACATCAACAAGTAAGTAGAAAAAAGACAAAACCAAATTTGAATCAAAATTCTACTCGCGAGAAAAATACGATTTCTGAACATACCGAATATAATTTGTTAGGCACTTATAAATATATATACCACTTGACATATTTATCTTGGCTTCAGTTTTTGAGGTCGTGCGACTTTATTATTTATATTAAAATTAGAGGTCTATTTTCGAAAATATGCGTTGAGTTTACAAATATTACGGTTCTAGAACATCTGTCTATATATAAATACGCGTTTACGAAATATTGGAAACTCTATCTCGATCAAGGATCGCGCATATTTTTAGTTATTTGGCATTAGCGATCCAAATTTGGTCTTTGGAGAAGTCCAAGGTCCCTATATCAATAAACTTCAATCAATCAATTATCTCCAGCATTAACACTCGATTGGCATTTTCAGCTTCCAGGCCGCGATCAAGGCCTACGGCGTGGCTGACATCGACGTCTTCCAAACGGTCGACCTCTGGGAAAAGAAGGACATCGCTGGAGTAACCAACACACTCTTTGCCATCGGCAGGGAAACCTACAACCACCCAGAATTCAAAGGACCTTACCTTGGACCCAAACCATCCGTAGAGAACAAGAGGGACTTCACTGATGAACAACTCAAGGCCGGACAAAACATCATTGGTCTCCAGGCTGGCCAGAACAAGGGCGCCACCCAAGCTGGACAGAACATCGGCGCTGGCCGCAAGATTATCCTTGGAAAGTAGAGGATATGATAAGACTTAATTTTACGTTTCCAAATTTTCTATTTTACCTATTCTTAGTTATATGAACAAATAAAGTTTATTTATTTATTTTGCTTTGTCTCCTTCTTTAATCCTTTTAGTTTCAAGAGTGGTATCAAAGTAGCGCTTCTACGAAAATAATATAATATAAAGCGCAATAACACCTATTAATAAAACAGTTTTTGATATTAAGTGTCTGTCATCACTTTCAGCTATGAAAACAAATACAAAATAGCGTTGACGAAAGACATCGACCTTGCGGAAGAACCCACTGATCCCAAAATAAAAACGATTTCAAAATTGCCTTTATAGCATCTTTAATTCAAAAAGAGCTATTTGTGAATGGACGCGACGACACTATTAATAATCGGGCGAGTTAAAAAGCTATAATAATAAAAATCCGATATTTAACAACGTCGCAAATCTCGAGGTGTCCAATTATACAAGCAGGTGAATTTTCGCTTTGTAATCGAGTCTGCTGGCTGGGAGTGGGCGGCGGTTATTTCGGGAGCGGTTCCCAAAAACTTTACATTTATGGAGGGATCGGCGAAAATAAATTTTCCTCTCTCGCGTGGCGTGGTGTCGCAAATTTAAAAAATTCGGCAGATGTGCAGAAAGTCTGGCAGATTAATCCAATGTGGCAGTAAATTGGATTGGATAAGTATTTTTTTTGAAAGGATGTAATTTCACTGTAACGCCAAGAAACGAGATAAATATTTACGGTTTGTGTCGGATCAAGCATGCCGTAATGTTCAAATCATATACAATGGGAATTTTTCATAATAATTCTATTTCAGTGCAGTTCAAGGTTGTATCAGTTGGATTTTGCATGGTTTCTGAGAAAATCGGTAATGAATTATTATTTTTAGAGATGCTATTAAAAGAAACATCGGATTGGGAATTTTTAATGTTCAGGATCATTTAGCGGAGAAATTTCTTGGTTTGTTTAACGTTCATTATCATTGCACGCATTGTTCCCAGAACCAATATCTGAGTGGCACAGCAAATATGATACTAATGGTACAATACACAAAGTGATCACATGGCGAGTAGGTATTTTATTTATTATTATTATTATTATTTTATACAGGGTGATTCACGAGGAAAGGGACAAAATGTTATGGTAGATAGAGTTCACTTAGGTGAATTAGAAATGACTATTGAAAAAAGCCTGAGTCTTTTTTTATTGATCTACAGGGTGATTTATGAGTGTTGCCCAATATACTTCCTAAGGTAATATCTTTTAAACTAATTACTAGAATCAGCTCGTATTGTGGGTATATAATATACTATTAATTGTCAATTTACATGCAAAATTAAAGACAGAAAATTCCAGGGCCGGCTCTACTAATTTTTATTTTTTGGGCTCCCATGAAAAAATTCACCCTGTGTACGTGATTTTTAAATTCTAATACTGAATTATGAAACTACATACAAAAATGATCGAAAACATGTATTTTGTTGTTTTATCAGAATTTGGGAAAAATGTATACTTACCTACAGACTGATTTTTATTTTTGATTATTTTATTTCATATTAATCATGCATGAAATCACACAATTTTGTATAACAAATATTTTGGTTTGAATAAGAGAGGAAAATGTAATTTTATAAATTTATTTTGTGCAGCCCTTCGATTTTGGCGAAAATTGATCGTTCATTTAAAATTCGCCCAAAGTGTGGCAAAATAACAAAATACATGTTTTCGATCATTTTTGTATGTAGTTTCATAATTCAGTATTAGAATTTAAAAATCACGTATACAGGGTGAATTTTTTCATAGGAGCCCTAAAAATAAAAATTAGTTGAGCCGGCCCTGGAATTTTCTGTCTTTGATTATGCATGTAAATTGACAATTAATAGTATATTATATACCCACAATACGAGCTGATTCTAGTGATTAGTTTAAAAGATATTACCTTAAGAAGTATTGGGCAAAACTCATAAATCACCCTGTAGATCAATAAAAAAAAGGCTCAGGCTTTTTTCAATAGTCATTTCTAATTCACCTAAGTGAACTTTATCTACCATAACATTTTGTCCCTTTCCTCGTGAATCACCCTGTATAAGTAGATAGAAAAGTCGTTTAATAATCAAACACTTTAGTAAGCCTTGATAAGCTCCACATTTGGTGTCACTTAACCAACCTTGCATCTCTTACCGTTTCTAAGATACCCATGGTGAACACGATAAGTGGGACACCATGTACCTATTGGTGTACAGGGTGAGTTTTCTAAGATGATACCCCCCCCTTATCTCCGTAAATAATGAGGTGTTTTAAAAAACAAAAACGCTGTCCTATACAGTTTTTTCTGAACTTTTCAGATCTGCTATCAGAATTTTCCTAGCTCGCTTAATATACGAGGGATGTTCAAAAGTAAAATTTTTTTAAATGGAACACCCTGTATATTTTTATATATTTGGATTCGCCTCGTTTTTCTGATTACAAAAATGTATAATTGTTATATGTTTGTATCAATAATAACTGCGAAAACTATCAATCTTTATTCCTATTCGCACCAATCTGGACGGCTCGTTTATTTATTAAATTTTATTTTCATTAGTCTTTTGTTCTGGCCTTGCTTTTTAAATTTGAAAAAGGAAAATAGTAGTAACAAAACACTTTTAAACAAAACATAAAAACAGTATTTTACTAAAAAACCAACTCGGAAGAAAAGCTACAATTATTTTGCTAAGAATACTTTTCCAGTCCAAATATATAAAAATATACAGGGTGTTCCATTTAAAAAAATGTTACTTTTGAACATTGAACATTTTGAAAATTCTGATAGCAGATCTGAATAGTTCAGAAAAAACTGTATAGGACAGCGTTTTTGTTTTTTAAAACACCTCGTTATTTACGGAGATAAGGGGGGGTATCATCTTAGAAAATTCACCCGTACATTAGGATCTACTTATGGCTAAAATGCCATTCGCCCCTTCAAATACAAAACTTGTGGTACCAAAATAAATGGAAAAAATCATAACATCGTATTAGACTTTTTTTTGCCGGATTCTAATTGGTGAAATTCCAGCCGTTGCGTTGTTTGTTTCTGACTACTAGTGAACCCTATGGAGTTCGACAAAAAATATAACTGGCATTGGACTAACTCAAAAAAGTAAACTATCTACATTTGTACTTAGAATGATATAATCGCCATCTATGCACGACGCCCATAAGCATATTATGGCGCCGAGCGTCGATATTTAACGGACGCAAATAGTCCATAGAAAGCTTTATGCACGTACCTAAAAGGGGACAGGAACTAAGGGCCTAGAATTGAAGATGGCTCTGCTTGTTAAAACTGTTCTATTTTGGTTAGGCTTGTGATAAAAATACCAAGAATTTGTGATTACTGAAAGTGTATAAATAAAATAAATAAATATTAGCATCTGAGTGCTTTATTATTTCCTCAATGAAATAAAAAGAATAAACATTTATTTGAAAAAAAAATATAGGATTGTTATTGGAAAATCAAACTCTACATACGTAATTTTTAAACGTTTAATACAAATCA
Source organism: Rhagium mordax (assembly GCA_963680705.1). Classification (NCBI taxonomy): domain Eukaryota; kingdom Metazoa; phylum Arthropoda; class Insecta; order Coleoptera; family Cerambycidae; genus Rhagium; species Rhagium mordax. Next base: position 536,020 of record OY796660.1, on the reverse strand, counting down.
AACGGGTAAGCCAAAAAAGAGCGGTTTTTAAATAAAATATTAGACGTTTTTTGTCAATTAAACGTTCCTCGAAAGGTGATTTCAATTGCCTTGTCTTTAATTCTTTTATTTATATTAAAAGTTGTCTCTTGAAGTTGCTTTTCGTATTAACCTTAACCGAGTGTAAATATTTTAAGTACCAACCGGGCATTCTAAAACTGGGCTGGTTTCATTCATTCGTGCATAATTGTGTAAATTTAACGCCGGCGATACGTAAATTGGCGAACAATAAATAAATTAGCACGTGATTTAACAGCATTTTAACTGTTTAAACAATTATTTAAGTACGATAAACATTGCAGATCGAGTGTTTATTTCTTATCCGTGGCATATGTTTAATGTTGGATGCGGGCCGACACGAAATATGTTTTTACTTGTGTTTCCACCTACCTCGTCTCAAATTAGAACTCGTATGAAATATCGGCTGAGATATAATCGCTATTTTATTATGCGATCATGTGGTCGAAAATATCCAGAGTTATTCCAATTTTATAACAAAATCAAATCGCCGAGATTTATTATTTGGCTGCGGGATCTAAGACGTATTCGTGTTTTTTTATGTAAAAAAAAAAAACAATATATCATTTGCGGCTTCCAACCTCTTCAAAAGTTTCACAACTATAAAACGGTCGAAAGCTTAGTTCTTATATTAAAGTTATATGGACCGGTGCTTAAGACTTTGCAGTACAATGTTGACCATAGTCGCAAAATTTTCTACATATTATTTGGCCCAAACAGCGCACAGCTGCAGACCACCATCTTTCTCGATGAACTGATTTATTTGATGTGTATAGTACTGCCATCAAAACAAGTGCCATTTGCATGATTTTATTGCCTTCTAAAAAAACCCGGGATTTATTGCGCAATATTATTTTCCATACTTATGCAAGAAAGTATAATTTTTTAAAATGGAACACCCTGTATTTCTTTGACAACAGGTAAGCCGCCAAGGGTCCTGTACCCTAAAAGTTTTTTGCTAATCGGATGCAACGTTTCCAAGTTATAATTTTTTTCCTGTTTTTTTGTCAATTTACAAATATTTTTTTGGCTGTCACATCTCCGCGATTTATTAATTATTTTTCCTAAAAATGTAGGATGTTATTTGATAATGATGTAGGTATTTACTGAAAAACATTTTTTAAATAAATTGCCAAAATATATATTTTTTTTTAAATGGACTGCCTGTAATTTTTTTACATGGATGAATAAAACTTACAATTTCCCACATTTTAATATCATACACTTATTTTTCTTTCAAACGGTTTTTGAGATATGATTATTTCAAATAATTTTTGCTAAATTTCATTTTAGCATTAAAATCTAGTATGGCTTTGGATTTTGTTTTGTGTACCTATGTGGTTCCAAACAAAAGACCAAAGCCATACTAGATTTTAATGCTAATATGAAAACACTTTAATTTCGCAAAAATCATTTGAAATAATCATATCTCAAAAACCATTCAAAATAAAAATAAGGTGTATTATATTAAAATGTGGGGAATTGAATGCATTATTCATCCATGTAAAAAAATTATTGAGAAAAATATAATTAAATAGGTATATCAAGAAATGTAACAAATATTTTGGACACCCGGTACAATAATAATTTATTTCAAAAACGTTTCTCAGTAAATATATCATTATCAAATAACATCCTACATTTTTAGAAAAAAACAATTAATAAATCGCAGAGATATGGCAGTCAAAAAATTTTTTGTAAATCGACAAAAAAGCAGGAAAAAAACCATAACTTGGCAACGCTGCATCCGACTGGCAAAATATTTTAGGGTGTAATACAGAACCCTTGGAGGCTTAACCGGCACCAAAAAATACATTTAGAAAAATTATACTTTCTTGTTGAGTAACTCGTTTTTGTGACACCTTGTATAATTGAAAATATTAATTGTACGTTGTAGTAGAGATGAAACATTGAAAATTTTGTTAAGAAACTTTTTTTATAAAGTCAGCCGTTTTTGCACAATCTTCCGAGGGGACGCTAACTGGACACCCTGTATAATACTTTTGCGTTACATTGTCTAATCGAGATCAAAAAATATAATTTGTGAACAATTCCTAGATGACGCTTTATAATAATGCTGTAATGACCACCGCATTCGCCATTTGTTTAAGCGAATTAATAAAATATTTAAAATAATGGCGAATGCGCTGGTGAACATCAATATTTTGATTTCAAAGCTTTCTGTTAATATTTTTTTTCAGGCTAACAGTACGTCCTTTATACGATATTATGTCATAAGGAAGTAAAACGTTTCTGCACTGCGGTCCACTGGCAGTGTTATTGTTAATATTTCTTGGGGTTCGAGGAACTCGGCGAATCGAAAATAGACAATTCTAATTTTGGTGAATCTAATTTTACATGACACAGTCGACTTCCTTGCATCATTTTTACAATAAGATGCACGGGCGAGTTTGCGATACGGGCATTTCAGGCGTCTTCCACAAAATATTTTTAAATTAAGTATTTTATTTTCAAATGCTCTGAATTCAATATGCGGAGTATTAACTAGCAGAGTAGTTGTTTATTGCCTTTTCCTCAATAAAGTCTGTTGTTTTTGTATTTCTTTGCCGTGCCCATAATCAGGCCCAGAGTGTAGATAAAGCACTCGGTTTATTTATCTCCCAATGATGCCAACTTTGCAGGCGATGTACTTATATTGCCCCAAAAATCAATATACCACTAAAAATTCACCACAAGTTTATTTTGTTAATTTTTCCCGCAACAACTGACTACTCGATTTTTTTAAATTCTAGTTTAATTCATCAGAAATGTTATTGATTTTAGTATTCCAGTAGTTTATGTCAGCTTTACGTTTTAAAATTTGACATTATTTCTCTAGGGTATTTTAGTTCAATAAGCTATCGTTATAGGTCTGTCGACGTTTAGAGGAACGCGAAGAATCCTTGAGGCGCCGAGGTGGATCATCCTGTACAAATTATAAAAACTTGCTATAAAACGCAACAAAACGAGAGCAAAGACGTCATAGGTAGGTATGGGAATTATATATTTAGACCGTCTTATGTAACGTACTTTCGTTAAGTTTTCAGAAAGGAAAATATTTATATTTCCCTCGGCTTTGGAATTTCTGGACAAAAAACTTAAAATACTAATTTACATGTAAATCTTATTGTTCTCTATTTTTAAATTTCACGTAATATTCAGAATATAACGTAAATATCTAAAAAAAAATTTAACGCAAGCGAGAAGAGAGAACTGATGCCAGACGTAATTTTTAAGATAATTATTAAAATTGTTTGCCTCTGTTGTGGTGATTTTGGGCGATTATTTAGTTGTTATATATTTTAATAAGCAATCCCCTGGCATGGTGTGTACTTTTAAGTTGGTCCTCCACCTTGGATTTCTTGTCAAAATGCCCCCCCCCCCGGCGGTTTTTGGTAAACTGATAAACTGAGAAACTTGGATTTTTTGAGGTTAGGATGCAATTTTATACCCCAACAGTTTGATAGGCTATTCATTTATGAGTATTACAGTTTTAAATTTTTCTACGAACAATGGAGCCGGAGATATTTAAAAAATAGTGCATCGCACTCGAAAAAGCCGATTTTGCAAATTTTTCGGTTTTCGACTCATTTGCATGTATAAAATAAAAAACAAAAAAAAATTCAACTTTCCGATTACATCACTTTAGAGTTCTAATTTCCTTCCACTAGTAGATTTTTTTAACCGGACTTTAAAGGAAGCTAGACCTGTCATTGCTGTCGGGTTCCTCCAAATTTTAACCCTTAATATACCGAGTGTAAATGAAATTAGGCTCACCCCTATAACTTTTTTGTTTTTTCAGATATCATTTTGAAATTTTGGCAGTTGCAATAACAAGTAAATTTGAATTAATGCATGTTAATAAAATGATTCTAGCACTTCCGGTTTCACCGGAAATAACCGTAACATCTGTTTTTTAAATGGAACACCCTGTATATTTTTACATTTTTGAATTCAGGGATTTATTCTGCATACGATGGTATCAACTTAACAAGAAACATAACCTCAAACATTTTTTTAGGATACCTAATTTAAGTTGGCATCTAGGGAGCCATGGCCGCTTAAAAACTTTTCTTTCTGAGCCGTTGAGTATTAGAAAAATAAAATCGTGATATTAAGTGATCTAACTTTGCTTTTATAGCCATTTAAACATCTCGGAAATGGTTTTTTCGATTTAAGTGTTTTTTTTAAATGGAACCATTATACCTCATTTTGCTACTTTAATAGAGATTTTCTTTACCTACATTTCGATAACAAACACTTCACCATTACTTCATAAATAACTTACAAAAGAAAAGATACTTTACCTTGGTTCAAATTTATTTTAGTTTAATAAATTTGTTTTTTATTTCAAGGCATTCCCGATTAATTTCATATCAAATGTTTAACTTGGTCAGAGCTTAGGTACTAAAATAAATTTGAACTAAGGTCATAAAGTATTTTTTGTAAGTTATTTATGAACTAATGGTAAAGTGTTTGGTATCGAAATGTAGGTAAAGAAAATCTCTATTAAAATAGCATAATGAGGTATAACGATGCCATTTAAAAAAAAATACTTATATCGAAAAAACCATTTCCGAGATGTCTAAATGGCTATGCAAGCAAAGTTAGCTCACTTAATATCCTGATTTTATTTTTCCAATACTCAACGACTCAGAAAGAAAAGTTTTTCAGCAGTCATGGCTCCCTAGAGGCCAACTTAAATTATCCTAAAAAAATGTTTGAGGTTATGTTTCTTCCTCGAAGTTGATACCATCGTATGCAGAATGAATCCCTGAATCCAAAAATATAAAAATATACAGGGTGTTCCATTTAAAAAATAGATGTTACGGTCATTTCCGGTGAAACCGGAAGTGCTAGCATCATTTTATTAACATGCATTAATTCAAATTTACTTGTTATTGCAACTGCCAAAATTTCAAAATAATATCTGAGAAAACAAAAAAGTTATAGGGGTGAGCCTAATTTCATTTACACCCGGTATAACGCGCCTGGACGATTAATTTTTTAGCAAACCAAGATTTGTTAAAATTTCACAAAATTTTTATTTTGAAACTTATAGTTCGTCCGACAAATTGCAGCTTATAGTCGATCCGGCGAACTTTAATTTTTTTCTTGTTTTGATGCTACGGTATAAACGATATCAGTTTCGGAATCCGGACAACTTCAGGACTCCCAAACCATTTTCGGTTCCTCAACAGGACCCTACCATCCCTTTGACAGTTAAACGTCATTTTTGACAGTTTCTTGGAAAAGCAATGTACCATTCATCCAAAGCGACAAAAAGAATTATAAACAAGTGTCATTTTGGGTACCTATAGTGGTTGTATTAATACTGGGACGTGCTTTTACCGCTGAAATAGAAGTTTTTACGGCCCTATACACAATTCTTTGTGCTAGTTGGGGAGAGTTGACCGCGTGCTCTAAATCCCCTTAAAGATTTAACGGTTGTACGTGTGTTTGAACTCAATATCTTATTAGTAACAGGAAATGGAGATTAATTACGTACATATTTATACCGTTGTGTTCTCATTAATATTGCGATGGAAACGTTTCATTTTAAAACAGATGCGATGCAGACAATTGCCTGCATTAAAAATGCTGTCAAGAAGATGTAGTGAGATGGGGTCATGCGTACAATTGCCGGTCTTCGATCTTCGGAGCAAAGCAGCGGTGGTCGGAGCCGGGGAATGGATGGGTGACCGTATCTCATTACATTACCGAGGATAGTGCAGCGGGCTAGATCGCCCTTGAGTGGCACAAGGCGACTAGTTACTGCCTATCTCTCCTGGGTTCGAGTCCCAGCTCCGGCAGATGGCAATGTCGGAGGGAATGGGTGTATGTGGTGTGTCCTGGTTAAGTGTCAGAATAGCTCTAAGCTAAACTTCGCCAGGACGTTAATAGGTATAAATAAGACGATTAATAAAAAAAAAAAAAAAAAAAAAAGATAATGGTCTTACATATTTATTTCAAATGCATTAGGTACCTACACTAATAATAAATATATGAGTGATTAAAACATAAAATGCAGTCTTTAATTTATAGGGCTATAATATTTATATATTTTAATTAGTTACCTGGCTTTGGCATACTAAAAGACTGTTTATTACTAACAAAACATGTGTTTAAATTTTAACACAGGTCATATTTTGCATAATGCTTGCCTGCCAAAAACGGTGATTCATGCATCTGTTATGGTTACTTATTATTTTACGACTTCTGGTGCAGATAAAATAATTGAAGAGCGTCTTTAATTATAAACAGAATATAAATGCACTTTAACATTGGAGATTGAGTTTAAGAGCCCTACTACCGATATACGAATACCAGCAAGAGTGGAACTGTTTTGCGGTTGGTTGGTAAAATTTTTTCAGATTTGCAAGGGTTTATTTTAAAACTGATGTATCTAACATTATGTTTATTAAAAATTAAAAATACTTGAACATGGGCGGGTTATTAAAAAAAAATTGGCAAATACATTCAATCTGGTTAAAGTCTGCAATAATGTATCGTCATTAAATTCATACAGAACCTGTTTCGAGTTGTCATACATAGACATGGGTGACAGAGAATGCTTAATGGCCTCTCAAGCATAACTAACTCATAAAACAGTTAATCATAACAAAGATTTCTTTGTGTTTTATCTTTAATGCCTGATATACAAACAACGTTTTAAGTATCGGAATATTTCTGAACCTAGAATTGGTCATCTCCTGCCCGTTGGAAATCGAATCCTTCGCTGTGTGTTCATTTAAAACGCGAAATTCTAGCTTTGGCGTTTAAACAAATATTTATATGCTTCTAAATTCATTTCTGCAAAATTAACGTGAATTATGACGGGCGAAATAATAAAGCACTGTGTCCATAGTTAAATCCTCTATATTTAGAGGTCGCAAAGAATTAGCCTCCGACATTATTGGCACCCGAATAATACAACAATTTTAGACATAGACTCATTCCTAACGTTTAAAATTCGTGTTGGTCGACTTTGATTTTTAACCCAATTTAGTCGACAGTTGAGACGATCCAAATAGAATAATGTTTGTGCCAAGAATATATTATTATTCATACTTTACGAGCTAAAAATATTCTACACCTATACTTATTGGAAATATTTTATGAAATATATCGGCCGTTCGGATTGATATCCTTGAGATTTATTTTTATAAGCCGCATCTGTCACCGCTGGGTATGGCTTAAGTAAAAATATTGGGATAAGCGGAAAACTTGATTTACGAGGAAACACACTGAAGATGGGTTTAGTCTTGCAAACCCTAGACGAAACGTGGACACAAGAACGAACCTACCACATGCTAAAACACACTGCCCTGTCGCAAATAAATGCATTACTCATTGTGTGTTATTTATTAAGCGACGTCACAGTCTACTGTTATTTTTAAATCCAAAACAAAATTTGTAAATTATTGAATCTTTGAAGGTAGGTACGTTAAATGGAAAATATATTGTCTCGTGCTCGTAACTTTGGTAAAAATATCTCCAAGGTCTTCCAAGCGTAGACAGGACAAAGAAATAATAAATCATAAATCGCACGTGAAACCGGCGTTTTTGCTGAAACCAATACGACACATCCAAGTGGGTATTTTGACACCACATTTTTTTAAATCAAGGTTTCTTAGAGTGTGAACTCCTGGATCAGACTATTCCTGGTGGTGGATTAGGAGGAGGGATGCCACTGAATGGCCAGCAAGATCCCTCGATTTAACAGTCCTTGAATTTTTCTTGCGGTCAATAGCCTAAAGTCTAGAAGTGACAGAACAGCTAATAAATGTGATTTGAAGATGTTTCAAATTAAAACTACATTGTACAGGGTGATTATTTTAAGTGCCTCACTCGATTTTCTTGCTTTATTCTTCACCTAGGAAAAAAATTCAAAAAGCATACTTGTGTACTTTTTTCCGAGGAATCCGATTCCGAAAAGATAAAAACAATTGAATGTCAAAGTAAAAAGTTATGGCCGAAAAACTGAAAAAGAAAAAATATACACCCTGTATATTATTGCGGAAATGGATATGTGACATTTCACTGATTGTAAATGTGTATCAGATACATATTTTTCACTTTCGGTTTGGCCGGAAAATGCTTTAATTTTTTTATTTTAGGTGATACACCCTGTATATTGAGCTCAGTTTAAAGAACTTTTCTTTTTGAATTCAGCATTATATACCTAACGTATCATCATTGTCTTTCATATTTAATAAGATATTGGGGTTTTAATTTAAAATAACACAAAAATATATGTTATGAAATAAAGTCATCCATGAAAACAAACAAAAGCATTTAAATTATTTATTTATTTCAAAAACAAAAGAAGATATAGCATAATAACTTGTATTCTTTAGTTTTTGAAATAAATAAAAAATAATTTAAATGCTTTTGTTTGTTTTCATGGATGACTTTATTTCATAACATATATTTGTGTTATTTTAAATTAAAACCCCAATATCTTATTAAATATGAAAGACAATGATGATACGTTATATAATGCTGAATTCAGAAAGAAAAGTTCTTTAAACTGAGCTAAATATACAGGGTGTATCACCTAAAATAAAAAAACTAAAGCAATTTCTGGTCAAACTAGAAGTAAAAAATATGTATCTGATACACATTTACAATCAGTGAAATGTCACATATCCATTTCCGCGTTAATATACAGGGTGTATATTTTTTTCTTTTTCAGTTTTTCGGCCATAACTTTTTTCTTTGACATTCAATTGTTTTTATCTTTTCGGAATCGGATTCCTCGGAAAAAGTACACAAGTATGGTTTTTGAATTTTTTTCCTAGGTGAAGAATAAAGCAGGAAAATCGAGTGAGGCACTTAAAACCATCACCCTGTACTGCTAAATAAAACAGACAAGGAACAAATTTCAATTCAAAGAGACCAGAACTCCTGGTTTTATATACAAAAATCTCTAGCCTGTTCCATATATATTATTTGTAAAATGCATCATCTAGAGTTCTGCAAGGGTCCAACTTAGGGCCACTTAACCTCCGTATTTATTAAACGACTTGCACTAATTTGAAACAGTGCCTATCTTCTTTCTGATGACGACTTTAGAAATACAATTACAAACTGACATCGTTGATAGACGGCACAATAATATTATATTACTATAATTATAATAATAATAATCAATATTATTACTAGCCAGCTTAAGACTTTCTATTTTGTTCTGGTTCGTTTAAAATTTGCCCACAAATCATTAGAATGGTATTTTTACTACAAATTATTATGTAAAACTTTGAGTTCTTTAATACAGCATAAAAACCTTAACTGTAATAAATTCTGTAACTTGGCTATGCAGCATTTTTGTAAAATCTTAAACCACGTAAACTGTACCTGCTTTTTCACTTTAGCGGCAGTTTATCTTCGTCCGGAGAGGTGCAACCACTCCTAACTTTCGTCCAAAAATAACCCAAGTGACACATCGTTTGAAAGCTCCTGTTACCTTCAGGATATCAAGCCGTACCATTTTAATTAAGACCAACAAATTTTTGGCAGTACTCGGGCGTTAAACGCATAATTATATCATAATAGATATGATATAAAAGAAAATTAGTCACCGATTTTTGGTGACTTCGAAACAGCTCCAATGTTGTTTTGAAACCTACGCATTATTACGCTTCTAAATATGAAACGCTCGTGCTTTCTCAATGAATCACGCGTACACATTTATATGTACCTACAGAGAAAAGCTGAAAATCTGCTGGCACATATAATATTATTCATTTTCTATATTTAATGCGAATATAATTTAAAAAGCCTTATCTTTGTCGCCAACTTCAAAGAGCTCTGGCGTTTTTATGTATGCAATAAAGCGAATCATTTGATGGGATATTTATTAGGGCCACTTTAAGCTACTTTTTCAGGTTAGGTTAAAACCTTCTCTATTTAATAAAAGTCGATTTCCAGGTAAGGATAATTATTTTACGAAAACTGCAAAATAGTTGTTAGGATTTTGGAATGTCACAAATAATTAAGGATCCATAAATAAGCAGCAAAGTTTTACCAAATAATTCACCCTTCACTTCAGGGTTATCGAGAGCAAAATTGACCGGAGACAAAATTTTTAAGAGGTGAGCTCATTAGAACTAATATTCAAAAAGTAAAGACCTACACCATGCATTTTGATTGGCGGAGCAGTGTATTAATAGATAAAACGATTTTTTTTAGTATTTATGACCGCATACTTTGCATCCACACAAATTCACAATAATTAGACGCGATTTATGCACAATTAAACTTGTGCACATCTCATAAATCAGCCTTAAAATATTTATTGTCAAATGCCGTCTTAATACCCTTGAACCCCCGCACTGAGTGTATTCGCGAAAATAATTAATAAAAAAATTACGCAAATGCGAAACATGATTTGGCATTTATTCATAAAAAACGCCAAATCATTTTGCTAATTGGCTTAAGTTGTTCCCTAAAATAATTCGTAAAAAACTGGGAAATTTGGTAAGCATTGCAAATAAGTATTTTAGTTGTACCACATTAAAACCGAAATTAGCTACAGGCACAACCCTACCTTTTGTTTCAGGATCCAATAAAAAGATTGAAAATGAGCTTTGCTCGATTGTTTCCAAAGCTTCCAAAAATAATTGTGGCGGCATGTTGGCTATGACTTTTTCCAATTTCAAAGCGAGTTTTACTTAGGAAAATTATTCTGTAACTTATCCGAGGCGGCGGTCGGTGCATTGATACGAGAGTGGCATTTGAAAAAATGGTGCCAAGCTTTCGTCGAGTCAAAGTTCAAAAACATCGCAAGATTCTTTTCGAGTGCCAATCCCGCCGTAGTATCGAATCGCAATGTAGAGCATTGCCACCGCAAACGTTGTCTAAGGCTCTGGTGAACTTGAAAGTTTTGAGGAGCGGAAACAACTGTGACTATTTGGTTCTTTTCTTATGCGTTCTTTCGGGAAAAAACTACAATTTAAAGATATAAACGAGGATATAAATAATTATAGTAGAAAGCTTGAATTGAAATGTCGAAATTGCTTGTCTGTGAGTCTGTTGGTACGATAACAGTATTTTTTTTCGCATCTTCTACAGAGCCTAAGGTTATTTCGTTGGTATTCCCCAAGGTTCTGAGTTAGGCCTGGTATTGTTCACCATCTATGTTAATGACTTCCCTAACCCTTCCTAGGGTTCATCCGTGTGGACTCGAGGGCGCTGCCGCCTCCTGGGCTCTCCTATTCCATCCATTCCAATACCTCAATTCCTCTGACCAAGTGAAAGAGATCCAAAACTGAATGTATTTAATGTCTCGCATTTAAATACAATATAGGGCATCAGTTTTTGTCCTTTCCATACAGGGTGATTCACGAGGAAAGGGGCAAAATGTTATGGTAGATAGAGTTCGCTTAGGTGAATTAGAAATGACTATTGAAAAAAGCCTGAGCCTTTTTTTTATTGATCTACAGGGTGATTTATGAGTTTTGTCCAATACTTCTTAAGGTAATATCTTTTAAGCTAATCACTAGAATCAGCTCGTATTGTGGGTATATAATATACTATCAATTGTCAATTTAAATGCATAATTAAAGACAGAAAATTCCAGGGCCGGCTCAACTAATTTTTATTTTTAGGGCTCCTATGAAAAAATTCACCCAGTGTACGTGATTTTTAAATTCTAATACTGAATTATGAAACTACATACAAAAATTATCGAAAACATGTATTTTGTTGTTTTGCCACACTTTGGGCGAATTTTAAATAAACGATCAATTTTCGCCAAAATCGAAGGTCTGCACAAAATAAATTTATAAAATTACATTTTCCTCTCGTATTTAAACTAAAATATTTGTTATACAAAATTTTGTGATTTCATGGTTGATTAATATGAAATAAATATACAAAAATAAATAATTTCAACATCAGATTAAGTAATTTTTATTTCTGAGGTTTCTGTGAAAAAAATCAGTCTGTAGACATTTTTCTAGTGATTAGTTTAAAAGATATTTAAGAAGTATTGGGCAAAACTCATAAATCACCCTGTAGATCAATAAAAAAGGCTCAGGCTTTTTTCAATAGTCATTTCTAATTCACCTAAGTGAACTCTATCTACCATAACATTTTGTCCCTTTCCTCGTCAATCACCCTGTATAAACTGAAGTCTAAAGTGCCATCAAACTCTCCTACCATTATTATTCTTAACTGCTCGTGAGCAGTTTGTTCATGAAATTCCATTAATTGGACTATTAATTAGTGTTTTCCCATGTTAGCTCCCTGGGATGTTTCTCCAGTAATCTTGGGATAGACTTATCCTCTATCCATGCATCGCTGACATATATGCGATTTGGCAACTGGCAGTAAAATTGTACGAAGAATGTTGGTAACGTATAAAAAAATTATTCTACTATTCCTTGGAATTGTAACAAAGTTGCATAAACGAATAAACCTGCCAACATTTTTCTTCCACCTTGCGGATAATGTGTGTTTATATCTCGGCTAATAAATTGTAGGTGTATTTTTGGACGGACATGATAACATTTATTAAATAAAAACGCGTATCTAATTACTGAAAATTTGGGTCCTTGGGTGACACACGTCTATTTTTAAATAGTTTTATATTTACTGCATTTTAATAATATGCGAACTGAGGAATTCCATCTTTGTAAATTTTCTGCAAGAATACCCAGAAGATAATGGAAACAACTACGTTTAATACCAGTCGGACTAAGTACCCTAAATTCCAGTTTGGTTATTACAAAAAGATGAAAATAAATTAAATTTCTTACATAAAATGAACTGAACTGAATTGATTGTTCAGTTTTTAGACTAACATATTTGTACAAAATAAAATGTAATACTAAAATTTACGGTTTTTGGGAAAAAATTGTTTTGAAGAAAATAATTATTTAAAATTTCGTTTTTTCTGTGCAATTAGTGACTTCCGCGATCAACCAAAAACTTAAGCAAATGCAGATCTATTTATAGTTTACATGTTTTTTCTACTTAAATATGCTTGTCATTACCAGATTATGTTACAGGCGGTTTATTTATTTAGTTAAATGGCATAAACTGTAAGTAACAAGTTTCAGGAAAATAAAATTTGTTTATTTGTGTTTTTAATTTATTATTACAAGTATTTGTAATTAAATAAAGTAAAAGTTAAATGCAAAAAGCATGCACGTTTTCATTTAAAAACAGAAAATATTTTGGTACCAAAAAATTTCGGATTATTTGCAGCGCGATGATCATTAAAAGAGAACAGTTTAAAACTAAAAACGGAAACGTTGAATTCTTAATTATAAAGCAAAAATATCATTATATATTTTTGTTAATTATTTATTAACAATTTTTTACATGGCCTACTTGAATATTAAAGGAATTCTTAATTTCTTAGTTTTTAAAGGCCTAATATTATTTGAATGATACGTAGACATTTAATAATTTTTTAATCAATAAATCAACATATGTTTTGAGTATTATTTTGTTTTATTTCATATAAATTAGGGTGGAAAATAAAAAATACCAAACAATGGCGATAGCTCCATTATTTCTAAAAATAAAATATTGTTGTGATATATCATTTTTTAAAGAGAATAAAAACTGGGTTTTATACAGGGTGAGTCACCAAAGGCACCTCGGTCGATATCTCCTTTAATATTTATTATACAGAAAAAAGTTTCAAATAAAAGTTGTAGGAGACCAAAAGTCCCATATTTTAAAATTATTTCTAATCGTACATGGTGTTTGATATTAGAGTGGCATATCAAAAGTATGTTTTTTTAAATGGGACACCCTATATATTTTTGCAAATTTTTATTCTTTATTTAATTGCCTTTTCAAACATATCTGGTTTTTGAAATTCCGATACGGCGTTGTCGAATTATTCAATTTTTTTCAAAAAAATTGTCGCTTGCCAACCTCACTAATAAATTCTGCATGAGCGGTATTTTCACAGATTAAGCAAACTCTTTTTGTTAAGTGTTAGGCAATGCCATGTCCTAGCCCCAAGATATTTTAAAGTTGAAATTATTTGTACAGGGTGGTTATTACGGTGATACAAAAATGGCTAACTTTAACCTATCATAACCTCATTTTTTTAAATGGAACACCCCGTATATTTTTACATATTTGGATAGAGTTTTTGTCGCTCTACAATTTTTATTAACCTATAGTAATGCCTAAAACCAACGGGTTCCAGTGAAACTGCATTCTAATAAAAATATCAGGTAATTTCTAGAAATTCGATTATCATAGGAGGCATTGGCATGTGTTTCTTTTGTTTTTGCAAGAAGGAACTACGAACATGAAACATTTCAGTTATAACAAAACGGTAAATACAATTTTTTTTAGTTGTATCTAGTTCATAAGATTTATAAATGACTTTATTTAGGCTTTATACAAGCATAATAAAAAAAAACATATCCAATTTGATATACTCACATTGATGTTTCATCTCAAAACATACAATTATTATTAAGTTTATTGAATCTTCTTTAATGAATGATAAAAATTGGATTAAATATTACAAAATTCAAAACGTCTAAAAATAAATTATTGAAAAAAAAAAATTTTTTTTAACTCACCACAAAATTCATTCATTATGGTCACCAACCAAAAACAATGTCCCCAAGAAGATGTACATGTTCTTTCGCCTATTTCAGCTCTTCAGAATTTTGTGAAATCAAATTTAGTTTTTAATTTAGTAAAAGCGCGAAAATTGAGATGTGTTTGGTCTGGTATTTTTGACCATACAATCTAGAGGCCAACAAACAATTCCATAACTCTCCCCGATACAGTAAATCATATTAATCCTTTCTTGCTTAGAAAAATTCATTTTAAATACTTAAAAGCGTTTCAAATTTGTTTCAAACAAATGTCAAAATTCACACAGTTCAAGTATTTAAATGTAAAATAATAAGACCACTTTCTTTTCATTTATAAGAGATGAAACTTTTATTAATGGAAACAATAATGCTTATAGTTTCTTCTTGCAAAAACAAAAAAAACACCACCAATGACTCCTATGATATTCGAATTTCTAGAAATTATCTGATGTTTTTATTAGAATGCAGTTTCACTGGAAACCGTTGGTTTTAGGCATTACTATAGGTTAATAAAAATTGTAGAGCGACAAAAACTCTATCCAAATATGTAAAAATATACGGGGTGTTCCATTTAAAAAAATTAAGTTATGATAGATTAAAGTTAGCCATTTTTGTATCATCGTAATAAACACCCTGTACAAATAATTTCAACTTTAAAATATCTGGAGGCTAGGACATGGCATTGCCTAACACTTAACAAAAAGAGTTTGCTTAATCTGTGAAAATACCGCTCATGCAGAATTTATTAGTTAGGTCTGCAAGTGACAATTTTTTTGGAAAAAGTTGAATAATTCGACAACGCCGCAACGGAATTTCAAAAACCAGATATATTCGAAAAGGCAATTAAAGAAGGAATAAAAATTTTTAAAAATATATAGGGTGTCCCATTTAAAAAAACATACTTTTGATATGCCACTCTAATATCAAACACCATGTATGATTAGAAATAATTTTAAAATATGGTAGTACTTGGTCTCCTACAACTTTTATTTGAAACTTTTTTCTGTATAGTAAATATTAAAGGAGATATCGACCGAGGCGCTCTTGGTGACTCACCCTGTATATTCTAGGGCCTGTATTTGATAAATGAAAGTTGTTAATATTTAAAAATGTAAAAGAGTTACAAAAATATTAAAATTTTTTCAAAATCTGCAACGAAAGTGCTATTAGAATGAAAAAACCGCATTTGTATATTAAAAAGAAACGGATTTGTTAACTTATTTTTTTTAAATTAAACTAAGGGCTCATAATAAAGTTTTTTTTCATTTCAAAGAAATTATTTATAAATCTATCTTTTTTTGGTTATGTTGAAATAAAATATATATACTTTTTTTAATAAATCCAAAAAACACGTAGGCTTAAAAATAAATTGATTTATTACAGTTTTGAAAAACCAAATAGCTAGATTTATTTAGAAGATTTATTGAAAAAAAAAATAGGATATTTCAAAAATTTCAACATAACCAAGAAAGATAGCCATACAAATGTTTATATATTTGTAATAAAAAAAATATATATTTTGTAAGAGCCCATAATTAAAAAAGCAAGTTTATCATATATATTTTCCCTTATTTGGTAATTTTTTTGAATTGTATTGGGGTATGAAGACACTGACGTAGAAATTAATAACAGAAATTTAACATATTTTTCAACCCGAAGAATTTTATTTAGTTATTAAATTTCACTTGTTTTATCATTTATTTTCAAGTAAAATATTTCAATGTAATATAATATTTCTACAAGAAATTTAGCTTGTAAAATAGTTTTATCAGAAACTAGAACCAAAGTCTCCGGTTTTACCGGTTTACTAATTCGTCCCGGAGTAAATTTTAATTTTTCCGCAACCTACCGGCGTTAAACAAACGAAAGCAGATCTACTAATGTTTACTTGTACCGAAGTGTATTTACCGGTCGAATATTACAATTAAATATGCCCCACTAAAAATAACTATTGATTCATCTAAACGCAGACAGGATGATAATTGGAAAAAACGAGACGTCAGAATGGTACGAGTAATGGATAATCGAAACCAGGGCGATCCTGGGGGTGTGACGGCCATCCTGACGTACGCGGAGAAAAATTTTGCGGCCAGGTAAGGTGATATCAAATTTCTCTAAAAAGGTGTGGATTTTAACGAAAAAGTACATCTACATCGGTCTTCTGTGCATTCAACGAAAATAGATCATCTCTCAAAAGGTTATTCAGAGGTATACGATGTGGCGAGGCCCCTCTACTTCTTAGGGCCGTGTGCAAACTACTACATAGACTAAGAGCCAGCCGATCCCTCGCCAGACACTCGATTACTAGTGTTGTAGTGAGGATACCAAGGGCCTTTTCTCCACCACATACGATTCCGAAAAGGTACGCGAAGTGATAGTTTTTATTCTTCTGATTTTGGCGATAAGTGAAAGTGTTGGCGTAGAAGAAAGTGTTGTCGCCGATCGCTGCTATTATAGTGTTGGGCATTGCTAGTGCTTACTGTTGGTTGAAACGTAACACCCTGTCACCCTGTGCATATCACACACCTGCATGATGCCATATTTGGTAACCGATATTAGAGCCGGAGTTTGGCTCGGAGCCAGTGCAACCAGAGTATAGGAAACCAACCGCGCCTTCTATTTTTATCCCGTCGGTGTGTTTGCGTTACGACATTGGCACTGGGCCAAGTGACCTAGTACAGAAGCGTACACCGGGAACGAGCCGGGTTGAATTCTTCGGATTTTTCGCGGATGACTTTACCTTTGCCTTACTAGAGAATCTACTTTCGTTTTCGTTTCCGTAAATATTTGTCGCACGATTTGTTTCCGATGCCAATTTAAACGTTTACAATTTTTTTTTAAATCTATTTTTGCAACACGTTTGAATCCAAATCATAATTATAGTGCAAAAACTAAAAAACAAACCACTGCGCGATGAGTCGGAAATGCAAAAAAAATTTTTGTTTCACACCTGGGCAGTAAGTACTAGTCAAACCTTAATCGCAGCAAATGCAAAGATCACACAATTTTGCAAATTCTTCTACTGCCTACACCTGTTTGAGGTTTTTTTGCTTCAAGAGGTGCGCAGCGACGGCGACACCTCCTGAAGCAACCACCCAGGACACAATTCAACAATTTTGTTTACTTTTACAGATCGACTAACTAGATCAAAATGCCTTTCAAGCCAATAGAAAACCCAAAGTGCCCCAAATGCGGCAAATCAGTATACGCTGCTGAGGAACGTGTCGCTGGAGGGTACAAATTCCACAAATCATGCTTCAAATGCGGTAAGTAATTCGACACACTTCTAGAAATACGATAGCACGATTTATTTGCCGGCCACAAGCAGCAGAGTAAGGGAATTCATAAGGGTATTTATTCGATGGTAAGGCGAGATATCCAATCAAGTTTTTGTTTAAATTGCAACACAAAAAAATCAAAACCGAAGAATTAAACCAGTTTCAAAAACAATTGGTTGGGTTCGGACGCCATCTATGAAAATGGCGGCCACCTGGGCTTTTCCAGAAAACAAAACGCTTAAATAACAAATATATCGGATATAACTTCTTCAATCGGAAAATTTTTTTGACTGGACTCCAAATTTTAACCCTTAATATCCCAAGGCATCCGGACATTTAATTTTTTAGTGAACTAAGATTTGTTGAAATTTCGCAAATTTTCATCTTGAAACCTATTTTCCCCTAGATCACTTAATTAATCCGGCCGGCCAGTGGCGGCTTTATTTCTTTGAATTTTTTTAATTTTAAAGAAAATACCCTAAATTTTCTTTATCTCTCTCTACCCCGAAACTTTGTCGAACTTTCTGCCCGATATACAGGGTGTTTCAGTTTTTTCGTTCATAACTTCTGTAAACGATAGAACATATCAAAATAATAGGAGTCTTTCCTATAACATTTTTCTCTAAATCGTTTCGTTTTCAAGATACAGGGTGTTAAACTTTTAAAAAATTATTACTATTTATTCATTATCTCCTAAACAAATAAAAGTTTTTTTATTCAAATTTTGTACACTTTAGTCATAATAAAAGACCAATTTTTTGACGTTCCAAAAGTTTTTCTTACAAAAGCAGTGGCGTAGTTATGGGGTTCTGTCCGTATTTAAACCCCCTGAACTTCTACGCCAATGGTCAGGAATTATATTTTTATACAAATTGTAAAACTTTGATGTATTTCCCATAAAAAAGTACTCTTGATAAAAGTCGTTAGGAGGCTTTCTGTTCGAGATATTTAGATTCTTACTAATCAGGGGTACATAAAGGAATTACATCCTGGTTGAAAATGACAGGATTAAGTAAGCGTTAAATCATTGGCAGTTATTCACAACATAAACATAAAAAAATGGATATCATTTTGAGCATTTATTGTAGATTATTAATTATTTATCATTTTAAATAAATATGTATTAAAATAATTCTTTAATTTGTTTAGCAAATAGCCTGTCAATAGAAAGTGCATAGGATACCCCTGATTAGAAAGAATCTAAATATCTTGAATAGAAAGCCTCCTAGCGACTTTTATCAAGAGTACTTTTTTATGGGAAATATATCAAAGTTTCACAATTTGTATAAAAATATAATTCCTGTCCATTGGCGTAGAAGTACAGGGGGTTTAAATACGGACAGAACCCCATAACTGCGCCACTGCTTTTGTAAGAAAAACTTTTGGAACGTCAAAAAATTGGTCTTTTATTATGACTAAAGTGTACAAAATTTAAATAAATAATCTTTATTTGTTTAGGAGATAATGAATAAACAGTAATAATTTTTTAAAAGTTTAACGCCCTGTATCTTGAAAACGAACCCTTTTAGAGAAAAATATTATAGGAGAGACTCCTATTATTTTGACACGTTCTATCGTTTACAGAAGTTATGAACGAAAAAACTGAAACACCCTGATAGAAATAAAAATTACAATAGCAAAACATATCTCATACAGAGGGCTCGTACTCCAAACCTTAAAAATATAGCCCCTTTAAAATTTTTCTGCAATTTTAAAAAGGAATCCATAAATTTTTTCTTTCAAAAAAGACAGGCCCTCGCTTTTTTTCAATTTTTTCAATTTTACGAGTAAATGAAAAATCCTACATTTCTTCATTTTCTTTACCCCGAAACCCTGTCAATCAATTATTATACTTACAGAAACAAAATTTGCGGAAAAATTAAAAAACAATTTTCATTTTTTTTTGCTAAAGGGAATAAACAGTTTCAATTAATTATTTTTTTATTGCGAATCAAACGTCTTTATCACTATTCCAAATTAATCTGCTGGAGCCTCATCAAAACCCTACAACTATTTGACACATCCCCAGTCACAAACAGCAAAGTTATGGCGTTCATCATGCCTGGTCGCCAAAATTATCGCCCCATTTTTTAAATCTAGAGCGACCATCTGGATTATTATTTTCTCCAATTCTCTACTGCTTGAGACGCCCTTCGATAAAAGAAAAAGGTTCTAAACGGCCATTGTCTCAATATAACCCGTTTTTCCTCCTTAGGCCTCTGCAACAAAATGTTGGATTCCACCAACGTAACTGAACACGAAGCTGAACTTTTCTGCAAAAACTGCCACGCCCGCAAATACGGACCAAAAGGTTATGGATTCGGCGGTGGTGCTGGATGCCTTTCCATGGACACTGGCTCTCACCTCCAAGGGTAAGTGTCAGTTTTACATTTCTCCGGACACACGTCGACACACACTGCCGATCAAAGGAAAGCATTCAACAGATTTAATTAGAATGCAAATTTGCTGATGTGAGGAATGATCGCAGTGAATGCTTTCCTTTGATCGTTTGATGCTTAATTTTGAAAGAAGATGGGTATCGGTTAAAAGAAGGCTATTTGTACTAGATTAACGACTTCTGTCAGATTGAGGGCTTTCCTTATCTCTTTTCACTTGGTCACTCTTTGTTGATGTTCTTGCCTTACACCGCAAGCTAATACCTCTGATTGCATTATTATACCAACTGTTGTATTTGCCAAGGCTGCGTTCGATTTACGCGGCCCCCTAATATTCCGAAATCGACTCGGCTAAATTCGAGATCAAACAACTGAGGCTCATCTCAGGCCAAACAAACTGATACGAGCTACCCTGGGGGTAAAACGAACGCACCTGATACTCTACTAAATAATGTTCTCTAAGCACCTGTGGCTATTTAGTGAGTTTTGGTAAAAGACAGCGGTGGTGAGCTTTAATAAATAATAATAATAAAAATGGTATGCTTAGTGCTAATCAGATGTGTTGCTTGCTTAAAAGCCGATGCCAAAAGTAGCGACAAAATTTGTTAGACCTGAGCATGATTTTCCCTTTTTACCCCCTTAGCAACTAAGAAGGAATCATCGAGATGGCGGCCCGAAACATCAACATCAGTCGAGGTGTCGTGAAATCAACCCTATTTCCATCCCACTACATTAATACCTACATTATGTAATATTTTTTAGATTTTAATATCAAATTAGAATTATTATTTATAAATTTTCATTTTACATGGTAATTCGATTATTTTGTAATAATTGAATGAATAAATTACAATGAAAAAAGATTCCATCCGAATTTTTCTGTAGAGCAATATTCAAGAAACATTTATTTCTTCTTTCGGGATGCCGGGCGGTGAATTAGTCTCAATTAATTGTGTATGTCATGTATACTTGTACTGTTCAACTAACCCTTCCACCCCCTTAAATGTTGTGTAAGTGTTTTCTGAATATTGCCAGTAACCCTGAATCTCCCCCAAGTGTTGTACTGGTGACGAGTCCACGATTTAAAAAAAAAAAAAAAATGTAAATCCATGTGTTAGTGTTACTCCAAACCATTTGAGGATGTACAGCGTAAAAACCAAAACGGTGAGAGTCTATTTCGAATATGAGCATGGCTAGGCTATTTGCTATATACCGCATATTAACAGTGTAGTTCCGTTTCATAACAACCTCCCCTAACCTAAGTAGTGGGATAAGGAGAGTTCCCTCAATTTAATTACTTACTTATTTTTATAGATGAAGTTCTCACTATGTAGTCACTTTTAGAGCTCGGGACCAATTCCACCTTCTCCTGTTACGACTTTCATTAATTCTTTATTTTTTATTTTAGTTTTGTAATCGGGCCAGCAGCTTCACCGCAATTTTACACACTTTATATTTTTCTTTAATTCACACAATATAATCTTCATAGGAGCTTAATTTAATTTTTGTAACAACTCGCAAATTTGCTACCTTAGTTATATAGCCTTAGATCCTTCGTTTCTGGTTATCACAAATGTTTTATGCTTGTAGGGATGACGTAGTAGTATCAAGGGCTCCCCTCTTGCCAAGGGCCATTGCTAAGGCTCCTGAAGGTCAAGGTTGTCCAAGATGTGGTGGCTTTGTGTACGCCGCTGAACAAATGCTCGCCCGTGGAAGAGTAAGTAGAAAAAATTTATTCTTAAACTTGATTCTACGAAAATCGGTTGGTATACTTGGGACAGTGCCAAACCTAGCAGTTTTTCTTATACAAACAATCACTTTTGGAAGAAAAGTATTTTTAGCTGAAATATTTTAATTTGAAGCGTGCGCGTTACAAAGCGCATGCTGAAATCTAAATTTAACGGATTCAAAGAAAATTACAGGCGCTACAACTCTTATAAATTTTTGAAATACCAACTTAGTGGTTGAATCAGTTCTTCAAGCAGATAATTTAACCTGGAGCCGGTACTGCCCCCATCATTGTTTTAGGAGAGAGCGGGGCTAGAAGTTATAATCGTGTAAATTTTTTTTTTTAATCTTTAGGCAGATAATTTGACCTAGAGCCGGTACTGTCTTATTATTCTGTCTTGGGAGAGAGCAAGCCTAAAGTTACAATCGCGTGGTTGCCGTATAATTTTTTTTTGATTAAAGGATGGGCAGATAATTTAAACTAAAGACGGCACTGACTTATTCTTGTCATGGAAGGGAGTGGGGCTAGAAGTTATAATCGTGCAGATGTGTTATATAATTACTTTTATTGACATGCTTAAGACAGATAATTGCTAGAGCCGGTACTGCTTTATTATTGTCTTGGGAGAGAGCGGGGCTAGAAGTTATAATCGTGTGAGTGTTATACAGGGTGTACATACTTCTAAGTATCATAGAGGATCCCTTGACTATTCACGAATAGGTATAGAAATTTGTCTGTTGCGCTTAATTACTGAGATACGGGGTGATAAATTACTTAAGGCCAATATTTCTTTTGGCCAGAACTTCCTCACTATTTATCACAATTTGTTCAAATTTTATACAATTTGTGTATTTATCACAGTTGATATAATGCCGTTTTTATTATTTAAAAATTCCAGGGCCGGACTTTTTTAATTCAAGTTTTTTTATTTCTGTAAAGAAAATCACCCTGTATAATATTTTTCCAAATTACATGGGAAACTATAAAAGTCCATACATCAGTAAACAAAAGCATGTGAACAGATTCTTTGTCGCACCTTTATTGATTTTTTTATAAGAGATTGAATTTAGCGAAATGGGGAATTGAAAGATAAAAAATTATAAATTGCTTAACTAAATTATCTAAATAAGAAATAAATGTGTATAGCCTTAGTATTTATGTATTTATTATGTAAAATAAATCTTTAACACAAGTTCCTTTTAATAATTTACAAATATTTACAGCAATATTTCAAAATAAAAACCGCCAGCTTTTCTACATTTTTGTTGCCTGTGCTGAAACCGAAACGTTGAGTTTAATGCATGTGGTTTTGTTTGTTTGTAATGTTGCAAATAAAAAGACATTCTAATTCAATAAATAGCCGAACTGATATAGAGAACTTAAGCAATACCTATTTTAATTTACTAAAATAAAACAAATGGGGTATAATATAATTAGTAAGTTTATACATCTTCCCAATTTACTTTACAAAAATTGTTAACACCAAATACTTAATTCTAATATTTATTACTCATGTCACAAAAAACATCCACTTATAATGTATACCTGCTAGCCCTTATCTTGTCCATAACATAAATAAACCCTCACTTACGCATTATTTTAAATGTGAAACTGACAAAAATATTTTCAGTTGCTTTTAAGACTCTCAAAGAATAACATCTACTTTATACAATACGTGTAATACATTTTAATTTCAAACAAACAAAAAAAAAAAAAAAAAATTGTAAGTTGGTTCACCATAAGTTATGTGTAAAATTTATATATACCTTGTTCACTAAACATTTCACCTTGTAGTCCCTGATGATGGTTTTAATAAACCGAAACGTTGGAAAAAAATAAATTTGTTTTAATATATATGACCGATATGCCCAAGAAATATACCATAAGCATTTGTTTGTAAAGTATATTTACGTGTTCAAGTGCTGGGCACACCCGCGGCAATATCTAATACCTTTAAATGTATTGCGGGTTGCAAATGCCAGTTCGTTACCTGAAATAATAATTCTATCATCTGAGTACCACGGGTAGGCCACCACCATTACTTCCTATTTAAAAAGTATAGAATTTTTTGTTGGTTTTTATGTAGTTTCTTTGAAAGAGTATCGCGTCTTGAGGCGTTGGAATTGAGAATCAATTTGAGCTTTGTAAAGTCGATTTATACTCAGTGCTACATACGGGAATCAGTGATTCTAAAGGGTGAACCCTTTACAAAATAACCGATTCACATATCGCCTTCTTAAGGCAATATAGATTGGTGGTTTGGTAATTTTTTTAGAATTATTTTCAAACCAAATAAATTTCTCCTATTTGAACTCAGTCTTTCTGGTAAACCAACACCCCCTGTCTCAGTTCATGCCACCCTCTACTTTGTTTTTTCAAATACGGACCTGATATTGTTTTTCCTTAATTTATTAGTATTTTTCACCATGATTCCAATGATATATTTTAGTTAAGCAAATTATCTATTATTTTCTGTCTTTCATTTCCCCATTTCGCCAAATTCAATCGCTTGTAAAAAAATCAATAAAGGTGTGACAAAAAATCTGTTCACATGCTTTTGTTTACTGATGTATGGACTTTTATAATTTCCCATGTAATTTAAAAAAATATTATACAGGGTGATTTTCTCTACAGAAATAAAAAAACTTGAATTAAAAAAGTCCGGTCCTGGAATTTTTAAATATTAAAAAAGGCATTATATCAACTGTGATAAATACACAAATTGTATAAAATTTGAACAAATTGTGATAAATAGTAAGGAAGTTCTGGCCAAAAGAAATATTGGCCGTAAGTAGTTTATCACCCCGTATCTCAGTAATTAAGCGCAACAGACAAATTTCTATACCCATTCGTGAATAGTCAAGGGATCCTCTATCATCCTTAGAAGTATGTACAGTTCGTCATGAAACAACTCCAGATAATTTAATCTGGAGTCCGTACTGCCTTATTATTGTCTTAGGGGAGAGCGGGGCTAGAAGGTATAATCGTGCGGTTACCATAAAAATTTTTTTTTTACAATTGCAAACGTAATATGTATATATTTACATTCTTGGTTTTTCTTATTAATTCTTAATGCAATAGTATGATATATATAAAAAAGTTGGGTCATTAGATTAAAAAAAAAAAACACACACATTGATAACTATCCTCAAGCACTTGTAGTTAAAGCTCAAAGTTTCTACCTTAGGGCTGGCACAAAATATGCTTTCGATGCAACAATTGCGAAAAATGGTTGGATTCCACGTCACACTGTGATGGACCGGATGAACTGGTATACTGTAGAGGTATATAACCTCGTTTTCACTTTGTCTTTTTTTTACTTTTGGCATGTATATCTGTAGAACATGCAACTCCGTGTCGTCTCCCCCCCCCCACCCACCATAACAGTTACTTTTACTTGTGACGTGCACTTGATAACAACTTTGTCGATTTTTCTTTAAGGCCTTCCACAAGTCCTGCTTTAAATGTGGTGACTGTACCAAAGGATTGGATTCAGTCAACGTCACCGAAGGTCCAGACAAGGAGATCTATTGTAAAGGTAGGTTTCATTTTTATTTCAGACCACCACTCATACGAAAATTATTGGTAGTCCAAAGTCTAAGTTGTTTACTTTCCGACTCTTCAGGCATGACAGTGATTGGAAGTAATTTTCGTATGCGTCCAAAAACATAGTCTTCCACCTTGAAATGTAAACCAAACAAAACGCCCAATGATTTGACTTGAGATATATTTTTTCTGTTGCTAAAATTCTTCGTTTCATAGTTGGTTGACTATATCCCTACAAGTCCACACGTCCCTCCTAAGTTATGTAAATAGTATTCATAAGCTCACTGTTTGTCGAGTAATAATTGTGTGTTGTCCTAGTGTGCTACGGAAAGCGATTTGGACCTAAAGGATACGGTTACGGTCAAGGAGGTGGCACCCTTCAAAGCGATTGTTTCTCTGTCAGGTAAACGGTTATTTTATAACAAACTGTCTTAAACTTACAAGCGTTCCCATGTAGGACGTAGCAGGGAATTAGGTCATTCCACACTTCTTTGAAGCCATGATAAAGACTCAACAACACACCAAAGTAGTGTTCAATCTTAGTAAAGAAAATAGAAAGAGGAAAAAGGTGAAGGCATACTTTTCTGAATGAGACTAAGGGAACAAACCTGAAAATATACTCCATAATCTAGTACTAGTTCAAAATCATCTTCTACCGAATTGGTATAGGTTGCTTTGGATGGATGATCCAAAGTACTTTGTCACAAAATTATTTATTTCAACCAATAGAATGACCTGATTACCTACTTACGTCGGTATTTTTCCTTCACAGTCCTAAATGATGAATTTATTATCTCACACTGATTAAGGAAAAATGCTTCTCACTTTGTACCGCAATTCCATCTTGTGCCTGTACAAAAATCTAAAATATTTTGTGTATATAGCTTGCTATGCTCAACGCTATGGTCCTCGTGGAATTGGACACGCTGGGGGGCTTTTCCTTGGACTTATGTCCGATGCTTTGGATCTTGAATGGCAGAGGTACCTTTACAATGATTTCAAACTGTCCGTCACATTGTCGTCTTGCACGATTTGTGTTCTTAGAACAACCTCTGTCACTCATTGTACTATTTAAACACACCAATATGCATGCGATCTAGACTAGTGCGCTGCCATGCTTCTATACCGCCTTCTCCATTTGGCCGGCCAAATATCTCTTCTGTTTATGGACACTAGTCCAAAAATAACGCGACCACAACTCCCCTAAATAGTACAGAAACTTTTGGGGGGGTAGGCACCTATGCAAATTAGAGATATTTGGCCGGCCCAAGCACCAATGCAACTCGAAACTAACCTTCCTGTAACCCACACAGCGACCAGGCTCCCAAAACCACTGTCATCGACACCGCTAGCATCAAGGCTAAGCCAGGTCAAGGCTGTCCTCGTTGTGGTGGGGTAGTGTTTGCCGCAGAAGAGGTCCTTGCTAAAGGTCGCCCATGGCATCGCAAATGTTTCAAGTGCAAAGACTGCACCAAAACTTTGGACTCCATCAATGCTTGCGACGGTCCCGACTCTGACGTCTACTGCAAGACCTGCTACGGCAAGAAATGGGGACCCCATGGTTACGGTTTCGCCTGCGGTTCTGGATTCCTCCAGACAGACGGCCTAACGTGAGTTCAAAACGCTTAATGGAAAACGAACGATTGTAATGTTGTTGTTTCTTCCGCAGTGACGATGAAATTTCAGCCACCCGTCCTTTCTACAACCCCGACACGACCTCGATCAAGGCCCCTCCTGGACAAGGTTGCCCAAGATGTGGAGGAATGGTCTTCGCGGCCGAGCAACAGCTGGCTAAAGGAACTGTAAGTACATCTCCAAAGAGACAGTCGAATATTTTGCCTTGAAATTATCTTCAACAATCTCCTATGTTTCCATTTCGAGCAGTTTTGTAGAAGAGCTTTCAGGCTCTCTTCCACGTTAAATATTTTTGACGACCATCTTGTCATGGCCTTCTTTTGAGGCAAATGCAAACTATTCAACATAGAAGAGAACTCTTCTACAAATCATCAATTCAGCGAAAGCCTTAGAAACAAAATACCGATTAAGTCATTAGAATAGATACAGAAAGTTTATTGGAAATCCTCAATTTTCCAGATGTGGCACAAGAAATGCTTCAACTGTGCCGAATGTCACCGCCCTCTCGACTCCACCCTGGCCTGTGACGGTCCTGACAGAGAAGTCCATTGCCGTGCTTGCTATGGCAAACTCTTCGGCCCCAAAGGGTTCGGTTTCGGTCACGCTCCGACTCTCGTCTGCGCCGACGGTGGTACTGCTCCGGCTGTCCACGACCCAAGGCCCAGTGGCACCAAGGCTGGCCCCGGGCTTGGCTGCCGTCGTTGTGGTTATGCCGTTTATGCTGCTGAGCAAATGATCAGCAAGAATGGAATCTGGCATAAGAGGTGTTTCAGTTGCAATGACTGCAACCGTTCTCTGGATTCGACCACTCTGAACGACGGGCCCAATGGTGAAATCTACTGCAGAGGTAAGATTTTTCCATCCAAATAGTGCATACAGTTACAGCTATTTCAATTTTTTACAGGCTGCTACGGAAGGAACTTTGGTCCCAGGGGTGTTGGATTTGGTATGGGTGCTGGTGCCCTTACTATGGCCTAGAGCAACTATAGACACACTTTCTTAATCAATACACATACAGAATATTCTGTAGTTCCTTGAATAAACACACTTCCATACGGAATACACAACAATTTGTTATTTTCTTGTAAACTAACGTGTGACGAATTACAGATGACGTATACATTATGTTAACTACAGAAATCTTATGGTTTGGGACCGTTCTCTTTGCAATATTCTAATGGAAAACAACGCTGTTATGTATAGTTTTGGATATTTTACTTTTAATGATGCGTCGAAAAAACATTCCAAATAGTAAGATTTCTGTTTTGGAATAAATTGGTTAAGACTGTATAAATAAAATATCGATATACGGCTTAAACTTTGCGAATATTTTAATGATGTACTTATGCTTAAAGGCGCATATTTTTGGAAACTATTTTTTGAACGACAGACTTTTTTATTCCATTTTGTGAGACAGAGGAGAAGCAGAGAGGGAACAAAACAAGACTCGGCTGGTTCCAGTTGCCAGTGATGTAACCGAATTGATTATTACTCCGGGTACCTGACACGCGCCATGTTTTTTTATATAAAAAATCGAGAGTACAAAAACAAAAAAACATTACCCTTCGATCGAGGCCCAGGTATTCCGACTAATGGTCAGTTCCGTTAATTGTAAAATGACAAGACTTCCTCGAACGACCAGGAAAACCTGAGATTTTTTTGTATATATCTACACCGGCCATTTTGATGGTCTATCGACTATATTATACTATATAATAAATAGCTTCGCGCTTTGCCCATATACCTAATATTTATTTGTTTATGTTTATGCTGATTTAAGATATTTTTGTCTAGTTGTAATTATTTAAACTAAATACTGTTAATAATAAAAAGCTAATAAAAATAGTGTTTGTCTTATTGAAGTGCTATTCCTATATGATCCATTTAAAATGTCAAACGTAGAAATTAGACGAAAACAATACAAAATAATATCTAGGTAGAAAAGATGGCAAACTAGTTCCAGTTCTCTATATACAAAAAAATCAGAATTTGACCAAATTTGATGGTGCGAAAAGTCTCTTAAAAAGAAGGAATGAAACATTTAAAATATTTATTGCAAAAGTTTATTATCATGTAAATCAAAATTTTTATAACACAAATGTATTAAAACTCAACGGTCGAACTAAAATAAATTATTAGAAACACAAACACAAAAGCTAGCAACATGTAAAAATGTCTTACTTCATTACAAGCATCATTAGCGATGTTTCATTCTTTCCTTTTAAAAGACTTTTCGTACCATCAAATTTGGTGAAATTCTGAGCGACGTCAAGTTTGTCTAAAGTTCGTCCAGATGCGTGCATCAAAAGATTAAATGTAAATTTTCTGAACAACGGCTTGTCATATCAAAAAGTGCCAAGAGACATTAAATTTTTGTTTTTTCTTGCTTTATTGAATTAAACTGGAAACATGGGAAAATATCAGTGGCGTACTACTTTTTTGTAAAAAAGAACCTTAGTAAATCCATATATCTACGCCCATGGTTAAGTAAAGTAGTAGTTTGTTATTCTAAAATAGGCCTCTAAATTGTATGTAAAGAATTAGTAAGTTTGGATTCGATACTTCTTAGCATTCTGGAAATATAAATATAAATCCATATTTATTTTCAAACTTTAATACCCTGTATCTCGAAAAATAAGCATTTCTCAACCTGTTTATATGAACTTTTTTTAATATTTTTCAAATGTCTATCGACTGTTAAAGTCCTGCTACAAAAAACTGGAACACCCTGTATACAAATACAATTTTGTATTTTATTTTTATCTTTTATTAAAAATAAATTACATTTTTTGTTCACATAGTTTATTTCCAGTTTTATAAGTATTTACCTACAAGTGTTATATGTATTTACTATATCAAACGTTAAATATTATGATACTCATTTTCATCCCCTTGAAAATCTCAGCTTGCTTCATTTTCCATTTTCCAAATTAATTTCTATTTTCTTATAGACTAGCTTATCTAATGTTATTCATTTATGATCTCTATACAAACTTATTTTTGACATTATGTTATCAATAAAAAAATTGGCAGTTCGGCCAAAAACAATCAATTAAATCTGACACTTCAATATTTTGTTAATTAACAGACAACTCAAGGCAACCTAAGAAAAACATATCATAGCCTACTCCAATTTAAATAAAGTGTGAATATATATATACAGGGTGTTTCAGTTAACATTCCCACAGCCGATATATCTCTGAAACTGAAAAATATATTTTATTATATAAACGGTAATAGATTTATATTGTTAATGCCTTCTTCTTACTAAGTATTATAACATTATCATCAAAGATGGAGCTGCAGTTTAAAAATATTTTTCATTTACTTCTTTATTATTTTAGTGTGGTTGTCCTTTGCTCAATACTCCACAATAGGACTTTTCACGTTCTCAATAAATCTAAAAAATACGGTTACTCAGTATATATTACTTAAGAGGTACACCTCTGCGGCCATTAGCTATTATATTTAATACAGAAATAATAATAATAGAATACTTCCCTGTGGTAACTATTTAGAAACTAAATATTGTTTAAATGTTATTTGTGGCATTTCATAAATTATTTCTTTCCTTTTCTTTTTTGGGATTTATTACCACATTCCTCGAGATTCCTATCCAAAAAATTCGATTTATCTAAAAAATATTCAAATTAACCAGTTTAAAACTGGGAAATAACCTCTACGCCTTTGAAACTATTTCACCACACTCACCCGTCAAGTATACATCATGTTAAATTCACAAATACTTACAACAGTTGACACATACATTGCACATTTATTTTTCTTTTTACTCACTATCACGTTGCACAGGAACAAATCAACACCGCCTCAGTCTTAACGTTTTAGTGATGCTATTGCCGATCATGATATAATCTTATACCGCTTAACCATATTAATAATCTTAGTCGATTTGATGGAAGAACGGTAATAAATAAACCTGCACTATTAGAGCGTATTTTGATCTGGGAAGGACGACATGATATTTTGATCAAATCACATTGCGAATATTTTGCATCTGTAAGATTAGTAAAAACAGACTTTTCTTATTTTACCATAACTTATCTATGCAAATAGTAGTCCTTCTCACAATCAAAATAAATCGTATACACGGTGGTGAATTTTTCGATGCCCACCATTGGTATCTCAGAAACTATAAGATATACATGGGAAGAGTTAATCTTTAATGTACTAATTGTTATCATTGCAAATTCCTTCTCATATACCTACTCATTTTCTTTTTTTCGTTTTAGTATTTAGTTATTTTTCTTTTTTCTCACACATGAATTATATAAAAGTTAAAAATTGTAATCGATAATTGGATTTGTTTCTGTAGATTACATTAAATAAATAAATAAATATAGAGGATCGGTTAAATTAGACAAAAGTTGCGCTATTTTATGCTCTACAATTTCCTGCCAAGAAATGCTGAATATCTTGATTCATTCGCGGTTTATCCTGAAAAAATTGAAAATCGTGATTTCAAAAAAATAATAATATCTTCTATACCATAGATGCGAACTTAATGAAATTTGGCAAGATTATATTTTTGACCACTACCAATTGAATGGCGTTGATAGAAATTTTCTAAGCCTTCTAGATTTTGAGCAACGACAGTCAACTTTTTTTTTTCTTATGGCCGCCATATTGAATTCTTACACCATTAGTTAGAGAAAATAATTCTCTTTTCACCTATGTCACCAAAATAGACTGATTTTTTTGAAAACAAGTTGATATTCGTATTAATGTAAAAATAATTTATAAAATCCAGTATGCTTTGGAAAAATAAGTACAAACAAGTAATTCGGAAGCTATTATTAAATTTTACACTCGTAAAAAAATTACAGAAAAATGCCAGGTTATTTAAACTCCTATTAAATATTACAAACAATTAATTTATTAAAGAGTCAAGAAAACAAATAATACTAATTTTATTTTACAAATTGTTATTTAATAGGAGATTAAATGACCTGACATTTTTCTGTAATTTTTTTACGAGTGTACAATTTAATAATAGCGTCTGGATTACAATGTTGCTTGCAATTATTTTTACAAAGCATACTGGATTTTATAAATTATTTTTACATTAATTCGAATATCAAAATGTTTTTAAAAAATCAGTCTATTTTTGGTGACATAGGTGAAAAGAGAATTATTTTTTCTAACTAATGGTGTAAAAATCCAATATGGCGGCCATAAGAAAAAAAAAAGTTGACTATCGTTGCTCAAAATCTAGAAGGCTTAGAAAATTTCTATCAAAGCCATTCAATTGGTAGTGGTCAAAAATATAACCTTGCCAAATTTCATAAGTTCGCATGAATGGTATAGAAGATATTATTTTTTTTGAAATCACGATTTTCAATTTTTTCAGGATAAACCGCGAACGAATCAAGATATCCAGCATTTCTTGGCAGGAAATTGTAGAGCATAAATAGTTTCCGAGATACCAATGGTGGGCATCGAAATATTCACCACCGTGTATAAACAGTGGTTATGTATATTCACCTTACGATGTCTTCACCATGTCCTATCTCGTTCGGAACCTACCTACATATAGAAAAATACAAATTAGTAAGAATATTAAAATTGAATAAGATAATAAAACAAACCTTTATCTCCTTTCCCTAAAGCGGTTCGTCCCCATAGTCCAATCCTTGTGCAACCTACACTCGCACGAAAAAACCAGAGCCTACTAACTGCTTTTCTGGACTCCGAGGCGTCCAGAAAATCCCCGAATACAGTTACAAGCCTTAACACTTGTAATACCCCAGCTATTTTAGAAATAACCAAAATATTGACAAGATACTCGTCGAGATCTCGGCTCTGGTTTGACGAAACCGGTCGTTCTCTCTACGATAGAGTGAACTAAATATGTCCAAATAAATGTCACTAGTGTCTATTATATAGGTAGTTATACTCCATCTCCAGGTGCACTTTGTCGTCCATTTTATGGATATCAAAACTACGTCCCTTGGCTTAATCTGAAAAAAGATTGCAGTGTGAGAAGCTTTTGTCCAAAATATAACTTATTAGTTAGTAGGTAATAGAATCTTCCACTATAATTTAGTTGCCAAATGGCAGAGATATTCTCAAATATTAATATTAATAGACCAAAAAAAACTTCGAGACCCTAGTACTAGTTCTTTGGTAAGTGAAATATTTTTTGTTTATTTTTGAATATTGTAACGTATTATTCTTACAGAGTGTTCACGTTTTACTTGTCAACATGGACTTAGTTATTGACGATAAAAATAGGGGAGCACAGCCGCCCTTGTTGCTTCTGATGACTATAATCCACCTGAATCCGAGGGTAGCATACATACCTTCCTCACTTTTGGTGGGGAAGTAACAATAACTTTTTCATTAACGCGATATGAAAGAGAGAGGTCCGATTGTCCGATGGGGTAATATTTACCATTTTTGGTCAAAACATTATTAAATAAAAATTAATAATTTTATTCTTTTTATAATTTAACTTAGGACAGTGTAATTTTTTTGGCAATATATCAATAAGAAGAGCTCCATATCCAAAAGAAAAAGATCCGGAGAGGGAAATATTAGTTATTTTTGGTAAATTTTGACCAGAAATAATTAATATTATGCCCTCATTGGACCTGTTTCTCTTGGACATGGAGCTCTTAAACGAGCCTAACTTTGTTTTATTTCACTTTCATTTTTTGTGACGATATAAATTTGTCATTAGTATGATTTTTTAATTTTGATTATCATTTGAGTACTTTGAGTATCATTTGAGTACTTTCAGTAATAATTGAGTGGTACCTTTGAGTATCCTTTGAGTAGGTACCTTATTTGAGTATCTTTTGAGTACCTACTTTAAGTACCATTTAAGTACTTTAAGTATCGGTTGAGTATCTTAAGTATTTTTTGAGTACTTGAGTACAATGGTATTCACACGTATTTTCATAATATACATAATCTGTAATCAGGTGTACAAAAAAAATTGAAGTTGTTACCCCCCTCGAAAGATGAATGTTTTTTTCAAATTTATAGTTAAAAGTTTAATTAATTTTGGCTACTCTAATATTGGCATAAAAAGAAAAACGCACATTTTAAAGATATCATTTCTGTACCGGCAAATAGTAGAGAAAATATGAGAAATGGATTTTGTTGAAAGATCCACTTCGTTAAGGAGACATAAAATGGTCCAAAATTGTATGCAGTGATATACATACGAATGCATATTATTATGCTTGTCAAATTAATCAAAAAGAGACAAATGCCTACCTACAGTGTGTCGCACTTAAGAGTGAAACACCCTTATCACTTTTTTCATTTTTATTCGATTTGAACCAAATTTTACTCAATGATAGAGCCCAATAGGATTAACTCATGGCCAAAAAACCATTCATCCCCACTAATGCAAAGCCACCTCCGATATCAAAATAAACGGCAAAAATCAAAAAAACATATTAGGCATTTTTTATCGGAAAATTTTACTAATGAAAGTTGTTCAGAATTGTCTAAAAACCTTAAATCCAAAATCTCATCAAAATAAAAAAATATTGATATTTTGATTTAAAAAATTTTAAGTCCGAAAATATAATTTTACAATATCAATTACCCTTATCATTCGTATTTAGTTGCAGAGTATTTCTTTAGTTTTTTTTAATAAAAAATAAAATATTACAACATAATAACCCATTAAAATTATATTTTCAGACTTAAAAATTTTTTCAGACAAAATATTAATATTTGTTTATTTTGATTAAATTTTGAACTTAAGGTTTTTGAACAATTCTGAACACGTTTCATTAATAAAATTTTTGATAGAAAAATGCCTATTATGTTTTTTGATTTTTCCCGTTTATTTTGATATCGTAGCGTAGGTGGCTTTGCATTAGTAAGGGGCAAATGGCTTTTGGGCCATAAGTTGATCCTAATGTACTCTATCTTTGAGTGAAATTTGGTTTAAATTGGATAAAAATGAAAAAAGTTATAAGGGTGTTTCACTCTTAAGTGCGACACACTGTAGGTATATGAAGTATAAAAAATATTTGCGTACGTACTCACTTTGTTGTAAGGAAAAAAATGTTTGTATAATGCTTGTACAATCAGGCAAAACAAAGAATAAATAAATGCCGACAAGTAGATATGGTTACGTAAGAAAAGCTTATAAAAAATACTTACGCTTCCTACTTGAGGAATTTTTGGTGCGTGGGAAATAGGAACAATCCAGTAGTTTGATTTTTCGCTTACTGGTTTTAACATTACTTGGCTCAGGGGCCAGGGCTGCTGATAGTGCTGCGATAAATAAGTCTGGAAATAGAAATAATTATTTTTAATAAAAAATGTATAATGCATCAGGATGTGACAATAACTAAACCCCAAATTCTTACTTAGTTTTAAAGTTTAAAATTTCCTTATTCGCTTCTTGAGACATTACTCAATATATACATATAGACAAATGGATATTTATTTAGGAACATATAGTTAACGCAAGTAAATATTTCAAGTTCGTAATGCCCACATAAAGTTATAAGACATTTAAATAATCTGCTGGAGGTCCATGACAGTACGTTTAACAAAATCCTAATCTGAATCAAGTAAGTACCTACTACTGCTAGTTGCATTTAAAAAAATGTAAGTTAGGTTTGTCCCGCTTTTATGGAACACCCTGTATATTCTTTGCAGGGGTTTTAAATGAGTTCATTTGATTCAGTACAACTTTTATTTGAAACATTTTTCCTAACTCGAAAAATAAAGAAAATGTGGGCCTTTTCGTTGGATAACCTGTACAAAAATATTCATTATTCCACACACTTACCCAAAAATGTGGCACTGCTAGACAAATTTGGATCACAACACAATAATTAAACAGTTTTTGCAAAAAAAATTATATTATAAGTTTATAGCGATTTTAATAAATTATTTAAGGATTTAACAGGAGCAATAGTCACGCGTTACTTTCAAAAACAATACCAAGTAGAAACTGGAAGTTCCCCAGCGTCCCCAGCGGCCCGTTTCCGCACTACAAAAAACAAATGCCCAAGACCTGCTGTCATTTTAAAACAAACGCAAAAATTCGTGGAGTCGTGCATAAACCCTATACGTATTCTATGGTCGTGCATAAAGTATAAAATAAAAATTAATTGGTTTCACAATAATAATCAAAATGTGGAAGGAATTTACCTACCGAGCGTATAAATCAAGTAAGTACCTACTACTACTGCATTTAGTTGCAATCGCATTGTGTACAAAATATTCATTTCCAAACACTTACCAAAAAATGTGGCACTGCTAGACAAATTTTGATCACAACACAATAATTAAACAGTTTTTGCACAAAAATTATATGTTATTATAGCGATTTTAATAAATTATTTAAGGATTTAACAGGAGCGATAGATTTCACACGCGTTACTTTCATAAACAATACCTAGAAAGTACCACAGCGTCCCCAGCGGCCCGTTTCCGCACTACAAAAAACAAATGCCCAAGACCTGCTGTCATTTTAAAACAAACGCAAAAATTCGTGCAGTCGTGCATAAATCCTACTTATTTAATGGTCGTGCATAAAGTATAAAATAAAAATTAATTGGGTGCACAATAATAATCAAAATGTGGAAGAAATTTACCTACCGAGCATATAAATCAAGTAAGTACCAGTACTGCATTTAGTTGCAATCGCATTGTGTACAAAATATTCATTATTCCACACACACACTTTACCCAAAAATGTGGCACTGCTAGACAAATTTTGATCACAACACAATAATTAAACAGTTTTTGCACAAAAATTATATGTTTATAGCGATTTTAATAAATTATTTAAGGATTTAACAGGAGCAATAGATTTCACGCGTTACTTTCATAAACAATAACCAATAACAATACCTAGAAGTACCCCAGCGGCCCGTTTCCGCACTACAAAAAACAAATGCCCAAGACCTGCTGTCATTTTAAAACAAACGCAAAAATTCGTGCGTGCAGTCGGCAGTCGGCAGTCGTACTTAACAGTCGTGCATAATTATAAATCCTAATTTCTATGGTCGTGCATAAAGTATAAAATAAAAATTAATTCGGTTCACCATAATCAAAATGTGGAAGAAATTTACCTACCGAGCATATAAACTACTACAAAATAAACTACCGGTTGTGCTGTATTTTAAAATTTTTAATGGTAATGTTGAGGTTATTTTAAACTAATATTGGAATTAGAACAAATAGTGATGTGAAAACTGTCTGGTAAGTACACAATTTCGTAAAATTGAGTTTGTAAACTTATTTTTATATATCTACTTACTTGGCTGATACAGTAAATTCAAAGCTGTCGGCCAATCACGCGTTGCGTTTGAACTTCTGAACGTTGGAACATAACCTCAAATTTTCAAATCTTGAAAGTTTACTCTGCTTCTTTCATCTTGATTTTCTTTTGTGCTTTGTGGTACTCTGGAATTACGAATTACAAAAGAACTTGATGTATTCTAAATAATATGGTATGTAGCAAGTACATTTTTCAATTTTCTACTTTCATTCATAACATCAATCGACAATGAATTTGAACCTGCAGTTGCACAGCCAGTTAAGTAACAGATAGTTTAGGTATTAATAACAAACCGTCTTTGTCTGTTTAATCCACTCAGCATTAATATTCTAATAATTGTACATTGCTAGATGACGACGAGTTTTATTTTATGGTCATTAACAATTTTTCTTCGGTAAAAGTATATCTACCTCTATCCTAATCAAATGTTATACTTTAGCACACACATGCCATTCAAGCATAATGTTAATAGGTAAATAGCGCTCCGATTTAAGTGTCACGTGAAAAGGAGACAAGAATATTCATAATTTCACGTGGTATTACCAAACAAACATGTATTTATTCAAGTATGTGTGTTCTGCCTATATTTTGATTCTATTCTAATGATTTGAAGCGAGTCTTCGTGTTCTCTGCCGCATTGAATACTTTAACGTTTCGACCATCACGTCATAATCTTCTTCTAAAGCACTTCAGAAGAAGACCACGACAGGATGGTCGAAACGTCAAGAATTAAAAATATTCAAAGGCGAATAGGGCCCGAAGACTCTTACAAATTCATCCTATACATTGTCGATAAATATAAAGTAAATTAATTTTTCAGTGGCCGTTCCCACCCGTTATCTTCTTCATTTAATCTACAATGAACCATATAGGAGAGGGAACACAACTGAAGACGACCAAAGTCGAAGTATAGAACGATAAGTTTATTTTTACAGAAAAATGTGTTGCACGAGGGGCTCGAGGGTTGAAGTTTCTAGTCTAGGAACAAGTAAACTTGTCTTTAGATGGAGCAGCTGTAGACGACAGGTGAGACTCCCTTTTAATACTTTATCTTAGTTTGATCTGACGCTGAATACGTAGTTAAATAAAACAAGGAATAATGGTTTATTATGTATTTTAATAATGATTGGCACACATTTTTTACAACAGAAGATTATGGCAATATTTGTACAATAATAAAATATTTGTAAATAAATATAAATCTCAAAATGTACATAAATAATGATTCTTATGAGTAAATTTGAAATAATAAACAAAATAAAACGTTGCGAGAATGTATAGTGTAATTGACCAAGCCAACAAATATGCACATTTTTTCAGTAACGACACAAATTTTTCTCAAAATCAAACCAAGTCCCATGCGAGTAAGACACTAGAAAGTGAAAAGAGGGGAAATATATCCCTCCGCGCTTTTTGAGAATCACGCTGATCCACTTTAAAATGTTTCTCGGATGGATCCGTGGTTCAAACTCGTGCCTTGTGGATTTCAATGATAAATAAAAATACTGATGTGTGACAATTGTATGTGCTCTATTTGAAAAACTTTTAGTTAGCTCCATTTTAACTATATTTTTTCTAACAGTTTACTTTTTCAGCGATCATATTTATATTTACAACAGTGACCTCTTTGGTAAAAAAAATATGATAAAATAGGTACTGCGCATACAATGAGCAATAAATTAATATATTAAACAAATTTACAAGTTTACCTATCTAACGAATATTACAAATAAAACAGGGGTTGAACGATAATTCGTTGTTCAGCTATTATAGATTACTGTTAAGATCTGATGGTGTCAATTTACCTTATAATATCTTTTACTTTTATTTTGTGCTAAGTACTTGGTTTCGACAGGGCAAGCCGGAAAACCATACACACAACACATTTTCGAATAGTGGGAAAAAATCAGAATATAAATAGTACAGTCAAATTAGCTATATTTGGTAGGTATTTTAAACAAACACAAAGTTAGCCGAGTTGTTGATATTGGTTTTTTAGTATGTTAAACTAGGCATCATCCTGAGGAACTCTTTTGGTTGTATTGAAATTATAATGTGCTAGAGTTATATTACGATTTTCCAATCTGCCCCGCACATTTAATATTTGCTCAAAGTGTTAACTCCAATTTGGAGTTCTACACTGCGTACAAGTCGCAAGGAACTAACATTACATTTAATCATTTAATGGAAAAATTATGTTAATTATTAGTCTTATTTTAACAATATCACAATTTTAATATTGCAATAATTTTAAGTATAACTAGATATGCTTCCATTACTAATTTTAGATGTTTACTTTTCAATTTCTTTTACTATTTGTTTGCTAATTTCAGGTGAAGTCAAATTCGTTACTATTTTCTGGTTAGGCCAGTTTTTTTGCGTATAACAATGAACCAAGTGGAAATTTAAAAATTTTATTACAAACAACAACTAAGGGAAACAATAAAGAAGCAGGTTTCTGATTATGAACATCGGTGAGTTCCTTTAGTGTATTGCGCTTAAGAAATTATGATCTAAATAATAAAAAATTTAATATTCATCGTAGGCGGGTGAGATGATATATAGGATAGTCTGCAAAAATAGCCTAATTATCAAAACTTATATAAAAGACGGGCACAATTGAAAACGGGCCACCCTTTGCGCTCCTTGTTTTGATTAAAAACTGTCACAACTTCAAAGAAGGCCTACTTGCCATTTTTAAATTCCAACGGAAACAAAGTCAGTTTTTTTAAACTGATTTCGATGATGTCAAAATTTGAGGGAAATTCTTGTACGCCACAACAATGTACTTTTAAAAATGGTGCGCCTATTAAAAGTGATAAAACGTATAATTTGAACAAAAATACTTGCTTCACATACATAGGAAAAAAAAATTCTGAAAGAATTAGAAGAGAAAAAATCAGTGTGGCAACATCTGATAGAGGATAATTCAATTTTTGACTAAATGAGAGTTCACAGGTGTGTTAGGAGGTATTTGTTTGTTCAGGAAGCTGTCTTGGCCAACGTATTTTTACCACAATTATTTGCCAAAAAATTATTTTACTCCATTTTCTGTAGCAGGAATTTGTCCTGTAGATTTGACTCTCAATTATCACTTTCGACTTTGCTAATTCTAATACATTGAGCACATATCGGATCGGTAGATCAGTTTTTCTGGGTCGCCTGTGGACCAATTAGTAAACAAATAATAAAAAAAACTGTATTAAGCATTAAAACACTTTTTAATGTTTAAGCTTGCATTAGGTTTAACAAGCTCCATATCATTTTGACTAGATTTTTAATATAATGTCCCAAAACAGAAACATACTATGCTATGGTAGATTCATAGATCAAATTAATCGTACCACTTCCCTACACGTATAAAGTTACATATTAAATAAATACAAAAATATAGGTCTGGTAAACAACAAAAAGGTGCTTTCTTCTTTCTCTTTAAATCTGTGGTTAGATTAATTTTTTTTATGAATTTGTAATTATCACTATGGACTACTAAAATGATACCAATAAACATTTTACTTCTTTTTTAACTATAATTATTGTTTAACTCTTAAAATTCGTAGTTCATGATAGTATTTAAAATTTTAAAAAATGTCAGTTATTATCAGCGCTTTTGAAATTTACATAGTAAATATATTTTAAAAGTTCCCGTTCAGGGCGCATCTAATCACGCAGCCGGGCCATTCGATTTCTTTCAATTCACCAAGGAAGAAACATGTGAGATGGAACCACAAAAAACTGGAATATCTCCCCTAAAATGTTCCAAGTAGAATCGTATAGATAGAAGGATACAGTAGAAGAGGGTGGGTTGTCGAAAACTGGAACATAATGGGGATTTCCGCTAGCATCTGAAAGGTTGACAACATAAAATTAAATTAAGCCAAATTGATTGATCGTATCACGATTTAAATTCTGTAGGATTTTTTGTTTAAGGTGGTCCTGGTCTTCAATATGAAAGATTATAAAAAAGTGCAAAATATGTCTTTTTACGACTCAATTGGTATTTATAAATTTCCAGTAGGTATTAATAATATTAATGAAAAAATATAAAGAATTACCCACTTTCTTTTATTCGTTTGACCCCTGCGCTTCTATATATTGAGAAAAATTCAAAACATAAATTATTCTATGTCCTTCCAATTAGAAAATTATCTCTTCGTGTTCTAGATCACAGTTCCATTTTTGGAGGAAGAGGAGACAACAGGGCTCCGGCAAAGAGGGGCCTCGCCAGATAGGACAGCCTGAGAAGAATAAGAAATGTATCGAAAGACTCTGAGAATTATTCGTTATAGAAAATCACGAGGAGGTTGAGGGCCGTGTGAGGAGTCACACTGTAATGGGTAAGTGTGATTACTAACTACACGCTTAAACATAGGATTTTTTCCTACGTCAACCAGAAGCTATTTTGCGAGTGGTTTGAATAACACGTACTTCTTTCTTCGTGATATATAAAAAAATTTCCACTGAAACCAAAATCAGGAAATCGAGTGGTCTGATTGTGTTACACCCTGACGTCTAATATAATTATAGATAGCGTTATTAACATCTTTCAATGTAAGTACAAGAATTGTATTTTTTGCCGCACATATCTGTAAAAATTTACAACTCGGAGCAGTAATATTACCACGGTTATTATTTGAATGGGGCATTTTTCCCTTTACAAGTATACAGATATATTTGCTGTAACTATTACATTTATACAAATTATATGCAGCAACAAACTTAATAATTTTTTAAATTCCACGATAATATCTGCAGCCACTTGGCCGAAACAACGGCCATCTGTATACCCTATATATTGTATTTCTCTAATAAATACCTACACATATCCATTATTATTGTCTATATTTTTATTATGATATTCTTACCTTCGTATTGATTATATCGCCTCTTTTATCAGTAAGGCTTATTTTGACTGGTTCATAGCACCTAGTTATATGCTAATTCTTAATCTGTAAGTGTGCAAAATTTCTGCCAAGGTGGGGTTTACTTTTGCTCTATTAAACGCCTATGAATCAGTAAAAACTCTGTCTAAACATTTTCGCTAATAAAAAGTTACAGAAGGGAGAGGCCTATCAAATGTTTACATAAAATTGTGTAATAGGCAATATAAAAGACGTTTACACCAAAATCGCTATTACACTACCATATAGTGACAACGGAGAGTTGGCCGGGCTAGGAAATTTGGGTCTATGAGTTCTACACAGAGCAGGCGCCGAGATTTTAGTATATTTCTTTGCCAATAGCTGTAAAAATTCATAACAATCCTGAAACTATTGGCAAAGAAATCTCGAGATCTACTCGGTTGTTCCTCTCGTTAAGTATTTCGCTCAACGACATAGTTTTAAATCTCTTATTCTGCAAGCCTGTTACCAAAATAACGCTTACAGCCATTCAAGACAATTTCTTAAATATATTTTCTATACTATTACACTTTATGATGTTGATATCAGTTATATTTATAAATAGTTTGGCATTATGTACAGGGTAATGGAAAAATAATTGACTAAAGGCCTTTTTTATGTGTATCAAGAAGAAAGAGAAACTGTTAACTACCTTCCTATACGAATCTTTTAATTCTACAGGGTGAGTCAACGGTGCGAAAAAGTCCAATATTTCCTTTATTGTCGATAATGCAAACATAAGTTTTATAAGCTTTCAAGAATCACCCCGTATATTTCAAACTAATTTTAAAATCTAATCATTTTGGTGTCATAAAACTTATGTTTGTATTATCGATAATAAAGGAAATATTGAACTTTTTTGCATCGTTGACTCACCCTGTACATCATTCAAACTGGAGTCACAGTCAATTATTTTCAAGTATGCCTTTCCTGCATTTTAAGATATGAATGACCAAAATTCTTTCTACTTTGACAACTGAATTATGCCCTTCTTACCTTCACCTGTTGGACTCTCAGTCACCACCATACGGAAGTCACCGTTCTCTTGGGTTGACCAATTTCGAATCTTGCGCAGTACGCGAGTCTATCGTAAAATACTTAGAGTGTGTGTGGTGCGTTTGAAAACGATCAGTTCAATAAATTCAAGGAGCTGTTACACAACACAAAAACTATGTAAAAAAGCGCTAATATCTGTACACCTACTCAGCAAGTTTTTCGTTTGTTGATATATTTAGGTCTATAATAGAAATTTCCAATTACCTCAATAGTAACAATTATTAATATAATTATATACCTTGTATAAAATCACAAAACTTATACATTGTGCTACAAAAATGTCGACCAAAACCCGTGCGCCACGAAGGCAAAGTTGATTGAATAAACGAAAATCATTCCTCGTTCCTGGGCAATTATAAAACGTACAAAATATAGATTTAAAGAAAAGTATTTGAGGGGTCTTATTTTTCTAACACCATGCATACTCCATAAATATTTAAGTATAAAACGAGACATTGTAGTAGTCCATAATGTTTACTCTTAAGAGTAATTTGAGTATAACATTATAACAAATGTAAGCTGACGAAGCCAATGGGGGGATATGAGTCCCTGCTACGCAACTAGGAAGACACTTGAGATGATGCAAGCCAAAGAACACACAAGGCTATTGCACAAATGGCTCGCAAGTGTCAAGGAATGTAAGACCGGTCCTAATGAGAGAGGCATCAGCCCCCAGGTGCGCCCCTTGACGGGGATTTTTCAGTCTTGTTGCCCCTAGTCGAGTCACTGACATAGATGAGCCCAGCACTATTATTAGCCATTCGAAGAGCACTATTATATTGTTTAGTAACGTCAAGGGCCCCTTCTGCACTATCAGTGGCACTGCTAAAATGTCCGTCTGCACTTGTGGTTGCGGCCACCACTCCATCGAATCCAATTGGGCCTGTATCGTCACCGCAATGGTAATTATAGCTACAGCAAAGCATTCCGTCCTAAAAAATAATATGTTACTTCATATTGTATTTGCGTGGAGGAG
Organism: Rhagium mordax; assembly: GCA_963680705.1. Lineage (NCBI taxonomy): Eukaryota > Metazoa > Arthropoda > Insecta > Coleoptera > Cerambycidae > Rhagium > Rhagium mordax. The sequence continues at coordinate 491,582 of OY796660.1, read as the reverse complement.
TTTTATCAAAAAAATCCCAATTTGTGGTTAGGTTAGGTTTTTTTTAATAGAACTCGTTCACAGGTAACCGCAGTTTGCCGAGGCAAACTGAGGAAGATTTTGTTGGTGCCAATTTTGAAAAAAAAAAAGGTGAAATTGTGCTTGTCTAAACGTACACAGTAGACTTGTGTGCATAAAGTACAGTATGGTTCAGGTCGGTTCAGAATATTTGTTATCGCGCCAAATTATTACGTAGAATGCAATCAACAAATTAGAACCTTTTTTTGTGTGAAACAATTTCGGTTATACCTTCACATGCCCTCGGGGGCATGTAACATAGCCAACGTGTTTCCGTTTGATCATTAATGTGTCGCCCTCACTCTGTTATAGGTGGAGAGGGAACATGGTAACAATAAGTATATTAAAATCCAATGTTCATGCTATAAAATATACAGGTTCATCAGAATCAATACCTGTACACAAAGCCACAATGCTTCGTGTGTTTTTTGCTTTGTGTCATGCTCGCAATAAGTAAAACAACTATCCTGAAACCCGTGAGGCACATAGCAGTACTTTATGTTACCAGGTGCGTAGAGATCCAAACACAACGTATTTAGTCAAAAATTCGCTAACGACATGCCACATTCGCCATCCATCCAAACACCAACTTACTCTTACTGACTTGAAAAAATTAGATAGGCCAATTAGATTACTACTTAAAAGAAGCATGCAGTAATGTTGCAGTACACATCTATAGAGTGCTCGGTAATTCTCAGAAAGATTAGACAAAGGAATATTAGGAGAAGTTCTCCATCACAATTACAATTACTCGTGTGTGATATCGAGATTGCTTATTATTGCCATTTTCAAAAATCGGTATAACTTTTTTATTTATAAAAATGATGAAAAACTAATTTATTGTCGAATTTCAAAGTTGCCTCTTCGTAGGACTCTTGAGGTATTAAGCTAAGACCTGATGCTTGTTTACGACGAAATCAACCCAAGATCACGCGATTTATTCCGTCAATTTATCCGATCGCCTGTGGTATCTCGACCCTTCGTTCCCTTCCTACCCTCTGAGGAACGAAATTTGACCAAAATATATGCTGTTGAGAACAGATCCTTGCAGTACACCTGAACTTGGAATATAAAGTCAACCCTGTCAAATATTGCAACACCTATAGGTAGCCTAAGTAAAGTGATGGAGAACTTCTATTCGTTCAAAACAAAAACGTGTTTCTTGTAAGAATCTGTAAACTACTTAACAAGCAAAACAGGCACTACTAGAGGTGTGTATATAGCGTGAACGCAGGGCAAACCAGCAAAGTCAAGGCATTCAACTGTGACTGAACTAGTAAGGGTTTCTCTATTAGTAAGGGTGAAATAGTGCATGCAAAAACATGACGGGCCACATTCAAATACGTCAACTTTGCCGAGTCATTGCTGGTCCGAGCTATAGTTTGAGTGTAGTTAGGAGTGTGAGAGAGTGATTACCGATGCACACAACACGCGACATTGCTCACCAGTTCTGCGCAGTACGGCACCTGCAAGGGAATCGAGTGTTAATTGTTAGTATCGCCTAGCTTATTAGAAGCCAGCCTTAGCACTATGCAGATCGGCTAGCCATGCTTTCCTAAGAAACAGGGCCTTAATTGGAAATATGAGATAGTTAAAGGGTAAATGTAGTTAACGTACAGTTCTTTTTTTACAATAGGCAAAAGCTTTTCAAATTGTATTAAAAGATACAGATTATTTAAATTAATGAATGCAACAACGTATGTATACCGGGTGGCCTCGAGTCAATGTACGCCCCCAATTTTTTTGTTGTTTTTGAATTTAAAAATTTCATTTTTGGTTGAACCGGAAGTGACTACAACTTTTTTTTCGCAAATAGAATGACCATGTTTTTTGTAGTGTTTTATAAAGCATGAAATTCTAACTGCAACATTTTTTTCCAATTTCAAAAATTCCAAAAAATCAGTGAGATACGAACGATTTTTTATTTTTTTTAAAATGGCCGCGTCAGATGAATGTGATGTAAGAAAATTACTAAGTAGGCTATGGAAATTATTAGCAAGGTAGTAAAGTTGTCTGTAAAGAATAAAATAGTTATTTAAATTACTGATAGATTATTACGATTATTTTAAGGTTTTTCTGAAAAAAAACTTAAAAAATTTAGTTTTAATTTTCATTTCCGTAGTGGTTGTATGGAAAAATTTTTAAATGGGATGGCACAATTTTATTTTATTAATTGGACAAAATGATTCATAAGCTTTAATTTTTTCGCCAATAATGATTTCTTGATGAGATCCTTTGTAATAATAAAAGTGTTTTTAAAAGGTAAGCACAAATTAAACAAGAAATAATTTTAAAGAACCTTTAAATAACCCTTTTATTATTACAAAGGATTTCGTTAAGTAAAAATTAAAGCTTATGAATCATTATGTTCGATTAATAAAAAAAAATTGTACGGTCCCATTTAAATATTTTCCATAAGACCCCTACGGAAATGAAAATTAAATTCCGTTTTTTTTTCAGAAAAACCTTAAAATAATCAGTAAAAATAAAATAGTAAAAGTAAGTTTTACTATTTACGTCAATATGCGAGTCTATATCCTTAAATAACTTCTTAAAAAGACATAAAACTCTTTACAGAGCAAATTCTACATGTATATAACTGATGAAAATCAAGTACTACGAATGTAGAATGTAGAACCGGATGGATTAATCCAAAAGGACTCCTCTGCCATCATCAGGCAGTGCACTTCACCATCCCATGGACCGGTTTCTGGCTTATTAGCCTTCCTCAGCATGGTACAGGTAACGCACACTGCCAAACAACAGAAAGTCCAGAGTTCTTGATAACCTCGATCGACATGAAGTCGGTGAGATGCAAATGTGGACCGTGTGGCCCTCTGGTGAAACCTATTGCAATGTGGATTGTGCCCAGACCAGACGAATAATAGAAATTAAATCCAAAAGGAAAAAACTGTTGCAGTTAGAATTTCATGCTTTACAAAACACCACAAAAAAAAAACACGGCATTCTATTTAAGAAAAAAAAGTTGATGTCACACATATTTTCGTTCCTGTTAGTCTAAAAATAGCCCACTTTTGTCTTATTCACGTATACCAAAAACGAAATTTTTAAATTCAAAAACAAACAAAAAATTGGAGGCGTACATTGACTTGTGGCCGCCGGTATGTGAATAAAATAAGGACAAGTTTGTTGTAACTAAATATTCTTTCAGTGTATTAGGGTCTGTAATAAATGTATATAGTGTCGTTCAAATTAAATGACCATAGTATAAATTCAGATTGAGTACACTGGTTATTAAAATTATTAAATTATATATTAAACGTTTGCGTAACTTTTTATTTGTTGCATATAAATTATGAATAAAATTTATTTTAGAACATTTACTTTTGCAGTGTATATTTATTATCTATAAATAATTAAATTCTCGTTGGCCAAGCTAAAGCCGTCTTATTGCTCTTTATTTTGTGCGTGTGTTATGATATTGAACTTATAATGAATCTAGTCCGCAACCAATAATACACGTGTGTTTTGAATCCGTATTTATACAGCAGTCATTAATTTAAACGTAATTGTACATGATAGAAAAGCATAAAATCACATCTCTACGAATAGTTATTTCGCGTTTAGAGTTTTTATGGTCTTCATAAAACAAAGGGCCTAAGAAATGGCACTGTAGGTATATTTACTGTTATCTTGATTATAAGTCTGTGTTGAATATTTTGAATGCATAAAATATTCAAAATAATTAACATGGAAGAGAAGCTGAAAACTTTTCTATTATACATATTCTATTGAAAACAATTGGGTTTTTGATATGATGCCATTCTATCAATTCGTAAACTATTGGAAGGTAAAATTTAGACCCAGTATATTGCGACATTTCTTTAAAAATTTCTGAGGCAGCTCAACATCGAGGGGTACTAGATTTCACTTTTGTAAAACACAGTTAACTAGAGAGATGTTATGAATTCTAAATATTGTATAAGAAATTACAAAGACGAGTCATAAAGTCAGCTTTGTCTGCCAACTATATTTAATACCAAATAAAATGAACCATGATACAAATATTAAAAAAGATATTATGTACGGCATTAATAGAGCTTAATAATGATTTGTTTTGGAGGATCTTACGCCAAAGTGAGTTTACTACACCTCGAATTTACCTTTGCCATCTTTGCAAAATAATCTTTGGTTATGAACCAATTTTAAAACAGTGCGTAGCAGAAATTAGAGAAAAAATGTTGTCATTCGTACCCACATTTGTCATATTCCGTCTCTTTTCAAAAGGCCTTGTTTGAATGAAATGAATTAACAGATGAAACGATAATAAATCGAGGATGACATGAATGAGAATGGGGCAACATAAAGGCACTATATCCTGCATCTAATGCAACCAAGCTATTTTCCACTGTACCTTCCTGTTGATTAGTACAAGACAAACAGAGACCACTCAGTTAGATTAACACAAAACTATGTTGATTCTGTAAAAATCCACCAACCTTACAGTTACAAGCTGTACAAGGATCGTTGGGGTCGACAATCTGGGACCCAGACTTATACATTGTCCCGGCGAACATGCACGGCTGGCCTAAAGCTGACGTGTTGCCCAGGGAACAGGGATCCTCGCAATGTGGACAACAGTCCACCGAGTTGCGGATGGGATTCTCGCACAGCAACGGTGGACACTTCATCTCCCAGCAGTCCACCTCTCCGTAGAGGCATTCGCACGTCTGACACTGATACGACCACTGCTCTCCGTGCATCAGAATCACCTCGGGGAGTTCTTGATGTCGACAGGCGTGTTTCTTGTTGCACTGAGGGCAGCACGGGTTCTGGTCGCTGCCCGCAAGGCTACAGTTGCACCTTTAAAAGAGAGGGTTATGTTGGTAAAGCGTTATATATATATATATGGTTATAAAATCCAACCATCAATAATGTTTACCTTGGTTTTTCACATTTCATTACTCCCCGATCGCAAGTGCAAGTCTCGCAGGGATCCTTTTTGGGCGATATCGACACTCCTGGAGGTACCTCGGCCTCCTCGAACATGCAGCTTAGCTTGCAATTTGGCCGAGACGAGGGGCATTCACACTGAAACCCGCCATCTGTATTTATACATTGAGCGGAGGGGTGACAGGTGTGGAGGTCACTGTCACATTCATTAATATCTAAAAAACATAAAAACACCTTTATTACTGCCATCAAGGGGTCATTTATGAAATAATGACAAATAAATGAGCAAATTTTATTGAATTAGGAAAAAAATTTAAGATTAATAAAATAAAACAGTAAAAGTAAATTTTACTATTTACAGACGCTATTTAGAGGATACAGACTCACATTTTGACGTAAATAGTAAAATGTACTTTTACTATTTTATTTTATTAAATATTTACTTCTATGGATTTCCGGCTTCTTTGGATTCATTTAAATTAATGATTATTAAAAAAAATAAAACATAATGGGTAGTAATACTGGTATAACTGAATATTTTATAACACTGTTTCTTGCTGCATTAGTTAAAATTACTATTATTTTATACAGGGTGGTATACAATTGTTAGAGCAATTCATATTAATAAGGTACGAATATAATACCAATAATAATTTCTTATACTCACCTAAACATTTAGTTCCTAAGTTATTGTCTATGTAAGGATCCTCATATCCATCTTTGCATTGGCAGTAGTACCAACCAATCATATTTACACACACCGAAGCATTTGTACACCTATGGGAGTTCGTTGCACATTCATCCAAGTCTCTTTCACAGCTCGGTCCCGTATAGCCGTTGGGGCAGGCGCACTTCCCAGGGCTTCTACATACACCACCATTTAGGCAACTTTGATTACATACAGCTAAAAAATAAATCGCAGGTTACAAATATTGAAAACATTTTGCGAAAAAATAAACAGCACTGTGGCTTTGAATCTGGGTAATAACGTAAATATTTACTTAAGGAAATCATATAGCCATACAGTATTTATTGAAACTTACGTTGGCAGGAGTACCCGTCCCCAGTGTATCCCGACTCGCATACACAATGGTAACTCCCCTCAGTATTAGTGCATTTCGCATTTACATCACAGTTATGTTCGCCCGAACTGCACTCGTCCAACTCGGCACAATTGAATTTGTCTATCCTCCTATAGCCGGGCAAACACTCGCAAGTATAGGAGCCGTGCGTGTTCACGCACCTTGTATTTTGGTGACAGTGGTGCCCCTCCAGACCACCCTCCTGCTGGCACTCATCGATATCTAGAAAGCGGAAGAATATCAGCCAAAATTCGAAATTTAAGTACTTATATGAAGTGCAAGTGAATTTATGGAATTTATTGTGTTAAAACTGTATACATCGTTGAATGAAAGAATTATAAACAGGTGTAACACCGTACTAATGCTAGTTGCGCCATCTATGTCTCGCAACCAGCATTATCACGGCGTTGCGCCTCTTTACGATTTTTTCACTCAACAGTGTCATTAGAAAAATAGGTTAATGTTAGTAAATAAATGAGAATATCATACCAGTACACATTCTTCCGTCTCCTTGAAAACCCTGGTCGCACTGACAAGCGTAAGTAGTTTGTAAGTTAAGGCAGGTTGCGTTAGCATGACAATAATGCCCTTTTGCACAGTAGTCAACACCTGTTAAGATGAAATGGACACACGCCTTTGTTAGAAGGTTTGTTAGTAAAGCATTGCAGGATGGCTTGTTAATGTTAACGAGTGATACAAATATAGCACAAAATTAAACAATGGGCAAGCCGATTAGGTACGAAATATTATTCTCATTTCCTAAAGAGGAACCTGCGTGATGTTGCCCACCGCTTTTATTTTGGGCTATATTTAGAGAAAAATTTTTTTTATGAGAAACAATCTTGTACACACTAAACGGTTAACTTGTCTCTTACTTTATACTCGTAGATAACAATAGAGAAAATTAAATTAAAGATCTTAAAATTATGTAGATATGAGTATCGAGTCGTATTACTGGTTGCAGTATTTAAGGTCGCCGCATTATAGTTCTAGCCAATCAATTTCGAGCTTTTCTTTTTCGTTTTCTTCGAAGTGACCCAGTGGGTTACAATATTACTCGATAATAAAAGCAGTAAAAGTTTTCAAAGCACCAAGTACCACAGAAATATATACACAATACATAATACACATGGTTGATATATTATAATCATTTAGGAAGGCAAGCGTTGAAAATAAAATTGGATTCAGGCTGCAACCAGTAATACATTAATATAATATGATACTGAACAGATAAAAATCTATTGAAAAAAGTAGGTACCGAAATTAAAATAGGCCTCTTCGAACCCTCTTTAGTTCCACCACTGCTTGTTCAAAGTTATACAGCAGCAAATAATCTACAGTATGGTTCATCGCATAGGAACAGCATATTTTGGCGTTTTCAATTTTTTTCAAATATTCGAAACAAACATAAAATTCATTTTAAAAAAAAAAAAAAAAGAAAGTTATTTGGGATCAATTTTTGCATTGTGCACAGAAAAGATACGGGCCTACAGTTTTTTTAATAACATATATTTAGGAAATCGTCGTATTTCGACTCGACTCTTATACCAACGGACGTACATCAAAAAAAGTTTTTGAGGTTTGAATTTGACAAAATGGAACGTGAAAAATGAATCATTTGGTATACTATTATGGAACTTATTTCCATTGCAGAACGTAGCTAACCTTGTGTTCTTTCTACGTGACAAAAAGCAAACGAGGATCTCTTACACGAAGAAAGTTATAAAGGTTCTTGCTGCACCCGTCACATTTTTTTTTATAAAACGTCAAATATCTCCGAAACTGCTGGGGTTAGGTATAGGGTATGCTACATGTTTTCGACTCAGAATTGTGTGCTCATTTCCAAAAATCGAAGATATACAGGTGTTCCATTTAAAATAAGCAAATTCGTATCGACTTCCGGTATAACCGGAAGTACTAAATAATTGTAATTATTTTTGTTGGATGTCCACACTGGTTTTAGTAAATCCCAAAATTTCCAAAATTATTTGTTATACACTTTTCCCTATATCGATCGACTCAGTTCCCGGTGAGACACCCTGTATAAAAGTATTGGACAAAATGTACAAAATATCACATACCTACATATTAATAAGCAAAAGCAAAAGATCTTAATGGGCGGTTGGGGTGAAAAATACGATTTATACACCAAACAAATATGTAATCTTTCTGGCCACGTACCTGGGCAGAACTTGCAGCAATGGTCCGGAACGCTGAACTGTTGCTCCGGCGGGCACGTCAGTTTCGGGCAGTTTGTTTCAGGATCAGTCCTACTACACTTCATACTGCCATCATTGCACAGACACTCTACACACTTTCTGATTGTCACTAACTCACCGTGGTCATAAAATTGATCGTAAAATAAACAATGTCCTGTGAAAATTTTCTCTATTATTTCACTATATTCAAGCCGCAACGACGATGAATCAAATTGCTGTCCACAGTAGCTTAAATACCGGCATCTACAAGAATACGAGGTGTTGTAGAAAATCGTGGTAAAATGGTAGAGAAGCGAAATACACCGGCTTGGCTTGCCTGGGCTTCAGGCAATTTTAGCACTGCGAGAAATTACCAGCCTATTATAAGTCGAATTATTTTTAATTATCTTCTAAGGTTACAAAATATAATGCCAACACCATTGTACCGATTTGCACCACAAGCAAGAGACGACCAAAATGAAAATATAAGGGTCCACCCTTGGGGTGGTGTGCGATTACATCTAGTACGAAAAGAAAGAGTAGAAAAACCGATCTAATCCCTCCCTGGGTGCCCATTGGGACACGGTACAACTTGTGAGGCACGGCATCATATTTTGCAACCTTAGGGCCCCTTTAACTGAGACCCAATAACTAATGGGTCTCAATGAGGCGAATTGCGAATGTTTCTCGATACGCCTTATCCACCAGTGGCAGATACGTGCCAGTGATATATAATTGGAACCGGTGCATTTTCACATTTTTGCCAATAAAACCTGTAAGCATTTTTTTTTTAAATAATTGCGCGTATTTATTTATTAATTTAAAAAATATACCCCCAACTAAAAAATAAGTAAATTACTTTAAAATGACAAAATATCGCGAGAACTCAATGCAGAGCGCCTCTGGTGATTGATTGCGACGAAAAATATTAATTGAAATAAAAATTCTTTGTCTGATATACCTAATTGGCAGACACGCTTTCAGGTGGAGCTGTTGCCACGTCGCTACTAAATTTATTGTCTTCGTGATAGATCCAATACAATAACTCAATCCTGCCTGAGAGCAAACCACCCAACGGTGGGGTTTCCTATCAGCGTCCACGCATGAGGTTGGAATGGTACCTACTACCTATATAAGCCTTCAAAAAATGTGAAGTCTTATAAAGGTAGTAAGGTACACATACCAAACTCATGTACTTTTCGATGGGCCCCGATAGAAAATTCCCACCCCACTTATAAATAAAATATAATTGTTTTACAAATAAATAACGTTAATTATCAAATTTAAGGGCATTGCCAAAATTGCGGCAAAGTGACGAGAAATTTTACACGAAAACGAATCACTTTTCAATAAATAAATTATTTCCATGTTTTATGATTATGAATTTAGCATCGAATACATTCGTAAATGTAATGACAGCATGCTCTACCACTTCCACCACGTTTTCCTCCGACACTCTGTAATTTATCGACATATTAATTAAATAACCAAAAAAACGTTTTCTTTCTTTCTGTCCATATAAATTCCAGTTTTTGCGTCCTCAAAAAACAGAAGCGACATTATTTTCGAGGAACAAACAAAATATCGCGTTTCTTGACCCACATATTATTTTCAAGTAAATAACGATGTATGTACAATCAATACTTTGTGCTCCTGAAAGCTTGACACTACAAGAAAGCTTTTGTGAACAGACCTTTGACCTTCGTTTGTTTATATACGTACTTAGACAACTTTGGCAACATTCGCCGCTCTTATTGACAGGATGTTTGCAGGGTAGTTCAGGGCATTCCACAGGACGACACTGCACTTCCCCGTGCTGCAAAATAGACACAAGAAATCAGCGAGATGAACAAGCAGGAGTCCGACCCCGGCCGGGCTCCAGCGCAAGAATTAAACAAAAATTTATTTAAGTCCCAAAAAATTGTGACACGGTAAAATCGTAATGCAAAGACTTCTATGTATATTTTTCTGAATTTATATGCGTTAAACAATCGACTTTTATGTAAAATTAAAATCACTTCTACAAATATGAATTAAAAAAAATAGCCTGTATGTTTTTGTACAATATGATTTAGATTTCAAAACCCATAATTTTTTTATGTACGTTCCTATGCATATATTGTCGACATATCTGAAGAAATTCATAAATACGGCCCTGTTCACAATACGCCCCTGCTTTTTGTGATAATACGGTTTAAAAGGTGTTTTATGTTAAAACTGCGTTAAATTTAGAGACGCTGACTTTTGCCCCGCTGGGGCAAATTGGACTAACGACAAAGTCTGCAAAATAATTTTTTTTTTAATAAATGGTTACTAACCACACACGCGCATAACTGACATCCTGCCTGCCACGTTGCCCCGTCCGCATGGACCGTCCCGTTGACCTGGCATGATTTTTGGCAGTCGCATTCCTCCACCTTGCTGATGCGCTTCTCAGCTGCCACTAACTGTAAAAGACAGAATTACATAAAATCAAGACACCTAGCCCAGTTACTTTAAGGCGCGAGTGGAAAATTTGTAACCGAGACTGAGATTCTTTTGCATCCACTCTCCATTTGTGTTTTCCCTGAGACGTCCTGACAGGAACCCCGGGGAACGTATCATTTCTGAATTAAAACTTTATTTAAAACCCTTAAATGAGGAGCACCCTGAGGTTCTATCCTGGGGCCTCTCTTATTCATTAAATATATCAATGACTCCATGCTATATAAGAATAGGTAAACAGGTTCGTCACTAACAAGTTAAAATGCTGATAAAAAATTGAAGATGATATTTTAACTAGAAAATTCCCTAATTTCCGCTCGGTTAACGAAATTTTCCATTTTTAAAATAGTACTGGGCTAAGTGTAAAGAACGCATTATATGTGACGTTACATGGTAGTCCATATACCCTTTCGGAAAGTTCCTGAAGATGCCTCGTCAGCTCCTGCACGGTGTTTTGCAACAGGAAGAACTGGCCGCACGTCGGACACGTGGAGTCCAGGTTTGGACACGAGGAAAGGTATCCGTGGGGGCCTCCTATCAGTCGAACGTCTTGCATGGCACCCTGAAACAAACAGCCATAACTGAATTAATGTGAATTGAATTTTCGCATTTCATGTAATTCAATTGACTAGAGGAGTAGTTGTTTTTTGTTTCCCAGGCCATCGTGAATAGCAAACAAAAAATCAATCGATCAGCAAATGATTACATTTAGGCGTAAATATTTTAAAAAGAGGCCCCGATTAGTCTGCGAAGCGGTTATCCAGGTGCGGTGTGCCAAATAATAGCTGGGGAACCTCCTACCTACTCCATCTATTAATACGCCTAGTTAAAATTGAATCAATAAAGATTTATCGGTTTGAGTTTTATGCCTTCAGTGCAGCAAAAAATGTTTCCTAATATACACGAGAATTGCATGACAGACATTTTCGTGTCGTCACGATATTTAAAAATAGCAGACTTTATATTATTCAAAAATTTGGCTTACGAAATAATTGAACTTCCGCTCCAGACAAGTATGTCGTGCGATAAGCTTGAAGCGATCTATAAACTATTCAAATTTTATAAAACAACCCTGATTTATTTAAAAAAAAAACGAGTCTCTCGGTTGTTTTATTTCGCTGAAGGTCGCTACATCGTTTTGGCACATTGCAGTCGAGTTCTCGCCAATGCAGTGTTCGGGGGTGTGTAAAAATATTGTTTCTCTACACAATCCGGGTTACCATCTAAGCTAGATATGGACAACAAAAATGAAATATAAAAAAATTATTAGGGGCATAATTATCTTTGCAAACACTCTTAAAATTGACACCCCCCTTTCTCCCTTATCCTCTGCCGATTTAACTCATTCAATAAAGACGTGGACACGATTTTTGATGAATTTTATATTCTGAAAACGGATATTAAAAATCTCCTAAAATATACAGGGTGGAAAATAAGACAAGATTTTTTTAAATGGAACACCCCGTATATTTTCATACCAAAGAAATGTCCTTAATTTTCTGAATCCAAAAACATATAATAATTGTTATATAATCACTCCACCTGTTTGTGAGATATTACTAAAAACTAATCACATCGCGGGTGTGTGCATTTCTGAAATTCTGTATTTATGGACATATGTCATCCAGTTTTTTGTGAGATAGTCGGTGACATTAAAACATCCCCATTTCAGGATTATTTTTTTCTACTTTGTTTTATCAATACGTAGTTTTCTCGCCCAGCCTGTCTCCTACTTCCAAAGGCAAACTATCAATTAGACAGAAATCCCCCACGAATATGAAGTAGACAGAAACTAATTAACCTTTTTATAAAATTGATCGGTATGATACTGGGAAATCGCGTGTGTCCTAGGCTAATTCATAGCTAAAATTAAGTATTACTTTTTCTGAATCGCATCTGTGATTACTAGAGACCGGATCTGGGGTCGGCGTGACGTCAAGGACAGGGCCGGCTCTAGGTGCTACAAAAGTATAAACGCTTTACATTAAAAAGCGGTTAATAAGTCAACAATAACCTGCAAAAAAGAAAGTGAAATAGATCAGGAACAAAAAAATGGAAAGTACCCCCTCCATAAGGAAAATCAACACTAAGAAAAAATTTCTACAACCAACACACACACAATAAAAGTTCAAAAACGATTAAATTATTAATTCTGGCACTTTTTTCGTACCCTTCCAAATAAACCGATAAAATGAGGCTTATTTAAATCACCCAGTACATGCCAGAAAAAAATCCACTCGGAAGAAAATTGTGTCGTTATAGCTGAACTGAATAATCGTATAAGTTCTACATAGTTTTCATTTCAAAATAACAAATACCTAAACAACTGCCCGGACGATAATATTACTGGCTCCTCCGGCATATTTGAAAAAACTATTTCTAAGCCATAAACAATTCATTTCGAGCATACAACTGTGAATATACATATATTTACGTCTAGTGTGGTTCGTAAATAAAAGCTGCAAAGCTGCAGCAATGGCTCTTAAGTAAAAAAAAATATATATAACAGATTCCACATTGCAAGGAGGGCATTACTGCTCTACGAGCAACCTCTGCCTTAATCAACAAAAACAATTGATGAAACCGGCCACTTACCTTATAATAATAATGGTTATTCCTCTGCCCCAGCCAGAGCTGCGTGGGCTCCGAAAAGTTCCTGTCCGGGACCCCGGGCTTCAAGAGCCTCTTAAAAAGCGACTCGCAGTCCACCAGCAATTCCACCTGCGACCCGCTCACTGAAACCGCCACAGCGTGCCACTTATTGTCCGCGAGTCTGTAACGAAACGTTTCTACGTACACTTTCGAATCCAACCTCGAGGTGTAGTGCAACCGGATCTCATTTTTTCTGCCACTAGATTGGAGCTCGAGGAATCGGTTCGATCCGTGCGTGAAGGAAACTATGGTTCCGGTGTTGCCTGGCTCCTGCTTCAGCCGCGCCGAAATCGTGAACTCCGGGCTGCCTCGTAGCAGGTCTGAGACCTGCTGGAATGCTGAGGGTGGTAGTTTCAGGTCTCTGTAGTCCCCTGCAAAGAAAATCAGTTACAGTAAAGAAAACGGCCGGGGGTGTGCATGGGATGGTCGAAGCTTTAAGAGTCCAAAAACGCTTACGTTTCTAGATACAGGGTGTCAAAGAAAATAATTAAAAATAATTTTTATTAGATATCTCGAAAACGATTTAAGATATTAAATTATTTGTTGGTTACTTTAAGCAGAAAATTTAATCTGGAGCCGGTGCTGCCTATCATTGTCTTGGGAGAGAGTGGGGCAGGAAATTATGATCGTGCGGTTGCCACATAAATTAATTTTTTCTAATTAGAATTTCACATTTCTACGCGTTTTTGTCTAAAAATATACAGGGTATTCCATTTGGAAAAACTGAAAAAATTCAATTAAAAAAATTTTAAATTGAAAAATCGTTTTTGGCCACCCTCTATATTTCTAGGAAGTGGAAACCATTCAAAAACATTAATTAGATGTCTCAAAATTGTGACTGCCGATGGAAATTCCGTTTTACTTAGTCGCCATCCCATAATATAAATTGTTGGATAATGTTTAAACCGGCGTTAAAGCTCGGGTAAATTATTGCCCAACCTCCCGTTTCATACAATTCCCGCCGATTTACCGCCAACACAGCAACCATTTTGCAGGTTTAACAATCTGTATATAATATTAATTAACATTTACGGCATCATCGATCTCGAAAGCCCCGTGAAAGCTCGACTGACACCTTTGAAGTTGCCAACGTTTAATGTTTGCCCTTTCGTTTATCGCTTAGTTCGAAATTATCCCGGAGGGAACAAAGGGCGTTACACTGATTTGATTCGATTTGCCGGCTCACTCGTTTTTAGATCAAACGCACTTGATCGTTTGTGCCGGAATTGGTCTTTTGTGTTTTAAGGCTTTCGTTAATAGAGTTGTTAAATTATGCTGCGCCTCCGGGACAGGATCTACCCCCTAAAAGCTCCGCGATAATATTATGAAAATTAAGTTAATGTACAGGGTAAGTCTCTTAAAATTGACACCCCCCTTTCCTCTGCCGATTTAACTCATTTCAAAAAGAAGCGGACAAGATTTTTGATGAATTTTTATATTCTCAAAACGGATATTATAAACAATTGCACACACCCGCGATATGATTAGTTTGTAGTAATCTCACGAACAAGCGGAGTGATTATATAACAATTATATATTTTTGGATTCAGAAAATTAAGGACATTTTTTTGGTATGAAAATATACGGGGTGTTCCATTTAAAGAAATCTTGTTTTATTTTCCACCCTGTATATTTTAGGAGATTTTTAATATCTGTTTTCAGAATATAAAAATTCATCAAAAATCATGGCCACTTCTTTTTTGAATGACTTATATTGGCAGAGGATAAGGGAGATAAGGGGGGTGTCAATTTTAAGAGACTTACCTTGTACACGAGTATATTATTGTGACCCGGGCCTTCGCCATTTTATGCAGATCATTGCCTCAGGTATAAATTTGTGAAAGCGGACTTTGAATAAAAATTAGCTTTAGAAACATCCTCGGTATAAATCTCTTTGCACCACGCCATCCCATCAATTTTAATCTAACCCTAAGCTACACAAATCATTTTTCTTTTCATTACGTGCCCATAACGTTAGTTAATGAACTTTATACAAAATTTATGTTCGTAATTCGGGTCATACCTACAGTTTTTTGCCGTTCCATTAAGTTACTTGCCTAATGCATGTTGGATAGGAACATAACGACATTACATTACCCAGAGATAAATGACATAATAATAATAATAATAATAATAATAATAATAATAATAATCACCACAAGTAATACGATTGGAGAAGTGACGAAATGTCGCCAAATATTTTGTCATGTGTTAGATTGTGGTTATGGAATTTTTAATGGCTGGCTACGTATCGATCGGGCCGGATCGCCGTAAGGCGATTAAATAATTAAAAGTACCGTCTAATAATAACCGCATTTATTTATTACATCATGTTATGTAAAAATAGGACGAAAATAGATGCTGCTCGCATGTCACTCCAGACCAACCAACTGAGCCTTCGCGAAGGTTAATATTGATTAGACTTCTTGGAACCCCATGAATTTATGTGTGCACAGGCAGCCGGTGTATCCTCTGGAATACAGGACGAGAAATTCCTGCATTCGTTATGCCGGTGCGAATGGGCCGTTCCGGCAAAGCCCCGCGTGTCTTCTTGTTGTTTTATTTGCGGAATGGGTCCATAAAAACTGGGCCGTCTGCGTCTAAGCCGGGAGAAAAATGTAAGAAATACGGATCGGGAATAAATTTGTGTGCAGACGGCTCTTTGGCGGATTTGCGGATCGGTTTTTTACGAGGCGGCACAACGAAATGACATTTCGGGGTTTATTGGCTCTGGTCTAATTCTAGTGAGCCGCCAAGGCGGCATTGACAGATTAGATCCACTATTGAACGCAAACAAATATTCAAATATTCTTCTATTCTTATAACATTTTCATTTCCTATAAAAAAATTGTTATGGAATCAGGAAATATAATTGTATGTGGCAACCGCGCAAGTATAACTTCTAACCCCATTCTTCCAAAATATTGCTATGGAAGTACCTATACGGGATTAAATTATCTGTTGGTACTTTAAGCAGATAATTTAATCTGGAGCCGGTCCTGCCCTATCATTGGCTTGGGAGAGAGTGGGGCTAGAAATTATGATCGTGCGGTTGTATAAATTTATTTTTTCCAATTAGACATTAATATGATGTGTAGATTCTTAAGATTCCCGTTTTTATTTTTTGACGTTTGGGTTTTAATAACCATCTTCAGAGAAGTATTCTAAAAAAAATTGCACCGAAATGCGCCGCTATTTACCAAAATTTATATCTAACAATCTTGGCCAACTTTGTCATATATTCTACTAACTAACATGATTTATTAAAATAGTTTTGTGGCACATAACCCTACTTTATGGTTAAAATTAAAGGGATATGACGCTTGGGAACAATGCACATTAATAAATCAGGTCCCATAAATAATTTGTCCCTTGAAGTTTCTGTCTCTAGAAATACGAACGCAAAGTTACTAGATACATAATTTAAACTTAATAAAAGAGAGTTTAATGAAAATTGTAGTTTCCAAAATTTGGGTGGTTTTATTAATGGAATTACTCGAGTAAAATTTAAGCTATTTGCAGACATATTTTTTTATCATACGTTACCTTGTAATAAATAGGCCGGCCTAAGTTGTCCTGGAGCCCCATTCGTGAGCGTAACCCCGACCCAGGAGTTGTTGTACAAGCCCAAGGTACCCAAGAGATCGATGGACTGGCTCGGAGAAGGGATTGAGAATAGACCCGTGGGATCTATGCCGGTAGCTGCAAAAAAAAACAATTAAAAATATGGTATAATTACGAATTGAAAACGTTCAACTGTTTTTCATTGCCCTCTTCGTCAAGGAAGCAATTTTGTGTAAAATCGCACGTGTATCTCATTGTGACAGAAACTAATTTCTCGCATTCGCTCAGATAATCCTGAGGGTTGAACATCATAAAAGTAATGACATAAATATTGCCGTTGGCCTTATCCGCGCAGGGGGGTTATCCCGCAGTCGTTTGGTCAATAAAGCGAAGGGTTGTCTGCGATATAAAGCAGAAATGCACAGCGAGAAAATTAATTCCGACCCTAGACTGTGTTTAAAAAAAGCTTTAAAACCCGCAGTGATTATCTTGTGGCCCTTGGAAGCACTTAAGCTGTTGTTCCTCGGATGTTTAATTACCGAGATTTTATGTACTGAAATGCAAATTTTATACATGGAAAGTTATTATGCGGCGATTTGTGGTTTTATAGGCACAACAGGAATTAATTCGTTCGTTTAAAAATTATTTTTATTAATAACTCTTTTTAAGATTTTTCACCTGAAATTTTGCACAGACTTTTATCTTATGCAGCTGCACTTTTTGTGTAATTTTGGTTAGAAAAGTCAAAGGGCAAACGGGGTTGTGGTACCATTAACCTCCTCAACTTTTTCATGCGTACGCCTATGGTCTCTAAATATTTGTTTTTAGATTAAATACTTAATTCTCTAACTTTTCTTACTCTTATAAAATTTTAATTTAGGACTTTATTAGCGAGATAGATATTCCAAATTTTATATAAAAATCTTAAAAAATAACTGTGTTATTATTAAAAATAATTTTCAAACTTTAAACTTTAACACCCTGTATAAGGAAACCTACGCACCAAAATAAAAAATCACACTGTAAAAGTCGCATTATTTTCGTCCAAAGAATCTGTGGCTAACAGCCTGACCTACTTTTTCTTATCACCCTGTATATAAACAACAATATATTAATTAGTTTTAACACAGTCAAAGAATAATAATTTTACTTGTTTAATTGGTCAAATCCTCAGACGATTTGAAGGAGAGCCACAACTACTCCTTTTCCGCCTTTTCGTGGACGTCAATCTCTGGTGTAGTGTTTGTATATCATTAGGATTTCAAGTTGATAGGTGTCAGTATTTATTGTAACGTGTTTACTCATGTGTTCCTCTATGGGGAATAAAATATATAATTACACCGTCCTAAGTTAAATTATAAAAAGAATAAAATTATTAATTTTTATTGTTGTTTTGACCAAAAATAGTAAATATTACCCCATCGGACAATCGGACCTCTCTCTTGGATATCGCGTTAATAATTAAGTCCATGTTGACAGCAAAAATAAACAAAAAATATTTCACTTACCAAAGAACTAGTACTAGGGTCTGGAAGTTTTTTTTGATCTATTAATATCAATATTTGAGAAAATCTCTATCATTTGGCAACTAAATTATAGTGGAAGATTCTATTACTAGCTAATAAGTTATATTTTGGGCAAAAGCTTCTCACACTGCAATCTTTTTTCAGATTAAGCCAAGGGACGTAGTTTTGATATCCATACAATGGACGACAAAGTGCACCTGGAGACGGAGTATAACTACCTATATATAACAGACACTAGTGACATTTATTTGGACATATCTAGTTCACTCTATCGTAGAGAGAACGACCGGTTTCGTCAAACCAGAGCCGAGATCTCGACGAGTATCTTGTCAATATCTTTGTTATTTCTAAAATAGCTGGGTTATTACAAGTGTTAAGGCTTGTAACTGTATTCGGGGATTTTCTTTTTAGAAAAGCAGTTAGTAGGCTCTGGTTTTTTCGTGCGAGTGTAGGTTGCACAAGGATTGGACTATGGGGACGAACCGCTTTAGGGAAAGGAGATAAAGGTATATATTTATTATTTTGTTCAATTATTTTTACTCATTTGTATTTTTCTATATGTAGGTAGGTTCCGAACGAGATAGGACATGGTGAAGACATCGTAAGGTCAATATACATAACCATTGTTTATATCCGATTTATTTTGATTGTGAGAAGGACTACTATTTGCATAGATAAGTTATGGTAAAATAAGAAAAGTCTGTTTTTACTAATCTTACAGATGCAAAATATTCGCAATGTGATTTGATCAAAACATCATGTCGTCCTTCTCAAAATACGCTCTAATAGTGCATGTTTATTGTTCTTCCATCAAATCGACTAAGATTATTAATATGGTTAAGTGGTATAAGATTATATCATGATCGGCAATAGCATCACTAAAACGTTAACTGAGGCGGTGTTGATTTGTTCCTGTGCAACGTGATAACGAGTAAAAAGAAAAATAAATGTGCAATGTAAGTGTCGACTGTTGTAAGTATTTGTGAATTTAACATGATGTAAGTATACTTGATGGACGAGTGTGGTGAAATAGTTTCTAAATAGTTACCACAGGGAAGTATTCTATTATTATTATTATTATTTCTGTATTAAATATAATAGCTTATGGCCGCAGAGGTGTACCTCTTAAGTAATATATACTGAGTAACCGTATTTTTTAGATTTATTGAGAACGTGAAAAGTTCTATTGTGGAGTATTGAGCAAAGGACAACCACACTAAAATAATAAAGAAGTAAATGAAAAATATTTTTAAACTGCAGCTCCATCTTTGATGATAATGTTATAATACTTAGTAAGAAGAAGGCATTAACAATATAAATCTATTACCGTTTATATAATAAAATATATTTTTCAGTTTCAGAGATATATCGGCTGTGGGAATGTTAACTGAAACACCCTGTATATATATATTCACATTTTATTTAAATTGGAGTAGGCTATGATATATTTTTCTTAGGTTGCCTCGAGTTGTCTGTTAATTAACAAAATATTGAAGTGTCAGATTTAATTGATTGTTTCTGTCATTTGTTTTTGGCCGAACTGCCAATTTTTTTATTGATAACATAATGTCAACAATAAGTTTGTATAGAGATCATAAATGAATAACATTAGATAAGCTAGTCTATAAGAAAATAAAAATTAATTTGGAAAATGGAAAATGAAGCAAGCGGAGATTTTCAAGGGGATGAAAATTAGGATCATAATATTTAACGTTCGATATATACATAACATAACATAACACTTGTAAATACTTAAACTGGAAATAAATTATGTGAACATAAAATGTAATTAATTTTTAATAAAAGATAAAAATAAAATACAAAATTGTATTTGTATAACTACTATCAAGTAAGTTGTGCTTTCTTCAGGGTTTCACTCTGACACTAAAAAGTAGAAAATAAAAAAAAACTTTTTAAAAAACTTGCTTATCTGTGTCAACTATGATGTTATTTTCCAAATTATCTTTTTGTTTCTACAAAATATTTCGATAGTTTTAATTCGTAAATAATTTTTTAAAAAAAGAAGTTCCTTCTTGCAAAAACAAAAAAAAACACGTGCCAATGCCTCCTATGATATTCGAATTTCTAGAAATTACCTGATGTTTTTATTAGAATGCAGTTTCACTGGAAACCGTTGGTTTTAGGTATAACCATAGGTTAATAAACATTGTAGAGCGACAAAAACTCCAAATATGTAAAAATATACGGGGTGTTCCATTTAAAAAAATGAAGTTATGATAAATTAAAGTTAGCCATTTTTGTATCATCGTAATAAACACCCAGTACAAATAATTTCAACTTTAAAATATCTGGAGGCTAGGACATGGCATTGCTTAACACTTAACAAAAAAAGTTTGCTTAATCTGTGAAAATACCGCTCATGCAGAGTTCATTAGTGAGGTCTGCAAGTGACAATTTTTCTGAAAAAAGTTGAATAATTCGACAACGCCGCAACGGAATTTCAAAAACTAGATATATTCGAAAAGGTAATGAAAGAAGGAATAAAAATTTGCAAAAATATATAGGGTGTCCCATTTAAAAAAACATACTTCTGATATGCCACTCTAATATCAAACACCATGTATGATTAGAAATAATTTTAAAATATGGTACTCTTGGTCTCCTACAACTTTTATTTGAAACTTTTTTCTGTATAATAAATATTAAAGGAGTTATCGACCGAGGCGCCCTTGGTGACTCACCCTGTATATACAAAAAAATCTCAGGTTTTCCTGGTCGTGCAATTCCGTAACTTTGCTGTTAGAGATGGAAAACGTTATTGATAGAAATAAAGCGCAACTCCTGCAGCACAATCTCCATGAAAATATATATATTGGGGTCACCAAAATTGCTACCGATCTTGCAAGGACTGCCTCCAAATAAATGGGCAATTCAACATCTCTCTCCTAACTAAAAGTGGCACGACTATAAGCGTAATGGTGGCGCCGCGACGCTGTAACATGCAAAGGCGCTGCGACCCATAAATCGCGTCTAATATGATTTAAACAGTGCGGAAGATTCTATTTTTCCCCCTTGTGCTGTTGATTACGACCAAAAACAAATGCAGGTACGCGATTAAGTTGTACACCAAAGAGTTTGGCCCTTATCCAAATCGGCACATAAACATTGCAGATAAATGGTTAATAATCCCGGTGGCATAGACTAAACCTGTCGCGGTGAGCCTACATTATTGGTCTGGTTCGTACTGCCACTGCCCGAGAGGTGTGAGGAACATAACGACGACAGGATTAATTGTGGCACGTTTTCCTTTTATTATGTATTTATTAGCAGGGTCGCTGCCAAGCCGGCATATACATAATAGTTTTTTGCTCATTACATTTTATTGCAGCCCAAAATACACTCAAATCGTGTGTTGCTAACGCTGGAGGAGCTGCTGCAGATGTTTCATTGACAAACTGATGATGAAATTATTGCTAAAACCTCGACCACATTACGAAACAGTCTGCCGTTTTAATCCTCGCAGTCTTGCAATTACTTTTCTACATCCATTTTACTTTAATCAAAAACAACTAAGAGCCCTAAACGTTATCTTCAAAGAAATTGTATGCTAGTTTTATTATAATGGCATGCGACGTCCGTCTAGCCTAAGGTAATGAAAGTGTTATTAAAGGGAACAGAATGTGTTATTACAGGCTACACGCAACTCCCACGGGGGTGGCTTCCAAGGGTTAGAGTTATTTTCTCAGTCCGTTCACGTAATACGAGGTCGTTAATCACTTATTAATAAAGCTTTCCAAGGTAAATGTCAACAGCAGGGACCTTTTGGTAAACGCTCTTTCTTTCGGTTAGCATAGAGAAAAGCTGCCATTCAAAATAAACGTGTATGTTCATTCGTCCGTTAGCCGACGTGCCAAGGAAACGTTGAAAACGAGATTTTAAGAAATTTTGGCCAAATCCGATATTAAAGTGCAGGTGCGCATTCACAAGAACAATTTTGAGGAACCATCTATTTAAAAAATTGTAAAAGTTAACATATATTTCTTCATCGTGTCATCTTCTTCGTATTTTTCTTCTTCTCCTTCACTACGATAAAAAAATGCAGATGCGCCTTTGAAGTTCAATCACAAGAATAGTTTTAAAGAACCATCGTTTAAAAAATAGTAAACATTATTATGTATTTCTTCTTCTTTATCGTGGCATCTTCTTCGTATTTTTCTTCTCCTTGGCTTCGGTATAAAACTGTAGGTGCGCCTTCGAAGTTCAATCACAAAAACAGTTCAGAAGAACTATAGATAAGTATAAAGAAATTTTGAAAATTTACATTACGAGTATTTCTTCTTCGTCGTCATCTTCTTCGTCTGATTGTTCTTCTTCGCACTAATATAAAAATAAAATGCGCCTTTGAAGTTTAATCACAAGAATAGGTTCAAAGAATCATCGTTTAAAAAATTGTAAAAATTAACATGTTTCTTCTTCTTCATCGTCGTCGTCGTCATCTTCTTCGTCTTCTTTGCCCAGATACAAAAATGCAGATGCATCTTGGGAGTTCAATCACAAAAATAGTGTTTAAGAACCATCGATTTAAAAAATTGTAAAAATTAATATATATTTCTTTTTCTTCTTCTTCTTTGTCGTCGTCGTCTTGTTCGCCGATATACAAAAATGCAGGTGCGTAAACGTTTATAAAGGACCGGACTCAAAATTTTGAAACATGCTTTTATCGTGGTGAAACGGTTTAATAGAGATCCCAACGTCCCGATTTTGAGAAGCCACTGTACGGTAGATTAATGTGCAAAGAAGTAAAGCCGTAACCCGACCGACATTTCTGACAGGCCTTTAATGAGCACATTCTGTAGGCAAACGATCGACCTCTTTGTGAACGGCATGTTGTTGCGTTTTCACGACATACCCTTTGTATTATCACAGATCTATTGAATGCACTGCAATTTAAGCGCCGTTATTGTTTTCGGAGGGCACAGGGAGAGGAGAAACAAAGTATACAAAATGAAGAGCTAATTTGCGAGTATTTTATGGCACAAAGGTTGCAATCAATGTTCGGTTAGAGAGCCGCAGGAGAACCCCTAGGCGGCCTTAAGATGCGGAAATCAATATCAAGTAAGCTCGGGCCGTAGTCACTACATTCCTATATTGTATTTTACGAAAATCCTATGCTCTAGTTTAACGAAACTTATAGACTGCGCGGAATTGGGACTGCAGGTACGTTTATTTCTAATGGATTTTTCTGTCGGGTGTCTAATTTTTTTTCTAAGCAATCGTTTTAGTACTTAAAACGTGACGGTATTTTCACGGAGATTGTAAAAGTAGACACTAATCGCTTTACTATTCTCTCTATCAGTCGTCTTTTTTACCTCGCACAACCAAGTTATAGAATTCCTTACCCATTCGATAAAAAATGTATTAATCACCCTGTATATAATTTAAATACAAAAACTAATTAGGTTTTCTTGAACTGTTCAGCACCACTGTATAATAAAAATTACATTTCGATTACCGAGTTTTCTCGGAACATTATATAAAAACTATTACAACGATAAACCCCATTATTTCTGTTTGTTAAGGGTAAAGTTCTCCATCCCCCGCATAAAGTCATTACCGCTACTGAAATATTCACCTTTGACATTCCGATAGTTAAATAACCTCCGAATATTATGTAGACAAGCAAATAATAACTCGTTATTACTACGTTTATTCTGGGTTACCTAATAAAATTTTTATTATGCCCCTTGGGAATAAAAGCAGGTGGCGCGTTCGTAGTAAGGGGTGGCAGTGTTACGGCCGTTTTATCAGCAGGAAGCAAGTGAGTGGACTGGTTCTATTAGCCACTAGTAATTGTATTGTATAACACGACTAAAAGCCGTCATGGAAACAAAATTTACAGGTATCTACTATTTTTATGACATACTTTTAATTTTCGACAAGGTTGGTAACTATGAAATTTTCCCGACCAAGGAAGATTAAAATAAAACCGAAGAAAATTATACATGATTTCTTTTATTGCTCGAGTCTAAACAACTGCTCCTTTCAGCAAATGCTAAGAAAGATTGAATCACAATTTTCAAAATTTTCTTTTTTAAGTTCAAAGTAAAAAAAAACAATGTTTCTCAATTAACTAAGTATTACTATTTTGCAACCTTAGCAGCGAATTACCACTCGCTTTACAGTCTACTTCAAGCTTGAAATCAGAGTGATACATGGAACATGTTCTTAAGCAGTCTGTACCAGTTCAAACCTTCAAACAGTGCTGTTATTTAATTAGAGGTATCTTTAACCGCGGTTTGTTTGACAGATTTTTGGCACGACTTAAGACGGCGGCGAAAAGTAAGCAACTCTATTTATTTTGATGCACGTTACCAGCCGCCGACCACCAGGTGGGCGGTCATCCATTGCATCTTATTATAGATCATCAAGACACAATTCTAATGCAGGGACGGGTTCAGGAACCTTCACACAAATAGTATAAAATTCTCTCAAAAGTATAAAACTCGCATACTTCTCTCTATGTTGCCATATCTCATATTTGTGTCCGCTTAATTTTGCAGACTAATGAAAAATTTTTAATAACAAATATGTAGAGCGAAGGTACTGTTTAAAATTTGAAATAAGTATATTGTATGAATTGGAAAATTGGAAGGATAAGGCTAGAAGTAATTTATTCTTAGCCTAGGGGTCCGTTTTCGTATTTTTTTTATTTGATTTTTTGGTGGCAGTAAAGTAATTTTTCTGTTACCATGGTATGTAATAGTAATAATTAATACTGCTACTGTGGTGAAAAAAACAGTAATTTATTTTTTATTTCATACAATAATTGGTATTGATAGAAAATTTTATATCTGAATTTAAAAAATTTATATATAATACCTATATGGTTTAAGAGTTGTAATAATTAAATTGTATTTATTTAGTTATAAGCTCACACTTGAATTGACTAAAACGCATTTTAATTTAATAAGAATAATTTTTATTTCTATTTGTGGAAATTATGATCAGTCTGACAACATGGCATTTTACATTATCGGGAATAGTTTAAATTAAAAGTGTATTTTATATGCAGAATTTATTCCATTTAAGGTCTCCTCGCTGTTTTATGCAAGCAAAATTCCTAATTGCTGTGTAATAAAAGAGAAAACAGCTGGGCCCGTCCCTATCATTTGCCACGTCTTAATATAGAGGCACAGTTTCAATCAGATGGACGTAAGTGTCAGACGATTTATAGGAGCAGGATTCTATTAATTTGCCAAACTAACTCAATATTTCAAGGACATGCTAAAATCTAAATAGATTCATTCTGAGAATCGTTTCTGAAGTGGCCTAGCTCTCGTCGAAGGCGCAATCCAACTAATGAAACGAAATTTGATTGATTAAGTTGGCATATAAATATATTTAAAAGAAACTAATCTCTGGATTAATAATAGACTGCTTTGCTAGAAGATAGCTCAGGAAAGATCGAAAATCGTCGTGATTACAGAAAGACCGACAGATATTTGATATCTTCCTCGATTCAGTAGTATACTAGACCAATACTCAGGATCAATTATAAACCCAAGAATATATTACTCTGCCCAAATTAGTGATAAGAAAATAGGTCTGTTCCAGCAGCATAAGGACTAGTCCGGAACCAGTTCGGGATTTTACTGAGCATGAGCAGAGACCGATACGTGTTGCCTATCTGCTACTGCGCATGCTCAGTTAAATTCCGAACTAGTTCGAGACAGTTCTTATGCCTGCTGGAACAGACCTTAAATGTAGTCAGCATAGCAATGCTAATTTTACGTTAGTAGTGTACTTAGTAATAGTGGCCAAGACATGGACCCCTGTGGAGCACCTGAAGCAAGAACATCCTTTGGTTTATCCTTCTACACAGAAGTGACTTTTACTACAAAAATTATCTGATATAAAATGTTTACAGCTCCATTACGTAACGTGCTCTTTGATTTCAGAAACAACGTAGGTACCAAACAATATCGAGCTATTTTAAAATTTTTAAAAACATATTTACTAACTTACTAAAAGATGAAACAGACCTGTATGCAAATTATTTTGGTTGTATTCAAGTTGCAAAGCGAGTTGTTTAGTCTATGGAACTAGCACAATTTTGATTAATGTTTCCTCTTCCATTTCATATAGAAGAGAATTTCGCTAAAAAATAAATTATTAAGAAATGTGAATAAGTGTAAAAATAGCGCGTGAAGTTTCAGACGTTAAAAATACACCAAGATCGCTACAGTATCCAGACTTCGGGCAGACTGTATAGTATAATTAAAGAGTTTTGCAAATGCAAGGAAATGGCAGCGCGATTATTTTTAAAAACAAGGTAACTGGGAAATAAACTTTTAAAGGCTTCCTTCGAATGTCTTTGGAGAAAAAAAATCCAATACGGCATCCAATGATTTTGATGTAATATTGTTTTAGTGGAGCTGAAATTTATCAACGCAATATAATATAAAGAAAATAACAATACGTCATTTAAATTCTTAATATCTATAAAAGATTTTTCCCGACGCGTGCAAAATTCTGCTAATTCGATTTCCCAGACTAATGAATAGCTCACGGTTGATAAAATCGGAAAAAACAAAAATTAGTCAATTTGGTCATGAATCTAGTAAAATTTAGTAAAAATATATAAATCGACTGGCCAACTCGTTTCAAAACACCTTGTATAATTGCAATTGTGTTAAACTAATTTTATTTTTCTGGTACTGCCAAAATATATGCTAAATATTTCGCTCACATCAACCGCTGGATCACAAAATGGGTGCTCCGCAAGGATCTCTCTCGGGGCCCATACTAATTATTTACACAAATAAACGTTGGATGCGCTCAGTAAGGATTTGGTTTTATTATTGATTCAACCATTGGTATTTTCATGCCGTAAATACGTGGTTAGGTTAAAAATAAAATAATTTTTACGGTCACAATTTTGTTGAACATTTTCAAAAATTAAAACGCTTGCCATTTAAAGCAAAATGGTCGTAGGGTAAACTTTTTTTTTAAAGAGTAGATATTTGTATGTACTTTTTTTGAACACATACCAGAATCTGTTTAAGTTAATGTTTTTTTATTAAAAAAAAAAATAATAATAATATTTTCACTTTTTTGACATTTTCTCATGTATCTTTTATGCCAGATTTTCATATAAGTTTTGTATAAAACGAAATTCAATTCCCCGATACAGTAAATCATATTAATTCTATCTTGCTTAGAAAAATTCATTTTAAATACTAATTTAAGTAGAAATTAACGTAACAATAAAGTCTACAAATTAAAAGCGTTTCAAATTTGTTACAAACAAATGTCAGTGATAAATGCCATCTAGATATTTGGAAAATTCACACAGTTCAAGTATTTAAATGTAGAATAATATGACAACTTTCTTTTCATTTATAAGAGATGAAACTTACATTAATTGAAACAATAATGCTCATAGTTTCTTCTTGCAAAAACAAAAAAAACACGTGCCAATGCCTCCTATGATATTCGAATTTCTAGAAATTGCCTGATGTTTTTATTAGAATGCAGTTTCACTGGAAACCGTTGGTTTCAGGTATAACCATAGGTTAATAAAAATTGTAGAGCGACAAAAACTCTATCCAAATATGTAAAAATATACGGGGTATTCCATTAAAAAAATGAAGTTATGATAGATTAAAGTTAGCCATTTTTGTACCATCGTAATAAACACCCTGTACAAATAATTTCAACTTTAAAATATCTGGAGGCTAGGACATGGCATTGCTTAATACTTAACAAAAAAAGTTTACTTAATCTGTGAAAATACCGCTCATGCAGAATTCATTAGTGAGGTCTGCAAGTGACGATTTTTCTGAAAAAAGTTGAATAATTCGACAACGCCGCAATGGAATTTTAAAAACCAGATATATTCGAAAAGGTAATGAAAGAAGGAATAAAAATTTGCAAAAATATATAGGGTGTCCCATTTAAAAAAACACACTTTTGATATGCCACTCTAATATCAAACACCATGTATGATTAGAAATAATTTTAAAATATGGTTCTCTTGGTCTCCTACAACTTTTATTTGAAACTTTTTTCTGTATAATAAATATTAAAGGAGATATCGGCCGAGGCGCCCTCGGTGACTCACCCTGTATATTTCTTTAATTCAATCACGTATTTACAACATAAAAATTCATTTTTTCTTCAATTTTCGAAAAGATCAGAAGATTATTACCCCACTTATTGCATTATTAGTAAAAAAAAAAAAACTGAGCATCTTGGATTTTTTGAGGTTAGGATATGCTTTTAATGTTACTATGCTCCAACAGTTTGATAGGGGTACAAATTAAGGACTGTGTATACTGTAGGTACTTTCTATAATAATTATTGTTCCTGACCTATCTCGCACAGAACCATTATTTAAGCTACGCTACGCTGATGAGGAGCAACAACTCCGAAACACGCATCCGTAGCTGCATCGTAAAAAATATTGGTCAAAATTTTCGCTTTTTGTAACGCTCTCTGTATTCAGCGCCCCCTGAAACATTTTCCACGCGCGATAAATCCATTTTTTAAATGATATCGAGTAGACAAGTGAAAGTTTTTCGTCTGTTACATCAGCTCGTGGTTACAGCTGTATGAATATTTCGGGCATGGCCGGAGGGAGAAAAACGGAGGAATTGTGCGGGCAGAACAGAAATAACGAAGTTGGCGGCGCCCACATGACTAGAAGAAGCGCCGCAATAAATTTCTCGGCGGACGCCATCGAGACTAGCGGACATTGTCACAGTTACATGTTGAGGCGTCGCGGACGTCCAGACGCATGTTACATCACGAGTATCATTGCTTGAATGAGGCGGGGAGGTCACAGAACCGTTTTTGTCAATTTTATTGCCATTATGTTTCAAACGGGCCGTAATGGGATTGCATGTACGCTCCTCTTATCCTGGGGCTCGAGCATACACATGCATACATATCTGGATGATTGCAGGCGTACATTAAACACCATTGCGTAAGGTTAGGGATGAGGTTCGGTGAACTGCTTACGAAAAAAATTTGTCACCAGAATTACAAATCAATGTCTTGCTCGAAAGTCGCGAAAGTATGGTTTGATTGGTTGAAAAATGTCGATTCTTGTTGTTGCACTGATTTTTATTATTTGGCCTTGGGAAAACCCATTCAGTCCACTTATCAAAGCAGCAATTACTTTGATTAATAACTGGCACATTAGTGGACCAGGCGCTAGTTATTAAAATTTATATTAAGATAGTTTCGAAAGAATTAAGAATTTCAAGAGGGATAAATAAGTCAAATTTTAATCATCTTACAATTCTCGTATAGCATTTTATGCAAAACCCACCCACACAGTAACTCGGATCAACGTTACTGCACGTAACAAAAGATAGTAGGCACATAAAATTAGTATCCGAAGTGGTTAATATTTTTGCTACTCAATAATATGATTTATTGGCACTAAATGGATCGGTCAATGTTGATATTTATCAGCGTACACGATCGGAATAAATACATAGTCAGCGGAAGTATTCTTGTACAGGATGATCAACCAAAAATGTACAGGGTGGTCCATCTAAGCGGAAACGTTGACATAGGGGCTTTACGGCTGTACTAGGAAAACAATTTGAACGCTGAAAAGATGGTATTTTTTCCTGGCATTCCGAATCTGAGGTCAAAAAAACAATAGAACATCAAATGGTGAAAATATTCGCGAGAAACCTGTTTCGAAAAAAAAATCACCTTGTATATTTCTACTGGAAATGAAATGTTGTGATGTTGTCAATGATAATAAGTATTCAAATTCAAAATTTGCGTTCGAATTGGTCGCAAAATCGCAATGAAGTTCGTATTTTCTAATCAACCCTGTATAATTTAAAAAAAATCAGATTTAAATTTTTTTTCTGATTTCAACGATACTATATTTGATATACTTGCTACAGATAGTTCCTGAGGTAATCGAGAAAACGGTATCCCACATTTTATTAACAACTAAATTACAAGAGATAGTAGTAAGCTATGAAAAACACAAAAAACATTGGTGTTGAAGCATTCCTTGCAACTCTATGCACCAAGTTGGCTTTGGAAATCAAACAAAAATATAAGTATTCTACCTGTGAATATTGTTATAATTACTTTCAAATGCTCAACACCAATGTTTTTCATAGCTTACTACTATCTCTTGTAATTTAGTTGTTAATAAAATGTGGGATACCGTTTTCTCGAATACCTCAGGAACTATCTGTAGCAAGTATATCAAATATAGTATCGTTGAAATCAGAAAAAAAATTTAAATCTGATTTTTTTTTAAATTATACAGGGTTGATTAGAAAATACGAACTTCATTGCGATTTTGCGACCAATTCGAACGCAAATTTTGATTTTGAATACTTATTATCATTGATAACATCACAACATTTCATTTCCAGTAGAAATATACAAGGTGATTTTTTTTTCGAAACAGTTTTTTCGCGAATATTTTCACCATTTGATGTTCTATTGTTTTTTTGACCTCAGATTCGGAATGCCAGGAAAAAATACCACCTTTTCAGCGTTCAAATTTTTTTCCTAGTACAGCCGTAAAGCCCCTATGTCAACGTTTCCGCTTAGATGGACCACCCTGTACAAGAACCTCTTATTTCCCATTCAAATAACTTTTAATTTGAAACAACCTTCTAAGTGGCAATTTTTAGCGTTTTCAAAAATAAGAGCAATAGAAGTATTTTAAATTTAAAAATGGGCAATAAAATAGTTTCCATTTGGAACTGAAGAGATTATCTCCCTAATTATCGGTCGACTTCCCCTCAAGATTACTCACCTGCATGCCAACCGAAACCACCACCGTGACGGGGCGGTAAATGGGGCGAAAACCTGCCCTTACTTACTCCTGTTCAAACAGTACATAACGATTGCCCCTTGAAATATGAAAAGTGCCTTCATTTATTAGGCTGCACTCTGCAGTGTATACTGGGAGGACAGCGTTTCCTTACACAAATTGTTAAAAAAATAAATAAAATTATTGACCAACGTGGACATGCAGTATATTTTCTTTAGATAGCTAACGCTAATGCATGCATGTACTTATAGTGGGGGACCGCTCGATCACACGGAAATTAATCATGAGCGTTCGTGACTTTTTTACATAACGCATAATTCTGTGACTTTTCCGGATTTTACAGGTTTAATTCAACCGCATTCCCCAGCTCCCTATATTTTCCTATCGGCCGCCATATTACATCTTCCCACTATACGGGGGGAATTAATTAATAGCCATTCTAATTTGTTTGTTTAGTTGATATAATTAATACCGGTGGGCAGAGCAAACTAAAGGTGGAGGTATGCGTACATATTTTATTTACGGAGGTCATGAACTTTATGAAAATCGATTTTAAATGTCGACTTTTTGCTGTTCCATAATTTTCGCCAGTTGCTACAAATTGGTAGCGCTTACAACATACACTAAAAAGATTAATGAGTTTCTTTTTTCACAAATTAACTTTCGCCGTCGCGACGCCTTGAATATACCTACATTTGCTCTCAACCCCAAAAATGCCCCCCTCGAAAATGAAGTGTGTCTTAAGAAATCCACTCGAACTACCCGAAAACCCCTCCGTTTTAATCTGCACCATATGGTATGAAGGCATACACGAACCAATTAGATCGTTGCATTACTATCTCCAATGTATCAATGTCTGCACACGTATGTACATACATTAAGGTGGTTTTCGTGCAGGAAACCGGAGTTCTCGACTTTATCACCCGAAGGTATACGTTTTATGTTAGCTCTGCAGAGGAGTACTAATTGAAAAAACTTATTATGCTGTTGTAAATTCAGCTCCGGCTAGATCAATATTAGCCAATCAATACCTGGTTTATTATTAGGTATACCTAAAATACTACATGAACATCGTAAGGATTGGAAATTAATTGAAATATGTATCAGTGTTATAAAATCGATAGTTTTCGTTTCGTAGACGGTTTAGGTATTTAAAATAGAACTCTTAGTGGCAAGGTTGCAACGATTTAAGTCATGATTTAAATCAAATTTCTGTAGAAACAGGTAATTTAATCAAATTAAGCTTCAAAGAAATTCAAATAGAAAAGAACAGTTTGTTTAGGAAGTAGTAAACATTAGTTGGTGGTGATAGGACAGATCCTGGTGGAACACCCGAGTTGGTGCCAGAGTTTCTCATGAGATGGCAGCGTGGTATTATTATTACTATTATGTATTTATATCCATTTGTTATTTATACATTCATACTCCAGATTCGTTTGTTCTCAAAACCGGCATTAATTATTTCTCCCATCATTGATGTGCAAGGTCTTTGGAATCAGCCTCGTTCAATAATGAATAGGTTCCGTTCTGTGTATTTTTGTGGATTTGCGGTCAACCAAACACATCTATTGGCAGACGTGTAATATATAATTTAAAATCAAAGCCGAATGTACGTATCCGCTTACCGTTGCTCCTTAAAAATGTCGATAAACAGGCAAGGAAATTGGATTAGACTTGTAGTGAAGGAGACCGTTCATTTAATACTTTCCTAGGCGAGCGTAGGGCGAGGGGCGATGTAAGGGCTTTCGCAATTCGCCCAAGATTGTATCTGATCGATGTGAGTGGGGACAAGAAAATAATTTCCGATTTTTTTGTAGCGCTTGTCAGATGCCACGACAGATTATAGTAAACCAACAATGCGATGGCAAAGACAAGGCATATATTTGGCAGTTAATCCCTGCTACCTATTATGAGTTGTCAGTTTTGTTTCATCCATCCTGCCATAATAAGAGTGATTCGTGACTCGATTGTCATAATGTGTCGATGTGGGTTTGTTTTATCGATACCTGGATATTTGTGTGCGTGCTTATTGCTTCAGTTCACAATTGTTTTTTTTTTCAGCGAGAATTAATATAAAACTGGCGCGACAGTTTCACTTTCGAAAACGCCCTGTAGGTGTAATGACTGCGGTGCTTTTCAGGAAAGTCAATAATGCCCGATTAATGCCAAAAGCGACATTATCTAACATAATGCCATAATAATTATAATACGACCTAGAACTCCGGTATTGAACTATAATGCTGGTTATATTATTAAATGAATATTAAATTATTATTAATCTATTGAGTCAATGTCAAGGTGAATTTAATATCCTTTAATGAATGGCGCCATATTCGAGTAGAGTTGGGGTAAAAAATTAAATATAGTTGATAATTTTTTGTTTATTTTTCTTGACAATAGACATTTTTTCATTGGTCTGTACAGGGTGAGTCAACGGTGCGAAAAAGTTCAATATCGAATGACCCTGTGCGGTGACTAGACGCCACTGATTGCAAATGCACATCCACGACGCAAATTCTATGGGAAGCATATCCGGGTAATTGGTTTTAAAGAACTGAAAACACCTCGTAAATAAACGATCACGTAGACTTGAGTCCTTACAAATTCGCCAAGATGCTCATTGAATTAAATCGCCGGATTAAATGCAGACTCCGATCCATTACCATACACTCTATTCAAATAGATAGAACAAGGATAAGGGTGCATAGAATAATGACAGCGTTCGGCACGGGGATTACATCAATAATCCATGAGGATCCATCATCTCCCCCAGAGATCAAGCCACACTTAGCGGACCGTATACTTTTACTGTCACAAACACCTCAAAGATTGCATCCTCGATTTCTCTTCGTTGTCGTTATCACTTTTTCCCCATTTGCTTTGCTTTTCTGCATTTGCCTCTTTGTAGGTCGACATTTCAATGCAAAAAAAGAAATACGGTGTGAGGACTCTAAGGTATGGTAAATGGGAAAACCAAATGTGCGGTGTTTATGTTCACATATCCAGTGGTTGTCCATTTATCTCTTCCATTCTTTTATTCTACAACCAGCTCGGAAGGAGGCATCTTTTTGCTGCTATTAACCACGGCGTGCATGAAAGACAAATGTACATTTTTATATGTCAATACATTCTGCAGAATTTGCGAACGAATTTTGAAAGCTGGATCCTGGGGCGTTGATTAAATTCTCGTTATAATTAATTGGCCAACAAAAAGCAGTTTAACGAACAACAATATTGTGACAACTGTGCGATTCAATTTATTCCATTTGCTCCCTAAATGGGATCCTGAAATGGATTAATTTAAGTTTAAATTGAATTATCCGAAAGAGTGCACAATTTAATTATGAAGTAATGAATATTATGCCACTTCCAACAGTTTCATTTGATGTGTTGGGATGGCGGAGGCAGGAACTTTTAATAACGCTTCATCCCGACAAATGTAACATTACATACACGAAAACTTTGCTTTTTCGCATAGGCATTTTACTTATTTTATTTTTGAATTGTTTTCGCCAATTTTGAGTGTAAAATATATCTCTACTATTTAATTTTCTTACTCGGCGAATATTCTGCTGCCCTCGGCTAATAATTTAATTACATTTGTTACGCAAAGTACACACACCATATATTTTTATGAATGGTTAGTTTAATGACATGTAATCATAAACATATTTATATTGGTCATTAACAAGTAAAAGTGCTACTTGAATCACTGTTACTGGTATAGGTTCGTGATAAGTATAACGTTTGATCCATTAAATTAATTTTTTATTGACAGGCAGGGAAAAAGCCGTATTTTCGAAAATATTTTTCGCTCATTGTTTTTGTTATATAGATAGTCTATTTTAATTCATCCTACATGCATTATTGTATTCTAAAGCGAAAAAAAGATATTCAAGGGAGAGACAGGAGGAGAAGGCGTAATATTTTCATATCTCGCAAATAAAACTTTGACGCTCTGTACCACCGAAACTGTTTATAGTAGGATCATGAATTCCAGCTTATTCCTCTCCTTATATAGTCTACTTTAATCGATCCTACAAGCATTATTGTATCCCAAAGCGAAAAAAAGATATTCAAGGGAGAGACATATGGAAAAACGTAATATTTTGAGTTCTTGCAAACCTTTCAGTTTCCAACGTCCTACATATAATAAATATCCCTAGATCATTGCGGTGCGTGCATTGCGTGAGAAGCCCTTCTACTTGTTAGAAATAGGCTAAAGATTTTTCTTTGGGAATGTTAATAATTGAACATAAAACCAACAAACGAAATCCAATAATTTGAAAATAACATTACCGAGGACATCACCAGACACGCCAGGTTAATTACTTTATGCTGTATACTGGAATCAATGTATTGAATAAAAAAAAGTCCATTTGTATTTATTATACATTTGACATTTCTCGGTATTGCTTCATGTTTTACATTATTGGAATAAAAACAGTAATTCAGCAGACAGCGGGAGTTTTAATATTTACCGCCCATGATGGATCCGTTTAATTATGCACAAGCTCTAGGAAAATGTACAAAACATTGTGCAAATATTACATAGCGGAGGAAAATTAGAATTTTAAAGTGAAAAAAAAATAGTGAAAACCGAAAAAAAGTAGCAAAATCGGGCTGGGGCTACAACGAAACTGAATCGTTAGTTGCTCTTTTGGTCAATTACTACTTATATTTCTATTTTAACCAACGGCCAAATGAGCTAGCAATTAATTATCATTATAAAATCAAGAGGAAGGTTCTGTTGTAGCATTTTAAAATATATTTATTTATATGTAGTTTCAAATGGCGTTCCCACTGTTTGATTTATCCGTTGATGGAAAAGATTGAATGAATTTTCAACGTATGCATACCTTACTTTCAACTAATGGATTTTATGGCGTGTTTTAAACATATATCCACTAGTTTTATAATATTACGAGTGTTTTACATCGAACTGCAAATATTTGCATTTGGCTTTGGGATCTTGACGGCGCGTTTGGCCGATTGACGATAAGCACGTCTTTGGATAGGTTATTTTAAATATTTATCTCATAAATCTCTCGGAATGCAAACACCTCTCGATTTGATCGAGAGCGCCTGTAAAATAATTCAGTCGTTTATTATCCGAGCCTGCTTTCTTAATACCTAGTTTCACAAAAATTAACGATGAAAGTTATACTTGCCGCAGGCGATTTATGGCATTTTTGGAATAATTGTTACGCAGTTTTTTTCCACATCAGGTTTAAGCGAAAATGAAGCCCCACCCTGTATAACCAACCAATCAGTCAAATATTAAAATGTTCATGCTATAGTTGGGATATTACACTAAACCGCACTCTCAAAACCAAGTCGACATCATCAGGAGCTGCCATTTTTACTGAAACAGCACGATTCGTATACCGTCCCATTAATTTCCGCTGTGGA
This sequence comes from Rhagium mordax, assembly GCA_963680705.1. NCBI lineage: Eukaryota > Metazoa > Arthropoda > Insecta > Coleoptera > Cerambycidae > Rhagium > Rhagium mordax. Next base: position 454,909 of record OY796660.1, on the reverse strand, counting down.
AGTAAATTAAAACCAGCGGCACACGGTATAGACAACACAGACTCTAATGTATGTTGACACCCAGCCAGGCAGCTGTCTCGCAAATGGCCCCTGTCCAAACCCATTTTACACATCATCGCACCTCATATAAGTTGCTATTAGTAGTCTAATTAAGTTTCCTTTCCTCTTAGAGTGTCACCAAATGTTTCACACGTCGGAGCTCGTGTAGATGGAGGATAATGTTTCCGAGGTAAGGGAAGGAAACGGGATTATAGCAAATGTATCGATTTTGAAAATTAGTAATACCTCATCAACGTAATGAGTTTTTTTTTGACATTTTCAATTTAGCTTAAGCATGCCCTGTTTGTTTCAAAATTATTATAAAACTTCACACTTAATTTTTTTATTTTTTCTTAAATGGCATACCCTGTATATTTCCTCTTTTATGAAGCAGAATTCAGAATTCGGAATTCCTATACCTTAATCTAACCGTTTTCAAGAAGTGTCAGTCAATATTCAACCAATCAGAGTTTCTAATAATTTATCGAACGTTGCCTGATCCTTGACGTTACATAATTGTATAATTCAGTTGATTCGCATTTTTATTGGTATTTCTTCTACATTTCCACCATTTCGTTCGCTAAACAGTTCAACAAACCAATAAGGCGATCGTTATCGATACAGTGGGTTGACATGCCATTCGTTTTTTGACTGTTTTGTGTTCTTTTAGCCCTGATAAAATGATTCGTTCGTGCCGACCTATGTAAATGGCATCGCAGCCATTATTGCATCTTATAAACACCGATTTATTGATTTTTTTTTTAATTCTACTATACTAGTCCATTTTGCATCCTTACAGAGTGTAGCTGTTTCTAGTAATACGTCATTACCAAAAAATTAGTTTGAAATAGCCAAAAATCCGAATGTGGGCCCACCCTGTACATCAGTAACTATTTTACATTTATGTTTAGAACATAAAAGGGGGATTACATGTGAAGTGAACAACAATACAAATAAATTAGGATGATCATAAAACCTAGTAAAGCGAGGCTTACTTGAGCTTAACTGCTCCGTAATAATTACCGAGTTTATTGCTGAAATCGTTATGTAGATCGAGGTTGTTGTAAATTTGTTTTCGAAATGCAATAATACTTTTTAAAAATTAGATATAGATCGTCGGTGCCGTTACCAAAATTATGTATATGAAGATAATTTAATCTGAAGCCGGTACTGCCTTAGCCTTATCTTAGGGGAGAGCGGGGCTAGAAGTTACAATATGATCGATATAATATTTGATTTGTACAGGGTGAGTCAACGGTGCGATAAAGTCCAACATATCCTGTATTATCGATAATAAATACAAAAATTTTTTGTAGAAGTTGTAGGAGACCAAAATGGCTACATTTTAAAATTAGTTCGAAATCGATTTATGAAAGCGGGGCGATATAGATGTCAATTTTTTTAAATGGAACACCCTACTATATAGGTATTTTTAAAAATTTGAATTTTCCATGGAATTTTCGATATTTCTATATCAGGATGTCATAGTCTAAAACTTATAGTTTTCTAGATATTTAAGGAATTTAAGAAAACAATGAAATTTTCAGCATTGTTTTATTAAGGATGTTGAATAATTATTTGCTTCTTATGACCTTGAATTTCTTAAATTGTTTTTTTTCAATTTTAAAGAAAAAACCATAATTTTTTTTCTCTTTCTCTACCCTTCAAAATATTTAGAGTACGGTAAGGTATATGAAAAGGAAGGTTCCACCTTGTTTTGCTTCGTACATAATTCGACCGGCGAAAATAGCGATTATAAAATCTTGGTCGGCTTCCTAGTGAAACGCGGCCACAGAGATTATAGTAACGTTTTCCAGGGAAAAACAAACTCATATAAACAATTCCAAAGGAAATAAGAGCGGGATCGGCACTCAAAACAAAATCGTCTGCCAACCGTGAAATAGTAAATAAGTTTTACGAATTTCAGCTGAAGTTAACTGACCTGGAATCAAGAACCCACCCAGCCCGAAGCTGCTGAGGAGCGCTCCTGGAACAATGACGGAAATCTGATGTTACAATCGAGCAATTCCTTTCTGCAGAGGATTTTATGACAGACAGATCGTCTCCGATCCACCGACGCATCCTTACCACTTGTTCGCTAGACGGTGCGTCACCAACTTCAGCTATTAATACACGCATACTATCGTCTGCTCAAAAACAATGCCAGTGTCTCGTGTCACCTTTGTGGAGATAAAGACAATCCTTAAAAATAGCACGCAGCGTTCAGTTAGCCGTGGCTGCAACTGAAAACGCAATATACAGGTTGAGGCAGTTTCTGAGGCAGTTTCCAACTGCCGGACGTGAGTCACAGTATGAAGAAGAAAAGTTACTGTATCCAAAAGGTGCCCTTTTGGTGCAATAGGCAAACTCCTCAGATCATCGCAATGTGATGGAGCAGATCCTATAATTTGTTTTTTATATTTTTGGAAGCAATTTGGATCGAGTGACTAGCAGTTTACTTTCAACTATATCTGTAAACCATTCTAATTTCAAGAACACTGGAGATATTTTGCTTAATATCCATTATCGAGAAAAATGTGTTCGTTTCTTCGTGAACTGAATAGTAAGTCACGAACATCTAGAAAGATATATACGGAACGATAATATCGAAGACAGTAATTCAACCAGCAATAAAGTAGTTGCCCTATATAGAAGTTTAAAGATCTATTGTTCACTCGTATCTATCAAAGTCGGGGACATATTTCCTAATACATTTTCTTGTCGAAAGACAAAAGTAGGCAATCAAACTTCTCCATCTGAATATTACAAATGGAATACGCCACCACGAAAGTGGCATGCATCAAGATGCTAATTAATTCTGGCGACCATTTTGAAACAGACGTGTCAGCATAAATACGCAACGAACGTTTTGCAGTAAATGTGAAAAGTTTCATTTTTTTTGCCAACGTCGTCGAACTGATCCATTATATATAATACTTACACGAGTATATTATGCTGCTTGTGATCTTTAAATTGTTAAAATTTTATTTTTAATACTAAAATACCAAGGATATAATAAAAGAGGATTAAGTTATATCTTTTGTTTTGTTGCTACAGAATTACATTCTAACAGTCCCTTTTAGAATGCACGCGCGTCAACATTGCAGTTGGACAGGTTACTGATTTTTGGGTACTGGGAGATGAAGTAAACGAACAGAGGAAGTGGTCAGTAATGTTGGAAACTATCTTTCTAAATTTTTGAAGAGGCAGAGTAGAGACAAACAATTTTGAGGAAGGATCTGCAAGGAACTGTTTCTTGGCTCTCGCCTATAGTTGCATAGGTTTAACTGATATACAAGCCTCTAGAAGGTGGACGAGGTGGGTCACCCAAGCAAATGCGACCTGGACTGGCTGTTTTTTCTGAACAATAATACATGAGACTTAATCGTAAAAAACGTCGGATATTCATAACGCCATATTAAAAACTGTACAACTTGTGTTTGATCAACGACACGAACGACATGTTAGATCACGGAGGCAAATATTATTCGCTGTTACTTCCCAAGCATATTTAACTAGGTCCGTTGTTTACACTTAACTACAAAAAATACATTTCATACTGAAGTACTACAACTAGCCGGTGCTTATTTTTGATACGTGATCAGATATGTTTAGAGATGTTGGCTTAAAAATAGACCTTTCTCTATTTTTAAAAACATCATGCGATTTATGTGTATAACCCATTCACTTACTGGATTGTAGAAATATAATTTATTCACGTTGCCGATCGGCTCTATCAGAACGAGAAATCTTGTGACGTACATTTTGAGTCTTCCGAGAAAAATTGGTACGTAGCAGCTTGAAAAGTCAATCAATTTCTAACGCAGCATTTTAAAATAATGTATAATTCCGAGTATTGCACGTTAGAAAATAGAATGTTTTAATATCATAAATCATAATTAATTACACTTATATAACAGGCGTTTACATTACGGAAATAAATATATGACCAGTTTGATCGTACATGCTTGCCACTTGATTTAAATTAAAAATATTAATTTCTTCTTGTTCAAAAATATACAGAGCAGTGTTTCATGGCGAACTGTACGTACATACTTCTAAGGATGATAGAGGATTCCTTGACTATTCACGAATGGGTAGAACTAGTCAAGGGATCCTCTATCATCCTTTGAAGTATGTACAGTTCGTCATGAAACACCCTGTATATCGCTGTGCATAAGTGGGGTAATAAATGTTGAACTCAGCCTAACAGGAAAAGTATCATTAAAAAGTTTGTCAAGAAACCCAGATTATAATTTTAGACTAAATGGTTACACAGGGTGTCCACGTAGACTGGTCAACTTTACCCACCCCATATACAACCATTATTTTTTTTAAATTTTCATTCTTATGAGAAAGTAAAACTTCTACAATTGTGATCCTTCCACAAGTTGGCCTAGCCTAGCTTATTGATTGGTTTTTTGGCCCGCTTCATCGGGTTGGCAGTCAGTTCTAAATTCCAGCATAACAAATGACGACCGGTAAGATTAAACCGAATCGAATAATGATATACATTTCGCCCTCGGCAAGTGCAGACTGTTTGTCTAGCCCACGGGCGAATTTTCCTGCTGGGTTCGACGAGGTGTTTTCTCCTGCATATTTGCTTTAAGTTGGGGTCGGTGGCTCGCATCGCCGCCCTTTCTTGACATAATGTCCATCATCATGTTTCATTACTACGCGCCGGGGACAATATCATTGCACAATTACATACAAACCCTTTATTGCTCCTTTTCTTGTATATACGGCCGCTACAGTTTATGGTATGATAAATTACGCAGATGACACTAAAATGTACTTGAGAATTTTTAATATGCATTTTATTATAAGTCGTAAATCATGCAGGGACTGGGAGAATAGCATTTAAAATCACTTTTCGTTCGCGTATATGTACAGGGTGAGTCAACGGTGCGATAAAGTGCAACAGTTCGTTTATTATCGATAATAAAAACAAAAATTTTATATAGGAGTTGTAGGAGGCCAAAATGGCTACATTTTAAAATTAGTTCGAAATCTAAAAAAGTAAAAAATATGAAATTTCTGTTTTTTCCAAAAGTATTCAGAATTTTCCAAATTGCGCAGCATTTTGATAAGCATCAAATAGCGCACCTTTGCAATAATTCAACCGACCATGTATCTCTCACATGGGCCACCCCGTACAGGGTGATCATTTTAAGTACCCCACTCGATTTTCCTGCTTTATTCTTCACCTAGGAAAAAAATTCAAAAACCATACTTGTGTACTTTTTTTCGAGGAATCCGATTCCGAAAAGATAAAAACAATTGAAAGTCAAAGAAAAAAGTTATGGCCGAAAAACTGAAAAAGAAAAATATACACCCTGTATATTAATGCGGAAATGGATATGTGACATTTCACTGATTGTAAATGCGTATCATATACTTATTTTTCACTTCCGGTTTGACCGGATATTGCTTTAATTTTTTTATTTTAGGTGATACACCCTGTATATTGAGCTCAGTTTAAAGAACATTTCTTTCTGAATTCAGCAATATATAACATATCATCATTGTCTTTCATATTTAATAAGATATTGGGGTTTAAATTTAAAATAACACAAATATACGTTATGAAATAAAATCATCCATGAAAACAAACAAAAGCATTTAAATTATTTTTTATTTATTTCAAAAACTAAAGAATATAATAAGTTATTATGCTATATCTTCTTTTGTTTTTGAAATAAATAAATAATTTAAATGCTTTTGTTTGTTTTCATGGATGACTTTATTTCATAACATATATATTTGTGTTATTTTTAAATTAAAACCCCAATATCTTATTAAATATGAAAGACAATGATGATATGTTATATATTGCTGAATTCAGAAAGAAAAGTTATTTAAACTGAGCTCAATATACAGGGTGTATCACCTAAAATAAAAAAATTAAAGCAATTTCCGGTCAAATCGGAAGTGAAAAATATGTATCTGATACACATTTACAATCAGTGAAATGTCACATATCCATTTCCGCATTAATATACAGGGTGTATATTTTTTCTTTTTTAGTTTTTCGGCCATAACTTTTTTCTTTGACATTCAATTGTTTTTATCTTTTCGGAATCGGATTCCTCGGAAAGAAGTACACAAGTATGGTTTTTGAATTGTTTTCCTATGTGAAGAATAAAGCAGGAAAATCGAGTGAGGCACTTAAAATGATCACCCCGTACATCGCGGGCGTGGCTCGCGGGAATTTGATGGTTTTTACATTGGCACCGAGAAACGATCACGGAAGGCGAACGGTTATAATTTACAGCGGAAAAAATAGCGACGTTTATAGCCGAATGTAATTTATTCGCGGCTACATCTTGGAAAAATATACTTCCCTTCGTTTATACGCGTCGATATCGTCGAACATTTAAATTTGTTCGAACCTGCTCACGGAAGCCACACTGCTGTTTTTTCTTTGCCATAAAATACGTATTTGAAAACTCTGATTATTTGGGCAATTATAAATACAAGTTAAAAGGTTCAAATTTTAATAGGGCGAAGCAATAAGTGAATACTCAAAAGATTTTGGAAGAAGGGATGCTCGATATGTGAAGGAAATTTTGCAAAAGCGTGTCGTTCCTTTTGCACCTCTTATTGGAGATGATAGAACCTTGCAAAATATTCCTCGACCAGAAATTGTTTAAATCAAGTCAAACTTCACGCAACGGAAAAATACCAATTAACCAAATCTGCAAAGCGAACGCAGCAAAACAATAATTAATCTAATGGAACAATTATTAAATGTTTATGCCCGCATTAAGCGCAAGCGAACAATAAAATATGTACGTGCGATGCATGGAATAATAAAATCAAAGTGCTAGCGTGCCAAGATAAAGGAATAATGTCTATAAACGTCTAAGAAATCGATAGGAGCCAACAACCAACGACGGATTGCAAAACTTTGGCTAAATTTGCTCGAATGTGGCGTGATTATTTAACCAACTCAGCATTCCATGAAGGCACGCATTAAATTACGCCACTAGACAATTACCTAGTTTTAATTTAAAGTGCCGAATTCGCAAGAAAACCGACATATGTATTTGATTGCTGCACCGAGCAAATCGGAATGTTAGATGCATCTCAATCATACAGGACACACAAGCATTCTTGGGCATTACTTGAGATCCAGTTTTGCAATTATTAATCAATTCCTATAAGAATTTTTACCTCGCTGGAAGATTTCTCGTGTGCAACCAATCCCTCAGTAAAGGAAGAAAACTGACCCAATTAAATACTTTGCAAAATAATTAAGACTACTAACAATATGCAACTGTTGCGTTATTTCGAGTTGGCAGGTATATTGAGGGATCGTCAAAGACATTCAGCCAATAATCTCACATAAATGATTAAGGGTCCATATTAGATGCGGTGGACATTTTGTTGTTACGATTAAATTCAGGCGTTAATGAACGCAAGCATGGCTCTCAGATGGTGCTCCCGACCTTATACAATCCCAAAAGCCACATGACATAACGCAATTATGACTTGAATAAAAATGCCTGCCTCACTACACTAAATTGATGAATTAAAATGCCTCCAGCCTGATGCAATAGAAATAAAAAATAAGACAATTAAAACATGTTCCAGAAACATCACTGTTAGATTGAATAACAATTTTATTTATAGACAGTGACAATATCCTTAAATAGTTCTAGCATAATAGCAAAATTGTGCGCGATCGTTGCATGTTAATGTAAGATTTGGGCTGATACAGGGCGTTTCAAAACTCCCAAGCTCTTTCAATGTAACAATATTTTTATGCCAAATGGAAGAAAAGATGTTCAAACTGTTGTTTAAAGAACTAATCGATGACGAAATATTTTGTCATATTTCCGGTCTTGTTACACATAAACTTATTCCTGGATAGGTATACTAAAAAAATCGATTGGAGTAAGGTCCGGAAACCTTGCCGGCCACTCAATTCGGATTATCGAGTAAGTGGTTGTCCTATTGCGATTGTTGTTAAAGAATCTTACTCGATCACCAATTGTCCCAGCCTTGGAATGTTTGGAAATTAAAAAATGCATTGGAGTCCTCTTGGCAGATTTCCAGAGGTGAACGTATCCATGTTTTTCTGCGTTCAAGTCTGCGAAAAACGGAAAACAAAAATTTCTTACCTTGGTTTTTTCGCTGTGTCGCATAAAATAAATATTAAGTAGCCGTAATTTGAATTAAAATCGCAGCGTAATGTCGAGCATAATTTCTTGATTTCTATATTGTCTAGACAATCAGGCCCAATTGAGGGTTTTGTAAACGTATAGTATTTACTTTAAATTCGTGCAATTAGAGAGCGTTACTACAGAATTTTCTTATTACGCTCACAGTTTGAAGCCCTGGATGCTGGATGTTGTTTTGTAAACAATTTCTATAGTACACTGATAAGTAATTAAGGCGATACATAGCAGGGTATAATGTTGAACATATTTGAATGGTCAGGATTATTTGTTTGGCCTTGTAAAATGAATTATCCTTTCTCGAGTGGATTTTCTTTGCCATAGACGGGGAATTTTCAATCGCTGATTTTAATTAATTTGCCATCTCAGACTGGGGTGCCTGATTGAGGGTAATGAGCCGGGGCTCATTAGTATTCAAATTACAGGGTTGTTAAATGTTGAGCGAATAAAATCCTGAAATAGGCTAAAACCCTTGTGCATTGTTAAAAAAGTTATAGTGGAGGGAAATTGGAATTTTAAAGTGATGTAATCGGGAAGTTGAATCTTTTTTTTGTTTTTTGTTTTATAGGTACAGGGTGGTCCATCTAAGCGGAAACGTTGATATAGGGGCTTTACGGCTGTACTAGGAAAAAAATTTGAACGCTGAAAAGATGGCATTTTTTCCTGGCATTTCGAATCTGAGGTTAAAAAAACAATAGAACATCAAATGGTGAAAATATTCGCGAAAAACCTGTTTCGAAAAAAAAATCACCTCGTATATTTCTACTGGAAATGAAATGTTGTGATGTTGTCAATGATAACAAGTATTCAAATTCAAAATTTGCGTTCGAATTGGTCGCAAAATCGCAATTAAGTTCGTATTTTCTAATCAACCCTGTATAATTAAAAAAAAATCAGATTTAAATTTTTTTTCTGATTTCAACGATACTATATTTGATATACTTGCTACAGATAGTTCCTGAGGTATTCGAGAAAACGGTATCCCACATTTTATTAACAACTAAATTACAAGAGCTAGTAGTAAGCTATGAAAAACATTGGTGTTGAAACATTTGAAAGTAATTATAACAATATTGACAGGTAGAATACTTAAATTTTTGTTTAATTTCCAAAGCTAACTTGGTGCATAGAGTTGCAAGGAATGCTTCAACACCAATGTTTTTTATGTTTTTCATAGCTTACTACTATCTCTTGTAATTTAGTTGTTAATAAAATGTGGGATACCATTTTCTCGAATACCTCAGGAACTATCTGTAGCAAGTATATCAAATATAGTATCGTTGAAATCAGAAAAAAAATTTAAATCTGATTTTTTTTAAATTATACAGGGTTGATTAGAAAATACGAACTTCATTGTGAATTTGCGACCAATTCGAACGCAAATTTTGAATTTGAATACTTATTATCATTGACAACATCACATTTCATTTCCAGTAGAAATATACAAGGTGATTTTTTTTTCGAAACAGGTTTTTCGCGAATATTTCACCATTTGATGTTCTATTGTTTTTTTGACCTCAGATTCGGAATGCCAGTAAAAATTACAATCCTTTCAGCGTTCAAATTTTTTTCCTAGTACAGCCGTAAAGCCCCTATGTCAACGTTTCCGCCTTAGATGGACCACCCTGTACATGCGAATGAGTCGAAAACCGAAAAAATTAGCAAAATCGGGTTGGGGCATCAATTATTTTGACTAATTTTCCTCCACTATTAATAATAATATCGTAATCCTTGCTTTAAAAATTTGTTTCTTTTCGTATTATACAAAGTGTTTTCGAAAACAGTGCTCTTAAAAGGCTGATAACACACGTCGTTTCCAACAAAAATTGTTCCATTGTTGTTCATTTTACGTATAAAAACAAAATTAAAAATAGTGAAAGAATTAGGAAAAATAAATATACAGGGTGAGTCACAATTGTTACTGCATAAATATACGATTTTCTCCTTTTGGATCTTTATGTAGACATTGTAGACCACTACATATTCAGTATTTAGTTGGTAAGTATAAACACAAAATGTAAGAGCATTGGCGAGTTCTTATAATTATTATATCGTACCAACATCACTTCAGCCATGCATCCCCACGCTCCGGCCGCGCCGTTGTTTATGTCTTGCCATTTATTTAAAATAATTCGAAGTGTTATACACTGCAGTAGACACTAGTCAGTATCAAGGTGTGTTTATTTAAAGTACACTTATTTGTGCGACGAGAGAATCAATGCCAAGAAGTATTTAAAAATCACCACCTGTGTAAAAGTGAAGTGCAGAGTGTTTTCATTGCATTGGGATGTGTACCTACCTACCTAGTGTTTTTTGTATTACTTAGTAAAAATAGGCATTGAGTCTATTCTTATTTTTGGCGATGAAGCGCCCATCAATGACTCTACGCCATTTATAATAGAAACATGGGGAGTGCTTGAACTTGAACGCACTTTTGGCGATTTAATGAATTGTGGATAAACGTTGTAACGATATTTTGGTATTTTTATTTTTTATCCTAAAAATCCTCCTCGTGACCAAATATCATTAACAACTTTCCTGGACACGAAGCAAATATTTAATCCGCCTCCAAATTGCCCGACAAACCATTTTTCGTGACCTGTCATTTGTTTGCCTTATAAAAATATATTTAAGAGTGTCAATAGTGATTAATTACTGTTTAGTCAATAAGTTATGGCCACACATTGTCGCTATAAGTCTGTAATTTTTTATAAGACGGTTTATAGTTGTAGGTGTTTACTCGTATGTGTAATTGTCAGGTTTTACGACTGCGGTTACAAAGACCATCCGTCTAGCTTCCGTGTTTTTTTTCCAAGTAAATTGGTGTTTTTTCTACATGTGTTTACGAATTAACCCAATAAAACCACCAATTATTATTTAAAACCGTTGCTATCCGAATTCAACACCAGTCGATACTCGAATACTCAAAAGGGCGTTTTGTAAGAAATGGTGGAGTTGCCAGTGGTAATGAGTAAATAATTCCGTAACACTTCGGCAAACGTAGATCAATAAATTTATTAAACGTAATTGGTATGAGTGGATAATTAGTCCTCTTATGTCGCTTAGTTTGAAAAAATTGCACCTCCTTGGAGTATTAAATTTTTACATGGTGGTCCATTGAAGACGAAACCGCGAAAGGGTTTTTAATAGTTCGAATTGATTTTTTTTTGAGCACTCAGAGTATATTGATTGTATTTTCGATGGCCTTGAAGCTAAATTATATAAAATAGAGATAGGGAGGAATAGCAAAAACATGCGCAGTCTCTTTTACAAAAAAGAAACTGGATGATTGTCACTGAAAGACTATTTGATGTGCGAACAGGCTGCTGGGAAATTTTTTAATATGATCTTTCCTGGAGATGCATTGGAATGGCCAAGTAGTTCTCCAGATTAAACTCCAATTGACTTAGTCTTGTGAAGCCATTTGAAGAGGAAAATATATCCAATGCAATCTTTGGAAGGGTTGCGACGTCGCATGGTTGAAGAACGCTCCACATAACCTCACAAATGCTGCTCATTTCGAACGATATGGAATAATGGATGGCCCTTTAATTTTTCGAAAATTAACCACTTTTCTAGAGATAAATATAACATTATATATCGTTGCAAAGCTAATTTAAATTGTGATCGAATAATGAAATAATATATACAGGATGTTTCATTTAAAGAAACCCAAGTTATGTGTATATCTAAACTGGTGCATGTATAATTTTCTTTTTATCAGCAGTAGATTCTACCCAAAATAGTGCTTCGCATAAAAATGCCAATTTTGAATCTCGAAAAGGAATCAACAGAATTTAAAATTTTTTATAATGTTGTATCCAAGGGAAGGAGATTTTCACACATCCCATCACGCTATTTAAAATGTTATGGTTTATGGCCGCAGCGCGAAATAAAGCAGCGATTTGCAAAAATCAAAACTAACCAAAATCCATCTGTTTCGTTGGCAACGGCCCATCCTGTATGGATGCTGCATTTTTACTACACTATGAGTAAAATGTGTGCACGTTGGCCATTTTGCGACAGAAGAATGTCAGCCACGAAAAACAATAGAATATCTAATATCCTTCGTTTACAAAAGCGGTATTAAAGTAAGCGGGCGAAACCTGTCTAATATTCAAATTGTGTGGTGATCAAAAGATACCGCGAATTCTTACATAGGGTAAATATTTGCTTAGTAACCGTTGCACCATTTCATAACATCTAGCAAGGTATTTGAGTATGTGTTTGTCGTCCCGTTGTGTCCTTTTTCGCTGTTAAGTCGAATCGAGGAGCCAAATACTTAGTTTTGCTATACTTATTGCAAGATTTTGTGCTCTGTTTTGTTAAACCCCGGGGTCTAGATAATATTTTGATCCAGTATTCTAGCGTAAAAACTTGCGATAAGTGCTGTTGCTTCATCATTGTGTAATTGATGAATGAACAGTCGCAACAAATGTAGACTAAAAAAATTGCATGGAAACGACCATATAAATATTTTGTGCTAAAAAATGGCTCAAATTTATTGTTTTTTCCTGACCATCCAAATTGAATAGGAATTCTCCGTCGCCAGCGCCCGAAGCGGCCGTTCTTCTAGTCCGTTTTTTCCTCCGACTCTTTCGGAATCGTTCCATTCTTCTCGTTGTCAAACGGTCGCCGCCGCCTCGTCGGCGGGACAAAAGGTAGCTGCATATCTCTTGGCTAGGCATTCTCTTTTTCCTAAGAGTGAATCAGCGTGCACACGCGGTCCCCCATCAGACTCGTTAATAAATTTTCAAAATTCCGCTCCGATTACATCACCCATGAGGACCATGAGACGTCCGTATCGGTTGCCACAATAAAAAAGCGGTTTCTCATGTCATCAGACCATTGTCGAGAACGCCAATAGAACCGCAAGTAGGTGCCGCAAAAAAAGGCGGTGATCCACAAAACTCAGTTTTAATATCGGCGAATATTTCATCATCCATGTCCGGTACGTGGGCAAAGCCGGCGGAATGGAATTGTATGTGTTTCGGACATACAAACAACTGCAGGCTCTATCGATTTAACAACTACTAACAAACGGATCAAATTATGCAGCGAGGGACGAGTAATTAAGAACATGTATTATTTTGAAACGATAATATCTTTTTTCTGAATGAATTTAATTATAATAATATAATAATAAATTTTGAGCATAATCAAAATCAGTTTAGTTTAAAGTATTTTTTCTACGAGCGTGCGTAAAGTACTAACTTTCCGCACGCCTTATAGTGCGTAAAGTTAAATTTTACGCACTAGTGCGTAAAGTGTTTTTATTTTACGCACTAGTGCGCAAAGTAAAAAAGTTAACAATTGCATGTTAGAGCGCCTATTTTAATCATTTTGTTTTAAAAACGTTAAATGCGAGGTTAAATGTTTATTTAATTTTATGTAGTTCATTTATTAATTATCACGGTATATTATTATAATATATATCTACCTAATTCTCAGTATTCTTTAAAAATAAAGTTTGATTTTTTATTATTCTGAAATTTCATTTAAGACTTTGATTAGTTTCACTAATTTAAAGTTAAGTAGGCTATAGCAATATTATGATTTTTAAATGATATAAGTATTAAGTTTTGACGTAATCGGTAAGTTTTGACGTTTTGAAATTTTCACAATATTATTAGATATGTTAGGTCCAGTTCGGTAGTAGAAAAAATATTGTATGCATAAACAACTATTTAGTAATCGCGGTTTCGAAATTCGAAGAAAACAGGTGGAACTTCCAAAAAATGCCCCAAAATTGACCATTTTTAAAAAATCGCAGCCTCGTTCCGTGAGGAAATTAAGGAACAAAATTTACAGGAAACCTACTACTTCGTATCTTCCTGCAACTTTAATCATCAAAGGTAGAAAGAAATCTTAAATACAAAAATTGTACCTAGGACTTTTCCTTTATTATCTTTTGACAATTTAAAAATTTTAAAAATAACGTTAAACATTTGGAAAACAAACAACTTACGTTTTTTTTTAAATGGAACTCCGTATATTATCGAAATTTTTTTTGTGATAACATTTTTGGCAAATTTAAAGAATTTTACGTTAAAAAAATAAAAAAGTTGCTAAAGGTCGGCAGGAATCCCTTCAACAAATAAGGTAAAAAACATTATTAGAATTTTTTAAATAAAAACAAAAATGTTTGTCATGGCAATCTAGTTCTTTTTAATTTAAAATTGTTTGGACTTAAATACACTCAGTTCCATAAAAAGTGACGCACTCGATTTTTTGGGTAATTTTAAAGTTCTTTAGTTTTTAAACCGGTGGACCGATTAGAACATTTTTTTTTCTCAGTTTATAGCAAAATTCATTCTGTATGAGCCAGATTGGAAGCAATGGTGAGTTCTTCCAAATTTTATAGAAATTAATGGAGAATTTTAAACCTAAGTTTTTTCACAGGTTTTCAAAACACCCTGTGGATTATTCTCGCATTCATGGAAAAATTATTCATTCTGCATTCGATGAACCATTTTTTAATAAACATTTTGTTTCTTGTTCACTGTTTTATCGCTGGTACGTTCCGAGATATATAACGTTTTTACGTGAACCCTGCTTTTTCGTGTATTGAGAATTGATGCACATGATGAGTGGTCATACTCACTGCAGAATTGTATAGCATGTAAACCAATTGAAATTGTCAAGGTTTTTAAATACACTCAGTTCCAAAAAAAGTGACGTATTTGATTTTTGAACTATCTCTTTTCCTTTTTTTAAAAAACCAGTGGACCGATTTTTAATTTTTTTTATTTATTGGTAGGTAATTCCTTTGTCTTTCAAAAAATAAAGAGGTGGAAATTTATTTCATTGTAGGATCACATCACAAAAAGCTGTAATTCGGACAATTTTAGAGATAAATCAATGAATAAAAAAACAAAATGTTTATTAAAAAATGGTTCATCGAATGCAGAATGAATAATTTTTCCATGAATGCGAGAATAATCCACAGGGTGTTTTGAAAACCTGTGAAAAAGCTTAGGTTTAAAATTCTCCATTAATTTCCATGAAATATGGAAGAACTCACCATTGCTTCCAATCCGGCTCATAGAGAATGAATTTTGCTATAAACTGAGAAAAAAATTGTTCAAATCGGTCCACCGGTTTAAGAACTAAAGAACTTTAAAATTACCCGAAAAATCGAGTGCGTCACTTTTTATGGAACTGAGTGTATATCAGAAACGGCTGATCCAACATGTGATATATTTTTGAAATCAGGAAAAAAAGATCTCTTTTATGTCAATAATATACGGGGGTGTTCCATTTTAAAAAATGTTGTAAAAAGTTGTATTTGTTTTTCAAATGTTTAACTTTATTTTTAAAATTTTTAAATCCTCAAAAGATAATTAAGGAAAAGTCCTACAATTTTTGTATTTAAGGTTTTTTTCCATCTTTAATGATTAAAGCTGTAGGTGGGTGTCAAAATATAAACGAAAACTAAAAAATTAAAGCAACGCAAAAATGTGTTACACAAAACTTTAACGAGATTTTTTTCCGTATTAGATTTAAATTTTCTTCGCACTATAAACTAGTGTTGGCTCGCCGGGCTGGAGTTTCTTTGCGCTAGATGTGCTCTATGAGATTTGGGTCCAGACTTTATGATGGCCAGTCCTTGTAAAGACATGCCACCCTAGACTGTAGCACCTCCACTTCCAAGGGGTGTTCTTTCAGCGAAACACCACTACGGCTCTTCGGAGAGAATTCTAATTTTCGTCGTTGGTTTGGGACTTCAGGCCTACGTATGTAAATCTTAGAGCTGTGGCAGAAGTTTTTTATGTTTAAGAAAAAGTCGCTGCAGGACTTCTGTGTGGAAGTTTACCGTCAGATTTTTAATTGTGAAATAAAAATCCTCGATATTCAAAACCAAAACGAGTCGGTAGAAGCAGGTCCGTACTTTGAAAATTTATTTGTGTTGTTATTTTGCCTTTTTTAAACTTCTATGTTACCAATCAGCTAAGACGGACCTGAGCTTTTTACTATTGCTTTAAAAAAATTCAAAACCATTCGTATGATACATGCAGTTCTTGAATCAATTTATAGACATTAGATAATAGTCGAAATCTTCCGGTTGGCATTTGAAAATTTTAAATTATATCTGATAAATCTGTGCACAAAAATCAATTACTAAACCTTTTGATTTTAACAATGACTTTTTCGCAAAGTTAATAAATTCCTTGGTTTTTGTAACGAGACCTTCAAAAGTCTGATCTTAGGCGGTTTATAAACTCAAATGAAAAATTAAAATATAAGCGGATGTTGCTGACCCAGACCTGAAACTTTTTATATTTAACAATTTCAAAATCAAGCAGCCTTAAATAAAATAATAACAAAAGCTCTCGTTCAGGATCCTTCTGCATAAAACTGCATTGCATCGAGTACATTTTGGGCAGTTTTTCAATCAATAATTAACTATTTGGGTAGACGTCCTACATTTGCTCTTGTAACATAGCACCAATAGCATAACTGAGGACTCGTAGCCGCTAGACTAGCTGATTTTCTTTTAAAAATCGCCCAATTAATACTGCGGCTTCTTTGGCCCATTCCCCAGTATGACAACTCTTCCAGTGCAGTGTTTGTATTTAAAAAACAGGTTAAATTTTCACATGGGCTGTTAGAAACTTTGCAGATACGAAGAATCGGATGATCCAGTTGGGCCCTGGCGCATTGCAACTATTGGGTGAGCGTTAATAAGTAAAAATAGTGAAAAACTGCAGTTCCTGAAAGAGAGGACGAAAAGCGGGGTCTTACCTGAGGCGAGCCACAGCAGGGTGGTCCAAATCGTAATCAAAAAGGCCATGGCCTATTTCACCGGCCCACTAGAAAAATTGTTAACCCGAGGGAGAACCCCCGGTTTTACGGCCCATTTTTTGGAGCCGCACCAATCACACACGCGCGTAATCACTCGATCGTCTATCGGTGTCGGTTGGTAACACACATGGTTACTAGAAGAAGACCAAAATGATGAAAAAGCACGCGCGCACTTCTACTGTCTAGTAGACACTGAACGGCATGAAACGGCCGACGTCGACAGTCGAAGGATATGCCGGGTTAGGTGCGCAGACGCCCGCGGCGCTAGAAACCTTCTGTCGTCGAGACGTCGCTGTACTGCCTGTACTGCAGATATACAGGACTGTTACGCGAAGCCGTTTCTTGCTCTGCTCGGCCTAATGTGGCTCCGCTCATTCGAAATAATCAATTCCTTTCGCGTTGCCTTAACTTCTGCTGGGGTAGAGGCATCGATAAGCTGATGGCATCTTTTTTTTCATTTGATTCATGCAGACGCACTTCTCAGGGCTTGATAGCGGGATGGCATCGCATAAATCTTTAAAAGGACTACCCTTAGAGGTTCATGATAGATGATTTATGCTCTCTTTGTAACCCAAATTGGAAAATAATGCGATACTGATGCCAAATAAATGGCGTTAACTTTGGCAGCTATGCAGGAGTTTACTGTTTAGTTTTATTACTGGGAAGATTCATTTTGACACCAAACACTGAAAACGTTATGGGTTTCGTCAATCAACCTGGCATAATCTGGTGATCTCAAGTACTAAATTTAGATTTATCAGTAATTATCGATAACCGGTGTCATGGCCTACCTCTGGATTTATTTGATATTTTTGCTTTGTAGAAAAGTGCAGTAATTGTTGCTTTTAATAGCTAGTTAGGTATGTCCCATTCTATTTTTTCTTCTCATTTACCAATCAAGTTTTAATAATCGGCACCATCTAAAAATATAACACTTTAGTTTCCAATATGATGCAATTGACAATCTTATCAGATATATCCAAAATTCATTCATTGTTAAGTAAATCAAGATTCCCATAGAGCTATCAATTAAATTTCACAAAGATTTCATCATGTTTTCGTCTATCGCAAAAGAATCGTAAATCTGAATATTCCATAATTCTAATATTTTTTAAACGCCCTGTAAGATTAAATGAATATTGACATAAGGCTATAGTTAACAATACCTATGCGTAAGAAAGTGATGAATAAAAATATCCCACTAAACACCTGAGTGGAAAGTTACAGGTCAGTAATGAGAAAAATGTGATTTTTTCAAAAAAAATTTCTGTATTTTTTTAAATATTGCAGATTTTGAAAAAGCGACCAAATTGGTTTTTGAAAATAGCCAGTAGATTACCTCTATATAACAAAACCAAATTTAAAACCGCTATTGTAAATTCTCGGTGTCAATGAAATTTCCCATTTTTGGACGGGTCTTACATTAGGCGCTGTATACAATATTTATTGCAAATGCTCATTCCAACAGACAAAACCGCGTATTGTCCATAAAATTTGCAACAATATGCCGAAAACCGCAACTCCATAATATTCCTCCCTGTTAAGATATCTTATTCCAAAATTTGAAGAAATAATCCAAATATGCATTTCAATTAATTGTCCAGGACTGTATTTAAACAAAATACAGAAAATGTCAGTTTTTGTCATCGAAACGTTTGAAAATTAAAATTTCTGATGGGTCGTAGCTTTTAGGGAATCCAAAGGTAACAAAAAATAAAATAAAAAATCCAGGTCCGTATTTAAAAAAAAGACGAAACGTCAGATTTCAAATTTGGCAGGGCCAGCTTATAAAGGATAGAAAGTGGCAATGATGATGTTATTCGTTTTAAAATTTGTTCTCAAACTACGTCAAAAAAAAAAATAAAAAAGATTTAATGAAATTTCGGTTTTTTTCCGGATATTTCCGAAAGCATTCGGACTTTTCCAAATTGCAACACAGCATTTCGATAAGCATGAAATTGCGCAACTTTGCCACAATTTAACCTACTCTGTATCATGGTTTCCGAGAATGGTGAGGCTCAAAAATGGGCCACCCCGTACATCCAGTGGAATTCCGGTACATGTGATCTATGGGACGTTTGGTGGAAGTTTTTTCAAAAAATGGAAGTATGTGTACACGGTGACAGCGGTTATGCCCAGATATTTTCTTGAATAACATTCCAATAATCGGATGTGAAGAGCACTGCTCGTTTTGATTTACATTTTCCGGAGTTACATCTCCAACATAAGGGTTCGATAATATTACTTTTATGATCATTTGACTGCCAAGTTCAATGAACAGGGCTACTAGTCGTATCACTAGGGGCAAACTAACCAACCAATGGGGTTAAAGTTGATTTTTCTCAAAAATGTTCCAATAATATAATCGAAATAAAACGTAAAAATATGAGCATTTACAGTTAAAACTTTTATTTTCAATCGTTCAATCTCGGTAAAACATGCAGCAAGGAATACTGTTATATACTATTATTTAATGTGAGTCGTCATGGCCCAGCGCATTAAACGCACCACCTGTAAGCCACCGCGTACGTATACCAACCATGCAGCGCCTTCTATTATGTCTTCAACATCTGCTGCTTTAGTGGCGTTGTCTTTTTTTGGTATCGCAATAATAAACCCATGTGAAAATTACACTGAAGCGTTTGTTGAACAGCAATTTTATTTACCAACTTTTTTGGATTTGCTAAAAATTGATGTTCCTTGTTTTGGAGCAATCTCCGTGAAAATAACGTTGAAATTTTTAGGTGGTCCAAATCGTCGCTCTTAGAAGGCACCTTATTAGTTGCAACTTCATCGTAACACCGACGCCCATGCCAAGCAAACTGGATATAACTTTAATCATCCAGTGCTCCGGCCATGCCAGGCCTCGATGATTTACAATTAAAGGCATATTCACCACGACGTTAATTTGGAATAGTGCCACCGAAGTGCCACACTGACAATCCTATCTCATCCACTTGAATCAATTTGTATGAAACAATGCCCAAATAATATCCGGGAATGTAATGCGGCGTTCGTTACACTAGGCGAATAGCGTCTGCTATTGAATTCGTGTCACGAATTTGCTATGTAGGTGTTAATTATTGCTCTCCCAACTGCAGCCAGAATGGCCCATAATTTTGTCGGGACGTCCTCTGCACAAGATGCTTCCATATGGAAACATTCTGTATTGGGATAAGACCGTTTATGGGCTTCAATTGCAAAGAAACAATTACCATTTTTAGCTTACAAATTAAGTCGCACGAATCGCCTAATTTAAGCAGGGCGGAAGGTTCCAGTGCACCAGAGGAATCAATCCAAGTGAAGGATGATGAATTGGTGCCGTATTTAGCAGCACATCCATTCACCAGTTTCCTACGTTGATGAGAAAGGTAAAAAAAAAAGGATAAAGGAAGAGGTAGCAGCCAAGAGGTCAAGATTGAGTGACCATAAGGAAAGGAGAAGGGGAAAATTTGTAAATGAAAATTTGAATGCAGTGTGGTGGTTGCGAATGAAAAGATCTTCCAACCCTTATGGAAAATACTAAACATTAATTTAACCAAAAGGTTTTTGACGAATTAAGTGAAACATTAACAGTAAGTTATGGCCTTCCACAAGGATCCGTACTTAGTCCATCGTTATTCATTTTATATGTTAATGCCTTGTTTAATTTACCTATCAAAGGATAAATAATTATCTTTGCAACAATTAATATATAAAAAAAATAATAATAATAATAGTAAAAATAATTTTTTACCCTTCACTTGTTATTACAAATATTTACCAGATTTTGAGAAACTTCATATAGCCCATATGAATTCCAAAATATTACAGCCTGCAACTATTGTTAATTTCCAATCGAGATAATACACCTATGGCGTGGTCCTAACGCTGTATTCGTCAGACGTGCGCCTAATCCTTGGGCGTACAAAACCAACACAGCACCCCGTATAGAAGGAAGTATTAGAACAATATGGTGTGATGCACTCCAGCGATCCCCGGCCATCTGGACAACCCTCGGTGTGTGCCACCTGTCTGAAAATGATCACTCGACTATGCAAAAGATACCTTCCTTTTCTTGTAATTGATAACGGCTTCTTTGGACCCAACACGTGCCGGTACGTGCCATATGTGCCGTGTTATTGATATTTCTTTCAATAATTTTACTAATCGCTCAACGTGACACATTTGTGGCGGTCCTTTAAAAGGTTTGATCGCAGGGTCAGCGCCTGTGAAATCGACACTCAAGTTGGTTTTTAATTTGGACTTCCTAGACGAATCCTTTAGTTTAGTCCTACCCTAGCCTTGTAAATTACTAATTCTCAATAATAAATTTTATTTTAAACGCCATGTGTTTGTGCCGGCACCAAAAGGATTTAATTGTGTCTATTTCCGGAGACACGAGGACCAGTTGTTGCCGAAGCTTTCAGCGAAATAATCGGAATAGGAAATTATAAAGGATACAAGCAAAACCACTACCTACCTAGGATGGATGTATCAAATTTCATTTCTCATTGACATTTTTATGAACAACATACATCGCAGAAGCAGCCACGTGCCATGTGTGCGTGAAATTTGGGTCTGGGCTGTTAAGTGATCTGTTGGTGTAATATTACCATACAGAGTGTCCGGTTTTCTTCGCTCGTATCTTGGTTGCTTTGTATCAGGAAATTAATGTGAAATAATTACTAATTACTAATGATGCATCTTTTTAAAATCGAAGTACAGGCTTTTGACGATATATAAAGAGAGAGAACCAAATCAAGAAGACCTAAATAGGTACCTATATTTACAGAGACTTATAGGGACGGAGTCGACAAAAGAGCCAAAGTCACGCCCACCCGCCACTATGAGACTTAATTTATCAGGACTAACATAACCTTAAATTTTTAGTTTTTCAAACTTACTTTCAATTTTCATTTTAATTTTTGTAATTTCAACTCGGATCCACTGTAACATTTCAAAACCCTCTCAGACAGAAGATTTATAGTTTCAATATCGTAGATTATTTCAAATATACTGCTAATTTTTTGTTGGTTAGAATTCTAACCTATAATTACTAATTATAGGTTAGAATTACTAATTATAGGTTAGAATTCTAACCAACAAAAAGCATATTATCTTGGTTTTCTTTAATTGACTTGAATCACTCGTATTATGATACTATAATTATTATTATTAGTATAATTATTTAATGAAAGTCTAAAATAAACTGCTGGAACTTTGAAACGCATAAAGTAAATTTTTAGTATATATTTGAAGTTAAATATACCAGAAAATATGAGAAAGATATTTAAACGCGATTTGAAGCATATTAGGGCCTACTGTCCGGTCTTAGAGTAGATCGGTCTGTTTTGGTTTGTAGGAACTGCGCCACCATTTCTTTCCAAACAAATTTTTTGTTTTTTTCTGGGTTTTAGAAGAAGCAGTGGCTCAATTGTAAATAACGATTTTAGGGGTTTTTGAATAAAAGTCGTGGTTTTGAAGAAATTTGAGTTTAATCAAAAAACTTCACAATCGGATTTCGTCACCCTGTATCTCTATAACAATTTTTCGAAACATAGAGGATCCCTTGACTATTCACGAATGGGTATAGAAATTTGTCTGTTGCTCTTAATTACTGAGATACAGGGTGATAAACTACTTATGGTCCATATTTCTTTTGGCCAGAACTTCCTTACTATTTATCACAATTTGTTCAAATTTTATACAATTTGTGTACTTATCACAGCTGATATAATGCCGTTTTTAATATTTAAAAATTCCAGGACCGGACTCTTTTAACTCAAGTTTTTTTTATTTCTGTAGAGAAAATCACCCTGTATAATATTTTTTTTCAAATTATATTGGAAATTATAAAAGTCTATACACCAGTAAACAAAAGCATGTGAACAGATTTTTTGTCGCACCTTTATTGATTTTTTTACAAGCGATTGAATTCGGCGAAATGGGGAAATGAAAGATAAAAAATTATAAGCCATTTGTATTTAAATTATTTTAAATCAACAAAATTGTTAACTATGTGACAATTGCAGTTATAATAAATTGATAGGTAGGTACCTACTTTCAAATTTCCGCGCGCTATACCTACAAGAAGATGGCGAAGGCATATTAAAAGCACCAACAGGAGTGTCCACTACATCGTACCTAAAATACTAAAACTGTCACTTTGACAACTGTCAACGATATTAATCTGTGATCTCCTGTCTGATTTGGCAAAAGAAGTTCAGAAAACTAGTCCGATTCTAAACCATTTATCCAAGGTCAGTATAAATAAGTACGTCATAATATTTTAAATACCTATAAACTTATGATTTTTATTTTTTTGTTTTGATTTAAGATTTTTATTTTAAGAGTTAAGACGTGCAAAGAAGTGTAACTATTATTATCGGTTATTATCAGATATTATACCAAAGCTGCAGATTGAAATTATATTATTTTACAAAGATTCCGAATTTGACGGTTTAGCTGAAGTTTAAATAACCTCAATTCAGAACTGTCAAGCACAGAATAACCAAATCTATCAAGTCAACAATCAACGTAAAGCGCATGCGTGAGTATTACCAACTTAAAGTTTTTCTCCAACTTTCTCGCTTTATGAAACTTGATGAAACTAATTAAATTCATTTGAGCTAATTAGGCACCAATCGTTTATTTAACCTACCGGTATTTGTACAACTAGGCTTTGTAAATCAGTCTCGTTTATAAAATCTTTTGGATCGACACGAACGCATCCATCTTCTTACAAAGTGCATTTGGAACGCACCACTAACATTTTTTGTGTACCCTTCGTGCAGTAATGGTGGACGGTATTTATTTTGGTTTGAATTGAAAAATACATGTAAAAATTACTCGAGGTAGTTCGGACAGTTTAGGTAAACAGACCTGAGCGTATGTCAACTACTAACTAGGCTCACTTTGCTTTTTAAGTGATCGCAAGTTATAACCTAAATTGCTTACCAAATTAATGGGATTTATAGAAGATGAGCTCTCTGAGGTTAAAAAGCTTTGTGAACATGTCGTCTCGGGGACAAAACTGGTGTCCTGTGTCAAAACAATGGTGCGAGCAGAAATAAAAAGGACAGACTTTAAGAAGCTCGTAGTGTGCATTCAGTTTCCAGAGGATTACCCTAAGACACCGTTGCTGATTGAATTAAAAAGTAAAACTCTATCAGACAAATTATTACAAGGTTTGACGAATGTGTGTGAACAAGAGATAAAGAAAAGTCTTGGGAAACCCCAAGTTCTAAATACAATAAAATTTTTAAGGAATTTTGTAGATGAGAATCCACTATCATGCTGTTACGATGAAATAACTCTACTGAAAAAGACCCTCAGTGGAGAAGATGAGCTTAAGCTTAAGCAGAAAAGCTCTAGCATAATTCTGAAGGTTTTTAACGCAAGATATTATTTAAATTGCAGGATCTTGGTTCCAGATAATTACCCTCTAAGTGCCGTAGAGTAAGTTTTATTCATGCTTATTCTCATATACGCAAAAATTTTATTTTTAGTATACAGAATGTCGACACAAACTTTACGTCCTCATTTCACCGACATATGGTCTGCCAAGCAAAGGAAATAGCTAGGAAATGTGTCGAACCACCTTTGAAAAGAAAACCAAATGATCCGCCATTTCAACCAGGTCCGTCATTGAAGAAACCGATAGAATTTTTGATCGACTGTGTTAAGAGACTGCCCAATGAAAACTGCCAGTTTTGCAAGAAATCCTGCTTCCCTCCAGACCCAAATGTAATTTTTTTGTTTAGCTATAAATTTGTTTCACTTAAAGTGACCATGGGTGTCTAGTTTCTTACTTATCCTTGTTTTAGAATCTAGAGAAAGATGAGAATTCCCCGAGGCACATCGAGAGAGTTTACTGCGGCCACTTGTTTCATCAAGAGTGCTTCTATAATTACATGAAGTTGCCTCCGTTTGGCAACAAGAAATGTGCCGCTTGCGGGAAGAAAATGTATCATTTTAAGTGGGCCCTGTCTGATAAACTTGCGGAGGATCGATGGGCCCATGAACAAGCTAGGGAGCGAGAATTGCAAGAAGTTACGGAGTTTTTCGAGTGATTTATTTTAATTATGAATAATACTTTTATGTTTAGTTTTACGATTGAAAAAAATATATATGTGCTTACAGTGATTTTCTTTTATTTTATGCTGGGAATGGAAATTGAAATGGTTGAATTACGAATCGCACATATTTTTCTTTATAAGTTTTTTTTTTGACATGATTTTATTCACACTCTGTATATCACAGATCAATTTCTGATAAAACATTTCAAAGAGCTTGCTCGAGAATTGGCCAAATAATATTTTTACTGATGATTGGCATAGTCTAAGAATTTCAAATAGGTACCTAACGAAAATTGAGAAAAAACATATCGAGCTGAATACTGTCAATATTTTCATTTGAGTATTAATACATACCTTTACCTTATTTTTCGCGTAATTTCGAAAAAAATTAAAAATATTGGTTACCTTTAAAAAAAAAACAAAAATAATACGCCCAGAAGAAATGGATAGTCGACATTTGATTTTTTAGAACTCGACACAGCAAAAAAAAATTTATTATCTCTTTTATATACTAATAGATACTGTGAAAATGTTATTATATCTACATATAATCTATATTATTGTGTTTGCATTCATGCGGACACTATTTAGTAATACTGGTTGCATAACTAGCTACATTTAATTTACTGTGATTTTAAAATAAATTGTAATGTAAATTGTACTCCAAGTGCTCCGACATTAGTAAATGCAATTACTTAATGCCTTATTTTTTTTATTTTAAAAAATAACAGAAGAAGGAGGCGTATCTATGCAATAAAATTATATATCAATGATTTTTTTATTGATTTTTTTAATTACAACTTATTTACTTAATTACGTAGTATTTTATCTATATAAAATATTAATAGACAACAAATATCTAATAGCGTGGCATAAAAAATAACTCTAGATTCTATAATTCAAATAATTATCCTACCATTATTTGAATTGTAATTCAGCCAACGGTTATACACAACGTCAATTTGTGCAATTCTTGGGCAACAAGTGTCTAGATTGTTTACCATCCTTATCACTATCAGATACAGTTTTATCAAGAATTTCACTAAAGCTGATATCATAATTTTTTACATGTAATATCGTGGATTATTTTTATTATACCGTAAATCGTAATATATATATATATATATATATATATGTATTTCACTTTTTCGAATTCTTCTTTTGTGATACACGACTACAATGAATTTTGATAATGTACGATAGAAAAACATCCATGTACCGCTTCAGAAGACCATGCCATGGTCGAAACGTCAAGAATCCAAAATATTATATTTTAGAGTCCCGAAAAAAAAGATAAAGCCATGAATTAATATGGTTCCATGAATATGTTGTGAAAAAGATCAGCTGAACGCTGAACGAATTCAAATCATATAATTTGTGCTATCCGAGCAAGATAATTTTTTTTTTTTCGCGAACCTTGCCAATTTTATTACTGAAAAAAGATCAACGTTATCTTGGGTAATTTTATTGAGACACACAAATTTCTGGTACAGCATTACTCACCTTATTTTGATTCATCTGATAATTTCGCCATAAATTTTATCACATACCTATTCTATTTACACTGAAATATTTACCAACCTGTTGCCGCATATAGTCGTAGATAAATATATACGTTGTAATCTCAATATTTAGAAGCAAGACAATATGGAAATAATTTACCAAGTCTTTAACATTGAAACGCTTCGAGCATAGTCAAACAAATGCCTACCATATAAAAAATAATGAGGAAAAAAATTAAATTATATTATACAGGATGTTTCAAAATTGATTTATTAACATATGCAAGATTTAAGTTGGACTTATGTAGAGAAATATTTGATTAAGCAAATTTCTTTCAAATGTCTCAGCTAAGTCCATAAATACACGTAATAAGTTTTGTCATGTTTTTAAATACGATTTATACAGTGTGATATTTAAAGTACCTAGTTTTAACATACAATTTATTCATTCATCAGACATATCAATGACTCAAAATAAAGAAGTTTTAAAAACCCTCCTATTTATACAGGGTGGGGCAATTGTGTGCTCGATATCTCGAGTTCTATAATGGCTGGAAATTTGTTTTAAAAAGTTAAGTAGACGAGTCTATAACCGGAAATTATTTTCAACTATCCAGGATCATACAGGAACAAGCACTTTTGAATTTGTACAGGGTGAGCCAACGGTGCGATAAAGTCCAACACTTCCTTTATTATCGATAATAAAAACAAAAATTTTAATGTATGAGACCAAAATGGCTACATTTTCAAATTAGTTCGAAATCTACGGGGTGATTCATGAAAGTGGGGCGCTATATATAGATGTCAATTTTTTTTAAATGGAATCTTCAACTGAAATAATATTTCGATAATTATTATAATATGTAATTTTTATTTTAATCAATATTGACGTTTATAGAAGGCTTGTAAATAAACTTTCAATTATTCGTTTACTCGCTACAACATCCGGCCTGTAATCGATACGCAAGCAGCAATATTTTCGAATTTTGATGATTAACCATCTCAATTAAGCCTTATTCGAGGGAAAAATATGAGCAATAATAAATATATTGTTTATTTCGGTAAATGTGTCATTAAAATAGACTCAGATAGATAACAATTTTTATCTCTACCTGATAATTCGTATCAGGTGCACAAACGAATATTATACCTTACAGAACTAACAACGTAGTGCGTATGGTGTATGTTAGTTGATTAAACAAAGGGCTGTATATGCCACAATTTTCCGTTCAAAATGAACCTAAGATGGACACTGTTGACTGTATTAATTTTAAGTGTTAGTGTTTGCGCACAAGAACCCGATCCGAATATCGAAACAGAACCAGATGCGGAAGAAATTCCTGTGGAAGGAAGCGAGGATGTCGGTCCTGTGATACAAGACCAAAACGAGCAACCTGGCGAGCAGCCCGGTGGCGGAGGAGCAGCTGATGGAGGAACGGGAGGAACCAACGATGGAAGTTACGGTACCGCATTGTTACCTATTTCAAACAAAATAATTTAACTCCACTAATACTTTCATAAGTGAATAAAATTTGTGATATTAATAATAATAATAATAATACGTTTTATTCGCTTATGTCGTTAGTAGATGTAAGTAAACGCTTTTTTTAATTTTTATAGACGTAGTAGAGCTCCCTGTAGAACAAAGTCCTCCTCCTCCAGAAATAACAAACGTTGAAATCGAGACAAACCTCACTAACTCTAATTGGACGCTTCAGACAATTGGCCGTTCTGGAAAATATGAAACGTATTACGGGGCAGATTATGGTTAGTTTAAGTTCCATTTTGCCTTATCAATATGCTTTGTTTATTGCTTATCGATGATTGATTTCTAGAATTAAAGTATATACTTTTATTACTGTTGACGCCATATTTGGGCGCGGCACCTATCTACGTGATATATAAACGATCCAGCACTATATTTGTACAGGGTGTATCCGAATTAAGGGCGTAAATGAGTCATAAATTTGGTTTCACCTACAGACGCTTTAATTGGATTGATGCCGAGCTAGATCGTGTCCGATTGGATAATTTTGAGGTGGCACCTGATCCAGCAACGTAGGTCGTTACTTAAATTTCACGTAAAATCAACGTAAACTCAACTGTTACATTTTTTATTGTTGGATTTTTGCCAGCTTCGACGAAAGACAGGAACTAAGGATTTAACGTTACTAACGTAGAATAGACAATATGTTTTGTAAATGTGCGCTGTGGGGCGTAAAGGGTTGACTTTAAGCCCGGTCCACGAGGGGTGCGAAACATATCATCAGATCCCAAAATGGGAAAAATTAAAAAAATATCTACTGGCTTATTTGTAACCGTAGAACTAATCCTTACATCTTTGCGCACTCAATTTGTATATACCCTGTAGTTTAATGTTTGCTTTGCTTTTAAACCGCCTCTTTGATATATAAATGCGATTATTAAAAGCAATTGTTTTCCAATGCAGCGTATGAGGTTCAAATAATGCAGTCTTTTCAAGTTAACTTTTTTGTTTTATTTTACAAACCAAGTGGCTATTTGATTTCTTTTGGTCCTAATCTCGAATAAATATCATTTTATAGGGAGCAGTTATTGTACTTGGTCTTGGTGTACCATTCAAAAATCGCCGAAGTTGTTACTACCACATTGATGACGTCATCGTTGTCAAAGCTGCGCTGCGCATTAAAAATCCGAGATTTTTCACAATTCGTTTTCAGACATATGAGTTTTATTCCTCAGTCCTCACTTCTGCAAAACCCAGTATAGGACCGTAGGTCCATTTTAAGTCAGCCACCGACACCAACTGCTATATTTTTGCCAGACTATATTTTTGGATATACATATTTATATCTAATCGTTTGAACACTTATTAAAATAATTCTTCCTGGCTTAATTATAAATTAAAATTGTCTGCAAGGGAAAAAACTAGAAGAAGTATTATAAACGCGAAATTTTTGTTTTTGTATCGTCATCTTTTAGTTTTTCAATAATTTTATTATCGTTAGATTTTATCAAGCATTTTATCGTCGATACGTTTATATGTAAATGTTGTTCGGATTTCCCAGTACTGATAAGACCCGATGTTTTCGAAAAGTTGTTTGTGTTATTTATGAGAAAGTAGATTTTAAATATATGAGTATGAGTATATGTAGGTACTTGAAATTATGAGTTTAAAAAAACTAAAAATTCGTTATATAAAAGTGAAATAAATATAACTTAACCTCTTCTCACTATTTTTTGGTGGAAAAACAAAAAAATAATGATATTGATAAATATTTGCAAACTATATTATTTTAAATCAAGGGAAAAATTGTTCAGCAGATTAGACAGATGACATATTTCCCAATTGGTGCCGTTCAAAAAAATTACGTTTATCCATGTTTTTCATATAGATCACAATGGCTTATTAATCTATGCGATATCATTATCTAAATAATTTTCTAGGAAAATTATTGATCGTTTTTAATTGTTATCTGCCAGGATTAAATTCATTCCAGTAAAATTATGAATAACTCCTACAATGGGAAATTTTAACATTTTTAAATTTTAGATTAATTCCAAACGCGATCATTTTTAGGATTATTCAGTATTTTTAGTCTGTGTCTTCTGAAACGAAGTCAATTTGATCGAAACGTCAAGATTTAAGAATATTCAATGCGGAAGAGAATCCGAAAACTCTTCTACGAGCAAACGACATTTACATCTGTTAGCAATAGGGGCGCATAAGACGGTAAATATTTTTTTCCAATCCAAGATTCCACCAATCCAAGGACCTCAACTTATATGCCATTTTAATCGCGATAAACCTACATTAAATGTTATAAAACCAATATACCTAGTAACCTAGTCTAAAAATACAGAATATCAATAATCATTTTACAATGGTTAAGTTTTAATTCTAGATTGCAATAACAACATTATTTTTACTACATCATAAATACAGGGTGATTCATAAGGAATGGGTAATATTTTACCTGCAGATCCTCTAACGGAAA
The DNA here is from genome assembly GCA_963680705.1 of Rhagium mordax. Lineage (NCBI taxonomy): Eukaryota > Metazoa > Arthropoda > Insecta > Coleoptera > Cerambycidae > Rhagium > Rhagium mordax. Next base: position 424,343 of record OY796660.1, on the reverse strand, counting down.
ATATTAATTTTTTGCTTAATAACTGGGGGTCAAATATTATTAATAAGTACTTACTGAGATACAGGGTGTTAAGTTACAAAAATAATTCCGTTGTTTTTTCAGTTATTTTTAACATCTAATATGTCAGTATCATTCACTTATTTCCATAGCACACTTTGTTAAAATTTTTATCACTTACCCTCTATAATTAATCAGGATGTTTGTTTAAAATTGTGTGCTCAGGATTTTCTAAAATGTACCTAAATATCTCGATAGGGGTGAATTTTATGAAAATAAAACAAGTATCCATTTTTGTTTAAAAATAATGGTTAAATAAAAAATTTGCAATGAGATTTTAAATTAACGGAGTAGGTACAAGAAAGTTATGATGGATTTTGTTAAATCAAGATAGCTTACGTAGCGCCCTCTATGCGATAGACCAAAAATGATAGCATATTCGATTTTCTCACGTCAAAAAACCTAATTGTACCGACTTTTATGTTTATAACGAGGTGTAAATGAAATTAGTCTCACCCCTATAACTTTTTTGTTTTTTCAGATATCATTTTGAAATTTTGGCAGTTGCAATAACAAGTAAATTTGAATTAATGCATGTTAATAAAATGATTCTAGCACTTCCGGTTTCACCGGAAATGACCGTAACATCTGTTTTTTAAATGGAACACCCTGTATATTTTTACATTTTTGGATTCAGGGACTCATTCTGCATACGATGGTATCAACTTCGAGGAAGAAACATAACCTCAAACATTTTTTTAGGATAATTTAAGTTGGCATCTAGCCATGACTGCTGAAAAACTTTTCTTTCAGAGTCATTGAGTATTGGAAAAATAAAATCAGGATATTAAGTGAGCTAACTTTGCTTTTATACCCATTTAAACATCTGGGAAATGGTTTTTTCGATATAAGTATTTTTTTTTAAATGGCATCAGTGTTTGTTATCGAAATGTAGGTAACGAAAATCTCTATTAAAATAGCATAATGAGGTATAATGGTACGTTCCATTTAAAAAAAATTCTTAAATCGAAAAAACCGTTTCCGAGATGTTTAAATGGCTATAAAAGCAAAGTTAGCTCACTTAATTAATATCACGATTTTATTTTTCCAATACTCAACGGCTCAGAAAGAAAAGTTTTTCAGCAGTCATGGCTCCCTTAGATGCCAACTTAAATTATCCAAAAAAAAATTTTGAGGTTATGTTTCTTCCTCGAAGTTGATACCATCGTATGCAGAATAAATTCCTGAATCCAAAAATGTAAAAATACAGGGTGTTCCATTTAAAAAACAGATGTTACGGTCATTTCCGGCGTAACCGGAAGTGCTAGAATTATTTTATTAACATGCATTAATGCAAATTTACTTGTTATTGCAACTACCAAAATTTCAAAATGATATCTGAAAAAACAAAGAAGTTATAGGGATGAGCCTGATTTCATTGATTTGACCTCCAGTATATTATTAAGCAAGAAATTAATATTTTCTACTATAGAATCTGCAGGTAAAATATTACCCATTTTTTATGAATCACCCTGTATATAATAAATAGGTAACTACCTATTATACATTTTTATGCACCTGCCTAGTTTCCAATAGGTTGTCGTTCATATTTTTATTGTGTTACCTACCTATTAAAACATTTAACATAAATATTCGGTTTTATTTGTTCAGTTTATCGCGTCCTAATTAGTATATCACAAAGTAAATAAGATAAAAAAATGTAGGGATATTTCGAAACTATTAATAAAATTATTTTGTCATGAGCAATATATAATATAGAATATGCCAATATAAAAAAGTGTTAGGAACGTTGCAATCTTATTCTAAGGTTGCTCTTTACGCCATCTTTTGCAGAAGAGAATTTTATTTTCACTGCATATGATGGTATAATTTCCGCAATTTGAAGGGTAGTCGAGGAACCCCATCATGTAGATTACACATTACACCACACCACAGAATAAATACATTACACCTTACACAGTAAGATTATTAAAGGACAAGTTACCTCATAATAATGGTTACGTCACCAGTTTCCTAGTGCTAGTCCATACGAGCGCTTAGCTTTAAGAACCAGAGAATATAATACCAGCCACCAAATTTTTAAATAAAACAAATGATGCCCTTTGGAAATTGATAATCAAGAAACAAATATGTATATCATTTTTATTTTATATAATTTTCAACCCAAACTCAAACTCTAACTAAGTTTTTAATTTGAATTTTAGTAAAATCCGAATTTCTGCTTTATTTAATTCTTAACACTTATTTGTATTTGCATTTTTTAATGGATAGATTTTAAAATCATATTTTCAAAATAAATATTCGATTACTCGGTATGTGCATTTATCATTTTTTTACCTCTGCGGACGAGATGTAAAAATGTGATATAAATTAATATTTTGTTTCTTTTCACATGACGATGCAAATAAAAACTGGAAAAAATTACATTTGTGCGCTTCATCACTTTTCAATAACCACGCCACGAACAAACACACATACACCTCATCGATAACTATAAACGTGCAGTTGAACTCGAAATGTTTGAGGCTGTCGCTGATGCTCCTTATTTTTTAGATCCCATGACATCAAACATCGCTCCTCAAACATCCGACCAGAGGGGATTTTCCGGAACGCCGTACACCATCACAGAAACCCGTTTGGCGGAAATCCGAAAGAATTTCATGTACCCCTACTACAACAGGGGGGGCAACGCTGACAACGAGGGCGACTACCAAAAGGAAATTCAATCTTCTACGCCACAAGTCCACAAAAATTTAAATTTCCAACTGCCGTTTTTCGGATTCAGATTTAACTATACTCGAATCTCTCTGAATGGTTACTTGGAATTCAGCGACCCTCCTCCTAATTACGAATACCCGCTGGTCTTCCCAGTGAAAGACTGGCCCAAAAAGAACGACCCCTCATTCATTGGGATATACTTCTCCAAATGTAGAGTAGGGAACTTAAGAGACGAAGATATTGACAAAAGGGAACCAGGAGTTTACTACAGAATGGAAAGGGATCTTAGGACTAGGCAGGATAGGATGGGAGTGGAAATAAGGGAGAGGCTGAGGTGGGATATCAGAGAAGGCGTCATTGGTTCGGATACGTTCGACCCCAAACATGCCATCATAGTCACTTGGAAAAACGTTTCCTTTAATGGAGGGTTTGCAAATGCCCTGTACCAGGTAAGAGCTGTTTCGATAAACTTTTCGTTACATAAATACTCACGATACAATCTATTCTTATTAGACAAACACCTTCCAAATGGTCCTTGCCACTGATGAAGTGTACACTTATGCCATGTTCAATTACCTGAACATTGACTGGACCAGTCATACAGAAGCGGGTGGTGATACGAGGAAAGGAGAAGGCGGTGTGTCGGCTTACGTCGGCTTCAATGCAGGAAACGGAACCAGGAGTTACGAGTACAAACCGTACAGTCAAGAATCCGTCATTCGTGATCTAACAGCGACTGGCTTCGCCAATGGATTTAAAGGAAGGCATTTATTCCGCATCGACGAAAATATTTTGCTGGGATCTTGCAACAAAGATATAGGTATATATTTTTTTAATTACGTTCTTTGAGTAACCAGCTAATGTTTGTCGATGATTTTATTTAGATGGTGCAAATCTGCCTCTGATGTTCGCCCCCGAGAGCGGCAATATGTTGGGAGGGACCATCGTGAACATAACCGGCCCTTGCTTCCTACCCGATGACCAAGTCAAATGTAAATTCGACGTGGCCGACATAGTCACTGGCTATGTCGTAGACAGAAACAGAGCAATTTGCGTTCAACCGCCACTTATGGTCGAAGGGTATGTGAGATTAGAAATTGCTATTGGTCCAGGCACCTATAAGTGGAAAGGACAGTATTATGTCGGTAAGTTTATACACAGAGCTTTCATAAATGATCGCAAGCTACCTGACCGAAAATAGGCAACCAGATATTCTTCTTGGTTTTCCTGCATATGTAACACCATTGAGTAATAACTAATTCTGTGGTCATGAAAATTATGAAAATCCTTTAGTAATGACGAACATTTTAAGTTACCATATCCGAATATTTTCAGAATCGCCATCCACCGCAGCCCAGAAAATTTACTTTAAAGACACGAGTTACCACCTAAAGTCTCCTAGCGAAATCAGAATAACTTGGGAGAAGCAAAACTTAACCACCAATGAAAACGCAAATATTCGTCTATCGCTTTGGGGCTACAGGGAAACCACAATTAGACCGATGTTTCTGTACATAACCGACATTGCGGAAAACGTTCAAAATACCGGAGAGTACACCATCGTTCCATCCCAATACAGAACACGAACTAACGAGTTCCTTACTGACATTAAATTTGGCTTTATACAGATCAATTTGACTGAATCTATAAAGGTGAGTTCAAAGCAAACGAAATCTCGTTTTACTTGGAGATTGGAGAAATATTTGCCAGTACTTTGGCAATTATTGGAAAACGACCTGTATAATAGTCCAATTATATTTTCAGGTAAATACATATTCATCAACACAAAGAACAGTCGAGGTAACTCCCGTTGTATGGAGTAGGCCCATACCTCTAGGTTGGTACTTCCAATTCCAATGGGAAAATATGTATGGAGGAAACTGGCCCAAGTATCTTTGCGACGACTGGCTAAGGACAGACAGATACTTAAAGAATTTTGCACACGAGCTTCCTCAGTGTCCGTGCACCGTTCAACAAGCTTTAGCCGATAAGGGGAAATTTATGCCTGATTTTGATTGCGACAAGGACTCTAATCCTCAGTGCTACTACAACAACCAAGCTCTCCATTGCGTCAAAACTGGATCTCCTACGTAAGCACTACACAATAATCATTATACTCCCAATCCAATACTATCGTATTAATTATTCAAGGGATGAATGCACTTATTAGCAAGATTATTCCTGCAAAAAATTTGAAATAAAAAAAATATATTATTTTTTGGCAATGACTAAAGCGAATTAAGAAACCAGGTTCAAGTGGCTTCTCACAAGTTTTGTCTGTAGAGCACTTAACATTAACAAAACAATTTATGAATTAGTAAAATAATTTCATTTGCTTTTTCAGTCTAGAAGGCTCCGAACAACAGTGCTGCTACGACAAGAACGGTTATTTGATGTTGTCCTACGACCAGCAGTGGGGCTCGAGCCCTCGCCGGTGCCACAACCTTGGGCTGATGCCGTACAACGAAGCCACCAAAGTCCCAACATTATCCCAGTGGTTCAACGACATGGTTCCGAAGTATTTGTGCTGCTTGTGGCAGGAGGAGCAGGCAGTCGGCTGTGAGACCCTCCGGTTTGAACGTAGGCCCACGCAGGATTGCGTGGCCTACCAAGCTCCGGGTATTGCCGGTGTGTACGGAGACCCACATATAGTGACATACGATGATGTGGAATACACTTTCAATGGAAAGGGAGAATTCGTCCTGGTAAAGTCTAACACCCGTACAGATAATTTGGAGGTGCAGGCGAGATTTGAACAAATGGATCCTAATGCCTATGGAGAAGTTAGGGCGACACAGCTTACCTCAATTGTTGCTAAAGGAAATTCTTCCACTGTCGTTGAGGTCAGAAGGAGGCCACTGGATGCAAGATGGAGATACAGGTTGGACGTAATAGCTAATGGCAAGAGAATATTCTTTGACAGGCCTTCTTTGAAATTCCAACATTTTCCAGGTAAGAAATACATACCGAACCGAGTGATAGTGTTTTGTAAAAAATAACTAGTCTACGAAAAAATATGTAATAAATATTGTCGTTTTAGGAGTTACCGTATATACGCCAACGTATATTCTCAATCAGTCTGAAGTTATAATGATGTTTGATAACGGGGCAGGTGTTGAGGTGTTGGATAACCAGGGTTTCATGACAGCAAGAGTATATTTACCATGGACATTTATTGTAAGTAGTGCAAATTTCTAAACTAAGTTTATTATTCAAAATGGAAAAATATACAGGATATTCCATGTAAAAATTTAAAGTTGACGTTTGTCAAGAGAAAGCCGTACCACTATCGTAATATTTACTTTTTAGAATAAGACCATTGGGCTTTTCGGAAACTGGAGCTTCAATCAAGAGGACGACTTCACCCTTCCAGATGGCCAGCGAGTAAGCATCGTCTCAAACATAAACGACATGGAAAGGGTTTACAATGACTTTGGCTCACACTGGATGATAGACGATGTGTTGGATGCGCAGAAAGGACGAGCACTGTTCCATCGAGAATTTGGCTTAACATCAGCCGCTTATAATAATAGGACGTTCAAACCGCAGTTCTTAATGACACCCGAGGAGATAATACCTTCAAATAGGTCACAGCAAATCGAGCGGACGTATCAAATTTGTAGTTCGAAAATGTATGAGTGTTACTATGACTACGCGATGACGCTGAACAGAGACCTTGCTCACTTCACCCAGAATTACAAAGCCACAATTTACGCCCTGAAGGAGACCACCAGGAAGAAGATAGTATCTTGTGGAGTTTTGGAAACGCCAAGGTTTGGCAGAAAGAGTACTTTCCTCTTCATACCGGGAACAAAGGTAACCTATGAGTGCAACCAAGACTTCGTGCTGGTCGGAGACCCCAGAAGAACCTGCCAGGCAGATGGTACTTGGAACATTCCTGATAATGGATACACGGAATGCTTACGTAAGTTCTTTCAACATAAAACATTAATAATTTTGACAATAATGTACGTACAGAATTTCTTTTATGACAATAAAATAACGATAAATATATTTATATTGTAAGTAGCCAGGGAGCATACCGAAGGGGTACTACTTGTCAATAATGTAGATACAAAAATAACAAAATATTTTCTTATTAGGTCAGCAAGAGTATTCCTCTCGGCAAGCCGCAATAACATGGGGCATAGTCCTTGCAGTTCTCATACCATTACTTCTGATAATAGCGTACGCCGCATTCACGGTATATAAACGATTCCTAAATGCGGACGAAGATTCTGACTGGCAATACGATGACTCGCCTAAGACAAAGAGCGCCGGAAATTTAAGAAATTTAAATTTATCACCCAACTCGGAATTTTCGGATGATGAGGACTTCCCACGTTCTCCCGACCCTAGCGATAAATCTGATACAAGCTCTGGCATATTAAAGAAAAGACGAAGCTATGACAAGAGCTACAGAACTCACGAGCCACTAGAGGGGTTGCCGGAGATAGAGTTTGAGGATAAACCTTGGGATCCCAATGTCAATGAGTACGAACCTGAGACCAAGCCTCTGAAAAGCGCTGCGATTCCAACAAGCCCTACGACTCCTACGAGCCCTGCAAGTACTACCAGCCCTACTTCTAGTGTGCTCTACTCCGTTCCGTTTAGCCAGAAACCTGATTTAGTGAAAATAGACAATGACACAAAAACGTACAATTCTGACGATTACGCGGTGCCTCTGAAAAAGAGTCCAAAAGAACGCTTTAGCAGCCAAAGCAGCATAATTACTGACGTTTAGGACAATAATTATATTAGCTTGAATTATAATTTCCGTAGTAGTGAGATAACAAGCAAAATGCTTAATATGATTTGTAAAATAGTAACTCGGTTTCTACTTTGTATACTATAAATTGGCTATCCTAAGTGTAAACTCGTATTAGGTGTAGGTAGTTTAGAAGTATTGTCAGTGAATAATTCATCAGAGCCAATCCTAGCATGTGGACTGTGTGTTAACACCATTTTTACTCATTTTCTACGTTTAATTTATTGTATCTATGTAGTTTATAAAAGTTTCAATAAATTAATTAGTTTTAATTTGGTGACAATGGTCCATTCCACATGCTAGGGATGGGATCCGCAGTAAAGCTGGTATGAGAACTGTAAGGATTTTCCCTATGATGTGGAATGGAACTGGATTATTATTTCTTATTCCTCATTCCATAGTTGCTCCGTTACAGCTCATCGGTGGAAATTTAAAAATTAGCGAAGCAAGACTGATTTTTATTTATAGATATTTATTAAACACTTTTAAGACAAGGGTTTCAGTGTTATTTAAGAACCATTTTTAAATTGTGAAAACATTTGTTAAAGCGTAAAACGACAGTGTAATGAGAGATATTACCTAAATGTACAGGGTGCCATTTAAAATTTAAAAAATTTGATTTTACCAAGTGATTTCTTTAACAGCGGTTGGTCAATGTATGGCCACCAATGGTTATATTTAGTTATTGAAATTCCTATTTTAAAACCTATTAAAAAAGTGGGAATAAGGAATTTCTGGAATACTCAGTATATGGGAAATTGCAATTAAAACTTATTAAAGTTGTAGAATCAGTCTGATTGATCAAATGGCGATCCATCATAAAATAATAACCAATTTGGTTATGGTAGCTACGCGATATCTTGCTGTCGCTGTCATTACCGTCATGGCTACGAGTACGTATATATTAATTTTTGCGTCTTTCGTATTACCTTCAACCATATCTGTAAAAATCAACTTTTTTTAGGTCAACAAGAGTATTCCCAACGCCAAGCTGGAGTGGCCTCAGGAATTGTGATGGCCGTATTAGTACCACTGGTATTACTGTTTGTATATATTGCGTATATATTCTTAAAGAGGAAGCAGAAGGAAAAGGAGGAGGAAGAACTGCAAGAGAAGAACTACGAAGATCAAAAAAGGTAGGTCTCAAACTGTTGCCTACTTCAATTTTTTTTCTAAGGATATAGTTTTAATATAAATAAGATACGCCAGTTTGTTAATCCCAATTCCAAATGCTTCTTCATAATCTAATATTTATATTTTCAGGATGGCGCAAGAGGCAGCTGCGAGAAAATTGACGGCAGCTGATGATTACAATTCGGATGAAGACAACAACAGTACCGTTACGAGTACCGCTGGAAAAGAAACCACAGTGTATTAATAATAGTAATTCAGTATTCCCTCAGTATGGAACATTTGGAGGCTTCTTTGTGTATCACTTGCCAATTTCACGTGTTTTATATATTTTTTAAAATATTTCTCAAAATCTAATAATGAATTGTTATGGCCCATACGTATGTACTGAGGTAGTATTGCAGTAGAATGTAGTTATTAATATATTTATATTGTACCGAAATAAAAATGAACAAGAAGCATATTGTACTACCTAGTTTTTTATTAATGTCAATATTTTTCGATACCGCCTATAAATTTGTGTGGTTGCTCCTAAAAGTACAATTTTTTTTACAAAACATGTTTATAATTTTTTTTGTATGTATTATTATTATTGTTATAGAATGTAAAATAAATAATAAAATACCTGACCAATAGTCTTTCTCCTTTAACAGAAGAAAACATAATAACTGACAGCCATATTAAAATACTCATTTGTGAAAAACAAGGTATTTGAAAATGGCAAAATTATAGTCCATATCTGTGTATCTGTAAAAATAAATTAGTAGTCACAATAATAAACACGTTGATAAAAAAGACATAGCTTTTTAAGAATTTGGAAGAAGGATGAAATAAAAAAATGTATATCTGATTATCCGCCTGTCTACCATTGAGTATATTATTTTTTACTTAATGCCCTATACTCTATACCATTGAGTGAATTTTTTACTCAATGCCTATATACATAAAAGAAATGAACCATAATTTTAAATCTATAAATGTCGGTGATGGTATCAATAAATTCTGATAACAAATATAGAAGTTTGAATATAGTTCATGTTTTTTCATTATAAATATTATCGTATTCAAACAATCTGCTGTAAAATAACACCGTATGTATATAGTAAATCTATTTTACGATAACTTAATAACCCTGATGATGACTGTATTGTAAAAATCAAGATAAATAAACAAAATGATAAGGACTATTTTTGCCAGAAAAAGAGCCCTAGAGAGGGTCAGTAGTTTCTATAAAAAGAAAAATAGCGAATAGCATACTCTAAAGGGTGCCTTTAAAATCAATTTGGTATAATCGGAAGATGGCATAACTTTATTTTACATAAAAGATCCTGGTGTGAACAAACACCTTACTTCCTTTATAATTATTTAAAGAGTTACCTAAGAATATTTGCCAGGAAATTGTTGAGCGTACTTCATATAAATGTGCAACAGTTATATAAAATATGCAACACATCAACTACTGTGATGGGTATAACTTTGAATATCAGAAAAACTATTTTCTTTGATCATAAAACAGTACTTACCCTGTATTTGGTGCAGTGATGTGTGGTAAATTGACGATAACGTCAAGAGTATGTCAAAATTGACGTGTGCTTAAATTTAAATTTCGCGGCAGGAAGTGAATGTTGGTAGACACGTTTGGTGAGTATTGGCAGTTCTGGAACTAAAATCAAGATAACTTCGAGAACGTTTTATTTGCAGCTGTTAAGTATCAGTGGCTGCTTTTAAACTTAATTTCAATAAGAAGCAAAAAGTTGGTGCAAGTACACGAACACAGTGTTTGCTTTGTGGGTGATAAAAGACTATTTTTATTTCGTTTAGTTTGTGATTTGACCGGGGCAGTTGTCGAGGTCCCACGAGCTAAATCCGATCGTCTACATTTTGCTGTGTGCTGTCAGTGCCCTTACAAACAACAGCCAGTAAGTGAATTTTCTAATAATTATTGTATTTTCAATCCGTAAACTTGTGTTAAGTTCTTTTGTTTGAATTATTATCTTTCCTAATTTAAAAGGTAAGTCTTTTTAGTGTAGTTTTGCAGTGCTTTATTCTAGAAATTATTAAAATGAGAAGCTTATAAGTTCCTGGAATGGAGTTTTTTTACCTATGAACTTATTATGCGTCATGTCTATTTAGTGGAGGCCAATAATTACATTGAAAGTTGAATAGTAGTGCAAATTACCGAAGGATTAATTGTGTCTTTATACGGTTCTCTTAATATACATTTTTACGATGGTATTCCATCTAGCCAAATGACAATTTTTTTAAACTACCTATAAACATGAACATGACGATATTTTACAGTTAGAAATATATTTTTTCCAGAATTGTGCATGCTCAAATCGTTTTCCTTATTAGATGCTGGTAAACCATCAGTTATTTACAATTTATTTAAAATATTTTTGATAGCAGATACTTGATTGTTTATCTAGAATGTGGGTATTTATTTATCGAAACACGTTTCTGGGAATGTACAGGTTACTAAAGTTCTCTTGCCACACAATTCCATTGAGTATTGTGTATTTTTGGTTTCTTTGTGTTGACAGACACCTGTCATAAAAGGTGGGTACTTTCAGATAAATCTCTGCGACATCCTTGGTTTGGTATGTGTAGGGACCTTGAACATTGGCATTACTTGATTTTCTTACGGTCGTTTATACCGGTCGACGACCTGCCTTTGTTAATGCCCAAATCTACGCAGTTTACCTGCGTGTACTGCCAATTTTATCACCACCACAAAATATTATCGGAAATTAAATGCCAATAATAAATCGCAGAAAACATTGCGTCGTGTTTATTATTTTACAAAGAATACTACATGTTTTCTGCTTTTGAAGGACTTGGAAATTTGATAAAAATAATAGGTATGTTTATCGCGTTGCAGTTCTCAGAAGAGTCAGTTTTAAAATGGTTCAATATTGCAAGTAATACCTACGGATGGGAATTTGAATTACGAAGTTTATAATTATAAATATATAAAACCAAAAATAACAGTCCGGTTTACAGGTGTAGCTAGTAGGTGGTAGCAGTGGTAGAATATTGTGCGCGAGGCAATTTTCTACGGAGCGGAGAACGTAAATTTTGAGGAACAAAAAATTAGAAAATATTTTTGATAATTACTGACAGTTTACTTCCTGGTGTTTCTTTGGTTTACTTCTTATCACCAAAATATCTATATTTCGCATTAAAATCTACAACTTTGGCGAGAACTTTGCTTTTTACATTTTTTTCATATTTCTATAAATAAATTTATAGGTAGGTGTCAAAATAGTGAATGCCAAATAAAATTATGTTTTTGCACATCTGAATAACCCATTTTATTAGAGATTTTGCATAAAAATCTAGTGGTAAACTGTCAGAAATTTTCAGAAATAATATTCTGTCAGTTTTTTTCATGGCAATCTATATTCTACGCGAACTGTTTTAAAAACAGTATGAACAAATGTCAACATAGGTACTATACAGGGTGTCTCACCGGGAACTGAATCGATATAGGGACAAGTATGTAACAAAAGGCTTTGAAAATTTTGGAAATTACTAAAGTGAGTGTTGCCAAACCAACAAAAATAATTACATACCATGATTTGGTACTTTCGATTATACCGGAAATCGATATCAACTTGCTTATTTTAAATGGAACACCCTGTATATTTTCGATTTTTACAAAATAATTAGTGGTGGTAACCTTTATTTTGCAATTTGCATATAATTTAGAAATATTCAAAAATAACAAATTAATAACCACAAAATATGATTGCTTTCGAGATTGCTTTAAACTTAAACTACGCAACATTGACAATTAATATTTACTGTACTGTAATTAAAAATACTTCTGCTTGGCTAGTATTTAGGGATAGTATTCCGTTTTTCTGTCAGTTTTGGGGCTCACCCGTTGATTTTCGTCACGTTCCACTAAACATTCTTATTGTTAGTAATAAAGTAAAGGTGTATATAAATGTAAAGAACGGTACTGTAGTTTCTATTTATCAAAAAAAAAAAATCTTGTAATGGCGATTAAAGAGGAACTAATCGATTATTTGTGGGTTGGCGTATTTCAATTTGAGCAGATACCCTACCTATTTCATTTATAATTTTGTTAGTTAGTTAGTCCTGCAGTCCTATAATTTTTTAACTGCTCAAACAATATACAAAAAAGACTAAGTAGCAAAATTGTGATTATTTTTAATAAATGTTAATTTTTGTCTCGATTTTTGTACTCAGTTCCATAAATTCTTATGGAACGGCGCCTCCAGGGGCAGTAGTCGTTAATTTCTGTCTCCAAAACTTGCAGTGGTTTTTATAAATAAAAAATAAACTGTAAATAAAGTGAAGATTAATAGTGTTTGTAAAAATATATAGATCGATATCAAATGTGACTTTAATAACTTCACATTTCATACATTATTGAATACGACCTATTGCTGCACTTTATACACGCTTATTTGTTTGACAGTAGGTAATTTATTGCTTATACAGGGTGTTAAGAAAAAGTAGGTCAAACCGTTAACCACAGATTCTTTGAACGAAGATAATGCGACTGTTATGGTGTGATTTTTTATTTTCACACGTAGTTTTCCCTCGAATTTTCCTTATACAGGGTGTTAAAGTTTAAATTTTGAAAATTATTTTTATTAATAACTCAGTTATTTAAGTTTTTTACATGAAATTTTACACAGACTTTTATCTTATGCAGATGCACTTTTTGTGTAATTTTGGTTAAAAAAGTCAAAGGGCAAGCGGGGAAAATGGGGGTTGTGGTACCCGTTAACCTCCACAACTTTTTTATGCGTACGCCTATGGTCTCTAAATATTAATTTTTAGATTAAATACCTATTTCTCTAACTTTTAAAAGATAAAAGATTTATGTTTTACTCTATATCTTTAGAATTCGTTGTCTGAAAAACCCGAGGAAAAAACAAATGAACATCGGAAATGTAATATTTCTGCCTAACTTTCATTTTTTTAAATGAAACACCCTGTACATATACCTAGAGTAAAGCATAAATCATAAATCTTTTGTCTCTACGATTTTTTAATAACTTAATAACTCATCAAATAACTGGGGGTGTAAATGTATGAGGAACGACCCTGTACACAAGAAATTAATTTTTTATATCCGAAATTTGTGAAACGTGATACATCATGGGGCTAAGGTCGAGTTCTGATCTTATTGCACTAAAAAATAATACTGCTAACACATACAAAGAAATCGTTAATAGTTTATGTGTCTGGTTCTGGTATGTATGAGTATATGAACTTTTATCAGATATTTATTTAAAATTTAAAAGTAGATTGTTTTATCGACGTAATAAGGTAATTTCGGTGCATTTTAAAGCGTAGTTTGTCTATGATAAAAAAATGCTTGTCATTTTAATTCATTTTTAATACAAGTTTTTTATCACGGTATGCTCTTGGTTGGAAAAATATTAATTTTAGGTTTTGTTTTATATTTGGTTGAATATGTTGACATGACGTGTCTGTGTATAATTGATCAAGTAAGACTAATGTTTTTTTCAGTAATCGGGTTTCAAATGTAATTATGATATGATAATTGATAACTTATTGTAAACAGTTCTATTCTTACAGCTCGTCATAATCCCTTGTTACTATTATCTGTTTGCTTTCCTTGTTCCGTTTTTTTTTTTTTTTTTTTGTAGAACTAATTATTAGATACCATTTTATTGAGGATTTTATTCATGGAGTGATTTTCATTCGGTTCTGTCCAAATCATTTTTTTTTCGTTTCGCTTTTTAGGTCACAGCCGCAGCTCGCAGACAATAATCGTGATGTGACACTTGAACTCATACTTCAATTAGTTTAAGGTTAGATGTTGAGTCGTATAATTCGTATATAATTGCAAGGAACATTACACGTCATGTGATCGTGTGTACGTAATTCATTTACAAGTTTTGTTACTAATAAATAGTTAAACTTGTAAATGAAATACGTACACCTGTAATCTATTGTTTGCCCGATTTGTTTTCACATCAAATTAATTACCTACTGTCAGTAGTAGATTATTTGGAGGTAGATAGTAATATGTTATTTTTTTATACGTAAAAATATTTGCGGAAGAATAGAATTTAATATTTTATTTGATACTACAAACAAGCTCCTATATCCCAAGGATTTTTTTGTCTATTATTAGAAAAATAAACGAGCAGCGACAAAACAAAAAGTTATATCTAGCAAGTCAGCTGTTTTAGAGGAGACTTGGTTTTTCTCTCGGTTTTATTTTTCCTAGGAAACAGATTCTTCTCTTTGCCATTCGGAAAACCAATTTCTTTTTTGCCCCGCTGCGCTGCGAAATCGATTGTCTGATTAGGTTGGGATTCAAACACCCTGTATGTCGGAACTTCGAAATCTTAATGGGAAGGGACTGGTTCTAAGGTCCCAAAACTACTAAAAATGGCGCATTTCAGTCAGGGGGTAAAATTTCACGTAAATAGGTTTCGGAAATTTACAGGGCATACCAAAAACTATCCGTTGATTTCTGCTGCATAAAAATTGGACAGTTGATGAAAAACTTGCTGCAAAAAGGGTATGAGTGACTTCTATCTCGTAAAATTTTATGTACTTACCTATAAAAATACTTACAAGGAAAACAAGAACTTTCAATTTTTTTGCCCACACTATATTTTGGCTTCTAAAATGAAATTAACCCGCGTGCTTTTGTGACGATGCACTTGTATTTAAGTAACATCTGTTAGTATTGTGAGTGAAATAAAATAAATACAAAAAAAATACACTTATTTTCTACCTCGCCTATAAAATAAACATACAGAACAATATGTTTAAAAAAAATACGACACTAATGAGTTGCTTTGCGTTTTCGAGCTACTTTTCAATAATTTTTTGCACTGCTACTTACTTTTAATTAGCAGCATGAAACTCTCTAAAACTAATGCGGTATAAATAACAAATCTTAATGTTGATAATTAGCAATAATCTACATCTGTATGTTACATGAACGTGTATATTTATTTATAAGAACTAATCCATATTATTATGGACGTTGTTCGGATTTCTAGTAATTAGTTACGTGCACAGTAAAGTTGGTGGTATTTGTTATTATTTTAAGTAAAGTTTGCGGTCAGTTTTTTTATATTATTTTCATTACATTGTTGCTTCCTTACGTAATGAGGAAGGAAGTAGTATTGTGACCGTGACAGAAATCGGAATGGCCTGTTTTCGACATTACTGAATCCAAAAATGTGCGTCAGTCTGGCTGTTTGTATGCTGGAACTTAAGAACTCTCGGTAGGTGTACAGTTCTTAAACAATACCTATCTGCTCTATCATATTTTCTTTATCAAATAAGCGTTTTCGGAAATATTCATTTTTTACTGCCTGTTGTGTCAGTTTTTAAATAATTTTATAAGGAAATACAATGTTGCATCAGATTTGTATAAATGCAAACAAATGAAGGTTTACTTCTCTTTTTAATTAACTTGTTCAAATATAAATTTTAGGAGATAAATTTCGACCATGAAATAATAAATAATTTTGTACAATGTCGATAGTGTGATTTTATTAACCTTAAGCATGATATGTATTGGATGGATGCGTTTAATAGTCTGGAAATCATTGAATTTCATTTAAAAAAATACAGGGTGATTCATAAGGAATGGGTAATATTTTACCAGGAGATTCTATAGCGGAAAATATAAATTTTTTGCTTAATAACTGTGGGTCAAATATTAATATACAGGGTGTTAAGTTATAAAAATAATTCAGTTGTTATATCAGTTATTTTTAACATCTAATATGTTAGTATATTTCGCAGGATTATCTAAAATATAAAAACTCGATAGGGGTGCATTTTATGAAGATAAAACAAGTAGGTATCCCTTTTTTGTTTAAAAATAATGGTTAGATAAAAAATTTGCAATGAAATTTTAAATTAACACGGAGTACAAGAAAGTTATGATGGATTCTGTTAAACCAAGATAGCTTACGTAGCGCCCTCTATGCGATACACCAAAAATGATAGCATATTCGATTTTCTCACATCAAAAAACCTAGTTGTACCGACTTTTATGTTTATGTACAATATCACTGAATTATTTTTATAACTTTAACACCCTATATCTCGGTAAGTATTAATATTTTACCCCCCAGTTATTAAGTAAAAAATTAATATTTTCCACTATAGAATCTGCAGGTAAAATATTACCCATTCCTCATGAATCACCCTGTATACATATGGTGGTTATTTACAGTTACTTTAGCTCTCGAAATCCCTGACGATACTACAAATTTCCCCTTGTTTTATTATTACTATCCTTACTTTATCAAAGGTAACCACCATTCATAGTTGTTAGCAGAAAGCTGACCATTGTTAATAAACGCTTGACGCTTCTCAGTCCTGTTGGAATGCTTGGTCTCTAAATTTCTTTTGTTTCCGTTGCAGCTAGAGGCTAACAAGCACTTGCTGGATAACTAGTGCGAAAAAGCGGAAGTTTAAAACGAGCGCAAGTCTATCCACCACAACGGAGAGCCCCAGGCAAACGGGGCCACAAGCTCGTGTTTCGGGGAAGGACGGTGCTCCTTCCACCAAGCGACGCTGGGTCCCACCTTCTACTCTGCGACACCAAGATGCGCTCACACCAGAATCCCGTAACAACCTGGTGTTCCGCAAGGTGCGCGGCATACTCAACAAACTCACACCTGAGAAATTCAAGAAGCTGAGCGATGATTTGTTACGCACTGAACTACAATCCAGTGTCATCTTGAAGGGCGTTATCATTCTCATATTCGAGAAGGCCCTCGACGAACCCAAATACTCGTCTATGTACGCACAGCTGTGCAAACGATTGTCTGAAGAAGCACCTAATTTTGAACCCCCCGATCAAGCGTGCACGTTCCGTCTTTTGTTGCTCAACAAGTGTAAGGTTGAATTTGATAATCGCGCTGCAGCAGTTGAAAGCAATGGCGCCGGAGGGTGTCAGACGGAGGAGGAGGAGGAGCGCCGCCAGCTCGCCAAGCGCAAGATGCTCGGCAACATCAAATTCATCGGAGAGCTGGGCAAGCTGGAGATACTCTCGGAGGGAATCCTACACCGTTGCATTAGGGAATTATTGGTACGTCGCGGCGACGATCCCTCAGAAGACCTCGAATGTCTCTGTCAAATTATGCGGACCTGCGGCCGCATCTTGGACTCCGACAAGGGTACGAATCTAACCATCGTTTGTATCCTCCATTTTCTACATAAGATTTTTTCCCTGTTCTAGGTAAAAACCTCATGAACCAATATTTCCAAAGAATGATGATGCTAGCTGAAAATCAAGACTTACAACCCAGAATAAGATTTATGTTGAAGGATGTTATAGATTTAAGACAGGATGGATGGGTGCCCAGGAAGGCGACCGTAGTAGAGGGACCTATGCCAATAAATCAGATCAGACCTGTAGAAGACGACAGGCCAGGGTATCGCAGAGATCGTAACCATCACGATCGTGACAGTGATAGGTCCAATAATATATCAGAATTGTTCCGACATCCCATGAAAACAAGAGGCGGTATAGATGACATGCTTATTGGTAAGTTACGCTGAATCTTCGTAAACGATAATAAACCTCGTGAATAAATCATGTATGTTTTAGGTATTAATTTAGCACCAACAACTCCCAACCTTATACCTGCCAGTCCATTCGGTGGCCACAACGGTTTTGGGAGCCAAAGAGATGGAACTTACCGTGGCCACAACAACCAACGCAGTGGTTACAACAATTATAATAGCCAAAGAGGTCAATACAAGCACAATCAGAATAATTCTAACTCGCAGTTTAATAATCGTACGTTCCATTTTAAAATTCTTTACGCTTACTTAGTTTTAATTGTTCCGCTTCATGTAACGATAAAATGTTTAGAGGCGAAGGCAATTAAAAAAAATACATACAGTATTTCAATTTAATGTTGTGTATCAAATAGAACATTGAATTTCACTATTTCAGAGTCCAATAAAGATGTGGCTCCTCGTTTTAAGAAAAATAATCTCATAGTAGCTAAAGAGGAGATAGCAGATGTGGAATTAAGACCAAACTCGATGCTCTTCAATAAGGCGTCTTCGGTAAAGGCAAACAATATGATGAATAGTCGAACGATGGAACCGTCTTTCGCACCGCAGAGTATGAAACAGCCACCTAGTAGTTTGCTCAAGGAACCTTTGCCGATAAAACAAGTGCCCGCTGAAAAGCCAAAACAATCTAAAAAAGACAAGGTTAGTGGATTTTCAATATCAATCCAAAGGACGAGTTAATACTTTCTATGGAAAATTTCTCATATCATAATGGGGTGGGTGTTTATTCGATTAGTGAATCTGTTCTTTGTTTTCAGGGGCCAAATAAGGAAGACGTATTAAAGAAATTTAGCTCCCTTATAGACGAGTATTGGAAAGGAGAAATTGATCTCAAACAGGCAGTAAATTCTTATAAGGAACACAAAGCTCCGGATAAGTTTGCCAAAGAGGTGATCCTGAGTGGCTTATCAGTTGCATTGGATAAATCAGGTAATGAGTGTACTGAAAAGGTCGTCCACTTTTGTTTTTGATTTATGCGTTATGAAAAATGAAATTTACTTTTTTATTAAATTACAGACGTGGAGCAAGAGAAGCTGATCAAATTACTGAGCAATTTGAAGGAGGACAACTTGGTGAACGGTCACACAGTGCAGGAGGCTTTCAAGTCCCTGTGTCACATTTTAGAGGAAAGAGATAACGAGATTGCCAAGGTGACCAATTCTGCTTCCGTTCTCTTTGCGACAGCCATCTGTGAGCACCTTATACCCCTCTCTGATGTTGCCTCGTTGACTGATAACGGTGCACACTATCCACTTTTCTTATTGGTACTTCAGCACATCCACAAGAAACGGGGAAAATCAGAGCTCTCGGAAATATTCAACAAAAGCAAGGTTAGTAGGTTAACACCTCAGTTTTTAATGTTTAACTTTATTCATGATCCCATTCGTTTTTGATTCTGTGCAGGTAAATCTTATGACCCAACTGCCAGAAAGTGACAAAACAAAAGAACGTCTCTCGGAGATCCTGGAGGAAAGAGATCTCACATTCCTCTACCCTCTGCTTCGCATCCAAGCGGATCTGGCTCGCCAACTTCAGGCTGACCCGAACCCGCAGTCTTTCTACAAGTGGATCAAGGAGAACTTGGAACCATCCAATTTCAATGATCCTGGATTCATCAACGCACTCATGACGGTGCTGTTGAAATACATAACTCAGGAATCCTCTGCCAGAGGCAGTGACGAGAAAGCCGTTATCGAGAAGGAGACTAGTCTACTTAAACGTTATCAGCCTATTCTTCATGCGTTTTTGAGGGAAAAGTCTTCTCTACAGTTGGTAGCAGTTTATTCGTTGCAAATGCACTTTTACTCTCTTGGCTTCCCCAGGGGACAGCTGCTGAGGTGGTTCATGGCCCTTTACGAGATGGAAATCGTCGACGAGGAGGCTTTCCTCAACTGGAAGGAAGACGTCACTGATGCATACCCCGGCAAAGGACAGGCTTTGTTCCAGGTAAGTCTTGTCACAATGACATATGTAATAAATAATATGCCCTTATGTATATGTATGTATGAGGAGTCGTGCAGAAGGTAATTAAACTAAGTAGTTAGTGAATTGGAAAAGAATGTTTTAATTCTTTATGAGATAAATTATTTAAAATTTAAAATGAGTGACAGCACCATTAACGGAAAGGGCTGTATATTGAATTTGTTGGTGCGTCCATTTTCTTTTGGAAATTTCTATCCAGATGTAACATAAATTTGATTTCCTAAAGGCAGTACAGACAAATAAATATGTTCATTACATTTTCGATGTTAGTTTGACTAAAATTTTCATAAATTACTTATGTCATGACCTTACAGTAGTTGCCAAAGTGTTGTCTTGTATTGGATGTGACAGACAGTCTATTCAACCTTGCTCAATCCTCAACCCCTATTCCTTTACTCCATTTCTCTCATATAAAGGAATATGTTGCTATCGTTTTTATGTTTTCTAGGTGAACCAGTGGCTGACATGGTTGCAGGAAGCCGAATCAGAAGAAGAAGAAGGTGACGAATAAAGAGCTGGTGGCTTTGAGTCACAAAATAGAAAAAGTTTAATATAATTTAAGTTATTAAAATACATACAGGGACACTCCAGTCCTGTTTTATTACTTTATTTTTGTGTCGAAGAAGAAATACTTTTTACAGCGCAGCATATTCCAAATGGCGGTATTTGTTAAATAAGAATTTTTTATTTTTATCCAAGCAACAATAAAACCTAGCTTATTTAAGGGCTTTTGGAATTGCTTGTGTCGAAACGTACTATTATTGCGTTTTCTGTGTCTGATATGGTGGATGATGTTTTGGTCCATTATAGAGGACGTCGTTGTCCGCTGTCAGGGGCAATTTTTGTCAGTTTTGTTGGACAGATCTTGTCTTGATTTTTGGTAGGCAATTTTTGTCCATCTAAAAGGGACTCTTTTAGTGGAATTGTAAGTTAGTTGGTCGTAGATTCCGTGTGAATGGTATAATTTTATTTTAAATAATGGATAAATAGTTTAAAGTGATCTAGATCTGTAAGAGAGCATGATTGCCAACCCTTAATTGAATGTGCATGATGATCAGTGATCGCATGCAGTGCACTTACCACTCCGACGACTGTGTTGATAAATTAAATTTAATGATATATGAGCTTTTTATTCTATATAATACTTTTATAAAAATGTGTTCGATTCATGTAGTTTTTATGTCCCGTTACTACTGTATTTTTTCTCAAGTATTTTTGTTATGAAAATAGTTTAATTTTCCTATACACTTAGATTAGTTAATGTCACTAAACAATTCAAATGTATTGTGAAGTTTTGTGTTAATAAACTCTTCGATGGCATTTTGCTATCGATACAAATTTTATGCCTCATTTTTTCTTCCCGTCTTTTCCCTATGTCTGCCCAAGCCCACCACCTTATCCAAACCTAAACTTTCCTATAAACAGTTGATTCTTTAGGTGCCCTCGACAGTCAAGAATGGTATTGAATTTGAGGTCGCCATACTATGAGGGTATATCTACAATTGGGATTTTTTTTTACTTTTGAAATACTTGCAGTCATGTGTCCATGTTGTGGCCTATTACTGAACTGGTGAAACTTGATTTGAAATCTAATAACATGCCTCCATTTTGTTTTAAATCGGTTAACGGGAACTTTAAGCTAGTAGGAAAAAGAATGGCTATATTGCAACATCGTTTTTCCGCAGACTTAATAAATAAAATTTTAATTGTTTCAATTTACACGATGTATAAATTACTATGGCAATAAACACCAAATTACAAATGTGTACTAAGTATAATCAATCTAAACAATTCCTACTATAGTTAGAATGAAACTGAATGTTGGTCAAAAAATATTTTTGGTAGTACTGAAGAAGCTAGAGCACATAATAGTCGTTTGGTTATGTACGATTCTTTATCAACAATAGCAGCCAGAGAGTTCTTTTTTACTTGGTAGGTTTTAACGGGATTTTCTCAAAGACTTGCAAACGTCAAGCATTTCTGAATTGCATTTCAGCGAGTAAGTGCTTCTTACTTTTTTGTGAAGTTAACTAAATACTGTCGAATATGTGCGTACAGTTATACTTTAATTCCTAGTTTCTATTTTATTATACCTTGTTTGTCTCCATTTTGAACAATTCATTCATACCAGAAATAATCTTAGGTTCTCGCTAATGTATAATATTTATTAAAAATACATATAAATAGTCAATAAATTATTTATTTCACAGGTTTCATTTGCCAAAGGCCATCGTTTAGGTAATGACAGTTCTCAACTCCTATGCCCTTATTTATTTTTGCTCTGAAAACAATACAATATTTTGTAACTATACATCTAAAGGCAGTTTCAGGTTGTTAAAATTAGAATTAACTTACATATCTTCAGTAGAGAGAGTAGTCCTCCCAATCGCTAAGGCATGTTCTTTACCTTCGGCCATTATCGCCTAGAAAAATAATGAGCATATACAGTTATGGATATCGGAGAAAACTGTTTTTTAAATAAGATAAAAAAAAGTACAGCGATCATTTTTTATGTTACAATCGAAGCATAAATGGTAAAAGTACAAACATTACAAGTAGAAGTAGCGACACACTTACCACAACAGTATCCTTAGGAACGTCAGTCATTTTCGCACCTGGCGACGTTAAACCAGGGCACATTATATTTGCCCCGCTTAAAACAAATCTAATCGCTCCTTTATCTACTTGTTGCATTGGTAAGAAGAAGGGATCTAAAAATCGGCTATTGTTACAAAACAGTGATAACTTGTTTTAAAGGACTTACATCTATGTAATAATCTTAATGTAGGCATCCATTGGCTCTCCCTATGTCTAAAGAATAACAATTCACCTCCCGAATTAACTATTATTTCTATGTGATCGTGGCTAAAAACAAATATTAAATTTATTATTGTTGGACTAAAATTAGGTTAGAATTCGCATGCAAAAGTAAAGTGACCTATATATTGCTAGCGTGGGGGCAGGTGTGTTCTTACCATTTTATTATACGAAGAGCATCTTTCTTAGGAAGAATACTATCGATATAATTTTCTAAATAGGGATACGCTTCAACTAATTTCGATCTAATTGACTTTTGAACGGACGACTTTAATTGTAACACTCCAGAAATGCTTTCTTTTTCATCAAATCTGCAAACAAGAAAACGTGTTATTAGTGTGAATATCCTATTTTAATACCCGCATTTTCTAGTGTCTAACAAATTTTACCACCAGGAAAGTTTCTTTATTAAATAATAAAGCAACTTTACATGTAACTAACAGTAACAATACTTAATCTTTCAAACATCTTTTTATATTCTGTATTAATCTACAAGTAATTATAATAAGAATACATACTTTTTAAACATTTTTATAGCAGTTCAACCTGAATTATCAATTTGAGGTTATAGAAATAAAAATCATTGACCATTGACAGAAGACAGCGCCACTGTCAGCACAGTTGGTAAAGTTGGTAACGTCTCAGATCAAACTTAGGCAACGGAAAATAATGGTCTGTGTTAAGTTGGTTGCCGTATCGTGATCTAAATTAATAGTTAATTTTGAAAATTAGATAGATAAAAAATAATAATAAATAAAATAACTAGCTTTTAAAATTTATACATTATTTGCAAGAAAATACTTTATTCATTACTTTAACACAGATTATTTGTAGTTTTACTAGTAATACAGATGGTTTGAAAAAAAGGGATTGCAACTGCTTGTTTGGCGCATTTGTACAATGTAAAAATTGGTTTTGTGTTTGTTAAGCATTTTAATTTTGATTTAATTTCTTTGCAGGTTCAGGAGCCTCTATTGTGTATCTACGATAATCAAAACAGATGCCAGAGACTCCTCAGATTGTCCTTACCCTTTTTAATACGAATTTAGAAGACACTTGCTGCTTTCAACGAGACTACTCATAATACTAAAAGGTAATACTAATTGTTAGATATTATAAAATGTATAAAGCAAAGCGTCCGATTTACTTTTGTATATATTTTTATGACCCAAAACACTCATAAATGTTATGATGGTTTCTTTTTTGGACTACAAACAAAAATAAAAATATTCATTAAATAAAAGGGTCATTATAAGAATTTTATGTTTTCTACTAAAAATTTAAAGATTTTTAATTATCATATTCTTGACAAACTTCTTATTAAAAGATATTAATTCAACAAACAGATTTTATCTAAGTATTTATGGTTAAATTTTCATATTTTGGGCATATTCCTCAGTTAGCGTATGACCAATTATTAATGAAACATCCTGTATACAAGTACAGACCAGGCGCAGGCGCAAATGCAAGCACGCGAATCGGGAATTTGCACAGCCCAAGTTCGGTCGCGTTCGCTGCTAGAATCGATTCAATCGCTATTCATTCCTGCCACAAAGCCGCGATATCTAGCCACTACTAGCCAGTCCTGCTGGCTACGGCAGTTTTGTTTAGTCAGTGTTGCGAGCACGTTCATGTTCTGTGGGGCGAGTCTATCGGTGATTAAGTAGCTGTGCGCGTGGTGGTGCTCTAGACTTTAAGACAAATAAATAAATATAACTATATTTAATATAAATTTCAGTGTGCCATATAAAATGAAAAAATGACATCGACTACTACCACAATAAGAAAGTCTTACGGGAACAGACGATTGGTCACCTTCCCAGAAGATTACCCCCTGCGGCTGCCAAAACAAAAAAGTAGTGTTAGTTTGCCAAAGAAAAACGAGGAGGTCTCCAAGTTAATCAAATACGTGGACGATAATATCGTAGGGAAGAATAACGCCTTCCTTGGGCCGTTTGGACGTAGAAAAGGTGAGTGTTCAATTGTTCGATAGTTTACCAAAATTCGCTTTACCTAGAAATTAAAATAATATCTGCCAAATTTGTTGTACGAATGATTTAATTCGTATCGCGAAACAGGTATCATCAGGTGTTTATATTTGTGTTTGTATTATTTAATTCAACCTCGATTATAAAACTATAGTTAAAAACGTTCAAATCAGTAAATTTGTGAGTTATTCTTAAATTGTAGTTGGTGTAAAAATTATCACATACCTGGGTACCTAAATGGTTATATTTATTTGTTTTATTATTCTCTTGGAGTACACATACATATGCATAACTATATTGTCTAATTAGAATTTTATTTACACCTGGTTTCATAACAGTATGTTAATTGAATGCTTTTATGGACGAACGTAAACTAATTAAATATGTGATGATTTATTAGTATTACATATCTTGTAACAGATAGTTGTGTGTTGGAATCCAGATGATTTATTGCTTCGGTAAATATTTTTTGCAGTTTGATATACAGGGGCATTCAGCAGGCGAGATTTTCCACATCGAATTTTCCAACGTTGTGAAAATTCTAAATGAAAGTAGGCTCCTGCGATTTATTGCACTTTTGCAGGAAATAATAAATTAGTTACCTACCAATAAGTGCCTTATAGTTATAATTTCTTCTGACGTTGAATTTTGATGTTTTAATTTTTACTAGGTATACTTTCCCATTTTTATAAACCTAAAAACTAAAAACAATCATGCACTCGCATAGAGAATCAAAAGACCTTTAAAATGAGGGGTCACTCGACAACCTTACCGTAATTTTTGTTTTTGTTGGGGGTTGCTGGGGGCTAGGGGGTTGATGTGTCAATGTCAAGTTTGATATCAAAATTTGTCCTCCAAAAATCAAGAAACGACCTGTTTTTTCAAGAAACTAGTTAAAGTATCCCAAAACGTATGTATTTCCTCAAGCATAATGCTATCCATTATTCCCTGCTGTGAATAATTATTTTATTTTTCACTGCATTGAATAATGATGAACAAAGTTTATATGACAACGTATCAGATATTTGTTCTAAGTCTAAGCACGAAATTAATTGTAAACATTAGTAAACAACGTTGACGTTTAAATTTAACTTATGACAGGCCGTTCCTTTGACACATAACGGCCTGCTCATAAAATTCTTCAATAAAAGGTTTACTCAAAAATGTTTAATAGTCGTAGTCTGTGGATAAAATACAGGGTATTCTACTCGATTTATTATTTCTCGATTTATATAATATAAATTATTATTCACTCTGGTGATTTACGACACTCGCCTTCGGCTCGTGAATAATAGAGGCCATTATATGTTTGTGCGAGTGTTTGTGGATTAAACTACTATTATTCGCTTTTAACTTTTAATATAGCCAATATAGCTTTTCATCAGTAGGTAGGTATCATAAATTTAGATAAGTATTTATTTTTCACCTAACTAATAAATTTAGATTGTTGAAAAAATAATAGTTCCAGAGGTATTCGAGAAAACGTTATCCCACATTTTATTAACAACTAAATTACAAGAGATAGTAGTAAGCTATGAAAAACATTGGTGTTGAAGCATTTGAAAGTAATTATAACAATATTGACAGGTAGAATACTTATATTTTTGTTTAATTTCCAAAGCCAACTTGGTGCATTGCATAGAGTTGCAAGGAATGCTTCAACACCAATGTTTTTTATGTTTTTCATAGCTTACTACCATCTCTTGTAATTTAGTTGTTAATAAAATGTGGGAATCTGATTTTTTTTAAATTTACAGGGCTGATTAGAAAATACGAACTTCATTGCGATTTTGCGACCAATTCGAACGCAAATTTTGAATTTGATTACTTATTATCATTGATAACATCACATTTCATTTCCAGTAGAAATATACAAGGTGGTCTTTTTTTCGAAACAGGTTTTTCGCGAATATTCTCACCATTTGATGTTCTATTGTTTTTTTGACCTCAGATTCGAAATGCCAGGAAAAAATACCATCTTTTTAGCGTTCAAATTTTCTTCCTAGTACAGCCGTAAAGCCCCTATGTCAACGTTTCCGCTTAGATGGACCACCCTGTACTTTGAAGAGATATGTTCGGTTTGTTCGGTTGTAATAAAATAACATAATCATTGCATTGACGATGTCGAATACTCGAATAGGTAGACAAGTTGTCTCCACGTCTAATTATTTAGTCAGAAGTAAATATAACTGAAAATTGGCAAGAGTTATTGAAGCGCTTTTGACTTGTAGAAATTTTTCTGAGAACTGTTACGATCCGGTAACGTTTTGGCCAGATTTTTGAATGGCTGTTACAACATTGCAAATTACCGTGAAAACAAAGTCGAGTGTGGTTTTTGCTTGTGAACATCTGGCCGAGCCTAGCCTAATTTCCATGCCATGTAGTTAAATTCGCCGAAAAAATTAAGAACAAAGCAATCAAGTTCCGACTGAAACATTACGTGCGTTACATTTCTTGTCGCTAATTAGTAATTACTGTTCCAGTTCGTTTAATCAACAACTCCCAATTAAAATGTTTTTTAAATATGTCATTAATCATATAAATTTATTACGAAATCGAAATGACTAGACAACTTGTCGCTGATGGCCAACAATAATAATTTGACATTTTAACGAAACTTTTGCGCAAATTGATAAACAGTTGAATGAACCGCAAGGGCCTTGTGTCCGCAAGGAGATCAAGGAGTTGTGTTTCTTTCATTTTGGTTTCATCGGATAAGTGAAAAACTAAAAACTACCAAACAAAACAAAAGTTTTCGCGTGGCCGAAGCTTATGCGACGTTATGCGATTAATTATGAGTGACACGCCATTGTTTTTCATCTCAGTTTCCCTTCCCTTTTAAACGAATGGTCGTGTCGAAATGGGCTCCACGTGCGCCCCAATCGATTTTGCCGGGCAGGGCGAAGGGTGACCTATCCTCACACCATAAGTGGTGTGACGTCGCGATTCGGTTTTCTTTATTTGTCCAAGTACGTTAACCTCAGGCGGTACGATAAATTATATAATTCTACGATATTGATTAGATTTTTGTTTGGAAATCGCTTCATTCCGAAGGTTTTTTATGTAGCGTAAACGTCGAAGTCATTGGACTGAAAACCTATTCTGGCGAAAACGCTGAATTTGGTCAACCGGATTTACTTAGCGATGGGTTTAATTATTCTCATTAGGTAAGCAGCCAGGAACTTCCTAGTACGCTAGTTAAATTCCAGTAGAGGTAGAGGATCAGGTCTTTGTTCTTTCATCTATCCAATAATACATTCGTCAAAGCAATACTTCCGCTGTCGTCGTTTCAGCAATTTGATTTTATTTCTTTGCCATGCCATCGAGCGGCGTAAGCTGTCGAAACTACAATGCCAAAGATAATTTTAGACGAACAGGAAACCCATTTAAAAATAAGGTAATTATCGTCACAAGATCATAGGAGAAGATTTTATTTTTAGGCTGTCCCGAGTTGTCCGTAGGTTGAACTTTGCCTGAGAAATGAGAATATCCCACAAAAAATATTAATCGTGTTATTTTATTTAATATTGAAAGTAAGCATCCATTCACGAAGTATTTAGGTGTTCATGGAAACTATCTTCGTATAGGTATGTGGTACACCTTATTTCATTTTTTCACGCCAGAGCCATGTATGGCCGTAAATACAAAATCCTGGGCCGAGTTAAAAATGTAGACTATTAGAAGAAAGTTTACTTCTCTAAAATAATATTAAATTTCTTATGGCCCCGGGCTACAATACCGGTGTGAAAACAGCAGCTCAAGATAGCAGCTCAAGTTTACGGAAACGCCCGAATGTTCATAGACGTTCGTGAATTAAGGAGTAAAAAATAACAAATCAAAATATTCATTAAATCTACTCAGAATATAAACCAAAATAATTATAATTATGTGGAGTGGGGTGAGAGAGGCCGATAGGGTAGAGCTGAGTAGTTAACAAAAAAATGACCATAATAAAGCTATTTAAACGCTTATTATTTAAATAATTAGCTTCAAAGGCATTAACAACGTCAATAAAAAATAGAGGTAGCAGTCGTCATCCGGAATTTCATTGACTACCGGGGGGATCCAGGGGTTAAACCTCCCCCGAAAAGTCAAAAAAATTCATATCTCCGAAACTAAAACCATGCGCACTTTTTAACTTCCAAGGGAAATTGAAAATAACGTAAAGAGTCCTATTCTAGAATTGCATTGACTTCCAAAGGGATCCAGGGGGTTAAACATCCCCCGAAATGTTAAAAAAATTCATATCTCCGGAACTAAAACTGCGCGCACTTTTTAACTTCCAGGGGAGATTGAAAATAACGTAAAGGGTCTTATTCTAGAATTGCATTGACTTCCAAAGGGATCCAGGGGGTTAAACATCCCCCGAAATGTTCAAAAAATTCATATCTCCGGAAC
This sequence comes from Rhagium mordax, assembly GCA_963680705.1. Classification (NCBI taxonomy): domain Eukaryota; kingdom Metazoa; phylum Arthropoda; class Insecta; order Coleoptera; family Cerambycidae; genus Rhagium; species Rhagium mordax. The sequence goes on along the minus strand of OY796660.1, from coordinate 394,946 downwards.
TAAAACTGCGCGCAGTTTTTAACTTCCAGGGGAGATTGAAAATAACGTAAAGTGTCTTATTCTAGAATTGCATTGACTTCCAAAGGGATCCAGGGGGTTAAACATCCCCCGAAATGTTAAAAAAATTCATATCTCCGGAACTAAAACTGCGCGCACTTTTTAACTTCCAGGGGAGATTGAAAATAACGTAAAGGGTCTTATTCTAGAATTGCATTGACTTCCAAAGGGATCCAGGGGGTTAAACATCCCCCGAAATGTTCAAAAAATTCATATCTCCGGAACTAAAACTGCGCGCAGTTTTTAACTTCCAGGGGAGATTGAAAATAACGTAAAGTGTCTTATTCTAGAATTGCATTGACTTTCAAAGGGATCCAGGGGGTTAAACATCCCCCGAAATGTTAAAAAAATTCATATCTCCGGAACTAAAACTGCGCGCACTTTTTAACTTCCAGGGGAGATTGAAAATAACGTAAAGAGTCTTATTCTAGAATTGCATTGACTTCCAAAGGGATCCAGGGGGTTAAACATCCCCCGAAATGTTCAAAAAATTCATATCTCCGGAACTAAAACTGCGCGCACTTTTTAACTTCCAGGGGAGATTGAAAATAACGTAAAGAGTCTTATTCTAGAATTGCATTGACTTCCAAAGGGATCCAGGGGGTTAAACATCCCCCGAAATGTTCAAAAAATTCATATCTCCGGAACTAAAACTGCGCGCACTTTTTAACTTCCAGGGGAGATTGAAAATAACGTAAAGAGTCTTATTCTAGAATGGCATTGACTTCCAAAGGGATCCAGGGGGTTAAACATCCCCCGAAATGTTCAAAAAATTCATATCTCCGGAACTAAAACTGCGCGCACTTTTTAACTTCCAGGGGAGATTGAAAATAACGTAAAGAGTCTTATTCTAGAATGGCATTGACTTCCAAAGGGATCCAGGGGGTTAAACATCCCCCGAAATGTTCAAAAAATTCATATCTCCGGAACTAAAACTGCGCGCACTTTTTAACTTCCAGGGGAGATTGAAAATAACGTAAAGGGTCTTATTCTAGAATTGCATTGACTTCCAAAGGGATCCAGGGGGTTAAACATCCCCCGAAATGTTCAAAAAATTCATATCTCCGGAACTAAAACTGCGCGCACTTTTTAACTTCCAGGGGAGATTGAAAATAACGTAAAGGGTCTTATTCTAGAATTGCATTGACTTCCAAAGGGATCCAGGGGGTTAAACATCCCCCGAAATGTTAAAAAAATTCATATCTCCGGAACTAAAACTGCGCGCACTTTTTAACTTCCAGGGGAGATTGAAAATAACGTAAAGTGTCTTATTCTAGAATTGCATTGACTTCCAAAGGGATCCAGGGGGTTAAACATCCCCCGAAATGTTCAAAAAATTCATATCTCCGGAACTAAAACTGCGCGCACTTTTTAACTTCCAGGGGAGATTGAAAATAACGTAAAGTGTCTTATTTTAGAATTGCATTGACTTCCAAAGGGATCCAGGGGGTTAAACATCCCCCGAAATGTTAAAAAAATTCATATCTCCGGAACTAAAACTGCGCGCACTTTTTAACTTCCAGGGGAGATTGAAAATAACGTAAAGGGTCTTATTCTAGAATTGCATTGACTTCCAAAGGGATCCAGGGGGTTAAACATCCCCCGAAATGTTCAAAAAATTCATATCTCCGGAACTAAAACTGCGCGCAGTTTTTAACTTCCAGGGGAGATTGAAAATAACGTAAAGTGTCTTATTCTAGAATTGCATTGACTTCCAAAGGGATCCAGGGGGTTAAACATCCCCCGAAATGTTAAAAAAATTCATATCTCCGGAACTAAAACTGCGCGCACTTTTTAACTTCCAGGGGAGATTGAAAATAACGTAAAGAGTCTTATTCTAGAATTGCATTGACTTCCAAAGGGATCCAGGGGGTTAAACATCCCCCGAAATGTTCAAAAAATTCATATCTCCGGAACTAAAACTGCGCGCACTTTTTAACTTCCAGGGGAGATTGAAAATAACGTAAAGAGTCTTATTCTAGAATTGCATTGACTTCCAAAGGGATCCAGGGGGTTAAACATCCCCCGAAATGTTCAAAAAATTCATATCTCCGGAACTAAAACTGCGCGCACTTTTTAACTTCCAGGGGAGATTGAAAATAACGTAAAGAGTCTTATTCTAGAATGGCATTGACTTCCAAAGGGATCCAGGGGGTTAAACATCCCCCGAAATGTTCAAAAAATTCATATCTCCGGAACTAAAACTGCGCGCACTTTTTAACTTCCAGGGGAGATTGAAAATAACGTAAAGAGACTTATTCTAGAATTGCATTGACTTCCAAAGGGATCCAGGGGGTAAAGCAACCCCCCGAAAATAATTTGTCTCATTTTACGTGTCTATAACTCGGTGAGGGGGCTGGAAAAAAGAAAGTCTAATATTTGTTCTCATCTCTCGAGAGCACGGTAGGATTTATGGATATTATTATTGAAACACTTATCGGCATAGATATTATTTAATTTTTTTTTAATAGTAATGACATAATTCGCATAAGTTGTTTTTGAATTTTGAAGCGGGTTGAATATTATTCGATATTTCTTTGGCAGAAAGGATACATTTAGTGTGACTGAAACGGAGACACATGTTGCATTGAAAATAATCATTGTCCTTTGCGTCTTGATTGCAATAAATGCATTTATCTTTTATATCAGATGATTCTTTTAACAATGTATTTTTTATTTCATTTCTAAATGCATCCATATTTTTGTAGATTTTTAAACCTTTATTTTGACAAATATTCTGAAAAAAATATATGATATACATACCACAATTATACGTGTCTCTTTGTATCAAATGATCTATATTAACAGTAGTCCAATTATCTAAATCAAAATACTGTTTATTTCGTTGGTTTATTAAATTTAAAAAAGATAAAAACTTTTTGAGGTATTTCTGAGTTTTAAATGCAGAACTTCCCAAGGGATCAATTAAGTTAAAAGATTTATCCCTTACATTTATTACTGCCAATACGTAGTGTTCATTGTTACCTATAGGCATTACTATATTACTTTTTTCTATTTTCGTTTGTTCTATTAAATATTCTAGATCGCACATATCATCTGAAAATATTAATGATGATTTTTCTGTTGATATAATTTGGAAATATGCATTGTTATTAAATAAATTAAAGCAAATATCAATAATAAAACTGCTCAAATATTCTTTTGGATCCAGTGTTAAATAATCATTAATGATTATCTCCTTAATTGGAGAAGTCGCATTTTTAAAATAAGTCACGGTATACCCTCTTTTATTTTTTAATGATTTGTAGTATGTGATATCATTAACTAAACCGTTGTCTAAAATATTAATATCTTTTACGGTTCTCCATTTTCTATCCTCAGGCAATAGATACTCTTTTGGACTCACAATACTTGGCAGCATATAGAAATAATAAAAACGTTTTAAGATAGGCAGCATTTTATTTTCCCAAAATGATAAGTTTCTTTTAATTCTGATGCATTTAATATCACTGAATGTATATATTACCAAATCACACCATTCTCGGTCCAAAACTTCCAACAATCCCTGTATCTGATAGTGATAATTGTGGCTAATCTTTATTGCATCATCCTTGTGCAAAAAATCGAATTGTACATCATAGGGATTATCATATCTATGTTTATAAGGGCATTTTATTTCAATTACCCCTTTATCATTGACCAGTCCATCAGGTGAAGCGGCAATAAAAGGATGCATTTTATGAATTAATAATCCACTTCTACGACAGATAACGTTATTTCGTTTAGAGTATTCATCGCGAGCAACTGACTCATAAAATTTACCGTGATTTATAGCATCCACGTTGATATATTTTGGTTCGGTAATATCTTTAACAATATTTCCATACGAATCTTCTTTTGCCTTACATATTCTACCAAAATACGAGGCACTTATTCTTATTTTCCGTTGTTCCTTCCATTCCAAGGTCTCGTGTTGATCTATAGTTCTAATTTCTAAATCTTTTCTATCGTCTTCCGTGAGTGAAATTTTTTGAATAAACGAGACACATTTTTTAAAAAGATCACTACTTGGTGCATTAGTATCGGTAAAATTAATTAAACATAGTTTGCAAATAAATTGTCCAGTAAAGGAAGTATTCTCCGATTCACATTTTTGATGTACCCACCGCTCACACCTTTCACACTGTACGAATGAAGTTGTTTCGTTAAATTTAATAAGTCCACAATAGACACATCTGGTTACATCATCCAATTCAATAATGTTAGATTTAGCTTTTTTAAATTGACTAACATCTCCCTCATTCTCATCACAAACTAACGAAACTGATAATTGTTTAATATGTCGTGCCGTAAAATGCGAATCTGATGTCTTTCTTTTCTTATGCCAAGTTTCTTGCGAATAAATTTCGTCTGTCTGATCAGTATTAGTTGGTTTAGTTCTCTTGGTAGTTAGCCTGTTTTTTCCGATATCCAAATTACATTCCTTGTATAAAGATATGACTTCCTCTCTATATAATCTAACAAATCTGGAACATTTTAGATTTTTTTCACCGTTCAAAATATTTCTTTTTAAATCTCCAAAGTAATTTTCCACAACTGCATTGCTGATTCTGTCTCTATCTACCAACATCATACCATTCCATAAAGGGCAATAAGGCACATATTTATGAAGAATAAGGATGAGCAATTTTTTATTTTCATAATCATTTTCACGGTCTATTTCGTTAGATATAATAATATTGTCGTATATGTTTCTGTATCGTTTATAAAATGGACTCTTGGTATAAAGCCTTTCAGTGTCGCCAGAATAACCGATACTATTCGAAGCCAATACATTTTCTTCATCATCTAAGTCACCTTTACAACATAATTCCTTTAAACATTTTAACGATTTTCTAACATCTTTATTGAAATATTTACCAGATAACAGTATAACTATATTTTCAAACCACTTATCGAGTTGGTCAAGCCTTTTTATTTTGACTGCTGATGCCACTATATCCTTAAATAATAATATTTGTTTTTCATTTTTCGAGAGGAGATCGATATCTTTTGTTGCCATCTTTAAAAAATGAGCACAACAGAGATGTATCGTTATAAAATCATTTGCTGTCCGTGAAGTTAAAGGATCTCTAGATACTGCTGCCATGCAAACCTCTAAGTATTCCACTAGAGTAATTCTGTTAAATGCTTTGCTTATAGCGTGTATGTTAGCAAAACTAAAGTCAGTAACAACGCCAGCCAATACAGGCCATTTTCTGTTTACTTCGCAGAAATATCTGAAGCCGTCAAGTAGTTTAAATATCGAATGCGCATCATGGGTAGAAGATACCATACTGAAGACAGAAAGTGTTCTTTGAATCTTTTGGACGCTGACAACGCCGGTATAGAATAGTACCAGTTTTTTATTTCCATCAGGATTTCTAACAAGATTCCCCGTTGCATCAAAATAAATATATGGTAAATCTGTACCCACCTTTTGTTTCTCCAAAATAGTAAGTTGTTCTTTACTGTACAGTTTTACGTTAAAGGGGAAAGATACTTCTTTTATATACTCCGGATGATCTTCTTGCATTTTTATAATATCCAATTTGCCATTTTTATCTCTATCTTTTTCTGACTTTGCTTCCGATTTTACCTTCCTAAAAGTGGCATCCGATTTAATTTTCCTCAAATTTTTTGTTTTTAAAATAAAATTTGTATTTTCTCCCCTGACGATCTTCTTTTTGTAAGCCAAAGGCTTTTTATTTACAATATTTTTCTTTACAATGGACCTTTCTACCCCCTTGAGATAAGAGGTCACACATTTTTTGTGGTAGTAATTTATAGATGTACTATAAACGAATACTTTTCTATCGTTCACAACAATCTTAAATTTTTTACATTGACTGTGGATACATTTCGCATAAATGTTTATTATCATTTTTTTTAAATATTTAACATATTTAAACACAATCTGACAAACGTTGTTAACGTACTTATTAATTCTGTTACGGAAGTAATATGGATAACATTTCGTAACAAGTTTACCATTCTTAAAAATTTCGGTCCATATATTTGTAGGAATTTCAAAACTACCTTCTAATAATGTGCAATTTTTGAATTTAGCATTACTTAAAATTTCTCTGCTTAAATTTTTGGAATTACGTGGTAACAATTCAACTACATCTTTTGATCCTTGGTCATCTGATAAATTTAAGATTGAAACTGGTACATCCAATGTGTCTTTTGATAAATTAAATGAATCCTGGGATATTTTAAACGAATCACATAGCACTTTATTTTCATTAGAAGCTGAGTCACCAGAAAATGTAACTTTTAGAGGTGTCGATGTAATAATATTATTAATGTTAAAATCGTGGGAGAAACTATCATAATAATCTATTGCTTGGTTTTCATTATTAATTGTTTTCAAAGTATCAGAGCTTCCTTTGCTAGAATTCTCAATTGGATTCGTATTAGAGTTCCCCTCACTAGAATATTCGTCGCTGTCGCTAGAATTTTCGCTAGAATTCTTTCTCGAATTTTCATTAGAAATAATCGTATCAGTTGGATTCGCATTAGAGTTCCCTTCACTAGAATATTCGTCGCTGTCGCTAGAATTTTCGCTAAAATTCTTTCTCGAATTTCCATTAGAAATAATGGTATCAGTTGGATTCGCATTAGAGTTCCCTTCACTAGAATATTCGTCGCTGTCGCTAGAATTTTCGCTAAAATTCTTTCTCGAATTTTCATTAAAAATAATGGTATCAGGAGAGGGGGACCTATTTTCAATATTATTGTTGATGGCATGCATACGTTTTAATTCTTCATTAATCATCTTATGCCACACACTATAACATCGATATCTATTATTTAAAGTATTTTTCTTTTTTATGCTAACGCACAATGTACCATAAACCGATTCTTTCTTTCTGTAGTTCAAGGACATTTGACAGTTTAACTGAACCGTTTTCAGAAGATTTTTTAAATTAATCTCTTTAATATTTTTCTTTTCATCATTAGAATCATGGCATTCCAAATTATGAAAATAATACCTAAAGGTCTTATTGAAATGGATAATTCTGTAGACTACACTAGGATACATTTTTATTTTTGTGTTAGCAAATTTGGAAGATATTTGTTTGAAAATATTGCGTTCACGCTTAATAAGCAAGACATCCTCAAAGGTATGAGATGGAAATTCTTTTTTAAAGATTAGTGCAATACTCTTAATTATATCTTTATTTATTGGCTTAACCATTTTCGTTATCACTGCAGATATTACAGAATAGTATTGTAAGTTGTAAGTAACAGAATAAATGTATTACAAAAATAAAATCAAAAAATGTATTTTAAAAACAAAATAAATATGAAAACCTCTAAAGAAAGCCTTAATGAATATAACACGATTTTGAAAGAATTTACTAAATCGTTATCTAATTAAAAGTTATCAAAAGAAAAACAAAAGGAATGCTATAACACTATCAAAATAAAAGTCCTTCCAAAACCCACAAGGAAGTCTTCAAAAACTTCGATGTGTTTCAACAAACTATTATTAAATATTATGTTAAACAAGATTTTGTGAAACTTTACAAAAATAGTTGTTTAATTAAATTTACTTATCAGAATTTACGAAACAAGGAAAAAATATTACTCTTAAAGTAATACATAAAAAAATTAAAAAGCTTTCAGAGATACAAAGAACAGAACTCAAACCAAAATTAAAAATTTTAAAATCTCATAAACCAAAAGTGATGATTTATTTTTTAATCGAAATAAACATAAAACACATTGAAATAAAAACAACGTTATTATTACTAAAACACAAAATTTATCACTAATGTCAGAATATAAAAGTAACGAAAAGCTCGAAAAATATGCTAAACTGATATAAATAGTAATAAAAACGACACAGAGCGCCTGAAACTTGTAAGCCAAAATGAGAACCATTGACTGCCGTCGGGACCGCAATCGATTTACCAAGTAAACATTAAATTAAAGTTTAATAATTTTGTTGCATAACTTTTTTATTTTGCTTTGAAATGGATTTTTTTATAGAACAAAAGTTGTTTATTTCTTTCCAAATAATACTCCAAACTCTTTAAAAATTTTTAAAATGCATTTTTTTTTAATATTACCTTCTGTCAGTTTTCGGACGGTAGTCAATCGTACTCATTTTAGTTAATCTTGTTTAACATAATATTTAATAATAGTTTTTTGAAACACATCGAAGTGTTTGAAGACTTCCTTGTGGGTTTTGGAAGGATTTTTATTTTTGTTATACGTTATAGTGTTATAGCATTCCTTTTGTTTTTCTTTTGATAACTTTTAATTAGATAACGATTTAGTAAATTTTTTCAAAATCGTGTTATATTCATTAAGGCTTTCTTTAGAATTTTTCATATTTATTTTGTTTTTAAAATACATTTTTTGATTTTATTTTTGTAATACATTTATTCTGTTACTTACAATACTATTCTGTAATATCTGCAGTGATAACGAAAATGGTTAAGCCAATAAATAAAGATATAATTAAGAGTATTGCACTAATCTTTAAAAAAGAATTTCCATCTCATACCTTTGAGGATGTCTTGCTTATTAAGCGTGAACGTAATATTTTCAAACAAATATCTTCCAAATTTGCTAACACAAAAATAAAAATGTATCCTAGTGTAGTCTACAGAATTATCCATTTCAATAAGACCTTTAGGTATTATTTTCATAATTTGGAATGCCATGATTCTAATGATGAAAAGAAAAATATTAAAGAGATTAATTTAAAAAATCTTCTGAAAACCGTTCAGTTAAACTGTCAAATGTCCTTGAACTACAGAAAGAAAGAATCGGTTTATGGTAGGTACTTTGTGCGTTAGCATAAAAAAGAAAAATACTTTAAATAATAGATATCGATGTTATAGTGTGTGGCATAAGACGATTAATGAAGAATTAAAACATATGCATGCCATCAAAAATAATATTGAAAATATGTCCCCCTCTCCTGATACCATTATTTTTAATGAAAATTCGAGAAAAAAATTTTGCGAGTATCCTAGCGATAGCAACAAATATTCTAGTGAAGGGAACTCTAATGCGAATCCAACTGATACCATTATTTCTAAAGGAAATTCGAGAAAGAATTTTAGCGAAAATTCTAGAGACAGCGACGAATATTCTAGTGAAGGAACTCTAATACGAATCCAATTGAGAATTCTAGCAAAGGAAGCTCTAATACGTTGAAGACAATTAATAATGAAAACCAAGCAATAGATTATTATGATAGTTTCTCCCACGATTTTAACATTAATAATATTATTACATCGACACCTCTAAAAGTTACATTTTCTGGTGACTCAGCTTCTAATGAAAATAAAGTACTATGTGATTCGTTTAAAATATCCCAGGATTCATTTAATTTATCAAAAGAAACATTGGATGTACCAGTTTCAATCTTAAATTTATCAGATGACCAAGGATCAAAAGATGTAGTTGAATTGTTACCACGTAATTCCAAAAACTTAAGTAGAGAGATTTTAAGTAATGCCAAATTCAAAAATTGCACATTATTAGAAGGTTATAGTTTTGAAATTCCTACAAATATATGGACCGAAATTTTTAAAAATGGTAAACTTGTTACGAAATGTTATCCATATTACTTCCGTAACAGAATTATTAAGTACGTTAACAACGTTTGTCAGATTGTGTTTAAATATGTTAAATATTTAAAAAAAATGATAATAAACATTTATGCGAAATGTATCCACAGTCAATGTAAAAAATTTAAGATTGTTGTGAACGATAGAAAAGTATTAGTTTATAGTACATCTATAAATTACTACCACAAAAAATGTGTGACCTCTTATCTCAAGGGGGTAGAAAGGTCCATTGTAAAGAAAAATATTGTAAATAAAAAGCCTTTGGCTTACAAAAAGAAGATCGTCAGGGGAGAAAATACAAATTTTATTTTAAAAACAAAAAATTTGAGGAAAATTAAATCGGATGCCACTTTTAGGAAGGTAAAATCGGAAGCAGTCAGAAAAAGATAGAGATAAAAATGGCAAATTGGATATTATAAAAATGCAAGAAGATCATCCGGAGTATATAAAAGAAGTATCTTTCCCCTTTAACGTAAAACTGTACAGTAAAGAACAACTTACTATTTTGGAGAAACAAAAGATGGGTACAGATTTACCATATATTTATTTTGATCTTGTTAGAAATCCTGATGGAAATAAAAAACTGGTGCTATTCTATACCGGCGTTGTCAGCGTCCAAAAGATTCAAAGAACACTTTCTGTCTTCAGTATGGTATCTTCTACCCATGATGCGCATTCGATATTTAAACTACTTGACGACTTCAGATATTTCTGCGAAGTAAACAGAAAATGGCCTGTATTGGCTGGCGTTGTTTCTGACTTTAGTTTTGCCAAAGATCATTTCAGATACTAGATAGTCAAAGCCACTGTTTATTTCATCGCCCCATCTTCTCTCTCTAACACATGCAAAATTGGATGCCAAATAACAGAGAAGTATTGCAGTGTCATGAGTTAAAGTGAGATGAAGCTTAAGTTGAGGTCCATTTATGAGCGATAAAATTAAACAATAGGTCTGACTATCTAGTGTATACATGATCTTTGGTTTTGCTAACATACACGCTATAAGCAAAGCGTTTAACAGAATTACTCTAGTGGAATACTTAGAGGCTTGCATGGCAGCTGTATCTAGAGATCCTTTAACTTCACGGACAACAAATGATTTTATAACGATACATCTCTGTTGTGCTCATTTTTTAAAGATGGCAACAAAAGATATCGATCTCCTCTCGAAAAATGAAAAACATATATTATTATTTAAGGATATAGTGGCATCAGCAGTCAAAATAAAAAGGCTTGACTAACTCGATAAGTTGAAAATATAGTTATACTGTTATCTGGTAAATATTTCAATAAAGATGTTAGAAAATCGTTAAAATGTTTAAAGGAATTATGTTGTAAAAGGTGACTTAGATGATGAAGAAAATGTATTGGCTTCGAATAGTATCGGTTATTCTGGCGACACTGAAAGGCTCTATACCAAGAGTCCATTTTATAAACGATACAGAAACATATACGACAATATATCTAACGAAATAGACCGTGAAAATGATTATGAAAATAAAAAATTGCTCATCCTTATTCTTCATAAATATGTGCCTTATTGCCCTTTATGGAATGGTATGATGTTGGTAGATGGAGACAGAATCAGCAACGCAGTTGTGGAAAATTACTTTGGAGATTTAAAAAGAAATATTTTGAACGGTGAAAAAAATCTAAAATGTTCCAGATTTGTTAGATTATATAGAGAGGAAGTCATATCTTTATACAAGGAATGTAATTTGGATATCGGAAAAAAAACAGGCTAACTACCAAGAGAACTAAACCAACTAATACTGATCAGACAGACGAAATTTATTCGCAAGAAACTTGGCATAAAAAAAGAAAGACATCAGATTCGCATTTTACGGCACGACATATTAAACAATTATCAGTTTCGTTAGTTTGTGATGAGAATGAGGAAGATGTTAGTCAATTTAAAAAAGCTAAATCCAACATTATTGAATTGGATGTTGTAACCAGATGTGTCTATTGTGGACTTATTAAATTTATGAAACAACTTCATTCGTACAGTGTGAAAGGTGTGAGCGGTGGGTACATCAAAAATGTGAATCGGAGAATACTTCCTTTACTGGACAATTTATTTGCAAACTATGTTTAATTAATTTTACCGATACTAATGCACCAAGTAGTGATAATGTGTCTCGTTTATTCAAAAAATTTCACTCACGGAAGACGATAGAAAAGATTTAGAAATTAGAACTATAGATCAACACGAAACCTTGGAATGGAAGGAACAATGGAAAATAAGAATAAGTGCCTCGTATTTTGGTAGAATATGTAAGGCAAAAGAAGATTCGTATGGAAATATTGTTAAAGATATTACCGAACCAAAATATATCAACGTGACTGCTATAAATCACGGTAAATTTTATGAGTCAGTTGCTCGCGATGAATACTATAAACGGAATAACGTTATCTGTCGTAGAAGTGGATTATTAATTCATAAAATGCATCCTTTTATTGCCGCTTCACCTGATGGACTAGTCAATGATAAAGGGGTAATTGAAATAAAATGCCTTATAAACATAGATATGACAATCCCTATGATGTACAATTCAATTTTTTGCACAAGGATGATGCAATAAAGATTAGCCACAATTATCACTATCAGATACAGGGATTGTTGGAAGTTTTGGACCGAGAATGGTGTGATTTGGTAATATATACATTCAGTGATATTAAATGCATCAGAGTTAAAAGAAACTTATCATTTTGGGAAAATAAAATGCTGCCATCTTAAAACGTTTTTATTATTTCTATATGCTGCCAAGTGTATTGTGAGTCCAAAAGAGTATCTATTGCCTGAGGATAGAAAATGGAGAACCGTAAAAGATATTAATATTTTAGACAACGGCTTAGTTAATGTTACTACAAATCATTAAAAACTAAAAGTGGGTATACCGTGACTTATTTTAAAAATGCGACTTCTCCAATTAAGGAGATAATCATTAATGATTATTTAACACTGGATCCAAAAGAATATTTGAGCAGTTTTATTATTGATATTTGCCTTAATTTATTTAATAACAATGCATATTTCCAAATTATATCAACAGAAAAATCATCATTAATATTTTCAGATGATATGTGCGTTCTAGAATATTTAATAGAACAAACGAAAATAGAAAAAAACAATATAGTAATGCCTATAGGTAACAATGAACACTACGTATTGGCAGTAGTAAATGTAAGGGATAAATCTTTTAACTTAATTGATCCCTTGGGAAGTTCTGCATTTAAAACTCAGAAATACCTCAAAAAGATTTTATCTTTTTTAAATTTAATAAACCAACGAAATAAACAGTATTTTGATTTAGATAATTGGACTGTTAATATAGATACAACGAGACACGTATAATTGTGGTATGTATATCACGAGGTATATCATATATTTTTTTCAGAATATTTGTCAAAACAAAGGTTTAAAAACCTACAAAAACATGGATACATTTGGAAAAGAAATAAAAAATACATTGTTAAAAGAATCATCTGATATAAAAGACAAATGCATTTATTGCAATCAAGACGCAAAGGACAATGATTATTTTCAATGCAACATGTGTCTCCGTTTCAATCACACTAAATGTATTCTTTCTGCCGAAGAAATATCGAATAATATTCAACCCGCTTCAAAATTCAAAAACAACTTATGCGAATTGTCATTACTATAAAAAAAATTTAAATAATATCTAAATTCTGCCGATAAGTGTTTCAATAATAATATCCATAAATCCTACCGTGCTCTCGAGAGATGAGAACAAATATTAGACTTTCTTTTCTCCAGCCCCCTCACCGAGTTATAGACAAGTAAAATGGGACAAATTATAGTTGTGATGAATTATTCATCTTTTCGGGGGCAGCTTTACCTCATGGATCCCATTGGAAGTCAATGCAATTCTAAACTAACACTATTTTTAATCACTCCTGGAAGTTAAAAAGTGCGCGCAGTTTTAGTTCCGGAGATATGAATTTTTTTAACATTTCGGGGGATGTTTAACCCCCTGGATCCCTTTGGAAGTCAATGCAATTCTAGAATAAGACCCTTTACGTTATTTTCAATCTCCCCTGGAAGTTAAAAAGTGCGCGCAGTTTTAGTTCCGGAGATATGAATTTTTTTAACATTTCGGGGGATGTTTAACCCCCTGGATCCCTTTGGAAGTCAATGCAATTCTAGAATAAGACCCTTTACGTTATTTTCAATCTCCCCTGGAAGTTAAAAAGTGCGCGCAGTTTTAGTTCCGGAGATATGAATTTTTTTAACATTTCGGGGGATGTTTAACCCCCTGGATCCCTTTGGAAGTCAATGCAATTCTAAAATAAGACACTTTACGTTATTTTCAATCTCCCCTGGAAGTTAAAAAGTGCGCGCAGTTTTAGTTCCGGAGATATGAATTTTTTTAACATTTCGGGGGATGTTTAACCCCCTGGATCCCTTTGGAAGTCAATGCAATTCTAGAATAAGACACTTTACGTTATTTTCAATCTCCCCTGGAAGTTAATAACTGCGCGCAGTTTTAGTTCCGGAGATATGAATTTTTTGAACATTTCGGGGGATGTTTAACCCCCTGGATCCCTTTGGAAGTCAATGCAATTCTAGAATAAGACACTTTATGTTATTTTCAATCTCCCCTGGAAGTTAAAAAGTGCGCGCAGTTTTAGTTCCGGAGATATGAATTTTTTGAACATTTCGGGGGATGTTTAACCCCCTGGATCCCTTTGGAAGTCAATGCAATTCTAGAATAAGACACTTTACGTTATTTTCAATCTCCCCTGGAAGTTAAAAAGTGCGCGCAGTTTTAGTTCCGGAGATATGAATTTTTTTAACATTTCGGGGGATGTTTAACACCCTGGATCCCTTTGGAAGTCAATGCAATTCTAGAATAAGACACTTTACGTTATTTTCAATCTCCCCTGGAAGTTAAAAAGTGCGCGCAGTTTTAGTTCCGGAGATATGAATTTTTTTAACATTTCGGGGGATGTTTAACCCCCTGGATCCCTTTGGAAGTCAATGCAATTCTAGAATAAGACCCTTTACGTTATTTTCAATCTCCCCTGGAAGTTAAAAAGTGCGCGCAGTTTTAGTTCCGGAGATATGAATTTTTTGAACATTTCGGGGGATGTTTAACCCCCTGGATCCCTTTGGAAGTCAATGCAATTCTAGAATAAGACCCTTTACGTTATTTTCAATCTCCCCTGGAAGTTAAAAAGTGCGCGCAGTTTTAGTTCCGGAGATATGAATTTTTTTAACATTTCGGGGGATGTTTAACCCCCTGGATCCCTTTGGAAGTCAATGCAATTCTAGAATAAGACACTTTACGTTATTTTCAATCTCCCCTGGAAGTTAAAAAGTGCGCGCAGTTTTAGTTCCGGAGATATGAATTTTTTTAACATTTCGGGGGATGTTTAACCCCCTGGATCCCTTTGGAAGTCAATGCAATTCTAGAATAAGACCCTTTACGTTATTTTCAATCTCCCCTGGAAGTTAAAAAGTGCGCGCAGTTTTAGTTCCGGAGATATGAATTTTTTGAACATTTCGGGGGATGTTTAACCCCCTGGATCCCTTTGGAAGTCAATGCAATTCTAGAATAAGACCCTTTACGTTATTTTCAATCTCCCCTGGAAGTTAAAAAGTGCGCGCAGTTTTAGTTCCGGAGATATGAATTTTTTTAACATTTCGGGGGATGTTTAACCCCCTGGATCCCTTTGGAAGTCAATGCAATTCTAGAATAAGACCCTTTATGTTATTTTCAATCTCCCCTGGAAGTTAAAAAGTGCGCGCAGTTTTAGTTCCGGAGATATGAATTTTTTGAACATTTCGGGGGATGTTTAACCCCCTGGATCCCTTTGGAAGTCAATGCAATTCTAGAATAAGACCCTTTACGTTATTTTCAATCTCCCCTGGAAGTTAAAAAGTGCGCGCAGTTTTAGTTCCGGAGATATGAATTTTTTTAACATTTCGGGGGATGTTTAACCCCCTGGATCCCTTTGGAAGTCAATGCAATTCTAAAATAAGACACTTTACGTTATTTTCAATCTCCCCTGGAAGTTAAAAAGTGCGCGCAGTTTTAGTTCCGGAGATATGAATTTTTTTAACATTTCGGGGGATGTTTAACCCCCTGGATCCCTTTGGAAGTCAATGCAATTCTAGAATAAGACCCTTTACGTTATTTTCAATCTCCCCTGGAAGTTAAAAAGTGCGCGCAGTTTTAGTTCCGGAGATATGAATTTTTTGAACATTTCGGGGGATGTTTAACCCCCTGGATCCCTTTGGAAGTCAATGCAATTCTAGAATAAGACCCTTTACGTTATTTTCAATCTCCCCTGGAAGTTAAAAAGTGCGCGCAGTTTTAGTTCCGGAGATATGAATTTTTTTAACATTTCGGGGGATGTTTAACCCCCTGGATCCCTTTGGAAGTCAATGCAATTCTAAAATAAGACACTTTACGTTATTTTCAATCTCCCCTGGAAGTTAAAAAGTGCGCGCAGTTTTAGTTCCGGAGATATGAATTTTTTTAACATTTCGGGGGATGTTTAACCCCCTGGATCCCTTTGCAAGTCAATGCAATTCTAGAATAAGACCCTTTACGTTATTTTCAATCTCCCCTGGAAGTTAAAAAGTGCGCGCAGTTTTAGTTCCGGAGATATGAATTTTTTGAACATTTCGGGGGATGTTTAACCCCCTGGATCCCTTTGGAAGTCAATGCAATTCTAGAATAAGACACTTTACGTTATTTTCAATCTCCCCTGGAAGTTAAAAAGTGCGCGCAGTTTTAGTTCCGGAGATATGAATTTTTTGAACATTTCGGGGGATGTTTAACCCCCTGGATCCCTTTGGAAGTCAATGCAATTCTAGAATAAGACACTTTACGTTATTTTCAATCTCCCCTGGAAGTTAAAAAGTGCGCGCAGTTTTAGTTCCGGAGATATGAATTTTTTTAACATTTCGGGGGATGTTTAACACCCTGGATCCCTTTGGAAGTCAATGCAATTCTAGAATAAGACACTTTACGTTATTTTCAATCTCCCCTGGAAGTTAAAAAGTGCGCGCAGTTTTAGTTCCGGAGATATGAATTTTTTTAACATTTCGGGGGATGTTTAACCCCCTGGATCCCTTTGGAAGTCAATGCAATTCTAGAATAAGACCCTTTACGTTATTTTCAATCTCCCCTGGAAGTTAAAAAGTGCGCGCAGTTTTAGTTCCGGAGATATGAATTTTTTGAACATTTCGGGGGATGTTTAACCCCCTGGATCCCTTTGGAAGTCAATGCAATTCTAGAATAAGACCCTTTACGTTATTTTCAATCTCCCCTGGAAGTTAAAAAGTGCGCGCAGTTTTAGTTCCGGAGATATGAATTTTTTTAACATTTCGGGGGATGTTTAACCCCCTGGATCCCTTTGGAAGTCAATGCAATTCTAGAATAAGACACTTTACGTTATTTTCAATCTCCCCTGGAAGTTAAAAAGTGCGCGCAGTTTTAGTTCCGGAGATATGAATTTTTTTAACATTTCGGGGGATGTTTAACCCCCTGGATCCCTTTGGAAGTCAATGCAATTCTAGAATAAGACCCTTTACGTTATTTTCAATCTCCCCTGGAAGTTAAAAAGTGCGCGCAGTTTTAGTTCCGGAGATATGAATTTTTTGAACATTTCGGGGGATGTTTAACCCCCTGGATCCCTTTGGAAGTCAATGCAATTCTAGAATAAGACCCTTTACGTTATTTTCAATCTCCCCTGGAAGTTAAAAAGTGCGCGCAGTTTTAGTTCCGGAGATATGAATTTTTTTAACATTTCGGGGGATGTTTAACCCCCTGGATCCCTTTGGAAGTCAATGCAATTCTAGAATAAGACCCTTTATGTTATTTTCAATCTCCCCTGGAAGTTAAAAAGTGCGCGCAGTTTTAGTTCCGGAGATATGAATTTTTTGAACATTTCGGGGGATGTTTAACCCCCTGGATCCCTTTGGAAGTCAATGCAATTCTAGAATAAGACCCTTTACGTTATTTTCAATCTCCCCTGGAAGTTAAAAAGTGCGCGCAGTTTTAGTTCCGGAGATATGAATTTTTTTAACATTTCGGGGGATGTTTAACCCCCTGGATCCCTTTGGAAGTCAATGCAATTCTAAAATAAGACACTTTACGTTATTTTCAATCTCCCCTGGAAGTTAAAAAGTGCGCGCAGTTTTAGTTCCGGAGATATGAATTTTTTTAACATTTCGGGGGATGTTTAACCCCCTGGATCCCTTTGGAAGTCAATGCAATTCTAGAATAAGACCCTTTACGTTATTTTCAATCTCCCCTGGAAGTTAAAAAGTGCGCGCAGTTTTAGTTCCGGAGATATGAATTTTTTGAACATTTCGGGGGATGTTTAACCCCCTGGATCCCTTTGGAAGTCAATGCAATTCTAGAATAAGACCCTTTACGTTATTTTCAATCTCCCCTGGAAGTTAAAAAGTGCGCGCAGTTTTAGTTCCGGAGATAT
Source organism: Rhagium mordax (assembly GCA_963680705.1). Classification (NCBI taxonomy): domain Eukaryota; kingdom Metazoa; phylum Arthropoda; class Insecta; order Coleoptera; family Cerambycidae; genus Rhagium; species Rhagium mordax. The sequence goes on along the minus strand of OY796660.1, from coordinate 376,815 downwards.
GAATTTTTTTAACATTTCGGGGGATGTTTAACCCCCTGGATCCCTTTGGAAGTCAATGCAATTCTAAAATAAGACACTTTACGTTATTTTCAATCTCCCCTGGAAGTTAAAAAGTGCGCGCAGTTTTAGTTCCGGAGATATGAATTTTTTTAACATTTCGGGGGATGTTTAACCCCCTGGATCCCTTTGCAAGTCAATGCAATTCTAGAATAAGACCCTTTACGTTATTTTCAATCTCCCCTGGAAGTTAAAAAGTGCGCGCAGTTTTAGTTCCGGAGATATGAATTTTTTGAACATTTCGGGGGATGTTTAACCCCCTGGATCCCTTTGGAAGTCAATGCAATTCTAGAATAAGACCCTTTACGTTATTTTCAATCTCCCCTGGAAGTTAAAAAGTGCGCGCAGTTTTAGTTCCGGAGATATGAATTTTTTGAACATTTCGGGGGATGTTTAACCCCCTGGATCCCTTTGGAAGTCAATGCAATTCTAGAATAAGACACTTTACGTTATTTTCAATCTCCCCTGGAAGTTAAAAAGTGCGCGCAGTTTTAGTTCCGGAGATATGAATTTTTTTAACATTTCGGGGGATGTTTAACCCCCTGGATCCCTTTGGAAGTCAATGCAATTCTAGAATAAGACCCTTTACGTTATTTTCAATCTCCCCTGGAAGTTAAAAACTGCGCGCAGTTTTAGTTCCGGAGATATGAATTTTTTTAACATTTCGGGGGATGTTTAACCCCCTGGATCCCTTTGGAAGTCAATGCAATTCTAGAATAAGACCCTTTACGTTATTTTCAATCTCCCCTGGAAGTTAAAAAGTGCGCGCAGTTTTAGTTCCGGAGATATGAATTTTTTTAACATTTCGGGGGATGTTTAACCCCCTGGATCCCTTTGGAAGTCAATGCAATTCTAAAATAAGACACTTTACGTTATTTTCAATCTCCCCTGGAAGTTAAAAAGTGCGCGCAGTTTTAGTTCCGGAGATATGAATTTTTTGAACATTTCGGGGGATGTTTAACCCCCTGGATCCCTTTGGAAGTCAATGCAATTCTAGAATAAGACACTTTACGTTATTTTCAATCTCCCCTGGAAGTTAAAAAGTGCGCGCAGTTTTAGTTCCGGAGATGTGAATTTTTTTAACATTTCGGGGGATGTTTAACCCCCTGGATCCCTTTGGAAGTCAATGCAATTCTAGAATAAGACCCTTTACGTTATTTTCAATCTCCCCTGGAAGTTAAAAAGTGCGCGCAGTTTTAGTTCCGGAGATATGAATTTTTTGAACATTTCGGGGGATGTTTAACCCCCTGGATCCCTTTGGAAGTCAATGCAATTCGAGAATAAGACCCTTTACGTTATTTTCAATCTCCCCTGGAAGTTAAAAAGTGCGCGCAGTTTTATTTCCGGAGATATGAATTTTTTTAACATTTCGGGGGATGTTTAACCCCCTGGATCCCTTTGGAAGTCAATGCAATTCTAAAATAAGACACTTTACGTTATTTTCAATCTCCCCTGGAAGTTAAAAAGTGCGCGCAGTTTTAGTTCCGGAGATATGAATTTTTTTAACATTTCGGGGGATGTTTAACCCCCTGGATCCCTTTGGAAGTCAATGCAATTCTAAAATAAGACACTTTACGTTATTTTCAATCTCCCCTGGAAGTTAAAAACTGCGCGCAGTTTTAGTTCCGGAGATATGAATTTTTTGAACATTTCGGGGGATGTTTAACCCCCTGGATCCCTTTGGAAGTCAATGCAATTCTAGAATAAGACCCTTTACGTTATTTTCAATCTCCCCTGGAAGTTAAAAAGTGCGCGCAGTTTTAGTTCCGGAGATATGAATTTTTTTAACATTTCGGGGGATGTTTAACCCCCTGGATCCCTTTGGAAGTCAATGCAATTCTAAAATAAGACACTTTACGTTATTTTCAATCTCCCCTGGAAGTTAAAAAGTGCGCGCAGTTTTAGTTCCGGAGATATGAATTTTTTTAACATTTCGGGGGATGTTTAACCCCCTGGATCCCTTTGGAAGTCAATGCAATTCTAAAATAAGACACTTTACGTTATTTTCAATCTCCCCTGGAAGTTAAAAACTGCGCGCAGTTTTAGTTCCGGAGATATGAATTTTTTGAACATTTCGGGGGATGTTTAACCCCCTGGATCCCTTTGGAAGTCAATGCAATTCTAGAATAAGACCCTTTACGTTATTTTCAATCTCCCCTGGAAGTTAAAAAGTGCGCGCAGTTTTAGTTCCGGAGATATGAATTTTTTTAACATTTCGGGGGATGTTTAACCCCCTGGATCCCTTTGGAAGTCAATGCAATTCTAAAATAAGACACTTTACGTTATTTTCAATCTCCCCTGGAAGTTAAAAAGTGCGCGCAGTTTTAGTTCCGGAGATATGAATTTTTTTAACATTTCGGGGGATGTTTAACCCCCTGGATCCCTTTGGAAGTCAATGCAATTCTAGAATAAGACACTTTACGTTATTTTCAATCTCCCCTGGAAGTTAAAAACTGCGCGCAGTTTTAGTTCCGGAGATATGAATTTTTTGAACATTTCGGGGGATGTTTAACCCCCTGGATCCCTTTGGAAGTCAATGCAATTCTAGAATAAGACCCTTTACGTTATTTTCAATCTCCCCTGGAAGTTAAAAAGTGCGCGCAGTTTTAGTTCCGGAGATATGAATTTTTTTAACATTTCGGGGGATGTTTAACCCCCTGGATCCCTTTGGAAGTCAATGCAATTCTAAAATAAGACACTTTACGTTATTTTCAATCTCCCCTGGAAGTTAAAAAGTGCGCGCAGTTTTAGTTCCGGAGATATGAATTTTTTTAACATTTCGGGGGATGTTTAACCCCCTGGATCCCTTTGGAAGTCAATGCAATTCTAGAATAAGACACTTTACGTTATTTTCAATCTCCCCTGGAAGTTAAAAACTGCGCGCAGTTTTAGTTCCGGAGATATGAATTTTTTGAACATTTCGGGGGATGTTTAACCCCCTGGATCCCTTTGGAAGTCAATGCAATTCTAGAATAAGACCCTTTACGTTATTTTCAATCTCCCCTGGAAGTTAAAAAGTGCGCGCAGTTTTAGTTCCGGAGATATGAATTTTTTTAACATTTCGGGGGATGTTTAACCCCCTGGATCCCTTTGGAAGTCAATGCAATTCTAGAATAGGACTCTTTACGTTATTTTCAATTTCCCTTGGAAGTTAAAAAGTGCGCATGGTTTTAGTTTCGGAGATATGAATTTTTTTGACTTTTCGGGGGAGGTTTAACCCCTGGATCCCCCCGGTAGTCAATGAAATTCCGGATGACGACTGCTACCTCTATTTTTTATTGACGTTGTTAATGCCTTTGAAGCTAATTATTTAAATAATAAGCGTTTAAATAGCTTTATTATGGTCATTTTTTTGTTAACTACTCAGCTCTACCCTATCGGCCTCTCTCACCCCACTCCACATAATTATAATTATTTTGGTTTATATTCTGAGTAGATTTAATGAATATTTTGATTTGTTATTTTTTACTCCTTAATTCACGAACGTCTATGAACATTCGGGCGTTTCCGTAAACTTGAGCTGCTATCTTGAGCTGCTGTTTTCACACCGGTGGCTACAATAACTTACACGAGAGCGAGATTGGAGGCAGAGCACGATCGATGTTAATTGTCCAACAAAAAGTGTCCCATAATCTTGATTTCTTATAAGAGCTTTGGTTGTTGTAATCTAATAGATCATCTCGTCTCGATGCCTGTAAGATCGTTTGTAGAACGAATTCTAGATCGATGCGGAAATTTATTTGATAATGGTGATAATTGATAATATATTGTTTCATTTACATATTATATTATGCCCATATTTATGATTTTGGCGTAATAAAATAAATATAAAAAAATACGTAACTATGACTGTGACGATGACTATTTGGTTTGGAACTGCCAACAGAAGAGTATCTTTCCCTTCGGCGTTTGCAGAAAAAATTACCTATAACTTCTTTCTTACATGACAAATATTTACCATCACCGTATATGGTTATTTTTAACCACCATCGCAAAACGGTGAAATCATTTCTATTTTAGAGTTACGTTACGTGACGGCTACCACAAAAAGATTTGCATCAATTGCCACGGAAACTAAACAGTCTTTAACTAAGTATAAGGCGAATCCAGGTAGCATGAATGTAATGTATGTAATAATAGGTTTCTCGGAATGGAAGTTTGATAGGAGCATAAAATACTAATACGTACATGTACTGGGTGTCTCACCGGGAACTGAATTGATCGATATAGAGAAAAGTATGTATGTAACAAAAAATTTTGAAAATTTTTGAAATTATTAAAGTCCGTGTTGCTAATCCAACAAAGATAGTCACAATCATTTGGTACTTCCAGTTATACCGGAAATCGATTCCAACTTGCTTACTTTTAATGTAACACCCTGTATATTTTCGATTTTTCTGAATCAGCTCGAAAACGGCTGAAGATAGCCATGTTGCCTCGAATACAAAAGAAGTTCATAAGTTAATTCTGCATCCTCTCATGTAAAAATATACAAGGTATATTCCATTTAAAAAAATTGAGAAAAATGGAATTCTAATTTTCGAATTTTCGAAATAAATTTTGACCATTCTGTATATCACATGATTATTCAATTTAAACTACAATATTTACTAACCTTCTGCAACAGAAATCTCGATTATTTTTTCTTAACTATCCCATTTGTGGCTGTATCGACTTAAGTATTTAACGGCAGTAAGAAAAAGTCAAATTTTTTACAAAAAAAATTAATTACGCCCGAACCGGTGTATCAAGGGCAAAAAAAAATATATGTGTGGATAGAGATAGACAATATTAAAACACATTAAAAAAATGCTAAGACATACAGGGCGTTCCATTTGAGAAAATGTCCCTGACCATCCAGAATTTTTTTGGTATATTGGAAAATAATTTGTGATAGATTTTAATCTTGTCGATACTTTAATTAATTAATCTACGTAGGTAATCGCGGAAAAAAACGCGGAATTAACAAGTCCCGTGCAAAATACATGGAGGCTTATTACGCTGTGACATTTTTAAAGTCGACAATAATTTATTTCTTTAAAAAATTTTACAAGCTTTCCATTACGTACGATAAAAATAAAATTAGGTTGTTTTTAAAACTACGACAGAATTAGATTAGGTATATTATTTTATTAGAAGCGTATAAATATATGTTTTGTAGTAAAAAATGTGTAATTATTATTTTATTCAGATAACAAATACTTGTCACTTTTTGAGGTGTTTTAAATAATAGAATAAATTTCCGCGTCTTTTCTACAGTCGTCACCACAGTGTATACAGAGCGCTTTTGTCTTATAAATTATATTATAAATAAATATAGGTCAAGGTGCGTTATAAATAGTAGCATCGAAAAACCGAGGCGAGTACAAGTGTTGAGATTCAAACCAAATTGATTATCTCGCCACTAATCATTTATTTCCTACTTATTGATTTTTATTATGAACCCTTTTGTAAGCAGCAATAAGAAAGCCCCACGTTGGGCGCCACTTGCAACAATAAAAAATACTCTGAATGGTTCGCCTTCTTCCATCTTCAGGTGAGGCAACAAAAACCATGTTGTGGACAACATTTTTCCAGCCATTTGTACTGCTATTCATATTTTGCAAAGAGAACGATTATTCTTCGACCAACAACGTTATGTAAGTCATGATTAGTTTATTTTGGGAATAAAATCGAGTTTGGACGTCATTGTATATTCAAATATCTCTGTCTTTGTGGGATACAACTTGTTTAAAAAAATGTATGTATTCGAACTGTAATAATTGTTAAATTCGAATGCACGAATAGGAATTTAATAATCGCTAATACCACGTTTCAATCACAACTGACGCAGGCAGGCTAAGATTGGTCACGGTCCAGTATCCCATTGTGGTAAGCTAGCATGAGTTTAGAAGTTTTTTTATTCGCACATTTAAAATTTTCATTATCAGACTACAAAAGATGTAACGTATTTTGTTGACATACGAAATGTTTTTTCTACAGGAAATCAAATGTCTTGCGTGTCAACCCGTTTAGGCATTGAGTAATTATGCTAAATAACGTCACGCAATGAGTCATATTTATAAAAGAAGTCCCTAAGATCATTTTCATTTAGAAAGTCGAAAATGAGATCATAACAATATTTGGGTATGTATAAATCGCTGTATAAGCCACGTGCTACCATTCTCAACACGCAACTTTTTTTATTTTCACTTAACTATATTGCAAATTATTGATTGTTTCGTACATTGTATTCTTTTAGTCATCGTAATTTATAAACAAAAGCGTTCGTTTTAGCACACGTTGTAAAAACGGAGCGGTAATGAGCATTCTTTCGTCTTGATAAATCATTGTATGTATGTGGAAATTACAATTTTTTTCGATATATGCGAGAAAAATAGAGTGAGAGGGTCCGTTGTTAAGCAAGCAATTTATTATGTAAAACAGGAAGTTCAGTGGAAATAATTATATGCATGTGAGCGTTTGTTTATATTTCATGAACGAAGTCATGGTTTTAGTTTATTTTATAGAACATAAATTATAGTTAAGTGTTATACTGAGAAGGGATGTATTCTTAAGGCACTTGAGAGTCAGCTAAGCTAGGGGCGACTCGACATTCTTATTCTAACATTGGTAACGAATAGTTGTATTTTATTCAATATACGGAGTGTTCTGAAGCCAATTGTTCGTTTTATTTTATTTACAAATTTGGCCTTTCGGCTTATTTGCTAACATCAGAAGTGGGATAGACTCATTAAAAGTACCACGAGTGACAGACACGTTGTGATTGTTATAGTGTGAAAAAAAAAAAAAACATGGAAGAATTTGCCAAAATTTTGGTGGACTCTTTGAAATCATTGAAAGAAATAAAGGACCAGTCAGTGAAGACTGCGACCACCAGTGCAGTGAATATTCCAGTGTTTAATCCAAAATTAGACGATGATGGTGCCGAGAAATGGTGTAGTGAATTAGAAAATTTAGCGACTACTTTCAATTGGGCTGACCATGAGTTGTTGATGAGAGGTACCACCGGCCTTGTGGGAGAAGCAAAGGAATGGTTTTTAACATGGAAACCGGATGGAAAAACTTGGGAAAATTTCAAGACTGAAATTTCCAGCTTGTACCCAGCGAAACGAAATTTAAGTGAGAAACTCCGCAGAGCCAGTTTGTTCACCAGCGATAAAGCTGATTCTTATTGTGAGTATGCCAGAAAAAAAATTAGTTTACTTAGAGCATTAAGTTTTGCTTTGTCCGAAAATCAATTGTTGGAATTAGTCATTGGAGACATCACTGATATTGATGTCAAAACCGCTGCATTTAACAGTAATCTTTTGTCAGTTAGTGATTTGTTAGTCTTGCTAGGCAATTATAGAATGATGCCAAGGGGCATAAAAAGAAATTACCCCTTTGATCATAAAACTAGTGTAAAAATTTGTTATAATTGCAATCAACCGGGACATGTTAGTCGTAACTGTACAAAGAAAGGAAAGAGAGATGAATTTAAAAAAATGAATGAATTTAGAAATGTTCCCTCTGGTAGTTCTAATAAAATTGTATGCACCTTTTGTAAAAAAAACTTGGTCATAAAGTCTAACAGCTTCGCAAAAAAATCGCGAAAGAGCCCCTATCTCTAGAATCAATTATTTTTGTGATAATTTGGACGCCGACTTTTGTACTAGATTTAAAATTTAAGACCAGATAGTGAACTGTTTGTTGGATACTGGAGCAGAATGTAGTTTGCTTACGAAAAAAATAGCTAATTATTTTAATTGTCATTTTGAGCCTGCACTAATTACTTTGAAAGGTCTGGGAAACAACACAACATTTGCAAACACAAAGACCACTTTAAATATTGAACGAGACGGTACGGCATTTGAAATTGGTTTTTATATACTGACGATTCTGTTTTTGATGCTATTTTGGAAAGGGATTTATTTTTACATAAGGGATTAGATTCATACTGATCAATATGGCTCCCGAATTTATTTAAATGAAAGTACAAATTGTTCCCCAAAGTTAATTAACAATATAATTATTGAACCCGCCACTGCGAAAACTTATTTAAGTATGTTTGGTATTACTAAAAGATTTGTTAGTGATAGAGACACAAATTTTACTGATCAATCTGTAAAGAAAATGTTGTCCGAATGGGGAATTGACCACCATTTAATAGCAAAAAGTGCACCCCGAGGTAACGAACAAGTCAAACCGTTTTAAATATGCTTAGAGCGGAAATAAGTGACAGATCAGAATGGCCGAACGATACTGTTAAATTACAAACTACTCTCATCACGACAATACATGATTCGAGTCTGGCCAGGTGAACTTGCTGGAGATTTTTAACATACGGTGAGTAAAGTATGCTCAGGCAGTGTGAGCGTTTGCGGGAAGAATTTGTAAAAATATTTTGTTTTGAAATTTTAAGAGTATTTGAGAAATAATTTGATCAATAATTTAATTGATATAACAGTGTATGAGAGACGTTTTATTTGTTTTTGGTTGAAAGCGTAACGCTTTGCCTGTTGTTGATGGAACTGTTGGAATGCGGAACGCTTCGCAGTTGAGGTAAAAAGTTTGAACTGTTGGAATGCGGGACGCTTCGCAGTTGAGGTAAAAAGTTGTACTGTTGGAATGCGGGACGCTTCGCAGTGGGTAAAAGTTTGAACTGTTGGAATGCGGGACGCTTCGCAGTTGAGGTAAAAAGTTTGAACTGTTGGAATGCGGGACGCTTCGCAGTTGAGGTAAAAAGTTGTACTGTTGGAATGCGGGACGCTTCGCAGTCGAGTTGATACGTATTGCACTGTTGGAATGCGGGACGCTTCGCAGTGGGTAAAAGTTTGAACTGTTGGAATGCGGGACGCTTCGCAGTTGAGGTAAAAAGTTGTACTGTTGGAATGCGGGACGCTTCGCAGTGGGTAAAAGTTTGAACTGTTGGAATGCGGGACGCTTCGCAGTTGAGGTAAAAAGTTGTACTGTTGGAATGCGGGACGCTTCGCAGTCGAGTTGATAAGTATTGCACTGTTGGAATGCGGGACGCTTCGCAGTGGGTAAAAGTTTGAACTGTTGGAATGCGGGACGCTTCGCAGTTGAGGTAAAAAGTTGTACTGTTGGAATGCGGGACGCTTCGCAGTCGAGTTGATAAGTATTGCACTGTTGGAATGCGGGACGCTTCGCAGTGGGTACGTTTTGTGAGACAGATTTATATTGAAAATGTGTTTGATAATTGATAATGATGATTGATGATGCGAATAAAATAATCTAGTAGTAGTGTTGATTTGAACTGTTGAAAGCGACACGCTTTGCAGTGATTGATTTGAGATGTTGGAAGCGTCACGCTTCACATTATATTTGTTGATCGGAAGCAAAACGCTTTCCGTTAAGTACGTTACAACCTAAGCTGCCGTATGATCGTTTTACAGGTCCACAACCCCGCCCATGGAGTCTGGAGGTTGCCGACCCACAACATTGCCCATAATGCCCATGGTCCCAGGGGATAGGGATAATTCGAGAACGAATTATAGGTCAGAATTGGCCGTGTGAGCGTTTGTTTATATTTCATGAACGAAGTCATGGTTTTAGTTTATTTTATAGAACATAAATTATAGTTAAGTGTTATACTGAGAAGGGATGTATTCTTAAGGCACTTGAGAGTCAGCTAAGCTAGGGGCGACTCGACATTCTTATTCTAACATTGGTAACGAATAGTTGTATTTTATTCAATATACGGAGTGTTCTGAAGCCAATTGTTCGTTTTATTTTATTTACAAATTTGGCCTTTCGGCTTATTTGCTAACATGCATATATGCCGAAATAAAACCAAGGTTATTCTGCTCAGTGGCGAGAAGACATCAATATCCTAAATAAAAGCCAGTTCTATGGGCCTTGGATAGGATGGTGGAATTTTTTGAAGCGTATATAAAATGGTATGTTCTCTTTTAATAAATTATTTTCTAAGGTTTTCTATAATACGGGGTGTTTTCATTGAAGAATCGAACGCATTAATTGCAGTAGGAAAGCACTCTCCAAACATTTTTTTACTTTACGTAGGTATAACAAAATTAAAAATCTGAAAGAATTAGGAAAAATAAATTTATATGGCAATCGCGCACTCATCTGAATAGGTCGCAAATCGCAGTAGTGATACTCGTATCAAAATTCCTTGATCTAATTTTTTACTAACTTTTCGATATAGCTGTAATAATAAAATTAACTAACTTGACGTATTCAAATTTAATTCGTGAAATATACCAACCAAAGAGTTTCAGATGAATAAATATATCTCAACATGCCCATAAATTGGACGGCAACCTTGATTACTAAATGACACGTGCAGAAAAAGTCGGTTAACAGTAAGTATTTTTTAAATTTAAATTTAAATATTTCCAAAGTATGCATGTACATAATATCTACATACATATATGTTTATACATAAAAACAACAATGTCATTTAACAATTATCTGCAACTTTTATATATACATCCAGATAAAGTTGCCATCTGGCAGAAGTTTATTTAATTTTTATTGCAAACACCCGTATTTTTTTTAATTGCTTTTAAATCAACTCTGAAATTATTGTATGTATTATTTGCAATTATTGGTTTATTTACCGCATTACTTAACAGAATCCTCTGCAATTTAAGCGACTAAGTGGCATTAATTAGGACAGCACCAGATTCGCCACTTTAACCAGTTTTCATTAACGCCTTTATATAAATAATTAAATCACTCCCATTCCTTTGCTATAAATACGTTAATAAAAATTAATAAACGCAATGGGCGAATTTAACGTGTCGCCTTGAACTTCTTTACAAGACGAAAATCAAGCACGCATGAAATTTTTTATATTAAATATTCAATCCGGTCGGCAGGCCTCGTTCGATTCTGTGACGAAATATCGAGGAGAACCTACTTATTCGTTGTAACCTTGAAATTGAGTAACATGTTGGTCAATGAATTCCATAACTTTACTGTATATCACAAATAATTCGGATCCCATGAGTAGAAAAACAGCCAGTCGTAATTATTTAAGATATTTTCTAGTTCTAATTCCAGCCTAAGTGAATCAATTGGTTGACCTGATAAATCCTTGGCAGGCTTACCCCGCGCTCGCCGCGCTCTTTGCAAGCTGCTGTTCCATTTTAATTAATAACGCCTCGAAATGTGTTGGTGTCAGTCTTGGTAAGCAGGTAAACACGCTAGCCGAATACAACTTATAAATTACATATTGCGTAGACAAAATTATTACAGCAACCCAATTCAAGCATGCAATTACGGTTTCGTAACGCAGAAGCCGTTCTAGACTCGACGTCGCCTTTCGTTGCTCCGGGCGTCGGTCGTCGCTTTATCTGCCTTGTTGATTCAATTTGTGCGTTAATTACATTGCAGAGATGATGTCATCAATACTCCAAAGTTCGGGGAGAGGGGGGAGGAGGGGTATCCACAAATGGCAACACGTGGAAATGATAAAAAGAATAATAATTTTTTATGTAGATATGCGTTAATTAAGCACGAACGTTGTACGTTGACATGACAACATAAGCATCATAATTTTTTATGTGATGGTGCATAGGCTACCTACAAAAATGAGAAAGTAGGCGACGAGATTTTGGTGACAATGTGCAGATTTGTAAGTCACAATGGAAAGCGCGAAAGTGCGGTATAAAAAAATGGTGTTGAATTATATTTTAATTTTAATGACCGTTGAACATTTGTTTCATTATGAGATTTAATAAGTATAAAACTCACATGCTTATCTCTATGTTGCCATGTCTCATATTTGTTTTAGAAATATCCGTATTTTAAAGGGCAAGAATGTCCAAAACTGATCCTTCTTCGAAACTATTGTTACGTATGTGTAATTAGTCACTTGAACTATAATAATTACTTCTTTTAACCACTATTATTCACTACTAGTCACTGTTCCTTTTTTCTGTTCAGTTCACTTTCCAATATTCAACTGACTGCAGTGAACCTGTATATAGGTACCTATAAATATGCCTTCTAGAATAATCCGGGTGCTCTAAAATACTCCAGAATAATTCTTTTTTTCCTAATTTGTTTTCATTCCACACACTATTAATTAATAAATAATCAATAATCAGTATTATCAAGAAAGCAACTGGTTGCACCTGACTTAAAAAAAAAGAAATAGGTAGTAAACAATACAAACCATAAACCCGATATATTCAGGAAGTATCAATTCGTTATGCCAATTTTTTCCATTATTTATCTGACAAAAAAAGGAATCTCGATAACCTTCCTTTTACAATTTTTTTTCAAATTTCTAGTCGGATGGAACAGTGAAGTTGTAATTTATTGGTGTGTTTATTATTAAGTTGACGGTCAAACTTTGACCATGAAACTTGGTGTTTAGCGAGTCCAGTGTATACCACAGAGCAGAGGAAATCATTTTCTCTGATGGTTGTTTCAGTATTATAATTTGGATAACGATAAAGTAAAATTTAGAGCAAACCAGTTCCAACTCAAATTATAAGCAGCTCTGTTTTCATCTACATCAGTGCGAGCTTCGGCAAAAATAATCAAAGAAGGAAACCATAAACACAATTAAAACCCCCCTCACGTCCCACTGTTATTTCGGCCTCGAGTACGTGAAAAGAAGCCATAAATCGATATCATCATCTCGATGTTTTTCATCCATAAATTACGTAAGCAAAGATAATAAACAAAAAAAACATATTTGCGATCCAGATATATTTAGTACTTGAAACCAACAGACAGATTGGCTACTATTCGTCTAGAGTGCGGTGTAATGGATGAATATACAGAATAAAACTAATCCAGAAATACATTTCTGACAAACAACTCTTATTTACACAGTGATATGATAAGATAATGAGGTAATTCAGGTAAAGTAAAGGATCATCGCTTTTAAGTACCTACAATAAATACAGTTTTGCAAAACAAAAGATCTTGTTGTCCTTGGCGACGTTCTAAAAACTAAAATAAAACCTACTACAGATAAGAAGATTTATTGCAAGAGCATTTGTTTTAATATTTAAGGCGTGGTATTGAGATCCAAGTCGTTGGTAGGCGGAGGCGTGGCTTGGTTCCACCATTGCACGTGGCCAGTCATAAGCCATCATCGAGAGGTGTGGCTTCGGTCCGGGGCTGTCGCGTGTCACGTAGTAAGACATCGATTTCGTTGGGCGTGGCTCCGTAGCCATTCATACAACTTTATAAAAAAACTTTCTGAACAAAGCTTTCAATGTTTGATCGCTACAATTACTTTCTGAACAAAGCTTTCAATGTTTGATCGCTACAATTATTTTCAATTATACAAGGTGTCAGAAAAACGAGTTACACGAAAAAGTATATTTTATATCAGCGTGAAAATTGTCGAAATTTTCGTTTCGACGCCGTCGCCGAGGTAGATGCCTTTTTCATCTTTTTGCTCCGGGGCGAGGGATACTCAACTCACCCATGCCATAAAACCAAATAACACTCTTGGATGCTTTCGGTGGAATTTATTTTGAAATAATCTCGCGGTTATTCACTCAGTGTCATAATTTTTCTATTTTCTGTTGTTTTTCTCCAAGAAGCAAATTCAAGCCAACCGTTTTATTATATTTATATTTGCTTGGTTTATTTAGATGATAACATGCAGTGTGCGCGTGAATGGCGGCGACTCAACAAATTATGGTTTTATTTATGTTTGTATGGCTGGAAATTATTCTAAAATCCAGTGCATATGATTGTGGATTTGTTTTGCTATTCGAAAGTTATTTTTCCTCCACGACACAATAGCTAAATTAGCAATTTGTTTTTTGAACCCTTCTGATTGAAAGGTATACAAAAAGGAAACTCAACAATTTTTTTGCATATAATGAGAGGCAAGTAAAAAAGATAATTTTAAGCTTTGTCCTATAATACTGGACTTTTAGACTTGAAAATTTAGACTTCAAAATGGTACTTTTCTAAAAAGGGGTAGTTTTATCGCCTGTTGTTTCTTTTACCCAAAAGAAAAATGGGAAAGAACTTGGCTGCGCACGCATCCTACATTTAAAAACTGTACCATCCTTTAGTTTTGATATGCTATCTCACTTTGTACGCTTTTATACGCGTGTTATTCGTTTATAAACATGCATTTATTATAAAAACATATTTGATGTAAAAAAAAAAATCATCCAGTTATTTCAGGAACCTCGCCAAAATTATGTATTTGATCGGTTTCGCTTGTTGAGTGTTGGCATTATATCAAAAGCCAAAAGCTGTGACTAATGTTATAGTTCGAGCGATTAATTGAAAAAATTGATTGGTTGATTAAACATGCGAGATAAGAATAAACTGCGCGACGCAAAAGCGACATTGAGACAAATACCATCGGGAAGTGACCGCGCTGAAAAATACGAAATTGGAAAGTGTGTCTCTTTAAATTAATTAAATAATTAATTAAAAGGATATTCCACTACAAGCTTGTTCAAACACTGAAGTACCTTTATCATTAATATTTTATTTGGCCGATTGGGAAAAAGTTGCTTGGCAAAATTTTTCTCTACTTGCAACTCTAGTTTTGTAAATGCGTCGTCATTTTTCAGATAAGTTACTTTTCACCTTATCGCAAAAATGACGATAATCCAATATAGTAATTACGTGTTTATGTCCAAGAATAAAATATGACAAGCGAAAAAGTCGAGATGCATCAAATCTTCTAAATCAGTGTAGATAAAGAGGAATCAAGTTACAAACATTGTATTTTTGATATTAGTATTATATAGTGGATTGTAAATCGACTTAAAAGATTCCGTTACAATTCCCCGTCCTTATCTGCCAGATATGCTAAAAATAATTAAATTGGCATTCGACTCGGGATGACCAAACAGTATCTGACGTAGTGCAAGGTTAGCCATCGATTTTCATCATGGGACACGATGTTTTCGTGAAGGACACGCTTTAGTGTAAATAATAAAAAGGAGTTATTTATTTTCGTTCGTAACCAAGCTGTTGGAATTGTTTTTTAATGGTGATTCGATTTCTGCGGTGTATTATTCACAATTGATCGTTTCAGAGGAAAACGCCGACAGCGTGAATTGTTTTAATAATAGCCTACTAAGTATTGTTTAATGAACTACTATTAGTGCAGTAGATATTAAAGAAACAGCGCACAGTCTATTCTTCAGAACTTTCTTATCAAACTGGAAATTTAATAACATTGACTCAATTACCTACCAATAATTTTGTAATTTTGACAAAGCAGATTGTTCGACTTTGCGTGTCCAACTTTCCCACCAGCTGCAACCTCAAGACCACCATCATTGACGTCAGAACTAAATGATTAGATACAAGTTATTAACACTAATGCTAGTGGCTCATTGTCAAAATTGAGCGTCCCAAATCCGAACGCAGAAACAACTTTCTATATTATGTATTCAAGAGCAAGAGTGCAGAATCATTTATTTATGAGATCAAGGATGTTTCGTGGCAGATTTGATTGAAAGATGAATGGGGATTGTCGGTGGCCCCAACAGGTGTGAGCCGAATCCGCTAGCAAAAAAACTGAAAGTAACGCTAATTACTATGGGTGAGGTATGTGCACAAGACTGGAACGGTTCGAACTTTGGACGAATTTTGCAAGCAAAACTATGATGAATTTGGCAGAAAAATATAATAGGTAGTGCACCTAGAAACCAAAATTTTCGGCGTTAGTTGCTTGCAGGTCGCTCAGCATGTTACGTAACGTTTCAAAATTTGTATTATTCTTGAAAATATAACAAATGATTTGGATCTTGTCTTTTGTGTTGATTTAAAAATAAATTGGGATCCAAGTCGCCTGCCTTTGTTGTAGCGTGACTAAATTAAGCCTACTGGTAGTACACCTCATTTAGCGTCTCGCTTACAGAACATTTATTTTCGCATGAACTAGTTCTTAATTTAAAAATATACTCAGTTTTGATCTCTTTCAAGCAGGCGAGAGATAAACAAGTGCCGAGTTTTGTAACGAAGAAATAAAACTGATTTATTGATTCTGCCTCAGCTGGGATGTAAACAGATTTCAATGTGCAACCTTCTGGTGTTATAAAAAGCGAATTAAATGAAGTTTACAGGCTGCATTATTGCAACACCTCCTTCATGTTATGATCACGATAATTAACTTTTAATGCAAATCTCTATTGGAGGTTTATTTAGTGAGATTTGCGCAATGCAATGAATTTAATGTCAAAATTAGATGAGTTTGCCGTGGTGAAAATTGGAAATGATAATATATCGGGTTCGGGACAGGAGTGGCAATCATATCATTTCAAGGATTGCCAACACTATATTATAAATTATATTTATTATTTAAAGTACTGTTATCGGTTTCATATGTTTTTTCAATTCGACAAACGTGACCCGTTAGAAAAATCGGTTTCCAATATACCGGCCGATTTCATCCACAGTTTACACAATCAATTATTGATGTTGTTAAAAAGCAATTAAAATCTTACTGTGAATATGTAAGCTAAATATTGGTTTTGTAAATACTGTTTTTTATGGACGGGGTCAAAGATAGGACGGGAAAATAAACAAGGAAATTGTTATACTCCGATGAAGGTCAGATGCGTGCTTGAGAGAAAACAGAAATGGGTTTCAAGAAACATTTGAAAAATTAATAAATGCAACAGTCGAGATTTATTTATATACAGGGTGTCCATTAAAGAATGAGCCAAACTGCATCAGTAGGTTCCTTGAGTATAAATAAATCGTTTTAGCTGAATGTATTATCTTGGTACCATTTTGTGGGGCGTCAAAAGTATTTTTTTTATTTAAATTTAATTTTTTCTTTTATTTTGATCCGAGTTTTGGCCGTTAATTTTTTGAGCCACTACTTTTTAAAAAATTATTATTTGTTTTTAATACAGTATTAAATTCTACGTATATAAGGAATGTGTACTTATTTTTTGGTAACTTTTCTAAGAAAATTTTGATGCGTTTGAGTTTTGAGGTCATAAGTTTAGCCAATTTTAGCCAATAAAATATATTTTATAGTAACGAGACATGTATTATTGGCAATGGAATGTTTCATAATATATCTGCTCAAAAACATTAGAGACAAGAAAACTATTTTGATGAAATGTTATCAATTAAAATAAAAATCAAGTGAGATAAGATCAAATTCATTATTTCTTATTTTTTGATTGCTTATAAATACTTAATAAAAACAAAAACTGGAAAATTTGGAGGTACTCACGGTCGTCGCTGATATAAACTAGAATTGATCTTATCATAAAAGGCGTTTTTAAATTGCCGTCAGGAAATGTGAAGCCAGTTCATTCAATTACAAAATTTGGTATACCATTTGTTACAGGGTGTTTCGAACATGTTGACATTTTCAGAGAACTTCGAAGCTCATTATCTCGCTTATTTCAAATGGATCACCCTGTACCTATAAAATTGACATCTATAACGCCCCGCTTTCATGAATCACCCCGTATATTTCGAACTAATTTTAAAATGTAGCCATTTTGGTCTCCTACAACTTCTATATAAAATTTTTGTTTTTATTGTTAATAAACCAAACCCAATTTGGTCTCACTTATGGTAAAGGTAAGTCCAGAATCATCTTCTAACAACTTTTTACCAGCGCCTGATGTAACATCTAGGTACAATATCATAAAAAATTCCTATTACATGCCGCCTATAAAAAAATAGATTGCAAATCTTGATCATCAATTGTCTAAATTATTAAAATGGTAAAAGCGCTTGCAAAACCTAATCCTACAACGCCGCTTTTAACGTTACATAATCTCGTAAAAATTACATTAACTCAAGTATTGCGATATCATTTTGCTAAAATAATAATAGCCCTGGCGGCGATAGCGGATCCAAATTAACAGCAAAGAGCCTTACACGTTGCGTAAGAACTACAGATTGATTCATATACAAGTTTTTTTTTTAAATCACACATCATCGGTTCCGCATCTTTAATTACCAATAATAGATTACTAGGTCGAAACGCTTAGCAGAAAAAATCACGAATCGCAGCATAACGGTCGATCCGATAAAAGTAGAATCCTACTCGACACTTTTGCCTTGAAAGGTAGTTTTACTGCTTCCACAAACTGCAAAATAGATTGCGAACGCAGTGACATAACTCCTAGAATTTAATGCTATTAGAGTTGTGCAATTTCATCTGCCGTAGCGAGGAAATTCATCGTGATGTGTGAGAAGGGAACGCGTAAAGTGTAAAGGTAGAAGCAGGTGAGGTAATCAATCATATAAATGTAGCTCACTTGTTTCAATACAACTAGATGCTGGTGTGATTGATCGTAGTGAAATATTTAAATCTGAAGCAATTCCAGCTCCTTCGAATATCGTTCTGCGTTCTGCTGAGCTTATGTATATGTTACAGATCTGGTGGTTTTAGTTGTCAAAAAATTGGCCATTCCTTGCTGGTGAGGATCAATAAATCTAAATATTTACATATTTTTGTATCAGTAGCAGTAGTTTCTTTCGATTTGTCAACGGTCAAGCAGTTTCAGGCGAGTTTCCAATTGAATTTTTTCAGTGATCACGTGGCGCTCTGACACAGGATCATAAAAGAAACGACTATGTTTACCACAGTACAAAAACATGAAAGTTGATAAATATGTTTGTTTGTCGAAGCATTATCCACACCAATTTTATCTCTATAAAATGCAATTGGGGCAAGTGAAGTAGTGTTTTCATTATTTTCGTTAATGGTCCAGAACGCGGTTTAATTGTTGTGATGATTCCGCAAGTTTTATGCCAAGTGATTGTTTTGATCAGTCAAATAGTACAACAAAATCATTGTAGGACAAATGCGTCAGATGTATCAGAAACCATTGCTTTTGGATACCGGCCGGTTGAAAGCAGTATATCGCGTGCGAGCTAAATCTGTCCAAGATAAATGTATTTATAATTTTTATTGATATTTAAATTAAAATTGGATGCAGGGAAAAGCAGGCAGATAAAACTCGAATATTTGCATGTGACGCCAACACGATTTTTCATTTTGTAAATAGAGTTGTGAAGTGGGTGGGTTGTACGTTATGATTCACTTTTGATTTAGACTGCCAGGGGCTTGAAAAATAATTGCAAATATAAGTACTCGCCAATACCAGGCATATTTTTTAAACGTGTGACAGAAACTGAAAACTGAAAATATCCATTGTGACGTAAAAATGCGAAATGTCTGTTTCAGTACAAAATTATTATTAAATATTAAATACCCTTGCATAATTTAAATTTTTAACCTAAACTGCTGGAACTTTGAAACGCCCTACGTTTACGCTTTGGCTTTTTTTACCAAAATTACACAAAAAGTGCATCTGCGTAAGGACTGTGCAAAATTTCAGGTAAAAATCTTAAAAAATAACTGAGCTATTAATAAAAATAATCTTCAAAATTCAACACCCTGTATAAGGAAAACTACGCGCCAAAATTAAAAATCACACTATAAGAGTCGCATTATTTTCGTTCAAAGAATCTGTGGTTAACGTCAACTTTTTCTTAACACCCTGTATAATTATATGCTCATTTACCTGGCAAATTAATGTCGACCGTTGAGTGAAATAATGCCTTCACTCAACCTGTTGACACTATCAATTTTGCTTTAAAATTTCATATCGTCCACCTTTAAATTTTAAATTTATCGTATGCAACTGCTTACACGTGGAATAGATAAAATGTTAGTCATATAGTCGTGTTCGTAATAACGGCAGTAAATATTT
This sequence comes from Rhagium mordax, assembly GCA_963680705.1. Taxonomy (NCBI): domain Eukaryota; kingdom Metazoa; phylum Arthropoda; class Insecta; order Coleoptera; family Cerambycidae; genus Rhagium; species Rhagium mordax. The sequence continues at coordinate 357,091 of OY796660.1, read as the reverse complement.
AGTTTAGATCATGAGAATTACTATATTTGCGTACATTAAATAAATACATTTTGCAGCGCAGCAAATTGTTTTAAAATAAATACCTACACAAACAAAACTATTCAATTCCAAGTTGCAAACAAATAATGGTCGCTCTATCTAATAGTAATGATCTTAATAAATTAATAACAAACTTGATTGTCTAATAATCATTGCTCTCAATTTTTTACCTTTTCATGGCATACCATTTTAAAAAAGCACTTAGTTCTGTAGGATCGTCTTGGCTCGAATCGCCGTACATCTCCACATGGTTTTGCTGGCCCATCAATTAAAACTAGAGGTGCCCCACAGGGTATATTTTTAGAGCCACTTAATTTACGGTACATCTAAGTGAGTCGCTGTATCTGAAAAATATAATATAGAATGACAGTTGTACTGCACAATGAAAAAACTAAATTATATTTTTTAATCATTATTCATTACCGTTATTTTCCACATATTAATATTAACATTTCTGAATCATTTCGTTACATATTAATTAATTTATTGTGCACGTCCCATTATTGATGACACACGGGTCAATGTCGAAGTAACCTATTGTTAATTCCCATTATAATATAACGGACACGAACAAAAGTTCAATTTCGTCCCATAGATAAGATATCTTCGGAAGTAAGGGCGCAAAAATACATTTTTCGCAATAGCCCTAAGTATTATTTTTTTTAAGTATTTTCAAAGTTTTATTTATCGAGCCTTATAAATACTCTAGTAATTTACTATTTAAGTCGCGTCAGCAATAATGGTCAAAACATGCAATTAAAATGTAATATTCGAGCCGGTTATATGTTATTTAATAGTTAAAATGTTGCCATTTAAATATACACATATATTATTTATGTACCTCTACATATATGCAAATGCTTGTGTATCAAATTGGTTGAAAATATTCCGGATAATTTGACAGTAAAATAACACAAAAAAATTGGGGTATCTTATAATAATTTTGGGTAAAATTTTTTTTATATTGTGGCGGCAGTTCCCGCAACCATTAATTTGTGAATTTAAATTAATATTCTAAGATAATATAAATAAGACCATAAAATAAAAATAAAAAAATAAGATTCTGAACTTGTAAGTTATTTCTCAGCACAGTTGTATCTGGTTAAAACAGTTATTTTAATTGTAGTAGATCTGGTTTTTTTATTGCTTAAAGGTAGAAATTAATAATGAAATCCCACCTTAAGTATCCGTCCAAATATATTTAAAAAACCTATTTGCAAATAGTTGTAGACTTTCTGAACCTCAACCATTTTAAAAAATTCCCAGTTCTATTTATTTTATATTTAGAATTACTCAGGACGGCACTGAATTTGATACTGAGTGGTGATAAAAATATTTTCCAAACGTTGCGATGTACGACTTAAATAGAGACTTGAGACTATAAGAGAAGTTGAAAGTTTCAATGGTTCGACTGTCTTATCGTGATCTTCTGAAGCGAAGTGAACTCTGTTGGCCCGAGCCTTCTTTTATGTATTATTAGGGAGGGCGTGGCTTCGTGCCGCTGATGTTTCGTGGCGGGTCACGTGTACTAGTGAGACTCAAGTCGCCGATAGGCGTAGGCGTGGCTTGAGCCGGTTAATGTGGTACCGGACTTTGCGATTTTCCTGTATACAAACCATTAAATTTGCATGCAATTTTACCTACCCGATATATCGGATATTTTGAAAGCAATATTTTACGGCAAGATAAATAAGCAATTTGTATTTTTTGTAACTACTTGCGATACGATAAGTACTGATATAAAGTGTATATAAACAAATAAATAAATATCTCGTTATTATTGTCACAGCCGCCACGTGTGAAACTTTCCTATTCTTATGGAAGGATTATAATTATAAAGTATAATTCGTTCGCTGTTTCTATGAATATTTTATACATTTTATTATTGTTTTCCTTCGTGATGAAAATGGACGATTTTTTTGTCTTTGTCTTGTGTCTTCTGAATTTAAAACCAATGTTTTAACAAATTTGATTTGGTTTAAAGTTTCGTTTAATGCAACAAAAAATAAATAAATGTCAAGTGCGTGGGACTCGAACCTGCGACAATATACCAACTCGGAGATTTGCACAAGTTTGGTAAAAGATCTCCGAGAAATTAATAAAAAGGGCCAATTTGCCCTGCAATAAAATTTTTCGTATTATTTTGTAAAACTTCGTATAGAAGTTTCCAAAATGTAAATGACCTCGTTCTATAAAACTGAACAAACACGCAAATTAATTAATAACTTGTGTTATGTTAGAAAATAAACCTGGCACGAATACACGTCTATGTCCACGTTAGGTCGAATAAATTTTATTGACATTGTGTTTAGGTTTTAAGTAAATTCATAATTTACTCGTATCATAATACATCAGGCAGAATATTTTTGGAAGGCCAGTGAGTAAATCGATAGTTTTCATTAATTATTTTCCTTTAAAATGCCTCAATTCACTTTTTATTACATCCTGATACGTTGAATTTCAATATACAGGGTGTTTGGGAATGAAGAGCAAAAACTCTGAGGTAATTCTGCTCGAAAAATTAATGCCTATACTAATAAGTTCCTATGCCATTTTTCTCAAAATTAATTCCACAAAAACTTGTTTCCCAAGGCATGCTATGTTAATGGAGGACCTTTTTTAAAGATTTTTTAATGCTCTTTAATTGGGTACCATCAAAACTTGAAAAGGTATTCTAACAAAGAAAATATAAAAATTTAAATAAAGATTCAATCGGAAATTAAGAAAATCCAGAGAGGTGCCAATTTTTACGAGGAAATTGTGAAAGAAATTTGGCTTATAGACAGCAGACTTTTAGATCTTCTAAAAAGGAAAGCCGATGTGCCAATGACAGTAAACAAATTTGAATTGATGTGATAAATTTTTGTATTTCTAGATCCAATTGGTTTACTTACAGTTGGGTAAAACTGAATTTGTTTATTCAGATAACAATCAAGGCTACATTAAATATTTGCAGCAGGCACCAGTGTTATTGACACCGAATTCAATATCATCAGCTTCGCTTGTTTTTGCTCATGTGGGAGTTCTGTTTTAAAAGTCACCATATTTATGTAGGCTTAATGGGTGCATCAGTACATACAAACACGACTAAAATAAATACAGAATATTTAATTTACACTGAATAAAATAAGGAGTGTATTTTTTGCTTTCCAATAATATCTTGGCGATTTGCGTCATTTGCCTTTTAGAGCCTTTCAGAGGTGGACGAAAGAGAACGAACACATTTTTTGTTGCATTAACGAATCTTTAAATGACGTCAAAATAACAGTTGGAATATCGTATTGCAGATATCGTCGTGGTTTTATAAAACTGGAGACTTCAAGGTCGAAGAAATCGCGCAACCTCTGCGGATGATAAACTTCCCATTGCTACAACGGCATAATCACACCAGGATCTAGTTGTAGCCTAGTCTAGTCTAGTTTTAAATTACTGCATAATTTCTGGAGGAAATAAATATTGGTCGAATAAATGAATCCATCACAAGACATACTTCTTGTAGGAGTAATCCTACCAATCCTGGTGCTCCACAAGGGTTATATCGTCAACTTTGTTCCTTCTTCCAACAAGTTAATTTTATTTTTTCAAGTCATGACGGGTACCTACATTTTTTCATATTTATTTACATTGATTTGCTTTGTTGTATTATTTATCTAATCAAAAGCATGTATCGATAACTAAATCCCAAATGGCAGTGCCAAAGCCCTCATAGCTCACTTTTGTAAATAGTATTTGTAAACAATAGTGAAAGTGAGTCACAGTGAAACAATGGTTAGCATTTCTGTATATAACTGAATAAATTCATAATCGATCAGTTTTTGCAAATGCAAATAGGGAACTTGAGTTAAAAAATAGGTGTTATTCTAATTCCTCTTTAAAACAATCGATAACGTGCGATACTCATTGAAATTTTATTTCGCCAGAATTATTACTGTTTCAAATAAGAGAGTGGAAAAGATGTGTTTCCAAAGCCACCTCACTCGCGATTGGATCACAGATAAAACGTTAAAAGAAATCATCATCAATGCCCCTTTACTCGATATCAAGCTTAGCTTATGACCTACAAAACTAGTGATTTTTTAATAAAACCAGCGATAATGAATTATTTATCTCTGGTGTCATAGTTGAGCTGGTGCATTATCTCGCAGATGTGCAATAAAATAAACATTTTTTTAATCACACTATTTTTCACTTTTTGTTAGTGGTTTGCGATAACTCATGACCGATATATTTACATAACCTTAAACAGCCAACAGCATTTGCTGCAGAATCATGATTTAATAACAATTTAATAATTACGAACAGATGTGTTGTTGTTTTTATTATCATAGCTGAGGTATATAGAAACAATTACAAGTGTTATGTAACATTTCTTGTTTCATAAGAGTTTTTAATTTCCTTCTTTTGTTCCAGTTGTATTTTGTGATTACGCTGCATCCGGAAGGTCCCTCCAGTTCATAGAGGAATACATTTTGAGGGAAGTACTGCCGACTTATGGAAATACCCACTATACCACAAGCATATCATCCCTCCAGACGACCTTATACAGGTACCATTGACTTGATTTGTCTTCGGATTGTTTTGTATCATTCAATAGCGTTACATGATGATGCACCTTAAAATTAGCACATTTTCTGATTTGTTCATTTTTTTTTTTTTGATTATCAGAAACACTCTGTATATTATTATTCAACCATAAGATGCGCATTGAATACCCTACAACTCTACTCTGCCTTTCTTTAAGTTGAATATTTTTTCTAAAAAAAGTAGTTTTATTTTAAATATTTATATTTGCTACTTGCTCTGGGGTTATTTGTCACTTGTCATAACGTCCCCCAATATATTCAACTTAATTGCAAGGTTGTTTTTTTATTTTATAACGTTGTGCATTTACTCTTTATGCTTAAATTTCTTTATCATTCCGTCAAGGTTAATTTTACAATAATGGATATTATTACATTACAGTCATAGTTTCGAATAAGATAATAACTACGTGACCATACCACTTGATAATCAAATTCCATTACGCTCTGCATGGTGTATTATTTCCGCTTCCGTTTAATTCGCTATTTTTCTCCGATGCTGCTAGTATTTAGTTCGTATATTATTAAACTAATTACATTACGAATGAATTAGAGTTGAAACACGGAAAATACGGTGAGGTAATAATAAATAGATATCTGGGAATAAATGTTTGTGTAATTCATAATTTAAAAATTGCAAGACGTGATATAACACGGGGAAGTCATAAATATTTAGTACCTATTGTAAACTCGCAGCAGTATTTTTCTCTATAGGTACTATAGGTAGATTCTGAAATGATAAAATCTTTCAATTTAGTATTTTAAAAATAGCACAGAGCAATTGCAATAATGTTGTAGCAAGTTACTTTTTAGCATTGACAGTAACATTGACCTCGTCCCCTAAAATTAGCGCAGAGTCTAAGAAGGGAGTAAACAACTTTATAAATACCTAAATTTTGTTTTTAATCTTGGTTAAAGTCCATTGCGAAATGGCCAATATAGAGCAATTTTCCCAACGATTTTCCCTAAAGTCCACAATATAATAGGACCTCAATATGGTGGAATTTTGAGGAAATCTAATTTTTGAGGTTAGAAAAAAACTGAAGGAAAATTTAAAAAAAAATTTGCATATTATTTTGTTTTTGCATATTATCGCCTCTATTATTAACTTATCGCTGGTCGTAAAAGCGACTCTTTATTCCCGCCTTTAATTAATCCCAATAACAATAAACACTTTGTATCAATAAACAGAAACCAAATATTCATCTGTAAATTATTTTTAACTTTTTGATTATCAGACGATGTTTATACTTACAAAAAAGACGTGATGTATTTAAACCAATTTATTTACTTTATAACGATGCTATAAATAACTTTTGAGGGTTATGCCTGTAATAAAAGAGGCAGCAACTAGAGAAGTCGATCTTAGTACTGAACTTGCGGTTTCAGGATAATTTTTCCACACAAACAAAGGTAGTAACCCTTTGGTGGGTAATTTGGTAGCTGGACTAGAGACGTTTATTAAACCTGGACCTGGACCAGCTAAAACAACAAGTTTAGGCCAACTTGGCAAGAGAAAAGGTTCAAATTCTAAGTATTATTAAGTTATTCAAATAAATAATATTCTTAAAAGTTTGGGACAACTAAATTATTTTTACATAGATTGCCATGCATAAAACAATAATGGTTTAAAATAACAATTGTTGATCTGTCAAATTTTAAACCATTATTGTTTTATGCATGGCCATCTATGTAACAATTTGTTACATAGATGGCCTATATTTTTAAGCAAAATAAAAGGGTTTAAAAAGTAGAATTTTGAAATGTTCACCCTGTACATGTTAATTTCAAATTTAGATTTTTCCCCAGACCATCGGCTCGCCATGTTGTAGCACAAAGCTGTACGACATGACTTATTTGGAGTCAAAATTCCAATGGTTACATAAGTATGACATTAATCTATTGTATGACTATCCAACAAACTACGAATTTGTCATAAATCATTGTACGTACACAATACAAGTCAACAACTCCCGATTGCTGACGTTACAACAACTAAGTAGTTTTAGATACATAACGTTGCGATGCATATTTAAATAATTCCTAGTTCCTGATTAATTTTATTCGCGCCATTTGCCAACAGAGTACGCAATAATTTGTTTTGCAAATTAGAATAGATTTTTATCAGCGATAAAGAACGAAAAGAAAGTTAAATTCCATTTGGCAATATGTTGTACTTCCTTCCTCAGATGCTGTGTACTTTCTAGATTTAATTAGCAACAAAAAATGTACAGTTACGGTTATTTATAGACTCTTACGCACTATTCATCCGATCACGTTGGAGTACCTAGTGGAAATAACTGTTTTTATGGTACCACCTTTTCCGCATAAGTTTGTCGGGTTATCAATCATACAACCAAAATGATTTTTCTTTCAGGCAAGAAGCAAGAGACATAATAAGAAACGCTGTGAACGCCTCGGAAGAAGATGCCGTCATATTTTCTGGGCACGGGTGCACCGACGCGCTGGAAAAATTAATATTCGCCTTGGATTTGAGAGAGTCGCCTATTATCTTCACAGGCCCCAGCGAGCACCATGACAATTTGCATTTGTGGCAAAAGACCGGCGCCAAGGTAAGAATCTGCAAGCACAAATGACCATATCATTTGTTTTTTAAATGGAACACCCTGTACATTTTTGGATTCAGGGATTCATTCTGCATACGATGGTATCAAATTCGAGGAAGAAACATAACCTCAAACATTTTTTTAGGATAATTTAAGTTGGCATCATTGGAAAAATAAAATCGTGATATTAGTTTAATAAATTTGTTTCTTTTCAAAGCATTACCGATTAATTTCATATCAAATGTTTAACTTGATCAGAGCTTACTAAAATAAATTTTAACTAAGGTCATAAGGTATCTTTTGTAAGTTATTTATGAACTAATGGTGAAGTGTTTGGTATCGAAATGTAGGTAAAGAAAATCTCTATTAAAATAGCATAATGAGGTATAATAGTTCCATTTTAAAAAAATACTTATGTCGAAAAAACCATTTCCGAGATATTCAAATGGCTATAAAAGCAAAGTTAGCTCACTTGATATCACGATTTTATTTTTCCAATACTCAATGACTCAGGAAGAAAAGTTTTTCAGCATCATGGCTCCATGGCTCCCTAGATATCAACTTATATTATCCTAAAAAAATATTTAAGGTTACGTTTCTTCCTCGAAGTTGATCCCATCGTATGTAGAATGAATCCCTGAATCATAAAATGTAAAAATATACAGGGTGTTCCATTTAAAAAACAAATGTTACGGTCATTTCCGGTGAAACCGGAAGTGCTAGAATCATTTTCTTAGCATGCATTAATTTAAATTTATTTGTCATTGCAACTGCCAAAACTTCAAAATGATATCTGAAAAAACAAAAAAGTTATAGGGGTGAGCCTCGTTTACACCCGGTAGATAATTAATAAAAGATTGATTTTCAAAAATTAATTAATTGGTGACATGTCACCGGATATTGAGAATGTAGACCAAGGTATTGCCAGGAATTATACTGCCATTTAGCTATGATTGATGAAGCAAATAATAGGTTACTTATGTAAATGCTGCAGAGAATGTTTATGGAAAAGGTGAAACACTGATTCGTGCAATATAAACACCTGTAAATGCAGATAAATAATTGTAAAGTTTTAATTATTCATAAAATTGTATTTAATACGTTTTTCATTGCTGAAGGTTAATTTTAATTTTGATCGAAAACGTTAAATAAAGAAACATAAGGTAAATTAAAACACACGCGGGCCAAAGGTAATTTAAAAGTTAAAATTAGGTGACTTTGTTATCATTGCAATAAATGAATAGCATTAAAAAGGCATAAAAAGAAAAAATAATGGGACTGTAATATCGCTTGCAATGCCATTCTTTATGGAAATGGATTATAAATTTAATTCGGTAAACGAAAATAGAAAAAGTTTTCAGAAAAATATGTTTACCCTGTAGATTCGTTTTGGCTCGCCCCATATATTCAACGTTATCATACAACTCGAGATATCAAACGGACGCACCCTGTATGGTTGAATGGACCGTTTGTGCTTACAAATTAGGAACTGCATATTTTCAAGATAAAGGAATTAGGTCGGTTTTCAAAATAATTAACATTGCAACCTGTGCCCATGAATTTTGAGGTTAAATTTGCTATTGACAACTCGCAGTTGGCATTCCATCATTATCTTTGAGTGTGCGTTGGTTATCTAAATATCTTTTGGAGTTGTCATTGTTGTTATAATCGATATATTTGCCTAACAAATAAAGAATGCGAACAGAAAATGGTGGAAGCGCAAGTTACATTTCTCGTCTTGAAAAGCAATTTTTAAGAAAGTTCGTGCTTGAGCAACCCTGACCCGACATACAATGCATCTAAACATTTTTATGTGAACATATCGATCCGGTGGGGCGCCACGACATGCAACCGTCATACTGCAGAGTAAAAAATGCATTTTTATTCTGTGCTTATACCGAGAGATCAACGAAAAACACCATCAAAGGCACCTAGGAATTTTCTAATGCATAATAAACGATGTTATTCTAGGCATTACCTCTACCTGCGAAGCATAGTCTCATCTCGGTGCTTATGCGGGAATATGAACGGTAAAAATAGTATTTTATTGCACAAGCATATAATGGTCTATATTATTCGCGAGGGTGAAAGTTATGACACGAGCCGAAGGCGAGTGTTGTGAATCACCCGAGCGAGTACCTTTTGTCACATTTGAAGAAACAAGTGCATTTTCACATTTCATCCCTAACCTAACCTTACTTTATCCTGCGGAAATGACAGTTAATGGCCCAATCAAAGCATACGTTCACAATTCGTGGGTGCCCTTGATCGTGTTTTTTTGTTAGCTTACCGTATGCGTCACATCTGACTATTTTCGGCAGAACTAAAATATCTGGTGGAATTTATTTCTGTCAAATTATGCACGAATTAAAAACCAGCTTGCAATTAAAATGTTTACTAGCCGGTTAACCACAGGCCGTTTACTATTCGGAGATTATAAAAATAGTTGCGAGGCTGCCAAAATAAAACTGCCGAATCTGCGTAAGCATAATATTATTATTATTAGTTTATTTTCTGCACATTGTTTATTATTCCTTGTTTCTTTTCCTGGTGCCGAAGCAAAATTTCCACGGTTGATTCAAGCCTGGCTGTATTTGAGTTGGCATGTCGACATTATTAATTCTGCTTGAGAATTATACGTATTTACTTTGGATTAACATGTTTATTTGTTGGTTAGTGTGGGTTGGGATTATTCATTTTATTATTGAAACAATGGAAATTACATTCAAGGATAGTTTTATACGGTAGGTGATAATTTCTACACGGGTATGCCGCATATTCGGAGTTCTAAATAAACCTGGAATTATGGTTGCAATAAAATATTTATTTATATAAAATTACTTGCTAAATTATATAAAGATTTGAAAAACCACATATTAGCCAACAGCCCCAATTGTTTATTTCAGTTACGCCATTGAGCCCTCTCTGAAACTTCAATCCTCCCTCCAGGTCCAGGGCTGATATTAGCAAATTTAAAACATTATTAAGTTTTTAATAATCGTATTAGACTTAATAAATATTTATGCTTACACTTTTATTGTCTTTGTTTTTTTTTTTTTTTTTCCTCTGCCTCAATGTTTATGTCTCGTGTTGTTTCAGATGGTGCGGATCGGAGAGACCAAGGAAGGATACTTGGACTTGATAGACCTTGAAAACCAGCTGAGATTCCACCAGAATTGTGGGAGACAATTAATAGGATGCTTTTCGATAGCTTCCAGCGTGACGGGAATACTGATCGACGACGTGGCCTGCACGCTGCTGCTGCACCAGTACGGTGCATTGGCGTTTTGGGATTTCAATACGGGGGCCCCTAGCGTGCAGATAGACATGAATCCGTGTGTGCCGGGCGTCGAGGAGAATTCCGCCAATAAAGATGCTATATATTTTTCGGGGCACAAGTTCATCGGAGGGGTCCAAACGCCAGGTAAGTGTCTCGAATGGAATTCATTTTAAACGTTTGCTTTGTTGGTACTTGGTACCAAATTGACATTTTGTTTCCACCTAGTAGCATAGACTGTTTGCTTAATAGCAACACCCTCGTCTCCAATCGAAGGATATGAATGTTTCTAAACTACTCCGCTACAGATTTAGGCAACCATATATACACTCAATGATATTGCGAATGCAGAAAAATTAAAAAAAATAATAAAGTGAATACATGGTTGCCTACTTTAGTTACCTACGTGGTTTGCGATTATTTATGAAGGCTCTGTTTAAACTTTTAATATTATGTATCTGAAGATGGCGTTAAAATCGTCTGAATCAGTTTCATTTGGAACGGCATAATGTAATTATTCTCCTTTTTCGTTCCAGGTATATTAATTGCCAAAAAATCAATATTTAGACGCTTAAACACGTGCGAACCTGACGGATTTTTTACATCTAACGAACATGATAAGGTAAGTGTAATTAATTAGTGTATTTTGACAGATAACGTGCTTGCTTAAAATTACTAATGATTCATAAATAAATATTTGAACAGTTGTCAACGCATATTCCTGATTATTTTAGGGACAAATTAAACTGCACAACTAAAATCAAACCTTATCGCATCAGCTTGGGCAATTTATTTGTGAATTACTAATCATAATTTGCAGCGATCGATCGTTATTTGCACGATTTATTTAGCGATTTCGAATTAAATTGATTATTAATTAAATTGTGGAGGTTATCGGGTACCACAACCCCCCCTTTTCCACGTTTGCGTTTTGACTTTTTTTGATTACGCAAAAAGTGCATCTGCAAAATTTCAAGTAAAAATCTTAAAAAATAGTTATTAATAAAAATAATTTTCAAAATTTAAACTTTAACACCCTGTATACGTTTAAACTTTAACACCCTGTATAAGGAAAACTACGCGCTAAAATTAAAAAATCTCACTATAAAAGTTGCATTATTTTCGTCCAAAGAATCTGTGGTTAACGGCTTGACCTACTTTTTCTTAACACCCTGTATATCCAGTTACCAATCACTTGAGTGAGCACAGTGCCTGATACCATCAGAAATATTGTTTTTATCATATTAAAATGTCCCTCCCTAATGGTAAAAAATATAACGAAATAGGTAGATAACGATATTTTGACGAATTAATATTCTATATAAAAAATCCTATTTTAACATACTCCCTAATTTGCATTATAAGTATGTGAAATGTATTGTGTAGTCCTTAATTTAAACGCCTTACATTTCAAGTGGAGAAAATATTAACTTTTCTAAATGTGGATAAAATTAGTATCAACAAAATTTACAACATTATTTTCCTGTCCGCCTCAGAATACATTGCCAAATTGTTTTATAATATTTCCAAAATATATTTTACTAATTTTATTTATACCTGTGAAATTTTCCATGTGCCCCAATTTTACCATGGAGTTATTTTTAAAGGAAGTATGTTGTTTATCCTAAATTGCACCAAGTTAATTAATTTTAACTAACTTGACGCCAATATTACTAAACTATTACAATATACAGAGTGCGCCAAAATTCTGAATTTGAACTCGATAAAGGAAAAAACAGGGAATTCCATTTAAAACAACGATGCCCGGCCAACGATAACGGAACACCGTGTATAATTTTACATATTTTCGAGTTGTGCAGAATTGAAAACCAAGAAAATATTCTGCGGGCAAAATCTTAATCTACCAAATTCAGAACTTTAATTGGCGCACCCTGTATATTTAGTGTATATCCGGCACGTAACTGAAAAAAGTTTAAGGAACGTAAAAATATATCTATTTGGCCATCGCAAGTACTATTTTAATGTGCAAAAAATTGTACCGCACCCTAAACTGCTAAATTATTATTTTTTTTTAATTAGAATAAACTTTTTTTTATTTATATATCATCTGCCAACATAAAAACGAATTATCCAAGCATCAGTTGCATAATTTGCCGCGCCTACTTTAGAACGGATGTAAAATACCACTAAAAACTTTTAACTTCAGGTTTTATCTTGAAAGATAAAAAAATATAAAATTAATTAGATATTATACGCAGGGTTTGTCTATTACGACATTCCTGGGGTTTCTTCCCATAAAAATTTGCGGCAAATATTTATCAGCAGCTGATACTTAATTTTTTGTGTTTGTTTTGGTTTCTAAGATAGAATTATTAAAATTATCGTCAAAACAAAACTGTTTGTTCCGCACGGCATTTGCCCATACCAGATCTAACCCTCACTGAGCTCCTGGATATTTGGGTAAAGTCCTAAAGTCGAATTCATTTTTGTACCGCAGATAAAAATTCCCGACAATCGAGCATGTGCGGCGGCTTCTTTGAACGTTAAAGAGGCCGCGTTTCTGCTTTGTAAATACGGCATTTTTTCCCTGCTTTACAAATATGAAATGAACTATATTGGGTTTCTACCTCATAAGCACATTTGTTAATTAATTTAACTTGTATATAATGCGAGAAATGTGGAGCTTTGCCAAGATCTGCAAACTAGTTCCGATCTATAAGTAACAACGCGCTTTATTTCCAGAGTTTCGACCTGCAAGAGGAAGGTAGCTGTGCAGCAGTCGTGGAATCGATCAGAGCAGGTCTGGTAATGCAACTGAAGGAAACCGTGTCCGTCGCCAACATACAACAAAGGCAGGAAAAAATTAACAAGTGAGTAGGCGGAGGATCAAAAATCCTTTTTTTATAATTATTTGTGTCAATGTTAAACATTTCTGTACTACCGACCTGGTGGGAAGAAAGCGAATACCGCGATAAATTAAATGTCTTTATTTGTGACAGAATAGTGTCATGGACTGTCTTTTAATATACACTACAGCCCGTTTTATTCATGAATTATTGTGTTTATGAAATGTTTATTATCGAATCCTTGATGGTAATTATTTCTTAGGGACGTCAAGACACTTAAAATATTGTGATTAAAAGTAGATGCCTAATAAAAATTTTACGCCGGCATTTTATTATACATACTGATAATTTATTGTCTGCATCGTTAATAATTAATTGTGGCATTGAATAATTGTTCATAAACATATAAAGAAATATTTATTGCGCCTACAGTAGAAGTTGAAATGTATCTAAAATGTACAATATCAGCATTAACAAATTAACCTCAAAATAGTCCACAATTTGAATTCTCTAGTTTCCTAATTGGTTTTCGTACCATTAGCGCGATCTCTGAAACGATTGTTGAACCACCACATTTTTAGGAAAATGCTATGTATCAAAAATTTTCGCAAACATGATGATCGTTTTATTAATTTTCTGGGTGAGAATAATTCTCAAAGGCTCTATGGTCTGTCTAATAAGCAGTATTGTCGACATAAGACAAGATGTTGAAAAAATTAAAAATCATAGGAGTCCTACATTTGAGCCCTGAGGCACTCCTTTATCAACCTCAAGGCATTAATGATTTTTTCAGGGCCCAGAGCACAGTTTCAGTACACTTTATTATTATTTTAGTTTAAAAATACTGTAATCTGTTATTTTATACTAAGTTCAAATAGTTTTGACAGGCTTGGTAGTAAATTAATGGCCCCATAATATACTCTTGAATTCACCTTTTTATGGCCAGTGGGAGCGATGACAAATTTATCCTACCTAGGAAAAGTTTATGGTGCACGTCAATAGACTAGAGAGAGAAAGAATTGACATTTTTTTATTAAATCGCTTAAAAAAGCAAACATATATTTGCTTTTTATTTTCAGACAAATGTTACAGCATATACGAACAATTCCCGAACTGATTCTGCTAGGAAACAATTCGCCAAACCTGAAACGTATATCAGTATTCTCGTTCATGGTGAGACATCCGAGGGGCACATTTTTGCACCATAACTTTGTCTCTGCCGTTCTGAACGACGTCTTCGGAATACAAGCAAGGGCGGGATGTCCTTGTTCGGGAGCGTATGCACAAGACTTATTGGGCATAGACCAGAGTCTTGCCGACCAGTACGAAAATATTATATTGGAAGATCGGTAAGTAATTTTTAATGTGTAGAGAATAAGTTTGTCCCCCGTTTTAAACCTACTTCCACCGATAAATTGAGACAAGCTGTGTACATATTTTCATTGTTCTTACAGACGCCTAAGTAGTTTAAATTTGGGAGTGGAGAACTCGACGTTAGAACTATTAAGACCTGGCTTCACCAGGATCAGTCTTCCTTACTTTATAAACGATGCAGAGTTGGCCTTCATAATGGAAGCAGTTAAAATGGTGGCGACCGAAGGCTGGAAACTGTTACCGCAGTACGTGGTAGATCTGCAGACGGGCGAATGGAGACACCACACAAATGCCGTATCGAGAGATAGAAAGTGGTTATCCTCGATAAGGTACGTTGATGGCAAAATGACCATGAACGAAAGAAGGATATCGGGACCAGGTTTATTCCCACAAAACCACTCGGAGTGTCTTCAAACCGCAAGGAACCTATTTAACCGAGCTAGAAAAACTGCCAACAGAACTCCGTATCAGGACCAAGGAATACTGTTTGACTCTAGAGGTGAGAAATTGCGATGGTTCATGTTGCAACACGAAGCTCAGAGTTTGCTCACTAGCAACGCACAAAATGTCAAGCAAAAAGTCCCGTTCGACCCCACCAATTACCTAAGTTCTAAAAAAATTGACAGGGATAAGGATAGAGACACCGAGAAAAATTCTAACACCCCAGTTCCTAACCCCGGTGGTTCACCTAGGCATTACAGTCTTCCCTCCATAGACGACCCCAAGATACTTACATGTTCATCTCCGGTGCCATACTTCTTGCAAGACGTTAACGGATTGTATTATCCGCAGATGTCTCAGCCCACAGTGAATTTTGCTGTCGGGGAGGCAGTTAATTCGGCCAACTTAAATCACCACACTTTACAGCAAAATTTCGCAAGAGAGCGCTGCTTTAGTTTAGGAGCCCCTAATGTATCACCGCCAGTCTTAAGCCCATCGACACGCGTCAGCCTAGGCATGGGCTGCACAACTACAAGACAAAGACAGTTTAGTTACAGCAGCCAAAATGAGCTGAACTCGCTAGAGTCGGATGCAAACATGTCTCCGACGCATAGTTTAAATGTTCTCTCGAATAGCAGTTACGACTGCAGCCAGTGCGGGAGGTCATCTCCTGTGCCGAACTTGCAAACCTACGTCACGGAGATGACGAGGGAGCTGGCGACCAATATTAAGTCTGAAATTAGGGAAGTAATTTCTAAGGTGGAGGATGTCTTGGAGAACACTGACGGCATCTCGTTTTATGATAGGCATGGCAGCGGAAGCGAAGATGGTCGCAGCGATTCTATTTCTGCAAATGAGGTAAATATGATGATAATACTAATTTTTTCCTTTGCTCGATTATACATCGGATAGAACAAGTCAATAATAAAGTCTCAAGAGATAAAATGTATACTTGGTTGCCTATTTTTTGGGTCATGTTAATAATTATTAATGTAGGCTTTATGCAATCAGTATAATAAAATGTAGTATAAACAAATACACATTAAACTTAAATCTTAAATATGTAACTCTATTTAATGTATATGTGTCTACTAACCTGATACTATTCTGTTATTTTAGGTGGCCGAATATCTAGAAAAAGTGTCAATTGAAATGGCAAATGAAGTAAAGTCTGAGATTCGTGATGTCGTAAGCGCTGTGGATGTCTTCATTACACCTGACAACCAAGAGAAGCACCCCTTCTCCAGGACATCGAGCACGGGTACATCCAGTGAAGAAAGGGCGGCGGTAGGTATCATGCCGAAACAAGATATGGAGAAATATACCCCCGGATCCAGTAGCGAAACGGTCATCCATTTAATTAACAAATCCATTAGTTCAAACAAATTGGGTGAGGACGAGCAGGTGGCGGGTGATAAGACTCACAAAAACAAAATATTATCCTCGACGGTAGCTAGCGTTAGCAGCCAAGACAGTGGTATAAATCTGTCGTTCCACGAGCAAGAGCACTTCTTGAATAGTGAAATAAAAGCTAGAAGTAACTCGGAGTCGCTTCACGGCCACCGCAAATCAGAATCGGAAATAAGATTCTCCACTTTGCAGAAGCAGAGACCGAGAATATTTAGGGAGCTTAGTGACGACTTTCAGTTGCTGGAAAATATGGTCGCCAAATGGAATTGTCCCCAAAAGACTATTTGGCAGCCCGCAGTAGAAGCCATTGCTGAATTCGATATGATACAAGATGGAGATAAGGTCATGGTTTGCCTCTCGGGTGGGAAGGATTCACTTAGTCTATTGCACACATTGCTCCAGTACCAGAATTACGTACAAAATAAGGGAGTGCTGTTCAGCATCGGTGCAGTTACTGTTGATCCGGATTCCTCAGGCTGTGACCCGTGTGCGCTCATATCGCATTTGAAGAGTTTAGGGGTGCATTACATAATTGACGATAAAAAGAGCGATCCAGGAAGTGAACCAGGTAAACTAGATTTCTGTTAATTGTTAGTACATTTTTTTACTGTTGGTATATCGACTACAATACAATAATGAAAGTACAAGCGCAGTAAAAATTTAAAAAAAAACTCGCTTAAATTATTGTCTTGTTTGTCAAATATTCTCTAGTTTACAATTTCATTCATTTTGGAATGGAATAATAATTTAGTCTCTGACACAACCTTTATTACTTTGATACAGAACAACTAGAGGCCAAAGAGAACTTCTACAGTTTCTGCACGCCTACTCTACGGCATCGACTGTATTCTTCCGCGAAAAGTACTGGCTACAACGTGCTAGCAATAGGACAACACCTGGATGATCTTTGTGAAAGTTTTTTTCTATCTGTCTTTCACACCGGAAAATTAAGGACCATGAGAGCACATTACTATCTCAAGTAAGCTTACGAATATTATTTTAGTTTCCTTGAAATTTATGTAAAGATTTTTCGAGTTTGTGACAAATTTGGAATTATTATTTTCAGGGAGCATGAGTTACGAGTAATAAGACCATTTGTCTATGTCCGCGAGAAGGCTCTGCGCCAGTTCGCCAGCAATGAAAACCTACCAGTTCTAACAAACTCTTCCAGCCCAAATTTGTCAAAGGAACGCCAAAGAATAAAACAACTACTCACGCAACAGGAAATTTTGTTTCCTAAATTGTTTTCGTCGCTTCGCTCAGCCCTTCACCCTCTAATCGGGTTTCAAATAAGAGAGTGTGAAATTAAATATCGCAAGAGATTGAAGTCCAAGGAAAGTGAGGAATCGGATAACGAGACTGATGAGGAACCCATCGTGAAAAGCGACTGAGATGTTTTTAGATATACTTATTTTTTACAATTCAAAATACAGGGCAGACAAAAAAATATCTTGTGATGGTAAAGCAACATAAAATTTAAATTTAATATTTTCAAGAAATCACTTCCTGCATTTTCCATTTCTTCCTCTTTCCAACGTTAAATACTTATTTGTTAACAGTTTCACATAAAGCAACAAAACATCTTTTCCATTCCAGTTTCTTCAAATCACAGACTGCAGAATCAGTTATTCATGAGACCCATATTTTGTCTGTCCTGTACATTTTCTGTTTATATATATAAAGTATTATTGTGATTGTAAGACCCCAATTTTATTTGTTAAAGGGGCCTGGACGTTTTTTAAATCTCATTTAAGTTGATTTTTTTTTAAATATACACCTCGTGTATTTTTAATTTTCCATTAGATGGAAAGGATATTATTGACTGAGTTTTATTTTTTTTTATATATATATATATGTATATTAAGATAAATTATTATCATAGCTTTGTGAAATTGTTAGGTTGCATTTTATGAAATAGGTATACTTATATACTTACTATACTCTTACAATGTGGTACAGACATGATAAGGTACTGTTATATTTTTTTAATTGAATTTAAATTAGGTGTTTGTACTTTTTTACTATTTTTAAAGTGATTTTTATCAAATTAATTTTTGTAGGCGTAAATCGAATGTGTCAAATTAATACGTTTGTTTTTGTATCGAAGAATACTTTTTGCTTTTCTGTACAACGTTGTAAATGTTTTATAAATGTATATACCCAAAAATTATGGAGTGAATTGTGCGCGATCATTAAAAATGTCTACTTACTTAACTTCTCCATAGGAGATTGTGATCGAAAGTATATTATTGTTGCAAAGAGAGTTGAAGATATTTAAAATTGTTAATAATCATAAGTGAGATGTATTTTATTTCCTACTATATAATAAAATTATTAATACAAATTAATTTGTAGTTAGCGTTTTTCTGTACCCCTAATATTACGTTTTAAATGTTTTTAGAGATATAAATGCAAACGAGGCAAGGTCATGTATTAAAAATGCTCTTATGAGGATCCTAGTAAAGCAAGTAAATGAGGGGCCCCTATGTCAAAACGCACAATTTAAGTGTTTTTAATAACACGTATATTTTGTAGGATTGTAATAAATCCCCAACTTAATTCGTAGACTGACAACTGGTTTACATTTATTTATAACCAATCGAACTACAGAGACGACAATAGAGCCAAAGTCACGCTTACTCGTCATTATGTAGCTAAATTTATCAGGACCAACATAACCTTAAATTTTAAGTTTTGCAAATTTATTTCCAACTTTCATTATAATTTTTGTAGTTTTAGTTTGGATCCATTGTAATATTTAAAATCTCTCTTAAAAGATTTGTAAAATTCCAATATTGTACATTAAAATAGACTGATAATTAAAGGTTAGAATTCCAACCAACAAAAATCATTTTGCTTGGTTAAATAATAAATGAGTAAACAGTCGAATTGCCAACAATGAGGCATGACGAGAAATAAACTAAGCCAATACTTACCTCAAGATAAATGCAATATGTATAATATAAAATTATAAAATAAGTATTTTAATATTTAATAAGTCACAATAAATTGTTAAAGATAGGCTTAACCTTCGAGTATCATATATGATATTTTTAGCCTCGAATACCACAGAATCCAACTACCAATGAAAATGCTGACAGCCCTTTGTCGCCACTGTTCCTACAAAGTCTGTAGCGCCAACACAGTTTGCATAGGCAACTCACAATATTATATGCGCGTTGTCAGTTGCATACATTTCAGGTATTAAAACTATGATTTAAACTGCAGTTTACTCAAATTTGTTTATGGAAATGTTGATAAAAATCAATATGCAAGAAAAAGTTTTGAATAAAAGATTTATATATGCCCAACCACAAATTGTGATGTGGTCCAGCTGTGGAAGCTTCGTAAAAACAATATTTCTTGTTGTCGACCGCCACAAACTAGTCCTAAAATAACGATAAAAACTAAGAGGATTCACATATTTATTTTACTTACAATCAAAGCTGATATAAACAAACAGAGTGCAGACATGCTGTTTGGCTCAGTTACTTACGTAAAAGTAAACTATAAATAAATTATTAATATAAGACTAATAAGAATATTTGTAAAAGGAACATAAAAATTGCAGTTTCAGGTGTAGCATCTATTTTTTCACGTCATTTCCTCCAGCACATCCGCAATTACTTCCTGCAAGAAAATAAATATGAAATACAAGAACGTAAAAATCAAAATATATCAGTAGAAGTTTTTATTAGTCTAGCCTTTAACATTTTTGCCAACAAATGGTGAACATTGTTAAAGAGTATTTACATTGTACAATATTTGACCGTTATATGCTCACATATGGATAACTGTTAATTTCCAATGTAATATACTGGGATGAATTCACACCCCTTTTACAAAAATCTGTATAGTATGGCCTCTCATAGTAGGCTCCTAAGTGTGGTGGTTCAGCAGTGGTCCAAAGATGGCGTTAATGGTACGAAAATAAATTAGGAAAACTACAGAATTGTGGAATAATCTAGAGGAGCTTCTAGATTATGCTAGAATGTATATCTGCAGGTATATAAGGCCAAAATAATAAAATAATGCCATTAGTATCTATTATTTAGATATAATATATCTTAAACTTTGGGTAGTATTTCTTAAATACTCGAAGTTGACTGTAGACGCAAGTTTTTATTTAGGAAACAAAAAATTTGTAAATTGTCACCGATAGTTATAATAATAAAACTTTGAAAAACTTTACCTCCTTCTGAGCATTTGCAGTTGTCTCCACATTTGCAGTCTTTTCCACAAGTCGATTTACCATCCCCATCTGTAAAAATTAAATAAAAGTCGCTTGTTTTGTAAAAATCTGATAGGTCGTTAAAAAAAGTATATCGTAATTTTTTATTTAAATATTTGTCATCATTGCGAATTCTAGTCCCTTAATTTTTATTTGATATATAAAAAAAGGACAAAACACTTCTCTGTCAAAAACCAAATTCGCAAATATTGCAAAGAAATAAGATAAATGCCTTATTTAAAATAGCAAAGTGCGCTGAGGCGTTTTCGTTGTTATGGACCATGAGCAGTTATGATTAATTTAAAATATATTAGAATACAATGCAGAACATTATTATGTGTTATTTATTTAATAAGGTGATGAAGACCATAAAGGTATACAGATTCAGGATGAGTATATAGGCATTATATTAGTATAATTACTCTAAAAAATGTAAGTACTTGGTAATTACAGATTACATAATGTAAATTACAGATAAACATGTTATATCTGGTGCGATTTTAAAAATGACTTGTTTCATTTTAATACAATTTTCAGACTGTAAAATTTCTTTTTTTTTTAAATTATTATTTATTAAGAGTAAATTAAAATAAGGTATAAATTGAAGGTAGTGTTAATTTTAAATGTTTCATAAGGTATTTTTATTGTTCATAATTTGCAAAAAATAATATACATAGGTACTTACATAATAATATATTAAAAAATTGGTTTTCTGGTTAAAAAGAAGAGAAATGTCTTCTTCTTTTCGGAGCTGATTTGAATTTTTGACGTTTTAACCATCTTGTTGAGATTTTCTTCTGAAGCGAAAAATATATTTATAGACCTTTCAGGAGAAAGCCACGACGACAAAATGATCGAAACGACTAGCATTCCAAAAGATTAAACGCGAAAACTCTTCCACAAAACATTTAAAATTGATTGATTAAAAATGGAAAACCAATAAAACCTATAACACTATTTACATTAATTTCATTTAAAAAAAAAATACAATCAGTGAATAATAAGCATTTATATAGTATTAGGAGTGGGTTACACTACACTACAAAAATGAAGATATATGTCTTAATTTTGATTTTAAAAAGCTATGTAACTAAATTTGTTTTCATTCGTCCAGTACGTCGTATTTACATAAACTGCACCCTGTTGCACCGCTTGCGACAAAATTTGACTTTCATTCTACTCCTTATATATGTATATTATTAATTTTACCAAACATCCAAAATTATTAAAGTCAACTTACCGCTGCATGATTCACAAGGTGAAGGCATTTTCCGGATCAATTCGAATTGAACGATATCTCAAACAGGCGGATGCACAACTGGTGACTAATTCAAATCCTGCGACCGGTATTTATAAAAGAGCCAGGAATCTTCTGACCTCCCTGCCGCTCATCCGTTCGTTAAGAGGCATCGATTTGAAACGCGAACGGTGGGAGAGACTGCGTACAAAATTCAATACCGTCATGATTCATGATGGTGACTTTTTATCGGACTGGCACAAAAAACAGTAATAATAATTGAAGTTATGGTCTGTCTAAACTAAACGGTAATGAATTATTGCAAACGGTCGATGTGTAATTTTTTTTATTGATTCTAATCTCGCTTATTTAAAATGTAAATCAATGGTTAGATGATCCATTTTTGAACCACACTCGTGGTGTAACAAAAACACTCAATAAAGATATAGAATTTTTTTGAAAAGCATATTTGGTAATCTAGTTTTCCTACGGGCGTGAGGAAAATACCACTTTTCCGCTCGCGTTTTAGTTTCGAAAGTTGCACTTTTCCGCACTAGTGCGTAATGTACATTTTTCCGCACTAGTGCGGAAAAGTGCAACTTTCGAAACTAAAATGCGTGCGGAAAAGTAACTATATTTTTATTTGCATTTTTGGGTAAGATTATAATTACATTTTGAAAATGTGATCACTCTCCTAGGAAAAATATATTGTTCCTAACACATGCGGAAACTGTCTTTTCCGCACTCGACTGCTTGACCGACGGCAGTCGCGTGCGGAAAAGTACCACTTTCCGCTGTTAGGAAAATATAACTATTGCTTTTATTGAGTGACAGATATATTAGTTTTTGGATTTTTTGTTCAGTGTATAAAATTTAATAAATTTGCGCAGCAAATATGAAATAAATATAATAAAATAAATATCAAATATATTTAAGAAATATTTTTGACGCCGCACCCTTTTTAATATCGAGTTGAAAAATATACCCCCTGTATGGCAGCATTTTGCGGTTATTTATTTATAAATTTAAAACAACAAAAAATTATAAACTTTCACATCTGTATAGGTACCCCGACCGCCCGACCAAAGAATTAATTTGGCCAAATACAATTCAAATATGATTGTTTAAAGTAATAAACTTAGAAACTATAATTTTTTAAACTAATAATGAATATCACGAAGGTATGGGAAAAACTGCAAAGTTGATCAAATTGTAAAAAACTATTCCAGGGTGCTTGTACTCTTTTGATCTTGAAATTCATCAAGGTTAAATTTTAACCTTCAGCTACAGCCAATCTGTCTATGTCAGTAGAATTAATCTTTTTTTTATTCTTCTTAAGTATACGGTTCGGTTACAATAATTTTTAACTTTCAAATTTTATAGGATTTATCGAGATAAAGGAATTGCCTGCACCTTTCGAAGTTAACAAATGAGCAAAAGTGTTTTTCCTTTTTTATTTAATAATAATTCTTGTGGTTTGGGATTCGCGAGAATATTTTCCATATTAACGTCCTGGTGGAGTTTAGAATAACTACCGGCACTTGCTCCAGTTGAGATTCGAACTCAATTATATTGATTATATAATCACAATAGTTTTGACGTTTAATTAAGTTAAGTAATAATTGTGCCAAAAATGAAGAATTCGGACTTACAAAGGTTAGTATTTATATAATCGTAGATAAAGTATACTATTCAGCTCGTGGTAATGGTAAAATAACTCACTTGATGAATTACAACACTTGCCCTCGGCTTGTGCTGTAAACTTCATCTGCGTGAGTTATTTACTACATTACCACTCGTCAAATAATATACTATAAATAATAAATTTGATTATTTTGTTACTGAATACTAGTGATGACGTCTTCAGTTGGTGAAGAAAAAGAAATTTCTTGCAGCAGCTGTAAGATGTTGAATAACAAAATGCGGCTCTTTTGCGTAATCATGGGCGTCGCCAAGAGGGGGGGAGCAGGCTAAATTAATATTCAATTCAATTTTTCAATTCTATATTTAGGTAACAATTCGGTATCTTTTTTTTTTCAATAAAACCACTAAAACATTTCTAAATAAATTTGCCCTGCCCCCCCCCTTGGACATATTATTGGAGACGACGCCCTTATTGTGCGTGATACGTGATTTTATTTTGCATTAGATACACACGCACACACCCGTAATAAAGATTATTTGAAGATTGAATATTAGTTCTGTATTTTTATGATGATAATAATTGTATAATGGTGTACAAGTGAAGCGTGATCTTTTTGCAGACGGTTCTCAAAGCAGGTCGGTGAACGGCGAAATATGCGACTCTCCAGTCCACTATTTTATTATTTTAATAGATAGAGCGCACCTGGAGTACCTACCTATACTATATAGGTACTTTATAATCAAATTAGGTTTTATCATGAATTAATACCAACATCTAGCGGTTTAGTACATGGACTGTACACTCAAAAACATAAAGAAAATATTAAATACATTTCACTACCATATGTAGAAAATTTATCTGAAAATATTAACAAAATAGTTAAACCATATAATATAGCAATTGCTGATAAGCATGTAATAAAGTTCCAAATTCCGAACACATATTTGAAAACTAAAAACAATCATAAAAAAAGAGTATGAAATACCATGTAATAACTGTAATAAAACTTATATAGGTCAAACAAAACAATATTTAGAAGCACGAATTAAATCACATAAATACACAAAAAATTGTACCACTGCATTAAATAAACACCGTCAAGAAACTGGACATAATTTTAACCTCAATGAAACCAAAATTTTAAAAACAGAACATAAATATAAAGCTAGCAGACTTATACATGAAATGATTGAAATAAAAAAAAGTAAAAACGCTTTAAATGACCGAACAGAAATCAACCAATTATCACAAATTTATAATAACATTATTTAATAAATTTAAAAAAAGTAAATAAATAAACTTGTTTTTTTGTGGTTTAATATTTTTTAAATAAACTGTTTAAATTCAACTAATACAGAAATAAAATTTAAAAATACCGGGTCAATTTAAAAATCGAATAAAAATAAATAGCGCCACCTATCAACTAATAGTTAAATTATTAACAAAAATAGAAACTTCTTTAAACCGTCTAGTGTTCTATGTTTTATATTTAAAAAAAAAACAAAATGGTGTGATCCATTGTATAGGTATAAGGATAATGGTATGTCAGGTTGCCGTCCAATTTGTGTATCTACTGCGCATTACGTCACTCAGTTTAAAAAACGTCGAAAGTCAGTTGTGATTCCGCACATTTAATCTTTATTTTAATATTTTTAATAGTGTTAACGAATAGCACCATGCTTGTTTGTGCTGTGGCTGGGTGTAACAATTATTACACGAAGACAAAAAGGTACTGACATCAAATATTTTACATTTCTCCGCGTTGAAAAGCTCGCGAAAGTATGGATCAGCGATAAAATTAATTTGAAAAATAGCAGGTTTATTTTTTTATTTCGCCGGTTTATCCTTTTCATTACCTATTGTCTGTTTATAGCACGTATTTCTTCTGTACATTTCAACCCAACAGAATCAACAGATTTTGAAATTTCTTTAATACAGCAGATGTTGTTATATTCCCCCCAGAAACAGTAGAAATTGAAGATCTGATGCAGTTCCAACTGTTAATATGCCTGGTGTTGTTTCTTGACTGTCGTAAAAGGAAAATAAATTGTGATAGATCGTTTAGGATGGAAAAAATATTAAAAATAGACTACTAAATGGCCTCCCTATAAATACTGACACTTCTATAAAATTCCTAGGAGTTATTATAGACGAACATTTAAATTTCACTAACCACATAGTAAAGTTAGCAAAGCATTTTTTGCCATTGCAAAGCTAAAAAATTCATTAGACACGAAGAATCCCGTCAATACTTATTATGCTATGGTATTCAATTTTGAGTTACAATGTAGTAGTCTGGGGTCAAGCTACTGAAATCAGTAGTTTTTATTTTACAGAAGCGCATATTATTAGACTTATATTTGATTTACCTTACAACCACACTTGTCGCGAAATTTTCAAAACTAAAAAAATACTAACCTTAACCTCTATTTATCTATTAAAACTCTTAGCCTATATACACAAAAATAGACAAAAATTTAATACAAACTGTGATATTCACAATTATAATACGAGAGATAAAAAGAACATACGTCAAACAAAACATTATCACAGCTTTTATGAAAAGTCGCCAATTTATGCAGGATGTAATCTGTATAACAGATTACCTCTCTGTATAAAAAATTCGGCTACACAAAATCATTTCAAAAAGAACCTAAAAAAATTTTTAGAAGAGAATGTATTTTATGATATTTCTGAATACAATACAATCACCAGTTCTACTGATTCTAGTAGGGACTAATTTTATAACATTACTTTAATCTAAATTTCTAATACACCGACTGTGATGCTTTAAATATGTGATATACCATCTCTTTTGGTCTTTTTTTTTAATTATTATTTTAAATTGTACAATGTAAAATATATTTTAAATTAGTTTTTTTTTCATTATATGCAGTAATGTCTTAAATGTTAATAATGTTATGTTTCCTATACATTTTTTAAAAATGTTTGTATTTTGATATTTTGATATGGTACCTACAATGACCTACATACTATTGTATGGTATTGTACGAAAATTTTTTGTTTTTGGACTTGTGTATAACATTATGTAAATGTTACTAACACCAATAAAAATTGATTGATTGATTGATTGACTAATTTTAGGTTAGAATTCCAACTAACAAAAAGCATCTTATTTAATTAGATTAAGCCAATTAAAACTTTATTAATAATGCACTGAACAAGATTTTAGTTGATAGTACAGAAATTAAGTAGAAATTTTAATAAAATTGACATAATATTCGATAATTTTAGAAAATACATATTTTTGAGGTTAATTGTGATGTCACCCCTGCCACTTTTTAAACTGAGTGACGTCACCATGCCTGCGCGCGGGCATACCATTTTCTTTATACCACCATGCTCCCATTTACAAAGGAAAATTTTTCTAAAACATACTACTTGATAAAAAATCGATTACTTTTTTTCGGCCGCGATAGTAAGTACATACAACATTGTCCAAATTTTAACTTTTATATAAATAACACAAACACAATTAGCAAATGTCGTTATTGGACACCAAGTGCACATTATTTATTGAGCAATGTTTAAACAGGGTTGGACTGGCTTAATAAATTTCCATATAATTAAATACATTTTATTCAAATGTGAATTTGATCCATGGTAGAACAAGTGAAAGACCAGCCTACGTATAATATTTTTGTTGTTTAGTCTAGTCCAAAAGTGTTCAATTGTATATCCGTATAAATTTTATTTCTCAATCTGCACGATAACTTTCTTTTCATTTTTTAGATCTTGACCTCTGCCACTTTATTTAGTTCACTATATTTTGTTGTTAAAAATAGAGTATCATTAAGGTTGATCATATAAATCAGTTTGTCGTTGCATCAAAACTTTCATGGCAGTGAGCTATTTTAGACCGACAGAGAAGTTAAGGAATTTGCAACAAAACAGAAAATAATGGAATGTTTGGGTAGGGATATTTTATGTCAGAAATACACCTGACGTGAGGTAAATATAAATCAAGTCGCAATTATTTAATCACTGGATTGGACACCGCTAGATGCAGTATAAGACCTCCGTCACTCATAAAAATATAGACCAGACCATATTTAGAGGGTTAATTACTGCTTCGGTGTCTTGGATGTATTTTATTTTAAATATGAGGTATACATAAATGTGATGTTTTTTATTCAATTTGAGGTTTTCCATTTAGAACTGTTCTCTGTTGGAAAGAGAAAGGGGATCGACTATAAAATGATTAATATTTTCTTTTATTTTCGTATTAATTGTTTTTTAATGGTTTATATAAATTACAGTTTGGAGTTAATTGTTTTGAAGGTTGCGTTTTACATATAAATATAATAAATTTCCAGTTTTTTATATAAATAAATAAATAAGTACCGTTATAATATTACTAATAATATATAATAATATACTAATTTTACCACATTTCAACCTATTATTCACATAATAGTCAAAGATTTATTTCTTTATCATAAAAATTTTCAATTTCGACGGTAATTAGGGATTTTGGATATAAAATGGTATTGTGATGGGGCTACAGTTACAGTAAACAAATTTAGAAGTTAGGGACCTCCTTCTCTTATCGTCAAAAAGAAATTTCAACGGCAGGACAGGTACTTTATTAAGTTTCTATTGATGCCAGGGAAAAGTAGTGTAACTATTCTGACCTGAGTCTTTCTAGAGTATGGTGGCAGGGTTTTTAAGTGAAATAATTGCACCGATGCAATCAATACAGTTTATTACGCTCATAAATTAAATACAAAAACTAAATATAAAACCTCTGACACCAAGGCACTGAATAAAATAAGTATTTATATTATATTTTTAACAATTATTTAATTAACAGACACTAACCTTTAACCTTTCTGTCTATTTAAATTGAATGAGTAGAAATGCTCTTTTCTGGATGGAAAAACATTATTATGTGCTAACAAAACCAGGTATAAAAAATAATTTGAAAGTTTTCCCCAGCAGCTGTTTTACGTGTTGCCTACTTTAGGCAGTGCATTTCAAATTCAAAAATATTAGCTAGTGTTTCGGTTCAATACATTGCCATAAGTTTTATTTAAATACTTTGTTAATGAATTTATAAGCCGTTGAAATATTTTCGATAACGCATAAGAGACACCATGAACTATTACTTTGATTGTGTCATCTTGTCGTCTATCTATCCCACTAGGATTATGGTTACAGGCCCACCGCACTGAAACTCAATTGGCTTATTGTGCCCCCTTGTGTTTCTACTCCATCAGTCGAGTATTCCTAACGAAATTCAACATGCGGTCGATGGGTGCATTTGCAATTTCTTCAGGTTCCAGAAATGGCTCCCCAAAGTGCCGGTGCCTTTTTGCACTAAGGCCGGACACTGGCATAGAACATGGTGAGGAGTTTCTTCCTCATCACCCCATACCCTACAACTAGGGTCGTCTAATATCCTCATGGTATTGAGGTGCTTCATCATCATTCTTAATTGTTTCCTGCTCAGTTGCAGGTATTCCTTGGCACTTGTTCCGATTGGTGCCTAAAGGAACATTCGCGATTGCCGCATTCCCGGAAGCCCCATCCAGTAAGTGCCACGTTGCTCACTTAGTTCGCCCTTTACTGATCTGTTTGCCTAATCATTTATGTTACATATATTTTGCAAGTCTTCGATTAGGTAATCTGTCTGTCTGTCTGTTTAAATCAGATTATAAGTTCTGGGGTGAAAAATAATAAAACTAAAATGTTTTAATTTTGCCACAAATAAAACTACCACATGATTTAAAAATATATATTACAAACTCTCAACAACTAACAAAATTTCAATTTAAATAATTACCGATGTTGATGTAATATTGATAAAACTATTAGGTACACAATATTTGGTATTAAATTAACAAGAAAAATATAACGGGGAAATCACAAATAATTTAGCATTTTATTTTTAAGAAAATGCCCATCTTCGCTGATTTCCCATTTAGAGAGACTAAACGCCTTCACATTTTTGTACAAACTTCCGTGAAAAGCCACGCAACGACCATAGATATACATTTTATGAGGCATAGCTAAAGACAAAAAATTAAATTACGGTAAATAACTAATCATCCCACAGCAGGGATGTAATGTAAACGGTTCTGTGTCTGTTAGGTGTTAGGCAAGTATAAAATCTATATTCTTCAACAAAGAAGTTCGGCAATATTTCCAAGGTAAAGGTAGCTCTTCTCCTGGTGTGTGAGTGACCTCAGTAGTCGAAATAAGCCAATATAAATAAACAAAAATTATAATAAGGAAATTTTGAATAAAAAAACATTGGTTGGTGACCATAAAATATTAAGAAGCAAATTTTGGGTGCAAACGTTCATAAACTTTTTCAAAATAAGTACCAGTGACACTTTATTTGCACCATTACTATTTATGTGTCTATAGTGTCAATCTAGGAGAGTATAATTATGTGATACATTCAATTTAAATAGAGTTAAATATAAAAATGTCAATAATTTAATTAGATGAAAGTTTTTGGTATTTATTTCTCATAGATATACAACTCAAAATTTAATTATCTAACAATTTGTTCCACAAAAAAAGTTAAGTGCGTTTGTAACAAAAACAATATTCTATGCTTGATTTACAAGTTCTTTTGAAGAAAACTAAAATAAATATGAAGGCCTTCCGTCTCTCTTGAACAAAACTAAATTAAACTAGGGTATCTAACAACTCTTTGGTTTGGTATATATGATGAGATTTACATTTTTTGTCCGCTGCTTTGCTTTCATATTTTTGTTGCACACTACTAAACAATAAAGCTTGCAGCATTTCATACTCCTGGTCTTCATTAGCTAAATCCTTGTGAAGATTTTCTAAATAGACCCTTCTATTCTCCAGCCTCTCTATCGTCTCTTCTAAAACAATCTCGTTGTGCTGCATCTCGCACGCACTTTTGGTCATCTCCGTCCTTAACTTTGTTAAAGCTTTACCGACTTCGTCTTTGTTGCTTTTGTTTTTGTCGTACTTCCGCAGGTTCGCGTCCAATCTAACGAGGCTCTCTTCTTCTTTTAGCAGGCGCTTGTTCAGTTTGGTTATTTTGTCAAATAGCTCCAATTGCTCCCTTATGGTGGCTTCGCTGACTGAGGAACTGGTGTCGTCATCTTTCAGGTCTTTGCTGAACTCCTCGGATGATGGGGAGAACCTCTCATACGAGGTCTAAAACAAAACAATCAATAAATAAATGTTTTGCTGGATGCCAAGATAGGTTGAACAAGCAATTATTGTCAAAGAGCAAATACACTTGTTAGTCAGGAATCTTACAAGTGTGTTATTTTCAATTTTGATTATTCATTAAAATTGGACCACATTAATCTCTAAATAAATAAACTAATTGTGTTGAATTGAATAGTACCTCAACAGATCTAGATGGCTTATTATTATTGGTATTAGACTGTTCGCTGTCACCCTCAGTCATGACTCCACTATCACTGTTTTTGTCCACGCCTTGACCATCATCGTTTTCTGGATCGACAGCCTCGGATAGTCCCTTCAGATAGGTTTCCAATAAATAATTGCTACCGTGTTTCCGGACTCTGGCCCTGTGCGTTTTATCTTCTAAATAACCTATTTGGTGTTCGCTATGTCTGAAATAAATAATATCGTTAATCGGCGAGAAAAAAAGTTGTCTTTTGGTAATGTTCGCAACAGTTTTTTTTAATTTCTGTATACCAAAATTTATTACGGAGATAACCAACATTTAATTTGGGATGTCGCCACGAAAGCAGTTTTAAGGAGCGTCCGATTTGTTACCTTAATTTTTTCAGCTGTTTTCTTATAACTTCCCCCTGTGCTAAAACTAATTTTAATAATTCTTCCGTGCTAGATGGCTGTTTTTCATTTTGTAGTGCGTGCAGTCTTTTCGGGTGTATGGTTTTCCAAGCACTTCTGTCCGACCAAGTACTTGAATCTGATCTGCATCTTGTTCTTCTACTAGGCGGCCTATTCATTTCGTGCTTCATCCGCCTCAGAGAAATTTTTACCTAAAAAAAGAACATATTGTTCGGTAAGAAATTGTATATTGTTTGATTATCTCTCGAAATCGTCTTATGTCACCGTACTTTTTAAACAGTGCGTATATTTCTTAACATGCACTATTTTTCCTTATATTATTAATGAATTGATTTTTTGCCATATACCCACCCATATAACTAAGCAATAAAGCAACTACGGACACTATTATTGTTTATAATTTAATCAAAAAAAAATGTGTTCTATTGTGAATTGTAAAAACGATAACCGAAATCTTCTTACTTCTGTTTGAGCTGTGCCCCAAGCATTCCAAATGTCTAATATCTTTGCTAATTCATCTAATGGTTGTTCTACTCCCCTCCATCGCTCCGTTATTTGGTATTGTTCCGATGCACTGATGTGTCTTCCCTAGAAGAATATACACGTTAGTTGTATTATATTGTAGAAGAAAACAGTGCAAGCAGAGGGTTTGTGTATATGATTTTGGATTTGTTGATTATTCATTAGCCCCCTATATTATATCCCCCTCTCCTACCTTACGGAGGTTTCGAGTGTTAAGTAAAAGAGTGTGGTCTTAATAAACTATTTTTTAAAGATGGAACATTTTTTTAAAATACACTCAGAGCCAGAGCAACTAAAAAATTCTTAAATTAAAAATTCTGTTTAGGGCTCACCTTGTAGCAACAAGGCAGCTGTGACTTAGCTGAAAATGATTCATACACACTTACTACTGGAGAGATAATTGGAATTTCATTTTTCAAAAATAAAAATGCATTATTGTATATCGAAATGTTCTCAAAAATATTCTTATGGAACATATTACAGTTAATTAAAACTCAAAATTTTGTTTTCTTTGCAAACGTCTCAAAAGCCAAACAAGATATTCTTGTTTATATTATTGGATATAAAATTGTGTAATTTCCCCCTTATTTAATCAAATCTCTTGCCGTTTGGTGAGCATCGAATTTGACTCACCCTGTACACACACTGTATAATATACCTAGGTATACCATGCACTTATAACTATAAGAAATGTCAAGAAAATTCTTTTTTAAACTGAATTACCAGTTGAATCATTATTTTCTCAGCTCTTTCTTATTTGTGGACTATTAATTACCTGATCACAGCCTGATCACTCGCGTATTTTTTGTTCGAGGAAACTCGTTCTAAAACACACACTCTTAATAGTGCAAATAAATAGCCAGATTGTAAAAATAGAGATTAAAACAGGTAGTTCTTAATAATAATGAGCTTGTAAACATGCAATCGGTCGAATTTGAATAACAACCAGCCAAGATCAGACACCAATTTATATCTGCAGAATATTTGATGCGCCAGCAAAACGGAGCAAGCTTCGGAAGTCATTAATTAGGGACATTCGGCCACTGGCCTGTTAATTTGAATTGGTTTTAATTGCATTAAAATGAAGCGGATTCACAGAGATTCCGGATTAATTCTAAAGTTATTAAAACTCTACAGGGTGATTCAAACTTAGCCGCAGATACTCACCCTTGCTTCTTCGTCGCCCAAGAGAACTTGGATGATATCTTGGCAGGTCGTATCCTCCGAGATCCCGGAAACCCATCGCTGCTCACCTCGAACCCAGATGGGTATTTCCTCGCCGCTGCTAGCGCTGTCCACGTCGGAGTCGTCAAGAATACGCGCTTTTGAGTCATTCAGCCACATCATTTTTCTGCAACAAAAACGCAGCTAATAAAATATGAAAGTAGAAATAATGGTGCGACAGGCTATTCAAACTTTTTCAGCTTTATAACTTAATAACTTAATTGTATGTTATTAAACATTGTAATTATTAGCTTTTGATTGAATTTACTTTCATTTCGTCGGCTGGCTGCTTGCAATGTTATGTGGTGTGGCAACCCCGGAATTGGTTTTCACTATATGTCACAAAAATATGTTTGACCTACAAATATCTCCGACAATTTTATTAACGACGGCATTTGAATCAACCTTCAAAATTTTTATGTCAAGTAATTAGTGACCAACGGCAAACATTATGCATTATGCAGTGGCACAAAACCTTGTATTTAGCAATGAGGTTCGTGTTCGTAAAAAATCCAAGCAAATATAAACAATACCAACAAAATGCAAAACTTAATGATGGCGTATTTTTTCTTCTACGTTGAACTTGGAAAAGTGGCTCAGCGTAACAAAAATAAAAAGAATAATAATTAATAATAGGGAGAGACGAAGATAAATGTTCGGGTTACCTACCGGTTATAGGCTACCATATAATAACAGAATATAATTATATTAATTAAAATCGCGTTTACAGCAGCAACTTAGTGAATACCTGGTAAAATGATATTTCAGTTCCAAGTTGGGTAAATACGAAATTCGATCATACAAATTGTATATATTTTTTTTATACTAAGTAATAATTTATGAAATGATATACATTAAAAAAACATTGGCAATTAAATATTCTAATTTTATCGACTTTATTGATTCGCTTGACATCTTTATTTTCCACTTAATCATAATTAGTCGAGTGTAGTCTGTAGACTACAAACTTCGCCCTTAATGAAATGTAATTATTTCATTAATAAAGACGTTTATTATTATTATTATTATTATTATTATTATTATTATTATTAATTAACACAATAAAAAATAAAACACTAATTTACAGAAATAAACCGCTTTTACAACTGCGATAAATTACGCATCTAGACCTCGTCTGTTTTGAAATCGTGAAAGTAAATTAAACATTACCATACGTAGGATGCATCCTTTATATTTCGACAATAAAATATTTGAGAGCGGGAATAGCAACGTGTACTTATTACTACTCGACGGTATGCAGTACGAGACACATAAGGAAGTCGTAATAATGTAATGCTGTAATTAAGTTATTAATCAAATCAACAATAAATTATATTTCGTCAATTAGTGTCCGATCAGCGCGTATTTACGTCTGGCGTCAGTTGTTAAACCAGATCATTTTATTATTTTCAAACTATAAATTTGCCGTTCAACTCGATTGAAATATAACCACTAATTAGTGTTGGGTGCATTTATAATTTAAGCATTTTGAGCAGTTGTTAAAATAAATTAGAAAATCTTGGTTTGCTCTGGCTCTTAAATTTTGTTTTGACGAGAAAAGGAAAAAATTAGTCCACTTACTCCACTTATCTAATCATTTTCGAGCATGCATTTGAATATTAAAATGAATTTATCTCGAAAACGGTGCCCCTCCGATCGAAGTTGCACAAGAGGGCCTTTCCTCTGTGAAAAACTCTGACAATTCATAATTTGAAGTCAAAACTCAAAAAAATTTACAAATAAAAAAGTTGCGGTAATTTTTACCCCCCACCCCTACAGCTTGACCCGCCCTTCGTAAAAATTTTGAGATGATATTTACCTCATTTTGTTAGGCTTAGAAAGTTTAGTGGATGTGCAAAATTTCATTACTTTAACTTGAACAGTTTCGTAGATAATAAATAAAAACCGTCTTCAGGGGCGAACATTTAGGGGCCTGTAGCTCCCTTAGGAAGCATTTTGGTATAGAGGTAAGTTTGGTCCAATCGATTTATTTTGACCTCGGGAATATGTGGTTTCTTTTTGTGCACTTATTTCTGGGACAGACTGTATGTAACTAGATTTATGTGCCACTCTATATTTTTAAAACTCGTCAAAATAAACAAATGAAATTTTTTAATAACTGCTGTAAGTGGGGTGCCAATATATGAGAAATGACCCTACAGTGTGATGAATAAAGTGTGCCAATTTTGGATAATTTACTCAAAAGGCTAGTTGAAGAAATCGATTCTCTATGCTGTGGGAGGGCCATAGTAAAAAGACACCTGCCTCTGGTGCTGGTGTCCATCGATCCATACTGAACTGGTGTTCTGGTATTATTATCTTACTATGTCGCGCTGCGTTGCTCCGCGGAGTTATCAGCATATTACGTTTACAATTTTTTCGAGATACACCGAGCGCTCGAGTAACTCCTGCCAACGTCCTGAGAACTTGGATGTCATTCGCTTTGCTTTCATTGCTCGGTAGTAGGAAGTGAGATACATTCGATAAAATTATTTAATATGCGCGACGAACCACGAAATGCCTTTGCGACAACAGTACGTTGACGTTTTTAACACGTTATGCGGACTTAATTAAAAGGTGGAAGATAGGTATCGAATTGCAAGCGGAGAATGATGAAAATGGGCCTTGCAATGTGCACCTTTTACTTCCTCTAAATCTGAACTTCCTGACGACCTGAAAAATGTTCGTCCTCTTCGTCGTCTACTATTGACATCTATATAGGCGTAATTGAATTTGATCGCTCTTGTTTTAGGACGTTTTTTTGGAGACATTCAGCTAACAACGAATCTTAAATTTATGATGTTACGTCAATAATCATTCATGTAAATCCCATGCATGTGTCAAACTACATTATAATTTATGGGTGGACGGCATCATATTTACAGCTACCGGTTAATAGCGTTACAACTTATTGACAGCTGTTTATATTTGATTAATTATTCGCGCGAGGTTACTCATTTTTTTTTGTGATGGTTAATTCATCTAAGTTGATGGCCGTTTACGTTTTCTTGAAAAAGAAGAATACATAATATTTGCAATTCATTTTATAGCGACCAAATGCCAAATGTTTCTTATCCCTGCCTGCAACTATGTGGTGAACTAGATCAATTTGCCAATTAAAACTAATTGAGTATTAATTTATAAGTAGGTATCCTGGTTTCATTTTTTGCAAAATGTTTGTTTCTTGCCAGGATACCCGATTAAATAGGTGTACAGGGTGCGGCAATAGTGCGTCGGGCTTGGTGTTCCACCACATTATTTAAATAGGGCACCATACTTAAATAATACCTACCCGCTTAAATGAACTTGGAAGAAATAATCCCACTAAATGGCCTGCTAGATCCCCAGATGCTACAAAAATTGATCACACCGACAGTTTTACCTCCAAAAGCGCAAATAATTTTCTATTAAATTATTTGAAGGAACCTCTATTTTTTAAGTTTATTCTTGAATAAATCGAAAATAGGTACAAATAGCCATAGGGATGTATACCGGGTGTAAATGAAATTAGGCTCACCCCTATAACTTTTTTGTTTTTTCAGATATCATTTTGAAATTTTGGTAGTTGCAATAACAAGTAAATTTGAATTAATGCATGTTAATAAAATAATTCTAGCACTTCCGGTTTTACCGGAAATAACATCTGTTTTTTAAATGGAACACCCTGTATATTTTTCCATTTTTGGATTCAGGGATTTATTTATTCTACAATTATTATACAATGGTATCAACTTC
Source organism: Rhagium mordax (assembly GCA_963680705.1). Classification (NCBI taxonomy): domain Eukaryota; kingdom Metazoa; phylum Arthropoda; class Insecta; order Coleoptera; family Cerambycidae; genus Rhagium; species Rhagium mordax. The sequence continues at coordinate 320,202 of OY796660.1, read as the reverse complement.
GAGAAAGAAACATAACCTTAAACATTTTTTTAGAATAATTTAAGTTGGCATCTAGGTAGCCATTACTGCTGAAAAACTTTTCTTTCTGAGCCGTTGAGTATTGGAAAAATGAAATCGTGATATTAAGTGAGCTAACTTTGCTTTTATAGCTATTTAAACATCTCGGAAATGGTTTTTTCAATTTAAGAATTTTTTTTTAAATGGAACCATTATACCTCATTATGCTATTTTAATAGATATTTTCTTTACCTACATTTCGATAACAAACACTTCACCATTAGTTCATAAATAACGTACAAAAGATACTTTACCTTGGTCAAATTTATTTTAGTTTAATAAATTTGTTTTTTTTCAAGGCATTCCCGATTAATTTCATATCAAATGTTTAACTTGGTCAGAGCTTAGTAAAATAAATTTGAACTAAGGTCATAAAGTATCTTTTGTAAGTTATTTATGAACTAACGGTGAAGTGTTTGGTATCGAAATGTAGGTAAAGAAAATCTATATTAAAATAGCATAATGAGGTATAATGATGCCATATAAAAAAAATACTTATAATATATATATAATATATATGGCTATAAAACCAAAATTAGCTCACTTAATATCCTGATTTTATTTTTGCAATACTCAATGAATCAGAAAGAAAAGTTTTTCAGCAGTCATGGCTCGCATGGCTCCCTAGATGCCAACTTAAATTATCCTAAAAAAATGTTTGAGGTTATGTTTCTTCCTCCAAGTTGGTACCATCGTATGCAGAATGAACCCCTGAATCCAAAAATGTAAAAATATACAGAGTGCTCCATTTGCAAAAATTCAATTAAAAAAATTCTAAACTGATGTCAGATGTAAACCGTCAAATTTATGAAAATTATGTTTGGACACCTGGAATGGAGTATAGAGGATTGTACTTCAATAATTGTTGTTTAGATTGCGCAGAGGTTTGATCCAAGCCTTGTTTGTAGGAAGGCGTCCTTAATTATTATTACACGCAAAATACAGGGTGAGTCACCAAGGGCGCCTCGGTCAATAACTCCTTTAATATGTATTATACAAAAAAAAGTTTCAAATAAAAGTTGTAGGAGACCAAGAGTACCATATTTTAAAATTATTTCTAATCATACATGGTGTTTGATATTAGAGTAGAGTGGCATATCAAAAGTATGTTTTTTTAAATGGGACACCCTATATATTTTTGCAAATTTTTATTCCTTCTTTCATTGCCTTTTCGAATATATCTGGTTTTTGAAATTCCGTTGCGGCGTTGTCGAATTATTCAACTTTTTTCAAAAAAATTGTCACTTGTAGACCTCACTAATGACTTCTGCATGAGCGGTATTTTCACAGATTAAGCAAACTTTTTTTGTTAAGTGTTAAGCAATGCCATGTCCTAGTCTCCAGATATTTTAAAGTTGAAATTATTTGTACAGGGTGTTTATTACGATGATACAAAAAATGGCTAACTTTAATCTATCATAACTTCATTTTTTTAAATGGAACACCCCGTATATTTTTACAAATTTGGATAGAGTTTTTGTCGCTCTACAATTTTTATTAACCTATGGTTATACCTAAAACCAACGGTTTCCAGTGAAACTGCATTCTAATAAAAATATCAGGCAATTTCTAGAAATTCGAATATCATAGGAGGCATTGGTACGTGTTTTTTTTGTTTTTGCAAGAAGAAACTATGAGCATTATTGTTTCAATTAATGTAAGTTTCATCTCTTATAAATGAAAAGAAAGTTGTCATATTATTTTACATTTAAATACTATACCTACCCATTCGTGAATAGTCAAGGGATCGTCTATCATCTTTAGAAGTATGTACCTACAGTTCGTCACGAAACACCCTGTATATGTATATAAATAAATGTTTACAATTAGCATTTAACGCTTCATGAATCTCGATTTTGTTTGATAGATAATAAATAATATTATCGTGTTGTTAGTATTATTATACGTATACGTGCATAAGCGCCTGTGGGACATCCAATTCGAACGAGGTTTAATTACGATTAATAAGTCTATCATGCAAATGTCGTCCTAGATTTCACAACTTCTTCCATGAATGTATTAAAACCGATTAGGTGGCGTTTCGTTTAAAGAACCACTAAGCATTTGATATACGCGTAAGTGGTAACGATTAGCAATTTGTCGTTTTAATGGTAATGCAAAGTGACGTTTTATTTTAAATATTGTACGTTTATTAACTTAATTAAATGAGTCGTATCAGCAAATTTAATTAGTAATTAGTGTTGATTGAATATCGGGAATGATTGCGGTGGTCCGTACCGAAAGAAATATGTATATTATATTGTATATTGCCACATACAGGGTGATTTTTTTTTTTAATTTACTTCAAAATAAAATATTTTTTTTAAACTGACAGTCAATTGATTTTGTGATTACATAAAGTTCTTTCTGCATTTAAGTTATCGATATTACAAGGAACGTGACAGACATGTATTTATACACACCGACCGACGAACACAACTACATTTTGAAAATCATTAAAATTCAATTATTACTAATGAACATTTTTAATCACAGAGATTCGCTAGCAATGTACTCTTCTAATATCGCCAAGAAAATCTATTGTTTACGGTTTGAGCTTTCAGCATACGTGACGTCATCCCCGATAATCGATTATCAGTCTGGAAATTGTATCTGATTTTAACATCGTTCCCTCCTCGGCGTTCCGTTTGATGTGTATTCACGATTTTCTTTTTTCGACGTAAATAACAGTTACTTTGTTTTACTCGTTAATTTTTAGGCGGCGTTTCTGACCAAACTAGTGCTTAAGGGGTCCGATTCATTTCTTATGGTAATATAATAGCATGTTGTTGGGTTAAAAGATGGATATGGGTATAGCGAGATGCAGCGGTTCTCAAAATGCGCGCGTACGGAAATTAAACGTCATAAAAAGTTTTGAAGCAGCTGCTGCATATTTATAACGGTATGCAACAGATATATTTTTTCTTTTCAAAATGACAAAATGGATATTGGAAACACAGATGGGAGATCACGTGGGGTAAGAAATGGTCTCGCTGAGAAGATAAAGAATGGCAGGAAAAGTTTTGGAACCCCTGGCGTAGACGATTTTTTGTTGCCTTCCTTGCCGAGAAGATTGTTCACGCGATCACACATCTGACATTAGCTACTGGTTATCCCATTAAATAGCACATCTTAGACTTTTGTTTTGGCCTGATCTCCTCGAGACGTGAATTGTGGCGTTCTAGCTGTAATAACAGTTGATGCGCTGTCGTTCGTGAAATTATGGGGGGCACACTAACAATCCTAATGGAGGTAAAAAGAAACCGTGCTCGACCACCATGTGTAATTCCGCCCGGAGTCATCCTTAAATGTACGTATGTACATATTTTTGAGACATTACACTAATGATTCCATTACGAGATCATTGCGTTGCATGTTTTCAACAAAAACTTGATTTCAGGTATTTTTGAAAAACGAGAAGTTCTGAATCAAAACTTGTAATTACTGCACGAGCGCGTCTTTTTGCTGCAGATGATCTTATAAAAGACATTTATAAGTACCTCGTCCTGGTATGTTGTTTTGTTCACGCTCACACGACGCTCTATTACCCCACCCTGTATATTTATAAGCAAATCAATTTTTATTCCAAAATTACTTCTTGTTGACATAGTAATAATTCCGAACTTTGAGTTATTACGCAACATCCATTAGGTTAATGTTAATATTATAATTACACGGGTAATAATTGTTTTTCACTCGGGGTCCTAAAAACCATGTCGACATAGCAATAAATATCCACCTTCATAGGCCCATTCGCTTGCAATTCAATAAGTGTGCTTAGGTAATTAACTTGTAAAAAACAAATTAAGAATTGTAAAATATATGCTTATGGCATTTTGCTCTGCCAATAAAATTACATTTTATATGGGAGTTTTTCAATTAACAATCTTGTTTTCTATACATTGTATAAGTAAATGTTGCCTAGCTGTAATAAGACGATAAATACATTGAGGTTAATATTTTTCATACATAAGAACAATATTGATTATTATAACAGTATAAGCATTAACATTTCCTGTACATACGTCTTGCTCAATACTAGGGACTGCCGAGGCTTAATTTAAACAGGTAGGTAGGCACCACAATGCAAACGGATATTAGTAACGATTGCACTCAAATACAATTATTTTTTATTACTTACTAGGTACTAATAACCAGTGACGGTACTGAGGGATGGTCCACCCTCTCTAAATTTAAGTAAAATAAAAATCAGTATACTTATAAGCAAATACATTCCTATCGAAATGTATTAACATCTACCTAAAGAGTATTATTTTTCATTTTAACGGGCGTGATGTATAAATAATCCAATATCGCGACGCCACTGTGTTGCGTCAAATTAAAGCTTATAATCGTTTTAGTTTTATTACTAGAGCCGGACCTGAGCGCGCCATAACCTCAAAGCCAGGGTCGGCTCTAGATTTTTTACTGACGTTATCACTGCCACGTACACACTTCTTATAATTTCCCCATAAAAAATGTCTCATAATGCACGATTTGCTTGCCCGTCAAAGTGTTTTTTACATCTTAAACAGGAAAAATAGCAGTGCTAGATCGGTTTATTCACGGAATATTCGTGGGAAAAATACTTCAGCAAGAATACAACACGTGTCAACGCAATGATGTTACTTCGTCTGATTGGCAGGTAAAATTGCTGGTAATACTGCTTATTTGTCTGTGACAAAATTGAATAGTTAGCTAGTACTAGTTCACTGACAATTTTACTTGCCTGTTCCTTTTATTCTAGAAAAAAAAACTGGCACATGCCTCCGAAAGCGATTTTTTCACTTACCCACCGAACTGGCCACTGTCACAACACTTCTGAAAGTAACACAAACCCACTCTCGTACAGTTCGATACACGCTCTACGGATTCCGTAAATGAAAATATTAATTCCTGTAAAAGGTGCGTTACTGAATTATGGTGGTATTCATAAATAGGAGGGACGCTAAAAGAGAGAAGAGGAAAGTGTACGTGTTTCCGGCGAGACGTTACGTGTTCGCGCTGCGACTCCCAAGTTCCCATCGGTTGAGATATTTAAAAAAAATTTAAACGGACGAGCTTCATTAAGCAATCTTAAATAGACGTACAGGGTGGAGCGGTTTCGACAGGCCTGACGGCTGGTTTTGCTACTGTGGTTTATTTTTCAAGCTCAATGGGGCACAACTATACTGGAAATGTAAGATCCGGACTTGGGAAAATTGTGTGCCTTTAAAATGTTATTATATTACTTTGATGAGTATACAAGCATACTGTACAGGTACTGTCTTTACTTTTAGACATATGAAAAAAGTGTAAAAATAAAAATTGTTGATTTTAGTGTGAACTAGTGTCAAAACATATGGAACTACCCTGTACATTTTTCGCAACAGACACAAGACATAAATCGATTATTGTTTTTATTTACATTTAGTTAGCGAAACGATAAAAAATGTAAAAATTAACCAGCCGCGAGTTTGGCAACACGCCATCAGTTCGACTCCACCCTGTATAATAAAACCTATAATAATAATAGATTTCGAATTTGTGTTTACTCCACTCGAGGCGTGCCACAAGGAGAATGATTTTTGAAGTTTCTTCGTTAATTAATTGTAATATAATAAATTTACTTTTAATGGCTATGGGAAAGACGATAAAAAAATCAATAATTAAGTTTCGCCGGTTTCGATTATTGATCTCCATAACTCTCAGTTGCCCTAAGGACGCTGCCGAAGGCTTATTAGCGTTTCAGATTGGAAAATTGGAATTTTATCGCCATAAATCAGAAATAATGTATATTATTTTAAGGTAAGGAGAGATATTTTAAAATCGTGACTGGGCCAATTGAGATTAATAACTTGTAACAGAAAAATTAATTATTTTTATTATTTATAACTGTAATTTATGAATTATGAGTCATTTTGTAAGCATTTTTTAATGCTACAGTCTTCAGAAGGAACAATACGAGCCATCAACATATTGATTACAGACTATTTTAAAATACCAAATGAAATTTATTTTTCCAGTGACGTCCACCCGATAAGGAAAATAGGGAAACTATAAAAACTGCTGAGGAAATTTGATTTAAAAAAAATTGCTTTAGTGAAAAAAGGAATTGTGATTACTATTTTTAAATAGCCTGATGGTGATGAAGTAAGTATGCATGGTGCAAAAAAATCTACGCGGCTAAAAATGGTCCAAGGATATGCAAATGATCCTATGGATACTTACATCATCGATATACGTACCTATGTAAACAATATTAATAGCCGATATCAATAAAATGGTTTAATTAAACCGAGCCGTAATTATATACATAAACAAGGGAAACAATTTAAATGAAAAAATCATACTTATTTTGCGTTCCCCAAGGTTTCTTCGTTGGAAGCCATAATAAACTCAACATCAGGCGTATGCAAATAAAAGTCGTAGTCGTAGTAGTTGATTTACTACAATCAAAGAAATAAATAAAGCTATTAGTAACTGTTGTTTTGTTATATATAAATTATGAATAGATTTTTTTAATAGATGAGAATTGCGGCAAGAAATAGATACAAGATTTATACGAAGATAAAACTGGGTTATGAATTACTGTTATCGAGCGCAGATATTTAAATTAATAAAGAATAACGCTAAATAACAATGTTAAGAAATTAATCAATCCAACTATTTTTAATACTATAATGGAATATATTAGAAAATCTGTACCGTTACCGATAAACAGGTGGGTTATCGTAAGGCCAGATAAATTAGCTGGATTTTTGAGTAAAACAATAACAATAATAATAAAAATAAGTGAAGATGTGGGCTACACCACATGGACGACCTGAAATTTTATCATTGGAAGAAAAAGCTGAGCACTGAAGATACTTGGATAACATCTGGATTCCTAAGATGTATAATCCCTGTATATACATTTTTGCATAAAACGTAGGTAACTAAAATATTCTAGACTAATAATAATTATAGTATCATGATACGAGTGTTTCAATAGTCTACTAAAGCCAAAATGCTTTTTGTTGGTTGGAATTTTAACCTATAATTATATAGCAATCTATTTTAAATAATCTACAATATTGAAACTTTATAAATCTACTGTCTGAGATTTTTTAAATATTAGAATGGATCCTAGCAAAGACTACAAAAATTAAAATGAAAATAGAAAATAAACTTGCAAAACTAAAAATTTAAGGTTATGTTTATTCTGATTTAGCCTCATAATGGCGGGTGGGCGTGACTCCTGGTTCTATTGTCGTCTCTGTCCCTATAAAGTAGGTATGTCTCAGTAGGTAGTGTAAACTAACGAAGAATCAAGGTGCACAGTGGAATACGAGGTGGAATATCTGTGGTAAAAGCCTGAAAAGAATTACCTTTGAAAAAAAAACATTACATTTCCATTAGTAAATAACAAATTGGAGCTTGATGACTTAATGAGTGTGACAGTAATAACTTGTCAGACATTAACATTTATTTAATCCATGTTCCTGTAATAATTACGATCATTATTGTTAAGTATTCAAGAAGTCGTGTATAATTTCGTTCCAATTTGTAAAAACAAATACAAATAAAGTGGACAATAATTATATACATAATATACCTTTACGAAATAAATATATCACTAGAGGAGCCGTTGCGGAAGTAATTTACTCGTCAAAAAGCAAGAATAACTTCTTATATATTTGAAATGAGTCACCTTGTCTGGGAAACTCGATAAGAAAGACCTGCGCTACATAAAAAGCAGAGTTTGTTATAAACTCGTAAGAATAATTATTATCAGATATGCAAATCGTGAAATAACGCAATGCCGATAAATTGCACGTTTGCCAACTCCAATAATAATAAACTTTAATTTCTTATAGGTAATACCAAAGGTAATACCTATAGTTAATCAGGAAGTATAATATTCATTTATTTTTTCAGTTACATTGATTACACAATTAAAGTGGAACTAAATGTGGAAAGATTTTATTAACAAATGATTAAAGAATTTGCTTCTGGGCATTATCTGGTTCTTATTTAGATAGTTTTTTGATGAGCTGTTCAAGCCATCGACATTTGTCAATTTCTTTGCTGGAGGGTTCCAAGACGGAAGTTACAGTGGATACTTCCGTAAACAAGTGTGGATCGCAGCAGAAATACAACTCCCTGTATTCGACAGCTACACGCCGGCGTTGCAGGAGTTCAACGATTCTATTCGAAAACACATTAACGTAGGTAACTGTATATTCCAACAATCAAATCAAAACAGACCAGACATTTCGTTTCGTTGTTTTACGCAATAAAACCAATTGTGATAACGATCAGAGATTTTCTAGAGACCGTGATGCCTTCCAGGTGCCTGAACTACATCGTCGTAGGCGGCCAAGCGCGATGGGCACGTGCCCGTGAAAAAAAAAACCATCGTAATGTAGTAGAGTTATAAATCTTAACGCTTTCTTTGCCTTGTAACAATAGCGATTGCAGATGCCGTTAATTATTTCCTAGACACAAAACAACTAAATGGATGTGTTTTGGTTTCTACGGTAAATATATATTATTCCGCCCAAACATACTCGGGATTTTCTATAGACTCGTTGTCTACAATTTTAATACGTGTTCTTCACTAGTACGGACTACAAAGACTATAAAAGGACTGAGACGACAATAGACGCCATTATGAGGCTAACATAACCTTGAACTTTTAGTTTTGCAAATTTATTTCCAATTTTCATTTCAATTTTTGTGGATTTGGTTTGGATCCATTGTAACATTTAAAAACTCTCTCAGACTCAGACTTATAAAGTTTCAATATTGTAGATGATTTGAAATAGACTTCTAATTATAGGTTAGAGAATTCCAACCAACATGTACAAACCACGTAAATCCAACTACCAATCAAAAAGATGACAACCTTTTGTCGCCACTGTCCCTATAAAGTTTGTGTAGCACATACTATAAATAGGATCTTATAAATTTGAGAAGTTCAATAATCCACAGATAGGTAGGTAGGGTGTTGATAACCCTGGCATGATGGACTGCACCACCACTTAAGCTGATTTCGAGCGTGAACCAAAGGTATAACCGCGGTTATTATTAGTTTATTATTACTTCGTTAACGGCATGAGTAACGGGACAAATCGCTAAAACTCCTTGTTAAAATACTTCAAATAAAGGTGTCACAGACTCGGAGTTCAGCAACTGTCAATAATAACCGATTCAATAACCCAGCTCTGGAGCAAGGTTACTGATTTGGTTAACCAAAACTTATTTTGTTCCATCGCTTGAAATCAGCTTTAATTTAGTATGTTGTGACATTTGCTACACTTGGAAAAAATTGGAGTAAACAATAATTGAATAATTAGTCTACTTTTACAGCAGCGGGGACCGTTACGGCCTGAGAAAATAATAAAGCGAAGGCAAACTACTGTGTTTAATTAGGCGCGTTCATCTCTAATAAATGATTTTATTATATGTTTATAAGGCAAAAATGGCGAATCCCGTTCAAATCAAGTTGGCATTAAAGAGACCTTATAGTTTTAACGTTATAAATTATTTATAATTGAGTGTTTGATTTTTGCGTTAACAAGAAGTTTAACTAGTTATTTATCGATTTAGTTGGAGAGGATACCAGTTTTAACTAAAGTGTATCAGGCTGCATATCTGTGTTATGTGTTTATTTATTACTTATTTCATGGTGGTTTGCGATAAAAATCTTTCCAGTTTTCGAAGGAATCGTAATGGTATACAGTTCGCTGATATTTGACGAACTGTTTGGTCTTCTAGCCGAGCCTCAGTCATGTATTTTTTAACGTTTATTTTTAAATAAATAAGTATTACTATTTTGTTGTTATTGTTGTTTGTTATTGTTAGATTCATTCTCCAACAATTAATTAATTGTATTAAATAACGTCTGACAAATAATAAGGTCCAATTGAGTGGCCGGCAAGATCTCCGGACTTTACTGCAATCGATTTCCTTTTGAGGATGTTCTACAGAAATGCTTGAAATGCCTTCGACGAGGCCTTCGACTTATTTGAGAATCCCAGCTATTTAAATACTAGTAATAAATATACTCACTCTGATATGGTGACATGCCGGCAATGTTTATCTGTCAACGTTTACCTCAGGGTGACTTGCCATTTATACTTGATATTCCAGCAGCACATTGCCATTGAAACTACCAGACTCGTGTCTCTTGAAAATTACATGCGAAACTTAAGCACCACATACTGTATTATATTATGCAAGTTACAGAATTTATTCTAGTTAAAGGTTTCCACACTACCTAGGTACGTGACACTACATAAAATTCACTATTAAGGTTATGTTGATTCGTTGAAATCGTTTATTGGTTCTGCGAAATGCAAGCCCAGCGCGCCGTGCTGAAGTTTTCCCGTGAAAATCAAATAGGTATAAACACCACTAACGCCAGCAACAAAATAAGACCATGATCCGAAAATGAAAATGAAGTATGTGGTATGTGTCAATTTCCTCAATTCCTATTGGTTGCTTTCCGGATCATAACGTAAACGTACGAGTAAATGACAGTCGGCAGAATGTCTGCGCCATCTCGCGCCAAATGACTGGAATTGTATCTGTCATTTTCAAAGTTATGTCAAACTGAATAACTGAAACAGTCAACAGTCGTGAGTCGTGAGTGAACCTGTGGAGTGGATTGTTGTTTATTGGTATTCTTGTGGTAGTCAGTGAATGTTTATAATTATGGAGTTATAGTGGATTGTGAATCTTTAAGCTAGTGCTCTAGTCTCTTATTCTCTATACATATACAAACTAGGAGAAGCATCGACGGTCCCACGATTTTAGGTGTAAAAGGTAAGCGACAACAAATTTTAGGCTATGTACTATTTCCACTTTGGTTTGACTGTAGACTTTTTGTAATAACGTATCAGGAAAAAAATAAGGGATGGGTTTTATCATTGTTTAGCTTTTGGCTATAAGTAAAAAACGGCGAACATGAAACTTTTGTGCTGGAATGTAACCAGTAAAAAAGTTGACGTATTTGAGGATGGCACCCCACAGTATATTATGCAAGTTACAGAATTTATTCTAGTTATATTAACGTTTCCATACTACATAAACTTTACTAATAGAACTGATATAACGATTAAAGCAGGCGTAGGGTTATGATCATAATATATTAATATATGATAGGTTATGATATTGTTCCTGGGAAATGCAAGAACGCAAGCCCAGCGCAGGCGCGCTGAAGTTTTTGCATTAAAATCGAGTTGGTGTTATTTTACAACCAACAAATGACAGTTGGCAGAATGTCTGCGCCATTTCGCGCCAAATGACTTGTATCTGTCATTTTCAAAGTTATGTCAAACAGTCGTGAGTGAACCTGTGGAGTGAATTGTTGTCTCTTGGTATTCTTGTGATTTAGTCTAAGCTTGTGGTAGTCAGTGAATGTTTATAATTATGGGGTTATAGTACCTAGATTGTAAATCTTTAAGCTAGTGCTCTATATAGTCTCTTATTCTCTATACATATACAAACTAGGAGAAGCATCGACGGCCCCACGATTTTAGAATGTAAAAGGTAAGCGACAACAAATTTTAGGCTATGTACTATTTCCACTTTGGTTTGACTGTAGACTTTTTGTAATAACGTATCAGGAAAAAAATAAGGGATGGGTTTTATCATTGTTTAGCTTTTGGCTATAAGTAAAAAACGGTGAACATGAAACTTTTGTGCCGGAATGTAACCAGTAAAAAAGTTGACGTATTTGAGGATGCTATGTATATCTCTTGAAAAATTACACGCGAAACTTAAGCACCCCATAGTATATTATGCAAGTTACAGAATTTATTCTAGTTAACGTTTCCATACTACATAAACTTTACTAATAGAACTGATATAACGATTAAAGCAGGCCTAGGGTTATGATCATAGATAATATATTAATATATGATAGGTTATGATGATTGTTCCTGGTAATTCTGTTCCTGCGAAATGCAAGAACGCAAGCCCAGCGCAGGCGCATAAAAATCGAGTTGGTGTTTTATTTTAGAACCAACAAATGACAGTTGGCAGAATCTCTGCGCCATTTCGCGCCAGAACTGAAATTGTATCTGTCATTTTCAAATGTCAAGTCAAACAGTCGTGAGTGAACCTGTGGAGTGGATGGTTGTTTATTGGTATTCTTGTGGTAGTGAGTGAATGTTTATAATTATGGGGTTATAATAGTTTGTGCAATCTTTAAAGCTAATCCTCTAGTGTCTTATTCCTCATACATTTACAAATAGCACGATTTTCGAATGTAAAAGGTAAGCGGTAACGAATTTTAGGTTATGTACAATAATTTCAACTTTCGTTTACACTGGGCTCGTAAAATAAACTTAATATAAAATAAGCTATTTATTATTGTTTATCGATTCTTGTGGTTATTAGTGAACATTTATATGATTTGAGGTTATGTTTGGTAGTTGTGAAATCTTTAAAAGCTAATTCATACGTATCAAGTAGCTAGAGCAGGTTAGAAAATCAAGTAATTAATTATTAATTACTTGATTTAGTAACCTGGTTTAGCTACTTGATGCGTGTAAATTCGCCTTAAAACTAGTGCTTAGTTTCATTTCATTGGTAACGCAACGGAAAAAGTTATGACCCATTTCGAAATTTCTTTCAAATTACCTTAAAAATATTGAGAGAACGAAGTTAATTTGTAATTAAATATTTTTTATATTATATATTTATATTAGCATGGTCCTTACCTACTTTTCCTCAGCGCTTGACCTAAAGACTCTAAAGAGAGTAGAAGTGAAATTTAAATTTTTTTAAACGTTTTACAACAATTTAGTTTGTGCCGGTGTTTTTCATTTATGTACATATTTCAATAACGCTTATGGGGCAATTAAGAGACCGGGCGAAATTTCGTATTTTAATCTTTCATAACGTGCTGATATTTAAAATTAATTTTCTCTCCACCACACCCAAAGTAAGAGCGAAAAAAATGATCTGAAAAGAATTGCCGTGACACGCCGAATTTTTACACGCACCATTTAATTTATTGCATAATTTACCTAAAAGGTCAATAGAATATTCATTTTGAAAAGTGCAGATTATTACAACGTGTACATTAAACGATTAAAAAACATTTTCTGCGCGTTCGATGAATGTACCATTGTTTGCTTCACTTTTTACAAAGGTTACAGCATGTCGAACAACGTTATAATTATAATGCACTTCAGCTCGTATTGTATCATGATATTTGTTTGTGTTTGTAAATAATGAGTCGTAGGTACTTATTAAAACACTATCGTGTTCGATACGATACTTATTTGTCGATGGAAAAATATTTCAGGCAGTTTAATTTAAATGAAACTGGTGTGTTCTCACTTTCTTTCACCCACCAAATTAAAATATTAGGATTAGGTGCTGCAAAATTTATATCTACATACAGGGTGTTAAGAAAAAGTAGGTCAAGCCGTTAACCACAGATTCTTTGGACGAAAATAATGCGACTATTTAGTGTGATTTCTTATTTTGGCGCTTAGGGTGTTAAAATTTAAATTTTGAAAATTATTTTTATTAATAACTCAGTTATTTTTAAAGATTTATACCTACCTGAAATTTTGCACAGACTTTTATCTTACGCAGATGCACTATTTGTGTAATTTTGGTAAAAAAAGTCAAAGCGCAAACGTAGAAAAGGGGGGTTGTGGTACCCATTAACCTCCCCAACTTTTCCATGCGTACGCCTATGGTATCTAAATATTTATTTTTGTATTCAATACTCATTTCTCTAATTTTTCTTACTCTTGTAAAATTTTAATTTAGGACTTTATTAACGAGATATTCCAATAAATTCAGATTCATTTTCAATAACTGTCTTAGTTTCGGAATTTATAATTTTTATTATTGTTGTTTGTAGTAAGCATTGTTTTTTTTTGGTATGAATGACTGTTTTAATTACTGAGGTTATGTTGAAAAGTCAAAAACATAACCACAAATTCAAAATGGCTCTACATAGTTGCCACAATGAGACCCTAAAGAAAGCACATCGATAAAAAATTTGACAATTCAGCCAAAAATAAATGACAGTGACAATCAATTATATCTGACACTTCAATATTTTGTCAGTGGTAGATAACCCTGAGTCAACTTAACAAAAACATATCATAGCCTCCCCTCATGTAAATAAAATGTGAATAGCATATAGAATAGTTCGATAATAATATTATAATTCAATTATTCTTACTAATTTTTATATCCGATTTATTGCAGTTCTTATTATACATATTATATTTTGCTATAAAAAAATTAAATAATTAGAATAAATAAATTTAACCTAGAGCCGGCACTGTCTTAACATTGTTTTGGGTAAGTGGGACTAGAAGTGTGGTAAATTGATTTTCCCAATTCTTTCACAATTCACAATTTATTTTTTATAATAAAAGTATTTCATCGACCTTTTGAAAGTGCAGGTTTATTTATTAATTACCGGTCTTCCATCAAATCGACTAAGATTAACAGTGATCAAAAGGTATTTTTCTTCTTGCAAAAAAAATGACTGTATCACCAGATTATCTAGTAAAATATTTATTTTAGCCAAAAATGCCGTGTTCCAACACATTTGCACAACCCCGTATAGTTTTGTTATTAATTTGGAGCTGCAATAGCCAATAATAGCGTAAGTTTGGATCCCATAATTGGCAGCGGTTTTTATATACTTCAATAATAATTATTAAAATTATGTAAACTTGCCCGGCGTAAATACGACAAATGGCAAGTTGGTTGGGTCCTGTTACATTTTTATGCCTTATTGTTCTGAATTATCTAAACAGTTACAATTCCGATTCTGATTACCATTCATAACCAAACTGCTCTGAAAGTCTTTGTGTCCGTTACGCTAGAGTAACAAAATGCGTTTATAAACTTCCACTTCCCAAACTATTTGAACGCAAAACTTAGTATAGGCTACGTAATCAGGGACATCTGAAGGTGCTAACGACATTAATTTCAAGCCAGGTGGTACAATAAAAACAGCATCACTTTGTGTAAAATCAGTCGTGAATTATGAGATACTAACCAGGACCGGATTCAAACGCGTGGGGGCTTTTAGACGAAATAAAACATTCACGCTGGCCACTACATCATTCTTAGCAGACATTAATATCTTGATAAAATGTGATATTATTTATTATTTTTAGAGACAAAAAATAATTTAGGTGTAGAAATTTCATCTGAAGCAACCTTCACCCAGTATATAAATAATTATTGTACTAGAACAGAAGTTAAAGAAATATTTCGAATCGTTTACTAATGACGACGCACGATCATAATAGTAATAGTAACTGTATAGAAAATAGCTTTAAATGGGTAAAACCAGTTAATTTTGATGGCTAAACTCTACTTTCGGTAATAATAAACTTTAATCACCTACTTGGTAATCGTATATTATACAATAAAATTTAATTAAAAAATCATGTCCAATTAATTTAGTAACCAACAAATCTATTTAATTTATCTTTACCGGTTTATTATGTGAACGATGTGTTTTGGCAACTATGAGATATTTTCTTGATAGCCGACTGGTCGCACGGATGATTAACGAAGATATTGACATTTATAAGTGAAAAATTAATTTACCAGACTTCTAGTTCCACTTACCCAAAATAATGTTAGTGCCGGCTCTAGGTTAAATTTATTTATCCTAATTATTTAATTTTTTTATTTTTTTATAGCAAAATATAATATGTTGTAAGAACTGCAACATCAGTCAAGTTTCATCTAAATTGCATACAAAATGCCCGGTCTATTAAACGTAGCAGTAGTCTTATTAACGCCATCAGCAAATTGCCTATCAACTTGGAACATATCAATTATAGAATGCATTACAGTAAACGGCAAATTTATGTCAAAAAAATAAACAGGAAATTTACTCGCCTAATTTAATTTAACACGACAAGCCTACTCGGCGGTTATAATTCCTTATAGTGCCGCATAATGTAATTAATAATAACAATTCAACTTTCAATTTCAATAGGAACTAAATCATACTGAACGTCAAATTCAATTAAAAATTCTCCCATTGATTTATGGTCGTATACGACTAAACCTACTTAATTATCTACTTGCAAACATCGCCTAAAAATATTCGGAAATAACCAGCTGCTGATCAAAAAAATTACGTCAATTTTTTTAAAATTCCATGGGAGTAGAAATTCTTTACAAAAAGTGAAATTAATTACTCCTTAACACGCCGCTGCCCTACAGTGATAAACGAAACACCCTGTATATGGATCCACATGTTTAAAGAACACATTTACACATATTTTCTCCAATGTTCGTAAAGATCGGAAGATTTTTACACCACTTATTGCATTATTAGTAAAAAAAAAATAAACTGAGAAACTTGGATCTTTTGAGGCCTTTAAAACTTTGGGACCCAATTTTTCGGCCTATCCATACCTACCATAAGCAAACTATATATTTCTGGAATCAGAGAAACGTGCTCTTTAAACACGTGGATACATAATATACAGGGTGTTTAATTTAAAAAATGAAGGTTGTGGAGAAAAATTACATTTTCGATGTTCAGGGTTATCCAACGAAAAGGCCCACCCTTATATTTTCTTTATTTTTCGAGTTAGGAAAAAATGGTTCAAATAAAAGTTGTAGTGAATCAAATGAACTCATTTAAAACTCCTGCAAAGAATATACAGGGTGTTCCATAAGAGCGGGACAAACCTAACTTACATTTTTTTAAATGGAACACCCTATATTTTTTTACATTTTTCAAATCTGTGTTTTTTTGTGATTTCAAAATATATATATACATATATGTTGTATCTTATATTTTACTGTTTTTTTATTTATTGCAAATTTCGTGAACAATATTATTTTTACCAGCAGCATCTGCCATGAATTTCTGAAAATGCTTGAAAAAATTGAACATCGGCTCAAAAATTCGCGAAACTTACATGGCGTATGCAGAATGTTGCCCTGCATCCAAATATGTAAAAATATACAGGGTGTTCCATTTGAAAATCGAAAGTTGAGGTAATTTCCGGATAAACCGGAAGTGGTACCATAGTGTTTGTAATGTGCGGAAATACATTTTAAACGGTAGTTTGTGCCCCCCAAATTTCGAATGGATAAGTTAAAAAATAAAGGAAATATAGGGGTGAGCCAGTATCCTGTGGCACCCGGTATATATATATTTGAAATCACAAAAAACACAGATTTGAAAAATGTAAAAAAATATAGGGTGTTCCATTTAAAAAAATGTAATTTAGGTTTGTCCCGCTTTTATGGAACACCCTGTATATTCTTTGCAGGGGTTTTAAATGAGTTCATTTGATTCACTACAACTTTTATTTGAAACATTTTTTCCTAACTCGAAAAATAAAGAAAATATAAGGGTGGGCCTTTTCGTTGGATAACCTTGTTCATTTGTTTTCTCTGACAACGAATTCTAAAAATATAGAGTAAAACATAAGTCTTTAGTCTTAACAATTTTTTTACAACTCGTCAAAGGCTGGAGTCTGTATTTTTGTGCTAGTCCGGCACTGGCCGCAACTAATTAGCCAGAAAATGACAATGAATCGGTGGAAAAGACCCCACGAAGAGTACAATTCTCCGTAAAATATGAATGAGATAAATACGTAACCATGCAAGTGTCCATAGTCGACTTGATTATTAAATAACGACTCGTAATTACAAAGTAGGCTGCTTGCAACACTTTGATGCAAGAAAAACAATACTCTTGCCGCGCCTTACCTCAAGGTAACGTACTACCCCGCCGCGTCGGTCACGCGACGCAGAAAAACGTCCTTAATTACCTTTAGATGATCGACACTGGATTCGATCGGTACGATACTTTTCAAGGTGCATCGCCTATCATCTCACTTTGTGCGGAGAATGCGTGGCCCTGATTTTATTCATTCATTTATCTTAGGGAGGGCCGATCATAGAAATAGTCTTTGATTATACATATCAGTGGGAGGTCAGTTTCGATCCTAGATAAAACTGTTTTTGAGGAGCGCTCTGCAGAAATGCCAATCGAGAAAAAGTCCAAGGGCAAATCTGCCCTAAAATGTATTCCCATGACTTTTTCCTTCGCCACCACCGTATGCAAACAATAGTCATTTGTTCTACAAGCCAAAAATTCGATCAAATTGCCTCTGTCAATAAAAATGATTTTTGTATAAATCGGCCGCCTTGTCCACCAGGCGCTGGGGCTTAATTAATGGCCTTAGTAGGCGCTTCATTAGATCATTAAATCCGAACACTCGGTATGGCAACATTAACGGTACAACAGTTTTAAAAGAACATTACTTTCAAATGCACAAGGAGGAGTGAAACAACAAATGTCAGTGAGGTTTATTGATCACGAATTTAATAATCGTGTTTATCGTTTAGTATTTAGTAATCGAACTTTTTTATTTTTCGCAAGCCTATTATTAAATCAATGTGTATTATGTTCACTTTCCTTTTTATGCAAAACTAATTACGGCGCAGAAAATGCTCATTAAACAGCGGTGGGAATTGTCTCCTTATTAATAACCTTTTGGAAATGGGATCTCTGTGTGAACTGTCGCACAGTATATTCCTATGGAAATAATTATTGTCAATAGGTCTAAGACATCTCATAAACCTCACTTGCTGAGGATGCCCACTAGGTTAGTGAAATGCGAAATGCGGCCAGTGGACCTACTCCTCAAGAGGGGCACTTCTTACACATGCAAACTAGATGGCGACACTAGTAATTTTTTTCAAAAATACTAATAAATTCAGAGAAATTAATTTCATAGCTGATATCACGTTGCAAGGGTCTAGCATTTGCTGACGCTCCTAATGATTTAATTTGGTTACAAAATAATTGATAATTAACGAGTAATCACGGCTTTCTTCAGTAACGGTTTACCTTTAAAATTGCATTTTACAAAATAAGAATATCGTTTAAAACTTGTCATTAGGAGCCGAAAGGTTTTCTAAAGGTTCACAGCAAACTTCATTGCTCATCATTATTTAGTATTGAAATGTAGTATTTTTGATTAAACCCTTGCAAATTACAAAATTTCATCGAGATGACATACGCACAGCTGATTACAGTTTTATGATGGTAATTGTGCTAAAAGTTTGGCTACTGTATAAGAGATGGAGTCAGTTTAGCGAGTTTTATTTACAGAGGCTTTATAGAGACAGGGGCGACAATAGGTTGTCGGCATTTTGATTGGTAGCAGTATTCACGTGGTATAAAATGAGGTTAAAATTTTTTAAATGGATCATGTGCATGTCATATGACTAACATAACCTTACATTTTTAGTTTTTGTAAATTGTAAATTTTGTCAACAGCGTTATTTTAAATAGAACACCCTTGTTTTTATTATCGGTATTGATAGGTAATTAGGTTTCTCAATTCCAAGGCCGCTTTAAAAATTTAAAAAAATTAAATATTATACAGGGTAAGTACAAGAGTGGTCACAACTTTAAATTCAGAAACATCAAATATCCTCCATTTTTCAAATAGAAAAATGAAAATGAAATAAAACAAAGTTAGGCTCGTTTAAGAGCTCCATCTCCAAGAGAAACAGGTCCGCGCGACGAGGGAAATATTAATTATTTATGGTCAAAATTTACCAAAAATAGTTAATATTTCCTTCTCCGGATCTTTTTCTTTTGGATATGGAGCTCTTCCTAACCGATATATTGCCAAAAAAATTACACCCTCCTAAGTTAAACTATAAAAAGAGTAAAATGATTAATTTTTATTTAATAATGTTAATATCGACGACAGGCAGAACGTGAACACTCTGTAAGAATACAATACAATATGCAAAAATAAACAAAACATATTTCACTTACCAAAGAACTATTGGTCTCGAAATTTTTTCTGGTCTATTAATTAATATTAATAAAAGAGTGACGTTTGGCGGGGCTAAATAAATGTTCATAGTTATTGTTTCTGATCCTATCCACATGGATCCATTAAGCTACGCTACGCTGATGAGGAGCAATAACTCCGAAACACGTGTCCGTGGCTGCATCATGTTTCTTTTTTGGGGTATATGGCACTATTCATTTTTCTTGTATTAATATTAATATTTGAGAAAGTCTCTGTCAATTGGCAAATAAATTATAGTGGAAGATTCTATTACTAGCTCATAAGTTATTTTTTGGATGAAACCTTTTGACACTGCTTTTTTTTTCAGGTTAAGCCAATGGACGAACTATTTATTAGGGAAATAAACAGATATTCAAGTGTGTTGTAGTTTCGACATTCATACCATGGACGACAAAGTGCATCGGGAGTGTAGATAGATAGATAGGAGATGCAGACAGATAGATAGATAGATAGAGATAGATGGAAGTGCATCGGGAGTGTAGATAGATAGATAGGAGATGCAGACAGATAGATAGATAGATAGATAGATAGATGGACATATCTAAATCCGTCTACTACTTCTTGTTGCTGGTGCTTGTTGGTATACATACCGGGTGACTCAAGAAGTAGTTCCCCCCCCATTTTTGTTGGCATTTTCATAGATGAAAATTTCAAAATTTTATGGTGAAATAAATACACAGATTCTCATATTTTGACATAAATCATGTGTTAATTGATTCGCCGCCAGAAAACAAAACGTGGTTGGGAGGCTGTGGAAACAAAAAAATGATTTATTGTTGCTTTGCTGATAGCATTATTTGCAAACATTTGACATGCATAATGTTTACTAGGATCATTTTCTTTTTTTCGTGCATTTGAAAACAAAAGCTGAATGTTTCACATTTTTTTTAAATAGGAACCTATGTTTTTTATGTGATGGGGAATTCTACATCAAATTATCTTCATGATGATATACGACATGTTCCCTTTTATTTATTCATTAGCAGCCAAATTCATTTTTGTCTTATTAGAATTGTGAATTTTAGTTTCAATTCTAATAAGACAAAGATGAATTTGGCTGCTAATGAATAAATAAATGGGAACGTGTCGTATATCATCATGAAGATAATTTGATGTAGAATTCACACATCACATAAAAAACATAGGTTCCTATTAAAAAAAAATGTGAAACATTCAGCTTTTGTTTTCAAATGCACGAAAAAAAGAAAATGATCCTAGTAGACATTATGCATGTCAAATGTTTGCAAATAATGCTATCAGCAAAGCAACAATAAATAATTTTTTTGTTTCCACAGCCTTCCAACCACGTTTTGTTTTCTGGCGGCGAATCAATGGCCAACTTAAATTTAGGATAAAAGTAATGTTTCGCCGCCATCTTGAAAGCAAATGTCAATGTGTTATACATCATTAGAAAGGGAATTTTATGTAGATTTCAAATGTTGAAAAAAAATTTGGTGTTCTCATTTAAAATAAGAAAGTTGATACCACTTCCGGTTAAACCGGAAGTGGTTTTAACACATGATTTATGTCAAAATATGAGAATCTGTGTATTTATTTCACCATAAAATTTTGAAATTTTCATCTATGAAAATGCGAACCAAAATGGGGGGGTAACTACTTCTTGTGTCACCCGGTATATCCAACAAGTTCCAGTGGTGAGGGCAGTGGTTAGGATTGGGTATCGTTCATAGTTCCTCTATCGTAAGGCGGTCTCACGATTCGATTTTAGTTGATCAGCTTATTAGTGGATCGACAAAAATCGAACGAAAATAGCTGTGAGAACATATGTGTAAGATTAAACTTGAAACATATGTTCCCACAGCTATTTTCGTTCGATTTTTGTCGATCCACTAAAGTTGATCAACTAGAATCGATCGTGAGTTCGCGCCTGTAGAGAGAACCCGGTTTCGTCAAACCAGAGCCGAGATCTCGACGAGTATCTTGTCTCAATATCTTTGTTATTTCTAAAATAGCTGGGATATTACAAGTGTTAAGGCTTGTAACTGTATTCGGGGATTTTCTGGGGGCTTCAGGGAGTCCAGAAAAGCAGTTAGTAGGCTCTGGTTTGCGCGTCGAGTGACTGCGAGTGATGGTACTATGGAGACGAACCGCTTTAGGGAAAGGAGATAAAGGCATGTATTAATAATATTATCCAATTATTATTCTTACTAATTTGTATTTTTCTATATGTAGGTAGGTTCCGAACGAGATAGGATATGGTGAAAACATCGTAAGGTAAATATACATAACCACTGTTTATATCCTATTTATTTTGATCACGAGAAGGACCACTATATTCTTAGATATCTTCTAGCAAAATAAGAAAAACCTGTTTTTACGTCGTGTCGTCCTTCCCAGATCAAAATGATCGAAAGGATTGTTCAATAAAAAAAATTATTGAGTTTTAATCAAAATCAGTTAATAAAATATTCTTTAGTACAAGTAGGACCGGTATTGTTTTTTTTTCAAAAAAGTATTAGTGTTATTATTAAATAGGTATTTAACTATTTTCTCTTTTGTTTCAGGGTGAGTGGTAGGGTTTATATTGTGCCCCCTTAAAATGTATCGTAAAAGGGAGAGGGGGTGCAAAAGAAAAACGTTTAAAAATGGTATGTTTTAATCACCTCGCAATTATTTAACTTTGTTACCTATTATTATCAATTTATATAATTATTGATACTGCTTTCTTATCCACAGGAGAGCCCTCGTCAACAAAGATAATAGCAACGTGTGCGTCCTATAGCACTAGCCTAGAAGGTAAGTCCTGTAGTGCAGTTTTACCGTTAGATGAGTAACTATTTTCTCCTTTGTTTCATGGGGAGCCTTGAAATGCGACAGTGTTTGAGATGTGAAACAGGAAGAGACAAATGCCAGTTATTCTATGGATTCTTTTAAATCATCAAAACGAAATAATTTATGCCTTGGAACTTGCCTAGATGATGGTAGGTATGGTTAACCTTTTGGAGCGTTATTATTAGACTAATTGTTTCTTCTTTTGTTCCAGGGCCAGTTTTATAAGTGGTAGTGGTTAAATTGCGCCACAACGGGACGTACCGCAAAAGGGAGAGAAAGGTGTTTCAGGCAGATTTCAGAACGAAGTGGAATATGGTGAAGTGGTAAGATATCATGATCTAATAATTAGCAAATAGTATCACTAAAGACTGACGCGTATTGATTTGTTCCTGCGCAACGTGATAATGAATAAAAAGAAAAATAAATGTGCAATGTGAGTGTCGACTGTTGTAAGTATTTGTGAATTTAACATTATACTATACAGGGTGGTTCAGAATTTACCGATTAAACTTCAGGAACTAATAGAGTACCTACGTTAAAATAAATGAACTTTCTTAAATAAACTTATATTAAAATTAAAACCGCATAGTTTCTGAGATACAGGGGGTCAAAGTTTAATTTAAAAAAAATAAATTTTTTTAAATATAATCTTAATTAGTTGAGGTATTTTTACGAAACTTGCTTGACGAATTAACAGTAACAAGTAACGTTTTCCGAAAAAAATTCGACTTTCTAATTTATACAGTGGCGGAGTATTCAAGATATTAATTTATAGCTTTGCAAAGCTTTGGGTTATGACAAAAATGCCAAGAATCTTTTTTATTAAGAAATAATTGTAGTTCTTAAAAATTTTAATTTTTTAAAATTTATCCAGTGGCGTGTCACTATTTTTTAACAAGTAAAAATTAAAAAAGTGAATACTCCGCCACTGTATAAATTAGCGAGTCGAATTTTTTTTGGAAAACGTTACTTGTTACTGTTAATTTGTCAAGCAAGTTTCGTAAAAATACCTCAACTAATTAAGATTATATTTAAAAAAAAAATTTTAAATTAAACTATGCGGTTTTAGATATAATAAGTTTATTAAAGAAAGTCCATTTATTTTAACGTACTCTATTAGTTCCCGAAGTTTAATCGGTAAATTCTGGGCCACCCTGTATACATATACTTGACGGACAAGTGTGGTGAAATAGTTTCTAAATAGTTACCGAAGGGAAATATTCTATTATTATTATTTCTGTATTAAATATAATAGCACCCGCTGACTGATGCTTATGGCCGCAGAGTTGTATCTCTCAGTAATATACCGGGTGACCACGAAATGACGCTCGCCCTTATATCTTCTTTGTTTTACAAGATATAAATTTCAAATTTGGGCATGTCAAATAACGGTTAAATGTGCATTATTTCAACTGTTTTATCACTTTCCGCCGCTTCCGGTTTCACCGGAAATGATACTAACTTTCGTTTTTTAAATGGAACACCCTGTATATTTTTACATTTTTGGATTTAGGAGGTCATTTTGGATACAGCTATGGCATATCGAGATAAAAATATTATTGACAGATATTTTAGCAGCAAATTTAATTGTTCATCTAGGCGGCCGTGATCCCAAAAAAATGTTTTGTTTTGCTTCAATAATTAATAAAAAAATACGATTTTGATATCAAGCTGTCAAACTATTCATTTGTTTCTTTCGTTACATTTCAAAGGCACCTATTTGATAGAAATTCAGTGTTAAATATTAAGAGAGAGTTAATTTGCATCGAGATTTGCATTTACAACTTGTTAAATGTAATTTTTATGTATTATAATATGAACAAATAATGAAGTGTTTGGTACCAAATTATCGGTAATGAAATGCTTTATTTAAATAACGTAGTGAGCCACCATGGTGCCATTTAAAAAAAATTAGTTATTTTGAAAAAATGATTTCCGAAATGTTTAAGATCTTATAACACAAATGTCATACGACATAATATCATAATTGTATTTTTTGATTAATTATTAAAGCAAAACAAAACATTTTTTTGGGGTCACGGCCGCCTAGATCAAAAATTAAATTTGCTCATAAAAATGTCTGTCAATAATATTTTTATCTCAATATGCCTTAACTGTATTCAAAATGACCTCCTCAATCCAAAAATGTAAAAATATACAGGGTGTTCCATTTAAAAATCGAAAGTTAGTGTCATTTCCGGTGAAACCGGAAGCGACAGAAAGTAATAAAATTGTTGAAATAATGCATATTTCACCGTTATTTGACGTGCCCAAATTTGAAATTTATATCCTGTAAAACAAAGAAGATATAAGAGCGAGCGTCATTTCGTGGTCACCCGGTATACTGAGTAACCGTATTTTTTAGTTTAATTGAGAACGAGAAAAATCCTATTGTGGAGTATTGGAAAGAACAACCACGCTAAAATAATAAATAAGCAAATGAAAAATATTTTTAAACTGCAGCGCCATCTCTGATGATAATGTTATAATACTAAAAGAAAAACTGAACCATTACCATAAAGTAAGGTTATGTCGCGGTACCCAGGCTTTACCTCAGTAGTTTTTTTTTTTATTTACAGAGGCTTTATAGAGACAGGGGCGACAATAGGTTGTCGGCATTTTGATTGGTAGTAGTACTCACGTGGTATAAAATGAGGTTAACATTTTTAAATAGATCATGTGCATATCATATGGCTAACATAACCTTACATTTTCAGTTTTTGTAAACTGATTTTCAATTTTAATTTTTGTAGTTTTAGTATCGATCCATTATAACATGTAAAAATTCTCTCAGATAGTAGATACCTATACATATATAAAGTTTCAATATTGTAAATTATTTAAAATAGGCTGCTAATTATAGGTTGGATTTCTAACCAACAAAAAGCATCTCATTATATTAGATTAAGGCAATTAAAAGTTCATTAGTAATGCACTGAACAAGATTTTAGTTGATAGTACAGGAATCAAGCAGAAATTTTAGAAATATTTACATAACATCTGAAAATTTTAGAAAATGCTTATTATTTGAGGTTAGTTGTGAACGGAAATACATAATTAATTTTCTTCGTTATTTTAATAAATTAATATATTCTAGACTTTCATTAAATTACATTAATATTATAATTATAACATCATAATACGAATGTTGAATGTTTCAATAATGTACTAAATAAAACCAATCTAAAATTATTAAAATATGCTTGCATCGTTTTCACTGTATCGGATAAATTTAAAATTTAGCCTCATTTTGGTGGGCGTGGCATTATTGTCGTCTCAAGCCTCTGTAGTTTTATTTTGGTAAAATTAAAATTGTGTTTTATAAAATATATGAAGATAATATAATATACATTTTGAATCTAGTTTTCTCTGTCTCCCATTTGCGCCTGCGCTTTGAATTTGAATGGTTTACTGTATAACCAATCACGGGGCATGAAATTTGTAATTTACCAATCAACATTAATTAATTTGAAGATGTTCCTAGCGCAAAAGTTCGACCAATGGGCACAGACAACGATGGATAGATCCATTGACCAGTAATTTTTATACAACCCTTACTACAGAAATCGTGTATTACAAATTGCCTTGTAGCTGTAACTGATGTCGAGATGCCATACCGTGTTCAGTAGCGGTATTTAAATAATATGACACTGTACAAACTGGTTCTTATACTAGCTGGAAGTTGACATCTACCGGATTTTTTTTCAAACACAATTAAAATTGTTTGAATTATTTTTATTCGACACTAACGCCAAGAGAACAGTCGTGGCAGAAGTGCCCCTCTTAAATTGAGTGCTTTTCTTTATTTACTTTACTTACCAAACGTTTGTACTGCTGTACTGCTACTGAACTTCTATGGGAACTACATCAAAGTTTTACAATTTGTATAAAAATATTTCCTGACCGTTGGCGTAGAAGGTCAGGGGGTTTAAATACGGACAGAACCCCATAACTACGCCACTGCTTTTGTAAGAAAAACTTTTGGAACGTCAAAAAATTGGTCTTTTATTATGACTAAAGTGTACAAAATTTGAATAAAAATCTTTATTTGTTTAGGAGATAATGAATAAATACCTAGTAATAATTTTTTAAAAGCTTAACGCCCTGTATTTTGAAAACGAAACGTTTTAGAGAAAAATGTTATAGGAAAGACTCCTATTATTTTGACACGTTCTATCGTTTACAAAAGTTATGAACGAAAAAACTGAAACACCCTGTATAACTCGTAGATATGTGACGCAACTATGTGATTAAAGTAAAAATTAACGTGATAAAAAAATGGTGTAAAAAACGAACTTTGGCATTGCTTAGTTTTAATTATTTATGGAACAACAGTTCGATGAATATTAATATTTGCGCCGAGTGTACTGTTGCAAAACATTTTGATTAGAGCAAACCTCGCAACGTTTTAGTTATGAGAGTAATCTTGTAAAATGAAAATGCGAATATTAAAATGCGTGTCAGTGAAGGGGTTTTTTATTCGAACATCAATATAATATGACATTAATGATGGCCGCTGCGTGCTCTCCGAGTGATTTTATGTTAGTTTTGTTACCATTTCGTACTTAAGGCGCGGTTTTTAATGTACTTGTCGATAAATCACTTTCGTCATAAACTACCGTAAAAATATATACAATTACCTAGTAGTTGAATCAAATCAAGTGCGAGAACGTATACTGTATAAAGTATGTACAACTTAATGTGTTTGAAAGTGAACTGTTGATTTTATAAGAAATTTTGTATTGACTCAGCTTCCTACTACCTGTGGAGTGTTTGTATTAAATAAATTAGTGAATGGGGGCGATTTGATTTTTTATAGTATCTCAAAATTGTTTCATGTTGTAAAAATTCATCTGTGTTAATATTTACAGCTGCTAGTAACTCGATAGTCAAATAAACAATGAGTGTTATTGCAAATTGTTAAATTCCAGAAAAGTCGCAAATATTTAAATACGTCCAAGTAGGATAATGTACTTCCAATGGTAAACGTATGCCTTGGCAAACATTACTAGGTATATTTACTTTGTAAATACCGGATCTACCTTACAATCTTGCGTGTTTGTTTACAAGTACGCACACACGGTTATTATTGGTTGCGTTGTTTTTCTTAGATACGCTAAAATGGCATTATAGGCAATGAAAATATTAACTGTGGCAGCTACGCCATAAATAATAATATAAATGCGATATAAATAAAATAACCGAGATGATAAAACCAGTTGCTCTTTGACGTAAACAACGTTACTCTTCCTGGCAATCCTGGCCTCTTGATTACCCAGATATTTAAACCATAAAAACAGAATTACAAGAGAGTGCCTAGGCCCTCTCTGTAGGTATCACATTTTCCGTCGTATAATAACGATTATTAATCATAAACCTTATAACGATGCGCACAGAGAAACATGACATTCATTTTTTCGCAAAAATAAAGAATACTTCGATATTCCAGCGCAACCTGGCATTACCACCTTGAAAAACAAACAAAATCGCAACAAAAGCGATTTAAAAATTTTAAAGTGGTAGTGCTAACTTGATATATCCTATTTCACCTATTAATTAATAGCTAAACATTTTGGCAATTAATATTGATTTATTTTTCAACAAACCATTTAAAAGGTGGTAAGGGGCAAACATATGTTAGATAATCAAAGTTTAGTTATATCGGGAAGTAATTAAGAAGCTTTATATGCTATTTTTTTACTCTACGTGCCATGTGTTTCTCGTGCACATATGAATGTGTAAATAAAATAATTAAAAGACAAATACACTCCAACTCTCTTGCACATTATTTATGACTACTGGTTTTATTTAATTATTATATCCACTAAAATAATTTACATATAAGACATTTTGTTCTATTTTATCTCCAAATTAACATGAAAGCGTGTTATTAACAACCTGTTATGTTGTAATGCACATCAGTTTGATTTGCAGTCGACTATCAACTGATAGTAATTACATTAATATTACACATTACAACCTTCAATCGATTACGTTAACCATATATGTAATTTATTTAAACATTATTTTACACAATGCCTATTTTTCATGAATTTTGTGTTGCGCGTATAATAATATAGAATAACTAGACAAAAATTGCATTGTAACTTCCTCGTGTAATAAAATTATGAAGGAAATATTGTATAAAAAAATTTTCTCATTGTCCTCTTATACCGGGTGTAAATGAAATTAGGCTCACCCCCATAACTTTTTTGTTTTTTTTTTCGATATCATTTTGAAATTTTGGTCTGTTTTTTAAATGAAACACTCTGTATATTTTTACATTTTTGGATTCAGGGATTCATTCTGCATACGATGGTATCAACTTCGAGGAAGAAACATAACCTCAAACATTTTTTTATGATAATTTAAGTTGGCATCTAGGGAACCATGACTGCTGAAAAACTTTTCTTTCTGAGCCGTTGAGTATTGGAAAAATATAATCGTGATATTAAGTGAGTTAACTTTGCTTTTATAGCCATTTAAACATCTCGGAAATGGTTTTTTCAATTTAAGAATTTTTTTTTAAATGGAACGATTATACCTCATTATGCTATTTTAATAGAGATTTTCTTTACCTACATTTCGATAACAAACACGTCACCATTAGTTCATAAATAACTTACAAAAGATACTTTACCTTGGTCAAATTTATTTTAGTTTAATAAATTTTTTTTTTTTTTTCAAGGCATTCCCGATTAATTTCATATGAAATGTTTAACTAGGTCAGACTCACTAAAATAAATTTGAACTATAAGGTCACAAAGTATCTTTTGTAAGTTATTTATGAACTAATGGTGAAGTGTTTGGTATCGAAATGTAGGTAAAGAAAATCTCTATTCAAATAGCATAATGAGGTATAATGATGCCATTTAAAAAAAAATACTTATATCGAAAAAACCATTTCCGAGATGTTCAAATGGCTATAAAACCAAAGTTAACTCACTTAATATCCTGATTTTATTTTTTCAATACTCAATGACTCGGAAAGAAAAGTTTTTCAGCAGTCATGGCTCCCTAGATGCCAACTTAAATTATCCTAAAAAAATGTTTGAGGTTATGTTTCTTCCTCGAAGTTGATACCATCGTATGCAGAATGAATCCCTAAATCCAAAAATGTAAAGATATACAGGGCGTCCCATTTAAAAAACAGATGTTACGGTCATTTCCGGTGAAACCGGAAGTGCTAGAATTATTTTATTAACATGCATTAATTCAAATTTACTTGTTACTGCAACTGCCAAAATTTCAAAATGATATCTGAAAAAACAAAAAAGTTGTAGGGGTGAGCCTAAAAGTTTTTCCATCCATACATCTTATTTTCGACCCAAAGCCACTGCCTTGGAGACTTGGAATTTGTTTTCTCCGGGACATTTCCTCAAGCATTTGCTCCTAAATTCTATCCCGTGTCACCACATCTGTATGATGCAGGTACAGTTCGAAATACTTAGAGAGGACACATCATTCTGCAAAAGGATTCGATGGTATTTCCGGAATGCCTTTCTCGTATCTATAGGAATAACAACAGAATGTTTCAATAAATCCGGTTAACACCCATACTCTAAGATTCATTTATAATAAAATTACTATTGACGATTAGCTGGGAATTTCGTATTACACCACTGTTTATTTTAAAAGACTTTTATTTGTATAGCTCTCTAGCGCAATATAAATTCATTTAAAATTACAGTCTAAAAAGTTTAAGTAACGTCAATTAACACCAAAATAAATAGTTAAAGTTCACGAATTTATTCTATGCCTATTTTTATCTCTTATTCAATTCCATCTGCACAGTTTTCAGATTTCAATTTGAACCAACAGCATCGATGGTTATTCTTCGTGATCTATTAACAATTAATTATTCAACATGCTTATTTTATCCAGTCTCAAATAAACAGTTCAGGTATAGATTCCCCCATATGTTTATTTGGGTAAAATTTCGAATAAATAATTCTTATTAAGAATTTGTTTGTGCAAATGATTAGTGGAGGGAAATTACTCAAAATAATCGATGAAAAGTAATCGGGAAGTTGAATTTAGTTCTTTGTTTTATTTTTATTCGAAAAGTGTATTTATAGATTAAAGATTAACATTAACATATAGGTATGTTAATGTTAATCTTTGTTATTTAGTATTTTTAACGTTTCTGTAATAACCAAAAAAGTTGAGGTGGTTGACAGAACTATAACCTTAAAATTAGACAATTGTTGACAAACCACATAACCTGAGATTCTATTTTCTGATTTAACAAATTCTCTAACATGATCCGTAGATTCTTGGATCTGATAGGTTGAGCGAAGGAAGTCAAATAACAAGAAGGCCTGGAGAAGAAACAAAATTGGAGTATCAGGGCAACGAAGAATAATTAATATCAGATATCAGAATAGATACACGAAAAAAGAAGAACTTATATATTTGTATAACCAAATTTTATAATTGTCGACAATTTATTATTATATTTTATATCAAAAATAAACATTTAAAATGTATGACTTATTTACAGTATGGCAAAATAATAAGAAAACCCCTGCCATACTGAGTAACTTGGATTTTTTGAGGTTAGGACGTACTTTTAATGTAACTATACCCCAACAGTTTGATAGGCTATTCATTTTCGAGTATTTTGGGTTTTTTTAAATTTTGCTGCGACCAATATTTAAGAAATTGTGTAGCGATGCGCCCGAAATGCATCAAAAAAGCATTTCTATGCGCTTTTCTCGCGAGGCCCCATCCCGATTTTGCTGATTTTTTTTTTTTGACTCATTTGCATGTATAAAACAAAATCTAAATTTCCTCCACTAGATGTGTGTGTTTTGGAAAAACATTTCAAATTGTTAAGGTTGATATTTCCCATAAATCCAACTCTTCGCATTAGCCATGCATAAACATATACAGACGTGCGTTTACCACATGTTTTTTGGATTTCAATTTGATGTAGCCTATATGTAGGTCGATATATCTAGACGTATGTTGTGAATACGGGAATTTAAACTGGCGCCTCCTACCTGGGTGTGATGTCTTTATAATGATCCGTGTCTGAATGTGACCAGAAATTTTTTCAGACGTGAACCCGCGGCTTTCAACCAGTGATTTGTGTTTTCCATATCTATTACAATGGGTAAACGCTCCTTTTCGAACGTAAATGGGTGTAGTAACCTATTTAGTTTATTTTGGTCGTTATATATCATGTCAAAAATCACCCATATCCTCTTAAAATGCTATTTTCCCAACAAATAGACAGCGTCAAATTTTCCACTAAAGTCCCATCAAAGTCGAGCAAAATAATCCACCTCCAAAATTATTTCGACGCTCTCCAGTTCCAGTTGCCAACTGCCACATGTGTTTTATTTTTATGTTAACTTTTTCAAATAACTTATGCCCGATCAATATTGTTATTCCTCTCGAGTATTTTGTGTGGAAATGGCTAACAATTCAAGACGCGATTGCTTACGTAACTGTTTCCAGCCCACACAATACGAAATGTCCATAATAAATATATCAAAATTCTAAGTATCTTGAATGGATAAAAGAGGAATACCAAACACCGTATGTACGACTGTTATGTCTTTGTCTATAATTTTTGTTTGATTATAATAGGCAGAAATCAGATTTAGGTGCAATCTTTCGGCCATAACTAATAACGTTTTCCGTTCTTTTCGATGGCGATCGGTTATTGTTTTATTCATAGCAATTTCGACTGCCTGATCATAAACAATGGTGTAGATTTAAGTTGTTGCCTTTTGCAATACGGATTTGTGTAACCTGCGATGAGAACTGCGTTTTATCGTCGCATTTCCATACACACTATGATCTCGTCATAATGGCTTACTAGGTTAAAAAGCGGATCATGGATTATGCAAATATTTATAATTAAAATATAGCGCATATTAATTGGCTACTGCAACACACTATTGAAGACAAGGCTGTGCAGAAAACTAATTAATCTTAATTATGAGCCAATATGGGAAGTTAAGAAACTGGATATTCACCGGAAATTCTAATACAAAAATAGCTATCTAGATCCCGGTTGCTATCAAGGCGTGCAAGTGCCTGCGTTATTACTTTGGAAAATTACAACGATTTGTAGCGCTAATCTCCTTTTTGCTCCTTGATGGATGGTAATTGCGACACAAGGCGCATAAAAATTCCTGAGTTCTGACAAAAGTGAACGTTAGCCACATATATCACAGGCAGTACCGTAAAAGTGAAAACAATGTTGATGGTATCTCAGAGAGTACGTAGGTATATTTCTTCACTTCTCATTCTTCATCTAGCTGATAATCGTCTTACTCTTGCCGCATTCAAATTGGCCGGCACATCGCACATCTACTTATAAGATAAACGAAACGATATTAGATAGTGTAACATTGTAGATTGTGAAAGTGTGACGTCTGTAGTACTCTGGCATGAGTCTGCAAAATGTATTTCCTGTCTTTACAAACGAAACTATTACTTATAATATAGTAAATAAATACCATCTTGACCAAACAGGCGAAGTCATTTTGTATTTCTTCATTCTAAACTCACATATTTTAAAATTAATAAATGTCTATAACTTTTGCTATTCCCTAGCTCCACCACGTGCGTACTACCACCAGAAAACGGTATCCCACATTTTATTAACAACTAAATTACAAGAGATAGTAGTAAGCTATGAAAAACATAAAAAACATTGGGGTTGGAGCCGAGGTTGGAGCATTCCTTGCAACTCTATGCACCAAGTTGGCTTTGGAAATTAAACAAAAATATAATTATTCTATACCTGTCAATATTGTTATAATTATTACTTTCAAATGCCTCAACAGTCAACACCAATATTTTTCATGGCTTACTACTATCTCTTGTAATTTATTTGTTAATAAAATGTGGGATACCGTTTTCTCGAATACCTCAGGAACTATCTGTAGCAAGTATATCAAATATAGTATCGTTGAAATCAGAAAAAAATTTAAATCTGATTTTTTTTAAATTATACAGGGTTGATTAGAAAATACGAACTTCATTGCGATTTTGCGACCAATTCGAACGCAAATTTTGAATTTGAATACTTATTATCATTGATAACATTTCATTTCCAGTAGAAATAGGTATACAAGGTGATTTTTTTTCCGAAACAGGTTTTTCGCGAATATTTTCACAATTGATGTTCTATTGTTTTTTTGACCTCTGATTCGAAATGCCAGGAAAAAATACCATCTTTTCAGCGTTCAAATTTTTTTCCTAGTATAGCCGTACAGCCCCTATGTCAACGTTTCTGCTTAGATCGACCACCCTGTACATACAAAATATATAAATTTTTAAACAATATTGACTGGATTATTTAAATTCTAGACTAGATATAAATTTGAATTTGTCTTTTTTGACGGTTACAGAATGGGCTTGAATTTTAAAATATTGCTCTTATGTAGACATGTCCGCAGAAGAAGAAATCTAATTTTTTACAGCATTGTTTAAATTTTTTTTTGAAAAATTATCATGTAAAGTACCTCATGCCTAATCTTTCATGCGAAATGATGGGTCTAGACTGCTGAACATCATAACATCGCCAGCAACAAAGAATTATTGTGACTCATGTAATAAAAACTCGCATTCACATTACCATATAATGCGTATTCTTAACTGGTGACACTTCATTTTTATTGCCTCTACAACTTAGTGACACATACAAGCCCACTGAAGGTATTTTTTTATCTTGAATAGGAAATTTATGTTTTCACTTTATCAAATCAAGATGAATTATTGCTATTTCAAGGTGATAAAAAATATCCAAATGGATCTGATCTGGCTGGAGGTGCACAAATTGGCTTGATTTACGGCCGTAACTGCATTCACGATTCTACACAGTACAATAAATAATTACGTCGCTAATTGGAGAGATTAGTTGGAAAAGGAAACGAGTCCGCCTATGACCCAATTTGGTGTCAGCAGTTGGGGCGAATGTGGATAAAGGGAAGTGATCCAGTAGGGTTATGTTAAACCTCCGCACATTTTTCTCATTTTTGCTGTCTCAAACTATTAAAAAATTTAAACTGTCATATTTTGACGAGGACGATTTTTTATTTCGGTTTCTGGAAGACGAAACGTCGGATTGCAAATTTGCCAGCGCCATCTTGTAGAGGAAAAAAGTGGCAGACGAAGTGTTATTCGTTTTAAAATATGTTTTCAAATAACGTCAGAAAAAATAAGGAAGACCAAGTATAAAATTTCGGAATTTGCCTAAATTGCGCAACTCTGCCATAATTTAGCCGACTGTCTGCATCTCTTACGGTTTCCGAGATCCCAATCAATGATGAGGCTCGAAAATGCCCCCCCCCCCCCCCCTCTCCCCCTGTACACATTTTTAAAAACGCAATTTATTTTCCTGTCAATCCCACCATGGAATTGACTTACCGTAGCATTAAGGTAACTGTACCGAAATTAGTAAATGATTTAGTACTGCTTGAAAAATTGTAAATACACCATATACCCCAATTTCCGTAATTGCCACTGATGTAAAAAATGCCGTGCCTACCGACTGCCTGCCTCGACGGTATTATTAAATCAAAGGTTTTTTGCTCTAAGAACGGTAACAGATAGAATATAATTGAGCTATAATTAAAACAGACGCAAAGAAACATAAGAAATAATAAACACTAGACGGAGACCAGCATAATTCCCGCTTTCTCGGAACAACATAATTGATAATACCCATGACGAGTAGAAATTATGTATGTACGTACCGAGCACGAGAGTTTTTGGTCGTTAGACAGTTACCTGCAAGAAGTGCCTTGATACAATCAAATACACCTGTCACGATATCATATGCTCCAACTGGCGTATCCGGCATAACTGAAAACTTGGATGCAGGACCTTCATTGTGGCGTACATACAGTATTGTGAAACGACCCGATGTGGTTACCTTCTCATTACCTCGCAATTTTCACCCGCACCTTATTGTTTTTGTTTGCTCCGACAGAGGCGTCGCAAACAAACAAAGTATTGTTTAATGGCGCCCCGGCGGCGGTTTTTCGTTTGGAAAGTTTTCGCAATTTTTCCAATTTTCTAAATCACGTCCCCCTTCCGAGAAAAGGCGATTTTTTCGGATTTTAGCGAATTTCTCGGCGCGTACCCTTCCGGAGCTTTTCCATTTTGACTTGGAGAATCCGGACCTTGACGGCATCATTCCTGTCGGGTCCCTCCAAATTTTAACTCTTACCTAATGTCCTAACGCGCCCGGACAGAACAAATTTTATCTCGAAATGTATAGTCCGTCCGACAGATTGCAGCTTATAGTCGATCCGGCGAACTTTATTTTTTTTGTTTGTTTTGGTCCTACCGTAGAAACGATATCAGTTTCGGAATCCAGACAACTTCAGGACAGCCCAAAAAATTTTCTGAAATTTTTTTGCAAGGACTGTCAGCTTCATTTCTTTTAATTTTTTTAATTTTAAAGAAGAAACCCTAAATTTTTCCCACTTTTCCTACCTCTAAACCCTGCCTGACTCTATACTTTTTTCCCGAAATCTTTAACTTTTTTCAACTAAAAACCCCGAAATAAAACAACTTATGCCGCTACTGGTTGCTTCCCATCCTACTTCCCACGAAGAAAAAAATCGTAAACACGGATTTACACAGCATAATGAAGCAATTGCGATATACGTTATATTGAAATAAAATCATGAGTCATTCGAAATGATAGTTATACGAGTATTAAAATAATAATGGTAAACCAAACAAGATCGCTTTACAGCTATATTTTCTCGCTTAGAATAATGGTGTGTGCTTTATTTCGAATTAAACTAAGGAAATAAGGTCAGCGAATTAAATTACTCTGAACCATGATAAATTGGCAATAAGTAATGTGCGTGTAAATCCAATAACATTGGCAGTTTATAATAAAAATGCGTACTGGCTAGCAAGGGCTGTGAGCAGCAAGCAGTGGCAGATCCGGACCAGATCCGTTTTTTAATGTCCAATTAATAATTAAATTTAAAGATAAGCATAAATATTAACATTAAAAGGAGTTATTAATCGAGTTGCAAATTAATGCAAAGGTAACACATACTTATACTTTTTTTTATTAAAAACTGAATAATCGCATTAATATATTATTATTAAAAGTTATTTGTCCTTCAACGTGATTGACGCAGTACCACATAAGGTTAGAATATTTTAAACACTAGCAGGTGTATAACTGACAATTTTTCTGATTAAATTAATAGTAAGGAAATTATTAATGTTTATCGTTAGGTATTAAATAAATTATACACGATAAAACATAATATATATATCCTATCGATTTAAAAAATGGGAGCACTAAGCATGTACTAGTAAAAAATTACTTTATTCCCATCTTAAGCACTAAGTATAAATTTTTGAAATTTTGGTCTGTCCAGTTTTTTTCGTATAGTAGGTACGTTTACAGAAGTCTACATTTAGTATAAGTATACAGTCTAAAGCTTTATACCTACATAAACCCACATATTTAAATAATAGACCGACATAATATTATTTAAGGCCAGTCATAGATATAGATTATAGGTGATAGGTAGATATATATTGTCTAAACGGGCGGCGAAGTTAATATAAAGCAAACTATTATCATAATATACGTAATACGTATACAAAAAAAATCACCTTGTATATTTCTACTGGAAATGAAATGTTGTGATGTTATCAATGATAATAAGTATTCAAATTCAAAATTTGCGTTCGAATTGGTCGCAAAATCGCAATGAAGTTCGTATTTTCTAGTCAACCCTGTATAATTTAAAAAAAATCAGATTTAAATTTTTTTTCTGATAACATCACATTTCATTTCCAGTAGAAATATACAAGGTGATTTTTTTTTTCGAAACAGGTTTTGCGCGAATATTTTCTCCATTTGATGTTCTATTGTTTTCCTAGTACAGCCGTAAAGACCCTATGTCAACGTTTCCGCTTAGATGGACCACACCCTGTATAGGTACATAATTTTTTCGCAGCGAAGTTGCATACGTTCAATTTAATAGCAAAATTCCCATTTATACTGCCTGACCCAAATTGTATGTACAATAACTTTGTATTTTATGGCGTAAAAAACCTTTCACTTGTAAATCTAATAAGGCTCGTTTTTATCTCTTTCCATTATAAAGAAATAATTAGATGTTTTGATATGTAATTTATTATCCAATTAATATTATTATGTTGCATAACAATAACAAATGTTACCTCTGCAGAAATTATGCTGAATTAGGTACTTTAAATTTCCCAGGGATATATGGCGGTGTGGCCCAACCAACAACTGAAACGCGGCACGAGACCTAGTGAACAATTTTAAATTTATAATTTAATATTTTGTACGGTTTTTACAACTATTAAGTTCTTAGACTGTAATAAAATAGCGGCTTTATGTATACGGTGATGATAATGCTAATGAATAAATTTCGCTGCTGTTCATTTCAAATTTACACCCGAATTTGCATAAGTCAAGTAAATCATAATAACTTTATAACTCCAGGCAATCTTGAGATTTTGGTGATGCATGAGGGACTTCTACGAGCAATTCTCCCGCCCAACAAGTATAACTAATAGGATGTTTTAGAAAGTAGTAAAGTAGTAACAGAAATCGAAGTAAGAAACCGTTTAGCCAGCACGTTCACCCAAGTTCAATCCTATCGACTTTTTTCTTTGCAACACCACAAGAATATAATTTATATAGAAAAATTATCACAGATTTATATGTTAATAGAGGCTTGCCTAAATAATAAAAATCCATTAACAATGCGAGTGATGCTTTAATTTAAAAGCAATATTTATACGATATTTACTGACTTGAATGAATGAACTGTACATAAATTATAATTAAACTGTGCGCCGTTTCACAAGACAAGTGTCGTATTTCTGTATTGCAAAACACATACGGTTATTATTTACTTAGTAGGTATTGCATTTATTACCCCTTGCCATTTGAATTTTTGCCTCGATAATTATACGATAATTCCTTTCTTTATCCACGCGTTACCATGTCATGAAATTTTTCACGTTTTCATTGATTTTTATTAAGGCTCATAACATCGTACTGCAATGGCATTTATGTAAAATTATCAGGCACATTCTAACCTTTTCAAATGCCAAAAGGGTTTACCGTTTAATAATTTTAATATTTAATGGGTGCGCGTGTATGGCATATAGAAATTTCTTCATTTCAGAAATACTGGTAATTACGATTGTAATTCGTAATTATTTTAGATGTATGCCGTTATTTATGACCCATAGATATTGGCTAAGAACGACGTTTATGTCGAAAGTAAATATGCCTACTTGAGGATAATATAAAATATATAAAAGGTAAAAAATGAGAACGAAATAAACGTCTCTTAATTACTTGGGAGATAACAGAAGGTGGTTACGAGAAGACAGGTGTTGTTCACAGTTACCGCTCAAACGCACCTGTGGAGGGTTGTTAAATCCACCTTGCTTCCCTTTAAAGTCACACGCTAGTAAACACGACCTGCTGTTAAAAATCGTTACTTTTCCCAGAGTCAAGGATCCACAGGTTGATGGCAATAGGCATTACTTCGCCTCATCGATATTTCAGTAAGTATAAAATAAAGGTGCGACAAAAAATCTGTTCCACATGCTTTCGTTTACTATGGACTTTTATAATTACCCATATAATGTGGAAAAAATATTAAACAGGGTGATTTTCTCTACAGAAATAAAAAAACTTGAATTAAAAAAGTCCGGACCTGGAATTTTTAATTATTAAAAACAGCATTAGGTATATTCAACTGTGATAAGTAGGTACACAAATTGTATAAAACAAATTGTGATAAATATAGTAAGGAAGCCCTGGCCAAAAGAAATATTGGCCATAAGTAGTTTATCCCCTTGTATCTCGGTAATTAAGCGCAACAGACAAATTTCAATTGGTACCCATTCGCGAATAGTCAAGGGATTCTCTAGCATCCTCAGAAGTATGTACAGTTGTCAAGAAACACCCTGTATATAAGTTGTAACACAGAATAAAATTTGACCTGGTAATGTTGCGAGTGGGTACTTCTCATAGCATAGCTGTACTAGTACCAGTACCACTTGGCGAAACAAATACTAAGACGTGAAAGAATGTAAAAAATGGATGCAACGAAATCTGAGTGCTTGCGAAATGCAGTGTTTAGCACAAATGGTGCATAAATCCGTTTTCGCAAATGCGGAAGGTGACGTATTTTTGTCTGTTTATATGCGTGATATTTTAATCGATTTTCTGCCATTTCCGAAACGAATGTTTCACTCGCACAGACAACTGTCCCCAGCTTGAAATACATACTTAAATAATATATTACCTCAAAAGTTTTTACTTTTTGCGATGATTTGGTCTAAAAAAGCGTATAGGCCTATTAGCTGATACCTATTTACCGACCACGCCCACTCACGTTGCCTATAAAAAATTAACTGTAAAACCGCAGAAAAACAATCAAAACAATTAATTTCCAATATGCCGGCAACGAGACCCGATCATTTGATGTTAGCGTAGATGTAGGGCAGGCGAACTCATAAATTAGGAACGAATCAATTTAATGAATTCATTTTATATTTGAACATAATTCGCGTAGGTAAGATACCACCTACTTTACGGTTTTAT
This sequence comes from Rhagium mordax, assembly GCA_963680705.1. Lineage (NCBI taxonomy): Eukaryota > Metazoa > Arthropoda > Insecta > Coleoptera > Cerambycidae > Rhagium > Rhagium mordax. The sequence continues at coordinate 279,918 of OY796660.1, read as the reverse complement.
CTTTATACACTGAGTTATGGTTCTAAAGTGGCGAAACGTTTGTAAATCATCGAATCGGCATTCGCCGGGGTATTTATTAAAGAATGTTAATGTAAAAATCAGAACACATAAATCAATAAGATAGATTTAAACAGTTAGTACAACTTTTTATAAGACATTTATTTTTCTATGGATCGATCGGTATTCAAACGTACGTACATTATCTTGTTTTATTGATAATGGGAGTCATATTTTCATTTTAATTTCATCGTAGCCTAATTTTTATAATGAAACATTCACATATAAATAATTAAACCGCGCGTGATTTATTACCTACTAAGAATTCTATTGGAATCTATGCTTGCTCCGATGGGACCTATTTCAGGATTACTTATTAGTATTTAATTAAATTAAAGACCTGATAAATGTATTTTACAATAATACCTAAGTTGATGGGTCGGTTGAAACTTGCACTTTAAAGTATTTCGTGCATGGTAGACCCGGGAGATCTCAACGTGAGGTTACGCACCTAACATTATGTACGACATTCTCTAAATGATATTCTCGTCGGTTTTTCCATGTATAAAAGTGCTGGCGCCGCGGCGTTTGAGTGCGCGCATTTGGACAATTAATGAGAATATTTTTGTTTTTTGTTATTTCCTCTAATTTAAGTATTGTCGTTTAAGCCCCTTTGTCTAAGTACTCATACTTTGTCTTTTCAGCTTCTGTAATTTGTAATAACATACCTTGCCCTTTTACATTATACGTATTGTGTGCTTTTACGTGAAGGTGTAACGGTATGTCTCCTTAAACCGCGCTGGTAGAAATTCGTAGTAAATCAAGAGACTTTAATGCGAGGTTATGCATCGAAACTTTGCTCGCATGTCACAATAAAAAACAGAAAAGAAGTAGGCTGTCCTACGGTCCTGGCTATTCACTTATTCAGTCGTTAATGATCTCTATATATAACAATACACTGAGGAATAATTCAGTGATATTAAAAAAAACTTGCGTATCTCATGGATACTGCGGCAGTTATACCTAAACCCTGCAACGGTCTTCGCATGCATACCTACTCACGAATAATAAACTTCCGTTTCCGTCGTTCTTTAATTATCAAAAGATAATGATTTATCGCGGATAATTTCAGTTTGTAACCGAATTGTCTCAGATACCTAATAGGTAAGTAAGGTCATGTATAGTATCTCATAAGTATACAGGGTGTTTCATGACGAACTGTACATACTTCTAAGGATGATAGAGATCCCTTGACTATTATATTCACCAATTGGAATTTGTCTGTTGCGCTTAATTACTGAGATACAGGGCGATAAACTACTCATGGCCAATATTTCTTTAGGTCTGAACTTCCTTACTATTTATCACAATTTTTAAAAATTCCAAGACCGGACCTTTTTTAATTCAGGTTTTTTTATTTCTGTAGAGAAAGTCACCCTGTAAGGTAGTGGCGGTAGATATGGCCCGGACGGTCATATGGCCCAATGCCCTTAAATTTTAAACTAACCGCCTCAAACCCAACTTTTTGACGTTCACAGTTTCTTTCAATACGTTTAAGCGCCCTCTGTAAATAACAAGCCAAACTTCCGGCAATATCGGCAATACCGGCTAGTTTACATTATGGCGTCACAACATGTGTTCGAATAATAAAGTTTAATGAAAGTGTTTTGGTGAAATCATCGGGAAACATTGAAAAACAAACCTAAATTTTGGAGGATCGACACTCTAAGTTACGTGTTACATAGTGACATATTTATTTTACTTAAAAATTTTGTGGAAGTTGCTCATAATGTGCACTACTCAACTGGTCATATGGCCCATGTATTTATTTCGTAACATTGTTTAAGTATTTTATCTTGATAGAAAATCTAGTTACTTTACATTAGTGGAAAAAATTATTTTGCATTTTTTTAGAGCTCAGATTTATGTTAATTCTGTAAGTGCCATATTTTCAGATGGGTTTGATGATATGGCCCATTGACTTTTTCTACAATTTTATTTTTTATTTTTAAATTTGCAATCTTTTTTTTTTTTTTTTAGTTGTCAGTCTATTTGTCTATTATGTCTAAGCTCAATTTTCTTAATGAACTGTTCAATTAAAATTAATTTTTCTAGGGCCATAACTCCAACCCTGGTTGGGAATATGGCCCATTGACTGCATTTAAAAAAAAAATTTTTTTGTTTGTTTTACGTTTGATTTTACAAAGTTTATTTTTTTTCCTGAAAGCGAAGGTGTTTACGCTTAAGTTCCTGTAAGCATTGTTATTTTTTTAAATAAAGTTTTCGAGAAAAATAATATTTGTTTTAAGTGGGCCATATATGCCACCACTACCTTATAATATTTTTTTTATATTACCTATATGGCAAATTATGTATGTATTATGTATGGACTTTTATAATTTTCGATATAATTTGAAAAAATATTATCCAGGGTGATTTTCTCTACAGAAATAAAAAAACTTGAATTAAAAAAGTCCAGTCCTGGAATTTTTTAATATTAAAAACGGCATATATCAACTGTGATAAGTAGACAAGCAGTTTATCACCCTGTATCTCAGTAATTAAGCGCAACAGACAAATTTCTATACCCATTCGTGAATAGTCATCCTTGATATAACAATAAAAATACAGTTCGTCATGAAACAAACACCCTGTGTGCGGGAAATCAAAACAAATCTGATTTGTCAAGTTATTTCTTAACAGATTAGGTAAATCAAAATGTTGATTGCATTTCCTGCAACAGAAACTCCTCACCTCATTTGATCATAAAATTACAATTATTCATGTATCTGGCCGGATACTTTGATGTAGCATATTAAATTATAATTTTTATTTTATAGGCAACATAAACTTAACAAAACATTTGATTGCATTTTATTGCAGAAAAAGTACTGCCTCGAACTAATTATAAAAATATTTCGCAATTTTTTTTTATTGTTATGCTGAGGTAATTAATAGGTCTTTATACTTATTTAGGCTTGTTGAGAGCCATAAAAATGGCTTTTATTCTCCTTATACGTACATTAATTGTTCACTTTCGCATCTTAATAAGCGTTGCAAAAAGCGCAAGGTTTTTTTAAAGCGATTTTATTCAGATTCGTTTATCTTTTGTTATAACTTTCAACTTTCATTTCTTACTAAAGGGGAATTTTTTATTGTATAATTTATTTATAAGTTCTATGTACAGTGGTAACAAAAAATAAAATTGGATTGAAATCAGGTGAACGAGTTGATCGAGCAATAAATTAATTATATTTTATATTAATATCCAGGGGCGGATTTATAAATAAGATGTTTCCCACTTAATAGGTAGAAGGTAAATGAAAAAATATTCAGGAAATTCTCAATTTCATTTTAAAAAATTCATGTAAATCTTAGCTGCACCACCTGGTATAATGAGTTTTGAACAAATTTCGAAAACAGCCCGATAAATGCAAAAACGAAATTTTTACGATATCCATAGTGTTTTATTGGTTTTTTATTAATGTTCTCATTTTTTAGACAGTTACCGATGTTAGATACCCGTTAGTTTGGTTTATATAGGTAATAAAGGTCGTATAAAGCTTCACGAACACATGTAGATTATATTTTCATTATCTTTCGTGCTTGCCAGCAGCCAACAACCGCATTGTTATTTACGTCTACCTCGATTGGGACATAAACGCATAAACAAATTTATTAACCAACACAATCGGCCTCGTGTATTTTGTAAGCAATTCAACATTTCTTCCTGTAGGCTTCTTATAAGAAGTGTTTGTGGCAAGTGAACAAATAGAAACTGTGTAATTGCGTCGTTGAGTTTTATGCACCCATTAATTCTACTACACGGAGCTCGGAGCTCATAATGTGCGGATAATATAATAACAAAAATACCTATGTTTATTGCACATTTACCGCAAAATAAATATGAACCTGGCACGTCATGTAATAATCAAGCAGTTTCTTTTCACCGTGGCGTTCCCCAAGGATCAATGTTGAGGCCACTGATTGTGTTGTTATTTATAAATGCCTTGTTACTCTCGAGAATCAAGTAACTGCATACTATGTCAATTTAAATAAGGATTTCCAATTGAATAGGTATACCAGATTTTAAGTTATTGCTATTGTTCCTAAAGTAATTTTCACTGGACATCAAAATAACGAATACCCAACAGTCGACGCGCGTTCTGCCAACCAAGTTGGCCTCATCAGGTGGTGATTAAAGCTATACAAAGGAAACCTATTTATACCTACTCAGGAAATACTTTATAATCGAAAATATTCAAATGGGTGTTAAGTATTCAAAAATATTGTACTAATTGGTACCTAAATAATACAAAATTTCTAAATAAACCGATCGTTCATTAAATTATAATATATTATTGTTATTGTTCCTTTTCCTCTTTTCTCCTTTCGATAATCGATATTATTAAAAAATGCAAATTAATACTGTACATTGTCAACGCTTCTGGACAGGGGACAATGTTTAGAATCATAACTCGTCTTAAATTTAAATAAATAATATGGTTGTCTCGAGGTGACAAGGTAATTATTTATAAAAATTACATACATATTTATATCCACAATTTTTATGGCCTTCGTTATTTATATAAGCCTCAAGTTTACTGTTTGTTTATTTTACAAAGATCTTAACTTAATGTAGGTATAGTAGGTAGACGTTTAGATACCTATATATATATATATCTTATTTTCTATTACCAAATTGCTTTTACAAGTATTTAATCAAATAACTTCCGTCAACCAGAAGCATCATTCGCCACGATGAAATAATCTTAACACGATTCAATTAATGAAGACGTTTATTATTATTATTCTAAAAAAATGAACTGAGAGATCAGTGCTATGTACCTATATTTTTTAAATTCATATATGAAAATTTGCGTTCGAATTGGTCGTAAAATCGCAATGAAGTTCGTATTTTCTAATCAACCCTGTATAATTTAAAAAAAATCAGATTTAAATTTTTTTTCTGATTTCAACGATACTATATTTGATATACTTGCTACAGATAGTTCCTGGGGTATTCGAGAAAACGGTATCCCACATTTTATTAACAACTAAATTACAAGAGATAGTAGTAAGCTATGAAAAACATTGGTGTTGAAGCATTTGAAAGTAATTATAACAATATTGACAGGTAGAATACTTATATTTTTGTTTAATTTCCAAAGCCATCTTGATGCATAGAGTTGCAAGGAATGCTTCAAAACCAATGTCTTTTGTGTTTTTCATAGCTTACTACTATCTCTTGTAATTTGTTGTTAATAAAATGTGGGATACCGTTTTCTCGAATACCTCAGGAACTATCTGTAGCAAGTATATCAAATATAGTATCGTTGAAATCAGAAAAAAAAATTAAATCTGATTTTTTTTTAATTATACAGGGTTGATTAGAAAATACGAACTTCATTGCGATTTTGCGACCAATTCGAACGCAAATTTTGAATTTAAATTCTTATTATCATTGACAACATTTCATTTCCAGTAGAAATATACAAGGTGATTTTTTTTCGACACAGATTTTTCGCGAATATTTTCACCATTTGATGTTCTATTGTTTTTTTGACCTCAGATCCGGAATGCCAGGAAAAAATACCATCTTTTCAGCGTTCAAATTTTTTTCCTAGTACAGCCGTAAAGCTCCTATATCAACGTTTCAGCTTAGATGGACCACCCTGAACCTACTAAAATTAGATTAATCGAGTTGGTAGTTAAACTCCTTCTGGTGTAACTTTACGTGAGCGTCGGGGCAGAAAATGCGAGTATTACAAAATTTTAATTGTGCATGAACATTTTTTAAACTGAACGTAAAGAAATACTTAGTGTTATATTAATGCTATTTTCGGTAAAATTATTTAAAAAATTTCATGCTTCGGCAGGCGGCAATATGTTATGCCAATTCAGAGCTCTGGCAACATTAAAATTAATACTAAGACATTTAAAGAACTGTAAACTTTTGGTTCATTGTGAAAGCTTGTTACACAAAAGACAGCGGAAGCGTGAGTCATGGTCATTATCCAGTGGAGACCATTGTAGTTTTTCCATTTCGATCCATTATATAATCCGCGTGATATACTGCCTTGTATATGAGTGAGTAGGTACATAAATTTCTTAACTGTACTTTTTTTAAGGTGTCAAGTTTTTATTCCTATAAAAAATATACATTCATACCTATATGGTAGTACACCTACACTTTGACATATATTATCGATACGAATCAAGATATATGTCTGTAATTCCAATTCGATATAAGTATTCGATTTTTAAGTAGATTTCTACTTAAAGACAATAAAATCGTGGCTAATTGTGTCTTTGGGTCAAGCAAAAAATGAAAATCGAAACTCTTCTGCTCGTCACCTTGAATTGAAACGAAATCATGTTTATATTTATTACTGAATATTTCGCATGATATACAGGGTGGGCCAAATTCGATGGGATTTGGTGTTTTCTCTGAAAGTATGAGAGGTAGAAAAAAAACCGACAAAGGTGCCCTGGGCTCGATTTACGAATTACGAGAGACAAATAATAGCGCAAACCGCGATCGTCTATATCTATCTCGACTACCGAGTTAATTTAAATCGTGATCGAATAATAAAATAATATACAGGGTGTTCCATTTAAAAAAACACAAGTTATGACTGTATGTATGTCGAAAACTGATGCATGTATAATTTTCTTTTTATCAGCATCCACCCTGTACTTATGAATCAACTCTGCTAAGGATTTTCCACTATCCTTTTTTTTTTTTTTTCATTATTTTCCGACACTGTTTGAAAAGTTATCTTTGTTGATCCAGTAGCAATACATGATGGTTAGTTTCTGTTTGATTGTTAAGACTTTTTCATAATTAAATTTTCCTCTTATTTTGTTTGTAATAAACATTTGTTAATATTTTGATACTTAAACCAATACAGCTTCTCATAGCACTCGGAAACTCCACTTACTTCTCCATTCTATCCCAGATTTAAATACAATAGGTAATGGGGAGCTAAGATTATTAAATACTTAAACTGCGCAAAGATATAATTAATTTTTTTTATAAGGATTATTAAAGGTGTGGAGGTATTAAGCGCATTAAGAAAAGTTGCCTGATATTAATTAAGAACTAATAAACCTAGAGCATAATATGTTGTCAAAACTATAAAAAAAAGTGTTGATCTATCAGAGTTAATTGGGTAATTAATAGCATAATTTAATTCAAATTACCGACGAGCACAAAAAAATATTCTTAAACTTAAACCATCCGTAAATGCACTTACCGACTTTCCGGTGCTTCGCAACAAAAATGGATATATAAACAATAGTTATTCACAACACGTTATATTATGGGTACATCCACATGGAGTTTCAAAAAAAATCATTTCACTCACACACGGTCTGACATAGACTGACCATGACTGAACGGCGTTTTCTCACTGAAACGACTTCCATGCTTTCAATGAAACGAAAGCTCCCCACTCGCCGTGGAATATAGTGTTCTGCATCGAATACGTATTGCTTCTAATATTACCCATTATACTAAAAGATGTATATGTATATACCGAGAATTATACATTAATTTGATTTTATGTGACGTTCAAATTACTCAGAACATATCACATATCGTTTTTTTTTCTGCACAGGGGGTCCATTCAGTCACACGTCGTAGTCGTAATAATCAAGAATACTGTAGTCAGGCTATTTTTTTGTTCAGTGTGTATTTATTTTGTCTTCATGGCACAGGGTGATTTTATGTCTCATTTTGATTCGTCATTGAATCCCGTCAATCTTTTATTAACATTATTAATTTGTCTTGTTTTAGTTGTTTTATTCAATTTCGTTTTTGATATACGTGAGTAAGACAAAAGTTGGCTATTTTTAGACTAACAGGAACGAAACCTGAAAGTCGTATCTATCAGTAATTTAAATAACTTTTGTTTACAGACAAGCTTACTACCTTGCAAATAATCTCCATAGCCTACTTAATAATTTTCATACATCATACAATTGGGAAAAACTGTTGAATTTAGAATTTTGTGCTTTATAAAACACGCCAAAAAAACAGTCATTCTATTTAAGAAAAAAAAGTTGATGTCACTTCCGGTTCAACCGGAAATGATATTTTCGTTCCTGTTAGTCTAAAAATAGCCCACTTTTGTCTTACTCATGTAATTTTTAAATTCAAAAACAGCCAAAAAATTGGGGGCGTACATTGGCTCGTGGCCACCCGGTTTACCAAGGTTTCTGAACTGTTTAGAGCTCGACGATTTTCCAAGGGTCACTTAAAAATCTTAAAATGTTCCTAATTATTTTATCAACTAAAGTTATAATGTAAGGCTCGTCATTTTGTGTATAAAGGTGGGCATTTTTTCTCTTGATTTATTTGCAAAAATCTAATTTTTTAAGGTTTCTTATTGAATTTTATGCGAATAAATCGAAATAGCCAAATGCTGTAAAAACATCAAAATCCATCCATCTCTTTAAATAAAAAAATATGGGAATCATGATTTCAATTAAAATTACCTCATAAACAACAACATATAAACATACATTTTAAATCTAATAAATAAGTATTAGCAGCGGAGTTCGCAGTGTAATTACGTTAAAAAAGATTCGGTTGCAGATGTATTATTCATTATAAAGAATGTATGGTATTAACTATAATGGCACTCTGTGAGTACCTAATTTCCCGAGGAAATTGCCATCACAAAATCGTCGTCCTTATACTTAAACATATATGTTTATATAAATATTCGTACGTTTAATGAAATACTCGCAGATGTGTACAATGCACAAAAATCTTCATTTGTTAATTTTAATAACACGAGTAATTAGCGACCAGCTTTCCACATTTAATTTATATTTTAATGTTAATTGATTATAGTAGAAGATACAACAATTGCTATAATTATTGTGTGTATTTGATGATGATTTTTTTTAACATCTTTTATAACTTAAAAGCTTGTGGCGACCAGTGTATATGCAGATTTTAACATTATTTGAGCACACATATCACGTGATTTGTTAACATATCTATTTTGACTTACGAAACCACTAAAACGAGGAAAAGTAGAGACGCCTTAAAATAAAATTTCCGATCTGTATCTCCATAAACTAAATTTATGGCGGCTTCACCAAGTTATGTATGAACTGTTCGTAATATAGGGACACCTTGTAGAAAGTGTAATATATTAAATTTGCCATACGGAAACACTCAGCCATAATAATGTATGTATATACATGGGCCTACTTATTTTCAGCCCATAAAGAGGTCGTGACTGGGTTCGCATATACCATACTCTGTAATAAAAATGCAAATTTTAACGAATGACCCTTATTTATCCGTCGAATATATTAATTTTTTTTTTTCGTTTTCAGAAAATCATAATTTATTTTATACTCGAGCCAATCCATGGTTGTAATCCATCTTCGAACAAATTCGTCGAATGTGTGTGCATAAAAATTAAGTGCATTCTAGCATTCTTGATTCGTTTGATTAAACTAAATTGTATATTTTTGCCAACTGCGTTTGTTATCGTTAATATTTTCACATAAGGTGGGCTTTTAGGATAAATTTGGTGAATCTGCTGTAGTGACGAATTAAAACGTAAGAGGTTTTAACAAAAATCTCTTATGGCCCAATACCTAGTTGTAAGGGGTGTGGAAGTTTTTCTGAATTTTAAGGTCAAAAGTCGGAACAAATGAATAGGTGGGATTTTACAGCCAGCCATTAACAAAATCAAATATGCGCTGTAATTAGCCAAGCAAACTGGTTTAATGTTTTCTAATTTAAACCGAAAATCAAAATCTCAATGAAAAAGCAATTTTTATAAATCTCGTCTTTTCCTGGGGCGTTTATTAATTAATTTATTACAAAATGGACAGATTGTGAAGGCGACATAAACAATAACTCGAAAACTTGTTTTTATATTATTATTCTTATTTATGAAGATGCTGCTCCTAAATTAAATAAAACGCAAATATCTTAAATTATATATTACCATTTTGAGTATGCTATTGTCTAAATTACGCCACTGGTCTGGAATGACTGAAAAGGATCTCTCGTCAAACAAACCCCTCCCTTAATTTTTTTTTTCAATAACTTGAAAAACTCCTAAAAACTATTTAGAGAATGTATAGTACCTATAGCAGATATTTAAAAAAATAGGGGTGGCCGTAGTTTTACTTAAAATATGTTTAGGTACCTACCTAAATTATTTCGATGAAAAGACGGATAAGCACATATGACATTAAAATTGTGCGCGTTCCCATAGCCTACACTTCCTGTGTGTGTATATAGGGTGTGTTGCCACTTGTTACCTATCTGTTCATATTCATTAAACGAGTCGCAATGCATGCACCCCTTTTATCAGCATTGACATGAGAAACACTATAACCGCATGTTATTTATGCGAATAATACATTACTTTTTTTAAATTAGCAGCCAGCGCTGCAGCACTTCTTAAGAGATGACCACTAATACCTAAGTACTACACACACAAGCACAATAACAAAAATATCCAATTTGATATATATCTATGTTCTACTTCTGAACATGCAATCATATAGGTAATATGGAAATCATCAAAATCACTTTTAACTATTGTCGAATCGGTTAAAACAACTACTTTTCATAACTACATGTTATAAATTATTGAATGAAACATAATTCATATCGTCCAAAGCAAAAATAAATATTGACATTAAAAAATATACTTACCACAAAATTCATTTGTTGCGGCCACTAATCAAAAGACGATACCCCCCAAGATGTACAGGGTGAACCAAGTTCGATGCATTACAAGTTCCAATCGCATGCAATAGTTAATATGACTATCTTTCTGTTCATCTTACACCCTTTTTCTTGTAAAAATATTCCATAATGCTCTTAAGCAGGTTTTACTTTTTTTTTAAAGCTAGGTAACACTTAACTACGGTTTAAATGTAAATACGAAATGAGAGAATTATTTTATATTTTTTACAATTTTTTTGAGTGGTTTAAATTATTAAAAAAATAATCATTGGACAATTTTAAAGTCAAGTCATAAAATATAGGGAGGGATTCACATAAACTAGTTTCTGTAGTAATTGGTATATATTTTCTACATTCAAATGTCTGATGTATTTTAATTATACATAATTATTTAAATTAGAGGCGCACAGGTAGAGGAGCAAGTGACGTCATAGTCAAGTGATTAAACATGTAATAAAAAGAAATTTTCCGATTGCTCAAAATACCACAAAGCTGTAATGTTGGTTACATTTGTTTATGACAGATTTTGTGCGATTTATTTCTGCAGCTAAATCAGCAGGTTATTAAATTGTTGGTTGCCTACGAATTTTGTTTGTATAGCTTATTATTTCTCCTTATAATAAAACTTTATTTTAAAGATAAACATACAAAAAAGAAACGATATTACTAATGATATTATTTTATTACAACAGCCGCAACTAACTGAATTTTTTTGACAAAGCAGACAAAGATGTAGTAAGCTCAATTTCAAAATAATTGAAGCCTGAAATCTGGAAGTAATAAAGCAGAAAGCTATGTTATATTAGCAGCCAAGAAAAAATCCAACGGTTTTCAAATAGGAAATAATGAATTGCATACATCGTAGCGCAAGCCATATCGTAAGAAATTACGAAGAACTCAAAGCTCCAACATGACGCAAGTAAAAACAGAAACTTGCAAAGCAATCGCTACTGTACTACTGTAATACACGATGTATAATATGTAATGTATCATGGCAGACAATAGAAATAAAACACATATTTAAATAAATTAACAATAATATATTTCAACACTAAAATGTATATATCAGTTCCATTTCAATGCATAGCACAATCGTTTTGCTAAATATAAATGTATATAAACATAAAAACTACGCAACTACATTTTACAAACATTTAGTTGCATAATTAAATCTTTTGTTATGCTTTGAAAGTTTAAATCATTTCATAATAAGAAAACCTGTATAGGTTGTTTATTAAAAAAATTTATTTCTTCGCAACATTCTCCGTGAAAATAAATTGCCAAACAGATATTTCGTAGAAGGGAGAGAAAGAAGAGAAGGAAACAGGAATAAAATCATTTAAAATTCCAAGCCAACTGATACCGTATAAAATTCCTAATAAATATGGTGTTAATATGGTACATTTATATATTTTATAATACTAGGCGCCATTTATAAAAATTACTTCATAAGTTTTCACCGCTGCTATGTGGCGGCTAAGGCTACTTTGAACAAATAAAACATTCCTAGATTTACTTCTTACAGTAACTTCCGATAAAAATTGAATTAAAAAGAATTTTTGGCAGCATAAATAACAATAAAATAGCCATTATGTACTAAGACATTGGTCCAGTTAGAAATAATCACAAAATAACAAAAACAGATCATCAGGGAGTCGAGTGATATTCAAGAAATAAAAATTTATGGGCATTACCCAATGCCTAACAATTAAGGCATTACTCAATGTCGAACAATTAAAAGATAAATCTTTCTAGTGTTGGTAAAAATTAATTATAACTGCGTGTAGTAAAATTTATATAATTTCCTACAATTCAGATATTACAACTGACTCCGCTTTATAATAAAAAAAAATCACTGCCTTCTACCACCCGTGCTTACAACACGTTCTCTACTATCTTCCCGATTCGTCGAATTCCTTCTCGGAGGGGAATTTCCGGTGTTCACCCTACTTTTTCTGGACCGCTTAAACTTGGCCATATCTTCTCCGAATACATCCCCTGTCCTCAAGGCGGATATTAAATCATCAAATTCACCTTTGTCTCCATTCTTGACGCTATTTTTAAGACTCAAACTCTTGTTGATTGATGATAAAATACCTTCTCGACTGTGTTTTCTTTCCAATGTTAATTTCTTAAGGTCTGCTTCCTGTTTGGCCCGTTTCTCCTCTTCTTCTTGTCGCCTCTTCATATTTTCATTGTCTTGCCACGCCTCCATGAAGGCTGTCAAGAACGTATCGAAAATTCCAAAGAATTCGTCAGGCTGGGCATTGGCTATATCCTCACCAAAAAGGCGAACAGCTCTCTCAAACCGGGTCTGGAATAACAATCATTGGATTTAAAAAAGTCATTCTGATACACCATAAATATAAATAAAACAACAAAATTATTCACATATCAAAATCAGACACTCACAATTCATTCTTAATTTTCTCATAATAAGGATATTTGAAATCCGTGTCAAATTATTGACTTCAGTATTAATCAATAAATTGCAAGTGATAGCAACGTGATAGATGTCAAGTGGAAGTGAAATAAGTGTACGTTAAATTATTTCTGTCAACACAGCTTACTTTCATATCCTGATACTGGTCCTCCACTTCTGCTAGCCTGCAGGTGGCTGTTGCTTGGAACTCCCGCATGACTGGCACAAATTTGTCATTCGCCAAAGGACTTTGGCTACGGTGGAATTCAATTTCACCCGCAACATCTTTCAGACCTGCCCTAAGCTGAGCCATGTCCTTGTTCAGTTCTCCTAGAGATACTTTGGCAGCGTCACGGACGTGTGGTAAATCCTCGTCCAACCGAAGAATATCTTTGAACTAAAAAGTAATATATAATACCTACATTATTAAGCATTAAGTCAAAAACCTACTTTCTTCTCCAGCACTTGCACCAAGTAATGTAGAAGGGTGGTGCCCTTGGCGGCACTGGATTTGGTGTCGGCTAGTCTGTTCAACGATGTCAGTCTAAATCCAGAAGCATTGCCTCTGGCGCCTCTGTTCATGTAGTTTCCTAGAGCAAGGACGATTTCCAAAAGTCTCCTAAGGCGTCGAGATCGAGAAACTTCTCGAGAAGCCTCCATCACGCTCATGATCCTTGGCAAAATTTCGTTTAAGGTAACTTGGAATCGTTTTTTGTAGTGGAGACTGCGAAGACGTTGCTCATAATGCGGAACCCTGAAAGAAATTTGTAAAATGACAGATATTTGGAAGGAAATAAGAAAAAATATACGTACTTGGATATTTCATAAAGGAACCGATCTGCTCTAGCCAATGAATCAATTTCATCGCTATGTTCTTCCAATAGAGCAGATTCCTCTGAGCTAGGTGTGAATTTCAATAACTGCTCCACCATATCTATGGGTAGCTGTTCTTTGCTGTCCATGCTCAAAATGGCTTTCGTAATATCCTCGTCAGACATTTTCAATTTTGATAATAAAATTGTACAATTTTGTGCCCTTCGGCTATCGATCACCGACAGTACTTTGCTGCGATGTTTTCCCAGCTGCCTCAAATCTTCGATAGAACCTTCGTTCTGAAAAGACGAATATTATAATGGTACCTGAGAAAAGACATTCCGGTTTTTGACTTACAGAAACTCCATTCTTTTGATAAGCACAAAACAGTTTATCAATACTGTCCAATTCCATGGTGGTGTACAACTTACTGTCATCTAGCTCGCTCCAAATAGTTCCATTCAACTTTGCGTCAGGTAATTTGGACCAATTGAAACTTTTCAATGGGTTGGAAGGCTGTGGAATGTTCTTCTTCACCTGTTCGACCTTCAGCGGTTCCACTGGAGGTGCCATGGGAGCACAAGGTGGAGGAGGTGGCCCAGGAGGAGCGGGCGGTGGTGGTGGTAATAAAGGTGGTGGAGGTGGGGGTACCGACACAAACTCATTTCTACATTCTATAGTGTCTATTTCTAAAGGCTTATTTAGGCCTATTGCTTTGGCATCATCTGGGATGGAACCTGAGCTCACCAGCCTTTCCAGTCGGTGGCGTTCTCCACGCTCGCAGTTGACCTGACGATCCAACTCGACTGCGCGGTATTCTAGTTCGTTTAACCTAAAAATTAGGTCATCTCTAATATCTATTGGCTTTTTTTAATATATGATAAAAATAATTGGATTAAAAATTACAAAATTCAAAATGTCTCAAAATAAATTATTTTAAATGCAAAAACTGAAAATTCCAAAGAATAAGAAAATCACTTAACATCTATATGTATTCACCTTTGTCTTGTTTCTATATGAGCACTTGTCTCTTTCTCCAGTCTCTCCTTAATCCTGGCCAAACTGGTTTCAATATCCTCCTTCTCTTGCATCCTGTGATCAAGCTCCTGTTCCTTTTTTGCCAATTTATTAGACATATCAGTGTTTTCCTTCTCTAACTCGTCTGCCTTCTTCCTGGCAGCAACTAATTCCTCCTCTTTAGCTAAAAGATGGACAACTTCCTTGACATTGATGCTAATAGGGGACACATCTGGATCTTTAATGGTATCAGACCCGTTTTGTTGTAACACTATTTGCTGGACAATCCTGTCGAACAATAGCCAATGTTGGGGATGAGAACCATAGTCTAAGGGTAGCAGGATGCAGTGCTCCAAGAGAGAGAGTAAGTGAGGGTACGCAGCCGTGTGAGACAGCTTCCGTCTGATTAAATCAAACATGGCTGTAGCGCTCTTAGAGTCGACGTGCTCTTGTTCAAATTTTCTCGCCAACTCTTTCTCGTCCTCATTCCTAACCATCTCAAAGAAATCCAAATGCCTATCGAGCGTTTCGTTCTCGTGCCCCCTGAGTTTGTCTATTATGGGCTGGATACCCAACATCAAAAATTCATACCTGAGATGTAGCCGAAACTCCAAATTCTCTTGGCCTTGGCCATAGTTTAGGACGGCATTGACGAAAGACATTATGGCCGTCTTCAAATTTACCTCGTCTCTGTAGATGCCTGCAAAAGTAAAATAAGGATATTATTATTTAGTTTTACTTGTGTAATCTTTTAATTAAAATTAATTAGAAGGATCTAGTGGGGGACTTGGAGTTTCCACCAACAGTATATAATATTTACCTGTAGATCTGTCCAAATCGTTGATAATGCCTTGGAACCTTGTTCGTTCAAAAGCATATTTTTGGTAGTGTAACATCGCATCCAGGACCTTTTTATGGCCCCCTGATACCAAACAGACCGCCCCCAAAATTTCCAGTGCTGCAATTTTCGTTTTCACATTTTCTGTACTTAATGATTGAGCTATAGTGTTTATACTAGTTGGATGTGCTAAGACGTGTGCTCTGCCGGTCTAAAAAAATATTTGAAAGATAGAAATAGAGGTAAATTTGGGAAATAAGTTTCTTACGGAATTGTTCATCAGTGCCTTGACACACCCGATAATGCTAGTATGTATAGAGCTTTGAGCTGTGAAGTAATCCATCCTTTCTAAACAGTCTAATAAAGCTAAAAGGCCATCTAGTTCGATAAATTTTATCACGAAACTGTGCGTAGAGGTTCTTAGGGCTGTTTTTAGTCCATCAATTTGTTTCGTCCTAGATCTTACTTCCTCATCGGTGTTGGTTTCTGGATACTGTAACTGCAACAGAAATTAATAAACGACCTCTTGGCTTATCCCGAGTGCTTGCTTACCGTTGCTAAAGTTTGCAGTCTTTCCACGTAGTGTTCAGGTGCATGTGTTTGGTCCACTATATCTTCTCCTCCCTTTCTTGAGCAATAAATCTGCCATTTCTTCTGCGGAGGCAGACTCATCATGGCCGCTTTGTTTGGGGCCGTCAAATCCAGCTCCTCCTGAAATAAAATAATTAAAAAAAGTTAATACAATCTTTAAAAAGATTTTTAGTACAGTAGTTAGTACAATGAAAAGTACAGTAGTACAATGAAATGAAATAAGTTTCATAATAGTATACCAAGTGATCCATTTTTCACGTTCCATTCTGTCAAATTTAAACCTCATAAACTTTTTTAGTTCAAATGGAACACCCTGTATTTTTTTGCATTAAGTTATGTAAAATTAAATTGCCTTTTTTCTTGTATAGACATTATAGGGGTTAAAGTTACAACTTTTTGAAATACTTGCGATTTTCTTAAATGTTCAAGAATTTTTAGTTAAAATTGCCATCAACTTAGCCATGATTAGAAACAGTCATTGTCAGTCATTCTCTTATGTCAAAAAATGACAGCAAGGTTAAATTGCTGTTGCAACCGTCAATTTTTTTATAAACGTCAAATATCTTCGAAACAGGTACATGTTTTCGACTCAGAAATTTATGCTCATTTCGAAAAATCGAAAATATACAGGATACAGGGTGTTCCATTAAAAATAAGAAAATAAGTTGATATTAATTTCCAGTATATCCGGAAATACCAACTGATGAAAGTCTATGGTATATTTAAATAAATTTATAACCATCTTACTTGCAATTACTCATTGCTTAATAGTAATGCATTCTTTCATGAAACTTATAATTTTCTTATATAATAAACTGTTTTATTTATCGCGTATGTGGAATCTTCCTATATGAGGAAACGCATTAGTAGAAAGCAATAAACTTCTTAACTAGAACTTAATTAATCTTGGAATTTTATATTTCCTTATGGAAACCAGTTAGGATTCTTCTGCAGGCATGGGGCAGTATCAGGAAATTATATCAAAAGCCAGTCAGACTCGAACGGTTTTTATGTAATTTCGTAAACAATAGTAATAGTCTAGTCTTGAGCGTTTGCCAATCTACTAAACTCTATTTCTCTGAATAAAAGCGAATTAATATATATATACAGGGTGAGTCAACGATGCGACAAACTCCAACACTTCCTTTATTATGGATAACAAAAACAAAAATTTTATATAGAAGTTGTAGGAAACCAAAATGGCTACATTTTAAAATTAGTTTGAAATATACACCCTATATTTATATTTATAATATACCTAATATAATGGGGTAACGAATGACTAACGATGATTGAGTTTCCAATAACACAGCATTTATACGATTATGATAATATAATGATAGTCGAATACAGTTTTAATCATTGTATACACGGGAGAGCAACGTCGTAAACATTTGTACCGTTAACCGGCAAATAATACTTCAATTAAGTACTTTCATTTTTAGTAATTAATATTTTTTACGATTTACTTGCATGATAACCGTTATATTATATTCTACTCACGTGCAAATAGTATGGACGAAGAAGTGCCACGAGATACGTTCACTTTGCAATAATCGATTCTTACGGCCATGATATTTTAGAAAATTGGTTTTATTGGAAATACCGAAATACATTTTGGACATAGGTAAATGCAAAACTTTCAAAAGAAACCATTCTAGGTAAACGTATTAGTACATTTAAGGGTAGATTGAAAAAATATCTAGTAATTAATAAAATAAGCCCGTGTATCAATGTTATTTTCTGATGAAGAAGAAGAATTGAGGCATGCAATTTTCTCATCAAATGTTAATTTAATAATGTCATGAGATAATATAACGCTTTATGTATCAACTTACCACTAGCTCGGCAAATTTGGTATCCAATTCTTCCTGTGAAGGCATTGGCTGTGTGGGAGTGATTGCTTGAAGGTTCCCTGTGTTTTCGACAACGCAGTAAGTAATTTCGGGCGGTTCGTCATCCTAAAGGAAGAAAAGAAATCTAGGTATAATTTGGGTTTCTTTAAATTTGAAATTTAAATAAAGTAGTCATAACATAGAAACAATTGAAAACAGCGAAAAGTTTACAAAGCCTGGAATTGCAATTCAAGGCCGTTTAAACAATTATTACTCGAGGTGCAATCAGCTGGCATTACAGAGAAAATAAAAAATAAAGTAAAGCCCCTAATAAGCTGCCTACTGACAATTTACTAATAAATACCCAATGTCGACCGTATTTCATATCGCATGATAGAAAAAATGGTAACATGGAGCAGCTTCTGAATCGGAGAGGATAAGATATAAATTACGCGTAATCGCTTTGATGTAAGTATATTAAAACTTGATTTAATGGCATTCCAATGTACATATACAGGGTGATTGTCTATGAATTATCCGATTTCAACCGTCGATATCTTAATAACCATTGAGATATACCTAAACAAAAATACAAGTATTATTTTAAACAATTTTTTTTTCTAACTCAAAAATTTTTTCTTTTCATTATTATTGTAGTCTCTGATGATGGTTTATAAATAAACCGAAACGTTAGAAAAAAAAATTGTTTATAATATATGACCGATATACCCAAGAAAAATAATACTTGTATTTGATATCAACGGGCAACAAAAATGAAAAAGACCCTTGAATAAGATTTTGTGTAGAGACATACAAGGAGTGGCAAAAACCAATTTTTTTTATAGTAGAACGCCCTGTATATTTTTTAATATCTTAAAAGAACACATATATTATGTTTAATTGAGAAATTAGTGAGCAGCTATTTTTTTAAGCTTCAATTCTTGGACGTGTTTATTTAATTTGCTTCCCAGTTAAGAAATTTAAAATTTACTGTACTTAATAATTATTGAAATAATTTGAAAATAATAGTACTTAATTATAGTGTAGAATTACAATCGGCAAAAAAGCACGATGTGATTTTGGAATACACACCCACTATACGCTACATACCATAATAACTAAAATAGAAATTTCATTAAAAATGAAAGTGGTAAGAAAACAATTAAATGAATGCAAAGAAACCCAGTGGACATAGGAATTTCTTTCGATTAATTTCTTCAATAATAACTTCACATTCCATGACACGTGAGTCATTGGTGAAAATCAGAAAGACGGAGTGAAGTGAATTATATACGGATCTCCGATTACGCTTTGGTTTGTTTGGAAATCGATGCCAAAGGCGAGATATTATGTTGACGAGATAGATACTCGAATTGTAAATGTAGCGGTCAGCGGACGGTTCCAAATTGCTCCTCGCGAGTAGCGGCAAACTAAACGAATTTAGATATACTCTGCAGATTCATCGGGTGAGGTATACCTTAATTTGGTTTTCTTTAGCAATATTTCATTAATGCATCTGTCAATTGATTCGGTCCACATAATTAGCAGGTAATCATAAAGCTGACAGCTAACAATTTTAAAGGTAATCATTAATAATTTTCATTGTCATTATTATATTATTGCCTTTTCGACTGAATGGTCTATAATTATTATATTATAGGTATCCTTGGAAGTTCAAAGCGCACCACATACCTTAAGTTACTTTCACTTGTTTGCTGTTTTGTCCATTATTACTTTTACTTTAATACATATACACAAACATTTACGTATCACCTAACAAAGTACGAACATAAATCCGTTTGAGATTTCTAATTGTATTAGTCATTGTTTTTAAATAGTACTTATTGTTTGGTTCCGAATATGGGCAAATCTAGAATCTAGTCCAAAATAGGTATGACGATATGTAAAGAAAGAGACACGCTTATGAAACGGCGGCCGTCTTAATAAAATGTTTTCAAGCTCAAATTTTTTTAATTAATATAAGTAATTTCTTTAAAGATAACTACTAAGTTTTTGTTTCCTCCAAATTAGGTTTACCTTATCCAACTTATCTGTGAGTTCAGAAAAAGTGTGGTTATGTTTCTGTCATAGCTTCCTCCAACGGCATAGGCGTAGACAATAATAAATTAATATTGATTACGTAAGATTTAAGGAACTGCCAAGATTCTAAAAATTATTGCAAATCGCGTTCAGAAATACAAATTACACGAAATGTAAAAAAACAACAATATAATTAATTAAAACTGATTTTTGTGATGATACTTCTGGCCTTCATCACGCCATTATCTTAAATTTAAATTATGCACACCAATTAAATATGGTGATGGCTCATTTATCAAATACTTTTTATAATTTCTTCACCTATTAATTATTATTTCCTTACAACTTTGAAAATAATATCCCAAAATTCTATTAGAACTGAATCATTGATATTTTTAGGTGTGTATAGTAAAACATGAGTTCCTCAGTTAAATACTTATTGTTAGATTAAATGTTAAGTCCTTCCAACGAGGCATTACTAAAAACTTTCCCAACGTAATTATGTGGGAATTTATCTACATTATGTCCTGACCCAGGCGCAAGCCCCCATATTAGAAATTAATATAAATAATAACTAAGAAGTCTACTGCCAAATCCTGTCTATCGTCTATCGATACAGGGTGTTAAGAAAAAGTAGGTAAAGCCGTTAACAACAGATTCTTTGGATGAAAATAATGCGACTTATAGTGTAATTTTTTATTTTGGCGCTTAGTTTTCCTTGTACAGGCCAATGCAGGGTGTTAAAAACTCAAAATTTTGTTTTTACGGCATATTATTGGATATAAAATTGTGCAACTTCATCTCTTTTCAACCAACTCTATCTCTCGCCGTTTCCGAGATCCCAATGGTGATTATCGAATTTGACTCACCCTGTACGTATTCATTTATGATTAGAAAATTAATTACACGCCTAAACAAAAAATTATACATTATGCATGCATTACATATTAATTATTGTAATTCCGCAAGGGGTATTTGATGTACTGAACGACCTTGCTTTGTTTATTAATTAACTAGTTTCTGTTCTCTTATGGGAACAATTAAGTGTACCAGGTGAATCAAATATGAGCATATGGCATGCCCAAAACCCGTAAAAGACAACTAATGTTTATTTTAGTGGACATTATCCGACCACAAAAAGGCACAAGTAAATAATTAATATTTTTATAATAGTGGGCTGGCTCTGGTGGTGTTTTGAAATTTTAAATGCCTTACGTCCTACCTATAGCCGATATTAGTCGAACGTTGAATGTAGTTGAAATTTTGAACGCTACGTTCACAAAAAACTATTTAAAGAAATTCCTGTACTTTTCTAGATCGTAGATACACAAATAAGTACATAAATAAAAATATAAACTGACTTACTTGTAGGCAGCCGCACCAGCCGCGCTTGGAACGCACGGCCGGCATGGCTGGTATGTGCAATCGAGGCAGGGCGTTAGTTATGTTATCCCAGGCAGGAAGTTTTAAGGAACACTTTGGCAGGCCCTGGAACAAAAAAATATATATATTGTGGCGTGTTTACACCCGCTTTACAGTAGGTCCCTAAGTGTGGTTGTTCAGCAGTCGTCCAAGAGATGGCGCCGGTGGTACAAATTGGAAAACAAGGGGATTTTAGAATGTGGAATCTTTTAGAGAAACACCTGGGTCCTGGATTATTCTAAAAGCTTTATCTTTAGGTATGGTGGTGGAGAGGTTGAATTTTCAGAAATTGTGTTTAAATTTCATCTAGAAAACTCGCATAATGTATAAAAAAAATGGTGCTACGTTTAATAAAATTAATCAACACAATCGACTTGACCTTGTGGTGCAAGGAATTTTTTAGGAACGCTCAACCGTTAATGGACGAACGTAAAATGCATATTATTAATAGAAAATATTATTGTATACAATTATATCAACACGTTTTCCTGCGAAATATATGCAGTATATATAATGCGAGATAATGGTTTGTATAAAACACGTGCTAACGGTATTTATAATGAGCAACGTATTCTGGTACATCCCTCGGAAGTTTTGCAATATTACGAATATCCTCTTATTATTGTAAGAAGCAGATTATCATTTAATTGAACTCCTAGCTAGACTATCTGCAGAACAATTGGCTCCTTCCGGATATTAATTATTTACAGAGTGTGTCATAAATCATAACTCATACAAAAATCAAATCAAATAAAAAATTGGCCTCACCACCAATTTTGTATCTATGCACAAATAATTGAAAACTAATTACTAAGTTTAGTGGAGAGCTAATCAGTTTGTGGGGCGACGATTCTTCCAAGTTCCAATATACCACCAAGAATGGATCTGTACTTTCTTATGTCATAAACTAAGAAAATGCACGTTAATTAGTAAACGGATTTCTTTATTTCATCAGAGTACTAAACGTCTATTACTTTCGTTCCGTATTAATTGTTAATTATAAATTGATTTATATCCTTGCAGTATCAATCACTAATAATGTCCAAATTTAATTACCCCGTAAGAGATATAAACTATGTATCCTCAATAATAATTATTATTCCAAATTAATTGTTTTAAAGTAATCTCGATGAAATCGTCACTATTAGCAAAATTGTATAATTTGAGATTACCTAATAACTGTTCGAGAGATATCTCAATGCAAGTGGATTAAAAAAAAGGGGGTAAAATGTATTTGTAAAAGTTGGCAATGCTTCGACCATCTTGTTTTGGACCACAAGATGGTTGTGACTTCAACCATTCAAAATAATCAACGATGAAGAGAACCCAGTTTTCTAGTTAGTTAGTGTTGAAATGTTTTTTTGAAAATAGTCCAATGCTTTCGAATTTTTCAAAATTTGCAAACGCCAGATCGCAGTGTTTTTACCTTTCTACAAACTTCGCTATGCTTATTGTCTCATTATACATAGTAATCGGCACAATGAAACGATTACTTGCATATTTATATGACCTCAGGTTGCAGCGTCATATATGCTCCCATACAAGAAACTTTACTAGCTATTAAATCGAATTAACGCGATTTAAACTCGTCTTTAACCTTTGTCCCACATTCAGCTGCAGTTTCTGTTGCAGCGTTGAAGAATATTTTAACAAACGTGGAAGCGTGACGCAGCCAATATTTAATTTCGGACAGGAAAAAATTTCTTTGTCTGCGCAGTTAGTTCTTTTATGATTTATTATTGTTTTTTCTTGTCTTCATGTAGCAATAAATCATGGCTGGCCTTGACATACACATGGTCCGACAAATAAGTACCCGAAATGTCCGTTCCATAAATTAATTTGCCCAAATGTGATTGATTGTGATTAACGTTTAGAGCCATTGTAAAAGGTTTTGCTCTTTCAATTTCTGGACGTCATTGAAACACGAGTTGAAATTAAAAATGTTTATTAAATTGTCACTGATGTCCTTATTCCAAATACCCAAATAGTAATGTAATTAATAGGTGCTAACTAGTTAGCTAACTTACGCCTTTAATTAGGCGTTAATTATTATAAACGAGTTATCGGAATAGTCGAGACTCTTGGGGATTCAATTTAGAGTTAAAATCCAACAAAATTTCCGTAGTCAAAAAGTTATTAGTTATCACTATAATGCCAAATACAATTCCTACAGGTTGTACAAACAAAAATTTTATATAGAAGTTGTAGGAGATCAAAATGGCTACTTTTTAAAATTAGTTCGAAATATACGGGGTGATTCATGAAAGCGGGGCGCTATAGGTGGCAATTTTTTTTAATGGAACACCCTATAGGTATATTTTTAAAATTCTACTACTTTCTTTAAAAAACACGTTACGCAGTATAAAGTTACAGGATGCATGGCGTTGGTAACGACGACGGAACGATTATTATAAACCAATTTTCGCAAAAAATGTTGAACGAAATTAAAATAGGTTCTGTTAGACAAATTGTACGATTTTTTACGTTTACATACATCCTGGTTCATTTAGAAAAGGCACGTGAGCGAGACGTAAAATTAATTATAGGAATTTAATTAATCTAACGGAATTTGGCGTAAATGATTAGGATTTTTCCGCATTTGTTTATAAAGAACCAGTATCATTTGCACCTTTTACCAACAAGTCTATGTACGAAAGGTCGTATGTAAATATTGGAAGGTGACATTTTTACGCTGTTACGTGCACATATGTGCAATTCACGTGTTTAAGGGAAATGTAATATCGGTAAACAACATTTTTTACATGCAATAATTAATTCCGATAACCAGTAACGACAATAACATACGTAATATAAATGAAATTAAACGTGTTTCTTTGCCAAATCATCAAACTAGCTTTAGCTCTCGCCAGAAATACGGATTTTGTAGCTGCTACTAATAATTGTTGAGCCCGATATATCAACAGGTCGCTGTTGATCCCGCCCTTTAGAACCAAGATAGATGAGTAAATTTATTCGCATTTTTTATGATTTTAAATTTTGCCTCGTACGTGAGACTAATCGAGATATACACGAAGATAGGAACAGTACGTTGCTGAGCCCTCCTTAAAATTAGCGTACGGTGTCCTAAGGCCATATTCAATCAAATGGTCATGGTATATACACCTCGATACGTTGTTGAACCTGACCCCGGGCTCAATAGCGTCATTTTGGACTTCACAATGACCGTTGATATATTGAACGGGCTCGACAATGTCTGTTGCAAATATATTTATACTAAATGCTATAAGAAAGTATCTGTCGACCATTTTATTAGTCAATTACCTGTAATATATTCAACGAATAAATATCGACAGTTGTAATTTAAGTGGTGCCAATTTGTAACCTAAATTATCGGATTAAGGTGAGCATTATCTTTTATCGATCGAATTAAATCAATGGTTCTTAAAGCAAAGCTAATAAGCAATTTAATTTAATTTATAATATAATAACTTGCACCCATATTAGTCAACAATGTTTAATATTTAGATTTTTTTAACAATCAATCAGTAAATCAATATTGGAAATATGTTGTTATTAACTAAATATAAATAATTAAGTATTTATTTTTTATCGGCTGTCTTTATCGACTTTCTCTCCATGCTATGACCTAATAGAAGGTTTTTACTACCGATTTTTGTTAACAGGAAATATGGAATGAAGGTAAACATTTAAAAGAATATTAGTAAGCTATACGGAATTGTTACTAAGTAGGGCGTGGTACGACAAAATAATCTGATTTTACAAAAATCTAATTCTGAATCAAAAGTTGCATGACAGTGAAGTTCTCAATTTTTGTGTCTCGAAATCGTCTCCCTTGCCTTCCGCCAAAATCATTGCCACCATATTTTTGTAGGTATATCTCTCAACCTCCAATATTTTTCCTTGATGGTAAGGCCAGGAACTCCACTCACTCCACTGTCCAACTTACATGAATCAACCTGTACAATTTCCATTAAACGATTTCTATCTATGGAACTGACGGAAGAAACAAACGAATGTAATTGGAACGATGCATCTGTACAAGAAAATAAACCATACCACTATCTATTATCTCGATAATTTTTTCAATGCACATGTTGATTTGATAAGAGAGTATGCAAACGTTATCAGATTTTAACAACTAGGGATTGTTAATAATTTATCTTTAGGCACTAGTCAAGTAGCTTTTATACATGTCCGCGTGTCTGAAATCGCTATGTAATTTCTGAGTTATTCCATAGAGCTATCGTTGTTTGCTGCCTAGACGACACAATAATAATTATAGAGATGTAAAGCTGGTAACAAACAGGTGCTAATAAGAATCTTATTATTAAATATTTTTTCCTAAGCAATAATGTTTATACTTCATCTCTGCGTTTACTGGTGCTTGACATTTATCGATATATTAGAGGCGTATTTCCAAGAGTGGCACCCGCAGCGAGAATGTACAGGGTGATCCATAACTCTCTTTTCATCGTAAATAATTCGGTTGCTGTTAATAATATTTGATTGTTTTCAAATGCATATATATGTAGAAAGTCCTGCAGAATCCGAATATGTATTCAGAAAAACAATTGAATGCCAATTTAAAATAATAATAATAAAATACGATTTTCTTAAAAAAAATTCACCCTGTATATTATTGCATAAAATGATATGGTAACTTATTGTAGACATACGCATGATACTCATTGATGTGTCCAACTTCCGGTTTGGCAGGAAGTGCTTACAATTTATAGCAATTTTTTATTAACCCTGTATATTTTAATTATTTCAGATAATACTATCGATTACGAATCCAATGATATATAAAACGCCATAATTTCACCATTTCATAAGCGATATAATTCACAAAATTCAAATTTTATGATACAATACCTACAATATATTAAATACACAGATTTGAAATTATTCTGGTAGGCGGCATGCTTGAAAAAATTGCCTATCCGATTGTAGCTGTCATTACTATATTATTGATATTGTTAGTGCGTTTTGTGTAATCAAAATGAAATACTCAATTAGTGAAAGATTTGATATGATTGAAATGTTTATTTTAAATGTAAAAAATGCAAGAGCTGCAAGAGAAGCCTACTTCAATAATATCATTTATATTATCTTCAATAGAGAGACGTGTTCGTTTTATTACTTTGTTTCAAGCGTTCATTTAACTTTCTGATCCTGATTCCTATCAATTA
The DNA here is from genome assembly GCA_963680705.1 of Rhagium mordax. Lineage (NCBI taxonomy): Eukaryota > Metazoa > Arthropoda > Insecta > Coleoptera > Cerambycidae > Rhagium > Rhagium mordax. The sequence goes on along the minus strand of OY796660.1, from coordinate 253,037 downwards.
GAAAACCTCTGTCCTGTAGAAGTACAAGTAGCGTGATTAACGGAGAAATTGCAAATTTAAACACAAATCTTTATTGCAATCTTCAGCACAAGTTCTACTGCGGGTTATAAAAACTTTCCTCTAATCAAGATCAGCCTAAATTCACCAAATATACGTCACACTGATAACGTTTTGTTGCGGGGTATGCAGATTATCATAATTGGGCAAGCACATAAATTTACATAAGCGAAAGCAAGTCGCTTCAATCAAAACTGGAAGTCAATACTGTCCATAATTTCATTTTACGAAAAAGAACGATGTAACCATTGTACAGATAACGAAAGTGCATATATTGGGAACCTCAAAATATATACGATGCGATAGAAACATGCGTTTACTACTTGTACATTTTCGTCGCCGTGAGCTCGTCTCGTACTGTCTACATCACAGCCGCGATATTTCATTTAAATAAATTGCAAGGTGGTTTTTGACAAAAAAAATAGCGAGAAAATTTGGAAAAAAATTATATCAATCAGAATAAGTTTATGGTTTTAATTTAATTTGAGGTCTTGTGAGATTCTTACCTTGTATTGTTATACCTAAACTTGGATATTAATTAAATAGCGGAAAATTTCTAGTGCGCCTCTGGAATTTAAATGCCGCAATAAGCATGTCATTAACGCGTTTTGCTCGAGGCAAAAACATAGAAACCTACTAAATGAGGCAGGTCCAAGTACAACAGACCGACCAAGTAAGAGCAGTTCAGTTGAGAAATTTTAATGTATCTTATAGTATTCAAAGGTGCCCTTTACGCGCCTCACAAATACTCTTGAGATTGGTAATAGGAAAATGAAAGAAATACAGCTTACCTATTAGATTGTAATTAATTAAATTATTTTGGAGAGAATACTTAAATCGAGACTTAAATAAAAGCGACCTACCTAATAGGTATAAATGAATTCATTTTATTTCTGCTGGTTAGTACGGTCAACTTTCGCGGGTGCAATCGTCGATACGGGATATAACTATACATACATATAACTGTAAAGTAGTTGTTAAATTGCTAGCATAAACGCGCTTTCCCGCTAATGAATCTGAGTGTGTTTTCTTGTAAACTAAAGAGGTGAGGAAGGAAGCGGAGTAAATTTACGACAGATATGCAATTGGAATGGAAATATGACACAACTATATTTCGAAAAGAAAGTGAACATTTTCTATACCAACAGACTTGTACTTGTTGAAATAGGCCCCCCACTGACAATGGCAGTCTAATACCACTTTTTTTATAAAACTTCAAAATACCTACTAGAAACTCAATAATGGTTTATAAAGTGTTCACCAAAGAAAAATAGTAAAAATTGAAGATCACATTTGAATCCATCCGCACACCTCTACCTCCCAAATAAACCAAGACTATAAAAAATATCTATACTTTAATAGTGGTAATGATGTAGTTACCTACTATACCTAGATGCGAATTAATCGTATACGTAATTAATGAAATTAATAATAAAGCTGATCGTTTCATAAACAATACCTTTAGAATACAATAAATGAGAGTTTCACATATCCAACTGACTTTTCTAATTATCGCTTTTCTATTTCATTGCACTCTTACTGATTCCAAAACTGAACGTGTGGTTGCATGGTGTGATTGGTACGTGATTCTAAATATTCTGCAAAGAGCGTACCGTTCGCAATCTTTTTTTATTGGCATATCTACAGTGAGGTCGAAAAGTAAGGAACAAATTCAATATCTTCAAAACGCCCAAGTTTTGGAGAAATCGCTCGGACAGGTCGATTTTGAAAATATTTTTTATTCTACAATGTGTCCCAAAAAAGCTGAGCTGTGATCAACTTTTCAAATGGCAACCCACCATGTTTGCAATTGCAATTTCGAATTCCTTGTAAAATTCTAAACATTTTCTATGTATTACACGAGGTATTACACCCCATATCTAAAATCAATTGTTTCTTACAGGGTTGTCATCGTCAATTATTTATTAAATATCTATTTAAATTAAAAAATCTGAAGCCGTTTTATACTCGTCGTTTTATCGAGATAGTTACGTGGTATTTATGGGAATTTATACACTACTTAAAATTAGCAAGTTGTCAATTAGTAAAAATATTCCGCCCCGGGCTAGAGTTTTATAATTACCTACAATCACCGGAAACCGTTACTGGTGATTTAATGTACATTTTACCTATCGATAGACATTTCTCCGTGGTAAATTTTCGAATAAAAATTTGCGTAATTGCGTGATATTAAAAAAATATAAATTATGCTTGCCATGTATCATAATTAAATAAGCACGAGTTATGTTTTTTAAGTAACCTTTCGACGGAAAGGATTAATTGGGCTAAACACTTAATTATGTAGGTACGTGTAATACTGCAGTAATAACAATTTCTAATTTATGTTATTGCTGTTCGTAAAATAAATGTAGAAAATATTTAAATTTTGTCGATACCTAAATACATAATAATATGGGATCGATATTTTTTTATAGATAGTGTGTCGATATTAGTCTACGATATGTGAAACTACGATAAAATATGCAAAGTAAGATAATTAATGTTTGTAAAAAATATAAATTATTACCTAAGAATCCTAAGATTCACTCGTTGATGCCTCCTCATAACTATTATGTTCAGGAATGTAGGAAATAGTTGTTAAATATTGGAATAACAAAGTGCCAATTTATGAACTCCTTAGTTAAAATCCTTTGTTTTCTTTAAATAATTTGTTTCTTCGATATTCCGCGTTCCTATGAGAGCAAATTATATAGGGCGATAAATGATTTGGCTGATAAAAAATTAAATAAAATTTTTCATATTTTCACAAATCTGCGTTTCTTGTATTCGGCACTCTACCAAAAATCTTGTGACAAACAAAATCATAAGCCTTATGCTTCTTAAATTTAACATTAACAGGTAGGTATCTCGCAAATTGTCGAAAGTGGCTGTTCCTGAGATTAAATAATTTTGGAAAAATGCAAGATGATTTATAATTATAAAATAGTTCATTTTATCCCTTGTCAACACCTTAAAGTAACACTTCAAGCCCAATACTTATGACAAAAATAAGGGGATATCTTTACACGTTTTCGGTAGATGAGGCCCTGCATTGTAGCATTTAATTTGCGCATGTAAAATACGCACAATATCAAATTAAGTACAATTAATTATATAACTTGTGGTATTTTTATAGACTAATATAATTCTATTAATAAGCAAATTGAATTAGTATGTCACACGAGGTAGCCCGAGAATTAAAAAACAATAAAATTACGTACACTAAGAGCATTAAAAAATCAAATGCGATTACCGTTGCTAATTAAACTAATGGAACAAAAAATAAACATTAATGTATTAAATATAAACGCAATGAAAATTAATTAATTAAAAGGTGGGAATCAACATTTTAGTCACTAAAAAATTCTTGATTGATATTTATGTGAGCTTTTCCGAACAATATAATAATAATAATAATAAATTGTCTTTATTTGGCGGAGTTCAACCAAAGGTTGCTCTTACACTCAACCATACCATAGAATAAATGAGAAAAATCCACTTAATTTTCCTTTTAAACTTACAAACGATATGGACATATATTGGAAGTAAACAAATGTCTGTCTGTATGTCGTTCGGCATCCACCATAATTTGGTTATTTTGACAAAATAAACAGGCGGAGTATTTATTATTAATGATAAGTCCATCTATAAGAAATTTCAAAAAAATGTGTATTATCTACAGGCTAGAGTTTTATAAAAATTCAATCTAAAAGATTTTTCATTTCTAAGATTTTCAAAATACGCAGCAATTTAGCATCTCTCAATGTTTCTGTATTTGAATTCGTTTTTTGCTAAGCTCCTTTATGATTTTTCTTATAATTGCTAGTGTGCCTCTTTGGAAATAAAAAAAAAAAATGTGATTAAGGCATTTTGTTTCAATATTACATATCTTAATTGTTCTATTCATTATTAAATTCCTTATAGTCAAAGAAAAATTTTTTGTTTATCAAAAGTATTTCAATTTACTATTTTCAGAGGTAGGTACTACAAGACTTTTCTATCAGTAATTAATTTTTTTGTTTAAAATATAAGAAATAAAATACCTACCGAGTGGATCTTATCCATAATGTCCGCGATTTGTTCTTTGCTACACATTTTGACTTGTCCTCACAATTATCGTAGAAATTATCACAAACCAATTACATTACAGCCTGGCGCTTAAACACTACAACCTTGATCAGTCTCAACAGACCACTAACTTTATTTTGTACGTATTACAAAAAAACGTCATCTTTTTGTTTAACTCAAATTCTGTCTTTATGTTCAACAATCGATAAACACATGATTTTTTTCTTCGCGCGTGTTTCAGGAGCGTATCGGCTACATACGTTCCGCGTCCAATCGCGACGAATACAACTCTGGCCGGGGTACAGGTGAGTCTCGAACACGAGCCATCACCATCTACTTCTCTTAGTCCTCTTTCGCCTTCTACTCTACCTGCTCAGTCGACAGGTGTATACAAAGGACCGATAATTATTACAAGGTGCTCCGATATACGGTTTCTTTTGTCATAAGCATATACAGGTAATAAGGAAGGTAACTATTTTTATATAAAATCACATACGCAAGGCTGATCTAGCAAACATCTGAAAGTAGTAACTCCATTTTGCTCCCTTAAAAAGCTATGGGACGTCAAAAGCAAATTTTCCATTTAAATATTTGGTTTAACGTGATTTCATCCAAATCTGGTAGGTATATGTAAAATGTGATAGGTAAGCGAGAAACTAAAAAAAATACATCTTTAACGCTTAATTACTTTCGCCCCCACCGCCATTTATTTTCGGAACACTCGGATTATATTGACTTACTAAAACTAACGATTTATGCAAAAAACCTATTACGAATTAATTCCTTGTTCCTCATTTTTCAATGCTGCGCCATGGCCCATAGGCAAAGCTGTATCCAAAAAAATATTTCGATCAGAGATGCATCTGTAGCTACTATTTGTGTACATGTATGTATACGTTTCTTCCAATGATCCAGTTGGGAGGGGCAAGGCGCCATTTGCGAGAAAGTAATTCAAAATTGTTAGTATCATTGTCTTGTAAAAGCAACTTTTGTAGCGTGATAACGTGATTCATTTCAGCTTTTTTATCCTTAAGGACATTCTGTCCATTTTCCATGACGCATTTGGCAATCAAAAGCGATTCACAATTTAATCCTTTTTTTGGGATACGAACCAATCCAAGATCATAATAGGTACTTCATATTTTTCAGAATTAGATTAATTTTTTTTAAAATGGGCTATAATTATTTCTACATGTTATTAGTAGCATGAATCTTAAGAATATGAACATTTTGAATGCTATAAGTTTAAGCTCGTCATCAGAAATAAACGATGAGGATTCCCAACCAAGCCTTTGTCCTTCATTGTTTCATATTTTACTTTTTAAATTATATTATGCTAAATCACATAGCAGCGGGGTTTAAGTTAATAACAATAAATTTAATTTTAAATTTAAATGTGTTGTCTTCTTAAACTATCGATTTAGTTAATACATTTATATAATTTAAAATTTAATTCGAACCATATGTTTAGGAATTTCAAAGATCCTGTTGACCTCATGCAATGTTAATTGCAAGAATATAATTTCTAGGCTTACTGTAGCAGCCTTCGAATGCTAAAAGCTCCACCTCATATTTAAGATTAAATTATCTAATGAATTTAACTATTATAAATGAAAAAAAAAATGTTTTACGATTTTTTTTTAAAATTTATTCATCAAATGTTGTTGGATGCGTGTCATCTTTTGTAATTAAATAATACATTGCAGGCGTAGAGAACCAGTAACTCCATATTATCTATCTGAATCCGAAAAGATTCGCAGTCTACTTACTATAAAAATTGTTTGGGTTAGTGACACTAATAACGAATTTATTCAAGTCATTAATGCACGACTAGTTTTTTTAATTGATTTCCTATTGAAGGAGTATTCGGTCAAGCATAATCTTATACGCTGGATACGATCACTATTATGGAGAGTTAAATAATAGAGGAGGAGGCGAGATCATCTTGAACAACATTATAATTCTGATCCACTTTTGTTTTTTAGATGAGCAAGTAAAAAGTGAACACAATATGGTTTTTCAATCAAATCAGACAATCGATTAAATAATTGAGGGTTTGATATAACAGTAGGTGTGTAAGAGAAAGGTATTTGGATTGATGACGCGAAATTCTTAAGGGTGTCGTATCAAAAAATATTGCAAATACTTACATCAAAACAGTTGCACTTCCAGTACATTTTAGATTCGTGATACATTCAAACTAGAACACCGACAATTATTTTTGTTTATTTCCAATATTATCGATAATTGACTTGCTTTATCTTGCATTATCTATGCATACATTTAGAAGAAATATTAATCCGGACTATAAATTCAATATTTCATTATCTACAATCGTGGAAATAAACAATCGATATACATACATAGGAGAATAAAAAAATATTTTTTTTCGTAATGAACGCGTATTTCCTAAAAAAACATAATTGAACCTTGAAATCTGCCAGTTATAATTGTTGCACATTCTTGATTTAGTACTCAAGTACGATCTACTATAATATTAAAAATAAGAATAAATTTAATTGTACGAGTCAGTGCTTTATATATGGTGAGCACAAAAACGGCTCTAAGAATTTACTACAAAAACCATCTTATACATTTATCGAGACGGATGGACCTATTTGCTCGTCCGATGATCCAATTTTCCGTTGCCACCATGTAGGAACGTTCGCCTTGAACGTCTCTGTGGCAGCTTCTTTATTGAAATGCCTCAAATAAATCCTTTTATTCCGCTGTGGGTGCAGCAGTATTTTATAGGGTAAATGTTACTTAGAATCTTTCTATTCTGTCTTGTGCAACTGTGAAAATGTCAACTGCAGTTTCATTGGCGATTAAAACACGAAACGTTACCGATATACAAATTGAAACCGATCAAATAATTTTGTCTTATGATACGGCGACATGATTGTCAAGTCAGGTAGTCACGTCGCGGTAGTTTAATTTTGTATATGCGTGGGCGTGCTAGGCCAGGAGAACGAAACCATGGGCCTCACCTACATTAATTATGTGCCTTTTCTATATTTATATACATATATTTCAAAAATAAAATACTTCAAACGAATCATTCTACGTGTAATTTTGTAATAAGTTCTCTATTTTCTAAATCACCTTGTACATACAACTAATAAATGGTATCCTCAATATTTTTATTCTCTATAATAAAAATTCGTACACTGGATTCAAATAAACCAAACTCATAAAGAATTTTCCAAAAAAGATCGCAAAAACAGTTGAGTCAGAATTATAAAATAAATTCGACCATTAAATGCAGTAATACATATTATATAAATTCAACAAATATCCTCATAATTTTTCAATTATCTGCTTCACTGGCTAAACATGTATCTGAAATAATTTACAACTTTCACTAAACAATAACAACATGAAACCATTCATTTTGGTGATAATAAAAATCCAACGATATGTCTGCCGGTGGTCGAAATGGGAGCAGTGGCGGTTAAAAGAAAAATAGAAAAACGCCACTTCAAATATAGAAAAAAACTGTACATGCTCCAAATACGTAAAAATTAAAATTAAAAAAATCGTTGCGTAATGTAAGAATATAAACTAAAGTTTCATCAAATATTTGCATAAGCAGTATTGTTATTAACATTATTAACAAGATTTCTGCCTCCTTTCCAAAAGTTCCCTATACCTATAGGTACTCTTTCCCTAAAAACCATCTATCTAACCCAAACTAATCATTAATAATTATTTCTTACTCACACAGCTGCACCTTCATCCCCTTGTTGCAGGTGTAATGTTAGACTCACCTTAAAAAAAAACAATTTAAAAGTTGAATAACAACTACATGTTTGGAAATAAAGTCGTTCTAACTCCAAAAATTTTTGCTCAATTTTTAAGCCCTTTTTAAGCACAATATGTGTGTAGGTACATCAAAATGCTCTTAACGTTGCCAGTCAGAAAAAGTATGAACTAATGTGCCATTTAAATAAATAATAAGTTCGATTAATCAAATCCGGAATCCGGAAGGTCAATTTCTCTTTCTGCATCGGATTAGACAAGTACCGTAACTTCGTAAGTGGGCAGGGGATCAAATTAGCTGCTTATGTAAAAGCTTCCTATTCCATCCGTCACTTATAAACGTTATTAATAAATAAATAAATACACCACATATAATTACGACCCCCTTTATCCCAGAAGGCTGAGCCTTGTGCGGGAGGAGGCTACACATTTAAAGACAAGGGACACACATCCAATATCCGTGTATAATGGAAAAATCCCTCTCACAGTATTTTCCATTGCCACGACCGGGATTCGAACCCGGGACTTTTGGGTGAGAGGCAGGTACTCTACCATCTCGACCATCAGTCATATAAATAATATATTTATATACCGGGTGTAAATGAAATTAGGCTCACCCCTATAACTTTTTTGTTTTTTCGGATATCATTTTGTAATTTTGGTAGTTGCAATAACAAGTAAATTTGATTTAACACAATGTTAATATAATAATTCTAGCACTTCCGGTTTCACCGGAAATGACTGTAACATCCGTTTTTTAAATGGAACACCCTGTATATTTTTACATTTTTGGATTCAGAGATTTATTCTGCATACGATGGTATCAAAGTAAAGTTATAAGTAAGATTGCGCAAATATGGAAATAAAAAGACTAATTACGAAAACATGCCGAGTATAGAGTCAGGCATGTTGTACAGTTTTAGTGAAGGGTACCAGTAGGCGCAATTTAAAGGACGTCTGAGGAGTCCAACCTGCCTTCGTTTTAAGTTTAAGGACGCGTTCTCACCAAAAGCGACCGGCGACAGCAACGCAACAGCAACCCAACTACGGTTTCTATTGCGTTGGTCTTGTGTACTTACTAGAAGCAACTCATTTAGAAGTCAGTTGTGAGAAAAATGTCTTCCTCATCATATGAAGAAATTGGTGCTGCATACTTGCTACTAAAAAAGCGTAGAAAGACGGCGCAAATAGAAAATTATGGGTTAACCCTTTTTATACGGTAAATTTGGGACATAGTTCTTATGTAGTAACTCAGGAATTAAATCATAATCCTGTTATATTTCACGGATTTTACCGTATGAGCAAGCGCACATTTCAAGTTCTGGTAGAAATATTAAAACCTGAAATAAGCAAGAGAAATTTCCAACCAGGCTTTTTCCTTGATATCCATACGGGTGTAAGAATCGTTCTTTATATCGTATAAACATTGATATGTTTCCACAAGTGCCACAAAATTTAAATTTTTAGCAGTGTCGTCCATTTTAGCATGTATTTTCAAACAACTTGACTGAAACCTGTCGATCGCGACGCGGATAACAGCACTTCTAGCAACCGGTTTCTCATTAGTTGGGTTGCCGTTGAGTTGAGTTGAGATCAGTGGAAACACGTGTATCTAAATATTAGCGCTACGTCGCGTTGCTGTTGCGTTGCTGTCGCCGGTCGCTTTTGGTGAGAACACGCCCTAAAACTATGTGGGCGAATATAAACGTGCGCCCTACTATTATTCCGACGCAGTAAACAAAAGGTAATTATAACGACTAATAATAGACGTCATTGAAAGATATATACCGTACGTCTGACCGAAAATGTTATCGTAACATTAACAAATATCGTCTTAAATATAAATAACTAAAATGTCGTATTTTTTCTGATCCACGATTTAAATATCCGAAAACACATTAAAATGTATATCAGCTCGATATTAAAAATTATTCCGTTGAATTTAAAAATAAAATATTAAGCAACTCATTGCACTTACAAATTGTCATATCACACACACGCATACACACACACCTTAGTAACATGAATTATATACATAAAAACGTAATGTACCTTACAAAACGGGGAGTGACAGATGGTAATAAATAATTTCAATAATAATGGGCGACATGCATTTTAAGACCGTTTACCGTTTGTTTTGTGTACGTACATTGTACATACCTTAAATTAGTTAAATCGCAATTATTATTATTAATTATTGGCGAACAAATCGAAAAACCCTGGCTGTATGGATAGATGATTTTTTTGGAAACCTTAAATAGCTAGCAGATTGGAAGGAAAACCTTTTTGTGGTAAACAGAAAATTTGAAATATATACTTTCCAAATGAAAACCTCCCTTATTATGAGAGATAGATGTACATTTATTATGTTTTCCTATATTTGAAAAAATAGATGTAAAAAATTACGCTCCGAAAAAATCAGTAAACAATCTACAAAACAGCAGTACGATTCAAGTGCCCGTCACGTAGAGTAACTGCTAAATATGCAAACGACCAGTACTAATGCCCAGTGAACTCGTCAAATAAATTTAGTACAAGCGGATACGTACACACCAATAACGATAATATCTAATTACGATTTCCAATAATACTTTTTTACAATATGCATGACGACTAGCTGCTGAATCTAGAAGAAGTCGCTACGCCTCGTTTTCATTTATACAAGGCAAATCCCGAACAGCGGTCCTTTCACCACAATCAATATTATTTAACGATCTGTCTATACTGAAATCCTTTTGATTTTTATTGTTTTAACGCATAAAGAACTTTAAGAAATTATAATATTGTTTGTACCACTAAAATATAAGCATATAAAATAAATAAAATCTACTCTAGTTTTGGTTTACGCTCTGAATGAATCTCAATAGCTCGCGTGACCCACTGCGCAACGTCAGCGAAACGAAGCCACGCCTCCTACTAAACGCAAAAATACAGAGGAGCATACAAAATATTCAATGCGGAAGAGAACTCGAAAACTCTTCAATAAAGCAATAAAAAAAATCAAGTATATAATATCTTGCAATAATTATTACATACGGCGCGACGGGTTACCTAGAAAATACCACCAGATTTCTATCCTCAGTTGTCCTAAAATAACAATTATATCGCAATGCGAGTGTTTCATTCCGAGTTTTATTTTGCCGTTTTTCGAGAAGTAAATAAGTCACTATCTAAATATAGTTGAAAGAAAAATGTTATGTTAGACTTTAGATAGCAATTATCATGGGTAAATATTGTAAAAGCAGATAATATGTTAAATATGATCACTGATCAGTCACCTTTAAAATTCTGTTTATTTGTAATATACGAGGGGAGCTATAGTATCGTGCAAAATGGATACAGTGTGTAACCGATTGAATAATTATCATAAATGGGTTAGCGTACTCTTATTCCAACGAATATTCTAAACGTTAACGCCCTGTATCTTTGAAAAGGTAAATGTCGAGGTAAATGTTTATATGAAAAAATATTCTTAAATCTGTACAAAGAATTTATGACCATTCATTACGTAACACCCTGTATACATATATTTTAATTTATCTGGTGCAATAAACCACTTTTAATAGCCAATCTGAATGAGTTGAAGGCAGAAGTACCTACGGAAGAATGTTAGTATTTATCTAGGATACCATGTATAGAAGATTACTGCCAAAGTAAAACAACAACTCACATAGTATAGTGTGATTCTATGTAATTACCTGATAGCCGTAGTACTAGGTGATGATGTTCGATTATTAAGAAGAAGAAAAGCAAGATAGATCCATATTTCAAATGTCATTGATGCTGAAACCAGTAGTCACACATAATAAACTTACTCACAAAACTGGTTGTAAAAATAAAAAATAATGATAAGATATCGTGCTTCCTATAAAATGTGATGATTTTACGAAATTTCAGATCATCACCATCTAAGTACTAATAATAATAATGTACGTCGGGATTTTAATGTAGCTAGAGCACACAGAAGGGGCTGTCGTACTGAACGAGATGGAATCAAAAGAGCACAAATATCTGTGTAATCTCACTGACAACGTCAATTGTTTGAGTAATGTTCCTATTCGTTGAATTGATTCAAACATCACAGTTATTGACATTAACCCACGATTTACGAATGTAAGCAGCATGAAATAACAAATGTAGAGGTAGATATAAAAACTATTTTTGTTAATATGCTAAAAATTCATAATCGAACTTCAATTTTGTTGCGTTATCCGCCCTTTGGAAATTTATTTTAATTGAAAAAACGACTGATCGTTCCTATACGTACCACGTATTAAATTACAATCTAAGTAGGCAATGTCGAAGTGAAACTTGTTGCAAACACAATTACTGCTGATTTGATATTCCAAACGGAGCATAATATGCATATTATTTACCATTATTTGAAAAAAAAAAAAATTACTATTCAGTGTATTGTGCCAGCAGTGTTATTTGTTCTGCCACTCCTTTCAGCACCTGACAATGCATCCACCTGAATTAGTATGACGGATCAATCGCAATCGAAATGTCTTCAAGAAAACACCTTATAAAAAAAACAAAACGCGACGACGACGTGAGTAGGAGCAGTGACCATCAAGGTTGGCGGAGTCTCGGGCTGCTTGGCCCACTGCCAAACGCTACCGGGTTCATCAACATGCCCGTTGCGCTGTTCTGTTTATTTTGATGGGCATTTATTACGGTTTTTGTTTACGTCTCATCGTACATAGTTTTCGTAACTAAGTATAACAGTACGAAAATCGACCTAGGGGGTCCTTCAACCTCTACTCCGCACAATGCATTGGAAATGTCCCGAGCGTCTTGCAGTGTAAATAACAGGATCGATAATATCGTCTGTTTAAACCACAAACCAATACGAAGTTGTTCCAAGAAACAAACGAAAGTAAGCTATATTTTTAAGAGGGGTAGTTGTGTGTTTTTATATCAATAATTTTTACTAATTTAATGTCGGTGTTCAATGAATGAAATTATTTACCAGGGACGGACCCAGTGCAGAATTTTGAAGCTATAGATTTTTTGCGGTAGTATATTTTAGGATTTGGGAAGGGATGCAAGGATAAAACGCATTAACAATTGAATACAGGTGAGTTTAAACGCTCATCCTCAAAAATTCAAATATATGGCAAATTATTAATCAATGAAGACTACCGTTAATTAAAATTAAGTAAAGGAAATGTCAATTTCAAGGTATCCATTACCTATTGAAGAATTTTAACTACGAAGATAACGTAAAATTCTATTTCTATAAATACAATATTAATTATAATTGCTAACATGTATGTATAAAAACTATTGTTTATTTACCTTGCTTTCTTTGTCACAATATTTCTGTTGATATCTATCAATGTGGAGAAAATCAACTTTCAGGTTTTGAAAAATTATTTTGCACAACGGATACGGATACAGAAAAAAATGCCACTAACTTGGAATTTACTTTGGTGCAATTTGGTTCGGAAATTACATTGGAGGTGCACGACACAGCAGTGGCGTATGCAATAATTAATTATACATAATGTATAAGTTGGAAACCCCCGAAAAAATTTAAAAAACCAGCTAATCAGAAACACCCTGCCCTTTGGAATATATTTTTTAAATCTCAATTCTTTTTACTTTTCTCGTTTTGTTTGTGGCTGAGTATCAGGTGAATCAGGTCACCTATAAAACATTTTGGTGGAATGAGATGTAGGTAGTTACAAATATAAAATTAGAAACCAAATTTTATTTAATATTTATTTGGTGATATATTCGAAGAACTCCCACCCACCGTATGTATATACATATATGTACGTTCGAAATAACCATATGTAAATTTGCTTAGCGAACATTTGAAGGTGAAATGTTTTAAATATTTCTGCCCAACAATTCTTTATTTATTTAATATTTAAGACACATGACGTCGTGCTGGAATAACTGCATAGTTAATATAATACAGTAATTTTATCATTCCTTGATTTTATCGACAACAAAATAACCATATTTTTATTTTAAGAAGGCTATTATACTTCCTCATAATATAAAGTGCTTATTATATAATAATTTATGCACATTTTTGCCGATTATGAATAACTACGCCAAATATTTGTTGTCTTCTATAAATAACTACGTTTTTGTTTTTTCATCAAACGGAAAACATGTTATTAAATATTGTGTGAAACAATTTTTGAATTTAAGAAAACTTCTACATATTGTTTGGCAGCTTGGCAGATCTATGAAAAATTTTTGTTTGACGCCTCCTCCATTCGAATGCATTAGGCACGTCCATGAAACAAGCCGCAGAGATTATCGAAACCGCAAAATATCCCTACGTGCTTATCAGAGTAACATATGGAATTGTTCTTATTAAAATTTATTAAACATATTGTTATTTATAAATATAGCAAAAATATTCATTTTATAAATTTCACGTACGAATTTTAAACGCATATTCTGCTTTCCCTCTGTCAGAAATGTTGGCCGTACAATTAATTTTAATTCTTTGTTTATGTCGAATGTCGATGTTACGAAAGATGAAGGGAAGTGGCGTGCCCGAATACCCGAAATATTCCACTTTCTCCCATTAAGATATTTTAATATTGATCGATAAATACCTATTATCAGTACAACTGTTTATTAAAATCAGCAATGACGAAACTTTAACTGAAAAAACTAATTGGGTATTTGACAAATCACATGAATATTTATCGAGCATATGCCACGACGAGACCAAACCTACCTCAATGTTGAGCAAGAATTCCATCTGTTAATAATTATTATTAATACTCAATGTTGGCAACTGTTCTGTAAATTTACTCTTAACATTTCGTGACTACGATTCCTCGATTTTTTCTTAATATTTATTAAAGACTTTTTCTCTTAATATTTAATAATGACGATTTATTATTATTATTAGATATTATTATTATCTAGTCTTTTGATCCTTGTTTGAATTTTAATCACTCGAATGTACAACGTCGATACACATGCTCAAGAAAATATTAATTAACTTTCGTCAATATTTATTGTCTATAAACTACTAAAATAAATCTTCCTCCTGTTATGGTCTTGTATTCTGACACAATTTAATTTAACAAGCGGTTAACGCGCATTTTAAATTAGTTTGTTACTAAGTACACTCATACCGTTATGAGTTCAATTGTATTATTTTTGAACAAACATGGCAAAGACCTATATAGACTTAGGTCAGTATATTAGAAAGTTTTAATGTTTTTTATTACACCCGCTTGTGGCACAATAATTATTGTAAAACGAATATGGTGGAAAAAGCTTACCATCATTATTTGATACGCAGCTACGTGCAATCGTGGATTTTATACCTATCAAATAAATATTTTTATATGGACAATGTAAATGTTTCGTTGATGAGACTCAAACAAAAGGCAATCGATGTATGCCGTGAGACGTGACTAAAGCAAAGTCTGTTTCTGTCCTAAGAAGAAAAAATAAAAAAATGAGGACAATAATACAAAGTCCAGTTCAATAAATAAAAGTTATGATGAAACCAGTCC
The DNA here is from genome assembly GCA_963680705.1 of Rhagium mordax. Lineage (NCBI taxonomy): Eukaryota > Metazoa > Arthropoda > Insecta > Coleoptera > Cerambycidae > Rhagium > Rhagium mordax. Next base: position 237,648 of record OY796660.1, on the reverse strand, counting down.
TTTTAAAGGATCTTCACGTGCATTAAGTTGACACTCAGTACCCGACCCGTGAGTATACCAAGGCTCTCACTGCAATAACTATGTAAATTACTGAAACTTGTCAAATACTAACGCACCTGTATTATGCGTCACCTACATCGCTTAGTTCTTGATTCATGTCAAAAAAAAAAAAATTGGAAAACTGGATCGACAACGAGTGATGTTTTAAACAAATGCTCAGAATTTAGGTATTTACTTTGCATCATACATTATTTAGAAGACCACTTAGGTAATTTCACTACATAAAGCGTTTTAGTTTTGTTAAGCAAGTGAATTTATTATGTTACGATAAAGCGTGGTTTTAATCTGCAATTTCTGCAAAATCACAAAATAATTACACGCCCCGATTATAATGTACAGGGGTGTCATTATAAATGTGAACCTCCTATTCGTTTCTCCATTTTTTGGGCAATTCGACTGATACCAGCCTTATCTGTTTGTAATTGTTATGCAGAATTTAGTCCTATCGGTGGATTTGAAATAAAACGTCAAATATACAGGGTGTTCAAAAGTAGATTTATTTTTATGGAACACCCTGTATTTTTAAGGCATGTCTAAGAACGTAGTTTCTACAAATTTAACTAGCTTTTAAGTAATTCCAAAGGTCACATTTTCTACAAATTTATGTAGCTTTTAAGTGATTCCAAAGTTCATAGTTTCTACAAATTTAACTAACTTTTAAGTAATTCCAAAGGTCACATTTTCTACAAATTTATGTAGCTTTTAAGCGATTCCAAAGTTCATAGTTTCTACAAATTTAACTAGCTTTTAAGTAATTCCAAAGGTCACATTTTCTACAAATTTATGTAGCTTTTAAGTGATTTCAAAGTTCATAGTTTCTACAAATTTAACTAGCTTTTAAGTAATTCCAAAGGTCACATTTTCTACAAATTTATGTAGCTGTGTGATTTCAAATGTCATAGTTTCTACAAATTTAACTAACTTTTAAGTAATTCCAAAGGTCACATTTTCTACAAATTTATGTAGCTGTGTGATTTCAAATGTCATAGTTTCTACAAATTTAACTAGCTTTTAAGATATTTTAATAGGTGGTGGGGCGTATTTTTTTTTTCAAATTTATCTAGCTTTTAAGTCATTTCTAAGGACGCAGTTTCTACAAATTTAACTAGCTTTTAGTGATAGCCTAACATTTATTATGTGTACCTGATTAGTTATTATGTCAACTGCAATGGGCAAACAATAGAATTGACAGCACATAATATATCCTAATTCTTAAACGATTCCTACATCAATTTTCCATTTAGTCATGGCTGGTGAGAGCTTCTTATTTGTATTCAAGCAGAAGACAACGTACGACCTCTTTGGCAATTACAATACCTTACCATCATAACCTAAAATCATTAGTACTATTAGTAGTAGTTAGTTCCGCCACCCCCACTACTATTCAATAGGCCGATACATCCGAAAGGAAATAGAAGTTTTAATATCGTTGATAGGTATATTGCGAATGCAAGTGAAAAAGCCATATGTAATGTGTACCCTAAGGATGATATTAAAATAGCGCCTTCTGGATAACGGAGCGTAAAATCGATCGATTTTCTAGAGTCTTGGGATGCCCATGAGTTAGGGGTGTCTGAAGTTGCATGAACTTCTACATTTGTTTGCTACAGACAGGAGTTTGCAAGAGTACCGTTCTTTAATGGAATGTTTAATAATAAAGGCAAAAATACTCAACGGCAATATGAGAACATGAGTCGAAACAAATACATATAAGTATTTGTTGTTTCATTTAATTTGCTGACGATGACGCCCAAAAATAAATAATTATTATACCTATAAAAATACATGGAAACATGACCATATGGTGGGTCATTATCTTGGAATATTTATGTACATTATAGGAACCATAATCTTCAGACTAAACAAACTTAATCATCATTAGCTAGAATACAATTGGATAAACAGCTGTTAACACTAATATAGGCAGAACGAAACGAGAACTAGTTGTCAGTGAGTTACCTACTACTAGTTCTTTTGCACATAACTCCTTATCTCATCTGTGTGATCTTTTGGTCTATTTTAAAATCATTTTTATTATCTGTAAATGGTCATTTGAAAGTCATTGGCGAGGTACTAAGAAACTGGGGGGACAGTGGGTACTGGACCCCTCTGGCCCTCTATTTTGTTTTTGGTTTTTCAAAATGTGACCCTTTAAGTTGAAGCACCGTACCGAATTTTAAACAAATATCTTTTGAAATACATACAGTTTTTAAAAATAAAATCAGTTTTAAATTTAAACTTCAAACTTTGACACTTTGTATATCGAACGTGGGGTCAAAAATAAATAATGGCATTATGAGAGTCCTATTATTTTTGCTCAAGGAATCCATGGTTACCGGATTGGCCTCTTTTTCCGGACACCTTGTATAAAATGAATAAAGAAAGAAACCGCTCGGTGCTCAAGATAAATGAACTGCAACTTGCAGGGGTATTAAAAAGACTTCCGCAGAACGGCTTTAGATATGTAGCAGCTACCGGTAGTAATATGATATCTGCGCAATAAATACTCGGAGGTTGCAGTGTTGGAGTTAGTACTAGTACAAGTCAGAACTCTTTGGAATGCAAATTGTTATATTGTTGTAAACATACGAGATGCAAAACTGGACTACCGTTTCATTGCACTTCTGGCAACTGATAGCTTCAAAATCGCTTTACTTAATTAGTTAGGTACTTTGTTTACATCATTGAGTAAAAATAATCGAAAAATATTATATGTACCTACCTAGTTTATCTATAAATAAGTTATATTACGTTGTACCTACTTAATTCTACAGATAGTTTTATCATCCTACAACTTAGAACTACTAATTTCAAAAATATGCTATTCAAAATTATATTAATATATTTCTGTAAGTTACGTATTACAATTTTGTTACTTAAAAAAAGTAACAATGAATCGATCAAGATCAAGAGCAAGAGGAACGATTCCAAGTATTAGGAAATTGACTGCCGCTATAGATGGAGGTGGGATGGGACGTAAACGTTAAAAGCTGTGTTTATTTTTTTACTTTATTTCTTAAGTTACTTTTTGAGGCTACAAAAGAAATACATTCGTTCTTCAATTAATAGGCCAATGGTCAATCACCATCTATACCTAATGGAATTTTGTAAAAATCAAACATTTTTTTTTTAGGTTTTAACTCAAAATTAGTACATATTATGAATACAGATGCTCTCATTATGCCAGTAAGCAGGTCGATAATTAAAGAAAGCGGAATTTTTAGATATTTTTGGGCAAGTAGGTATCTTGCGCTTTTCATCCTATTCGCATTCCAATTAAATTTTCAAAAAAGCAACCCTGTGACAGGTTGCCGGTGACATTTAAAATTTTCCTAAATTTATTTACCTCAAGTATCAACTAAATTATTAATCCATATGATGAAAGTAAACGGTCAAATTCATAAAACATAGGCACAACACATCATTGTCAAACACAACCACATCAAATAAACTGTCGATATCGATACGTCAACGCACTTCGATTTTATTGTTACGGTGATTACCTATCCACATGTTACAGGGAATCAGATACGCCGAGTTCTAGATGCTGTGCGTTTTAAACGTAAGAAACATCTGCGTACCGCGTACTGTACACTGTGAGGCATTAAAGGCAGCAAGTACGAATATATAGACCATACAACACACAGCCCTCTGGATCCCCTGCCGTCTGGCTCGGGGAAATCACCCTCCAGTGACGTTGCTTTAGGGGTGCAAACATTCCATCGATAACTGTACGCATCACGTACTCGCCCACTTGTGCGGAAATTAGTCGCAAAAGAATTTGTTTCACGATAACAAGAATGTTTACAGATTGTATCGAAAAGATCATTTTTTCTTTTTAAAAAATATCTGTCTACGGTTTATTACATTCGTTATCGTCATAGGGAATATGCCCAAATAATTTTAACGAACTCTATAATTGTTTCAAAAGTAAGGAACATATTTTTTATGAAACTGCCCTTATTGCCTTAAATTTGTGCGCGCCACTGCATCCCCTTCGCCCCTCGATAGTAAACAGAGAAAGACCTAGCCATATGGGAATTGGAAATTAATTTCTTTTTAGCGTCAGCGTCAGGCATCACCAAACCGCTAACTTTGCTTTATACAGGGTGTTTCAATTTTTTCGTTCATAACTTCTGTAAACGATAGAACGTGTCAAAATAATAGGAGTCTTTCCTATAACAGTTTTCTCTAAATCGTTTCGTTTTCAAGATACAGGGTGTTAAACTTTTAAAAAATTATAACTATTTATTCATTATCTCCTAAACAAATAAAGATTTTTTATTCAAATTTTGCACACTTTAGTCATAATAAAAGACCAATTTTTTGACGTTCCAAAAGTTTTTCTTACAAAAGCAGTTTCGTAGTTATGGGGTTTTGTCCGTATTTAAACCCCCTAAACTTCTACGACAATGATCAGGAATTATATTTTTATACAAATTGTAAAACTTTGATGTATTCCCCATAAATAAATACTCTTGATAAAAGTCGCTAGGAGGCTTTCTGTTCAAGATTTTTAGATTTTTTCTAATCAGGGATAATATGCACTTTCTATTGACAGGCTATTTGCTAAACAAATTAAAGAATTATTTTAATACATATTTATTTAAAATGATAAATAATTAATAATCAACAATAAATGCTCAAAATGATATCCATTTTTTTATGTTTATGTTGTGAATAACTGCCAATGATTTAACGCTTACTTAATCCTGTCATTTTCAAAAAAGATGTAATTCCTTAATATACCCCTGATTAGTAAGAATCTAAATATCTCGAACAGAAAGCCTCCTAGCGACTTTTATCAAGAGTACTTTTTTATGGGAAATACATCAAAGTTTTACAATTTGTATAAAAATATAATTTCTGACCATTGGCGTAGAAGTTCAGGGGGTTTAAATACGGACAGAACTCCATAACTGCGCCACTGCTTTTGTAAGAAAAACTTTTGGAACGTCAAAAAATTGGTCTTTTATTATGATAAATTAACTCCTATATGAAAAAGTCTATTTGACAGTCACGTTTTGTTACTTTGACAGCGATAAAAAAGGTGCATCGTTTTTTATCACCGATAAAAATGCCTGCTCCTCAAAATCAGTGTACATCTAGTAGTCGCACGTCACTTTAAAATCAGTACACCAAACCAAACCATTTATAACAACTGTATTTTTAATAACTGTTCCTTTAAATAATCGTATAAATAAAAATAATTATTGTTGTTGTTCGTTCACATATTCTGTCGTTAATTTATCTTGCCAAAAAACACTCGAGCTGTTTCTTTATGGATAAATTTCTTTGTAACTCAAAATTTTGCCAATCAGTAATTTTGCTCGAAAAACTGACATTTGACAAAATCGCTCGACCTCCGGTCTCGCGATTTTTTCATGTCAGTTTTTCTCTTAAAATTACTATTTGGCAAAATTGTTTCGTTACGAAGAGAAATTTATCCGATAAAAAAAAAGCTCTTGTGTTTTTACTGTTGACTAAAGTGTACAAAATTTGAATAAAAAAATCTTTATTTGTTTAGGAGATAATGAATAAATAGTAATAATTTTTAGAGAAAAATGTTATAGGAAAGACTCCTATTATTTTGTTTGACACGTTCTATCGTTTACAGAAGTTATGAACGAAAAAACTGAAACACCCTGTATAACAATTTTATTCACATTTCGTAAATTTTATTTTATGTAAACATAATTTACATTTGGTAATGGTTTAAAGGTTTAGCAGGTAATCGTAGTGGTATCTAACTAAAACACACATTGTCTAAAATGTTCCAATTTTGAGACGCATTTTCCTACCAATTTGACATCATTTGGTAATTTAAGTCTTCAGATAATGCCGACTTGACTGGCAAACTGCTCGTATCAGGCTGTTTCCTACTTAGGTGGCTATTTTATTGTTAATCAACGACGTATTTTCAATATTGAAAAAGTACGCCTGATACTACTAAACACGTCCAAGGTTAGAATCGTGCTTATTGGAAAGGGTCAACAATTATTATTATTACACGGGGATGTGACAAAACATAAAATAAAACCAATCACACAAAATATAAACCATACGGTCCGGGTGAACTAACTGTTTGAACAATTTTAAGGGAATGGAACCGAGTTTTATAGCGCATAAATTATATCGAGGTCTTTTTAACCGTATATAGATTTTTTAATATTCTGCAAAAATACACATAAAAATAGGGATTACTATGTTGAGAACGAAATCAAAGAAGAAAGGGTCCTCACAGACCATCCAAATGAAAGGGGAATAAACACAGAACCAGGTGAATAATAAAAAATATTCATACTATTAACAGGAAGTGGGCTTTTAAGAGAATTTTATTGTAATAGCACAGACTAATAGTGGTAATAGTTAATGCCCCTCCGATAATAGGGCACGTGCCATGGCGATCAGCCCATTCCACAACAGCTGTACATATGTATATTGTAATGTATGTAAGTATGTATATTTAACCTTCAGGCTCGAGTTCTATTTTGCGTTTTGCACATTTGACGCAACATCTGTGTCACAGGAATTCCTCAACATATGTGGTTAAGTATAAAAATATCTAGCGAGAACGATGCTTTTAATATGGTTTTATGCAAATTTTAAAATTGAATATTCCTCGTGTATATATTTTTAACATTTATGTGTAAGCAAAAATTAACTAGCATTTTTGGTATAAATAATATTCCTCATAGAAAACAAATGTAATTTCTATCGAAACTTTATGTTCTTAGTTACGCCTTTCAACACAGCAAATGTGTCCAAAAATCCTTGATGATTATACATAGACAACCGAAACAAAGGTGAATTGTTTTTCGATCGTGAGATGAAAGAATGTAAACGCGATTATAATAACATTGTGCATGTTTAAACACTTAAACTACAAAGAGAACAGTGTATGTGTATTTAATTGTCTTAACGACAGCAAAACAACAAAAACATTGTCTGCAAATGTCCAACGGACGGTGGATCCGAATGGCAAGAAGAATAATAATTAAGATTTATCTCTGACATTAATAGAATAGACGTTTAAATGTGTGTATAATATTATAAATGTATCAGCACCAATACAATTGGATTAATTATGTTGTGTCCGCCATTTCATATAGGTAATGCTATTCACATTTGGGTCGTATTTAACACACGGTAAATTAGTGCAGTTTGCAGATTAAAAAATACTAAATGCTCGATAAAAAAATTAAAAACGCAGTATAAAATAATAGGAAATGTCCTATATTTTTAATAAAATCGCAATATAAAATATACAATTTGCACGCTACGTTCTGGTCAGTATTTTAATCAAATGTGCACTAAAAAATATATATAAATGCTCGATAATTTACGTTCAGTATTCAATGAAGTTTTGCATATTACAGTAATTCACTAGACAAAATAAAAAAATTCCTTTAATCTAATAAAAAAATTCCTTTATCAGGGGAATAACACACATATCTAACCTGCCTCCGGCTATCGCCTCCGGCTATCGCCTCCGGCTTCTAACTCGCATAGACCTCTTCATAAAAAAAGAAATTCCTTTAATCTAATAAAAAAAAATTCCTTTATCAGGGGAATAACACACATATCTAACCTGCCTCCGGCTATCGCCTCCGGATTCTAACTTGTATTATTTTTTTAACGAATATTTATTAATTTAGGAATCATGTAAATTTGATATCGGAGCCATCGTTTTATACATCGAATGTCTATTATTTTTATCGAATATTTATTATTTTAACAAGCATATAAATGTTATATCGAGCATTCATTACATTTATCGAGCGCCTATTATTTTTATCGAATATTTATTATTTTTACAAGCATATGAATGTTATATCGAGCATTCATTACATTTATCAAACGTCTATTATTTTTATCGAATATTTATTTTCTTGTCATGCATTTGGATAAATTAACTGGAAAATGTAATATGCACTGGGTATAAAATACCGAGCATTTAATTTGTTCCCTTCACATTTTATTTACATGAGGGGAGGCCTTGGAAAATCTAAATTCTGTTGGTAGAGTAATATTATTATGAGAAGATGCCCGGGGCGGAGGTAACGTGTGTGAATAATTATATTTCTTGGTTCAACCACCGACCGCCTGCGAACAAAACCCTCTGTATACTGACGCTGAAACTGTGCACAACCCTTGAATATGACGCAAGTCGCTCTCATTGGCTTAAAATGACGGGTATGCATAAACTCATTTCTGCGCGTTTTAATAGCCTGGCATCTTCTCATAATAACAGTACTCTACGAATAATGTTTTAATTACTGAGGTTATGTTGAAAAGTCAAAAACATAACCACAAATTCAAATTGGTTCTACATAGTTGCCAGAGTGAGACCCTAAAGAAAGCACAGCAATGTTATCAATAAAAAATTTGGCAAATCAGCCAAAAATAAGTGACAGTGACGATCAATTAAATCTGATAATTCAATATTTTGTCAATAGTAGACAACCCTGAGACAACTTAAGAAAAACATATCATAGCCTCCCCTCATGTAAATAAAATGTGAATGGCAATTTTTATAGTGATCAGTTATGAATTGTTGAATTTTAAAACGATCGTATTAGTTTCAAAGACAATAATTAAAGCAATATTAACTACACATATCTCTGCCCTGCATATTTAATTTGATCCGCTACATTTGTTTAATCCAGTGTAAATATATACATATATCCTGCCAAAAATATGGTGCTTTGATGACTGAATTTCATTAGTTCTTTCATCTGTTCAAGAGTTTAAATTCGTATAACATTTAAGTTTGGCTGAAAGCTAATAATTTATAAACATTTTAAAACCCTGGCGAAAGCAACGTTTAAAATAGAATAGAGAACACATCTGGTTTTTATGTCATCTAAAAAAGTCGCAATTTAATGTTAGAAGAATTTCTGCCTCATTGCCTTTGTTTATTTTCTTGGGGCAAGAAATAGAGTTGGTGAAATGATGTTAGTACGTTAGTATTTTTAAATGTTGCACAATAGAAGCAACATTATTTTGCGTTTGTTGAACACATTTCTAGAGACGGAAGTGTAATAAGAAAATAAACACCTATGTAGTCAAATAAGATGTAGGTATGTCGAAGTCGAGTCGTTCACTAATATTAATATTATTGTTTAACAAACATTTCATGTTATTATATTCTATGGTGCATGAGGCGTGTTCCAAATATTTGAATTTCAGAGCTCTGGTATACAGTCTTGTCCAGTCCATGAAAATATTCGTTTACAAAGAAAATAAAAAAATAGGAGAATAAGATTTTGTAGATAATCGTTTCGTACAAAAAAGTGTTGAATGAGGAATAAATCTATTATTTATTCACTCAATGATAAAAGCAATAATTTCCGTTTTTAAAATTTATGTCGCAAAATAGGCCACATACATACAGAGTGTCTCACCGGAAACTGAATCGATCGATATAGGGAGAAGTTAACTTACATATTTTAAATGGAACACCCAGTCGAAAACATGTAGCATACCCTGTACCGAAACCCAACAGTTTCGGATATATTTAACATTTTATTAAAAAAATTGACAGGTGCAGTGGTTTGCAAGAACCGTTATGACTTTCCTCCTGTAGGAGATCCTCATTTGGTTTTTGGCACGTGGAAAGAACACAAGGTGAGCTAAGTTCTACAATGAAAATTAATAGTATAAAAAGTGTTCCATGTTTCACGTTACATTTTGTCAAATTCAAACCTCAAAAACTTTTTTAGTTCAATATTAAAACCGTGAATCCAATCTAAACATAGTATAAGCCATCGGCCGGATAGTTTTGTTAAACTACGCTTGAAAATTACGATACATATGTCAGCTGCTCACCTGTGGTTTTTCAGCTTTCAGTCGAAAATTTTCCGATCAGTCTATATCCTGAGATGCGTGTCAATCACGTTGGCATTACATGATACTTAAAAGCTAACACTAATATAATAACGTTATTAGTCCTTCACATGAAATTTCGTTATTTCCTATACCGTCTACATGTTTCACTTAAGTCCTTACACTACCTCACATTTTGTAGTCTGGCCCGGAGCATTCCGAGGGCTTCCATTCCACCATGGAATAATATTCACTCAACTGTACAATACGATATTTAAAACCATTTTCGTTTAAGTGTAAATAATGATTTGAGACCTTCATAAATATCAACACTGCAGGTTATTGGTGCGAGTGTAGTTCACTACCTCTAACATATATAAAATATTAACTACAAACTTATTTTTAAAATGTAAATAATCGAAATGATAAGGTTATTCCTTGAATTAGTAAATATATCACTTATAACGAGAAATTTTTGTAAATATATAGGTATTGGAAATTAACTTGTCCAAACCACATTATAAACAAATAAAATTGTCATAAATTGCTCCGCTTCAATAATCACCTTTTAAAAGCCAAAAGACGCGAAATGATTAAGAGAGATTGTTACAATAATTGTTTTTGTTATACATTTTCTTTTTGTACGGTTTTTGCCTATTAGGGTGTTGTCGAACATGGCATTTCCCCTTTAGCACTGAATATTTCTTAATATATTTACCACTAATGCCCTATAATGGATGTCACGATATTCAAATAAAAAATAATACAGATTTTTTTACCGATCCTGCATATGCTTACCCACAAAATTGATTCCCATCGAAAAATAATTATTTGTCAAAAATTAAGCCACCTTTGTCGTTCATTTATGTGGGCTATACATAATATATTTAAGACCTCCAAAAATTAAAAAATGGGTAATCATTTTTCTGAATAAATTTATTTATAATAACGACATTCATGTATTGACTTTTTAAATTGGCAAAAACAAACATTTAAAATCAAATACAATAGAAGTTATTGATATTTTAGCAACATGCCGCTGAACGCCGAAAAAACATGCTGATCAAATTGTTTGAAGTTGGGTAAAAAATATCTCCTGAAAATAACAACGAATTTTCCTCGGTGGAAAATTAGTAATCCCTCTATAGCGCACGCCCGGAGTTTTCCACACAATTCGCGCACGTCGCAATCGATTTTGGGAACACGAGATGATTGTGTATATAATGTACCTATAGTCTCGTAGGAAATGCAGCACTATAGCAAAGAAGATAATATGCAATGCATGCGACATTTTGATACATTGTGACAAACCGCCAAAAGGTTTTATTCTCGGTTTTATTCCTTTTACATTACGTGGTATGCAAATAATTATAATTTACAATGTATATCTGTGACTCGCCAGTGTAATCGTGGCCAAAAAAAGGTTCCAACCCGAACAGCGCCAACAAATATATAGCATACGCCTACCGAAATCAAAGTGCGCATGCTCCAAAAAGAAGCCACACCTCTCGATGACGGCGAATTCAAGGGTGTATGATTGACCACGCGACATATTGGTGGAACCAAGCCACGTCTACGCCTACCAACGACTTGGATACGCGGGCCAACAGATTTTTTCTTAAAATTTATTGTTGTAAATTAAATTTGTTACATTCAAATTTCTTGTGAATCTTTCTCTCATTTTTCTATATTGTAAGAAATAATTACGTATTTACAACGAATGGCGATACTTGAAAATGTTTTCTTAACTGCCAATAATCTTCAAAATATGGGGTTAATTAGCTTGCATATTACGCAATACTCTATTTTCTGGTTACATTATTCAATAATGTAACCAGTACATTATTCAATAATATATGTAACCAGTACCGTAACTATTGACCAGAAAATAGAGTATTGCGTAATATGCAAGCTAATTAACCCCATATTTTGAAATGTTAGTCGACGAACAGTCACATAAATGTCATAATGGTAAATCATTCTATAAAAGTGTACGCAAGGGTGAAAACATTAACTGCTTCCGAAAGACGGGTAATATAGATAGATGTTTATTAAAATTTATTCAAAAACGATGAAATTGTCAGTGATATTTTTAGTTGTACAAGATTGTGCAGAAAAAGCCCAAATTTGAAGATATCCTAATCTACAATAATCTGGTTCAGCAAGGGAGCACGCCGTATAAATTTAGGAAAGTAAAAACACTAATAATTTAGATTTCTTTTGATAATACATACTAAATCTTAAGGAGATCTATTACAAGTTTAAATACGCGTATTTATATTTCATATTCAAATAAACAGCCAAATAATTGTAAATTATTATTTTAGGTTCCATAAAATTTTTGATCAAGCATCTAATCAAGAGAATATATTTGATATTGTGGCCAAACCAGTAATTAATAGGTACCTGATTATTTATTTATTATTGGCTAAAAAATTTTAGTCAATCTATTGTAGTACTTTCTAAGTAAATATTCTCTATGTTTTTCTTATCTTCAGCGTCCTGCAAGGTTTCAACGGTACAATTTTTGCGTATGGACAGGTATGCACAATATGCACATATTAGTTTCATCCATCAATACTGTAATTCAACAGATATTCCATATTACATTGAGGTTCATTTGCTATTTCAGACTGGAAGCGGCAAAACGTACACCATTACTGGTTCTCCTAAGAATTATAATGACAGAGGAATTATACCGAGAAGTATACAGTATATATTTGCACAAAATGATAAGGTAACACAATTTTTTAATAAATACCTAATAATAATAAATACGATTTACGGCGAAGTGTTTCAATCATTAGGGTACTACATATTTCGTAATCAAAAAATTGATTTTTTCTATAGATATCTGTTAAGCCCACTATATACATATCATATATGGAAATCTATAATGAAGTCGGTTACGATTTAGTAAGTTCAAGACAAAATAACGCTGCGAGAAGTTTGGAGGAATTACCGTAAGTTATATAGTTATTGTAGGTAGGTACTCTTTTGTATTTTGTGTTTTACCATTTTGTTCCGACGTGCGATAAGCGCAAACTGCAAAGTATATTTTAATAGAAGAGGAATAATTTATGGTCTAACTTAATCAAGCGTATGCAACCAACTTTCCAATTTGCAGGCGTATCGTCTTACTAGAAGATGGAAAAGGGGAAGCACATATCAGAAATTTGAGCGTTCTACCTGTCACTACTGAACAGGAAGCCATGAGATTACTTTTCCTGGGGGATACAAACAGGTCTGTAGAAAACTGAATACGATAGGGGATTACAAAATAGAATATTGAATTAGTGATCATGGCATGAAACTAATTACGACGTAATAAATAATAGTAAATTATTTGATGAGAATTCATCAAATTCGAATTTTGTTTGTCACTAATACTAGTTTCTTTTTTATTTAATTTCAGGACTATAGCAGAGACACCCATGAATGAATATTCCTCACGATCCCACTGTATATTCACCATTTATATCACTTTTCGAAATGAAACATCGAACGTGATTAGGTTTTCGAAATTACATCTTGTCGACTTAGCAGGGTGAGATAATATGCCCTTCTATTATTTTCATAAACTTTGTCACGATTTTATTAATACTTCCAGATCTGAGCGAGTTTGTAAGTCTCTAACGACTGGCACAGCCCTGAACGAAGCGAAATTCATAAACCTATCCCTACACTTTCTGCAGCAAGTCATTTTGGCACTATCGGAATCTAAAAGGTCGCACATTCCTTACAGAAACAGCATGATGACGTATATATTAAAGGATTCTTTGAGCGGAAATTGTCTTACTGCCATGCTTGCCACTCTTGCCATCTCCAAAAATAACATCCAGGTTAAGCGACCTTCAAAAGATGATGTATTGTTGTTGTCAATACAAAGTTCCGTGACTTTTATCTTTTTTTCTTTTTTTTAAATGGAAAGAGAGAATGATTCCATTAGCTCAGTGTAACCGACTTTTTTTTTTCTTTTATTTTCGTGACTATTCAACATAGGAGTTTTACAATCTACAATCTTATTTAATATTATTTTTTTTTTTTAATATAAATACATAGATATTTAACCTATCTTAGAGATTATTTACCATTTCTAATTTTTTTTTTTTAATTAACCTGGGAAATAACGGGGACACTATTTTGACGAGGGGTCTGTCTAGTCTTAATTCACATTCACAAAGATGGACCTCATATATAGTTTCGGGTTACACTGGGAAAAACATTAGGATAACTTATAGACTTTTATATAATGATATAAATTTCCTTCTATTATGGACTATCGTAATATAAATACTGGATAATAATCACGGAAATTTGAACCATCGTCAACACTATGTTGTTCTCTGAGGTCGGCTTTTCTAAGCTTAATAGCTTAACAATATCTTATGTTCCACACTTGCATTATATCTTGAAAAAAATGCAATTTTTCTGTTAATATTTTTTTCTAGAGAATTACTCTTTTACAAAAAGTACAGAGAATTAAGTAATTTGATTTTGTTTCATTTTTAGGAAACCATAAGCACCTGTAGGTTTGCTCAAAGAGTATCGCTCATAAGTACAGAGCCTGTTATTAACGAACTTAGCGACCCTCAACGAGAAATAACATTTTTAAGAAGTAAAATTGATGAATTGGAGAAACAAATAGCCGCATTTACTGGGATCACTGTAAAAATTTTCCTTTTTCATTATTTATTTATTTTCTAAACTTTCCATTCCAGGCCACCTCAACTTTAAGTAAAGATCAGGAGGAAGATTGTAAAAGAGAAGTGGAACAATATTTAAATGATGTGGAATTTAATGAGGATTTGATGGTAAAATCAGATCTCAAGCAAATTCAATTTTGTTTTAAATTGTTTAAGATAAAAATTGCTTCGCAAAATAAAGCAAGCGAGGAACAAAAAGTAGAATTCAATAAAATTTTGAAAAATATAACCATATTGGAAGAAACGATGTGCAACAAAAATTCAGAAATTGGTATCCTTTAAAAATACACCCTATTTAACATAAAAAAACACATACATGGTTTTCTCTTAATAAAATAAAAGGACCGATGACATAAATTCTTATGTCGTTGGATTTTTCCAAATAAAAGTTACATGTTGCACAAGCATTTTCCTCCACTACTATTCATGTATAAATTTAACTTCTCTAACATATCCACATTTTTTTAAATTGATCTGATCAACTTTTATAAACTCCTTGTTAAATTGATAAAAACTCATAGTTCTGGAACACTTAAAATTTACAAAATGGTGTGTACGTACAGAAAAGTACCAATGTTTCAAATCTGTTATTTACACCTAGTCTATCAATCAAGCGGTATATGTACTTAATTATTTTTCTACAGCTACTTTAAGAAATATAATAGATCAAATTCCAGAACGTCCAATTAATCCAAATACACTTTTACCTAATAGAAATAATTCCGAGCCTCCACAGGAACACAACCCTATAAATATTCTGGGAAATTCCACATCTGATTGTACGCTAAATGCAAGTATCATGGATTTAAAGAAAAATCAAAATATCCACACAATAACTCCTAACAAAGGTATTGGAGACACCACTATTCACGAAAATGAAAAAGACCTATTTCAACAATTTTTAGCAAATCCAAGCAACTCTAAAGATTTGCGTTATTATACAGAAAATTTAGAAAAAAAATTGGAAATGGCAAGAATATATGCCGATGCGATTGAACAGTGTCAACAGAATATTATTTATATAAGACAAAAATTACAGGAGTGCTCGCATGAACCAATCAAAAGTCAGTTACTTTTTGAATTGGAGGAACAACAAGATATTTACAGCAAGTCACTAGTAGATTTAAAAGCTATCAAAAGTGAAACTCATCATTTACAATCTGGACTTAAACAAGCACAGATTAAGATAAAGCAACGTTTCGAAATTTGGTTAAGCGACTATCAGGCCTCAAAAGCCACAAACCATTTCAAAGATCAATGGAAAAATTTCCCTGATCAAAGTAGCTATAATATTTCTCAGTACACCAATCCACAAAGTTGTTACAAAGACCCATCTTGTGGAATCAAAACGGATCGGACGTTATCTGACCAATTCAGTTATAACAACAGTAACCAAAACCACAATCAGGACTATTTCAGACCGGAGCTTTCTTGTGGAATTAACATAGATAAAAAGTTATGCGATTCACTGGACTATGACAACCATTCTCAATATAGTGACCCGAAGGATAATCGAAAATATATCAGGCAGGATCCTCCTTGTGCAATTAAAATGAATACAAATATACCTAATCCATTTGATTGTTCCCAATATATTAATCAAAATGACCCTCGACTTTGTTTCAAACAGGATTCTTCTAGCGATATATGCAAGGATAAAATATATTCTAGTAATTGGTATGTATTAGTATAACAAATTACATTTAAAATTCGTGTTAGCAAAATATCTAAATCTGCTATTTATGGCAACACTAGAAGCTTATGTATTTAACTTTGAGGTAAATCTATTAAAAACCTTTAGGTAATCCATTTAAAATATAAGAGCCCATTCTTTAGTCACGTTGCAAAATCACTTACAAAGACCTCTTTTATAACTGACCTTGATTTAATTTTTTTCAAAATTCAGCTATATTTAAAGTTAAATAAGTTGATTTTAGTATATAAAACTTTAATACATTGAACTGATTCCGCGGTTGGCATAATTATTCACCTTTTAAATGTTTCAAACAGTATTTATTAATCTCTACACGTGTTTCGGCTTTTTAGGCCTTTCTCAAGAGTACATACAATACTCAAGAGTACATAGTATTGTATGTACTCTTGAGAAAGGCCTAAAAAGCCGAAACACGTGTAGAGATTAATAAATACTGTTTGAAACATTTAAAAAGTGAATAATTTTTTCTTTAATTATAATATAAAACTTTAGTGTTTTTAAAAATTTTAGAGCTTGGGAAACATTATTTTGCAAAAATTAAAAATAATTAATGAATTGGCTGAATCATAAATAATATTTCTTTCAGTTATAACGTTGATGGACCCTTATGCACAGATTGTGCCAAGACGGATTTGTGTTTTTCATCACAGAACTGTCAAGGTTACAGTGACTGTCAACACACTAGTTTAAGTAGCGAACATAATCAACAGCCACACGTTAACTGGAATAATGGGAATAGTTTCAATAATGGTCATCAAGGATTTTATCAAAGCGCTAACAACGATCAATCATATAATACTTCTGAGCCACTAAACTTGCATGGTTTGAAACAGAAATCAGCTACATCATACGAGCCGCACAGCTGTCACAATATTAGACTCAATTGTAGGTTTAGTAATGATAATCAATGGACTACCAATAATGTTTTAACTGAGGCACCGGAAAATAAAGAAACACATCCTTGTTACAGAAGGAATGGACTAGAGGAAGTAGGGAAAAGAACACACATCCGTCAAAATGACCACGAGGCAAACTTTAATAAAAGCACAAAAAGAAAAGAAATATGTACTTGTCCTGAAAATCGTACAGGAGATATAATTATTAACAAAAGCAACACGTTTATCCCAACAAGCTGTGTATTAAACTTACCTTGCGAAGAGAAAATCTTAAGAGGAGATCCTTATAGTCAGGGTGATTACTATCACCAAGGTCATATGGAAGCATTATATTTGATTAATCCTATTGAGGAAGCTAAACAAATAAGTACTAGGGAGGTTATGAACAACTCTTATTTACTCAAAGCATCAGATTCAACTGAATTCATAGAATTTATGAAAACTGTGCCCCTTACTGGTGAAGCAGAAATTGACAAGGAAATTTGTAATTTTTATAGAAGTAAATTTCCTTCATGATTTTTTGCACTGGATTTATTTATTAAATAATAAATTACTGACATATTATCAATATAATTTATTTTCAACGCACGTCTTTACAATAACTGTTTAAGAATTTTCAATAAATAACATCCAAATAAAACTAGGTATATCAAATAATAACAAATATTTACAATTCACATTTCAAGTCATCCCGGATCGCATTTCCCAACATCACAGATTGAATCACACTTATTTGATTTTCGTGTACTATGCCAATAACTTTCCTGGGATTTAGGAATGGCTCTATAGGCAGAGTCATTAGGAACAGTTTGGAGCCTTTAATTTTTGCAGAGGTTCGATGTTTGAATCCCTCAATTCCTTCAAAGAAAATTAAAAATTAAAAATATTTATCTCATACAAAACTAAATAAGATATTAAACGGAGATTTGGGCCACTTAATAGCAAGAAAGAAATAATTTTATTTATGCAAAAGTTAACTCTTTGCATAATAAAAATAAATTAAAGAACAAAAATATTTGTATAAACAATCATGGTATCTCGGAAGCATTAATAACAATTTTTGTCTTATTTTGGAACAAAATCTTTAATAATAATTCGTTAGCGATTTTAAAAAACGCCTTATATTAACGTTTTATTTATTTGTATTTGTATTTATCTGAAAACATTTTTGAGATCGTTGTTTTCCCAATAAAAAATTACAATTATAACGTGCAAAGCTTTTCCTGTATATTGAAATCGATATTTTGTTTACCTTTGTATTCATAAACTTGCAAGGTCCTTTCATTCTCCATGAAGGCAAGTAGAGTTTCGCCTTGATTGAATTCAATGGACACCAGCGAGGAGGGTTTGTAAGTAGGTACTTTGTGAAATAATTCGCCTGTCAACGGATCTTCATATATCTGGAGAAATAAATGGATTATTAGAGACGCCTATGAAATGTTATAGAAATTACTTCGAATATCAAGGAGAATAACATTAACAAAGTATATTTGATTACTACCTTTATAAAATCCAAACGTCCCCGCACACTAGTCTCTTCATGTGTTGCGACTGCCAGTAGATTTTTTTTAGCACTCTCTATACCTACACTAGTTACAACCAAATCGCCTCCAAATATACCAGGAATAAAGTTATTGTCGATTTCAGTTATATTACCTAAAACAAAAATTGTAAAATACGAAGGGCCAGAACAGACATGGCAGATCTTGTTACACTGGGGCTAAGTTAAATACGTTAATAACAATCTTGTGTATACCTATTATTATTGATTCTGTATCAGGATTAAAAACATCCTCCACGAATGGATCAGTACGGTCCAAGAAGACGATTTTATGACCTGTTCTTAGCGATAGTCCAGTCTTCAAGCCTCTGGGTACAAACGCAGCATTTTCTAATAGCAAATTTTTAGAATTAAAAAAAAATGTTTATTTATCAGTTAACCACATATATTTAAATATTTTAAGTTAAAAAAACTTATTCAAATGTTCAAGAGATATACAATTATATTTAATTAAGTAAACATTTGATCTAAAACCCACCATCAATAACATTCCACTGTCTGTATTTCCTAGGCCCGTTATTTCTCACAATTTTGAACTCGGTGACTCCCTCTTTGTTCAGTCCATAGAAAGTCCCAGGTACCTGTGATTCTTGCAACTGACTTTGATGTTCAATATTATATTCCAGCTGAACAGAAAAATAAGTAGTAAAAAAACAGAAAAGAAAGATTACCTATAACATATCATGAATAGAACGCTACTTTGATTTTCTACTTATTAAGGGTTACACAAGAAAACTGCCTTACCATCAAATTATCTTCGTCGAAGTACCATATATTAGTTCCTTGTGTTTTACACTTTTCTCCCTTATCGTCTCCCCTTGTAACTAAGTACAAAATCTCTCCCACATAAACAGCTGCAACTTGTGAAATATGTCCAGTTTCTATTATGGCCGAGGGATAGAAAGCTGTACCGTTAAAGGTCATCAAATGAGAGGAACAATTAAAATCGTTTACCAATAAATAATGATTATTCGTATGTTGAAAATAATGAGAATGTTGCACGTGGTTCGTGAATGATAGAATCTGTAGCTCTTCAAAATATTTAAATTTGTATATCTGCCTTTTGGTGTGCTCGTATAAGTAATTAATATCTGTGCACATATTTTTATAGTCCTTCTAAAAATTTAAAATATAATTTTTTAATATTCATCTATTTTTAAACTAATTGAAACAAGATATAACTAAGAGTACGACAGAAGATGCGTATACTTACAATTATGGCATATTCAACATTATATTTATAACTATTCTTCTCCTCCACTTCATTCATTAAAAGACGTAAATCCAAATCACTTAAGAAACTATCACCTTCAATGTTTTCATTAAAAGTTATATTTTTCGTCACATTCCAATCATCGTATACCTTTTGGACTTTGGGTGAATATATTTTAAGACTGTTGTCTCTCCAGCGACTTATATTAACTCCATTAATGGGGCCATGTACAAGAAGATCTGATTCTATCCGAGTTTTCGAATTATTAAAGTTGAAAACAGATGTAAGTGTTTGATCTGTGTCCGTGGTGACAATTTTGGATGCTGCTTTGTCGTTAATGGCAGGTGAGGATAATGTATTTCTGACAAGAACAACTTTCTCAAAAATTATATTTGAGGATATTCGTTGCTCTAAATCGACCTATAAATAAATAATCGCACTAATGGGCTCTTACACCTTAATTGAAATTTTAATAGATGTGCCTCAAAATTAAACACATTAAATATAATAATGCAATAAATTCCAATAATATATAATTCCTACAGTCGCAATCTCAATGACTCCGTTTTTGAAGTCACAAAAATTTAATAGATTAATAATTAGGTTTTAAAAAAAATTTTTGGCCTAGCATTCTATCAAAGAGAAAAAATACGTCAGAGCTATTTTAAAAAATAGTAGTCTGGTATAATTTGAGAAATTTCGAGGAAGAGCCCATGCAAAACAAAAAAGTTGGATACGTACCATTACCGTGTTTTCAAATTCATCAGGTAATTTATAGCCATTCACTAAATTGCCAACATCGATATTATTCACTGCTGTAATTTCCTTAAATTCCAAATAGGGCAAGCTTTGATTAGATCTCAGGGGAATAAGAAAACTCATATTTGTGTCATTCAAGAATTTCATCGTTAGGTCATCTTTAATAACTACTTTTTCAAATGTGTAATTACCTGAAATCGTATTGAAAAAATTACTTGGCTTAGTCAAGCACTGGTAGGCAAATTTCGAAATGATTTGACAGTGAATTTCATAATTTTATTAAAACTAGAGTTAACGAATAAACAGAAAGCAATACGAAAACCTAAATAAGTATCTCTTTATGTGTATAAAGTACTGAAACCTAATAAATATTAATTATCCATTATGCAGCGCAAAGCAACTCATAATTTCAAAAATGGGGAATTATTTCTTACCAAAAAGTAGTCCACGATCTAGAAATACAGCATTCCTCTTCCATTCATTCAAATCGAAGTTATATAAATAGCGGGTTGTTAAATCATTCTCGATATTTAAATCCCTGCGAATGAAAACTGCTTGCGAAAAGGATATAGGGCCTTGGATTTCTGCGTCCTTTGTTGTTAAAACAATGCGAGGTGCTATATCAGAGAAATTAATATTGTTTATGTTTCGTACTATAGCAAAATTACCAGACACGTTAACCTAAAATCATTTCATAAATCAATACCGGGTGACACAGCTAGGGAAATGAATCGCCCTAAACTACAAACGCATCATATCGAATTAGGACAAAACTTTTATATGCATACTTACAATATGTTCAAATGTAGTGTCACTGTGCAAAGTAATATCTTCATCGATGTAAACAAGATTTGATAGAACATCTGTTGTATTCTTATTATTCACATATCCTCGTACTGTCAGATTATGGATATAGGATAATCTTCTAAAAAATATGTCACCTTAAAAGTATAAAATAAGTATGAATATTGGGTGTTCCTTGGGCTACAATTTTATCAAGCGGGCCAGTTTGACCATAAGCATTTGCTTCGGAATTTATACAACGGCTTAACCATTTACTTATCTATAGGTACATTCTTTAAAACTAAACCATAAGGTAGCGAGTGATATTGCAACAGGTTCATTCCATTTCAATAATGTCTAATGAACTGAATATGTGAATAGACTGTCTTCGTGGTGAGGAGAAAAAGAACTAAATGATGCTGGTACAAAAAAGTTACCTAAATAGAAAGAAGTGTTTTGATTGATTGTAGTATTGTCCAGCGTTTTATTGTTTTCTTTATCTCTCTTTTTAAATAAAAACTTAACAGTTTCTTGTTATTATAAACCACTACTTTTGCTATCTAATTTGTTTAACCGATTGTAAATAACGTACCTTTTATAATGTAAGCATCCTCGGATACATTGAATTGATCCAAAACATGAAGAGGCATTGTATTTAAATTTTGTGAAATAGTTATATTTTCATTAAACACCACATCGCCCTTTATAATTACAGGGCTTCTTATATCTTGCCTTCCCTCCTTGGTAAAAATATTTTCGATGGGAATTCCATTTAATTTATCTGTTTCCACTAGTTTGTGCACTTTAAAGCCTTCTGTGAAAATTTTTGTTGAATTTAGCACCGCATCAAGATCTCCTTTAAAATATAGCTGCTTTATATACCACCCCCACAAAACATTACCTAGTTTGGTTATTTCTATTGTATTCAAATATAAATCGCCCTAAAAGTAGTCAATGTTAAATACCGGCATTGAATAAAATAATTATATATTTTACTCAACGATAGGGGATAATTTCACATGATGGTTAGAAAGTGTCTATACACGAAATAGAAAACAATTGAAAATATTTGACAAAAATAAAACTTCAAAAAAAGGTGGTACATATTATCCTAGAACTTTATTAGCCCTTTTTAGTAAGTTGTAGAAAAATAATTTACCTGCGTTGAAAAGCCATTTTTACCCTGGCTGTATTCCTTCAGTAAATTTTTAGGTAACCAGTCTGACATGTTTCTGCCATTTACACTCTGAATTTGAATCGCTCCATTAACATGCAGATCTGAAACGCAATATATTTTATAAAGTTATTTGTTTACCTTAGAATAATTCCTACAACTTGGATGGATTCAGGCTAGCATCTTTTTGGTTTCTCTTTATCTAAATATTTTTTTTGCAAATACAATCATGTAACGTAACTTACTCGTAATTCTGATTTTTCCTTCCTCCAGAAAATTTTTCATCTTCTGTGCAAAGTTCCCATAATTAAAAAAGTCGTTATAGTTGACACCATTGATACGATCAGCATTTAAGTTGTCAATGGTGGAACGACTGATATTATAGCTATGGTCCACAACCTGTTCCTTGGAATAACTCAAGTATCGTTCACTAAAATCATTGAGATCGATGTCTGCTAAATTTCCTTTTAAATGACCTTCAACAGAGATGTTCTCTACTTCCATATAGTCAAATCTTAACTCGTTATCGATTTCTCGATCACCCTCAGCATATAAGTATTCTTCAGTTTTGAGATCATTCAATTTTCCCATTATTTCAAAATTTTCTGCATCTATTTCTTCATTGAAAATTAATGTAGATGAAATGTATTGTTCGCCAGTTAATTTAACCAACTCCTGGTCCATTTGAGACACATTTTTGCCACCATAAGACCCATTAATAAACACATGTTCAAAGATGACGGCACCCTTCAAGAAATTTACATTCAGCGTTTCATCTGCATCCTTGGACACCAGCAAATCTAAGTTGATATTATTAATTGAATTTGATCCTATCCGGAGATTATCTCTCACTGTAATGCCCTCTGGGAAGTCTTTTAGTGATGCTATTTTTACATTTTCTTCATCCTGAAATAAATATGTCCAAAATGACTACATACCTATTCAATTCATTTGTTCACTGTGGTTTTTAGTTTGTTAAATCTGCCAAGAACCGTTTATCAATTAAGGTGATTAAATGATGGTTCAATGGCACTCGATATTATATCAAAAAGGCGTTAATGGAAAAATTCTATAAGAATAATGATTAGTCTTTTTTCGCATTTTGACTAATAATATGCTATTTTACTATGGTCACTTTACCATATAGAAATTTCACTGTTAATAAAAAACAGTTTTGCCAGACTATTGTTTATTTAAATATTATCGAGCGGCATTTAAAATATCTTCAGAACAATTTTCTAAATTGTTTTCAGTAGAAAGACTCATTTTTATAATTAATATATAACTTAAAATCAATTCGACTCACAAAAATGAAACTTAATTGTTGTTACGTAAATAAACAAAGCCGTGTCAGGTTACTAGGTTTTGGAAATCCTACACAAGTACCTACTATGATATTTTTTAAATTTCAAACTTTGCAATGTTTTTATGTCTATCATTATTTGCTTACAATTACCTAGTAACCCAAAATGCGAAAAAATAGTATAAACAAATATCGTAAGAAAAGCAAAGTTTTACTAAACGAATATAGTGTTTGAGTACGAGCGAGTAACTGAAAACTATATGAGTTGTTGTTTAATGTACTATTAATGTGATATCTATGCCTGCATTAATAATAATAATAATGACAAATTATCTTACCTTGTAAATTAAATCTTGTAACATCGCTTCCAGATTATTGCCATTTAAATTATTTTCAACTATAATATCTCCATCAACTTCCAAGTTTTTAAAATTTACGTTTGATTTAATGTCATTAACAAATTGTAATGTGGGATTTGGAAGAAACATATCAATATATTCCCCTAAAATGTTACCTGAAACCTGAAAGAAGATCTGGCTAGTAGGATATTTGTATTATATTTAATATTAAATATACTTGCATTTAACCCTTCAGCAACCTCGATATCTTTGAAAACTATTTTTCCAGGGATTGCTTGATCAGTTGATAGAGTTATAAGTTTTTGGCTTCTCGATCCATCTATTGTTCCTCTAGATCTAATTTCTTTAGCAGTCAAAGAATTTGTGAAAGTCTTTAGGCCTGCGAAATTTGTTGCTGTTTAGTAAAATAATACATAATACAATAAATAAATAAAACAACAAATTGAGTAAAAATAGAGACATCAGAATATATAATATAGAAACTAACTAGATAACGTTTCACCTAAAATTGTTAACACCGCTAATAAAAACTTAAAACCTCTTAGGGAGGTATTATTTAAAAGAAGATATAGGTGGTTTTAACCAATTGACAATTGGAAGAAATTCTTTAAGTTGTTATAACAAAACTCAAAAATGGTACAATACAATATTAGAAATTATCAGCATACAAGTATTGTTATTGTTTTAGTACGAACAGCTCTACCTACCCGTTATATTTGCGTGGGGTACTGAGTCTTGTAGAATATATTCTTCGGGAAATTTTAAATCATTTAAATGTTGCGTAAATGTTCCTCTCTCAGTAATAACATTCTAAAAATTGACATCAATTAATTAGAGTTCTCTGTTCCTTGTCAATAGTCATACCCCATTTATTAAAATATCTCCTGGTATGTAACACCTTATATTGATCAAGCACAACTGATTAATAATGGTATTCAAATGTTCTCCATTAATATTGATAACAGATATATTTTGTGGTATAAAAACAGAACTCTTGTTTATATTTTTATTGAAAGTTGAGTAATCGATTTCATTGGAATGTGTAATAAAATTATTGATTTTCCCAGCACGAAACTTCTGTTCAATTTTTAATTTATCAAATTCCAAAGCACCTAAAATTATTACGTACACAAATCAATTAAAATCAGTCCAGGCATTTAGTACAGACCATCGTATTTCTCTTGGACATTTATTATCCCATTTTCTAAATCTATATCGTTGATTTTCCTATTTAGTGTGACAACATTTTTTATAGTTGTGGGGTTGTTAAAGGTTAAATTGCCATTTAAAGTTATAGTAGAGTCGTTCTTTTTAACAATTTCATTAGAGTCTCTTCCATTTATAACTCCAAATGTAAGATTTTCAACTTCCATGTCAGTGAAAGTTTTTTTTCCTGGTATTGTTCTTATGGCATCTTTCCTAAAAATAAGGATTAATCACACAACATACTTAAATTTTGACTTGGCACAAATGTAGGCGTATGTACTGAGGATGTTGGATTTTTATTTTTTCAAATGGTAGGTACTTTTACCTTTTACGCACTTACCTGACTATGTCGTCTAGAAGATCTGTTGCAGGATGTCCCTTTATTTTCTCCACTTCAACTTCTTTAAATTCACTTACACCCTCCATTTCTACCATTCCATTTATAGTAACCATATTGAATTCTTTTTTATTTTCCTTCCCTACAATTCTATTTATTTTTTCTTTAACCTCCTGTATTTCCAATCTAATTTGATCAAGTTTTTCATTAAATTGGATATCACCTTCATTCTGCTCTTCCATTGAATGTGAACTAGAAAGTATGGATTCACTTTTCTTGGGCGACTGTTTATATTGATTCATTACTATTTTATATTCTTTGTTTTGAAAGTGTATCATTTGCTGGAAAAATAAATAACTGTTAGTGCAGTACATGCAACCTAATTAAGGCTCGTTTTATTTGCACAACATACCTTCAATTGCTCTTTGACAGCAACCAGCATTTGAATCTCGTTTTCATTAGGATTTGGCGTTTGTTTTATAGTGAACTGTATCATAAACAATATGGAAAAATCAGTCATGCTCGGCACAATTAAACCCAATTTATCACCAACGCTTATGTAGTTTGACCCAATTATACCCCTGCCATGAGTCAGACAATTCAGCCATTGTGTATGCTCCCCAAAATATGAACACGGCATATCTTCGTGCTCTTCAAATTTTGCTTATGAAAAAATAAATTTGATGTAGGTAGGTATTTATACAATACCAGCCAGATAACAAGCTGCTAATATAATAGTACAAAATTATCAATATGAACAAAAAATATCTATTGGCCAAGGACAGAATTGCTATATTTCAACAAATCCACGTTTATTATTGATTAAAATAAATAACTTACTTCCATCAAACGTGATAATTTCAATAACGTATGTTTTATGCGTTGTATGGTCCAGAGTCCTTTGTGCAAACAGTATGACTTCATCCCTATACGTGTCTACAGGCACTGGCAACCAGTAGTGGATTCCACCCAAATTTGAATTGACGATATCTTCCCTGAGCATCCTGTTTCTGGTAAATCTGTAAATGCCGGCATCACGTCCATTGATTGCCAAAAATGACTTAAAGCCAATCTCAAAGGAGGTTACGATATCCACTTCTCCACTTGAAATATTGTTGTAAGGCACAAAGCGGTATTCATCATATTTGTAAATTATCACCAGGTTTAAAGTCTTCTGTGGTATGGATAGGTAGAAGTCCAATTGAAAGGTGTTGAAAGCAGAGGAATTTGCTGGGTTCGAAAGATGTAGCGATTGCCAAAGCCTGAAACAAAAAAAAACGTTTAAGACTAGAAAAGAAAATAGAAAATGTTTATTGAATGAATTCGTTAGTTACATACATACCAATAATTTGGAACCTCTCCGTTAATATTATATTCATAAAGATCCACAGTGGTTTCATTTTGGTAGTGGTCGTTTGCAAGTAGCAGTAAATTTCTTCCTTTTATTTGACAGTTATTAATATGGACTAAGGGTTGTTTGAGATTCCAAGTCCAAAAGTCATTCTTAAAAGTGAGCATACAAGAATAAGCTAAGAAAATATGGATATTAAAAAGGCATTACCAAATCGTTCCCTTGAATGTTGTACCAAATAAGTTCAAGTTCTTCGTAAAAAGATACAACTACTACAATTTCTGCAACACCCTGTTTCCTGTTTTGCAATAAAATGACATCCTGAGGATTTTTATTTAAATCTGTAACAAGATAGGTAGTACCTTAGTTAAAAAATGACATTAAATGTGCGGAGATAAAACACAGAAATGATTGGGATACACTTTATATCACTCGACAGTATAACTTAAAACGCAACTTCTTATTTGTTAATGAAAATAAACCTTACCTATTATTTTAGAAGTAATATTAAATGCATTTCCTTCAGAATTTAGAGTTGCTAATAATAAGGTCAGCCCTGTATCCATCAGTCCAACGGTATAACATACAGGGCCTACAGAAAGGCTCGTCCATTTTCTAACTTTACTGTTTGACTTAAAATTCTCGTCTGTTGTTACATTTGTTATAACGAGTTCTGAAATAGTTAACAAAATATTGTAATGA
This sequence comes from Rhagium mordax, assembly GCA_963680705.1. Taxonomy (NCBI): domain Eukaryota; kingdom Metazoa; phylum Arthropoda; class Insecta; order Coleoptera; family Cerambycidae; genus Rhagium; species Rhagium mordax. The sequence continues at coordinate 209,696 of OY796660.1, read as the reverse complement.
TTTACAGAAGAATAATTCAATAATACTTTCTTGTGGCATTATTATTAGCGCAGAAGAATCACTTTCTAATCACTGTAATATAACTTGTTTAATAATGCAGGTGCAGAAATATATTTAAAACTAAAATACTTTCCGCCAAATTTGTGGGGAATAAAAACTGTATTTTGTAGAGAAGCTTTATACAATATATAGGTACAGGATGGTTTTTCGTTTATTTATTTTCCAAATATCAAAGGCCCCAAAGCAAAACTTAAAAAAATACTACCAAAGACGTAGAAACAAATATATTTTCATTGTACTTATTTTTATTAATTAGTTAATTATTCAATTTTATTGATTTCGTTCCCTCCAAAATTCCACCTTGGATCCGCCCCTGACTAAATACGGGACTGCCTTTATTTTTTGTTTATGAATTGGAAATATATAGGTACTATCGCGGCCGAAAAAAAGTAATCGCCTGATTTTCCCGTTGTAACTATGGTTCTATTCAGTGTCGCATCAATCCCAATATTTTTTTATTAGTGCCAACGTCATTGTCATATTAAGCAAAAATAAATTTTGTATTACTTAATCATGCCTTATCATGTTTTGAGTGAAGAAGAAAAAGGCTACATCATTGCCAAACTTGGAGAAGGGTGGTCTCAACAACGCATAGCAAGTGAAATTAATTGCAGCAAAAGCACGATTCAAAAACTAAACAAAAAGTGGAAAGATCTGAGCAGGGCAGTGGGTTCTGGGCGGCCAAGAAAGAGTTCTCTAGAAAACGACAATACCCTGGTTAACTATGTGAATTTAAACCCATTTTCTAATTCTATTGAAGCCAAAGAGCAAACCAACTTACCAGCGTCTGTTAGAACAGCAAGAAAACGGTTGCGAGAGCAAGGTCTATTTAACTGTGCCAGTGTTAAAAAGCACCTACTAACAGATGATAATAAAGAGGCAAGAATGCAGTTTGCAAATACTTTTATTAATGAATAAGATCGTTACAGGGAGAGAGTGGTCTTTTCCGAGGAAAAGATATTTCAGTCCTGCTACAATGGTCAACTGCGAGTTTACCGTCCCAGGGGTCATAAGTTTGATGAAGAATATTTGTACAAAACAGATAATAGCGGAAGGTCTGTCTTTTTGTTTAGTTTTTGAATTGTGCCTTTGCTGCAATTAATTTGACTTGCCATGCGTTGTTAAGACCACCCTTCTCCAAGTGTGGTGATGCTGTAGCTTTTTTCTGCTTCTCTCAAAACCATACTAATTAATTGTTTTCTTATAATTAAAAAATATTAACAACTTATTTCTTATTAGTTTTTTTTAAATAAATACGACCCCACCAATGATTTCTTGTCAAAATAATTTAATTGACATAACTGATGTAAACACTCCCATTTACAAAGGAAAATTTTTCGAAAAAACATACTACTTGATAAAAAATCGATTACTTTTTTTCGGCCGCGATAGTACATCGACTCAAAATAATCGATTCGATACGATTTTCGTTAATGTCTAAGATTATTTTTTGATGTACTCACAAACTAGCACGTAGTGTCGGTAGAAGTAGAAATAAAATGGCGACAAATATAATACCTGCTGTCGAAGTTATTCACAGAATAGGTTTTTTCTAAACAGATTTTTAAATATTTCAGTGATTAGGTATAATTATTCTTACCTTCTCGACTAGCATCTTTTAAATCACTTTGATACGAATACCAAGCATCTTCAAAACATAAACAAACATTAAAACCGAAGGCAATAAAAAAATAAATATAAATTATTTGAAACATTTTGTTATTAAGTTACCACTAATATTTTTTAAATAACATTCATGTTTTTAAAATACTAATAAAACAATATTTAGCTGTGCACCGGAAATTAACGAGGGGTACTGATCTCGTCGCTAGTTCAACGTTTTGATACAAACTAACCGAGTAGATAGCAAAAAGATATATTTTTTTATAACGCTTCTTTTTCAAAGTTTACGTCCATGCAAAAGATACTGCTACAATCATTTTAGCCTTGGAAACGGAGGTGTTTTTTGAGGAAATGTTCAAAGTTGGACAGGTCCGGCAGAAGGGAAATAATTAGACCGAGCAAGCATCTTTTCTGGCGCCCCTAATTACTAAGTAATCCATATCCATTCACTGTAGTATATTACGTCGTTGAATTCGACTCTTTGGCACTCTGCTAATGGTCACTAAGCAAAGCCAACGCAACCCTAAATTAAATAAAAAAATCGACCCTCCTTATGACACGTCAGCCAATCGTGCAGCACTGTTTAGTCTAGTTCTAAAGTGACGAGCCGCCACTGGGCGATCGTTTTTTCATTTCATTGTCCATTAGAAATACGAAAGTAATTGTCATAAGCAATTACCCGTTTCAAGGAAACAAACATTATAATATTTCAATAACATTTATTTACAGCGTAAATAGTTTACTTTCTATTTCATTTACTACTAACTAGATAAATGTTTTTTATTCGTTTTCCTATGCAATTCCAAAAATATAAAAGTTAATACCTACCTACTTAACAACATACACTAGTATATTACGAGTATATTTTCAGCATTACAAACTTGTAGTATTGAAGAACCCGGCCATAAATAATTATAAATAAACTTATGTACAGAAACGTCAAAATATACGAGGTTATAGTATATGTAGAGTATGTTTGGGCATTGATTAAGGAATGAATAAGATACGCGACTCCAATGTAAAGTGCGAGGCTAATTTTGGCAGCGAGATTCCTGGTAAGTTGCGAGCATTCCTGTGATTCACGTAGTATGGTTTTGATAAACCTGTGTCGTGTTTGGTTTTATATAATTTATAATCTAGTGAAAACAAAAATTGAATGTTCAGATTGATTTTAGTTTAAAATTATGTGACGGTTAAAAGTCAAACAAACGTTGAGAAATAGCTGGCAGAGAGAACATACTACGTTAATAATTTTAAACTGTAATTAATCTGGACATTAAATTTTTATTACCCCTAGATTATTAATGATATAAAACCAGACACGACACAGGTTTGTCAAAAGCATACTACGTAAATCGCAGGAATGCCCGCAACTTACCGAGATCTCGCCGCCAAAATTGGCCTCGCGCTTTACCATTGAAGTCGCGTATCTTATTCATTCCTTAATCGATGGTTTGGGTCAAACGCCCATTCCTAAAGCAACCAATATTTGTAATATTTTTACAGTGTACAAGACTAGATTTTTATTAAATTAGTGGATTTAAAACAAAATATAAAAGAAAATCTGCACATTTTCGGAAAATTGTAAAATCAGTTAGGTACCTAATACAAACCATACAATAGAAGAACATGCGAGAACAATAAATAATATGATCCACCCCTTAATTAAAACTTTAAGAATTGAGCAACACGAAGTATAAAAAAATATCACATTAGTTATCTAAGGAACGGTCACCGAATAAAAACGCTTTGGATCCCCTATAGTCGGCTGCAACCTCAAATTTACCCTTTTACCCTTTTGATCGTCAATGTCCAAAAACGTGTTCCAATCCACGAGGTAATAGAATCCTGTCCTACGTGCCTGCGAGGTGGTTTCTGGAGGTGCACTCGATGTGGCCAGACTTGAATCCGTTTGGCCACCGAACGAATCTTCCAAATCTTTTATATTTGGAATCATGGTCTCCTCAGTTGTAGTCGGAGTTAATGTTGTGGTGCTTGCGGTGTCTTCTTGTCGTTTTACGTCATGTTTAGTTAAGCCGTAGTTGTAATTCACCGGATTGGGTCCGATTTGTTCGTCTAGTGATGCCACTTTGGTTCCCTCGTTTAGACTGGATACAAGTTCTCTTAAATTGTCCACGTCGATTTTCTTTAAATCTTCATCGGTGACAGTGCCATTCAGTTTTTCAAGTTGTTTTACCACATCCAGCAATTTGGTAAGTTTTTCTAATTCTTCATTTGAGGCATACTGTTTGTCTATGGGGTTGAAGACGTGCTGTTTCTCTAGAGTTTTTGTTAATGGTTCTGCTTTGATCATTTTTCCTGTAAAGTAAAAAATAATAATTACAAATATAAATAAGTCTTTTAAGAAGCACGTTTGATAAACCATCATGAAGGCTTCTTCTTTACCTTGTCTCTCAGCAAGTCCAATATCTTCCAACACTCCTTTAAACTCTTCTGGTACAGCATCAAATGTTAGTTGCTGTTCCCTCTGTTTTGGCAAAGATTTTTCCTGCCTAGAGCTCTTACCTAATCCAAACCGAGCCAGGAGTTCTTCCATTTCATGCCTGCTTGAATGATCATCCGGAAGTGGCTTAAAACCCACATAAGACTCTGCCTTAATTTCCGCTTTTACCGGATTATAACTGTCTACAACCTGACTAGCGGCAACAAGCGAATCCTGAGGATTGGGAATTAAACCGAAACCCATAAGCAGATCCCTCATTTCAGGATTCAGATTATCTGCGACGCTACTTATATCGGGGACAGAAGTGGTAGTAGATATCAAGGGTGGTAGGTCGAAAGATGCCAACATGTGTGTAATTTTTTTCCCTTCGTCCGCAGAAGGCAATTTAGTTGCAACAGCGGATCTTGGAAGATTCGTATTTACTGAGGGTCCGGGGTTCATATCAGCTAGAACACCTTAAACAATTAAATACATGAATTTGTTCGAACTATTTTAAATTCCATAAACTAACCTTTTAAATGTTCAGGAACCAAGTCCGTTAGAGCAAAATCAGTGGAGCTTTGTTTAATGCTAACCGCTGGTTTCAGTTTTTCGGGAATTCGTTTTGACGGTACCAAAGCGTCTTTTTTAGCAAAAACTTCTTCAGCCTGATTTTCCTGCATAATAAGATCGTAGTTAACATCACTTGAAGGAATTTTGGGGGCATCTATAATTCGTATTCCATTGCTCGGGAGCGATGTGGCCGTTTTTGTGACCTCAATCGACACCTCATCGGGATATTTATGGTTTGGATGTTTTTCAGTTGCAGTTGGTCTTCTTCTCACTGGCCTCCTTCCTTTGGGGCGATAGGTTGTTGATTGTGCCAAAGGAACTTCCGTCGTCGGCTTTTGTAGCTCGGTAGTGGGTTTTTGAGGTCTCCTTCGGCGTTGGTTAGGCTTTTTCTCTACATATATAGGTTGCTCGCTAAGTACTTTTACTGACGATAAGACGGAAGGAGGTGGAGCGGCTGACGTTGCGGCATCGGTAGTTTTCTTCTGATATTGCACGTTCCCCCTAAATTTGTTCTTCTCGGTTGTTACTTGATCTAAATAGCAATGTGATTTGTAAGCTTTGGTGAAAGATACCAGTGAGGAATTTATTATTATTATTATTATTATTATATATAGCGAGTGATCTCAGCAGTAAAAGGCATATTCGTTAAATACCTAGGTACATAAAATTAGTTGCAAGCGTTTAGCGTGGTTACTGATAATATTTTGGGAGTTTATTGTGAAAGATAAATGCGCAAAAAACAAGACGAAAGGAAGTAATTTATTTACAAAATTGGGAACCCTATATTTAAAGAAACTTTTAGTTGCAGGCGTAAGTTGTTTATTATTTTTCAGATGTGAATCCCATTTACCAGATTAAATATTATTAGTTACCTAATTCAAAAACGTTGGTGGTCTCGGTGGGTTTTGCACTAGAATCAGATGTCTTTGGCATGTTTTTGAACGGCTCCGCGCCAATAATATGCGTCACCGGTGGTTTCGTAAATAATTCCTCCATATTGTTATCGTTCGAGTTTGAAGGTGTGTACGGCATTACCACCATAATAGCCTTGGGATCTCGATCTATATTTTCGCTTGGTAATTTATCTTTAGCCGTGTCTACTTTTGTTATATTTTCCAACAAATCCAAAATCTCTCCTCGAGTAAGACGTGGCAAGGATGGATTTGCTTTAATCATAGCCTCTACTTCTTTGACGGTTGCTTCTACATTGTTATGCGATTTTGACGACGAATGAGTTTCTATAGACCTCGGATACTGTCTATGCTGCACCAACTCATTCACTTCCCCAGGCGGTGCCTTATTTTTTATATCTGGTATCCTAATGAACTGGGGGTGACACAAAATCACCTCACATATAACAAATAAAATGGCAATTTTTGAAATCTGAAAACAGATATCGACAAATTAAATAAAAATATTTTTTTATGAAAAATATACAGGGTGTTTCGGAAGGAAAAGAAACTAATTTAGGGGCGTATTCTAGAGGTCAAAATTACCCTGTATTTCGAAAAGGAAGCATTTTCGGGCACTTATTTATAGGAACTTTTTTCTTATTTTTGACCTCTAGAATAAGTCCTTAAAATAGTTCCCTTTTCTTCCAAAACACCCTGTATACGAGTATAACAACATTTATGAAAATATTTCTGTACCTACTTTATAAATATAAAAAAATTTTGTATTTCTACAAAATTTTAACAGTCAGATTTAAAACAAGCTCGTATATTATATTTACCTTAAATCAAAATACAAACAGGGGGTGACATAATAATGGATTATCATAAATAAAGAGCGTATTATTTCTTGTCCAAATTCAAGATTATTTTGTCATCATTTGCCCACGTTTCCAAAATACCAGGCGAAAATTTTCAAATGTTATGGTTTTGCTAAGAATTCTAATGAAAGTTATACGAGTATTTAAATTATAAATCACGTTGACAAATTAACTGTTCAGTTAACAAAAACTTTTGTAAAGTGTAAAAGGTTAGTATTAATCTCAAAATACTACGTTATTTTTGTAAACGCAAAATTAACAGGTTCTCACCAGTTTACGTTCGTAACTGTTCACCAGCACCAATTATATTTAAATTCAAAAATTACTTCAATATAATTTTCGTAATATTTTGTTCTATTATCCCTAGGACATTAATCGACTAGAGTTAATTAACTATAGATCAATACATTGTTTCTGCATAAAGTGTGTCAGCTTAAAAAAACATCGATGTAAATTGCAAAATGAATGTCAACCCAAATTTCGCAATATTTTAACGATTCATTTACAACTTTCCAGAGATAATGCAAGAACATGAGAGATGTCCTCAACCTTTGTGACACACATTCTTACATTGTTAACCTGTAACATAGCCACAGGTTACGGCTACTACGTTCATTAATTTCTAACAAAAAATAAACCACCTCAGTGTTGGATCTTCATATTATGTTGCATATCAGATTGAAATTATTTTTTTTATGTTAATTTTGAATCTTTTACTATCTATATTACCCCCGGGTTTATCATCCGATTCTATTATATAAATTGATACATAGGAGGAACAATTTTGTTTCACCTTTATAATTTTCATCGCATGTGTTGTGTTTTTGGGATGTTTGATGTTTGTTTCGAAAGAGAAAGTAGATAATAATGATATGTGGCGAAGAAAGTCTATGAAACATTACTTAATGATTTCTTAGGCTTTCCTGTGATTTAATTTAAATCAGACTCTGACATGAAAAATTAAATTTCGGTAGGTAAGTAAATTAAAATTCAGTATAACGCATTCATATTAAATTTAGTTCACAGGTTATTAGGACCAATAATATGAACCGCTAGTCGCTTAGACATTATAACTGTTTCACTTCTATAATATCATAATATTAATTGGTTTCCTTTTTAAATATGCAGTGGCAACTCGGTGATGTCGATACTATTTAAAGAAGGTTAGATTATAATATACCTACTCATTATTACTTAATTAAGGTTATCAATCATGAATAAAATTTGGCTAAAAAAACATTATCAAATAAACGGCGACCGGGATGGCGAAGGCGCCGGTTCCGCCTCGAATTTTGCCACTATACAAAACTCATTACAACATTTTACTGCAAAATTATATATTTTGAAAATTCACTAAAAATATCGTATTTATGTATGCTTCACATTTCTCTACAGACACCTATGTATATGTGAAAATACGTTTTGTACGTAAATGAAAAATTCGACATTTAAATTCACTTTTACTTTGGATTAACCAATTAACCTAGTTAATAACTAACGTACCTACCATTTTGTAAATTCGCTTTGTTCGAATTTTTACGTACTTAAAATTAACCAATACACATTTTCATAGATACACTTTTCAAAGACTAAGAACTCGTTGTATAATAAAAATAAGAAACGTTCTTCACTTGAGTATATGAATCGATTCAAAAACCGTCTCTGCACGAGAGCCACTGTGCAAGAATGACCTGGAAACCAAGACTAATAGTAAGTAATGAATATACAAGAATCGTTTCAATTCCAAGTCCCCACTAAGTGCAACTCTGCATAGACAGATATTAAATATGTAAATGTAAATAATTTATATTTGCATTAATATCTACTAATTATTATAACTAAAAACAACTTAAATTATGAAACAGAAATTGATCGATCAATTATTATAAAATATTGCAGATGAACCAGTTGTATATTTATAATTTATAACAGTAATTTCAAGTTCTCATTCAACTGGTATAATAATACTTAGCAATTCTAATCAATATACAGGAGGTGGGCGAGAGCTGAAGAATGAAAATTTTTTTTTGATTATTCCGAATTTTTGAATATACCTACAATGTGTAACGCTTAAGCTGGAAACATGGCTGTATCGTTGTTAATTTCCTCGGACAGAAAAGAATATTCTTCTATTTTGCTTCTAGCTGATTGCACATCCTCTGATAGCGATGGTGATAAAAAAAAGTTAGAGAAAAACATACCTAAAATCGTAGGTATTATTATACTGACTACACTATTATACTTTACTACACTATCATTATACTGACTACACTAGTGGTACACTACTACACTAAATGTTTAGTTCGGTGTTCACAAAACTTAGTGTAGCTGTCATCTGATATACACTGACGACCAAAATTAACCATTTTAAAACCACGTCGTTTTAAAGTTTATTTGTTAAGTTAACACCTTAACACTTCTTTTTGATTTTTTTCTGGAAACTGTGCGGCATGCTGATGAAATGTTTTGATTTTAAAGCGACGTGCTTTTACACCCATAATTATATAGTTCCGTTTCTCGACGATAAAAAATATCAAAACTGGATCTAAGAAAAGTATATATGAGCAAACATGAGTTTATTAATTCCTGAATAACGAGTTTCTATTTGAATTATTTATTATGAATAATAATGACAAATTGTTACAAACGGAAGCAGAGGTTGTCAATCTAGGAAATACGTTTTGACATGCTTCGCCTTCTGATCCTGATTGTTTCAAAATTATACAAAATTCTTTCTTTTATTTGTCCCATATTCGACGTGAATTTTATCAGACCTCAAACTCAATTTTTTTTCTTTGCTTAAACGGTCGGTACACCCTGTATATTTTTATCGCTTATGTAGCAGAATTCAAAATAAATGTCTATAAGGATGTAAAAATGTAAAAATAGGCCCTCCAAGCGCTGCCCTTTCACTGACAGGATCCCTAATGCTCCAGTCGACTGCATTACTATTCGTAAACTTGAATCCTCCGTAGAACGACCAGCTTTGCACACCGGGATTACATTTCTACATCCTCATGTTTACTTCTCCCTAAGTAAGGTACCTCGTGTAAGTACAATTCGAACTCGTGCATGCGGATCGCCCGGGTATAGATCCTTGGGTTCCTTAAGTTGCGACATGATTATTCTGGCTCCAACGCTTAAGACGAATGTACGCCGTGCCGTAAACACACATCATCGATGGAACAACCTGCTTTGCACACAGGGATTACGGATCCATCTAATATGTTCACTTGCCCCTTAATAAGGGAACTAACGTACTTAATTCGACCTTTTGCGTTTTAATTAGCCTCATAATCAATTAATTTCATGTTAATGTATTATTTGATTGTTATCAAACAATATTAGCAATGAAAAAACCTGAGGAACACGCGGGATTTGAACCCGGGCTTTCTGCGTGAAAGCCCAACGCTTTAACCAACTAGGCCATGAGGGTCACCGACTGCGCTCTGCTATTTGTGAATACCTTGTTAAAATTTTAAGCGGAATCATCGCATCTGCTTTGCATTTATAAATGATAAAATATTCTCTTCTGAAAAAATATTTTTACGGCGCCAATGCACTCCATTGGCTAACCTACGATTCATCAGGACTAATTTTAGATTTCCAACCCCTCTAGGAAAATATTTTTACGACGCCAATGAACTCTAGTAGCTAACCTACGATTCATTTGAACTAATTTTCGCCAAAAGGTTGTAGTAAGTGTGGTTATGTATTTTACTTCATCGTCTCTTTTATTCTCTATCGTTGTTGGATATAAAACATATAAACATATAAAATACTGCAGAAATTAATAAATACAAGATGTTGCTATTCTCTATTCTTTTGGTTAGTATGAAAGAAATGATTTGCCTACTTTGCCTTCAAACAATAATTGGTGATAATAATTGTCAACCAGTCGAAGAATCTTTGTTGAAATCCTTTGAAAAACCGTTGAAAAACCGAACAGAAACTTTAATACATCTAGATAGAAACAAAGTGATCGGTACTGATACTCTTACAAACAGAAGTATGAAATTGTCGATATTCCTAGTGATCACGACGTATGTAGTTTTTGCATGGGATTGGCCAAAAAGTGGACGGCTATTATACCGTTAGACGGTGGAGACGTGTTGGAGAAATTGGTACAAAAACATCTTCCCGAATTGGTATGTTTAATATATTTTTTATATTAGAATAATTGTTTAAATATATAAATTTGTACTTTGGCGTTTATAATTAGATCTCTGATTTATTGTATCTTGGGGTAAAGGTACGGGAATTGACGGAGTTGCTTATTTCCCAAGAGAGAATTAATTTAATAAGGCTCATCGTTTTTTACCAAAACCAATGGAGTCATGTAGGAATGTGTTTATTACGTTGAACCTGAGGACAGTTTCTTTGTTTTTATTTTGAAATGTGTCTTGTATGTGAAAAGGAATGTTATACAATTTGTATTTGAATTTGATTTTCGCTGTTCGATATTTCAATTCAGAGAAATTTAAAAATAATTTCCGGAACCTCTCACCTCGCCTGCAAAGTCCCGAAACTCTATGTAGGTATTTGACTTTTGTTTAAATAACGGAATAATCTTCGATACAATCTAAGAGATAAGGTTTTTTTGTTTTTGCAGAAATATTAATTTTTTTAAAAGTTCTCAGCATTTGAAATTTCTTGATACTAACGGCCATTCTCACCGATTGCTGTTTAAGCAACCCTTAGTTAAGGTTGCTTAAATATTTAAATATGGTTTAACTTTGTTTGCATTGCACCGCAAAATATTTAAGTCCGCTTTAATAAGTATAGATTTTATTGTAATACACCTACTTTTAGGTCATTTGTAATTTGTTGGCAACTTCGTTACGTTCTTTGTTATGTCATATGTCATGTACCTACATCACGTTTTGTATTTAGAAAATAAGAATAAAATGGAAAACCCGAGGAAGAGAGTGAGGTCCGCAAATTTTACAAACGATGAAATGATCCTCCTCTTGAATATTATTAGTAAATATAAAGATATAATTGAAAACAAAAAAACTAACTCTGTATCCTGCACACAAAAATCTTACTTACGTACTATACACTTAAATTATGGAAGGGAATATATTTTAACACATATATATCACTGTGGAACTCTAAATTGGGTACAATTAAAGTCAAAATATATATCAGTATCTTTACGCAATCTAAACCGCCTAAAGAAAGTTAGCTCATCTAATTCAGCAAAATAATTTCTTCTCACATAAATTCTTCCGGGAAACCCGAAATCGATAATTTCCAATATATCAATATCGTCCTCAAAGATATCTTCATCATCATATTCCATTTTATAATAAAATAGGTAATTTAAAGATTGAAAATTGAAATCAAAATCAAATAAATGTCAGTAATGACACGTAATTTGTAAAAATGCGCATGCTCAGAACTATTCTAAATTTAAACCAGCTTTAAGCCACCATTTTTCAGGGCTTAAATTTAAGGAACCTTTAAGGCGATTTAAGATTTAAGAACGCTTAAGCAACGGTGCAACGAAAAATTCAGATTTAAGCACGCCTTAACGCTAAACCTTCCTTTAAAACTATGGTGAGAATGGCCGTAAGATTCGAACTATTGAAAATTTCAAATGCCCAAAAATTGATATTTTTCCAAAAACCAAAAAACCTATTCTTAAGATTGTATCGAAGTTTACTCTAGTATTTAATAAAAAACAGATATATAAAATTTCAGCATTTTCCATGGGCGGCTAGGGGGGTTATCGAAAATTTTTTTCAGAACTAATATTTCAATTTCTTTTTTTTTCACCAATATTCTCTTTTCTCTTCCTATAATGTACAGGGTTATTCATTATAAATTACCCACCCCTTATCAGCGTTATTATTGCCTATAGAAAAAAAAGTTTTAAATAAAAGTTGTGTGGTTATGACTGAATTTTGTTAAAATGCCATCAAAAGTACAGTGGCGTGCAGATTTCAGGGGATACAAAAAAATAATACATTTTTTTAAATGGGATACCCTGTATATTATTACATTTTTGGAATGATCCATTTTTCCTGATTTCAAACATATACCATATATTACCCCTACCATATACCGTTTTTGAGTTATTAAACGTCGAATATTTTAGTTAAACTACACCTATTCCAGTTGTAATTGAGAAACGGTTAGATGTATTTCAGAAACCGTCAAATGTAATTGAGAATAGTCAAATGTAATTTAGAATGCGTTAATTGTAATTGAGAATAGTCAAATGTAATTCAGAAAGCGTCAAATGAAATTGTGAATAGTCAAATGTAATTGAGAAAGCATCAAATGTAATTGAGAAAGCGTTAAATGTAATTCGGAAAGCATCAAATGGAATTCAGAATGGGTCAATTGAAATTGAGATCATACAAAATTCGAAACTTTTACACAAATACATAGTTTATGCTTGAAATCGATAATTCTGTGAAAAAAAAATACCGGCCATTCAACTGTCATTATTGTTTATGATGACAGTCACAAGTGACTTTTACGGGTTAAGTTTACAAATGTATTTTGTATAAAATTTAAAATGTCAATTTGAATTTCGTAAAAGTTGGTGTCCTTAATTTGAAAAACAGTTTCAAACATGGAATTAAAAGACAACTGTGCAATTTGTCGAGTAAAGATCTCTTACGGCTTCCGATATCCCTATATATTCTCACTATGTAATTTGTGACTCCCTGTATATGTCATCTTCAAATTTTCATGATCTCAATTTCGCATTTGACCTATTCTCAATATTATTTAACGCTTTCTGAATTACATTTAACGCTTTCTCAATTACAATTAACGCATTCTCAATTACATTTGACTATTCTCAATTACATTTGATGCTTTCTCAATTACATTTGACTACTCTCAATTACATTTGACGGTTTCTCAACTACATTTGACTATTCTCAATTACAATTAACGCATTCTGAATGGGCTCATTTCGGAATTTTTTTTTAATTCACATTCCGAAAGTACACCTTGTAGTTAGTAAATGTGCAAAATATTAAATTTTTTTTTCAACTGCTTCTCCCTCAAAATAAATAATGAAAATAGAGCACTGTGACGTCACACCACTCGCAGCGGTCGGGCGCTAGCTTGTTTCCTATAGTTTTATACCAGCGGCAGTTACTACACACACGGCGGAAGTAGTAATTTCGTTCATCTTTTAAGTGCTTCGTCCTTGGTACAGCGAAATCTAAATACCATATATCCACATAACTCATAAAACCAGTGGAGTCGGGTGGTGTGACGTCATAGCCATTTTAAATATGTTACGAATTTGAAATCAAATATTAGGGTTAATATTAACGCTAGCGATCTAATTTTTTCACTATATACTTAGAGGACGAAATACTTACGGAAAATGCTAAAATAAATTAAAAAGCAAATATCACGAAATGAGCCCATTACATTTGACTATTCTCAATTACATTTGACGCTTTCTCAATTACAATTGGAAAAGGTGTAGTTACTGTAAATATGGAAAAGTTAACATTATTAATGTGAGCTATGAAAATGGCACTGTAAACCATTTTGATAATTTCATTAAAGAAATGTCATTTATCAAACATAACAGTTGTCATTTTCATAGCTCACTTTAACAATGTTAACTTTTCCATATTTACAGTAACTAGTTTAACTAAGATATTCGACATTTAATAACTCAAAAACGGTATATGGTGGGGGTAACATATGGTATATTTTTGAAATCAGGAAAAAAGGATCATTCCAAAAATATAATAATATACAGGGTATCCCATTTAAAAAAATATTATTTTTTTGTATCCCCTGAAATCTGCACGCCACTGTACTTTTGATAGCATTTTAACAAAATTCAGTCATAACCACACAACTTTTATTTAAAACTTTTTTTTTTATAGGCAATAATAACGCTGATAAGGGGTGGGTAATTTATAATGAATAACCCTGTACATTTTTTTTAACAGTTAACAAACACTATTATTGTTATATGTTACTCACAAAACTCGTGAATTGCCTGACTATTTCCCGAGTTACCCAAATCACTGGTGTCTTAAGCTCTTAAGTGTCAAAGAAAGTTTTTATGAAGGTTTTACTTACTTTGCGATTTTGTTCTCAATTGGTACTTTTTTATGTTACTTCTCTTACACTATGAGTAAACTTTCGTAATTAATACCGAAATTCTTGTATCTAAAATGTACTATTTGCTTTTCTGGTCAATAGGATTTAAGTACCATCGAGGAACCTATAATCTGTACTCCCTGCCATGAATCGTTGAGGGACCTCTCCCATTTTGTAACGAGCTGCTTAATTGTAGAAGAAAAGATAATGGAATATAGTAAATTAACAGGCGCGGACGTTATAGAAAGTGCAGAGTACTACAGTTGACATCCAGAAATGTATCACGAGTAGAAGATGATGGATGATATGACTGACATCAACTTCAAAGAAGAAAAATTTTTTGTCGAATCGGGATACGCTGACGAACAGGTTGAACACAAAAATGTCAGTTTTGTGCTTGGAGGAACAAAATCTTTTACTGAACGAACAATGAACATGTTATTGAAATAAAAACGGATCAATCTGATTTTGACAGGTAAGAATTTAAATTGTTTTCAAATAGATTATTCACATCATAATTTACTGAATGATCCGTGTTAGTTAATTACTTCACGCATGTACATAACCAGTTGCACAGCTCTATTGCTTAAGAGGTACGGTAGCCGAGTGGGTAAATTTGTTGATACTTACTTGTTTGTAAAGATCGATGGACGGAATTCATCCTAGGGCAAATTAAAAATTTATTTTCGATTTGTTTCGGACTTAGACGGAGCGGGAATTATCGAAGCGTTAGATGTGGTTCGGACTCCACAATAAACACAAACATCCTAGGAAAAATTTTCTATTACCAAAGTGCCTTTAGAGTTGCCAATGATTTACCCTTATTGAAATCCCAATGGCACATGATGCATTTCCATTACTACGTTTCTTCGACAACTCAATTAAATTTACTATTCGCTACTAATAATAATTTTTATTATTTGCAGGTGTTTAGGTGGTGTTATTTCACCACAACCAGTTATCCTAAGTTACGTGGAAAACAAGAATGTCCAGAGTCGAAAGGAGGTCCATAAAAAATATCCAGAAAACACAAATAGGCACATATATGTCTCAAAGGCAAGAACGTACCATTGTGGTTCGTGTTCATTTCGCACAAAATATTTACAAAGTCTTAAAAGTCATCAAAAACTCCATAAAAATACCCAAGAAGTAAAAATATACTGCTGTGATTGCTCTTCGTATCAGACAAAATACAAAAAGTTGTTTCAAAGACATTCCCAGAAGCACAAGAATCTATCAGGGGTATTAACGTACCATCACAAATCCTATTCACACGAAACAAAGTATCGACATGCTCTTAAATTCCATGATATCCATAAGAACAATTCAGAAATAACACTCTACCAGTGTGATTGCTGTTCATTTCAGACTAAAGATAGAACTGGCATTCTGAAGCACATGGAAACTCACAAACCCTCCTCGGAAACAATGATGTACCAGTTGTGATTTTAAGGCAAAATGTAAAGACCGCCTGAAAAACCATATGTTGATCCATAAGGACCCTTCAGAAACAACAGTGTACCAGTGTGATTTATGTGATTTTAAGACAAAACACAATAGCAGCCTGAAAGGGCATATGTTGATTCATAAAGACCCTTCAGAAATAACAATGTACAAGTGTAATTCTTGTGATTTTGAGACAAAAGTTAAAAGCAACCTGAGAGTACATATGTTGACCCATAAAGATCCTTCAAAAATAACAATGTACAAGTGTGATTCTTGTGATTTTGAGGCAAAACGTAAACGCAACCTGATAGGGCATATGTTGATCCATAAAGACCCATCCAAAATAACAATGTACAAGTGGATTCTTGTGATTTTAACACACAAATGCAAACGGCTAGCTTGTGTAGAGCAAATTGATCAAATAGAAATCACTTACTGTCTTTCTTTTAATTTGTGTTTTTCACATTATGTATTTATATTATTAGAATTGTTTTATAAGTTCTTTTAACTTATAAAAGTATTATTTAGATAGAAATATAGAAAAATGACCGGATCAAGCTGTGCGGTGTATGGATGTAAAAATAGCTATTATACAACTTTATAGATAAGGTTAACATAAAAAAATATATGAAGGAGCTCACTTCATTTTCGTTAATGAATATATGTGAGTGAAGTTTGTAAACCTTCAAAAACACACTGTATATATTTATGGGTTATAAGATAATTTTTTTATTATGTTGTTATTGTATCAAAGTCAAAAATTGTAATATAATAATATCATTTGAATCAATCTGATGATTGCAACGAAGAGTAAATATTAAGTGATTTTTAGATGTAGCGTAGATTTAAGTATAGTTCTGTTTCATGTTAATATTACACTTATTATACAGACATGATGTACTTAATAATAATAACTTAAGTTTACTATTTTTCACTTGAATGATGTATACACCTATTTTAATTTGAGTTTTTCGTTATTCATACTGCGATTGGTATTAATTTTATTGTAAAATAAAACTATTTGAGTTTATTATTTATTTCATTTCCTTATATAATATTTTACTATATACAATATGTACACTAATGTACAGAAACTACTCAAAATGCCATATCTACGCCTAAATTTGTGTTTGCATTTGTAATGATATCGCTATTTAAAATATCTGTTTATAAATAAATTTGTTTTTATATTTCAATCAATAATAAATTAATAAAAATTGTATGCTATAATAAAATCTTACCTTGAAATCCAAAATTTTTTATTCCTTTACGCCTTTACTATAAATAACTTATATCCTCTATTGTTTCCCAAACTATCTCAAATTGTCTCAGAAGTAGGTTCAATCAATATTAAAAATTTATTTGAAATTAAAATATTAGTTATGAATATTCTATAATTTTGAAGTTATAATTTACATTCATATATTTATTTCTTATTGTCTTTACACTGTAAAATTTATTTTATATCACCCTCTATAACCACAATATTTTCTTTTCTTTGTATATATAGACTTCTTATTCTTAATCTTCGGATTAATTAACGCACCACCCAAAATTTATGATTTTAAATTTGATTTTTTTTCTAAACCGTTTTTCCACGCATCAAACTAGTGATAGTAGCGCTATCTATTACTAGAGGGCGCCACGTGCATCCGAATTTATAAAATATTCGGTTAATTCGAACGTTTGGATATTTCGATTAATTCGGTATTCGAACATTTTACACGAATATTCGAATACCAAACTTACAGGAACAGCTCAGAGCTACTCCTGACTCCTGTGCAGTGTACAACTCAGAGCTGTTCTGTACAGCTCCGAGCTGTACAGGCGAAGAGCTGGAAAGCACCTCTGTCTGTCTTGGTGTTGCTTTTATGTTCTTTAATTATATTATTTTTAATTAATTTGCATTTACATTCATTCATAATTTTAAGATAGTCGAATGCTCGTTGTTCGGTAATTTAGACTGTTCATTCAAATTATGTCATTTCGTATCACGTTTAATTCGGTTGACAAGGACAGCCATTCGAATAAATTCTTTCGAATGATGCCGTGAGTTTTCGAGATATTTCGAGTTACATGAAAAATCGAATGAACGATTATTTTTCATTCGAATGCGCCCATCACTAAATTTACCCGAATTCTGCCCGAATATTTCCGAAGTATCGATTATCGATTTAATAAATAATAACACTGTCAAATGTCGTAAACTAACCTGTATTATTTTGTATGTCTTCATCTGTCAGGTAGAAGTCAAATCTCAAATAGCCCAACTTTTTGAGTGCAAAATGTACCAAAATGCCTGCGGGGCTGCTGCCGCGAGTGCCGGGGGCTGTGTTGAAACAGGGCGGGATTGTCACAGTTTAATTTCGAAAGAGCCACATGTACCTGCTATAGAACATGACTACAGCGGTTTTGATATAGTAAAAGCAACACAGGTGATTAGTTCGATTATTATCTATATATTGTCTAGATAGAATAATTATAATACGCTTTTGCTTACCTACCTACACTGTGTATTCAGCTTAAATATATAAGGTGCTACACATACCTTTTAGATACGCACTGAATAGTTTGACAATTACTTTGAAATAGGTAACGTGTTCTTTTTTAGTATGGAGCATTTGCCAGAGTTAAAGAACTGATCGAAGCTGGTTACAATGTAAATGAACGAGATAGCGAAACAGTCACCTTGTTGCATTGGGCAGCTATCAATAACCGAAAAGAAATTATGCAATTTTTTATAGACAAAGGAGCAGAAGTGGATGCAGTTGGTGGCGAGTTAAATGCAACTCCACTGCACTGGGCGACAAGACAAGGGCATTTAGACGCGGCAGTAATTTTAATGAGCGCTGGTGCTGATCCCACTCTTAGAGATGCAGAAGGCTGCTCTTGTATACATTTAGCGGCTCAATTTGGACACACAGCACTAGTATGTATTTTTAAATGAAATATTGTTTTTTGAATTAGATATACAGTAATTACCGCCAAGGTGACAGGCTTGGGTCTACTAGCGGAAATCAACTTGCTGGGACATTATTTTATTTCTCTTGGCGAAGAGTAATAGGTAGGATCAAATCAAGCACGTTTTGTAATATGCTAAACATGCTTTTGCTGTACACTCGACAAGCTGAAGCGTGTGGTAGTGACCATGACCGCAAATGCTTATATTTGCATATCTGTTTACTGTGTACTATTTATCGATCAGCTAATTGTCATTATATTTTTTTAATTATAGGATACTGGATGCTCAGAACTGCTATAAATGGAAGAAATAAACAAATTGTGCTTCTACATACAACCTAATGACAAAATATGAGGTTTTGTCAAGTAGTCTATAATTATTATTATTTTTATTCAGAAAATACCTTCTTATGTAGATCACTGTTGTATATTCTCTATATATTTGTGTAGCTCTCAAATAATATATTACCAAAGACTTTTTTTTTAGGTTGCTTATTTTGTAGCAAGAGGTGTTACTCCAGATCTCGTTGATCGTGCTGGTATGACACCGTTGATGTGGGCTGTTTGGAAAATATGTAGTCTAGATCCCACCAGATTACTGTTGACGTTGGGGGCATCGACAAATTTAGTAGACCAACAGGGGAATACTGCTTTACATTGGGCAATTCTTGCTAGGAATACCACAGCCATATCATCTTTGATTTTGCAGGTAAGAAAAAGTTTTTGTTTTAATCGTAATAATGAAATTGAAAGAAATAACTAATATATTACATAGAGTCCGGCCGCTATAAGAACAAGTCAGGGGCGTTGCAACGGCTGCGCTAGCTTTGGCGATACCATGCTTCTACAACGTAAGTAGTGACGTGCATTTATCAAACTCAACACTGCGAATAACAGATTTTAAAAATATTATGATGATACGCTTATGCTAGAGGGCGGAACTTCGATGGACGACCGCGCAGATATTCTTTGATGACATTGGTGGCTTGTTCTTATAGCGGCCGGAGTCTACAATATAACTTCTACCGTGCATATTCTTGTCTTTGTGAAACGAGATAAAAAATTGTCGGTTTGTATATATATATATATATATATTATATATACACATAAGTCAACTATTCTCTCTGATTTAGGGTCATGCTAGTCTCAACATTCCAAATCATAGAGGGGACACTCCACTGTCTATGTTACAGACACAAGTAGGATCTATTTGGGTTAGTCCGAAAGTTGCTGACATCATAAAGGAACACACATTTGCTTCCAATTCAAGAAATTTTTTATATAAGATAACAAAAGACAAAGTAAGTATATTCGATTCATCACCAAACTTCCCAACTTGAGTTCTTTTGTATTTTCAGAGAATGAAGTGGTGGTGCATGGTAGGGACTCCATTCATGGCCTTCTATATAGCCGGAGCGATCTTAAGCACAAATTTAATAATCCTAATAAAAATATTCCTTTTAGTGTGTTTGTATATAGTGATACACTATGTGGGCCAAGTTTTATACGATGACCGACTCATGGCACTTTTACCACTTAGTATATACCTCTCTACAAAATTGTGGTTTTATTTTACTTGGATTATATACTTTATACCTTTCACCAGCGTCCTAACCACTGTTGTCTTTCTTACTAGTTCAGGACTGCTGTGGTATTGTTTTTTAAAATCATGGCTTGGAGATGCAGGTGTTGTCAGTACGTCCCAACAGCTCCAATTTAGAGTAAGGATTTTTATCATTTAAATGGTAGAATTAAAAAATAGTATATTTATTTAAATATTCTTATAAATAAACAAAATTTGTGTGGATATTTTTATAGATTTTTTTATATTTATTGTTTTTGACTGTTACTAAAAAATTTCGTCCTGCAGATTATACTTCAAATTTGATGTTATAAATTTAGCAATATAGAAATTTTTTTCGTCCTAAATTTCAGTCTTGACTATTTTCTAATTTAACAGTTACTATTTTACTGGGTAAGTGTAATTTTCAAAAAGCAATTTACTTTTGTAATAATTATTCTATCCCGGAGTATTTTTTTATGCAATTACTTTTTTTAGAACATTTATTATGTTTTCCAAAAATTATATCATGTATATGGTACGATCTCTCTAATTCAGCGTTTAAATAGTCTGGCACTACCAGTAATCTAGTACACTATTTTGGTGTCTTAGGCCCGCCATAGACGAGCTGCTTGAAGCAGTCGGGGTCAGCTGCACGAGTCCCATCGCTAGCCGACTGCATTCGTGCAGCTGGCCCCGACTGCTTCAAGCAGCTCGTCTATGGCGGGCCTTACGGGATAAAATACAGCGGGCACAGGCACACGGAAGAGGCCTGGCGAGCAGTTGACAAGCTGACAGCTTGAAGCGGTCAGTCTACGGCGGGCTGGGCAGCTCTTTGCTGCCGGCAGCATGGCAATTCTCGACTGCAAGCTCACTGCATTTTTTGGCTACAACCGCAAGCGAACTGCTTGAGAAGTTCGTGTATTGCGAATGTCTAATTTTCTATTAATTTTGTATTGAAACTGCAGATCGCCCAATTGCTCGTCTATGGCGGGCCTTAAATGTATTAATAATTCTGAAATCCTACAGTAGTCTATCCAGCACCTGCTGTATCTAGCATATTAAAAATGAAAGTAAATTAATTTTCATAAATTCTCGGCGTTCACGTTATTTTGAAGTATTCCAACATTTTTTTTTTCTCGAAGGGCATGGAAATTAGTCAATAAATGTTTAATTTTTTGTGTTTAATGATTTTTATAGAAAACGATAATTCCAGACAATAATAGAATTGGCAGAACGAGGTCCAGGAGGATTTGAACCGTCAACATTTTGTTCTGCCTGTTTGGTAAGAAGACCTCTGCGTTCGAAGCATTGTGCTGTGTGTAACCATTGTGTTGCAAGATTTGATCACCATTGTCCATGGGTAGCAAATTGCATAGGTGATGTTTCATTTGATTTTTACATGCATATATCGAACAGCTATTTATTTGTGAAGATATACTGATCTTGAATCACTCGTTAATACATTCTTATTGTTATCAACCTTTCACGCAACTGCCTTTTTGCCTTGGTCAATGATGCAATTAAATTCACGATTTGAAACTCAATTTTACTCCACTATTTTGTAGATATACCCTGTACCTTGAGTGTTTTAATGTTTTTTTTTTCTTGTAGGGGCCAAGAATCACAAACATTTTATAGGATTCTTAGCATGTTTGGTTTTAATGTGTGCTCAGATATTGTATGGTTCCATAAGGTATTGGCAGAATGAACCTCTGTGTAACATAACTTCAACTTCAGATGGTTTTTGGAAAGCCATAGTTGCCATCGGCCAGTGCGATACTTGGGTTGCCTGGGTAGCTGCAAACGCCCTCTTCCACTGCATTTGGGTGTTCATGTTGCTTATTTGCCAAATGTATCAAGTAAGTGAAGAAAAATCAAAGTGTGAAACTAGCACTAAGACTTCTTTTATTTGCTAGATAACCTGTCTGGGAATGACTACGAATGAGAGGATGAACCGTGGCCGATACAGCCATTTTATCGCAAATGGCGGTAAAAGCCCATTCAGTAAAGGACCTATTTTAAATCTCGTAGAATTTTTCGAGTGTTCGTGTTTTGGTGTATTTAAACCAGAAGCTAAAGACTGGTTAACAAGTTTTGACTTGGAAAAAAATATTGAGCATCAACCTCTCCTAAGACATAAGGAAAACTTTCAGTATGTGTGAAATGATGGGGCTACTTTTATTCCAAGGATATGACTGAGTTTAGAGAAATAACAGCACATGTGATTCTAAATTATTTTTAGCTCTCTAAGACACTGAAGGAAAACATTCCTGTATAGGGTGAGTCAAATATTCAGCGCAAGTAGCATACATTTCCCACATGTTTCCTAGCTAGCCGTCACGATACTTTTATTATTTAAACATGCTATGCTATGTCATATAGCAATTTTTAACGTGATACAAAATGTAGGTCTCGTAGTTCGTACCATATTTTATTTCAAAACGCTACGTAGGTCAAATGGTGACATGAATTGAATTGATGCATGAGAGCCACAGTGGCAAATATCGATTCATTTGTATGGAGTGTGCAAAATTTTTATATACGTACAGGGTGCGCCAAAGTTCTAAATTTGGTCAACTATGGCTGTATTGAAATGGTAGAAAGATTTTGTCTGCAGATTATTTTCTTGCTTTTCAAATCTGCATAACCCAAAAATATGTAGAATTATACAGGGTGTTCCGTTTTCGTTGGCATTACCTACATTACCCTATAATTATATTCATAGCTTTATTAAGGTGGTAGGTACTTAAAATGAACTGTTTACGAAATAAAAGAGGTTTATTGAGGTTTGAGAACTTTTTGAGTTCCTCCTCTGATTTCATATACAAAGAGTGTTTTGA
This sequence comes from Rhagium mordax, assembly GCA_963680705.1. Taxonomy (NCBI): domain Eukaryota; kingdom Metazoa; phylum Arthropoda; class Insecta; order Coleoptera; family Cerambycidae; genus Rhagium; species Rhagium mordax. Next base: position 186,321 of record OY796660.1, on the reverse strand, counting down.
AAATTCTGCTTAGACATTGTTAGACATATTAAGGGCTAGTAGAGTAGAAACCTTATTAACATTAATCTTATACAGTGCTGGATATTGAGTTTATTTTTCGCTAATAGAAAATGCCCCAATTCAATTTTTTCAAATAGAACACCCTATTTTCAGTTCTGTCATCTAATGAAGCGTTAAAATTACCTTTCCATTGATATATCATAGTAGATATTTATCTGTAGGGGTTGTACCAGATATTAACGTTAATTGTTTGCCGCTGACTAAATTTGCAGCAGTACAAGCGGTTCTACTATTCTACTATTTGCTTTCTACATGATTTTTATCAATTAAATGTAGAATTTGCGAATAAGCTCTGTAAAAAGTTGTTTATGTCTTTTTAAAACATATGAAAAGGACTCGCATTTTGACGTAAATAGTAAAATTTATTTTACTATTTTATTTTTATATTAATTTATAATTTAGTCTGAATAATTGTTAGCGTTAACTATTAAATCTCTAAGTCATGCATATGTAATTCAGGCGATATGATTATTTGCAATAAGCCCATAACCAATATTTTTTCACCATTAATTTTCGGATCACTGTAGTAACCATAGACTTATAATACTATGGACTGAGCTTAAAGAGAGAGGTGATGATGACGAGACCTCGAGAGAGAGACGCCGATAGATGTGAGTTCAAGGTTATGTATTTTGTTCCTTAACCTTCTTTAGGTACCTACCTATTAATGCATAAATATCTGAGATGCACCTATTTTTATAGTTCAAAAGTTCACAAATCACTACAACGTGCTAAAATATATTTATAAAGAATCTCGGCAAAATGTTCCCATCTGCCGTGTAAAAAAGTAACTTGGCCACGTGACTGTGGACTGTGGAAATAACAGTCACGTGGTCTTAAATCTTACTATCCTTGTTCAACGCACTCAATTTATATCGCTCTATCTCTCTTCAATGGCGTCCTCACACTGGCAAACGGAAAGTGGCACAATGCTCCGTCCATACGTTAGTATTATTAAGTCTATGGTAGTAACGTACCAATGTTATCTAAAGTTATATTGAAGTGTATAATAAAATAAATGTAATTTAAAAGCAATACTGTTACGTTTTAAATTGTGCACTATTTTGACTCGCCCTGTTTATTACTTAATAAAAATTTAACAAATTAAAACAATTTTATTAGTTAATAAACTTAAAAATATATTTGTGGTTAAGAAATTAATACCTACAGTCTACACACATTAATAAAATTATTGCACAAACTTCACATTTTTTAACACCATGTCTTAGTGTTTGTATAATACATGTTAATATCTTATATACATTTATGCCCCATAAAAACTATATTGAGTATTGAAATCAATTCAAGGCAAGTCGGTTTATTTAATTTTTACAGAAGTAGTATTGCCTGTAGATGTTTATTTATTTTTCATGTATTGTTTTATTGGAATTTTATTATTTTTGAATTTGACAAATCTTAACTTGTTAATCAGTGCAAAGCACATTCCAATTATCCTCTTAATGCCTTTTGTCCTGTAAATCTTGTACATACACATTACTTTACAATGTATTATAATATTAGGTATGTATGTATGGATATTTTTAACCATCAATTAATTAACATTCTCCGAATTAATTTACTTCTGTTATGGTCGAATGTTTTGATGTTGAGGTGAATTATTTATGTGACTACTCATTTTATGCTACCTAATTAAATTGTTATAAATGAAGGGAAAATGTAGGGAAAATTAAGAAAGGTAATTTTTAGTACAATATAAAAATAACTAAAATCTATTTTTCTGTTGATTAATATGAAATTGGAAGATTGTTGATCATTTACTGGCAATAAGATTTTAATCAAATTTCACAAGAAGCCATTACGGTAACCAAATCCGTGATGACTTAAATAAAATTTCAAGACTTGAGCAAAAAGAAAAAGATGAACTAAACAGTGGGACCTTAGAATCTACAACATTGAATGTTGAACTTTGACACACTTTCACACCATTATTTGACTATGGCATCGCTCAACTACTGACTTTTGTCCCTTCAAGAAAAATAGATATAAAACCACAGCAATCCTGTAACAGGATAAATATATCTATTTTAAATATAAAAAGCCTTAAATTCTAGACGTACTGCATGTTTAGAATAATAAATAAGATTCTACGAGCAATGTTGGTGTATATTTAAAATTTATATATGTAAAATAAAAAATATTTCTCAATCGAGCTTCATATATGCACGTACAACTTTGAATTTACTTGTTTCCTATGGAAATAGGATTTGAATCTTCCAAACCGTGATTAGTCCTTCACTTAGTTGGCAGTTTTATATTAATGAAAATAGCATAATTTTTTATAGCGTACGAGATGTTGAATATCACAACATATTAAATATCAAATTTTCAATAGTGAATAAGAAATATATAAGGGCTCAACTTATTAATAATTTCATTTCGATGTTAGTGATTATTGCTTTTAGTGAGAATCAGTGACTAAAATAAGATTCTTAAGCATTTTTTACTAAAAAAGTTTTACGTGCATAAATTTTTGCGTAAATTTTAAGTTCTAAAAGTTACAAATCCTTGTGTATAGTATGTATATATTTTTTAAAGTGAAATGGAAGTTGTTTTACGTTATTATGTATGAAAATCTTGTATTATATTGCTTAAATACTTGAATTCTAGTCAATAAAGTACTTAAGAGTATTGGCGTTTTCTTTCTCTAAATTTAATTGTGAAAAATTTTTTGAATACGTGACACCCTATATAATAGTCGCCATATCCATATTTTATAAGAGGCATCTATGTAATAACTTCTTTTCAGCACAATATACAGTTTGGATAGATTGTTGCTAAAATTGGTGTTTTGGATTAATAAAACGGAACTATCTGCATCAACATTTATTAATTAAAGCTCAAACATTGCATTCACATCCTCGTTAACTTTGTGCAGGTGTATTTGATACAAATTAGTAATAGCTGCTATATAAAGTAAGATAAAGTGATTAAATACTAAATCTGTAGACCAATTATTAAAATATGTGGGTTGTATTAATAAAAGTAAAAAAATATGTAAAATGGTTTGCCTTCCTAATTTTATTATGTAAAATGGTAGATTTTAAAAACGGGCATCACATAAGAGTTATAACCTAAAAGAATGAATTTTAAATTAAATAGTATTAAAAATAAAAGCTAATAACACAGTTAAATAATATTTAAAATTATGCAAAAGTGGTTTTTATAAAGTAATATCGATATATGTAGAAAAATAGTGAGTATTATGCAATATATGGAAACGTTTAAAATACACTAGGTAATTAAAAATGTGACTCCCTTAACGTTCCTTGTATTCTTCATAATAAACACTTTTCCGTCTAAAATATATTGGAAGAGCTTGAAATGACAAACTCCCAGTATGCAAACAGCGCAGGAATGTGGTATAGATGCGATTTCTCAAATATTAACAAACTTATGAAAATTGCTGCATTAATGAAATTGCTAACAATAATGCTGGATTAAAACTGAATTAGTTGAATGTTTCGATCTGAGAAAAGTTATTATACAAAATAATTAACGTCGGAGATTTACCACAGAGATCCATTTGATTTTGGAATACATAATTGATCGACTTGCTAACTTCTTGTTCATTGCAGATCCTAATCTAACATGTAGGTATTAGTACAGAAATAGTAAGTAATTAACACAAAACTACTAATTGCATTATTTAATTAGGATTCGAAAATTTCTAAATTATTTCATACTTCAGGAGAATGGTATTAAAAATGGACAAGTCAACTTTTACGTAAGAGAGCCTTTCATATAAGAGTTGTGGTTAGATTAGGCATATATAAGTGTTATGGCACTAACCAAATAGTACAAGATACACAACCCCCTTTAATTAGGGACCAATATCACGAGAAGTACTTTTAATTACACGTCACTTTTAACCTTGGATCTGATTATGGTCCCCAACTAGTGAGATTAGGCGTCTTGTATTATTTTATTTAGTCAATGGTTATGGTTAACACAAGTGTGAAAACCACAAATAGTAGTGATATTTTAACTCTTCACTTTTCCCCCCTTTTAACTGATATATGAGAAATGCAACTTTTTCTAAAACATCCTTTATGGATTTTTTTTAGTACACAATGACGACTCTCTGTCCATCGATACAAAAACAATCGACTTTATGTACTCCTAAAATTATTGTTTTTGAAGCTCATCTCGGGTCCGAATTCAAGCTGCCACGTCGTATTTCTCAATACTCTGGTCACTAATCTTGTCTGTGTCAGTGATGGTAATATCTGTTGTATTGTGACCTAATAGGTCGGCTTTAGTTTCCGATACAGTTTTTATGACCCCATCTACTAGAGTGCCAGCAAATTGTTGGAGCTCAGAATTACCATTACTTTGCGAGTTTTCTCTTTTTCGTTGATGGACGGGTAGAGGCAGCGATGAAGGTCTTGACTGCATCTGGTGCTTTTGGAAGGGAAATACCTTAGCCGCATCACCCTAAAAGAATTGGTTTATTTACTTGTCAAACGTTCTTCATCTTCATTAATTTTATAAAATAGAAGAACGAGTACATAAAATAATAATAATATATCTTTATTCATCTCTAAATATTACACGATACATGTACAAATTATCAGGCTTGTCCAAAAAATGGAATAAAATAATGCTTTATTTATACGTAACTTGATACAAAAAAATACAGGGGGTTCCATTTGAACTAAAAAAGTTTTTGAGGTTTGAATTTGACAAAATGGAACGTGAAAAATGGATCACTATTATGGAACATATTTTCATTGTAGAACGTAGCTCACCTTGTATTCTTTCTATGTGACAAAAAGCAAACAAGGATCTCCTACAAGAAGAAAGTTAAACGGTTTCAACTGTCAAATTTTTTATGAAACGTCAAATATCTCCGAAACTGCTGGGTTTAGGTACAGGGTATGCTACACGTTTTCGACTCAGAAATATACAGAGTGTTCCATTTAAAATAAGCAAGTTGATATCGATTTCCAGTATAACCGGAAGTGCCAAATGATTGTAATTAATTTTGTTGGATTGGCCACACTAGCCTTAGTAATTTCCAAAATTGTTTTTGTTATATACTTTTCCCTGTATCCATCGATTCAGTTCCCGGTGAGACACCCTGTATACAATAATTTTTTATCTGTACTTACTTGTGGCGTATGCACTGCTACAATGTCCGTTTGAGTAGATATTCCGTTTTCCTTTAACTGGTGATTAATACCAGCTGTCTGACTAAACACTGTCATAACTTTCACTATATCTTGCATTGAACTCTGTAGTTGCTGAATCTAATATAAATAAATCGTTGAAAGAATGGGAAGTATCATGAAAGTATTTTACTTTTGCTACGTAAGGAATGAGACAACATACTGTTAGATAAATACTTACTTGCGTTTGCAACATTGTACATGTTTGTGCCAGCTCTTTAACAACTTCAGGGTTATTTGTCGACAAATTTGTCATATTCAAGTTTCCAGAAGAACTCCCCTCGCCTTCTGTAGGCTGAAGAACAGAAATCTTCTTCCAAAGTGCACTAATTGCCTCAGTTTGGAGCATCTGTATTTTCCTCTCACTTTCCAAAGCTGCTTTTGTTGTTTCCATGTCTGTTGCGAGTTTCCTAAAATTTGTAAACGTTGTTTCAAGAACAAATAATATGGATTAATATTAGACACTTACTGAATATATTGATTCGCTCTATGGCTTTGCAATTCCTTAAACATCTCTTGAATCTCTTTATTCTTATTTCTTGTAAAATAGCCCCTCCACATCTTTTGTATAAAAACAGCCGCCTGTTCAATTTTATCATCATTGCTGCTGTTACTTGTGATTTCTTCTTTTTGCAGTCTTCGCTCTTCTGCTTTCATCTGAATTGTCTGCAGTTTTGAATCACATATTTCAGATTCCTCTTCACTGCTGGGAGATTTATTCCTGAGAATCGAAGTTTTTTTGATACTTTCCTGCTTGCTAAAATAGTTTAAATTAAAAAAAAAAATGACAAGAACCCGATTAGGTTTTACTTTGAGTTTCCATTATTCATCATTTTCTTTTGTCTGGCTGGAGATGGAGAACCTCCTTTTCTCATATCCGAATTTAATGAGTTTTTGGCTCTCCCTTGAGTGGCTCTATTTGATTTAGGTGACCGCACAGACTGCACCATTTTAGCTGTTGTTAACTTATTACTAAGGGCAGCTGGTATGGTAGACGGAGTGGAGACCATTGGAACGTTACGTCCAACCAAAGGTGATGGGCGAAAATCAGGACTCATTAAAGATTCAGGTACTGGCACCATTTTCGATAAAGCTTGAAGGGGGCTGTTCACTAGCTCCGAATCTACAACATAATATTTTTGTATTGATCTTAAAAAATAATTGATTATATTTAATCCTTGAGAAACAAAACCATTATTTTTCAGCTTAGCACCTGTCCCACTGAGATACTTACCCAAACATTTTTCAGCCACCACATAAGCATTTGGTGGTTCATTGTTTAATTTTGAGCCAACACTCTGACGTAATATAGTTGGGTCTAAGCTTTGGGACATAATTGATTCGTTATCTATGTCATTAAATGTACTATAACAACTTGATATCATTCGATCTGGAGACTTATTCCTATTGCTTAATCTTGAGGCTAAAAAAATATAAATATATATAATGATAGCTCTCTCTATATGATTTTTAATAAATTGCAAAACCTACAATTTAATCTTGGAGACTGCTTATTGGGTTGCAATTTTTTCCTTGACATTGGCGAAGGATTTGGTGTAACTAGAAGCAGAGACAAATATAAAAGAAAATTCCATATGTGAGAGAAAATTAAAATGCACCAATATTAAATGGCTTACGTTTAATATTCAATATTGTTAGCCCTAGGTTTTGCAAAGGTAAAAAGAAATATTTCTAAAAAATATATTAATAAACCCTGTATGAAACCACAATCTTAGTTATTACAATCATGCAACTATAAAAGCTAAGAGAGAATCTTGTTTTACTTTATACTGATACACCTGGAAACAAATCATTTGGTGCACTGACAATTATACTTCAAAACAAATCATTCCCCTCTTTTCATAGTTCCATAATTGTTAATACTCATATACAGGGTGTTTCAAAAGTAAGCGTAAACCTTCTGGGGGCGTAATCCTCGGTCCGGAAATGCTTTTTGAGGAAGTTACGACCCTTTAAATAGAGAATAAAGAAATAAGGTTCTTATTTTATTGAATCTTTTAATATTTACTAACTAGACTGGACCAAAATTAAATCACATGTCACAATGACAATCAGTATCAAACTTCAAATTACTTGAAAACAATGGCAAACGTTTGTATGATCGCCTGTTGTATCTTTTTCATAATCAATTTTCTCGAAAACAGTTCATTCTATCGAGATCAACTAAGAGTACCTTTTTTACGTAGAACACTTTAAAATTTTATAATTTTCAACAAAAACCTTAATAAACTGAAACGAAAAAAAAATGGGGTTATTTTAGCCCGTAACCTTCCCGGTATGTGACGCCCATGACTAAATTTTTAAATTCTGAATTCAGCATCGAGTTCAGCGTCAAAAGTTTATACAGTGTATGTATTTTCGAAGTTTGATTGTTAACGGTTTCGGAAATATTGCGGAAAAACCGTCTTCAGGGTGCCCCACTCCTGAGAAAGCATTTCCGGACCCATGTTGATAGGAACTTTTTGTCTTATTTTTATCCGAGGATTACGCCCCCAGAATGTTTACGCTTACTTTTGAAACACCTTGTATATTATCAAGTTGCAATTTGGACATATGTTTAAGCCGACCTACTAAATCAGTTTCAATCCTTATTTGCAATCTCACAGGATTTATTAATCTTAAAAAAAAATGGTTTACCATTAACGGAGGATTGCTCCCTTAACTGTTGTTGGTGATGTTGCGCTTTACTTAAGATTAACCTCAATTTTCTGTCCTCCTCAGTTTCCAAAGTTTCTCCTGTTAACGGGCAGACCGTTGCCAAATACTGCGTGAGTTCTTTTTGATCCCCTACTCTATAATGCCTTCCACGTCCCTGTGAGTATAACCATTCCGCTCTTAAACTATAGATAAACTTAAAATATCTCTTGAATATAATTGTTCTGTCTCTAATGTAAGAATACTTAAATATCCTATCTAACACAATTTGGCAACAGTTTAGGAAGACATAAAAAAAATTACCTTTCTATTGCATCAACAACGTAATCATCTATAACATTTATATTTAAGCACCAATTTATAACAAATGGACGGTAGTCAAAGCCTCTGCAACCAATTAAGGAAATATCATACATAGTTGAGTAGCCTTGGCTAGACTTCGCCTTTTATAGGTAAAATGGTACAGCAATTTTCAACACAAAAAGACTATTTATTATTATTATTATATTAAAAATAGGTACTTCATATACAATCATGCCATTAGGTGTGTTACTTGGTAGATGTTTTCAAATAAAAATATGATTGAAAATTGATTCTCAAATTAGATCGATTCTCAAATTAGATCGTATTTGGCTGTAGTTTGTAATTGAGCAGATATTTATTTATATTATATTCATTATGTTTAAGTAAAAGTATTTATAACAAGAATTTCCAGCTACATTTTTTGAGATAAAACTTTCAAATTTGGTACACAGGCCCAAGGAAAAGATTGAGTTCGTTGATGAGCAAAATTGGTCCACTGGAAAGGGGTCTACCGGACCCCAACATTTCTATTTCTAACTTTACAAAAAAATGTATTTGTGATGAAAGATTATAAATAAGATCTGATATACAAACCCATTATAATATTGTGTCCAAATGTTGAAATAAACAAAATACGTCAAAAATAAGGTGGTTGAAACAACATGAAATAGAGAAATCGGCAAAAATGTGCAAATTTCAAATCAAATATTACAAGCTCAAGGAGCCGAGTTTGTTTCTCACAATCTTTAGTCTAATGTTTTTTGAAATAAAGTTGTAGAAATTCATATTAAAACGATCTAATACATAATTATAATACCAAATATAGTACAACCCCTGGTATTCCTAAACTGACGCTGTGCATTGGAAATACGCCCAGGACTAATGCCTTTATTTTAATACGTGAATTTTATTTAAAAACATCAATGTGTGGAGGCGGAGCATTTTAATGTGTAATCAAGAACCATATATTTCAATACGTATGAACTAGAAGCTTTAAATTTGTATATCTAAACATCAATTTATAATGCGGCTAATCACAAGCAAATAAACAATATGTAGGTTTTTTAGAACCACTACAGGTACCTATGCAACTTTGCACATTCCCGTGTTATTTAAAAAGGATACATATTATTACCAGTCATGTTAACACAAGGATTGTTAGCAATGGATATTTTTGTTAAATTCGCTAGATTAACGAGCCTTGAAATTTCGTTTAAGTCTCCAATATTATTATAAGCTAGTGTTAGTGTAGTTAAGCTTATAGGTAGAAAACGATCACATTGGCCTAAGTGATTAATTTTATTTTTGTGTAGAAAAAGTTCCTAAAAGCAAAGGGTTATGTAAGTATAATATAATCATAAGGCTCATTGAGTTTATTTACCTTGAGATTCTTTAGAAAGGACAAATCAGTTATGTGGGTTATACTGTTCTCTGATAAATCTAAGTATTCTAAATTTGTGTTCGTATTTAAATGTTCAATAGTCTGCAAAAAAGTTTCAATAATAACAGTTTAAATTAGTTTTTTAAACTGCCCTTTCACAATTATTAATTATTTCAAAGATATTATGATTTCAAACAATGCGGCAATAATCATTTTAAAAGAGAATATCATTTAAAACTTAAAAGTCTGGCTGATTGGTATACCGCCAAAGCCATCTAACCATATCCAACCAACCAACCAACCATTTAAAACTTATAATTTGGTCTTGGACTTTAAGAATGACATAATCTAAGTCTTTACTGGATCATTTCTCTAAATACAAAAAAAAAATTGGCCATTAATAAATAATTTTTAAAAGCATGAAAAAAGTTGCTCTACACAGTTATCTTGCACAAAGGAATCATCTCATGTGTTCATGTATTGTATTTGGATACGAATATATGCCTTGGATAGTATTTGCCAATAATACAATGATTGCCACTTTAGAGCAGTAATTAACAAGTTAATTAACTTATCAATTGCTTTCCTTTTAGGATTAATCTCTGCTTACCTAAACAGAAAATATCTTATCTAGTTTAGAACTTTGGAAATTTAACATTCTAGGCTTACAATATACTGAATTACAACTAGATTACGTACGAGTAAATTAAATAATTCAAATAAAGAATATTATAAAATGGATATGCAGGTATAAGCCAAAAAGTCTTGTAAGTTTTAATTTAGCTAACTGACCGTTTAATTTTCAATTTGTTTTAGATAAGATACTTGTAGTAGTAGCAAGGGAAAATAACTATTTAATGGAACTTGTCCGTGGTAAAAATATTATGGCATTTATAGATTACAATAGAAGCAAATAATTTTTTTTTCGCTTTGTGAAAATTTGTTAGAAATATATAAGCAGTTTAAAAAATCACATAAAGCCATATTTAGTTACAAAAAGCATTGGATATAGAAAAGAAGCTACCACCTTAATACTATTTCCTGCCAAACATAACCATTTTAAGCTAGCCAACTCTTTTAACCCCTCAATTGTAAGTATTCCATTATGAGCAAGGTTTAACGTATGAAGAGAGTGAAGTCGACAGACACCATACATTCGCAAAAGTTGGTTACGAACTGCTGAAAGCTAAAATGTAAATATTTATACAAAAAGCAAACACAATTAATATACAGGATGAGTTGATTTTTACTTGTTAAAACATAAGAATTTATTATCTAGGTGATATACCTATTGGGTTTCTATTGAAATTACACGTTATGTCCACTAAGCAATCGATTCCTAAAGTTTAACAAGTGAAAACACATTTGCTTATCAAATATTAAAATACTTTATTAGGAAGTTTTCATCAAATATTCTAGTATTTTCTATATACTCCGTTTACTAGAGTTACCCAATCATTGGTAGCAAATACACATGCATTTGAAATAGAGAGCAGACTACTACTCCGAAATCAAGTGTTCAACCACTCTAGACAATAGAGGCATTCTGATTACACTAGAAAATAATGAACAACTCCATTTGCACGATTAACTCAAATATTAATCATGTCAGAAATTGTCTATCAAATTTACTTCTCAAACAGGAAATATGAATTGTAGCAAAAGTATAGATATCCTTAGAATAAATATTCAGCATTTAAAAAAATACATGCTATTAAGTGTCGCTTTTTAAAATATAAACAGTTTATCACATATCTGTGATTAGTAGTAGTATATCAAATCCAAAAATTTATTGGTGAGTACAAAAATTTATTAAACTTTCAGTCGAATCGTGAGAGATTAATAGATTAATTTATCCATTTGCTTCATTTTATTGACTGTATCACTCTCGCAAAATTTCGAATCGTGAGAGATTAATAGATTAATTTATCCATTTGCTTCATTTTATTGACTGTATCACTCTCGCAAAATTTGCTAAAATAAGTTGAAATATAAGTAAATAAGGCGAGTTGGCATTACAGAACCGCTATAAATATAATAACATATAATTAAGTAATAATTTACCTTTTGAAGTTTCGTAAAAGAATCGATATTATCTAAACGCTGCAACTCATTATCGTCTAATATTAGGTTAACAACCTGAGATTCAGATGGGGTCGGTTTGTTCAATTTTCTGAGCCTTTTATTAGATATATCTAATGTATCCTGTAAATCCTCTGCGAATACATAAAACAATGGCACTTTACGAATTTGTACTAAAGTTTATTATAACATTTTTAAATCTACTTACCCATTTGAACTTAAACAATATGCATATCTTAATTTTTTGTTAATAACGTTATGATCGTTGTTTACTTATTTTAAAATTATCATCTATTTTCTATTTTTCTATAAATAGCTAAATATTATTGAATTTTGACAATTATCACAAATTATTCTCTCTATTTTGACAGATGACAAAACAGAAACGACACCCAATCAATATAGAAAACAAAATCCCTAAACTATCTTTATCTATAATCATTTTTCTTTAAACACATTGAAGATAAACGATACTTATAGTACGAAAAAGACAATAATTAATTCACAGTTTTTAACAAAACTTTATTTAGTTAAATAATATTGAATTCTTTATAAACAAAATATATTGAGCGGTTGGCATTACTGCACGAAATAAATATGGAGTTTATTTGCAAAAGGATGACTTCATTTTTCTTTGAATAATAAAACGGTGAAGTTAATTTAGTTTTTATTGTTATATTAAAGAAAGGAAGTGCCATAATTTAATTTCTTCAAAAACATCGATAAAAATTTTTAAAATTACCAGTGCAATAAAAATTGTGACAAGTGTTTTTAATAACAAAAAAAATTTCACCATCACAGGGCATCAGAATCAGCTGAGAGCAGATACACTTTGGAAATCACACTTGCTTTGTTTATATTTTATTTATTTTAGTCCAAAAGAAAATTTATCAAACTGGAGCGGCTACCAGAATATCTCCGCGATACCGTGGATTGGTTTATTGGGTGAGTACTTTTTATTAGGTAAAATGATTTATGAACAAAATTTTGTATTATCCACGTTTTCAGTCTAAATAATTGAATATATTAATTTGTACTATGATCACCAACTATTAAACAGTACAGTTTATATTATTATAAATTTTACACAATATTTTCCTTATTTTATGTTAAGCAAATAAGGCACTATAAAGAAATTTTATGCTCTTAATTTTCCAATAAGTTAGACAACTAGGTAGCCAAGAAAACTAAAGTGTTAGATGAAGATTTACTTTCCAACGTAACTATCTATATTATACAGGGTGAATTTAAAATACACTGATTTTTTTTGTCTAATTTGTTGTAGCGTAATTAATGAATTCGCAGTGTTTTAATTTCAAGATTCTATAGTTAATATTTCAACAAAAGAAAACCCTAAACTCGTCCCACTACACTGACCGGTGAACTTGACATTGACTTTGTTACGAACAAATACCTCTACGCAGTGTTACCTCAAAAACAATAGAATTACCAAGTTTTACCAAGTAAAACCAAAACTGAAATCTAAAACCAAAACTGAAATCTAAAACACAAGGAAATATTCACACTTGCCACCATGGATGCACAGACTGAACTACACTGGCAACACGGTAGCTACGAAGAGTGGAGGCGCATACATTTATGTCTCTACACACATCAGCTGTTCTGCTTAGGAGCGTCAATAAATATTCAAGCATTTTTTTCTTGACTGTATTTCATTTATTTTACAAATGATTATTTTTAGGAATTTATACGGACCATAGAGCTTAACAGACTAAAATAATTCAGTGTATTTCAAATTTACCCTGTATACTAAAATTGGCTATAAACTAACCATGTGTACAAGCACGTACTACAACATTGAACGTAAATGTTGGAGTTTTTTTAGAAGATAAAAGATAAATAGTACAGATTTTGATATGCCACAAACTGCAACCCCAGGGTTAGTGACATTGTTTTTCGTATTTTAAATGTGGATTTTAAAGCAAAACAATGTAAAATTATTGTTGAATTTTTATTACATAGCATAGCGGTCTTAAGAAAATGTTTTCATTATATCCAAACAAATTACCAAAACAGCATGAAATAGAATAAATTTCAGTTTGATGTGATTTGCTAGATATGTTGGTCGCCAGATGTTTTGAACAATTTTTTATAATATCTTTAAACAATTTCTAAGTATACCTAATTATTAAGGTGACGTACTTAATCATAGGATAGGGACATCCTTTGTAAGTGAATCTTGCTATATCTGATTAGTAAGTGTTTGCAGTCTGCAATGCTTGAATGCAACTTATCCAACTGTTAGTTTGGGGGGAAAGAAGTGTAAAATTTCAATTTGGTGAGAACCGTTTTATGTTTTTTGTCAGTGTTAATCGATAACTGACTATAAGATTTTGTATTCTTATCATTTTACGTTAAAGGTACTTACAACGTTTAAGTCAGAAATAATAATCCTATACTTAGTAATACAAATTTCATTATTGACAAATAGTAACAGTAGTGGTTTTATATTAAGGTACATACTCGTCCCAATTTATCATTTCGTATAAGTAGGTAACTATATTATAATAATAATAATAAAAGTACTTTATTGATAGAAACCAAATGGCTATCGACCGAGGTCCTTCCGCCAGTAACTATATTATTTTTTAATGAAACTGCTTCGATAATGTACTGGTTTTCATGAGAGGTAAAAAATCTTTTTTTTTTTTTTCGTTATGATTACACTGTAACACCACAGATAGGCCGTATTTTATATTTTACTTTTATACGTTTTGATTTAATTAAATGTACTTATTAGGTTTTATGAGACAAGAAAATCCAATAATGATGAGCTTTTACTAGCTCTTATGGGATTCATGACTTGATTAAATTTGATCTTGTTAGCTAAATTCAGTGAGAAAATTGCGAATGTATAGGTATTAATTCTGTGATAATGTGGTTAAACAGAACAGTCTCCAAAGTGAAAATTGATAATAATTCAAGAGTTATTGTTTTCGATGAACAATCCATTACCAGCTGCTTTTGTCGGTAATTTTTTCTCTATTACCTTCCTGAAAGAATCATTAACTATAGAGAACAAAAAATATGTAAAAAAATAATTAATAGAAGCAGTTTTTTATTGTGTACTTATCAAAGAATAATTAAATTAATTGTTTAAAGATAAAGAAGATAAATTTAGGAAAGCAAAATGGTAAGGGAAAAAATAATTATAAACACACTAAAACTTAGATTTGCTGAAGAAACAAAGACGGTAAATATTCTTGGGGGAGGCTGAAATAATTTTAATTTATTTGTTTAAACATATATTTATAAACGAGATACTATTTTAGTATTTTTTTGTTTTTAGAAAAGCAAGGCGCAAAGAAAAAGAAGGAACTGAATCTACATCTACTGGAGATTCAAAATTATATTTAGAAGCAACCGTATTAGAAAGAAAATTGCCTGAAATGGACATGAGGTTGTTGGTAGATTTGCCGCCGGGGCTAGATTACAATGAATGGCTTGCATCCCACAGTAAGTAACATTAAGCCATTTTTAGTTTTCTTAGTGATTACTCAATTAATTTTATAAGAGATAAGAAATATCACCAAATTTTGTTTTGTTGTCCCCTTGAATAACAACTGCGTTTCACAAGTAGTGTCAATTTTCTAATTTGAGCAGCTCCTGTATAAATGTGACATGTGACATGTGACTTATTTTACTTACTTTTGTTATTATTACTGTGGAAGGTTACGGAGTAGGTTTAAAATATTAATGCCGAAAAGAATGTTATTTATTGATGCCAAGACATTTGGTCCCAAATAAATTGTGAGAAAAAGCCGTCGTATTATTATCTCTTGAGTACTCAGCAAAATATTTAATATCTGTGTTTGTAGAGTAGGTAGTAGGTAACTGATTAACATGTTAACGTTCTTGTGAATCCTTGTTTATTTGTACTCTTTCTTTTAGCGATGGCCCTATTTGACCATGTGAATTTAGTTTATGGCGCTGTTAGTGAATTTTGCACACCTTCTGGGTGTCCAGATATGACAGGTCCAGGCCAAAGGTAGGTAAAAATTGAGAATTTTACTTTTTCTTCCACCGCGAACTTGTTATTTTTGTCAAACCCTTTTATTTTTTCGATAAAAACTGAATATGCTTTTTGAAGATAAAATAAAAACGGCATTCACGTTCCTAAAAATTGTTTTCCTCTTTATTAATGTAATTTTTTAGGACTTACTTATGGTTTGACGAAAAGGGGAAGAAAACAAAGGTAGCAGCTCCTCAGTATATTGATTATGTAATGACATTTATTCAAAAAACTATTAGTGATGAAACTATATTTCCTACAAAATATGGTGAGTTCAATAGAAGTCTCTGATTAACATCAATTATTCTTACTAAATACATGTGAATTTTAAATATTTGTGTTTTTAATGTAAATTAACACGTTCGCTACCACGCATCCCATATGTGTGACGATTGGTTTACCACCACAGACCACTGACACATATCTGAGACGGTTTAGTTCTATTTTTTTCTACATGTAATATGACTGTGGTCCATATAAGCGATTTCTTAAAATACCCTTGGTAGTGAACGTGTTAAAAGTTTCATTTTATATTGCCGACCATTATGGCCTAAAGTAATCATAACCTCTCTTGATTAACACTAAGAATGTTAATTTGCATTCTCAGTTAAACTATGCTTTTTGTAAACTAAATAAGAATCGTGGGGACATTTATTATAACTTTCTTAATTTACGTATTCTATTTTACGTTTCCCTTCAATACCACAAACCTGAACGAAACTTGTGTCTTTCAGCAAATGAATTTCCCTCATCATTTGAGTCAATAGTGAGAAAGATAGTTAGACTGTTATTCCATGTTGTGGCACACCTATACGCCGCCCATTTTAAGGAAGTGGTAATGTTAGGCCTTCATGCCCACCTAAATCTTACCTTTGCCCATCTAACGGCCCTTCATCATCGGTTTACTTTAATTGAACCTAAGGAAACGGAGATATTAAGAGACCTAGAGGTGGCATTAAGGTTAACGGAAGACAGTCAGGAATCTGTGAATAATAATGAGAAGACCGAGGAGAGTTCCGAGGTGGATTCTAAGTCAAATTTAACAGAAGTAAGTAGATGTTTTAGTTTATTCCTCTTTCTCCATTTGAATCTAATGGAGAGTTCAAAATAATCAGTTTATCATCATAAAAATTATATATTATATACTTGTTGCTGGGTAACAAAATATTATTTGTAGATGTAGAATAGAGTGATACTATTTAGATTAAAATTTCTTTTATTTGCCTTAAAAATTAAAATTATTATTGTTTTTAGGTGGCGACAATAAATCCTAGTTCTTAGGTTAGAAGAGATGGGAAAGCTGTTAAAAATGTTTTATGTGATGTAAAAATTCGCCCCAAATTAAAACGTTAAACCACTATTAGCTATTAGCGCATGTGATTAAGACACAATAGTGACTTTTATTTTTTTAGTGCTACATTTTATTTATTGTTTTTAACATTTTTATTTATGTTTCAAATTTATTAATAAAACTATTATAAATTTGTAATGATTTTTAGAAAGGAATACTTATACAGGGCGTAGCTGTAACATCTTATATTGGTGAAGTGTAGTAACATGTTTGTGATTGCCTAAGTTGGACAGACAATATTTTCTCTCTTTCAAAATATAATACACGTATTCCAAATATAATCTCTTGTAATGGTATACAGCGCAAGTGTGAATATAATTCTGGTCACACCAAACGTCTTAGTTTATTACTTTGTAATTTTTTATTTTTAAGAACAAACTCATATTTCAAAATTACCTAAAGTCAAAGAACACATTTTATTCCAGTTTATGCCATATATAAAAAGTATTTGACACCTAATTGTATTATTTCTGTTGTCAATTAACTATACTGTTAAGTTATTGATAATTCCACAATTCATTTTCTTCGAGTTGGTTAAAGAAAATCACGTCATTTCTCGTTCCCTGTTACTGCTTCTTATGCAGATTTTTCTAGTGATGTGAGTGAAGATAAATATCAAAATGATATATATCAAATTTTGATATATATCTGCTATGATATAAACGTTAATAGCTGATATATATCACTCCCCCCCCTAATTTAAGCAGATGAGCAAACTTAACCTAACATTTCAGTGTCAATTGTTAGTAATTGTCAATATTTTTCGATAAGCTGGCGCCGTTTTTATTTACCGATTATCTTAAAGTGATCCTTACATGCTTTTCAAGTTCATATGACGGTCTATTGGAGCTGTACAGCATTGGCATGCTAGAGGTCCCAAGATCAGTACCCAAATGATGTTTTTTTTTTAAATTAAATATATCAGTTAGGTTTAGTGTGACAATATGGTGAAAGATGTTCCTTTTTTAAAATAATAAAAACAAAAACGTATTTGGGGGAAAAAATCTTCAACAATATCAAAGTCAATCGTTTAATAAGAGCGGCGCAAGTGTAGCGATGGCGTATCGAGAAATCAGCGGTTAAGTAGACGCTCCCTTTATATTACTATAATTTGAGGACCTACATTATTTTATTTAACAAAATAAATAGGCAATAGGCATTGAATTGCAAAAAAACATTAAATTTTGAATTACCTACATTAATAGGATTAGTAGATCAAAAATAATACATAAGAAAAAACATAGAAATTGGTTAATAACTTCTTCAGAAATACAAATATTATATATGTATTTGGTGTCAAATTAACAAGGAAGACGTAAACAATACATAAAAACTAATTTTAGTAGAGTTTGATTTTAGCAAAATCATTTGATATATAACAAATGATATATATCACCCAAAAATAAATAGCATGCTATTTTACATCACTAGATTTTTCCCAAAGAGGCTTTTAAGAAATGAATAGAATTTTTTATCATTTCAACTTCTAGGTTGTAGAAATTTGTGAATGAAGTACCTCAAGAGGCTCTCAAATGTTGTCTTATCTTTTTAAATCCGATATGATTGACACAAAATGGACCAGCGAAACTAGCTGTACATAATGTCAAACATATGGAGGACTCCATTAAAACAAGTTTGTATAATGCATCTGAAAAACAGAAATCTACTGACCAAAATAAGTTTATACATAATTTGAAAATTGAAATTGAAGTCAAAAATATGCGTATAATATTATAATCTACCAAGTTTTTAAATATTGTTTGAACTTTGTAACATGAATAAGAAAATATTGAAAGAATTAAATGGATGAATTAAAAAGGTATTGGTCAGGGCCGCAATGTATAAATTGGCCAGTGTGGTGAAATATTTAATGTCGAAACTTAATGTGATCGTGAGTATGTGTAGATTTTCACTAGATATTTATTATGCCTGGATGGACATACTTAACATATTGGTGGATGGTTATTATTTTTTTGTACATTTGTAAACAACCACTTTTTGTAATTATTAAATACTTAAATATTTAATTTATATGGACACTTGAGTCTTTATAAAAGAAAGCATTCCACTGGGTAAATTGTGATGTAAGGTATACTCTGGCTAACGAATGTTAGTCGTTGCGTCACGACTGATTGAATGTATCACAGACATTGCAATCTAAATGCTGTCTTTATTCAACGCGCACTGTTTATCAAACTGAAATAGGCCCGAACGTCGCCGGCATAACGCCACCTACTGAACAGAAATGCGTCTCTCGCACGCTATGCGTTAGACAAAGGTGGATGCAAGTTTGTCTGAGCGTTTACGACGCAGTACTGGTTTCACTCATAGACGTTCCTTTGTGTCAAGAATAAGCAGGCTATATTTTTACAGTATACAAACAAATTTGAGGTCCATATAAAATAAATTGTGTTTTCAACATCTATAAGATTAATTTTGCAGTTTTGGACAATAATATTTTTTTTTACTAATATGAGATTGTAAAGGTATAATGAAATATTTTGTAAGTGGAGGATGACAATCATATCATCAACTTTTCATCGCCGGCACTGGTATAATCGGCCGCCTTGGCCCGTACGATCACCAGTGATGACGCAACGACTAACATTCATTAGCCAGAGTATATTATAAATCAGTTGGTTAGAATTTGACTGGTAATTATTAATTGAAATCAGAATTAAACTTGAACTACTTGAGAGCCTCTGAGGAGGTTGGCCAAAACATTAATTTTTTTTCTCTGTAGGAATAATTTGAGCCAATGAATTTTAAAATACTTTATTTTGATTGACAATGTATTGAACTTGTTCACACAAAATACACGACGTGCGAAATTTAAAAAGGAAACAGGTTTGTCTAATATGTATACACTTGAAATTTAACTTTACACTCTGTCGCTTTTCCTAATTTTGATTATTAATCGTCCATACGCATAAGTACCAAACCACCAAATTATTTTTGCATCAAACTAATAATTCCACATGACATTTACTGTTAAAATTACAATGTTTGTGACTGTATAATAATATGCAAAATAAAATTCTCGCACATACAGTCAGACTGCAATGTGTTGGCGATCACTAAATCAGGATTGAAAAAAGAATGTTATATTTTATGCTATGATGTAGTGCAGGGGTGGGCAACCTACGGCCCGCGGGCCAACTGCGGCCCGAGAAAGTGCCTAATGCGGCCCGCGAAAATCTGTTTTAAATACATAAGAATTGGCCCGCAGATCGCAGAACTCAATATAACTTTTAATTTTGGTATCGATTCTTGAGACAAATTGGCAAATTCTTAAAAATATCCTTCACCGTTGTTCCGCGAAATTCGTTCTTCGTCCTAAAAAAAGCCTAAATTTTTTTACGCGAGCGAAAAAAAAATTTCTGGCCCGCGTCAGCTAGTACGAACTCTGACTGGCCCATCACCTAAAAAGGTTGCCCACCCCTGATGTAGTGGCTAGTGGGGGACGTAGGTGCTCCAAACGCTACCACAGCACAATCCCCCTACAGTCCTGTACCATTTATGCCGGAGTGTGGTATATCCACTGACTGAAATTATGACCGTATGCACGGAAACGTATTTTCCTATAGTGTATTGTTCCATATCCGAGAGTATTATATTTACGCATAAAGGGACTCGAGTTAATTGAACTGATACCACAACTTTCACTCGCCCTGTAATCGCAAAGGCACTATTACTTTTCCATTGTGCTCTTAAAAAGGCATTTTTTCTGTACAGTGTTATTGTTCCTGATACGCTATTATTGTATATATAATATATTGTAAAATGAAATTTAGTTTGTTATTTTTTAGATTCTGTAAGCGCTATTAGAATATAGCATTTGTTGAAAAATTATAAATAATAAATCACCAAATGTTACAATTTTTTTGTTTTAGTAACTAAAACCCCACCTTACCACTTCAAAAAATCATTAAGCGACGTGTATTTACAACAAACTTTGTAAGTAAAAATTTGCAGTTATGATTGAAACAAGTAAATAGTCAGTTATGAATTTATATTGCAGCATTTTACACGATTCTGTTATTTGAATCCTCATTTCAACTAAAATTCAATTATACCAGACTCCGGCCGCTATAAGAACAAGCCACCAACGGCATCAAAGAATATCTGCGCGGTCGTCCACCG
This sequence comes from Rhagium mordax, assembly GCA_963680705.1. Classification (NCBI taxonomy): domain Eukaryota; kingdom Metazoa; phylum Arthropoda; class Insecta; order Coleoptera; family Cerambycidae; genus Rhagium; species Rhagium mordax. The sequence continues at coordinate 165,103 of OY796660.1, read as the reverse complement.
AAGTCCCGCCCTCTAGCATAAGCGTATCATAATGTTTTTAAAATCTGTTATTCGCAGCGTTGAGTTTGATAAATGCACGTCACTACTTACTTTGTAGAAGCATGGTATCGCCAAAGCTAGTGCAGCCATTGCAACGCCCCTGGCTTGTTCTTATAGCGGCCGGACTTATTTAATAATTTCGATATTGAAATTCCACAAAAGAATCCAAATCAGGCGCAAAGAATCATTTTACAATACGATAAATGCCTGCACTACAATCGAGTCAGTGTTCGCCGAATTACAAAAAACTATGTTAATTATATTTCGACTATTAAATTTTGCATGGTCTGTACTTGTGGTGAGGTGCATACAAAAAGGCTTGGTTATGTACAATAATTTACAAAGGAAAGTAGAAATTGTGATAAGAATGCATCTATAAGACAGCCAGTTAAGCTGCTATCTCATCAACTGAGGCTGAAAGCCTGAAAAATAGTTTCTCCTTTTTAATAAATTTTAATGAAAGATTGTTATTAATTTTTTTTTATTCATATTTTATACAAAATTTAGTGTGGTGATTCTATCTTTTAATTATGTCTCACGTTTTTTTACACTTTTATAAATAAACATAAAACTTTCATAGCAGTTTAAATATTATTACAATGAATTTTTTATCAGTGATAAATTCAGAAAGAAATACATATAAAAAATTGGCAAATTGGAACTTAATACAAAAAAAAAACTTACAACGTTTACTTAATATATATGTACTATTCATATTATTTATACAACTACCAACGACATATGAAGCTATATATATTTTTAGGTGTAAACGGCTGGAATTTTTTGCTTGACACTTAACTTGTTATAAAATATTGAACAGATGTATGTAAATCTATAACCCAAACACTAATTATTTTAATAAAAAATACTTTTAATTTGGTACCTATTCTTTAAAAATGAAGCGTCTGGCATCTTTTTGTTCATGCACTTAAACATGTGCTGAATATCGTAAAATCAAAATCTAACCACATATTCAAATACATCATTAGCAAGGCTGTTCGGGTATTCCATGATCACATAAATTGACACAACAAAAAAAAAATTATGTGGTTTCACAATATTATCAAAAAGAAAATTGTGGAAGAAAATTAAATTTCGCTTAAATTATGTAGAAAAACAAAATCGCTGAACAAAAATGCAACATTACGAATTATCATGAAACACAATCTATTCGGATTAACGCATATGCGGATTACCGAGGTTGCATTGTACTATCTTTTGGAATTGTATTTCATCAATAGTTTACTACACATCGCCACTAAATGACACTCATCTCCAGGTTGTTATGGCAATTTATTTAAACAGCTTAGAAAATGCTTTCCGTTCTTTCTTAAGGTAATTTAATTTATATTTTTTTGTAATGTTTAATACGTCCATAATATTTTTATCGTTTGGGTGTAACGAAATCGCCTTGTTCAAATCTTTCAATGCCTTGTCATAGTCCTTGAGTGCCAACCTGGCCTGGGCTCTTCTATAATATGCCTTCCCGTTCGTGGAATCCTTTTCCAGAATCTAAATACATAAATGAATGTTAATAAAAGTTTTTCTACATTTTTTTATGATAATTGTATCTTTGTGGTGAATATCAAACTCGTCGTTACTTTTGTGATAATGAATGTAGCCTCTACTTGAAATTTAACTTAAAACTTTAAACATGAAACCAATGAACAGGAAAATATTTACTCTGAAATAATTTTCTGACACAAATTAATTTGCTGCATTATCAGCTACTTGAAATCTTTGCAAAAACGTATAAGAAATTGAACAATATTTGATAAAACACTTTCATTTGTTTCTTTTTTAAAAAAATATTACCTTAAACTGCTAATATCTTCAAAACCACCAAAATAAATATCATGTTTGGGAGATCGTCAGAAAGCACTTGTAATTCTCTATTTGATTATGGAATAATATACAGGGGGTTCCGTTCAAAATAACAAGGTTGATGATGTTTTTAAATGTACATATTCTAAATCAAATTATGAACACTCTGTAGATAAAGTCTAGCTTAATCAGCTGTCACAATAAAAAGTTTAAAATTATTTTTAATTTGAAAAATATGGCATTTCTCTTTAGGTTCTATATTCTGTCAAAATTTCAACAAAATTTAGAATATTTCAAAAACCGCTCAAAAGAAGTACATGTGTTGGGATAGTTCATCGGAAAGCTCTTGGCATTCTCTAATCAAATTTGGAATCATATACCGGGTGTAAATGAAATTAGGCTCACCCCTATAACTTTTTTGTTTTTTCAGATATCATTTTGAAATTTTGTTAGTTGCAATAACAAGTAAATTTGAATTAATGCATGTTAATTATCAGATAATGAAAATTGAATTTAAATTATCAGATAATTTAAATTCTTTCCATTATCAGATAATGACAATTGAATTAAAATTATCAGATAATTTAAATTCAATTGTCGTTATCTGATAATGAAAATACGGTATTTCCATTATCAGATAATGAAAATTGAATTTAAATTATCAGATAATTTAAATTCAATTTCCATTATCTGATAATGGCAATACCGTATTTTCATTATCAGATAATGGAAATTGAATTTAAATTATCAGATAATATAAATTCAATTGTCATTATCTGATAATGGAAATTGAATTTAAATTATCTGATAATTTAATTTCAATTTCCATTATCAGATAATGACAATTGAATTTAAATTATCTGATAATTTAAATTCAATTTAAATTATCTGATAATTTAAATTCAATTTCCATTATCTGATAATGAAAATACGGTATTTCCATTATCAGATAATGAAAATTGAATTTAAATTATCAGATAATCTAAATTTAATTTCCATTATCTGATAATGGCAATACCGTATTTTCATTATCAGATAATGGAAATTGAATTTAAATTATCAGATAATATAAATTCAATTGTCGTTATCTGATAATGAAAATACGGTATTTCCATTATCAGATAATGACAATTGAATTTAAATTATCAGATAATTTAAATTCAATTTCCATTATCTGATAATGGAAATACCGTATTTTCATTATCAACTTAAATTATCCTAAAAAAATGTTTGAGGTTATGTTTCTTCCTCTGAGTTGATACCATCGTATGCAGAATAAATCCCTTATTCCAGAAATGTAAAAATATACAGGGTGTTCCATTTAAAAAACAGATGTTACGTTAATTTCCGGTGAAACCGGAAGTGCTAGAATTATTTTATTAACAAGGATTGATTCAAATTTACTTGTTATTGCAACTACCAAAATTTCAAAATGATATCTGGAAAAACAAAAAAGTTATAGGGGTGAGCCTAATTTCATTTACACCCAGTATAGGGTTTCCCATTTAACGTAACAAAGCTGGTTACTACCTAGCCTAAATGAAACACCTTGTACAACTAAAAATATTTTTGGAATATGCAGTACCTACGTAGCTAAGGAGTTATGGAAAAAATACGCACTATGTGGACAGCCTGTATAGTGGTTTTTCTGTACGCAGAATACTTTTCTGAAATTATTTGTTTGTGCTGCTATCGCTATAAGTTTTGCAAAAATGACATTTAGTTTAATAAGTGAGTGTTAACGAGTTATATTTTTTCAACTGTACCCTTATAACTTGAAAGACATACACTACAAAAATTTGAAATCCATTCTTATCATGACAACGTATACGTAAGGATGGCCCGGCTTGAAAAAGTACATGTCTTATTCTCGGTAGATGGGTGATTTCGTTAGGTTAGATCGGGAGATGTGTTAAATTAAATTAAATAATTTTCTCTGATTTGCCGGATTTACCATACCTGATTACACAACAAGATAGTCTCTTTATATTTATCCCTTTTTAACTTCACTGCGGCCAAATTCAGCATTGAAATAAGCCTCAAATCTTCAACAACTTTATTATAACCCTTTTTATGACATAAGTACCAATCAATATATCTCAACGTTTTGTTATATTTCCTTTCCGAATCAATATAGTCATGTTTCTTATAGAAGAAATTCCCTGAATTTTTTATGGCATTTATGGCGTTTACTATGACAGTAAAGTTTTCTACTGAATCTATATCCCAGTCGTTGGGCCAAGGAGGGTATATATCCTCCGTACCATCTCTTTCCTCGAACTGCCAGGGTTCACCAGGTTGATATGCACCGCAATCTTCTATCCAAATTGTCTGAAAAATGTTCATTGATCTTAATAGATATCTAAAGATTTGAGTGATAATTTTTCCCCACTTGTTTTTTTTTCTTACCTCCAATGGCCGATCATTATCGTCCCGAGCAATATCTGCCATTTCAACCACTATATTCAGACCTTTAACCACTTTTCCGACAACTACATTCCTATCATCCAAATGCGAGCATGGCACCGTTGTTATATAAAACTGAGAGTGATTTGTATTGGGTCCATTATTTGCCATTCCCACCATACCTTCTTCAGTATGCTAAATTAACAATTTTCTGTTAGTGAAGGAATTTACAATTTTTGTAAACTTTTATTAAACTTTTGGGTAGTCAAACATACATTATGCTTTATGCATATGTTAAAAAATGGCTCATCACCCACAAAATAACTAGAACAAAGAAATATGTGTCCTTATATTACAACTTCACAATTAATCATGAAATAAACTTTATTCGTATATCCTACACTCAGAGATTAAAACCAGTAAAAAATAAAATTTAATAATTTTTATATTTGCAAGCACCAAAACTAGCATTCCTTGAATAATTCTTGGACATGTTACTTCTAACAACTTATCGATGACTGTATAGTCATTATTTTATTTATTGTTTATACTCATTCCCAATACTTGACGTAGGAGGAAGAAGATGCTTTATACTCTACGATGAAATTTTATTGTACTATTCTAATGGGGTAAAGGTAAATATCACTAAATTATACCTTTACATCACTGTGCTCGTCTTCAAAATATTCCCCATAAATACTTTCACCACCTGTGCCATTTCCGTTAACTATATCTCCTCCTTGAACCATACATATGGGCACCACTGAAAAATATGTATCTTGTTAATAAATGTAATATTTTATACATTTGCAGGGTCAGTCGTTTATGATATATTTATATTTTTTAGTTATTTTTGTGCTACATATAAAACATCGGCGGCTCTGCCTTTAATACAATTGCTTTACAATTATATATTTTTTTTAAATTATAAGGGTCGCCAAATGTCAAAATTAAGTTTCAGGCTGCATCATAATGTTTAGCTTAAATAATCATTGATATTCATGTAGTTGCTATGGTATTGTTACGTGTTTCGTTGCTACCTGTACAGATGTACGTGTGTATACAGGGTGTCTCACCGGGAACTGAATCGATCGATATAGGGAAAACTATAAGGGTTTTTTGGCGACCCAAACCGCTAACTCCGGTTAGCTGCGGTTTGGCTCGTGATTGGTGTATTTTTAAAATAAATTTGTTTCAACCAATCACAACTCTGACCGCAGTTAACCGGAGTTAGCGGTTTGGGTCGCCAAAAAACCCTTTATGTAACAAATAATTTTGGGAATTCCTAAAGCCAGTGTGGCCGATCCAAGAAAAATAATTACAATCATTTGGTATGTCCGGTTATACCGGAAATTGATACCAACTTACTTATTTTAAGTGGAACACCCTGTATATTTTCGTTTTTTTTTTTTTTTTTTTTTTTTTTTCGAAATGAACATAAAATTCAGTGTCGAAAACATGTAGCATACCCTGTACATAAACGTACTGTACTCGCAATGAAAGAATGACCGGCAATCCTGCCAGTCTTCGCCAAGTGTATAATGCTTTTACTTATCCTATATCCTACGTCTGTTTCACACATAAATCGGCCTATTTGGAAGGTAAATTTACTGCATATAATTAAGGTTAAGTTGAGTAGCCTTGGCTAGACATTACCATGACAACAATTAGGTATATTAAGGTACGAAATTTTCTGAATAACAATTTATTTTTACTGTTAGGTATTATGATAAATATACAGACTTTACAACAAGCAAATATAAAGTTATCAGAGGGTGGTTATAAATATGAAAAATAATTACTTAATATATAATTTATTTTAAACTTGGCTACATTTAGGAATGCCTTAAGTATCCATACTTAAGATTGAGTTTGGGAAAAATATAGCAGCATATAATAACAATTGCGGCCTTATCACACTTGATATTACTAATTCTTAAAATTACTCTTTAAAGTAGTGTAGGTATGGAATGTGCTATTGCGCAGATTCACTGAACAATAAACACTAAAATAGTAGTACTAAATATAAGAAAGTAAACATCTAAATCAACAAAGTAATAAAAAGATTTCAATCAATTTCAGGATGTATCTCGTGCAGTTGCTTGTGATGTGCTTTTTTAATTTTCCCTAATAGTGACAGTTGATCCAAGTCATAACTTGTGCTTTTAACTTCTTTTTCAACTCGTTCTACATCTGCTTCTTCGTCTTTTAACTTATGCTTCTGTTTCTCTTCGACATTTTTATTTTGCATTTTTGTATTTCCCTTGGTATTGCCATCCTTTTTTGTCTACGAGAATAAAAAAAATTACATATTGATACGGCCAGAATAGACAAATGATAAATATAGAAAGAGAATAGAAACTAAGATACTAAACATTAGTGTCAGTTTGCAACAGAAAATGTTATGGCTTGTACTTACCAGCACGTACTTAAAGATCTCTTAATAAGATGTATCTCGCATAGTGAATAAGAAGTAGTAATCTTTACTTAAGACAAGACATATACAATTACAATATAGTATATTATTACTTGCAACAAATTCTATTTTATGGCACAATTTCAGTTTTAAACTAAATAAATTTGAAGAAATCAGTAAATTCTAAATTTATTACTTAACTGGCACTTACAATCTTATTTTCCTTTGTATTAGGATTTCTGTTTCTTCCTATTTCTTTTCCCTGCTGGTTGCCACTGTTTGGTACTGTTTTCTCAATGTTATTTTCATTTGTAGGCTTATTATATTGAGTACAACTATCTTTAGTGTTCTCACCACAACAGACATTTATTAAGGATGTATCTCGTTTAGGAATATAGTCCAAATTATCTTCATTAATATCACAACTGCAGCTCTTTTTTGTTAATGGTATTTTTTCTACAACTTTTCCACAACAAGAACAAACCTGTTCATCGATAGTACAACAATTAGTTTGCGACTTTCGCACACCAGAGCATACTCTTTCAGCCTCTCCTTTTTCTTCATAGTTGCAGCATTTGGAAACACAATGCAAGCACTTGTGCTCTTTACAATTACAATTTCTTTGAGGTAAACCACTTGAGGGACCACACTCACATTTCGGCAAGGGTTCGACACATTCTTTATAATTAATTTTCTGTCTAGGGCAGCAAAAACGGCACTTATTGAACTTATTACTGTCAAAACAACTGCATTTTGGTAACTGTCCCAATATAGCGTTCCTGCAACAGCAGTTCCTCGGTTGTTCTTCTCTGCAGCACTTTTGACAACTGCAGGGGCTTGGTTTTGGACAATTACACATAACTTTTGGTGTTTTTATAAACTGACATGAGTCGGCTTGTTTTTCTTTGTAGCATGTCTGTTTGACGTCTCTTAAAAATCTACCACATATTTCTGGATAGCACAAAAAATTAGTTTCCATATTGTTACATTCGCCTAAGGGAGGGCACCTAACCCATTTCATCATTTTTTTGCAGTTATGATCTATTTTTGATGGAGTATCCTCAAACTCTACTTGCCATCCAAATGGGCTCCCGCATTTATTTTCCGATGTTTCCATGATGTAGGCTACACCAAATTTTCCTTTTGCTTTTGGTTTTTCATAACAGCAGCAGCTAGAATTATCTGGACAACTTTGCTGTAAGTCAGTGAAAGAAATTTCGCAGCATTCCTTTAGGTTGGAACAGTTTCTGCATTGGTAATGCATTTTGTAGGATCTTCAAATACATAAATTTTGAGGGAATGTCAAATATACGCCAAAACACAGGCCAGGCCTTCTAAATATTTTATTTCCTTTAACTACCAGATTATTTGTCAATCAAATCAATAAGTTTTTTTTATCCTCTTTCCAGTGTAGAGTATAAAGGTTTTAGTTTTATGATTATTAGGTTGCATCGATAAACTTAGCTAAACAAAGAGCATCAAATAGATATACGGATTAAAGAATTAATACAATACCAGTATCACCAAAACGTCATAAAAAAACATTCATTAGAAAGAAAGTTATTTCCATATGTGCGCCCCCCCCAAAACAAATTGAGCTTCGCTGAACGGCCTCGACAACTTAGTCGCATCTGAAGTCTTAACCGATTCTCCAGTCAGCTGGCTGAGCTGACCACCGAAATATTTGTTCGCTGAACGGCTTTGGCTGGTCGGACCATTCACTGAACACAGCCTAAGCTTATATAACATGTGTGTATAATAACATAATGGAAAAGTTAGTAGAAAGTTAATGTAGCGACACTGCGACAATAGGCATTTACGATAATTGGAGCGGGTAATGTATCCTGGTACATTGCGGTAATCAGCTGTTTTTTGTCAATACATCTACCGAGCTAAGAATTACCGAACGCAAAATTTCAAATGTAACCCAAAGCATCACTTGATTAATTAATAAATAATTGAAAATTGAATTACTTTTTTATTTTATGCTTATTCATAAGTCCATACTGCTCGCCATGTCAAAATGGAAAGTAAAAAAACATTTATATGTATTGCATATTTAGGTATACCTACTTACTTACTTAATTCATTATACATATACAATGTTTCCGTCCTCATCTAAAATTACTTCATTATTTTCGTCAGTGATGGGTTTCATTTTTCTTAAATACTCACAGAATGTCAAAAATTAAGTTTTTTTTAATCATATTTTAAGATTATACCGCATTTACCAACCGATGTAGTCGATCCATAAATTTTGGATCGGGTAGATGTAGCGAATACATTCGATACTTTTACCGAACGCGGTTCGGTAGATATGTTCTTATTATCGAACGCTCTGATACATTGCGGTATGTAGCGCTCCAATTATCGTAAATGCCTAATATGTATATTATATAAATGTAGATTGTTTCCTAGTTACAAAATGCACTACGCTATACTACATCATTTGCTATTAGTTTATTTATTTGTAAAATAGTAACTAGTAACGCTTCTTTACCTCTGTGAAATATTGACCCCTTGTAATGTAACGGTTTTCCAAGTTTTCCAACTCCTTTCTCACCCGTACATAATAGTCGAAAGTTTTCTGCCGATTTAGGCACATTATTTTTAAATAACTCGATAACAATTCTACCAGCTAAAACAGAATATATATTTTATTTTGAATAACCAAAAGTATTATCTCACCTACCTTTTGCCTCTCCAAACTTAATGTCGAGAAATACATGAGGATTTCCATTAGCAGCACTAACATTCATTTTGTCTATACCTAGTTATAATTATTAATTACCTATTTGCTAGATTTGTGCTCGAAGGTTGAATATGAACTTGAAAATGGAAAATTTTAACATTTGACACACAGAATAGATTTGATTTGACAGTGACAGTAGTGATGGGCGCATTCGATTGAAAAATAATCGTTCATTCGATTTGTAGCTAGGTCAGAGATATCTCGTGAACTCACCGCATCATTCGAATGATTTTATTCGAATGGCTGTCAACAGTGTCAACCGAATTAAACGTGATACCATTGTTTATAAAGTAATTTATAAACAATGGTGATACGAAATGAAATAATTTGAATAAACACTAAATTACCGAACATCGGACATTCGAGTATCTTAAATTATGAATGCATATAAATGTAAAGTACCTAATTAATTAAAAATAATATAATTAAAGAATATAAAAGTAACTCCTAGACGACTGAATGCTCTGCGCCCCCCGACTATATCATATTTTTGAATACGTGCTAATACCATTAGTCTGTGCTTAATACTAAATATAATCTGCAACGATTGCAACGAAGAATGTAAGTCCATTCGAATAATTGAGTTATTGAGTATTCGAATGACCGTTCGATTATAGAATCAATCGAATACCGACTATTCGATTATCGAAATCGGTTTGTGACGTTTGTGTTTGTGACCTTTCGACTTTTCAGAAACTTACTCTGGGTTACTTACTAGTTTACTAGGTTATTTGATGTTACGTGACACTTATACCCGATCACCAACACTTCTTGAATTATAAGAACGCATGTTTGTTTACAGAAGATATAATTAACTTGAACCCGAATTAAACTTCGAATCTAAAGGTCAGTTGTACAAAAGTGGTTCAGCGAAAGTTCAACTGATTTGGTTCAAATTATACCGATACCGATTGTTGCAAAAATGGTATCCTTGGATTTTGAACCAAGTTTAGTTGAATCACTTTTATACAACAGGCTCTTTAGAGGTGGTTGCTTCACAGTTGACCGTTGACTTAGAATTATTATGCAATGTGCAACACGGAACAGGGGTAGATTTGACTAGGTAAGTAAACGAACGTCATTTGATGTGATCTAGTTAACTCGAGTAAGTTTCCGAAAATGCCTTTCGTGTCATGTGTCATGTCTCTGTCGCAGAGCAGCTGTTCTACATATTCTGTGGTCTCTGGTCTCTACCTTTATGTTCTGTGGTCTCTACCTCTAACCTAATTTTTGTTTTTCAGGTTATGTTATACGGTTTTACTCTAGAGAATTATAAGTCTTTTTTTTATTTAGGTAAGTTTTCACATCACCTAATACTATCTAGAATCTTTATTTATTTTATATTATTTTTTTATAAAATTGGTTACAATTAAGATGTTGACGGTAAATTAGACTATTTAGTATTACCTATGTAAACGTAATATAATACATACATAATACATATATTATAGAATTACAGATAGGTATATGTTTTATCTATATCTATAATTCGATTGCCGAAATTTCAAAGCAAATTCATGCAGCATTTCTTAATCTTTCCGAATGTGTTAATAGTTAGTAACAAATAGTGAATCAAACTAATGAATGTGAAATAAAGAAGTAAGTGACGGTTAATTTGGTTATTATCAAGACCAAGGCAAACCGGCATGAATTTGATGTGAACTGAAATGAGAAACAGGACATTTTTTAATAATTTTTACGTGATATATAATGTAGAGCGTTACTCAAATATCACATAAAAATCAGTGGAAAATGTCATTGGTATTATTTATTTTATTAATTATTATGGTTTGTACATAATTGACCTTTACCTTTATTTATTATGTTTATAGGACAAACACAAAATGAAGGTGGTAGCTCTTATAAGTGGTGGCAAAGATAGCACCTTTAATATGATGCAGTGCATAGCTGCTGGCCACGAAATAGTTGCATTAGCAAACTTGGTACCACATAACAAAATGGAGATAGACAGTTATATGTATCAGAGTGTAGGACACGAAGCTATAGATCTCATTTCTGATGCCATAAACTTGCCTTTATATAAGAGGGAAACATTAGGTAAATATACCTAAGATTAACTTTGAAATTTTTTAAATCAACGTTCACCTTAATCTTAATGAAGCTTAATTTTGACTATTTGGCTTTTAATTTTTGCCCATCAGATGTCTAAATTTAGCTATTTGAAGTTTTTATGCACCAATTAAAAGTATACTATAGTAGTCCGTGAAGATATAACAAGCATAAAAAAGATGCCTCTTTTTGTGAATCAACGGTGGCTTCTTTGATTCACAAAGAAAGCCGCCTCTTTTATGCTTGTTATATGTTTACGTACTACTATACCTACTTATTAAATATTTACATTTAGGTATCTCTAATGAAAAGGGTAAAACCTATCAACCATCTGAAAATGATGAGGTGGAAGACTTGTATTTGTTACTTCAACAAGTTAAAAATGAAATAAAAGTGGAAGCAGTTTCAGTTGGTGCAATTCTATCTGACTATCAGAGAGTTAGGGTTGAAAATGTGTAAGTAATTATAAAGTATTACCTATGTACTTACAGAACAGGCCCCCTACCTCCCTCCTTCATCAGCACGCGTACATGTGTACATACCACTGCATGTCCGTCAAAAGGTAAAGGCAACTTCGAATTGGTCTAAGTACCTTATAATAAATAACACAGTCTACTGTTTACAAATTGCGTTATATCACTCTCATGTATGTTATTGTATGGAGAATAGGTATTTATGAAATAAAATTTACTTGATAATATTTTCTTATTAAATAAACATAAGATAACTTAGCAAACACGAAAAGCATACTTTGACAGTAGTAACCGATCTGTCCGTATGCAATTCGTGAATAAAGAAATAACAAAGAATAAAAGCTATGTTTGGAAATTTAATAAATAGATATTGATGTAATTAATGCCTGTTTCCTCCACCAATTATTTATTCGTTTTTTTTATTTGTCTAATTTAAATAATTCTTTGATGCCTTTTTTAGATGTGTTCGGTTAGACCTAATTCCTCTAGCTTATCTGTGGCAAAGAAATCAAGAGGTACTCCTGGATGAGATGATAAAGTGTGAAGTAGACGCAATTGTAATAAAAGTAGCTGCATTAGGATTAGAACCCAAATATTTAGGAAGATCCTTGAGTTCACTACAGCCTCATTTGCTTGCAATGCATGAGAAATATGGTCTAAATGTTTGTGGAGAGGGGGGAGAGTATGAAACATTAACTTTAGATTGTCCACTTTTTAAAAGTAGAATAGTACTGTGAGTATATTTTAACTCTAGTGTGACATACTAAGGGCCGATATTTTCAGTCTGATTTAACCCTGATTAAGTTTAACCATTGATCAATTACCTTGGAAATAATTGTCGAGACAATTGTTTCCATGGTAATTAATCAATGATTAAAGTTAATCAGGGTTAAATCAGACTGAAAATACCGGCCCTAAAGGTAAATTATTAGTAGTATTTCTTCTAAGAACATGATCAAAGCTTATATAAGTAATTTTAAATGTATACGCCCATACAGAATGTGAGTCCTCATCTTGACATAGGACCTAAATTTTCCGCTTAGGTTTGTTTAGTATTGCAGCTCTAATGTGTAAACAGTTCGAGACGCTAGCATACGGCGACCAAGGACGGACATGTACGAGCAGTAAAGCACTTGTTTAGGCAGCGGCACTTCACGTCGTATATATTTTGAGGTTGGCTATGTCAAGATGGGAACTTTCGCATTCTATATATAATTTTAGAGTATTCTTGAAATGGCGTACAACAGCTCTTAGATAATTTACTTCTTGCTTGGGTTATAAAAACTCGATACTAGATGAGATGTTGCCACTTTAAGTTAAAGATCTTCGATCTCTCTCATTTACCTACCGATCCCTTGTATAAAATTCAGTCTGAAACCACACCATCGTATTATGAAATTTTGTGTAATGTTTATATTTATTAACCAAAAACATAGAATTCTTATTTTTGTTACCTCTCCCTTTTTTATTATGTATTGTGTTGATATAACATTATGATTTAATATAATAATTAATAATAATAATATAATATAATTAAATACCTCATCAATTCATTATCTTCTAAATACTGTGTAGAAGAAAAACTCTACAATTTAATAATAAACTTCAAACGTTTCTCTTTAGGTTTTCCGTTAGAAAATTGCTCCATAATGCGATTTATGCAGGTTAATTTTCAAATTTTCAAAACCCTCCCCCCACCGCTAGGGCCCGCACCACAGGTTCAACCTAGGGGTGTACACTGTACAGATCCTAAATGCGGCCCTCATTTGTTATAGTTATAGAGTACACATTTTAAGTAGTTATCAGTATTAACAAAGTGCCACTTCATTATTATTAATTAAATATTATAATTTTTAGAAATTATTGTAATTTCTGTATTGCCCTGTACAAAAACAACGTTGTTACAAAATACGACTGAAATAACTTAAGATACAATGGAGGTAACCATATAGGACCTTTTGGAAAATTATATTTTTTTGGAAAATGGTAAATCGATTATGCTATCAGAAAAAAAAAATTTGTTTACGGCAAGGTAGATTACCTGGAGCACTACGTTGTACATACTGAGAAGTTTGTTATCAATCAACGCAGGCCAAAATGCTTCAACCTTAAAACTCTAACCTACATCATTATAATACTATGTCTTATTTTTAGTGAAGATTCTGATGTAATATTACATTCTAATGATCCGATTGCGCCCGTAGGATATCTAAAATTAAAAAAATTAGTTTTAGAAGTAAAATTACCAGCTTTAGATTTGCGTAGCCGCTTAAAGGGTTTACCGTTAAAAGACAGTGATGGTTATGTTACAGATCAAGGAGAGGAAGCGTTTGAATTGGCAGAGACTGAAGAAGGTAAAGGGCCTGTATGTACTATACCAATGACTATCCGTTTTTGACATCACAAAAATTTAATAATTAATTACTTTTTTTTGAAAATTTTTCTTGGCCTTAAAAGAAAAATACTAGCAAAAAAGTTTTTAAAATACACTAGTCTGGTATCATTAAATTTGCAAAATTTCGAGGAAGAGAGCATTGTCACTCGTCATAAGCGATTTTAAAAAATTATGCATTTAAGGATGCCACCATTAAAGGGTAAAAGGATTTGATCGAGCATGAAAATTTATTAATGCATTCTAGGTAATCCCACAGAAGAACCCGTTGAAACCGATTCATTTCATGATAAAGTCAATTACTCTGTTGCAACCGTAGCACAAACGCCAGTTTCTGTCAGAAGCAAAGATGGATGGTTATGGATGGGTGGAATTCAAGGTACCTCGTGTGATCCTTATGAAGCTATGGAAGAGGCTATGAATATTTTAAAGTGTAGGTATGCACAGAAATGTTATTTGGGTTTGGGATCGTTGATAATAATAATAATAATGCTTTTATTCAGCCTGACGTTGTATATTTTACATTTTACAAGGATTAACTCTTTTTCTTATAATCCGTATCCCATACAGAAATGGGCTTGACAAACATAAGGCTGGGTATTTATTAATTAAAAGTATAAGTATTATCTTGCATTTACTACGCTTTTATAGCTTTACTATCGAGAAACGGACATGCCGTGGAAGACGTATATTCTTTGTGCGTGTTCATAAGTGATATGTCTCAATATGCAGAGTTAAATAAATTATACATCAACACATTTAACCACGTCGATCCTCCCAGTAGGGCATGTGTCCAAGTACCATTTGGTGAAAAATGTCCTGCCAGATTCGAAGTTTTGTCGTGGAAACAACCATCTAAAGATTCAGGTGACAGCCTAATTGAAAGGTGAAAATTTATAACATACTTAGGATTTTTTTAAATTTCATTCCATTATTTCAGAAAAACGATGCATGTGCAAAGCAGGTCTCATTGGGCACCGGCCAATATAGGCCCTTACAGTCAGAGTGTGAGAATCGGGAACTTTATACATTTGGCAGGTCAGATTGGCTTGGTTCCTGGTAATATGGAGATGGTCACGGGCGGCATTAAGTCTCAATGTCAATTGACATTAAGACATTTGCGGAGGCTATTGAAGGCTGTCGACCCAAATTTCACCTTAAGGGATGTAGTTCAGGTGAATTCAATTATGTACTTTACTGTCAATAATATTGGCAACGGCTTTCTCTTAAATTAAATAAAGTCGACAGTTTTATTTACTAATACGGGATTTAACCAACACCTTTTTATTATGCGTCATTACATCTAGGCTGAATATTCGTTTACTTTTAAAGGATAACGCAATTTGAAATCTGCGTGTATAGGGTGGTATTTTCGATTTAATAATGTAGTTTTGAGTGCATAATGTTTAAAATTTAACAATTAATCTCTTTTTGCTTTCAAAACAAATTAATAAAAGTATTAGTAACCTCAAAACATTGAATCAATTTCGACTGTCAAACACTTGTTGGTTGAACTATTTACTGCTGCGAAGCCTGGTATATATTGTTGATTTAAAAATAAATCAAGCTACTACTACTGTTGTAGTTGATTGATATACGCTGAAACTCATTATATAGCACCTGCAAGATAGCTTTCATTGCTAATAAACTGGGGTGTGTATTTCCTATAGCAGTCAAGCTTGGCATTCTAACTATAGTGTTGTCACTTAATCAAATTGAATATGTTTTTAGGGGATTTGTTACGTTACCGACATATCTTATGTGGAACCTTCTAGAAAACTCTGGGAAGAAAGAACTAATAATGCAATAGTTGACTACGTTGTTGTTACCGGTTTACCTCGAAACGCTTTAGTAGAATGGCACGTATGGGCTCACAAACACAATAATCAATTTGAGTGTAAGTTAATATTCAGGTTTAATACTAAATGTCTTATATTTAAGCATTAATCTCATAAGAGGAATCCTCAATTCACCAACAAATAACTAGGTTAAGAGACAGGTGCACTTAAATTGACCTTATAACATTTGTGTTTTAGATGAAGAAAGAGGTAAATGTGTTGATAACTATTCCATATCAATATACAGACGTTGGAATTATGAAAATAATATAGCAGCGATTCTTTGTCGGGTTGACCATCCTGAAAACGAAAACGTTTTTAATAGTAACATATTTAGAGACGCCATGAATTATACATTGGAAAAACTCAAACAGGGCCATGAAGATGATGTAACATCAATTTTCAGCATAAAAATTTTTTATTCGGTCACCAAAAACTTAGATTCTGCCTTATTCATTGATTATTTCGAGGAATTTACAAAAGATATATTTTTAAGCTATACACTTATACCTGTGATTTCTTTAAAGAACAGACAAACATTTTTGTCAATATGTGGTCTCAGAATTCAATGAATTTTGAGTGCAAGTGTCACATCAGGAATTTATATGATAGTATAGAAGTTAATGTTAAAAAAATTAAACTATTGATAACCTGTATTTTTAAATATGTATAGCATTTTTCTTAAATACATACAGCATAGAGCACAAAATGTTTTTAAGGAACAATAAAAGCACCAATAAGTAAGTGAATTAAAATAAAGCTTTTGTTTAAAGCAACATATATATATAGCCATGTCTTCATATTTCCTACCGATATCGAGACAGTAAATTCATTTTCACCGTTCGTATATTGGAAAATTACGCACTTTGATTTTTATGTGTTATTTTAATTTGTACGTGCATAAAATCTGTTGCTTCACTAAACAATGTAGATATGGAGTTTTTCAACAAGCAACTCGATGTTTCCATAAATTGACATTTAACACTCATCATTTTTTTTTTTTTTGTGAAAAAAAAAACAAAGAATTAAGGTGTACACAATAATTTGGGCTTGGAGAAATCAAAAAAATTTAAAAATATACAGGGTGTTCCATTTAAAAATCCAAAGTTCATCATTTCCGGTGCAACCGGAAACGACAGAAAATGTTGAATAGGTTTAATTAATACATATTTAACCGTTATCTGACGTGCCCAAATTTATATCTCGTAACACCAAGAAGATATAGGGGCAAGCGTCATTTCGTGGTCACCCGGTATACCTACAATTAATATTTTAATTTCTATTAAAACCATTTATGTTTTTGAAGTCATGCAAACATAAACCTAATTCATAATAGTAAGCATTTTCTTACCAGCAATGACTCTTACAAAACTTGCTTTATTTGTTTTTTTATATTTTTTTCTTGTGAAATGCAATTGTAATATAAGCAGCATAATAATATGTTGTTAATCTACTAAAGAACAGCAACAACCAAATTGGTACTCTACCCTACACAGTAAATTAAAATTCACATGTTCATAAATTATCTGATATTTTCCTACCTTTCATCTACATTATCTGTTTGTTATTAATATTTTAATAAAATACATTATTATAAATGAGTATTATTTAATAAACAAGAAACGATACGATTAAAATGATTTAAGGTTTTATTAAGTTGACGGGAGCATACGCAACAATTACTTTTTATGTACATATTTTAAACGCTATATTTCAAGTTGAAAATGAATTATGTTAAACCAATATAGCATAAATATTTATGTCAATACTGACAATTTGGGAAAATATTCTTATATAAGTATAACAAAGACAAATATTTACCATTAAGAAATACCCATGTTATTTATTATTTTGTTTCAAACATTTAATTCTACATCATTGTCTTTATCAATCTTCGATAAAGCTAATTTTTAAGTACACAAAATTAAATATTTAAAACAAATTACATTACCAACTAAAACAGTAATATATAATATAAAATACACCAAATAATACCAAGCCCTAATAGTCTTAAATATATGTAGTTTAAAATTATCACTGTAAATTATTATAATAGGCCAAAATAAAATTAAGTATATGCAAGTATTGGTAATTTAAAATGAACATTTGGAGAGATTATTTTATGGGGAAAGAACGACTTTAAGGTTATAGGTCATCCAAATATTCTCAAATATGATATTCATTTGCAAGATATTAAGGTTTATTTATGAAGAGAAGGTTGCAATAGAGCTGGCTGCAGGTATCATATTAATAATAAAAATGATAGTGATGGAATGGTTAAGCCAGTTTCTTGTATGTGAGTGCTGTTCATAAATAAGAAAGAAGAAAAATAAAAATATAAATCATACTGCACAATAAACATACTGATACTTCACATTTAATGTCCAGCAACCCTTTCTAAATAAATGACCAAACTTGTGTTGATATAAAATTTAACTTTATCTGTTATCAATTGTTTATACTTTTAAATTTGCTTGGTTTTCCTATTAGTAAAGAGATGCAAGAAGTGATCGCAAGCATCGCAGAACGTATATTATTTCTAACAGAAAGAATTTTGTGTTTATTAAGTACCAAAATAGACAACCGTTTTTTAAAATGTCATATTTTAATATAATTAAAAGTTAATGACAAAGTCTCTGGAGGAAGGAACACAGCTTCGAGATATAGTAGCTTAAACTTAAATTATCTATCGGCACGATACATAATTTTTTACTTTGGTCTAAACAAAAATTTTAATGGGACGTTGGCATTTTTGAATATTCAGTATTAAATATCCATAAAATTTTACATGGCCCTTCTTTAAGATTCCGACTTTAAATAAATAAATATTAAAAATGCAAATGGTGGAATAATAAAACACTCCTTGACTTTCATATCCCCACATTATACCACTTAAAATATAAATAAAATGTGCCACAATCGGATACGCAGATCCATGTACAGGGTCATCACGCGAAAATGTCCTTTTTTGAAATAACTCAGCCATTTTTCATGTTATGACATAGATGTAAAGACATTCTAAACTAGTTTTTTCTACAGAATCTAAATTTTCAGTCAAAAAAACAATAACGAATCGCATTTCAGAAATACGACATAATACTTTCTCTTTTAAATAGAACACTCTGTATATTTTGAAATATTTCGATTCTGCTTCTCTTTCTGAATTCAAAAATGTCAACATATCTTATGTTATCTCAAATGGTTTTTGAGATATTTAGATTTGATGATATTAAAATCTGATATATAAATCTGACGATATTAAAATAACGTGACCGATTTTGTTAAATAAATTTTGAAAACAAAGAAAACTCTATTTTCATAACAAAGTCTAAACCGCCATCGATAAATCACCTAAACAATCACAATTATATGATCAGGAATTCTCTAAACAATTTAAAACGGCGGTATAGACTTTGTTATGAAAATTGAGCCATTACTAAAATTGAATAAATGCAATAATGTATCAAAAATTATTCATTATATTTAATCTTGTAATATTTAACATTGTTAATTCTTTGTTAATATTTTTTTATTTTTTTAATGTTTGTTAATATTTTCTTTGTTAAATAAATGTATGAAATTAATATTCTATGCTTCTCAGAGATAATTTTCTCATTATGGTTAATGTTTTTCTTTGTTTTCAAAATTTACTTAACAAAATCGGTCACGTTATTTTAATATCGTCAGATTTATATATCAGATTTTAATATCATCAAATCTAAATATCTCAAAAACCATTTGAGATAACATAAGATATGTTGACATTTTTGAATTCAGAAAGATAAGCAGAATCAAAATATTTAAAAATATACAGTGTTCTATTTAAAAGAGAAAGTATTATGTCGTATTTCTGAAATGCGATTCGTTATTGTTTTTTTTGACTGAAAATTTAGATTCTGTAGAAAAAACTAGTTTAAAATGTCTTTACATCTATGTCATAACATGAAAAATGGCTGAGTTATTTCAAAAGAGGACATTTTCGCGTGATGACCCTGTACATAAGCTATAATATAAACAAATCACGGTGTTTGCATATTAAAACGATGGAACGGTACACATGGTTAAGTAAATATGGGAGAATCGTAGAGTAGTGTACTTTTAAGTTACAAAATTTCACTAAATTATTTACAACATGTCCGATTTCGCAGTGGCTTACTTAATATGGGAAGTCATACATTAAGCACAGTGACATTTCTA
The DNA here is from genome assembly GCA_963680705.1 of Rhagium mordax. Lineage (NCBI taxonomy): Eukaryota > Metazoa > Arthropoda > Insecta > Coleoptera > Cerambycidae > Rhagium > Rhagium mordax. The sequence goes on along the minus strand of OY796660.1, from coordinate 144,696 downwards.
TTAAACTCTCACATTTTAAAAATTAAGTTGTTTTAGGAAAAAACACTAAATATTTAAAAAAAATATATAATAAAAAAGCCAAATATACCATATCAAATTAAGTGCTTTTTTTGTATATATGTAATATAATGTTACAGAATGGTTTGTTATAAACCTTATTTTTCAGCCTTTATTTAGTGATCGTTTTATGGATAATTTTAATCATCCTTCGATTTATCTCCTGCGGCTGTCGGCTCATCCTCCTCGTCTGAGTAGTTGGTTGGTTGCTCACCTGGTTTTAGTAATCTTCCAACTAAGTCATACTTTTCTAAAAATTAATTATAAACAATTTGTTAAATAAGTAGATATAATCAGACAATATTTATTTAAAGTTTCAGCTTCACGAGTTAGAAAAGAATAAAATTAGCAATAAGTATACAGGGTGTTTCATTTTTAAATGTCGTCCTTTAAGGAGGTGATAGAGCATCGAAAAATAAGTCGACCTGCCCCAAAAACCTATATCAAAAATGCATAATAACGAAGTTACAGGCCTTCAAAGTTGGAATTAAAAAATCGGTTTTTTGTCATAAGTTCTAGACCATAGGACCGATTTTAACCAAATTTTGCACAGGCAGTACTGAACTACATACCTATACTCGATCTGTTCGAAACATAGAGCTCGACTCCTCCCCATTAATTTTATGGCAGCGCAGAACGGTCCACGCAATAGTCAGTTTTACACGATGGAATTAATGAAAGCTGTGATAGCTTCAACAAAATTTGTTTAGTGTTACATTGACATACTGCAGCGATGTTATATTGTTATAATGTTTATTCCCATTAAAGTTTCTATTATACATTTGCAATTTTGGACTTTTAAAAATAATACTTATTCCCACGAAAATTTAAACGACGTTTTTTTATTAAGTCCGCACTGCGCAAACTCACGATACTTTGTTTATTTCGCCGTCTAGACGTAACGAAACGACCAGTCGCCGATTGCTGGCTGGTTTGTTTACGTTTGTATTCGTTTTTAGGTTAGGTGCTTTTGCGAGTAATTTCCACATACTTTAAAAGAACGTATGTGGTTATTTCAGGCAAAAAAGTTTAGTTTGTGATTTACTGTAAGGCCCTCCGCACATTAAGCTACTACAAACTAGTTACAAAGTATGAATCGCACATGACGCTACTGAAAGTTTATAAAATCAAGTCCCTTTTCGATTGTTGCGGCTTTGTTACATGATACAATAAATTACATTTGTATCATGGCTTTGTTACATTGTGTTTAAATAATTATTCTGTTACTGTGATTAAAGCTATTGTTGTTATGGTGTTAAAAAATTTCTAGTGATACTGATAGTAGTGCTTCAAGTGATGAAGATATTATCCTTTATTTTAATTAATCGTATAAGAAAGTTATGAGAGATATCAATATAATATAATAATATAATATATGCAGTCTAGCAGTAGCAGTCAAACAGATAGGTTGATATTACTCCTGTTCAGATTATTACTTATCTAGAAAACTCAAAATGAGTGGTGAAAGTGAAGGAAGTGAAATGGAGATTAGTGAAAGTGAAGGAACTCGAGAAGAGTGGAAAACAGTGGGAAAGAAGAAAAAAAGACCCCCAGACTCTCCACCAGTAACAAAAAAGAAAACAAAAACATTAACAAGGGAAGAAATTAATACCATAATAATTGGAGACACAAATAATGACAGTGCAACAAAAACTAATCAGGCAAATAAAAACCAAACGCCTAATAAAAACTCCACAAAAAACACAAATTACTCAGCAACAATGTCTGAAATGAAACAGAAACAATACCACAATCTATTCTACATCAATACAAATTCCACACTAAATAGAACTCAAATGGCAGACATTTGGATGAAAGAAAGGCCCACAAATAATGACATTATCTTAAAGACCACAAAAGGATTTTTGTTAAAATCAAATACCCCCAAGGCTATTCTGAGTAATACACTGCAAAAGCTTAAATCGCAACAACTAATTTCAGCTTTCATAGAGACTAACTCATCAGCAAACATACCACAAAAAACAAACACCGTCCAGAAATCTTTTTCATGCGTGATTTCCTCAGTCGAACTAGACATAAGTGATGCAGAAATAAGCCAAGACCTCTCCGATCATAACATTGAACACAGATACTGCAAAAGAATTATTGCCAAAGCAACTAACAAACCTTGCTATTATATACGGGTAATAACCTCTTCTATATCGGCATATGAAAAATTACTTAATGATGGCCTATTTTATAAATGTAAACATTATCCAGTATATCCAAGCTCCCCCCCACCTCCGGCACCAATACCTTGCAATAAATGCCTTGAATTTACACATAGAACAGAAGACTGCGACGCACCTCCGAAATGTACAAAATGCGGCGAAAAACACAATACCAATAAATGTAAAAGTAACCTTCCCCCTAAATGCAATGCCTGTGGAGCGGAAGATCACCAAGCCTGGTCATTCAAATGTTCAAAGCGCCCAACCAAACCGATAGACGGACTACCAAACATACAACTAAAACACCTAAACAAGAAATCTATGGAAATCTCAGATGTTCAAAAAAGAAATACAAAAATTCACAGTGCAATCACAATACATGATACAATAATAAACACATATGTAAATAAACTCAACAAACCCAAAAACGTCAACAGAGAAGAATTGCTAACAAAATTAAGAAAAAGATTCATTACAGAGTACAACATAGATACCTCTGTATCATTCTTCTCAGGAAATAGAATCTACATCCTTATGTTTGACATGGACTCAACAGATCTAGCATCGCCCACAGAACCTATACTCGGAGAAAATAATGTTCAAGTTCTCATCTAAAATTAGAATTTTATACACAAATGTTAATAGTTACAATCCAAAGAAACACATCATTAATCATACAATCGAAAATCATAAAATCAACTGCGCGTTATTTGTAGAATCCAAAACAAAACCAGACACAGACACCACATACCAGAATTGGAACATCCTGCGATGCAATGGCAACATAGTGAACCACAATATCAGAGGTGGAAGTCTAGTACAGGTGCACCCTAACCTCAAAATGGGAAAAGCAAACCCTCCACAAATAAATAATCCCCTCAACAATGCACTTCACTTTACTCTACCGTTTCAAGATGACAAACTACATATTTTCTTAATATATATTCACCCGTCATCAAATATCGAAGAAAACATATTCACCAAGGCCACCCAGTACAAATATGCAATAATTATTGGAGATTTTAACATTAATCAAACTAAAAGAAAACAAATTGATAACTTTTTAAAAAACACAGAGTTTGCAAAAGTTGATACACCACCTACGTTTATCATGCCAAACAATCCAGACTCAACTCCTGACCTAGTATTGCATACTAGCAATATATCCAACAATATTTTAGGAGTAGAATTACTCCCTGACATCGGATCGGACCACCTATCCATAAAAATCGAAATTGACTTAAAGAAAACAGCAGTACACAATGAACCCATAACCAAATACAAATATTCAAACTGCAACACAGACAAAGTCAATTATGAAATTAAAAGATTTATAGAAGACAATGAAAATAAAGTGTTAAGCCCTGAACTTATTTCTAATTTCAACGTCACACTAAAAAACTCAATTGCTGCAAACACTCCTAAACTAAACACCCAGTTTTATACTCATGAATTACCACCTTTCATTATACAATTAATCAAAATAAAAAGAAAAATGTACAGGGAATACAAAGCAAACATTAACCAAGAGTTTAAACAAAAAATAAATGAATTCAACAAAAATATACACAAAATGATAGTGCAGTACAGAACACACAAATGGCTGGAGGCATGTCAAGAAATTAACAAGCAGCGGGGAAAAAACTTCTATCAGCAAATTAATAAGCTAACCAAATATAAAAATAGACACTCCATCCCAACATTGGAACAAAATGGATCTCAATATGAGGAGGACGCAGAGAAAGTGAATATATTTTCTAAACAATTTGAAAAGGCCTACAAACTTGAACATAATGATAACTTTAATGACCAGAATTACGAAATGGTAAACGACTGGTACAACGAATATTTCAACACAGACTATAACCAGGAAGTACAACAGTTGGAAGAAGAAGAATACTTTAAGGCACTACATGCCCAAAAAAACACATCCCCTGGATACGACAATGTACCATGGATTATATTGAAAAAATTGGACTATGATATACACAAATTCATCCTAAAAATATTTGAATATTGTATAAACAACAGCTATTTCCACAGCGACTGGAAGAAAGGACAGATAATCACCATTCCTAAACCAAATACTGACCACAAGAACCCAGCAAATTACAGACCCATAACTCTTCTGCCAGTTCTGGGTAAGCTTTTTGAAAAAATAATAAGAAACCGATTGAACGAATTAGTGAAGGAAAAAATACCAATTTTCCAATACGGATTTAAACAAAAAAGCTCAACAATTCACCCACTTACAATTTTAACATCAAACATACAAACTGCCAAACATTCCAACCTAAAATCAGCAGCAATCTTTCTCGACATAAAAAAAGCTTTTGATTGTGTATGGCACAGGGGCCTACTATTCAAACTAAGAAGCATGGATATACCGGACTATCTAATTCATCTAATTAAAAACTTCCTAGAAAACAGACGGCTACAAATAAAAATCAACAACACCTACTCCAGAGAATTTACCGCCGAACAAGGGGTTCCCCAAGGATCTCCACTCTCACCACTATTATATAATATTTACTGTCATGATATCCTCACACTTCAAGAACCAAATAAATCACTATACATTTTACAATATGCTGACGATACTGCTCTGATATCACACAACAAAAACCTAACAATCACGGTGGAGAAATTGCAGACATTAATGGACAATACACAGAGTTGGTTTAATAAATGGAGACTACAACCAAATCCCACAAAATCCCAGTTCATGATATTTAATCACACCCCCAAGAATTCTTCTCCAACAGTATCAATCACTAATCACCAATTAAAACCCCTAACATCAATTAAATATCTCGGCATCCACTTGGACAACAAATTGAACTTCAACTTACAAACCAAAATTATAAAAAAGCGAACTACATCAAGAGCGAAGCACTTTAGATGTTTAACGTATAAAAATAAAGGCATAAACACTTCAATCGCAAGCAAAATATACAAAACAATTTGCAGACCTATACTGGAGTACGCCCATGTTTTGTATTTAAATTGCCGAAAACCAGCACTGAAAAATATACAAGTAGCGGAAACATCAACCCTCAGAACAATTACAAAAATGTGACACCCTACAAATTCCCTCCACAATCCGACCAATGAGCTCCTCTATCGTAAAACAAAAATTCAACCGATACAAGAGAGATTAATAAAATTGTCTACAAAATTTGCAAGCCACATACATAACCTGGAACTAATACAACCACTTTTAATTACAAGAGACAGAAATCATCCGAAATACAGATATCCTGAGAAAACGCTACAAGAAATCCTAACATCTCTACATGAAGAACAACAATAACATGAAACACTATTGCCTCTAATGAAATGTTTTTTTTTTTTTTTTTTTTCTTTGTGACTAATATAATATTGTAAATCACACATCTTCCCGTAAATGATTATAACAAAAAATACTTATTATTGTAAAACACTGGCTGAAGGACTTCGGTCGATGGCCAATTGGTAGTCTCATAGTATTTTACCAATAAAAAGCTATTATTATTATTATTATTATAATATATGCTCATCATTTCAATCATTTCATAACCTGTGTAAATATGAACATGACAGTTGACAGTACAGGCCGGATCCCCATTTATTCGCGTTTTTCGTAAGTTTAGCGTTTATGCGTTTCGCGACAATCCATAACATAAGCTGATGGCTGATTGGTCTGTTGCAAAATACGTAAAAGTTTAATGTGTGACGCAAGTTCTTGTAGAGGCGGCCTTTCAGTCAAATCTAGAAGTTGCATTGTAATTTGGGTTCTATAAATACGACCAATAGAGAAATTCCATTCAAATTTAGCGGACATTTTTGGGGCGGAGTGTAATTCTATCTGTTGGACAGACAGAGTATACAATCCTATAAGAATAACTCATGTCAAAAATCACCAGTGGCGTAGATACTGGGGTGACGCCCTCTATTTCTCACCCTATTTCCCACGCCACTGGATATATTTTTTTTGGGCAGGTCGACTTATTTTTCGATGCTCTATCACCTCCTTAAAGGACGACATTTAAAAATGAAACACCCTGTATACTATGAAGAGTAGAAAATTATCAAAACAATTTTAGAAATTCTTAATTCAAATTAAGCTAGAAATAAGCAAATAAGCACCACTTATTTAACGCAGTGCATAATAATAACAAGCAAAGTATTATTTTCGAAGATGCAGTTGAAATATGGGATTTTTAATAAATAAATATTCTTTTTGTTTTATAAACATAATATAACATAAACACATCGCGGAAATTAGTCAACTACCACTAACAAAAAAGTGGCAGGGGTGACACATTTTTTTTTGATAATACTACAAAAGCATGGTAAACGTACCTTTAAATTGTGATTCCCATTCCTTAATAGAATCCATTTCCACGCTACTTAAATCGCTTAAATCATCATAGCCCTCGCCAGCAGCAAACACTGAAAATGTTGCCAAACCTCTTGAAGCATCTTTCCCTCCAAATGCGGCATATGGTCCTCCTAAAATAGTTTAAATCAAGCTTTAAAATCACTATTACTCATCTAATGAAGCATCTTGAAATATATTATTTGCAAGTTGCAACAGTTCTGTTTTTAAATATTATTAACCTTCCCAAAGATATTATCCACTCGCTGTGTGTAAATTTTTAACTAAAATTTACATAAGCAGTAAGTATGCAAAATATTCTTTAAGAAATCACCCAAACGGAGAATAATTTTATGGTACTTAAGAAATCTAACTGGTTAAACCCTATATTATGTCCTAATAACTGTATGTTAGGACAAGCACTATTTTGTAAATTAGGTAGTACAAAAAGCATGAGATCCTTTCATGAATTTTGTATGCTTATGCGCCACATCATTACTCAGTATTTTCAGAATAAAAAGGCTTTTGATTCTTACAAATTTTTATTTGTTAATATTTTGTCTCGACCTTTACCTTTCAGCTATTTATAACATGCCACAACTAAATGAACCCTAGCACAAACACATTGACGATTTTACTTTTAAATCGTGATAGAACAATAGCACACATGTTCATGAATATTTTATTAAAATTAAAATAAATCGAGGCATATTTTATTTACCTCCCATATTGTTCGAGAAATAATGCTTGTCCCAGCATATATGTAGTTGCTACATTTCCTACACACAGTATCTCTCTTAGTAATGTTATGTACATTAGATACTTAAGTATAAAATTAATTTAAGTAGGAAGTAGGAGGGAAATATGTTTTTTTCACTCGGTTTTTAAATATAAATAGGTATTTAAAATTATTAATTACGCATTTGTTGGAGCAATTTGCTGAAAATTTCAGGCAAAAGCTAACTTATAAACATCAATATATAATATACCAACCTATATAATCCATGTGTTGTAAACATGTTTATATTCAATAATATTGAGTTTTAATGATGTTTTAAAATACTTTTAGTTTTATTTCCTATCATTTAAAATAAATTAATAGCATAGTAATGACTTGCAAAAAACGAATTAATAATGTTACACTTATCATTTAGATTACAGCAGACTACTTACGTACCAAACAAGTATGACATCACAATTTTTAATAGGAAAATGTTTTACCTGGTCCGTAAAATCTTTTTCCCCTTGTAACATCATAAACGTTTCCATTAACTGCCACTAAAACTCTACCATCTTCTTGTGTACCATCGTATTTTTTTAATTCTTCAACTGTAAAGTCTCGTTTTTTCAATTTTGGTAGTTCAGGAACTGGCTGCCTGACTGGGACATCACTTTGACGGCGTATTATTTTATAAATTAAAAATATTATAAGAACTACGAGAGCGATATTAATAGGGCTTTGTATTATTTCCAAAAATATATTGGTTAATAATCCAGATTTTATTGTTGATTCAGCCATGTTGAGAATGAAGACTAACTTGACAAGTTTACGTTTTACTAGGCACTTCAATTTGGTTTTATTACCACTCTGGTGGCTGCCCTGCTAAAACCAACACGGACGGAATAAATCACAGAACAGGCAATAAAATTGCTTGTTCTTTTAGATGTTCTATGCTAAATCACAGAGCGAGCGACATCTATATTTTTTGGCGTAATCTCAATACGATGAGGTGATTAACAAACCGCTGTCGGCGCTGTCAGTGGGTACTGTCACTGTCAGTAGTGTCAGTAGGCGGGTTTCTTAAATTTATCTTGTCAAAATTAAAAGTGCGTTTATTAAAGTGTTATTATATTTAACTAGTTTATAAACAATATAACAATGCAATCAATTAATAAAATGGTTGACGCGAAATCGAGACGGTTTTGTTCCGTGCCTCGGTGCTCTAGTTACGAAGACGCATTTCCCCTCATTACTTTCCCAAGGACCCAAAATGGAAAGACATAAGTACTTAAAATTTGAAAACCTATCGGCAAATATATGTGCGTGTGCAGCCAACGTTGTTTTGGGGAAAATTTCGTGCCAGGTAAATTATTGTAAACCTAACCTAGAAAATGTTTACTGGTTTCTTCTTCTACTACCGTTTTTATATTCAGTGGAACGCAAAGGAACAGATTTGCACTGTGATCTAAGATGCTTTAATAAGAAAAAAGGGTTACTAGAATTAACCTCTAAATGTATCAAAATGTCAAAACACTGACCTGACAGAACTGTCGATTTGTTGTTCACAACTTGGTTCATACGCTCACTAACGTGAATTTCGCGAACAATAGGTCGTTGTATAAGATCGGATCAACAATTTCTTCCATAACTCCTTAGCTATTGAAGATATACAAAAATCCTTAAGAAAAGTTGTCCAGCAACCAACACTGCATAATATTCCTAAAACACTTCTAGTTGTGGACGTGTTTCATTTAGGCAACTTTTTGTTAAGTTAAATGGAACATGGAACACCCTATATATTTTATTCCAAATTTGATTAGAGAATAAGAGCTTTCCAATGAACTAGGTACTTTATTCTTTTGAGCGGTTTTTGAACTATTCTAAGTTTTGTCGAAATTTTGACAAATGTAGCACCTAAAGAGAAATGCCGTGTAGGTATTTTTTATTGTGGCAACTGATTAAGCTACATACTAGATACGAACTTTCAAATGATGTGTTAGAATTTAAACTTCCGTCGACAGGGTGTTCATAATTTAATTTCGAATATGTAAATTTAAAATCGGCAATAACTTTCTTATTTTAAATGGAACAGCCTGTATATTGTTTAGTAGGGTGTATACTTATTTAATTGGAGTTCTTATACATATAACTGGTTATTCTTGGACTCATGCCTCTAAAAAATATGAAGCACCTCTTAAAAATAGTCTCTTCCTGTCTATTGCCTCTCCCTCAACTAGGTATATTATGAAAGGGTCAAATTAGGCCAAACGAGGAACAGAGAGAAACGCAAACCAGAGGCGCAAAACATCAGCATCCCTGTAAGGACTTATTGATCAGAAAGTGTGTTCTCTCCACACCCGCGTTCCGGTTCGGAAAATGCCCGTAAACGCGTTTTTAAATAGCAAAATATCCGAAAATATAACGTAACATTTATACATTAATATGTGATAAAGAAAATGGCCACATCCAGTGATGGTGCAAGAATTTTTAATACCATGGGACTTAAAAAAAGATTTAAATGGTGGAAATTTTACGTTCACTTGGACTATTTAAATAAATTTCGAAACGTCGTGTTGTGTACCTGATTAAATTGTTGTTGAATTTGTTAAATTGTTTGTTATTTCTGCGTTCTTAAGTTATAAAAAGATTAACGCCAACACTATTTATTTTAATAAATAATATAACGCACAAACTTAAACGTATCCTATTAAAAAACGTTCAAATTTTTGTGATATATATTAAACACAATTTTATTAAGTACCAACATCATTTTTTCACACAGTACGTATTTTTTAAATTGTGTCAAATTTTTGTTGGTATATGTGCATGCCTTGACAGAACACGCCTAAAACAGATGATCTTGTTCTATATGATGCCCTTTACAATAATTGCAATTACCAATTTCTGCATGTTTATGGGTTATATACCTATTATTATTATAATTATGTTGCATTCATTATAAAACTTTGGGCCTTGTAACTGTTGTGATTTTGTTAGGTACCTACCTACTTCTGTTTTTTTTATTGTCAATTAGTAATTATCTGAATCATTTACCTACTAGACGCATTCATTTGTCAATTTATTGTCGTCATCACATCTAAGTTGGCACGTTTAATCAAACTATTATACAGGGTGGAGTCTAATTTTGTATGACGTACCATTGCTTAATTTCTTTGGTTTTCAATAAAGCAACCATTTCATTATACAGGATGATAAAAAAAATATATAAACCGCAACATTTCAGAGGACGATCACTCTTTTTAAAAAAAGATGAATTGCTCGTATTAAACGTGGGTCCGAAAATTATTCAATAGGAAAATAAAGTCTTTGAAAATGAAAACCAAAGAAATGTCTTTGCAGCAAGTTTAAAATTGTCTATTAGGTATATATCTGTAATGCAAGTGTAAACCTTAAATGTGATCGTTTAAAATTAATGCAAAAAAAAAATAAAGTTATCTGCTTCAGTGACAAACAAATCGATTATCTTGTCGGCCCGAACAACTTGCATCAAAAAGATCTATTTTATAAAGTGAATATGTCAGAGGTAATAAGAGAAATCCGAAATTTAAAAATTGTTTAACCAAATAAAGTTTTCCACCTTCGCATTTGTCATCCACTTATTTCTCAGTTATTGATTTCTAAAAAACCTTTTCCTACGATCATGCAAAAAATATTAGCTTTTTGCACTATTTACAGTGCAAAAAGTAAGTGTGTTACTATAGGCAACGAAAGTTCATTCAGTTATTAATGGATAGCGTTTGACAGTGACAATTTAATCTCTAGTTGTCAGTTTGACATTTGAATATTTTGTGTTAATGTAATCATTGAGTAAAAATAATAAAGAGGCACAACTGTCAAGGTTTCGAGATTTTAGTGTTGTATGTTTTCACCAATAGCTTCATGATTGTCTTCAATTTTAAGGGCTATACAGCCACATTACAAATACCTTCCCATAGCACTAAAAATTGATGACAATCATGAAGTTATTGGCAAAGAAATACATTACTAAAATCTCGAAACCTTGACAGTTGCAACTCTTTATTATTTTTTACTCAATGATGTAATATTCTGCCAATTAAATTTAAAAAAAATCTGTTTTATTCCATATTCCATCGTAGAACAAATGTTGTGTGCAACACTTGCAAAAAGTGTATTTGTTGTACTCAACATGATGCAAATACACCTTTTGCACTAGTTACACAAATAACTATGTTTGGATTTAATCGAAAATATTTGTATGTTGTTTTAAAGTTTTTACTTATGATACTTCGATTGGAGAGTATTCTGGTGGTCCAAAATCTCCATTATTAATGTGCCCATCGTCCTTCGTTACTGAGAGAAATTGCCGTTTTTATAAAGACGAACTGTGATTCTGATTTCGATTTATATGAAGTTTTCAAGTAAAATAAGTGAAAAATTATATGTACGAAATATGAATTGATTATACGAGATGGTTTGAAAGTTACCTCCAAGGAAAGATTTGGCCATTTGGTCATAATCAACAAAACGAGCTGTATCCCTGTAACAGGAACGATGGACACAGGTGGCCACGTGTATCACATGTACATTTGACTTTGAAACACCCTGTATAACTCAGATAAAACAAGATAGAATTGTTTGTTAATAAAAAAGCATTAATACTTATATTGATATTATTTTTCGGATTTTCAAGCATAATGCCTTGTAATTCTAACCATACCCCTATTTTAAATATAATATACCTATTGTTATATAGCTATTGTTAATCAGGCTATTTGCCGCTCCACCAATATCTCCTGTACTCTGTTTTCCTTCTTTTATTTTTGACGATAAGTTATTTGAATTAATTTTTTTTATATATTAGTCATATTATTAGCTCGATCATCTGTAATTCGTATGCCCTAGTTATTGCTGTATTTCGATTCGGCTTATTGCATGTTCATATTTCTTTCTATGGTATTTTTTTTACTAACTAATAATTTTATCCTACTGACAGTAACACTCCAATTGTTTCTGATACTATTCTTTTATATATTTTAAATTATAAATATTTCTTATTTTCAGATTATTCCCCATCTAAATCATGGTGGATTTAGGAGGGTATGTTATTATTCTGGTCGAAACCAAGGACAAGAAAATTAAGCTATATGGTATGTTCAAAAAATTAATTAATAGTATCACCTAAGTTCACTAAGAATTTAAACTTTTTCACTTAAAATAACTCAAACGTTCCTCTTTGTAGGTTCACCTGCTGACAAGGATAATTTAGAAGTTGGAGATGAAATTCTTGAAGTCAATGGAAAAACTCTGGAAGATGCTACCCACACCGAAGTTATAAGTCACATACATCAGGTTAGTCTAATCAGTAGCATAAACGCTGACACATGACGGCTTGGGGTTAAATTTTATTTTATTTATTTTTTTATTATGGGATGAGTAGTTAACTTTCTTAGTTTTGGTTAGGATTAAAATAATACACCAACATTCGTTTATTCGCCGAGGACATATAATATATGCATCGTCTGGGGTGCCGATTTTTTAAAACCTTTTCATTTTTATGGTTTCATTTGAATTTTTATATTGTAGTATTTTATTATAATTAATCATTAATATTGATTTCAGTGCATTCGATCGCGAACAATATGTCTACGTGTAAAAAGGAGAAGTGGTGCTCGTTTAGGTAAGTAATTTTCTCTATATCAAAAAACCTTTTTCGTATGATAAAAATAGTACCTAGGTAATAAAATCTATTAGAAGATTTACCATCATAGTAATTACTTATTAGTTCCTCTGTTCTGTCTAGTCGAAAAAATCCGGTAGATCTAGGAAGCTGAAATTTCGCAGGCCGGTAAAAAACTACCTAACTGTCAATACCTGAGACATCATTTGTCATATTATTTGCGATTTTACAAAATAAAATTGTACCAAATTTAAATATAGCGTACACCTATCTAATAAAATCTGAGATAAGGACAAAAAATTAACATAACGGGCTACTAACGTTCTAATGAATACCTATGTATTACCCTTGTATAATGTAAGAATACATATACAAGGGTATTACCCAAATTCGATATATTTTACCAATTTATATATTTTATATTAATAGGTAGGTATAAAATTTAACTGAAGCACTTGTGATTTACTCGAATTCTAATAATAAGCATTAACCCACTTAAACTTAATGTAAGTACGTCTCTGTATTTGTGTACTGTGCTATATGTATTTATTTATTTCAATTGCACCTTTTAAAAAACAACCATTATGTGAAATTTCGTTCAAATTTGATTTAATCGTTACAATACACCCCTCAGATCAAGTTTCTATTAACACTCCAATCATGCACCTACCATAGATTAGAAATGTAACATTGAACATTGTTCTATTCAAATCTATTCTATGCAATAGGTATTGCAGTATTTAATTTTAATTCTATTATATAGGCTACTTAATTAAATTCCGAGTTCGTTAGAATTCGATTGTATTCGGATTTTGGACAGGTAAATATTGTTTTAAAATGCGGTGTTGTCAAGTGTGTTGTAATTCATCTTAACTTGGTGTACCGAAAAAGTTACATGGGTATTTGTTATATTCAACAGGTGGTGTATTAATGATTAATGTATTTATCTAATATTTTAAAAATTTTTATTTTTGATCACGTAAATAAGTAAACCAAGTGAAACTTAATATTAATGAAATTTGTGTAAAAGTCGGCTAGGTATTTTCGAATTTCCCATACAGACGCTCATGGTTATTCATAATCTGATAATCCGTATAATGGTTAATTTTTATTGGATTTTTATAATAACTTCTGATGGATAAATTTTTAAGGCTAAAGACACGACTCTGTGGTTGAAAACGAAGGTCGAAGATGTACGGGATGTACCCCCTAGACGTTTACCTATGTGTCCTAAGTACTTTCTCTACGGTATTGTACGGACTTAGAAAGGATAGGATTATATACCTAGGATACCTCATACAATCTTGACTAATCTATTGGTATTAAGACAATTCCAGAAGATAGGACAACGCCTTAAATTATTTTGTTTTTAATTATACCGTAATTATTTTGATAACGTTAATGTATGTATGTACATACCTACTTACGGTCATCAGAAATCCTATAATATTTATTGTTATGCGGATGGCAACGCTGTATGCAAACAAAATGAAAAGGTAAAATACCTGCTGCAGTCCAAGTCGCGGCTACGTTCACAGTGACTTTCGCGGGAATCAAATGAGTGTGTCGCGAGTTGTTTTACCTTCCAAATCCGCCTGACTAACTGCGTCTGTGGTATTTGGTGTTTTTGCCAGCATTATTTGATTTATTTCTTTTTTAAATTCAGTAAGTTTGTAGTGTTTGTTTATTCTAGTGTTGTGCCTTTGTTTTGACGTTTATGTTTCACCTTGAAACCCACCTGGATTAACTTTATTGGATTAATTAAACTTATTGGATTTTCAACTATATATAAACTAGTGGTAAGTTGATTTTGTTAATTAAATTTAATTTCATGCGAGACTATAATTGGGAGTTTGTAACTTATGATTGTAACTGGACTTTTAACTACTACTAAAACTCATGACCTTAAATGGAAATTAAGTTTTTGTTTATTATGAAAGATGTGACCCAAAGAATATAAGTAGCACCCACCTAACATATTCTTTCAGTATGGCATTTCCATAAATAATACTTATTTAATTAGTCGAAATAGTCGAAGATAATTAGTTTAAATACATTTTAATTACCGTCATTGGATTCTCTGAAACTATATCCAGGTGTTGTAATTAAAACTATAGGTACATTTTGACAGCTACACGTATCGAAAATAAAATGATGGTTTACAACTCCGCAGAGTGCCACTGCCACGGTGTATATTTATTGTGGTTGCCAATATAAATATTAAGTAGGTATAGCGATGGTTTCGAATCTAGTAACCAAAGCAAAGAAATTTTGCGTCAATTTTTTTCATTTTCCATTCGTGGATGTGGGCGAAATTACTTGCTGCATGCATGGGATTAGCACAAATCAAATAAACAATTCGATAAGGGAAGTTTCAAACTTCACAAATATGTGAAAGTGGTGACAGGCATCTTATTAGGGTATTATTATGGTGGCACTGCAGCAACAAAATACCTACGAAATGAGAATTTACCTTTTTGTTAAGGTAAATTATTTATTTTACTGTCTATTGTTAGAATTTAACTTAAAATACCAAAATACCATTATCCATTAAATATCAGAGCCACAGACCACTGCCCTGGTATTGTATTCTGCCAAATTTGGTTCAATTCGGTGAAGCCATTTTAAAAAAATATGGGCCATGAAAAATTTGACAAAAAATAGAAAACTTGCTACTGTATATCAAAAGCAAAGAGCATTAGGGGATAAATTAATGGTCGTTCTGATATATATACCGCCTCGAGGTTCTTCCCACTAGCGTATGGCCGTCACCTGTATAAATTGGAAAATAATTTTGAAAATGGAGTTTGTACGTTTAATTGCCTCTCAACTGACTAGTTTTCGTCCACCTAACCCACTTATAGTTTTCGAGTAATCGAATCGCATTTAATCATACAATAATTACTGCAATGCTTTAATATGCATGGTGTCTTTTTTATTCGAAAGTTAGGTTTTTTACTAAGAAGCAAAATAAGCAGATAGAGGAATTTTTTGATCGCGATATTTTTTACATGAAATCATGAACAGCAAATTGCAAGTAAGTAAGAATGCGTAGACTTACACAATATTTATTTTTTTAAATATTATTAGATATGCTGGTGCATACCATCTTATGCAATCGTTTGTATGCAGGTATGTTTTTTGCGCAATATAATAAACTTTTTCTACAGTGCGACCCATTTTGAATGGAAACATCATTACATCAGACTTTTTCTAAAAGATAGACCATTGAAAACACACAACACAAAAATTTAGAGATTAATTTCAATTTTCAAGACGAACTATAATTTTCTTTCGATGTTAAAAATGAACAAATTTGATTAGCAATTTTTTTATTAAAAAATCTAACTACATACATACATACATATATAGGTATCACTGGATTCAGAAACATCTTAAATGGGTAAATCCAAAATTTCGTGAAAAAATATTGAATAATGACAGATTTATGACGAAACTAATGTAGGTAAAGTCTGTGTCATATCTATACAGCACATAAAAAGAGCCGGCTTGTTTGAAGTTTTTATGGGCATCAAACAAGCCGCCGGTTTTTTATGTGTCTTACAAATCTGAAGTCGACCATACCTAGTATTTTATAATTTTTACATGATTTTTCTAGTATGAAGCATGACAATTAAATAAAAGAAAGATACATTAAGTGAAATTAAGTGAAAAACATAAAAAACATTGGTGTTGAAGCATTCCTTGCAACTCTATGCACCAAGTTGGCTTTGGAAATTAAACAAAAATATAAGTATTCTACCTGTCAATATTGTTATAATTACTTTCAAATGCTTCAACACCAATGTTTTTCATAGCTTACTACTATCTCTTGTAATTTACCTAGTTGTTAATAAAATGTGGGACACCGTTTTCTCGAATACCTCAGGAACTATCTGTAGCAAGTATATCAAATATAGTATCGTTGAAATCAGAAAAAAAATTTAAATCTGTTTTTTTTAATTATACAGGGTTGATTAGAAAATACGAACTTCATTGCGATTTTGCGACCAATTGGAACTCAAATTTTGAATTTGGATACTTATTATCATTGATAATATCACAACATTTCATTTCCAGTAGAAATATACAAGGGGATTTTTTTTTCGAAACAGGTTTTTCGCGAATATTTTCACCATTTGATGTTCTATTGTTTTTTGACCTCAGATTCGGAATGCCAGGAAAAAATACCATCTTTTCAGCGTTCAATTTTTTTTCCTAGTACAGCCGTAAAGCCCCTATGTCAACGTTTCCGCTTAGATGGACCACCCTGTACGTGAAAATTCAGTATCCACCCCGCTTATGTCTTAGGGGCTATAAATTTAAGAGTTTCCTAACAATTTGATAAGTGTGGAAGTAAGCACATGGCTTATAAGTAGGTAGGTATACCTTCACCGCAATTGAATAATTGGTAGCCACGGCACTTCTGTTTACGCCATTGCCTTTTCAACCATCATAACAATAAACAATTTAGAAAACAATTATGACATAATAAGTAGAGAGAGAGAGAGAGCTAAAGGATAATTTGCTTTGTATTAAAACGCAACAGAAAATTCGCTGGACCAGTCTCGCCATCGCCGCCCGTATCCAGTTAGCCTTGACTTCGAATTCAAATATGTCTTCGCTCAAAACTTTGTTGCTTCTTCTTGACTAGGTCTTCGGATTTACTTAACGTCAATCTCGGTTGAGGTTCGGAGAATATTTGTTACTCATTTATTTGTCATTCATATACGTACATAAATTGCTCATGAGTAATGACAATCCTTGTTAAGTATACTTATTTGATGTGATCAATTTTTTAAAGTAAGTAAAGAAAAAAGTTATATAGAAAGAATAGCGTATGTAAATATCGAGGTACCGTAAGCAAAATGACAATTTCAAAGAGTTTAAGGCTCGGTTTAAGGCATTATAAAAATAAAATGTTCTGTCTGTCTGTCTATTTACACAAAAAAGAAAAGAAGAAAATTATAATGGCAACCTCGATGGCAACAGTAAATTGGCCAACAAAATGCAAATATTAATAAGCGCTAGTTCTCCGTACGAAATTGAAAATTAGTTTTTTTTTCTGTCATTCCTGATTCAGGTATTATTTTGATATTTTTATGCAATCACAACACTAGTTTATAAAAATTACTTGATAAAAACATATTTTTATTTAAATTTCCAACTTCCAACTTCCGACGTCTACATAAAGAGAATTTTGCCAATTTTCCAAAAACGCTCTATATGGAACATCTATATCGTTTTTTTTTCTATCTCTCATACTTTCAGAGAAACCCCCCCAGATCCCATCGAATTTGGTTCACCCTGTACACGGCTAGCATAATAGGGTTGCGTTTCTTTATAGTATTCCTTGATTCAATGCTTTAAATGCTAGAGAGGTGGGAATGTATAGAAATTAATGGAAGGTATCTCGTTATTTAGTACACCAACAGACGAAAAACAGAATTATGTCAGACTAACTGCGATTGTGTTGTAATACTGCACAGTGCACAGCACACTGCGACAAATGATCGATTTAAAATATCGTCCTAAGTATCCGTTGCAATGAATAAATTACTATGAAATCATTAACCGGTCCAATACACATGTAATTAATTTAAACATTATTTTTAGTCCATGATTTTTATGGTAACTAAATTGTTATTCGGTGTTAGGCTCATAGCTTTAATAACATTTTTAATTACTAGCTTACTGTCGCAATACAGGCACTTTATTGTTTGTAGGTTCTCATATAAATTTAATTGTGAATATATATCCTTTTTTTTTAATATAAATTACATTATACTTAGTATATTAAATTTTCAAATCGATGAGAAAAATTAAATGAGATATCAACTGAGATTAATATGTGGCATGTGGTAAATATGAAATTATAGGGTACGAGCGCAGCGAGTGTTAACAATTATTATTATCCATTTAAATTAAATGCGATTCGTTTTGTCAGCCAAAAGTGTAGTAATATTCGTTGGTAATATACAGTCCCACTTCAAATTTACAATAATGTTGGGTGGGAAATGTGACAAAAAAAATTAGAGCCAACCGTTTACTTCAAATTATTTTGTCTTTAGTAAGGTGTTGCTGACAACAGAGTTGGAAAATTTCACCCAGATATAGGTACCTACCGTATATACCCATATATGATGAACATTCATGTATATAGTAGTCCCATGTAGTTCTTGTTTCGAGTTCGCTGACCTAGTCGTGATTCTGTGTTGATGCTGACCAATAAGTTAACTGTACCACATTCTGCTCTTTATTATCCTGTATAATATTTGAAATAAAAAATATCGTCAATAATCGAAAATGCTTCTGCCCAACCGAAGAATTAATTTGCCAATCATATTATAATAATTGAAGAAAATAAATTTTGACACGGAGTTTTCTTATATTTTTTGTCATTTTTTCTAGCAGATTCAAATATGAACATAGAAAAACATCGATTGAGGTAATCAATGCTAATTAACAAATAATCTGTTTGCGTTATTATCAAATCTGCAAGGCTTGCCCCTTTTGCTCTCTCACGAATAAATTGTGTTCTCTTGAATGAATAATTTTTCCATGAATGCGAGAATAATCCACAGGGTGTTTTGAAAACCTGTGAAAAAACTTAGGTTTAAAATTCTCCATTAATTTCCATGAAATATGGAACAATTCACCATTGCGTCCAATCCGACTCATAGGGAATGAATTTTGCTATAAACAGAAAAAAAAATGTTCAAATCGGTCCACCGGTTTAAGAACTAAAGAACTTTAGATTTTTCCCGAAAAATCGAGTGCGTCACTTTTTATGGAACTGAGTGTAGTATACATACCTCGCTGGTCGTTTTCATTACAGCCTCGCGTTTACAACCCTCGGCTGTAATGAAGCACCTCCCAGCTCGGTATGTGGTACTATATAATTTCTTAAAACTTATGTAAAAACAAATAAAATATTTAAAAACATACCTACTACAATAATAGTGAAATACTAATTTTTACATATACCTATTCAATTCGTAAAATACTTAAATAATTACATTAAACAATAGTTTTTTTTAAACTATGTTTAAAAAATGTATTGTAAAAACACCAAAGTACTATATAATGCTTGTAATTAGTGAATATTTGTACACAACTGTTGTTTTAAAGATCTCTGCATAAATAATTATACAGTATACAGGGTGATTCATAAGTAATGGTACACAGACCAACAGCAGATTTCTAACGTAAAAATATCGCGATTTAGCCAAACTTACCTTAGTCCAAAAGTTAATAGTAACCAAGATACAGGGTGTGAAAGTTTAAATTTATTTTTTAATTTTCCTTTGTAATTTAATGAGTTTTTATAATTTTCTTGTGAAAATTTATGAGTGGGGGTTATTAGGGGTGAGGAATCATAATACACGATCAATTTTGGTATAACTCCTAGAGGGCGCTACGTACGCTGCGTTCAATGTGTAAAAAAAGTCGTAACTTTTTACCCGCACCCATACGGTAGATTTCGCTTAAAAATTATATTCTTCTATCATTTCTTAATGAAAAAGGTATACTTGTTTCAAGTCTCTAAATACAACAGTTTTTGAGAAAAGTGCAAATCAAAAACTCCATGCAAATTCACTATGAGATGTGAAAAATTATTTTTATTATTTTGGAGGCAAAATTCGACACTTTTTCGTTGAAAATATTGTTTTCTGTTATGTTCTGTCTATTTAATCCCGTTTAAGTGGTTATTGGCATTAACCCTTTCGGTACGGGCGCCGTATATAAACTACTTTTGGAGATTTGTCCCACAGGCGATTGCCGTATATATACGTTTAAGGTTTTTTGTGCATTTAGGACGGCCGCCGTGTAAATACGCCTAACTTTAAAAATTGCATCTTTGAAAGACGGTTGCCGTTGTTAAACGGTTTATTCAAGCTCGTTGATGAGACGAATGCCTTAGAAAAACGGCAATTGTGATGATGCCGCTCAGACGGATGCCGTCTATAAACGGCAACATATTTTACGCATGCATCAACGGCAAGTCAAAGCCTGCGTGCACAATGTACACCTGATTTTGCATTCTGATTTTGAGATGGCCGCCAACTAGTGGCATTTGCACTAACAAAAATATACGGCAACCAAAAAAAAACGGGTGCCGTATATATACGGCAATCGTCCTCTCGGCACCGAAAATGCGGCCGTCTGGTGTATTGGTTGGCGAAATATGGCCCCGTACCGAAAGGGTTAAACAACTTTTCAAAATTTCAGACAAAACAATTTTAACTAGTAGGCACAAATAATTTTATTCCAAATGGTAAACAATGCATCACAAATAACGACAACAACATATAGGTACTACAATAAATGTTCAACTTGATCACTTCTCTCATTTCAGAATTCGAAAAAAATGTGGCGATCAGTTTCTACGTATTAAAAAGAAATTTGGAAAGATATAAAAAACACAACACTTCTGCAACAATTAATTATTGTTTAAAAGATTGGTTGTTTGACAGGTACTTTTTGTTTTTATGCATACTTAATAAATATTTATCTTTATTTACTCTGATAATGCTGTATCTCAACGCCTACTTTTAAAAATAATTTTTTACAGTGCATAATAAATAGAATATTTGATTTGCACTTTTCTCAAAAACTGTTGTATTTAGAGACTTGAAACAAGTATACCTTTTTTATTAAGAAATGATAGAAGAATGAAATTAATACGCGAAATCTGCCGTATGGGTGCGGACAAAAAAATTACGGTCATCTTTACACATTAAACACAGCGTACGTAGCGCCCTCTAGGAGTTATACCAATATTGAATGTGTATTATGATTCCTCACCCCAAATAACCCCCACTCATAAATTTTCACAAGAAAATTATAAAAACTCAGTAAATTACAAAGGAAAATTAAAAAATAAATTTAAACTTTGACACTCTGTATCTTGGTTACTATTAACTTTTGGACTAAGGTAAGTTTGGCTAAATCGCGATATTTTTACGTTCGGAATCTGCTGTTGGTCTGTGTACCATTACTTATGAATCACCCTGTATAATTTATAAGTATAACCATTAACAAACTTAATGGTATAACCTTAGTTAGAATGTAATTTAATACACAAATTTCTTTAAATATAGTTAGGTACCGAGTTAGGTAGGTACCTAATAAGAAACCGAACCGTCAGAAAATAAAAAAATAATATTTTCAGAAAATAAAAAATAATATCTTTTCTAATAGTAAGAAAATTTATGGAATCGACATCAAATATCTAAATTAGAACCGGAAAAAATCAGGGAAATAGCAAATAAAAATAATTTTTAATATAAATTGTTACGTTTGAGGATGGTCAATTTTAATCCAAAATAATAATAATAATAATAATAGATGGTCAATTTTAATCCAAAATAATAATAATAATAATAATAATAATAATGTGGTTATTTCTATAACACTATTACAGTAATTGAATTAATACAAATATACAAACAGAAAATGTACTTATACATACAACTACAAACGAGTAAAGGTATCATTCATAAAGCAAATTAAAAAATTTACAAAACATAATCGATTAAAGTAAGTAGGTATATCAATAAATATTTTAATTATCACAGAATTCGTTGACTAAGAACAACATTAATTGAGGAAGTATTTATTCTTCATAAGAGTTTTTTCAATTTTAAATACTTATCTCAAAATTACTTGCATCTTTTATAACTTGAGGGAGGTGGTTATACATTTTTTATGGACGAAATAAAGGGCTCTTTTTTCGTCTGCTCTAATCTATGGGATGGGAAGGTACAAATATATTTTTTGCTGAAAGAGTGTTGTATTTATTAATATCAACACATTTTAAGAGATTGATAATATTCTTCCTGATATAACATATAGATTGCAATACATATAATATTAATGTATAACATAACATACAATGACTCGCTGTAACCAAAATTTCTTTAAGATTCTTAGTTTGATTCCACTACATATGTTTGCTGTGTTTGACTTGTGCTTTCTTTTCTTCCAGCCGTGGATCTAGATCTGTGTTCAAGCAACGTTCAAGATGCCTTCGTTATTGCCGTGGAACAACAAGCTCGGGAACGCTTGGAGCGTCTATCAGCGCTCAAACGAATTACACCCGTCGACATGACCAAACTCTCTCAACAGGTAAGGAAAGATCTGGTTATCATTATTTATTCGTTGGCCTACTATTCTAAGGTCAGTAAGTCGGATTAATATTTTTCTAAGATCATCCGAGAGCGAAATATGCCTTTCAAAATACCCATATGAAATTTGTTAACGGCGCCATTTCCATTCAAGACAAAGAGATAGTATAGTTCATTTCATATTTGTAAAGCAGGGAAAAAATGCCGCATTTACAAAGCAGAAACGCGGCCTCTTTAACGTTCAAAGAAGCCGCCGCAGGTGCTCCTTTGTCGGTAATTTTTTATCTGCGGTACAAAAATGAATTCGACTTTACGGTTCCTTATGAAAATATTTTTATTTACCTCATCAAAATATAGTATAAATGAATGTGTCTGTCAATTGTTTGGAAAATGTAATGAATATTTTAAATTTTCATTCTGAGATGTAACTAACTTAACCTTGATAACGATTGACATATATTTGAATAAAAAATCATAATAATTGTGCTGTATATAGGCTCAAAATTTTTTTAACATTGTATACCTACATACATACTTGTAAAACGTCTGTGTGACTCTCTTCAAAAGCAGAATAATCGACACAAAGCATAAGTACCACTTGAGGATTGTGTGGGAATTCGATATCATTTTAGAAACAGATAAACTTGTTCTAAACTATTTTACGCTGATAAGAAACCAGAATATACAATAATGTAATCGTTTTACGATTTCTAACCACTTAACCGCATACGTAACCACGTGTACACAGCACCGGACGTCTAGTTTTTTTAATCAATAAATTATATTATTATATAGTTCAATTTTTGTAATTCTTTTAGAAGATACCTTAGTAGGTACTTCAATATTACAAATAGCTGTGACAAAGATTAAAAAAACTAGTATTTATTTCAACGCATTGCTTACCTACTTTATCATGTCAAGGAATGGAATATGATTCAAATATCATTAACAACTTACGTATAATAGGTACCTACAAGGTGTCACGTATCCATTAAATGAAAACGCTTATTCCTCGTCTAAATCTAAAAATATTTTGTTATATTATAAACATTAGATACAGGATCTGAAAATTAAAATTCAAATATATTTCTATTAATGGCACGCTACATAATTTGGACGCGCTTTCATTTATGATAATCGCTCATGATACACCCTGTATGCCTCTTTCATACTAGTTGTAAAACTACTATCCTTAAGAAGTGGACACCTTCGAAAATAAATTCGAGATATTTGCTTTGCTCATGCAGTGTTGTAGACATTAGCCCCTCGGACTCCCAGCATATTAGATGTAAACCAGACGGAGGTACTTGAGATCTATACATATATTGTTACCAACGAGATGTGGTAGATATAATACGTTGGCATGGTTCATTTCTTTTGCTGAACGCAACACAGACTCTTTCGAAAGGCGCCAAACCCAAACCTTGCTCAGTCTGTCAAATATAGTTGTTGGTCAACAACAAAATGTATGTTTATTTGGCAGATTCTCGGAATTTACAAAATCTGATAAGTATGGTTGGCATTTGTATTGTGTTAAAAGCCTTGGCTGGGTTTACTCTTACGTTTCTTTTTATGATATCGGTTTTCTGAGTGAGAAGGCAAGCAACCGTGTGGTAACGGTGTAAGACTTAAATTCAAGTAGATATTTAATTCATCTTGCGTTTTAGATCGTAGATAACGTAATTTGTTGGCATAGTTTTATGTTCGAAAGTAATCGAAAGTCGAACGCCATTTGCTGTACACTCGATCCTGTCAAACACAGAAACCAAAGTTTTCAAAACAAAATCTGTTCCACCGATCTAATAGATCAATCGTTCAAAGGTTAATGCAGACCATCTTAAAAATAATACATATAGTATTGTTTTATCCCGTACATTAATTAATTAATCCTAAGGTTTCCTTGTTTCCGCAGTTAAATCAGACAACAACGTCGGGCGAAGAGTTGAACGGCTTTATCAACAATTCACCAATCTATGTAACTTCTTTGACTGCCACAGAAAGTTTAAACAACAATCCCACCGCAAACAAACAAGGAGGCGGCGTTTTAAGCAGTACCACGACCGTCGTAGCCATCAATAAGGACGTGATCACCACTCCTAAACCTCAACTGCCCAATGGACACAATTCCAGTGATTTATTAATAACACAAAACTCTATAGACACTTCCAAAAATAAAGAAATTAACAAAGTTCCAAACGACGTTAGGGTACCGACACAGGTAAGCAAGTTTATTTTGGGAAATGTTACGTGAGAAATATGTATATAACGCGTTTTCTTCTTGCCCAATCCGATGCTCTTGCATGTGCAATAATGCACGTGTCAGGCAAAACTGTGTGTAAAGAGAATTTGATTTTAAAGGGTGATTTGCTGAAATCAAGAGATAGTCCTACACAAGTTAGTCGTAGGATAGGCGACAGAAGAGGCTCTTCTCCTTTTCAGAATGGAAGAACTGAGCTGCTGATAGGTGCAGAAGACAATAAACTTAAAACGACGGCGATCGTGGAAAGCAATAACAATAACAAATTGGGAATTGAAACTGAAAACAGGTGAGGAAATTGTTTGTATTTAAGAATATTTTGATTTAGTGTCAAATGTGGGCATAAATAAAACATTGTTCTGAAGTGTATAGGACACATCACGAACGTCCATCTCCTAATGGCACCACAAAATCCAGTTAAGTTGTTCGAAAGTAAATATACTTAGTTTCATCTTTTGAAACAGGCACGCAGTCAAAGTTTGGATTGGATTTTTAAATATCTGTCGCACTCGTAATGCTTTTCGCATAATAGAATTTTTTTCTCACAATTAATAGGGAATAATAATGAACCTGTCGTCCTTTAGTTTCACAAAACGGATGCTTCTTCACACTTCAACTAAGAATGTAATTTTAGGTTTCCTGTGAGACTGGTATGTTTGTCTAAATCTTGGAGCACCTTATAATTTTAAACCAAATAAAATAAATTATAATAATATAGTTCAATACCTAATAAAAGTTTCTAGAAGTGAGCAATACATCCCAAAAAATACTTAACAAATGTAATGTCTTTTTTTTCTTTATCCCATCAGAATATAACAAACAATACGTCGTTCTTCTTGCGGATTATTGCAGCAAAAATAAGTGATATCATAAACCGCCGTCTATTGACACATATTGGGTTGTGACAATCCTCTCCAATAATAAAAAACATTTTTAAAAGCTAGCTTTTATTTAAATGCTCTAAAAAGAAGAAAATAAACGTTAAATTAAATCAAACCCACCAATTTATTACATTATACAATTTATATGATATATAAAAGCTTGTCGCGAGAGTTTAATATTGTATTCTTGTTTATTTACACAGGCAAATCTCGCGACAAGCTTTTATATCATATAAATTGTATAATGTAATAAATTGGTGGGTTTGATTTAATTTAAAGTTTATTTTCTTCTTTTTAGAGCATTTAAATAAAAGCTTGTTTTTAAAAATGTTTTTTTATTAATTTATTTTTTAGTTTTTTCGTGTAAAGAAATTCCATTCAAATTTAGCGGGCATTTTTTGGGCGGAGTCAATTTATATCTTTTCGTCAAACGGAGTATAGGTACCTACGAGTATTTTAATCAAAATGTTTTTGTTCTTCTTTAAAATACGAAGTTTCGATGTCAACTCGAGCTGAAAATTTTGCCGGATTACAAAGATTTGAATTTTCCGGCCTTCATGGAGATGCGTTCTGTTATACCCCATACTATTAGTAACCTCGCATAATAAGAAAGCGTAACAATTAAATCCGAAAATATTTCGCTGATTAAGTCATCGAGTAAAATATTTAAAATAGTTCAGAAAGTACAAAATAACTCTACAGTTCTAATATAAATAAATACCTAATTAGTAGGTAGTTTTTAAATTGTAAATTTTTAAATTTAGTTGAATATTTCGTTGGTAATTCTGCGAAATAATGCAAACGTGTAGTTTTATAGAATGCATGTATTAACTATAGATATATCCAAAAACCTGTGAGTATTAGTACATATTAGTAAAATAACTTTACTATACGCAAACTTGACGAAAACGTGCCAAGCATATACCATATTATCCACTTCACTGATTAAAATTGAGTCATAATTCTTCCACGTTGTTAGGTACACATAAAAATTCCGTTTCAGTATCTTCATTTTTTTTTTTTAACTGACGCCCTGCCTTTGGAAGCGAAGACCCACATTTCCACCTATCTTGACATTCGATTACCGAACCTGGATAAATTTCACGTAATAGCGTTGATTGAAAAATAGCATTTCAATCAACGGTAGTAGGTAGTAGGTGATATAAATGAGATCTGTCTTTCGAATAAATGGGATGGTGCAGTAAGAGTAACATATACAACAACTGTATCAATAATTATTATTACATGAAATCCTGAATGGTTGTTTCAGGTATGTACCTCTACCTTAGTGAATGTGGCAAGCGGAAACCGTGGGAGTTTTGTGATGCTATTATATGTGTACTGTAAACAATACATACATGTACCTATACGAGTAGTAGGTTAGGTATCACCAAGTACAGACAGGTGTGTCTCTAAAGAAATACGCCTGTATTTTAAAGTTCTACCTGGCCTCCATAGACAGCAAAAAATCCGCAACGTGAAATTTTTAACCACGACTCGACGTACGTTAGAGGTTTTTTCAATCTCGTGGTATTGTAATTTAAACCCTCAGCATATACCTATTCTTAAGTACCACACTAAAAATTAAAAAAACTAAAATATCAGCATTACCACTTTTGTGGTGTCACTCTGTATATCGTTTTTTAAGTAAACATTAACATTACCTACAGACCATTGTATGTAGATTAAATCAGGAAACAGAAATGGGCTTGACGAGAATTTCAAAGCAGATAATCATTTTTCACGTTATGATGGTATTGTTATATACATCTAAATTTTATATCGGTCTGCCTTCTATGAAACGTAAACGTCATAAGTTGAGTAAGTTTTAAAGTATGTGAAATCTTTTTCAATTGGTGACGTACTTATCTACGAAAGCAAATGTGTAAGTACCTAACTAAAAATGGAAGTAGGTTCATAAAATTACCGGATTTTGAGTACATAACTCACTCACTCACTCTCAGTTATTTACTACCTACGCGTTTCTGCGATATGAGAAAAGAACACTCACGCACCCCCACCCCACTAAATTCTGCTTCGGTTGAGCAGTTTATTTAATGGAATCTCCTTATTCTTACGCAAATAAGGCAAAAAAGAACATAAATAGTGTAAATACGTAACAAGCAAAGAAAGTACAATAATTCGTAAAAACAAAGGGATATGCCTTAATCTAAGAGTGTTTGATTATATTTTTTTGTTATGGTTACTATGAATTTTTTTTTAGCGTCAATGTCAATGTCTGCCTCAAAAAAATATAAACGAATAGTTAATTCGCACTATCCTCGTGATGGTTTTCAATAAGAATGAAAGAGTGTATGTATACGGTGGACCAAATTCAATAGGATTTGGGGTTTCGTCTGAAAGTATGAAAAATTTTAAAAAATTAATATACCTAGGTGTCCTAGGCTTGATTTTCGAGAAACACACAATGACGATTTTCTTTTGCTTATAAACAATATAGACGCTGAGACGAAGAAATACAAAATTAAACAGTGATATGTTGATTCGGTTTTAAATATATTTTTTAGAAAATTATAAATATTCATATTCAACGCGGAAGAGAACGCAAAAACTCTTTTAAAAAAACCTATAGGTATCAGTTTCTTTTCCTATCTCTCATATTTTCAATTGAACCTCTAATCGCATCGAATTTGGTTCACCCTGTACATCTTAGGGATATCGTTTTTTGATTAGTAACAACCGCAACGAATGATATTTAGTGGTAAGTTAAATATTTTTTAATTTCAATTTTTTTTTTGCTTTGCTATGAATTATGTTTAATTGGATATTTTTTAAAATACATAGTTATGAAATGTTTGTATGTTCAGAAGTAGACCGTCAATATGTAAATTGGATATTTTTGTTACTGTGTTTGCAAAGGATACCGACACGAACAAACATTTGACTGTCGATGTCGATACGATATCGGCTGGTTCAGTAGAAAATATAGGAAAATGTGACATGTTATAAGTACCTATAGGTACCTATGTAAGTAAGATACCTACTCGATAAGAAAAGAAAGAGCCGTTTGCAATGTGTAATATGTCGTCACGCTAAACGTAAAAATTATGGTGTGCTCTAACAATAATTTCTTACATTTTGCGGACCTGATAATTTAAAAACGTGCGCAGTGGAATGCCCTGAGAAACGGCTTGGACAAACGACACTAGATATTAAGTGCGCCCCTCCCTTTGCAATGTACAATAATATGTTAGGTTTATCAAAATTTACTTCTTTTTGTACCTGCTGAACACCCACTTGCTCCTTGAGTTAAGTCAAGTCTGAAGAACCGAGTCAGTTACAGACTTACCATCAAACCGTACCGTTTAAAAGTGAAATAATAAATAATAATACCTTTTGTGTTGTGTGTATGGGCTGGGCACTTATAAATAATAATATGTCATTTTTCTATTTTTATTGAATATTATCAATGAAGTATGTAGTGACAGGTATTGCAGGAGCGATATTGCATAATATTTACATCTGACTCTGTTTGGGACGGACGAGTTAATACACAATGAGAATACTAAATTTTTATTGGTAAGCGATAATATCAGCATGTAAACTGTGCGTATAAAAAGAAATTGCGAATAGCAAGCATGCCTAACTGGTGATTCGTCACTTGAATTATTTAAAAATTAATCAATCCATTACCGATATCCGCTTTAAAACGAACCGCCCACTTGTTCGCTCTAGACTTTTTTTTCATAAAATATGAAAACAATAATTTCATCTTCTATGTATTGTCTTTTTTTTACCGCAACTTTCTGCCCGAAATCACCTGTAGTTTCTACTGTCACGTTACTAATATCTCAAACATTCCAAGAATTCTTGACCTTTCTTATCTAGATACCTGTTGGTTTTATAATTATTATGGGGGTGGATTGGGTGTAGTAGATTTTTAGAACTTTCTTTTTCCTACAAACGGTTATTTGTGTGGTCATTTAATAACTTTTGTTTGGAAATAATTTACGAATTTCTGTAATTTATTTTTAATTTCACTTGGAAAATTGTTAGTATCTTAAAGTTTGTGTAATTAATTTTTTTATTTTAATGGGACTAGTATACAGGGTGTCCACGCAGTGCGTATTTCTTCCATAGCCTCTTAGATATTGTAAATAGACAAAAATCTTTTAAACAAAGCTGGCTGGGCAGCAACTTGTAACACCCTACCTATATATTATTTCAAATTCGATTAAAGAATGTCAAGAACTTGCCAATGAACTAATAATAATAATGACGTGTGGCTACTTTTGAGCAGTTTTTGAAATAGGTATTCTAAGTTTTGTCGAAATTTTAACAGATGTACGTAAGAAAGTTATTATGTTTTTAAATCCACATATGTATTCGAAATCACATTATGAACACACTGGACGAAAATTTAAACGAGAGTTTTTGTTTGTTTTCATGGATGACTTTATTTCATAAAATATATGTGTGTTATTTTAAATTAAGTATTAAAACCCCTATCTTATTAAATATGAAAGACAATGGTGATATGTTATATATAGCTGAATTCAGAAAGAAAAGTTCTTTAAACTGAGCTCAATATACAGGGTGTATCACCCAAAATAAAAAAAATTAAAGCAATTTCCGGTCAAACCGGAAGTGAAAAATATGTATTTGATACACATTTACAATCAGTGAAATGTCACATATCCATTTCCGCATTAATATACAGGGTGTATATTTTTTCTTTTTTAGTTTTTCGGCCATAACTTTTTTCTTTGACATTGGTATGGTTTTTGAAAATCGAGTGAGACACTTAAAATGATCACCCTGTACATCTATCAAAATTTCGAAAAAACTTTCGAAAACCGCTCAAAAGAAGTACTTATAGTTCATTGGAAAGCTTGATAGTCTAATCAAATTTGGAACAACATATAGGGTATCCCATTTAACTTCACAAAATTGGTTACTGCCCAGCCTAAATGGAAAACCCTATATAACAGAAATTATATCTTTGGATTACACAGTGTTGATGGCTGAAAAGCTGTTGTTAAAGATTTTTGTGTATCTACAATAGCTAAGGAATTATGGATGAAATACGCACTATGTGGACACCCTGTATAGGTACACATTAACTAATAAAAAGTTTACAAAAGGAAAGGGCGATGAAACTGTTTAAACAAGAGAAGTGCCTAACTACGAGATGACCACCCTGTATATTTATATTACTTTAAGTGTTTGTTAACGCCACGTGTGACAGTATTTGTTACAGCGTTCACATTCTATATTCGGCATATTTATTTTCCACACATAAAAATTCTTATAAACGGCCAAACGGGTCTTTACATTTTCATAATATAACGCTATAACATTAATTACCGATTAGATTTGAATTTAATAGATTTATTTAACTTTTTTCAGAATAATAATTATTAGTTTTTATGTTACTTCATGCATAATGTTGAATGTGCAATGTATACTGATTAAAATAACTAAAATAAATGAATTTGGTGTGACTAAAAGCGAGAAGTTAGTCATCCATCACATTCGTAGAAAGTTTTGAATAGATATGTGTATGCAATAGTATGCATATATTATGCATGTACAGGGTCATCACGTGAAAATGTTAGATTCTGCTGTAACTTTGTTGCTTTTGAATTTATCGGAAAAGTAAAAATTGCTTTACTGACTAACTTTTTGTCAGGAATACAAATTTTTATAGAAAAAAAACAATTGAGCATCGCATTACAGAGATATAGCTATCGACATTGTTTTTTCTTATGTAACACCCTGTATATGATTACAACTTTTGATTCTTCGTTTTTTCCTAATTTCATCGATATAAACATGCAAGCCATTATCTTTTATTTTTTGCGAGATATAGATAATTTCATAATTTAAATTACAATAATTAATATATAATTATTTCTTATAGATATTGTCCAAACTGCCTTCCTTGCTTTTCTACACCTAACCTATATCTTTTTTTCAAATTATCTATATTTCGTAAAAAATAAAAGATAATAGTTTACGTGTTTATATCGATGAAATCCGGAAAAAACGAAGAATCAAAAGAAATAATAATATAGGGTGTTACATAAGAAAAAACAAAGTTGATAGCTATATCTCTGTAATGCGATGCTCAATTGTTTTTTTCTATAAAAATTTGAATTCCTGGTAAAAAATTAATCACTAAAGCAGTTTTTACTTTTACGATAAATTAAAAAACAACAAAGTTACAGTAGAATCTAACATTTTCACGTGATGACCCTGTACCTACAAAAGGAAATTTTATATATTAAAAAATAGTAGTTTTTGTAACAAGTCCCGAAAGTAGCATTTTACTGGACGAGTAGGCAAACTGCTATTAACATATTTTTTCGTAAACCCAATAATTATTATGACAGTTTCATTTTCCATTATGCACCATTTATTATTATTAAAAAAAAAAAAAAGAAACAGTACAGCCAAGGGGTTGGGAGAGAGTCAACAAATATTATATATTTATATGGCATTTCATTTAAAAAGACGATTCCACAGGGTTAGGTGCTTATTATTAACCCTGTAAAATGTAGAATCATCTCGGCGCACCTCGTATATCCAAAAAAATAATTTTCGGTTATAGAATTATTTATTTCTAAATCAAATATCTAGCTAACGTGAAACTCGAAGTATCAAAATCGAACGTACTATTGCCCCATCCTGTAACCAGTGGCGGACTAAGGGGGGGCAGCATGGGCGATACGCCCCGGGTGTCTGCCAGGGGTGACATCATGGGAATCATTTCCATCAAAAGATAAATGATAAATATAGACATAATGATAACTATTTTCTCACGATAACACAATAATATATTCTGAATTTGTTTTATTTATACCTACATAATTTCAAATCAAACATCGGTAATTTTCTATAATACGGAACTCGACCCGGAATGTGCGATTTTTTAAAAATTGTTTCCTTTAACATAGTTACATACGTACTTTGCTTCCTGAATAATAAATTCTAATAAAAAAATCGTTGACAACACTTTTCGAAAGTCTGAAAGTCATATTTTTCCACTGTCATAATACTTATTTTCACCAAATTTTTTACTTTATGCTTATGAACACGTAACACAAAAATCGCCCCGGGTGCCAAACCTTCTTAATCTGCCACTGCCTGTATCCTGTATCAGAGAGTAATGACGAATGATTAAAATAGCCTGATATAAAATGGACTTTTATATCGTTAGATGAAACTAGACAACTAGACCACCTTGTTGAAATGATTAAAATAAAACAATGGCGTGCTGTCTGTAAGGTAAATTGAATGACCAACGGATACCTACTTGTTTTTTGTCATAAGCTGAACAATTTCACCATAAATTTTTATTTCTGGACTTAATTCTAAAATTATTGTCTCAAACAATAACGTTACGTAGTCAAACTAATGAGATTAATTTTTTTTTTGTTTATAAAACAGTAAAATAGTTTAAAATTAATTTAATTAAATAACAATACCTACTTAAATTCGTATTTTAGGCCTCGACGCCGGTCGGGAAGCAGTATAGTAGTTCTGGACGGAGATCTGGATCCGGTAAAAAAACACCCAGACGATTTAGATGATAGTCTGGACTACAATATGGTTATGATGCTATCAGGGGACAACGGACCACACCGGGAGATGGCCGTAGATGTGCCAGACACCTTCATAGCCAGAAATAAAACTCCACCTAGATATCCCCCGCCTAAACCTATCCTACAGGTATGTAATTTTTTTAGAACATAATTTCACTACTATTAAAAACAAAAAGTACATAGGCGTAACATGTTTTTTATCGTTCAATAATTGTCCAGATGATTATTGATTATGTACTTCTATCGTGTGATTTTAACAACTTTTGAAATCTGGATTATAAGCTGCCATGCCAAATCGATGGTGGTATAAATTTAAAATCTAATACAATCCGGTCCATCGTGACACTATGGACTATGAAACACCTCGTATGCGAAGAACCTCATGAGAATTGATAATTGATGCCATGCGCATTGTAAGTTGAGAAGAAGATACAAGCCAGGAAATAGTAATTTTCGTCACAAGTCCGGAAGGTGACTTGTTACAGTCGAGTAGATATTAGAATATCTAAACGAGGCTGGAACAACACCTTACGGACGTGTGTCGAATGATATTTTATTTCATCCCGTCATTTCTTGTATATTAGTATATTTGTATAATTTGACACTTGGTTATTTTCTTATGTCATTTGACATTTGACACTATTTTTTAATTTACGGTCGATTTTTATGTCAAACAACTGTCAAATAAAAGGTATAATAACAGTTTGTGATTGGTTCGTAATAAGTTTCCGGTGGTTTCCGGTACTTTACCGGCTCTGATACCGTAATGTCTCATTTTCCGGCCGCATATGAATACTTATTTATACTGTGGCAGAAGCTCGTCTTCCGTCTACGACGCCGACATCAGAGAATGGGGTGTACCTACTACTTATTTGATCTGAAAATAAAAATCCTTTACGTATTTTACACTTTAATTTGTTAAATAAAAAGTTTGCTTGTTTTTTTTTTTTTTCGAAACAAATTACAAATAAATGCATTTAAAAAAAATAAACTAAATATTAAAATTAAAATTAGAAATAATTATGGCAATAATAATAATAATAAAAGTATTTTATTGGTATTACCAATTGGCCATCGACCGAAGTCCTTCAGCCTGTTACAATTATTTACATTTTTTGTTTAACATTTGTGTCATGATAGGGTATTCAGCTCTATTCTGTAAACATTGAAATCGACATCAACATTGACATTATGACGTAAAAGTGATATTTGACAGTAAACTCAATCAGCCCTATTCTATAACTATTAACATTTGTCAATTCTTGACTTGATTTCAAGTTTAGAAGTCGATTTTCATATCAATGTTGACAATTTTTGCGATTCACTAACCAACATTGAGATGAACATTCTTGACTTTGCTTGGGTTGACTTAAAATCAACATTTTAAAACTGACAACGTTGTAATTGTGGTGTAGTAGTTCATAATCGTAAATAAATCGCTAACTTCGCTGTTAGCACAGTTGATGCTGACAGTTACAATCTTCTAAGTTCTAACCTAGAAAGTCGCAAATCTGTTTGGCCAACGTTTTAGCGTGTTTTTTTTATAAAATAAAATATTTTAATGTAAGTAATGTTATTATAGAACCTTAATGATATGATAAAGATTAATATATTTTATTTATAGATGACTACCAATAGAGGTAAGAAGGCCACTTCAACTTGCGGTTGAACCATTTTCATAACTTGTATTTATAGAAATAAGCCATTATAATTTTATAATGAAAATTGTTACACAGTCGATTTTAACTATTAATAATTAGTTTAACTTAGAATTGTATTACATATTTTATTAACTTGTGCATTATCAATAATTTGGATATTATCGATATCTTGTCGAGTATTTCAAGTTTTTACAATATGATTTATCCAATTGTCCAGAATTTAAATGTACTTATAGATGATTACATAGTGTAATTGGTTTCTAATCAATTCGAAAAATGGTAAATCCATAATAGTTTAAGCGACGTACGTACACTAATCTATGGAATACACAAACGACAAAATCAACTTTTGCATAGCAAGACGTTTTCGTACTTGCTATGTTTCAATTGACATAAGTCAACTTCTTTCTTGCAAGTCAATTGAAAACATGCTTAGTGAATAGTAAAAAAGTCAACGTTGACATTTTTCAAGGTCAGTTGACTTGAAGTCAAGTTTATAGTCAACGTCAATTGTTACAGAATTAGCAAAGTTGACTTGTTGTTGAGTTTACTGTCAAATATCACTTTTACGTCATAATGTCAATGTTGACATTGATTTCAATGTTTATAGAATAGAGCTGAATAACAAGTCAACTTTGGTTGTTCTGTAACTATTGACGTTGACTATAAATTGACTTCAAGTCAACTGACCTTGAAAAGTATCAACGTTGACTTTTTTTGCTATTCACTATGCATGTTTTCAATTGACTTGCAAGAAAGAAGTTGACTTATGTCAATTGAAACCTAGCAAGTACGAAAACGTCTTGCTTTGCAAAAATTGATATGTTTTGTTGTTTGTATATTCCATAAATTAGACGTATTTTTACTTTTCGATGTATAAGTACGCCGTATCACTATTATGGATTCACCATTTTTGCAATTGGCGAGAAACGAATTACAGAAGTAAGCTACTTATCTCGATAAATACAATTGGAATGGTTCAACCACAATACAAGCCATTTGCTCCGAAGTGGCCTTCTTACTTCTACAGGTAGTCAATAAATAATATATATGTTAATTTGGAACTGTCTTTATTGTATTAAGTATTAAGATTCTATAATAAAATTATTTACATTAAAATATTTTATTTTATAAAAATTTAAATAATACACAAAAACAGATTTGTGATTTTAGGTTATGCCATAAATCTAACTGTCAACAGTGTCTACTGTGTTAACAGTGAAGTTAGCGATTTATTTACGATTATGAACTACTACACCAAAATTGCAACGTTGTCACTTTTAAAATGTTGATTTCGAGTCAACCCAAGCAAAGTCAAGAAAGTTCATCTCAATGTTGGTTAGCGAATCGCAAAAATTGTCAATATTGATATGGCAATCCATTTGTCAAGTTGAAATCAAGTCAATAATTGACAACTGTTAATAGTTATAGAATAGGGCTGATTGTCTTAAATATATATATAAAAAAGAAAAAAAAAAACAATGAATAGGCAATGTGAATCTCATTGATTATTAAGTACGGTGATGTGTTCCCACAGCGTTAGCTCTGGATATTTCCTTCTGTTGGGTGTTCCTTGTTCCCTAATTTTGCAGAGGGGTTGGATGATTTGTATGTTTTTTTCTTCTTTAGCAAATTTTGTTGATAGGGATTGTAGTCTTTGGTTAATAGGTGTAATATTTGTGATTTGGTATAGCAGGTTGTTAGGGGGGTTATAAAGAGGATTTCTGGGGTGTCTGGTTTTGGTAATGGATCGTAATGTTGTTGTTTCTGCTATTTCTAAGTTCTTAATGACTGGTCTTCTCGTGTTAAGGTATAACGGATGGCTGTATTCTAATATCGGTCGACATATTGTACTGTAGATATGGGCAGCAGTTTGTTTGTTGATTCCTCTGTTTTTATATGTTAGGCTTCGGAAATGTCTGCCTCTTGCAATGCATTTCTTCTTAATGAGTTTTGTATTCTTATTAAAATTAAGCTTATTGTCTATTGTGACTCCAAGATACTTTATTTCGGGTTGACAATGTATTGAGTTATTTTCAATAGTTATTGTTGGTGTGTTTGGGGAAATATTATAGTTAAACACAATGTATTGTGATTTTAGAGGATTTGGTTTCATTCGCCATTTGTTGAACCATGACAATGTTCTATCCATCAACTGCTGAAGTGCCTCGACTGTCTTATAGATGTTCTTATGGCTTACAAGTGCGGTATCATCGGCATATTGGAGAATATACAAATTTAGGTTTAGATATTCTGGTTCCAGGGTAAAGTTATATATATCATAACAATATATATTGTAGAGCAAGGGCGAGAGTGGAGAACCTTGTGGAACACCTTGTTGGATTGCAATGTTTTGTGAGAGATTGTCGTTAATTGTGACTTGTACGGTTCTTCCACACAAGTAGTCTTTGACTAGAAAGAGCAAATGTTTGGGGCAGTTGATTACCATTAGTTTATATAATATGCCACGATGCCAAACGCTGTCAAAGGCTTTATGGATGTCAAGAAAGATGGCAGCACTACACTGACCACTAAGTTTTGCAGTCTGAATGTTGGATGTGATGACTGTTAGAGGGTGAATAGTGGAATACTTCTCCCGAAACCCAAATTGATATCTTGGGATAACATGCCCAACTTCTTCGTGTAGAACAATTTTTAAGATTTTTTCCAAGTTTTTTCCTAGGACAGATAGTAGTGTAATGGGACGATAGTTGTTAACATTTGTGTGGTCTGTATTGGGTTTGGGGATTGTGATTAAGATTCCCTGTTTCCATTCAGGCGGGAAATAGCAGTGATTGAGACAGTATTCGTATGTTTTTTTAATGTGTAAGTGTATTTCGTAGTTGAGTTTTCTTATTATGTTTTTCGTGATGTTGTCATATCCTGGTGCTGTATTTTTACCTTTATTGAGCGTTTCAAAGTAGGTTTCTTCCTCTATCTCTTTTGTGTCTGGCACTGGGTTTTCCGCGAAATATGCCTCATACCAATTGTTGACTTCTTCATATTGTATATCGTCAAATTGAGCATTGTTGTTTTCCATGTAGGTTTCTCTAAAATGTTCTGCAAATAGTTCAACTTTCTCAGGGTCACAATTATACACTCTATTATTTTTCTCAAGGTAAGGTAATCTGTGTTGTGGTTTATATTGAGTCAGTTTCTTAATTTGTTGCCAGTAGTTTTTCCCTTGCTGCTTATTTATTTCATTACACGTTTCCATCCAGTTGTTTTCTTTATATTGCCTGATAAGTTTTTGAATGTCCTTGTTGTAGTTATTGATATGCCTCTAATGATCATCATTTGGGTGGTTTAAATAATCTCTATACATTTTCCTTTTGTTCTTTATCATTCTAATGATATATGGTGGCAGTTTATATGTGAAGTATCTCACTCGTTCTTTGGGTGTATTTTCTAAGATTGTTGTCATCAGTTTTTCGTTAAAATTGTTTGATTGTGTCCTTGTTCATTGGTACATGTTGCGTGTCTTCAATGTATTTCGTCATAATACTGTTCGTTTCTTCTATATTACATTTGTTGTAGTTAATTCTTTTTTCCTCTTTGTCCTCAATATTCCTGATGAGGTTAATAGAGGTTAATCTCTATTGCTGAGTGATCCGAGCCAATGTCTGGGTGTGTTTCTATTTTCTCGATGTTGTTTTTAAGGTTATTTGTATAGAGTATTAGGTCTGGTGTTGTATCTGGATTGTTTGGCATGTGAAAAGTAGGGGGCGTATTTGCTTTCATAAAATTGGAGTTTTCTAGAAAATTCTTAATCTGTTTTTGCTTGTTCCTAATTATGGCAAATGCTTAAATTACCTCTTTTCTAAATACATAATATGGAAGTCTTACGACTCGTAACTCTTCCGAAAAATTAATATTAATGCAGGACAATGCACGATCACTAGCTGGTTAATTGTTGCTAAATCGTACCAAAATATTTTTTAAAACGAAGAATACTGGTTAACCCTGTAAAAACATCAGGGATATTTTCGTTGTACTCCAAATGTCGCACTAAAAGTCGCTATAAGGTGGGTAAGTAGGTGATAGATAGGTATGCCAAATCAAACATGTTCAAGAACTCCGTACCATAGAATCTACAATCACAAGTATTTTTCAATTCTCAGGCATGGTTATTTTTTTTTTTTTTGTATTAAGCCTTTTGTTGTTTTTGGTTTTTTGTTTATTTATGATTTATGCTTCATTCAGGTAGGGTACGACCGACTTTTAGGAGTGACTTTCGGTGATGATGCGCAAGAAAGGGCAATAGATGTGCCCGATAATTTCGTAGAAAGAAAAAAAACGCCTCCTAAGTACCCTTCTCCTAAAGCTATTAAGGTAATCTACAAAAGTACAATACTTTCTTCTTGAGCATGACATGTAACTTTGGTAATAGGTAAAAAATTAGAGGTAACTAAACGAATTTTAA
This sequence comes from Rhagium mordax, assembly GCA_963680705.1. NCBI lineage: Eukaryota > Metazoa > Arthropoda > Insecta > Coleoptera > Cerambycidae > Rhagium > Rhagium mordax. Next base: position 104,808 of record OY796660.1, on the reverse strand, counting down.
TAAAACAAATAGTAGACTTTAGAATTATTATTAACATTAATAGAGGTCGTTGCATGAAACTGGGAGCATTAGGAATAATAATAATTTAATAAGGAGCAAAATATTACATTAGTATATAGAGCAGATACATTTTTTATTTATTTTTTTTTTGTGACACTGAATTTTCCAAATTATGCCAGAAAACTTGAACCTAGGCAGTGAATATTTCCGGATCCATCCGTCGGTCGCGTCGCGTCGCCACACCTAATAATGTACCTAGTGATAGAGGTACCAGAGATTATAAAGACTCATAATCTCTGGAGGTACCAACAAATAGCGTCACAAATGAACGTGCAAAATTTTTTACCTTTGGGTCTATCTATTGTTTAAAAAATAATTTCATCATTTACGTCATTTAAACAGGCAAAACAGTATTCGGTTCATAAGGAGGAATCGATGTTATACCTAAATGAAATGGTTATTTGATCAATAGATAAATTAGCTCAGTAAGCTAAAGAACAGTATATTGCCAGCACTACTGATATCTCCCGTTGAAAGATAATGGACAATAATTTCTGGTTTATTTACGCTTGTTTACAGGACTATAAATCTTTTGAGCTCACACATAACTATAGGGAGGGGAGCTAGGGAGGCTTAACCCCCCTCAAAGAATACTAGTTAACAGCGATAAAATACATATATAGGTACCTAGTTGACTAGATTATAAAAACTCAAGTAGCAACCTGTCTATATCCAACGAATGTAATAAATTAATTTACATGTAATTCTTGTTGGGAAAAATTCTTCTTTCGACAAAAGAGTCACTATATCTAGAATAAGATCAAAATGAAATAACAGAGGTGCGTTTTGGAAAAGTAAATTCCCCATTTTTCTTTTCAGAGTGGATTAAATGGTACAACACCAACTCAACCCCCGTTACCATCAGACTTGGCTGCAAAGCCAGTGCCCCCTCCTAGGGATCACCTTAAAATAGAGAAGGACGGGCGACTAGTCAATAGGGCACCTGCTCCACAGTTACCTGCTAGAATTACAAATAATAATAATATAACCACCCCAGTCCCTTTAACCCCTACTTCAGTGGTAGAGCCCACTAGAGAACAGTTGGATAGTATAAAGAAATACCAGGTTAGTTCCTCAAATTCATGTAAACATGTAAAAAAATGAAAAATTACCAATAATATTATAAATGATATAGGTACTTACGGTTGAGGGTTACAAAGTATGAGCAGTGGATTCACTTTCCCGTAGACTGTAGTTGCAGTGGATTCACTTTCCCGTAGACTGTAGTTTTGGCTCTCAAAATGCAAGATGAAGGAATAATTATGTTAATTATATCATTGAGTATAACTACATATAATATTTAAGTATTTCCTTTATTCAATGGTTATATAGGACGCCAAAATTCTGAATTTGGTCGGAACACCCTGTATATTTATACAAATTTTCAAGTTATGCAGACAGAATTGAAAACCAAAGAAAATAATCTATAGACAAAATCTTTCTACCATTTCAAATATAGCTGTAATCGAAATTCAGAACTTTGGCAAACCCTGTGTATGCACCAGAAACATAGTATTGCAGAAACTATATTGGACTCTGCCTGCGGACTCATTTCCTTTCCAATCACCAGCAACGAAAATACACAATCTAACCATTGTTAAAAAATATGCGAGGCTGTTCGTTTAACGTTGCAATCTTTTGTTTATTCTTTACATTATTAAAGCCGGTTTTACCAATACTTGTTTCCAACACCACACAACTATATGTATACTGCATGTAGGTGGGAGTACATAATAATTACTTTACCTGGTGTAAAGTGTAAAACAAAATACAAATAGCAACGTGCAGCGGAACATCTACCTGTCTTCTTCTCTCGCACAATTTGAATACCTATTTCCGGATCCTTTTTAACACTACTACCTACATCACGAGTGATTTGTTTGCGCGTTTGCGGTTGTACAAGTAATTTTTATTTCTGCAATGTGTGCGTACGTAGGTAATTCAATTACCACGTTGCAGATTTATGTGATGTGATTTGTTAAAAAGTTTATAGAATCGTGAATTGGATTTAAAGAATAATGGTGTCATCGGTATGCGATAATACTGTTAATTACAACAATAACTACTACACAAATAAGGTTGGCCATCAAATACCTTTAAATTATTCATTTATAATACTGCAATCAAGGACTATATATAATACAATTATTGTATTATTCAGTAAAGGTTATTATTATAGAAATAAAATGACTAATTTAAAGGTTTTACTAGAAGTGCAGCGCAATCGTTCCGATTTTTTATTCTTACTATACAGGGTGGTTCAATAGCGTATGGACGGTTAATGTATCTGCAACTGTTTGGAATTTGAAAAAATGTCTCAGATATAACTTGTGAAAGATCAAGAGTCAGTGTCGTAGCTGGGAACTATGGCGCCCAGGGCAAGCATCATAATTTTGCGCCCCCACCCTCCCTAATGGAGTTTGTGTGATTTTAGTCGGATTAACTTAGCGTAGATGAAGTAGCGTGATTTGTCAGCCTGCGATTTTGCGCCCCACAAGGCTTGCGCCCCTGGCATGGGCCCCCGGTTGCCCTGCCCTAGCTACGACGCTGTCAAGAGTGACATATTCCAAAAATGTTTTTAATTCTACAGGGTGATTCATATAGTGGTGACAAGTTCCGGTTGTTTAAATAGGATATAGGTACCCAACATTTTTTTATATATTTGTATTTGCCTCTTAATTCTCCAGCCGTAGTTTTATTTGTTTTTCATAGCCTTTGATTGTATTATACACCGTCTTTGCTACAAACATATTTACTATATTTCGTATTTTATAACTATTGTATCTATACAATTGTCATATTTTTAGTTAGTTTTTATTTCATCGAAGACATATTATACATCCATTTGTATTTTTATCTGTCATTTTGTGTAGCCTTGTCTGTTTTATACATCTTTATTATGACACATATGTTTATTTAGTTATACACTGTGACAAAACCGATATTTGTTCATGTAACAGAATTTTATGGTGAATAAATGCCTATTCTATTCTATTCTATTCTATTCCATATATGTATATGTATTGACCTACACTTGTCACCACTATATAAATCACCTGTAGATTTTAAAGCTATTTTTTTCGAAAGAAAGCGTTAATTTAAAAAAACAAAATAATATCAATAAAAAAAACACAAAATTGCCTTTTTCCCTAACTTTGTGATGTTTATTTGTTTTATCCGACAACATATTATTCTGATGGTTTAGGAAAAATCCTATAACTTTTGTACACGAAATTTTTTTCTAGCTCCAAACATAAAGGCTCCAAGGGTGGTGCAAAATCTACGGGAATGCCCTGTACACTACATTTTCTTTATTTGTGAATGTGATGAATTTACTTTACCGAAGTCTGTAGCATGTCCTCTCATAATAGGTTCCTCAGTGTGGTGGTTCAACAATTGTCCTAGAGATGGCGCGTATGAAATTCGAATTAGGAAAAACAGAAGAACTGCGGAATGGCTGCACCGAGATTGTTTTAGAAGTATCTAATTAAATATAAAGGCCAAAATGAACCACTGAAGTTAGTTGAATATTGAAGAAAGAACTGAACAGAACAGAAAAGGAACAGTGACTAGTATATAGTGACAAGTAGTGAATAAAAGTGATTTTTTTTTTAATCACTTATTTAACGTCGGCCTATTTCCGCTACCGAGACCAATCACCGACGCCAGGAGATGAGCAACCCCCAACCTGGAAATTTTGCCGAACCTCTTATCTTACTAAGAGTAGGAATTTTTTATTTGCCTAACATTTAATAGACAAGGGACCGACTGCTTTACATCCCCTCCGAAGGATGGTATATCCTCAATACACCTCTCGCCTACAGTTGTATTGCTTCTTCGATAGAATAGAATAGAATAAATTTTATTAACCATAAATCTTGTTACATGAACAATATCGGCTTTGTCATAATAACAATATATAAATTAAAAAAGTGTATAAAATAAAAACTATGGTGTATAAAACAAACAAGGCTATGAAAAACATACAATACAATATTTAAAATAAGTCAATATAAATAAAAAAAAAACAACATACAACATAAGAAGAACAGATATAGCTGATATACAAGCCGCTAGAAGTAGGGAAGCGAGACCGCGTCTTTCCATGGAGCCCATCCAAGTACTAAACGCGGTAACTGTCGCTTAACTTTTCGTATCCATACGAAGTGTGTCAAGTCAGTCCTCCGCTCGTGGTTAAAAGTAGCAATTAGTGTTATAGTTAAGTGACTATAATTATTGTAACTAATTATTAGTGAGTTAATAAATTAGTGTTATAGTTAAGCGACTATAATTATTGTAACTAATTATTAGTGAGTTAATAAATTAGTGGTTTAGTGTTAATCTTGTTGCAATTATTGATCCACACTTGGAGGTGTTAACGAAGAGGTGTAAATCGACAAAAAAAAATGTTTTCCCAATTTCCGTTTCCCGCGCTCCTACCGGAAGTTTTTGTCTGCCAGTGTAATTAGGATATGTGAAGGACCAACTACCTATGCGGAAAGATATTGGTAATAATTCGATTTAAAAAAAAATGCCCGCTCCCCCAATTCGCCCACCATACCAAAAATTTCTAGAGAGAAAATACCTTTGGATGTATATGGTCTTTTTGATTTACCGACCCTCAGACGGGCATCTTTCATCGTGGAATTTGCACGTCGTTTATTCCCTTACTATACAGGGTGTTTGGTAACTGGATTGCCAATATGAAATGTCATATGTAAAATTGAATTCTAAGCATAAAACAAAGATTAACTTTTTTTTCCATATCGGACTTGCTTCGTTTAGGAAATATTGAAGTAAAAAAAATTGCTTTATTAATTTTATTCGATACTTTGTAATGATAACAATAAAGGAAACAGATTTTCACAAAAGTTATTACAACGTAAAAAAACTAGAGTAGATTTTCAAAAATGCCACCATTTACATTGATACACAGCTGGCAATGCAAAACAAGAGAATTATATACTTCTGCAAAATTTACAGTGTTTTGAATAGTATGTACTGAATTTAAAATTCTATTTTCTAATTGCTCAATACTATTAATTGGCTCAGCATAAACTAATTGTTTTAAGTGACAAGTGACCCCATAAGTAAAAGTCTAGAGGGTTAATGTCCGGAGGTCTTAAATAATAAACAAACTTTTATTTTCATAATAGTTTTTACATTCTTTGAAATATTTCTTAAACGAAAACCGATATGAAAAAAAGTTATTCTTTGTTTTATGCTTAGACTTCGGTTTTACATATCATTTTGGCAATCCAGTTACCAAACACTCTGTATACCTATATTAAAATTTCAACTTTTTATTTTTCAATCAAACATCGACCTATTTAAATAAAGATGTTTTAAATAGAAAATTATTATGAAACATTACTAATAGAACAAACTTGCATAAATAGTAGATCGTATCGGTTATAAAATCAATTGTTCTTCCACCAGCTGAATACTGTTATTTTGAAGGAGCCTTGCCCAGTGGTGGAAAATTTCGTGTTTTTGATGTGCAATTTGGGGTAGCCTATAAAATCCGCATTAAAGAAATAATAAAAATCTGGTGCACAGCAACTCTATAGATTATTATGTATTTAAAATTAACACATAAAGAATTTTCCGAACAGTATTGTTTCATAAAAAAAAACATTGTGTATGTTATCAGAGAGGTTTGGCGACATTTTTTAACATTAAAGAAATATCACTGTACTAGCTCCGCTACACTGTCTATTGTCTCCTTATACCGTACGGCGCTGAGTACTAAGCGGATAGGAAATTCCTATGTATTTATGTACATGTGCATAAGGTTCAGAATAGCGCGGTTATAATTAAATAGTGGGGGACATGGTCTTTCGCGGGCACACTCGATAGTCACCACCCCACTATATTTATATGGCACTATTCTGAGCCATATTGCACATGTACATAAATACATAGGATTTTCCTATCCGCTTAGTTCTCAGCGCCTTACGGTATATTTATTGCCCAATATTGTTTAGTTACTTGAGTTAATTTTGCGTATGAACTTAGTAAATTTTATCGAAATATCTGTAAAATGTCCCAACCAACCAATTAATCAATTTATAAAGTCTACAGATAGACTGAGAAACATTTTTTTGTTATGCAGTGTAACTTATCTCTCACAGTTACTATGTGCTGGGTCTGCCATAGACCAGTTTGGTTTGCCTTTGTTATTTGTCTTTTCAGCTACCTGTGGCACACTGATGAGAACATAAAGAGTTCGAAACCGGTCTGTGTCTGGTGGAGAAAAGACAAATAACAAATTTGGCTACCAATTTTGGATTTATAGGTATAATTCAATGGGAGTCGGGGCCTTTGCCCGTCCAGTAGTTGTTTCCTATAATCCTATTTATTATTCAGTGTAAGGTTGAAAATATGCTTCGGTCAAAAATTTCTTTCAGTTTTTTTTCTCATAACATTATTTATGACATTAATGGTTATTGAGTTAGCAAAACTTCATAACCTATTTAATATTTATTTCAAAGACAGAACAGGCATGGACAGACCTATAATTATTCCATGAAATAAAAATATAATTTGGAAAAATTTTGACAGGTCAAATGCAGAAAGCAGTCATTCTGAGAGCTGTCCGTTTACTTAAATTACAAGACTCCTGAATCTACAGTTACTAACCCTGCAGGATGTGGGGAGTGGTCGTAGATATTGCACTAATGCTCTTCCCCATGAGTAGTCGGGGACTATGGGGATAATGTAATATGTAATATCGCTCAGTGGTGTAGTGGGCTAGAGCATGAGTGACAGTCATGGCTCTGGCCACACTGCCTATCGTGTCCGGGTTCGAGACCCAGCACCGGCAGATGGCAATGTCGGTGGGTATGGATGTTCGTCTGCGTTTTTTCTAATGTGTAGCCCCCGTCTGGACAGCCTTTGGCTCTGGATTTGGGGGTTGTCTAATTTCTGTGGTGTGTTTAATGTTACGAAAAGCTCACACAAGAGTATTTGTAAATGAAAAGTGGAAATAAGAATTTGTGTAAATCTTTCGACCATTTATTTATTGAAATATGGACCGTGTAGGACCGGCAAAAAATTTGATTCCACCCCTGAACTCCAGCAGCTGGATCAGCTATTGCTTTTGTTTGCACGTTTTCCATTAATCTAGTCTAAAAATCTCTTATGTTCTTACGTAGATATTTTAAACTATTTCAAGAAAATATGTCCAAATACTACCAAATTATTCTTCTAAAAAGTTACCAATAACAAAAAACTGATTGATTAAATAAATTTTTACCAATTCTAGGAGCAAATTAGGAAAAGGAAAGAAGAGGAAGACAGAATAGCAGCTCAAAATGAATTTCTGAATCGTTCCCTTCGAGGATCCCGCAAATTACAAGCCTTGGAGAGCAAACCACAAGGTACTATTAACGATGCCTTTGCAGAAGATGAAGGCCAGGAATCATCTAGGTCAACTACTCCTGCACCAAGTGCCGAAAAGGAACTTGTTCATATTGCATATGGTAAATACAGTGTTAATTATTTTAATTGAGAACCAAAGTTGTAATTTAGAAAGTATGTAGATTCAAAGTGCGACAAGTTGGTGACCTATTCGTAGTGCATTCTGTGAGTCGGACGAACACCCAAGTATTTGGGGAGTCAACCAAACCACTCCCCCCCCCCTGAATTAACCCTACCCCCAAACGGCCAAAAACCACCTCCAATGGGGGGGGGAATAATCGCTCACCCCCCATTTTCGAGGATGCTGGGCACGACGGTGATGTTGGTTCTGCTCCCCGAGACGAACCAACCCTCCAAGCGGCCAAAAACCACCCTCCAAGGGGGTGAAAAATGTGTTTCGTGCTACAAACGAGAAAACCCGCGTTATCTCTCGTTTTTTGAGTATGCTGGGCAAGAAAATAATATTACCAAGTCACCTCGACAAATGTTGAAAATGGTTTATATTTACATATAGTAAATAAGTAATTTTTTGCTTCAATAAAAATGTTTATGATTTAACATAATAAAAAAAATGAATTGGTGTGAGTGATTTCCATATACATAATTTTCCCACCTAGAACCTAGCCACGAAGTATGCGTCCTTTTTTTTTTTTGCAACTACGCGGTACCCGCATATCAAAGGAGTAGTTTGTGTCCTGAGGTGACTTGGTAAAAATGAGAGATAACGCGGGGGTTCTCGTTTGTAGCACGAACCACATTTTTTCACCCCCTTGGGGGGGTGGTTTTTTGGCCGTTAGGGGGTTGGTTCGCCTCGGGGAGCAGAACCAACATCACCATCCTTGAAAACATGGGGGGGGAAGTAGCTTGGTTGACTCCCCCAAATACTTGGGTTTTTCGAGGTTTTTTCCGACTCACAGAATGCACTATAAGGGTTTGGCTTTGGGTGAAGCACCTAAAGTGTCAAAATAACTAAGTATACGAATATAATTATTTGTTATGAGTTCGAGCGAATGTTGCTTTTTTATGTAGTGTGCAAATATGAAAACAGAATAATCACTGTAGGTTTCCATATAATAGCCACCATTTCTCTAACCTATTCAAGTTTATAGTTATTTACTTTGATATAAAAATTAATTATTTAAACCAGATGAATTGTAGATTTTTCCCCTATCGGGATAGGTACATGTTACCTGTTAAGTCTTAAATTATTTTTATGCAACCTATTTATTCACAAGGCTTATTCTTTATTAAATAGTTAATACCTAGAGTACTGAGAGAAGATGCCAGGCAATTAAAACGCACAGAAATGAGTTTATGCATACCCTTCATGTTAAGCCAATGAGAGCGACTTGCGTCATATTCAGGGTTGTGTTTTCAGGCGGTCGGTGGTTGAACCAAGAAATATAATTATTCGCGCACGTAACCTCCGCCCCGGGCATCTTCTCATAATAACATTACTCTACATCTGGTGAGGATCATTACCACTGACAATGCCGGATTTAGGTGATGAAGGGCCTGGTGCAGCTATTTTCCAAAGGCCCTTACCCTTCCGTATCCACCTTATTTTAAATGACAAAAGCTTTTTGCTTTGCTCTATGCCTGGAAGCCATTGGGGACTCCTCGGATACTCCACCACGGTAAATCCGGCATTGACCACTGATATATGTATATACACTATACAGGATGTAATGGCCCACTTATCCTCGCTCGAGCCATAGCCACTAGGCTAATGAAGATTAAGAAAAAATCTAAATGTAGGTTATTGGATCGTAAATGTGTTACCTTTTAAATTTATTTTTTAGTGTACAGGGTGTACCATAAATACGGGACAACGCAATCGGACTTTTTTTAAATGGAATACCCTGTATATTTTTTTATTTTTGGTATCTGTCTTTCATGGACTTTACAAAAATATTTTATTTTGGGTATCAGATGCGACGTTGCTAAGTTATTCACATTTTAAAAAAATTTAATGAAAAATCATCGACACAGAAAAAAAAATCAGTAAACATACATTTTTAGAGATTTATTAAAAAATCCCGGTATGCATGTAGCCAAGGTATGTACTAAAACTTAAGACATTATTTAGGTTCATTTCAAATGTACAGGGTGTTATGAGTCACGGATCCAATTTCAATTTTGCCATTTTCAAACAGCTAAAATTAATTTTTTCAAATGGAACACCCTGTATATAGATTCATAATTTTAAAGCTTCTTTAATAAACTTTCCAATGATACCATATGAGGCATGAGCAGTACCTGTAATGCTTATTAATGAATAAAAAATGTAGAAATTTAAAATACGTGATTCAACTGAATATTCTTATTCCTAACATCTAATAAACAAATTAAATATCAAACATTTTAGCTGAATTAATTCATTTGTTTAACTTGATGTCCCTAAAATAAAGTTATTATTGACATTTACCAACTAATACATTGCAATTTAGCAAATCTGAAAATGATTGAAATGTAATATAGGTAGGGTTAATCCCATATATGAGTAATTGTTCATATTGGTGAGACAAAAAAATCATTCTTAATCTTCATTAGCCTAGTAGTTATGGGCCGAGCGAGGATAGGTAGGCCAACCCTGTATTTGAACCCAGATTTCGGTTGCAAATTTACCATACTTTAAGAACTTATATATGCATAAGTCTTTTTTACTATAAATTTTTCCCAACTAGCTTTTATAAAATTTCCATTAAAACGTGTTATATTTTCAGCCTATGGTGATTTAGTTGCTTCAGTACAACGTTTACAACTGCAATTAAAAAAAGCAGGAGCAGGTGGCGGTTTGGGTGGATTGGAGGGTCGCATTGCTGCCATCCAATCCTTACTGTTATCCCCCCAATTTGGACGGGCCCTAGCAGTTTATAACAAAGTGCAGGCAGTACGATGCCGAACTACTCCTAGACCCACTCCCATGGCACAAACTGCTCTTCGAGACTGCCTTGATGCAATAGGGAATTCTCAAAGTGCTTATGCTGTGGAACTGGCTACTCTCCTGACAGGTAATATTTATACATAATTGAGAGAAAAAAATATTTTTTTTTTATTTCCAAAATAAGTATACAATAGAACCCCGATTATCCGGAATAAGGTGGACCGACACGAGTGCGGATAACCGCAATTTCCGGATAATCGATAGTATTTAAAATGCAGGTAGGTTAAAATAACAACACAATATTTTTATATTTTAAATTTTTATTTAGACTTTACATGTTTATAAGTTTACAAAAATCAGTTAAAATCTGTTATTTCCTGATAAAACGGAGCGCGACAAAGTACGATTTCAGATAAAATGGAGAATCTAAAAACCTAATATGTTTCAGATAATACGGAGTGATCCGGATAATCGGGGTTCTACTGTATACAAAAACATCATTATGATACAATGTATGAACCTTAATAAACTTATCGTCAAACAAGCTACATATTCTCATAAGTTTCATTATTACAAAAACGCTAACTGCTAATAAATATAGGCTGTAAAGTATCAACTAACAAATAATTTCCTCCTCCTCAGAAAAGAGAGACAATATCAATCCAACACTAGAATTACACGTGTATGTGTGACTGCAGACTTTCTAATTTAATTCAACAAACAGTTAAAGCAAATTTTACGTCAATCCAGATAGTTTACGCTTATTATTATTTGTACTGTTTAAGGTTACGAATTTGAGGCTCTCATGGTTGCCCATGATGGAGTGGCCTCCACATTACCAGCTGATTCAACTACTCCTACACCTTCTACTGTGGATACCATTCCACAATCTATTTCTGACCACCGTTATGGGGAAGATAATATAAAAATTATTAAAATTGAGAAAAGTACCGAGCCATTAGGTGCCACGGTTAGAAACGAAGGAGACGCAGTTGTGATAGGTGAGAACGTACTTGTGTCCTTTCTTTCTTGTTCCGTAAATTTAAAAATATATTACTCGAGCAAAATGATTGATTAGTTAATGCTTTCACCTGCTGGATTTAAATTATAATTACTTTGATTTTAAGTAGTTGTTGTGGATGTTTGCAAGTATTTCTTTTTACTTACGGGAACACCACTAATTTAATTGAGGTGGTAATAATACTAGTATCACCACCACTGGTATTACATGTACAATTTTTTTTATTTTAAGGGAGAGTAGTTAGGGGTGGAGCAGCCGACAAGAGCGGGCTTCTACACGAAGGCGATGAAATTCTCGAAGTAAATGGTATTGAAATGCGTGGAAAAAGCGTAAATGCAGTCTGTGATATTTTACAAGCCATGGAAGGTACCTTGACATTCCTCATTGTACCTGCCTCTCAAGCTCGGCAACATGGTATTCGAGATTCTGTTTTACATGTTCGAGCACACTTTGACTACGATCCAGAAGAAGACATGTATATACCTTGTAGGGAACTGGGAATAGGCTTCCAAAAAGGTGATGTTTTGCATATCATTAGTCAAGAAGATGCCAACTGGTGGCAAGCCTATCGGGAAGGTGAAGAAGACCAAACTTTGGCAGGTTTGTAACTTTCTAATAGTACCTGTTGACAAAGTATTTCTATTTCTACAATGCATTGACAGAAATAAAATGTAAGGTATATCTAGCATATAACCCAATTTTTTTTTTATTAGTTAACCTTTCTGAATAATTATAAACAAGTGCAATTTTCCCCCCCATATTACAGGTTTAGTACCATCACAATCATTTCAACACCAAAGAGAAAGCATGCGTTTGGCTGCCGAAGAACGAATGTCAAAACCACAAAGGAAATCCACAACGTTACTTTGTGGTAAGACAAATAAAAGAAAGAAAAAGAAAGGGGCATATGCCGACGGAGGTTATCCTATGTATGCCAATGCAGCTGATGAGTACGACGTGGAAGAAATATTGACATATGAGGAAGTATCGCTTTACTACCCTAGGGCTAATAATAAAAGGCCGATTGTTTTAATTGGACCTCCAAATATTGGCAGGCACGAACTTAGGCAGAGGCTGATGGAGGATTCTGAGAGATTTGCAGCTGCCATACCTCGTAAGTGCGATATGTTAGCAATAACTATTTGTTTAAAATTTTTTCATTATACCATTCTGATATTATGATTTATCATTCCTCTATTCTTCATTGATATGACACCAATATCGGCCTAGGCCGATAAATGAATTGAATAAAAGGGCAAGGTTTACAAATCATCATTAAATATTAAAGTATTTATGGTATAATGGTAAATACTGAACGACACACGGCCGATATGCAAATAACAGACGCGATTGATAGTAAAATCTCAGCTTCGCCTCGATTTTACAAACTTCAATATTGTCTGATATTTGCTACATATCGGCCTTATGACGTTAATAACTATTACTGGATATTGATTTTCAGGTTTTTATTCGTTTTAACGTACATTGACATAAATAATAATAGTAATGGTAAATAACTTTATTTCAATAAATATATAAAACATTAACGTGTACATAAGTGGGCTCTTCCTCGCAATTTTGTAAATTATACCAGACTATAGTATTTTTTAAAATAGCTCTGATGTATTTTTCTTTTTGCTAGTATTTTTCATTTAAGGCCAAAAAAGATTTTTGAAAACGTAGTAATTAATCTATTAAATTTTTGTGACGTCAAAAACGGATAGTCATTGGTATAGATCGTGTAAGTACTTCATATGACTCACATAACCTTAAATTTTTTCTTTTTGCAAATTTATTTTTAATTTTAATTTTTGTAGTTTAACATGGATCCATTTATAACATTTAGAAACTCTCGCAGACAGAAGATATATAAAGTTTTAATAATGTATATTATTAAAAATAGACTGATTATAGGTTAAATTTGCAACCAGTGGCCCGCGTAACTATAATAGAAACCACTGGGCCCATGTGCAGATTATCATTTGCCCCCCCCTCTACCGTTCATGAAATAATAAAAAGAATGTCTTACTGCAAGAATTAAATATTGATTTAAAAAAAAATTATTAAATCATTAAAATTAATATATTCGTGAAACAATTCACATAACAAAAACGTAAATAAATACCTTAATCTTAATACATTGCACAAAATAATACCCATGTTTTAAATAAGTAATAATAATTTTAATAATAATATTAGATTAAAAAGTTAATATGAAATCGGTTTCGATGATTTCAAATTATGATGGGAATACATATATGCGAAATTAAGCGATTGAATTTGGGCCTCCCCGGCCCTTTAGGCTCTGCACACCCTTGATACCCTATATTTCCACTGTTTCCAACCAACAAAAATAATCTTATTTTGTTAGATCAATAATAATAATAATAATAACAGTTCTTTATTGATTATAACTACAAATATAACCAAAAGGCCAGCGACCGAAGTCCTTCAGCCAGTGTTGTTTTTACAGGTGTATATAATATTGTTTTATTTTTCAGATGTGATATTAGTAAGTGAATTATGACTACAAAATTTAAAAAAAAAAAAAAAACAAATGTATAGGAACTATTTAACTAATTGTGTTTATTGTTCTTGCGATATCAGTAGTAACATTTCAAAAATAGTTTTTTCTGGATATTTATATCTTGGCGTCATCATGTTTCTTTGTATTATTAAAGGTGTAATTAAATCCAAATTGTGGGGACGAGAAATGAATTTTTTTGTCAGAGTCATCAGTCTATTTTTAATTGGATGTACAGTCGGCGCCACCCAAATGTGAACGGCAAAATTGTATAGTGTAATTTGCACTTTAAATCATAGTCGCCGTAAAATTTGAAAATAGTTGTCAAATATATTTGTCATAATTTGTCAAAAGTAAAAGTAAAGATAACTATGCCAGGACATTTATCTGAAGTGCAAAAAGCGAAGGCTATAGCTAAATTGGAAGAAAATAAGTCTTTGAGTGAAGTGGCTGCTGATTTAAATGTTGGTAAAAGTTGTATACTTTATATAAAAAAAAGCGCTGGCAAGAAGAACAAAGACTGCAAAGATCTATAAGGCACGGTATAGGGAAGATCTCCAATGAGAATAAAGACAGTGCTCTGGTCGAATTTATCCATCAGAATCCTTTCGAAACCGCTGTCAAAACTCAAGAAGAAACATTATTCCCAGGGTCTTTCAGAATAGCACAAAGACGTCTTAAGCTATCTGGCCTGGCGAATTGCTGATTTTTAAATATAGAGATTAGTTTTTACCATTTTTATTTTATTAATGTTTTTCTGAATTATGAATTATTAGGTATGTGTTGAAATATATTAATTATTGTTAATACGCCTAGTTTGTGTCATTTTATTTCTCACAATCGTTATACATGAATGAATTAAAGGAATAATTAATATTAACCTTCTTCCACTAACATGTAGGTAATATTAGTTAATTATTTTGCTAACTTCTTTTATATTATTCGTGTCGGCCTTCGTCCTTCCAATTATTATGGTAACAGAAAATAATAAAAGTAATATTATTTACTGTCAATATATCCTTTCTGTGTTACGCCACTAAACAAAGTCTGACTTACTACAATGAAATTCAGAAGAAAATTCCATGACAACCAAAATGCGTTCACATTTGGGTGGCGCCGACTGTACTTTGGTCATGTTGTATAGTAGCTCATTGGGAGGGTTGTGGAGAGGGTTATTAGGGTGGCGAAGTTTAGTTATTAGTCTAAGAGATGAGGTTTCGGCTACTTGAAAATTATTTAAAGCTGGGTTTCTGCAGTTTAAATATAGAGGATGTCCGTATTCAATCAGCGGTCTACATATTGTTTTATATATTCTTGAAGAGTTGGATATGTTAATCCCTTTGTTTTTGTAGGTTAGGCTTCTAAAATGCTTTGCTCTGGTTATTATTTTGCGCTTGATGATTTTGGAGTGATATTTGAAGTTTAATTTATTGTCCAGATTGATTCCTAGATATTTTCCAGTGGTGGAGGGTTGTACTTGATGGTTATTGATTGTTATAGTAGGAGAGGTATTTGATGGGGTATGATTGAATATTATATGCTGAGATTTGTGAGGATTTGCTTGTAACCGCCACTTGTTCAACCATAATTGAATTTTATTTATTAATTCTTGTAACGTTTCGTTGCACTTGATTATTGATGTTTCATGTACGATTAGTGCTGTGTCGTCTGCATATTGCAGGCTGTATGCATTCCGTTCTGGTCCTTCTTCTTGTTCATAGATGTCATAACAGTATATGTTATATAATAGGGGTGATAACGGAGATCCTTGTGGTACTCCTTGATGTGCTATAAATTCTTCGGAGTAAGCGTTGTTTATTTTGATTTTCAACTTCCTTTGATCCAAAAAGCTTTTTATGAGGTGGATTGTGCTGTCGGAAATTTCAATTTTTTTTAACTTGTATAAGAGTCCTTTGTGCCATACACTATCAAAAGCTTTGGCGACGTCTAGAAATAGGGCACTTGATTTCAGGTTATTTAGTTTAGCTGTTTGGATGTTGGAAACCAAAATTGTGAGTGGATGTAGGGTTGAACACTTTTCTTTGAAGCCATATTGGTATACAGGTTTTTTATTTTCAATTTCGACTGTAATTCTTTTCCTAATAATTTTTTCCAATAGTTTACCTATTGCTGGTAAAAGTGTAATCGGTCTGTGATTGTTAACCCTGCAGTGATTGGAGTTAGGTTTTGGGATCATTATCACTATGCCTTTTTTCCAGATTTCTGGAAAATATTTATTATTTATGCAGTATTCGATAATTTTAATGATGAACATGTGTATGTCGTAGTTCAATCTTTTCAAAACTATCCATGGAATATTATCTAGGCCTGGGGCCGAATTTTTTTGATTGGCTAAAATATCGAAGTATTCTTCTTCGTCCACCTTGACTTCTTCGTAATGAAATGGCTCTTGGAAATATTCATCATACCATGCGTTTATATTGTCGGCATTTTCTTGGTCAAAATTGGGCTGCTCAGATTCTGAATAGTTTTTTTCTAGGGTTTGAGCAAAAATTTGTGACTTTTGTTCATCTGTAGTGTATTCTTCACCGTTTTCTGAAATTGTGGGAATTGAATTTTTTTGTTTGTAGCGTGAGAGTTTTTTAACTTGTTGATAGAAGTTTCTTCCTTGACTTCTATTAATTTCATCACATACCTCCAACCATTTGTGTGTTCTGTATTGGTATATCATATTATGAATATTTTTATTGAGGTCGTTTATTTGCCTTTTGATGCCTGGGTTTTGTTGATGTTGGTAGTCCCGGAACATTTTGCGTTTAGTTTTAATTAGTTTAATGATGTAAGGGGGAAGCTCATGAGTGAAGTAGCAGTTATTGGAAGTAGGTGTGTTATTTAGTGTAATGTTCATTAATTTGTCATTAAAATTGATTATAGTTTCCGCTGTTATTTCAGTTTGACGGATAGAGTCTAGGTACTGCATCATTTCTTCATTTATTTTCTCTACGTTACATTGGTTAAATTTGTATTTTATTGTTGGCATTTCCTCGGTGATTGGTTTTTGTAAGTCGATGTTTATAATTAGTGACAAATGGTCAGACCCTATATCGGACGAAACATCAATTTTTGCGATGTTTTGGCCTATATTTTTTGTATGAAGGATTAAATCGGGGGTGGTATCCTCATTGTTAGGCATGATAAATGTGGGGGGTGTTGGAGCTTTAACAAAATCTGTATTTTTTAAAAAGTCATTTAATTGTCTGCGTTTTCTTGGGCTATTTATGTTAAAATCTCCAATTATTACTACATATTTGTGTCTTCTTGCCATTAAAAAAATTGATTCCTCAATGTTCACCCGAGGGTGAATATATACCAGAAATACGTGGAGTTTGACTTCTTTAAATGGAATTGTAAAGTGCAGTGTATCGTTTAGATCATTATTTATGACTGGGGCGTTGGCTTTGCCCATTTGTAAAGATGGATGAACTTGCACAAGGCTACCTCCTCTGATATTTGCATTGACGATGTTACCATCATGACGAAGTGTGTTCCATTTGCGATAGCTTGTGTTTGCTTCAGATTTGGTTTTAGTTTCCACAAAAAGAGCGCAATTTATGTTGTATTTCTCGATGGTGTGATTAATTAAATGTCGTTTTGCTGTATAGCTGTTTACATTAGTGTAGATTATATTAAGTAGAGAGTTGAATTTGGGCATTATTATTTCCAAGTATGGGTTCCGTGGGAGAGTTATAATCGCTATTGTCCAGGTCGAACATTAGAATGTAGATTTTATTGTTTCCGACAAAAGTAACTGACGATTCAACATTATATTCGCTAATAAATTTTCTTCTTAATTTCTCCAGCAATTCATTTCTGTTTATATTTTCTGGTTTATTAAGTTTGTGAACATATGTGTTAACTATGACATCATGAATGGTGACTGGTGAATGAATTCTGCTAGTTTTTTTGACTTTATCTGTTACCTCACTTGATTTTTTATTTAATAATTTAATGGGTATATTTGGAAGACCTTCAATAGGTTTAGTGGGACGATTTGGGCATTTAAACGACCAAGCTTGGTGATCTTCTGATCCACATGATTTGCACTTAGATAGCAGCTCACTTTTACACATTGTAGTAGAATGTTTCTCACCACATTTTAGACACTTGGGGGGGGGAATTGCAGTTTTCTGATTTATGGGTAAATTCAAGGCATTTGTTGCATGGTAACGGTGCTGGAGGTGATGGTTTACTAGGGTAGATTGCATAATGACGGCTTTTATAGAATAAACCTTCGTTTAACAGTTTTTCATAGGAAATTAGTTTTCTTGTTATTATTCTGATGAACGACGTTGATTTATCTGTGGACTTTGAGATTATCTCTTACAGTAGAAAAATTCTATGTCTTGAATAGTTAGTTTTTCACTTATTTGTGTGTCCGAGATGTCTTGTTCGACTCCAGCTATTATACATGAGAATGATTGAGTTTGGTTTGGGGAAGGTCCCTTGTCAGTCTTATATGACTTTGTTTCTTGAAAACTTATAATTTTTTTATGGGTTTGTAAGTTTTTCAAGGTGTTTGTTAGAATAATTTTTGCAGTGTCACTTTTTAATAAATATCCTTTGGAAGTTTTTAGAATGGTGTCATTGTTATTAGGTCTAACAGTCTCCCATATATCAGCCATTTTTGTTCTTGTGGAGATTTCGATTGATGTGGAGATATAAAATAAATTTATGTAATTTTTATTTATGATTTCTTTCATTGTTGTGGAGTAGTTTTTAGTTGTGGATTTGTTTTTATTTTCGTTCTGGTTTGGTGTGTAATTTTTTGTGTTTTCGGGTTTTTTTGTACTTTGAGAAGGTAAGTTTTTGTTCTGTCCATTATCTTTAGCTTTTTTTGCTATGCCAATTATTTCTTGAACTTGCTCCCCAGTTAAATACTGGATATTAGCCATTAATTCTTCATTATTAAACTTCCTTTTTTCTCCTTTACCTGGGTCAAATGTATCAGGTGTGGTATCCATAATATTAGGATTGTCATCTTCACTATCACTGCTCATTTTCACTTAAAAGCTCTGTTGCTTAACACTTTAATATTTTGCAATTTGGTGAGCTCAAATTTAAGTTCTGCACTAGTTGAGAGTAGCACATCAACTGTTGTTAGATCAAGGCAAATAAAACTTCATTAAATTTTGTTAGATCAAGGCAAATAAAACTTCATTAATAATGCACTGGCCAAGATAGTACAGGAACCAAGCAGAAATTTTGATAAAAACGATTTTTGAGGTAATTATTGTTACTGTAAGAATGATATATTATTGGAATTTATTGCATTATTGTATTTAACTTTAAGGTAAATCTATTAAAAACCTTTAATTCAATTACTGTGTAAGAGCCCATTCGACAAAGTTCATACCACCCTCTTTCACTTAACTGAAGAAGATATTAATTAATAGCATTTGTATTCCTCAGATACTTCCCGAGCACGAAAGGAAAACGAAGTGGACGGACAAGATTATCACTTTATTACTAGAGCACAATTTGAGGCCGATATACTTTCTAGAAAATTTGTAGAGCATGGAGAGTATGAGAAAGCTTACTATGGTACATCATTGGATGCTATAAGATCGGTAGTTAATTCTGGAAAAATATGTGTTCTTAATTTACATCCGCAAAGTCTTAAGATTCTTAGGACTTCAGACTTAAAGCCTTATGTCGTCTTTGTTGCACCACCTAGTCTAGAAAAATTGAGACAAAAGAAAATAAGAAATGGGGAATCATATAAGGTAAACTTTATTTGTAAAAATGATAATAATAACAATAACAACTTCCCAAGAAACTATTTACACAGTGCCGGCTTTTGGGGGGAGCTTTGGAACCATTAGCTCTCGGCGGTAAAATTTGAGAGGCGGCAGACAAATCCGACAGTAGTACTAGTAAATAGCATTTTTTAATTCCTTGTGTTCAAAAAAAACTGGTACCGTCTACGTCTACCCATTTGGATTTCGAGCTATATTATTGTCACGCACCAGGGAGTCAGGGAATTGGGATTCCTGATGCTAGATGCTAATACATAATATTATAGGATGAGTTGTGGTTAAAATAAGGATAATACACATCTAGTGGATCAACCGGTGAATAAAGAATAAAACAACTCGCACATAATAGATGAAATACGTTTAAACCACTGGCACATGTCTGGGGTGCGGGAGGAATTAGGGAAGGGCATCGGTGGCTCCGGGTTCATCTCCGATTTTTTTTTGTCCATTTCTATGTTGTAAAATGGCCGAGTTATGAGTTTTTTTTTTAATTTGCGGTTTAATTGTAATTGCGGCGCCGCTGGGCAAGTTTTCGGTGCACTTACGACTGACCGGTCGACAGTGTTGCCATTTTAATTAGAGCTTAGATGATATAAGACCAATGCGATGTATGTAATCAAATAAATGGCATTCACTTAAGGTGGATTTATGCAGTTTACTTAGTGGTGGAAATGTTTACGTGAAATCGTACAAGGCATGTGCGGTTGCCTCAGTCATTAGTCTACTCCTACTCTTATTAGCACATTCCACGGGCGGGGTACCCAAATTAAAATTAGGTTTCAAGCAATATTATATATTTAAAAAAATGTAGTTTTGTGTTCCTATAGTTGAAAGGTATTGATTATGATCCCCACTTAAAGATTCACCCTGTATTTAATTAAAAGTCATATTTTATTTTCATATTTTTTGTTACATTTTTGTATTTTAGATGAGGGTTTTGTTGTTTATTGTTTAGAAATTTCAATTTTTGGTTTTTGTTATAGACTTCATATATTTTATTTACTTATTTAAATAAACGCATTTTTGTTTCATTTTTTCTTGTTGTTGCCTTTAGTGAAAAAATAAATATAAATTTTTATTGGCGTTTGTTGATTTCGTCATTTTACAGCAACAAATTAATAAATTGTACACCACTAGCGGAGTCTTTCATTTCAATAGCCCCTGGCGGCGAGTAGAGTAAAGCCGGCACTGATTTTACAAGTTTATACAGGGACCTAATTAATAAATAAGGTTAAATGTCTATATATTATCTATGATAACATTAAGTAGTAATTTACTGTAAAATATTCAGTAAACAAATAATAATAATAATAATAATAGATTTTGGTTGCCTTTTTTTATTTTGTCTTTATTAATATTGTGTTCGTAGCCAATACACACCGTTTGTAAGGCCAAAAATCAGCGAGAAAAAAAAAATTGACATGGATTGTAGACTTTTAAAGGAAACTAAAGCATTAAAATAATATTAAAGTAGTAAATAGTAGAACATCAGATGTGGATACGTGGATACTGGATAGCGAAAAAGGAGACCCATCCATCTAATGCATAGCAGTGTGGTTAGCTAAACGATACTCAAAACTTAAGCTTTTATCTCGACGATTATTTAATTTAGCTAACGATAATTTAGTTTGTTACACACGCGGACGGGTGTATATCTAATGTGTGTATCACGAAAATTAAAAATAAAACCATCTCAGCATGTTGTAAAACGTACAATGTACATGTTATACATATATTGTTTTATCTTAACACTGAGGAAGCTTTCACGAACACCACATCGTCGTCTATTGAATACGCAACATGTCCATTCCATTTTCATGCTTGCATAGCCACATTTTAAAATTTGCATTTGTCGGTCTCCATGACCGGCATTATTTTCTTTAAGTTTTGGTTTGGAACATAAATAAATATTTATTTTGTAATAATTTGGATTAATTTACTTATTTTTGTGCGCTGCAATTAATATTTTTGTGTGTGTACCATGTAGATAACCACACTGTCCCAAGGGTAGATTTTACCTATTGGGACCGTGTGGTACTATTACTCTGAAAATATTTTTATTTGTCTAAATAAAATAGTATTTGTCTAAATAATAAATTTATTTTATTGTCTTCTTATCATAGAATCGTTGAAACAATTTTTTTTTATATTTGGAGATATTGTTGTATCTGCCAAATGTTGACTTATAATCTCAAAAAATATGCATGGTATTTCTAACCCGCTAATATTAGTGGGCCACCATTAGCATTATAACGTGCGTTCTGAATTAGCCACGGACATGAATATAAAAGAAAGATGCGTGTAACTTAAAGTTACCACACGGTCCAAGGGGACATTAAAGGTGTGTTAACTTCCGTTAACACGCGGTCGTCAACGTGTTAAATGTTTTTTTTATTTTGTATAAAGTATATACAGATAAGTCCAGGATGCTTTGAACACGACAGGGATTGGGACGAATATGCGAGTGGCCGACAACTCGCCTCAGTTCGAAATTTGTACATTAAATGGGCGTGGCAGTGCGTTGTGACCAGTAGTGTGGCCACTCACTGCTCAGCCTCAGCAGTCAGCACGTCAGCAGATTGTTGTTAGTATCAATAGTATCTCATTAACCGATGTAGAACTCATGTCTGAAAGAAATTTGATTTACGTATTCTGGACCAACGTTTCAAAATTTTTCTAACTTCAATAAACCATGCTAGATAGGAATTATTATTGTAATTTTAAAAAATCTCAAAACACCTTTAAATATTTCCATTGTTTGTTTTTTCGCAACAAAAATGTGATTTTTTACAATTCTCTTTCTTTGTATGATATGCATTGTTTATAAATGACTTTATTTAGGCTTTATACAAGCATAATAACAAAAACATATCCAATTTGATATACTCACATTTTTATCATGAAGAAGATCCAATAAACTTAATAATTGTATGTTTAGAGATGAAACATCAATGTGAATAATCAAATTGGATATGTTTATGTTTTTTGTTATTATGCTTGTATAAAGCCCCCCCCTAAACGTACCTATAAGTTTGTAATACATGAACGTGCATACAAGTATCAGATACATGAATAAGAGCTACACAGTAGTTCTTTACAGCAAACTTGTGTTACACATACAATTTGTGCCAGCTAATTTGTGTGTTTAGGTATCAGATTTATTGATAACTACATTTACATGTTTCAAATACAAGTTCGTCGCCTACAAGTTAAAACAATCCCGTATAGATCAGTTGCTTTCAAATATTTGTGCAATCTTGTTTGAAGGTCTGGCTCAGCAACATAAAAAAATACGCAAACAAATTTTGTCAGAGTAGTCGCTCAACTACACCTTTCAAACAGTGACAGTCGCTTCAACATGTCTGAATAACAGAATAGCACGATTCATACTAAATAAATATATGTACAAAGAAATGGGCATGTTGTCAACACAGGCCGCTATTCGGTTGCAGCCCTACATTGGATTTGTTTTACGCAAATATAAAATCAAGTTCTGCAGATTCTTGGAATTATGTTTGAATAATTAGATTGTACAATCAAATATCGGAACTACACTTGATTTGTCGCATGTACAAATTTTCTAATTCATACATGAATGTTGAAATATCGTTACGTGTAGTTTTGTATCATGTTGGTCCATACAAATCAATTCAAGCTTGTTGCAGTGAAAATGTTTTTAATAAAACTTGATGGTGCAAACATATCACATATACATATTAATGTAGGGGTAATTCTTGTTTGTACAGATAAGTATAATAAACTATGTTTGCAATACTTGTACGTATATCTAGTTTGATAATAGTTTTGTATGTGCATTTTGTATTTGCAGACAAATCAAACAAACTTGAAGGTATGTTTAGGGGGGGGGCTTAAAGCCTAAATAAAGTCATTTATAAAAAATGTGATTCTACAACATAAAATTAATTGTCGCTGCACCTCGAGTGTTGCAGGAGGTCTAATAAAAATTATTATAAAATAAAAGAATCCAAGCAAGGTAGCCATCGGCTACAGGGCGGAGATCCACGATTCCCGGTCACTGTGTCCGCCTGCCTACAACTGGCACAAGTAAATCGCGCAAGCTAAAACCCATGTTCGAACCTCCTCGGTCTTTACTGTATGTTCATAACTTGTTTGATTTGATAAACTAATACTGATCAACCCAATTTCTCCGAAATTTTAGGAGGAAGAACTGAAAGACATAATTGAAAAAGCAAGAGAGATGGAAGACAAGTATGGACATTTCTTCGATATGATAATAATAAACAATGACACCGAGCGAGCTTATCATCAATTATTAAGTGAAATAAACAGCCTGGAAAGGGAACCACAGTGGGTCCCGGCAGCATGGGTCAAGGCACTTTAATCTAATCCATATAAGTATATGTAGCCCAGTATATTAAAAGTGCATTGCCTTCAGAAAAGAGGATGAAGAAAATACTTTTATCGAGTTAAACTGTTTAATGCATAATGTAAAGGAAAGTATATATTTTATAAGGTTTAGCTATTTAATTCTTTTCATTTCTAGTCCATTTTAAATGAATTATTTTAATGTACTGGGTGAAAATAAATCTGACTGAATATATATTCAAAAAAGGTGTAAATATCTTGAAGATTTTTATAAATAATAGTGATTTTAATTGACTGAAGTTTCTTATTTAATATATATAGAAGCCTATTTGAAAGTTACGAGGTTGTGAATGTATTTAAAAAGAAAACAGTGGTGTTTGAGGAAGCAAAAACATACATTTTCACCCCAACCCCAGCTATATACGTCTATGTTAATAAACATAATACTCGTGTATTTCTTCAATAATAAAAATTTCATAATGATATCCACATAGGAAATATTTGAATTTATTAGGGGTTGAAATTATTTGGTTTTATTTCACCTAACATACTGTTAAATTATAAGGTGCTAGTCTTCGTGGCTATAAAAATCCTCAATAGGATACAAAAATAAGGTAAACACGCTTTTCCTTATTGCTGCGAATAATTGAGGAAGATTGTATCTTCCTCTATATCTTTGTCTTTCTAATCAATAATAAGACTCAAAATTTAACATCACTAAAAAATGCTGTGATCCAATATTTGCTGCAAAACTTGGTTTATATGAAAAATAATTACAACGGTGTCATAGTAATAAGAATATTGACATGTTATCGTAGCCCGGTCGGATCAGCAAACTAAAAACGATTGCACTTTGATGCACCTAATTTCCTTAAAGAAAACCCATTTATGATTTAGATAAGATAGTTACCTAAATCATCAGTTCATTAGTTATTTATATTTTTTTGTAATTACAATATCAACACTTTGTACATCCGAGATGCATGTTTAAATGAATTAAATTTATTAGTATGAGCCAAATAGGTGTACAAATTTTCAATAAATACACGTACATTGTTTCAAATATACTTCATTATTTTTAGGATACTTTTTAATACCTATTCTTAATTAGGACTTCAATTACAATTAAATATGTAAAAATATATTGTCTTTTTACATGAAATCCATATAATTATTCCATAAAGTACTTTAAATGCATGTACAGTTTCCTGTGCGTACTTTTTATGCTCATTTGTATTTCTGCTGCTAAATTCTTAGATAAAAGATTCATTTTTAATATTGATTATACCTCTTTGAATCATTTATTTTGTGACTATTTAAGAATGAAGTAAGTACCTATACTCTGTACCACCAACAAAAATCCATAGACTCCTCCCCATTAATTTTATGGTTGCGCAGAACGGTGTGCGCAATAGTCAGTTTTACACGATGAAATTAAAGAAAGTTGAGATAGCTTCAACAAAATTTGTTTATTATACGTGTTATATTTTATACTACAGCTATACTGTATTTTTATAATGTTTATTCCCATTAAATTTTCTATTATACATTTTCAATTTTGGATTTTTAAAAATAATACTTATTCCCGCGAAAATTTAAACGAAGTTAGTCCGCATTGCGCAAACTCAAGTTACTTTATCAGAGACATTTATTTCCGATATTTCCGCCATTTCCGGTCGTCTAGACCAGCTGATCTGATTGATGGTTTGTTGTTGACATTTGTAGTTTTTAGGTTAGGTGCTTTCGCGAGTTATTTCCACATATTTAAAAGAAAGTATGATGTTATTTCAGGCAAAAAAGATTAGTTTGTGATTTACTGTAACAATTTCACATAGATTACTCCACTGGATAAACCCTAATGACCCCCATGCACTACTCAATAGCCAAATCTGCCGAGTCGTTTACTTTCTGGTTTCCACCACTGTACATATTTATTTATTAATATCTATCGTAAGATTACTTTTGGTTCTTTTTACGAATAGTCGTGGAATGTTCAAGCAATAAAAACTATACTATACTATTTTTATTCTTAATGTCCAAATAAATAAACACATACCTACCTACTTCTTCTTAATTTTCACAAGGTTTTCTATCTATTACAGCTCCTACGTATAAGCAAAGTTTACTAATAGTATTCAGTAAACTTTGGTATAAGAAAGTTATGAACGATATCAATATAATATAATAATAGAATGGCTTTATTCATCATTACAATACATTTGGTACTTAAATCAGTAGAAAAAAATAGACTTTAAAAGCCCTACATATACATAAATTTGTATATAATATTAAAACAACGATAATAAGATAAACGTATATAATATAATTGGAAAAATAATATATGTTGTCACTTTTATTTTTTACACTGAACAGTCAGAACCGGCGAGCAGTTCCTATTTCTCCTTCGAAAAAAAAAAAAACCATACTTTACTTACAGTAAGGCCAGCGTTCGCCCAAGTCTCATCTAAAAACTACAACTTCTATGTTCTTCCCTTAGGGCACTATTACGTGACCTTTTTGAGAACCTATAATGCCAAACACAATTACATTACAACACAAAGAAATAAAAAGTCCGAAAGTAATCGTCACAAAGTACTCCGTTTAAGATGAGGCAAATAATCATCTTCATGCACCGCTGCTAAAATTTTGTTTGCAGTTGGTGGTTCATTTCTTTCAAAAAAGGAATGGATTATACGCTTGAGAGCACTTTTAGTTCCTTCATCAATATTGTCCAAAACTGCCTGTTGTCGGTGGTACAGTTTTGGTGGCTGATGTTGGTGTGTTTGTTTGTATCATGAAGAATATTAGAAACACTTGGAACACTCACACCTGCTGCCTTTGCAGTGAACTCCATGCATTCCATCTTTGGTTTCTCCGGATTCTCCCCATCGTAGGCCTTAAAAATGTTCAGAACCTTTTTCTTATCTTCCACCGAAAAATGTCTGGATAATCGTTTTTTGGGTTGAGAAATTATACCTCCTTCAGCCATCATAAACCTTAAGAAAACCCGTTTTAACATTTAATCAATATGACTCGTTTGCATTTACGTACCTTATTACTTTAACTCCCAGATGAAATGTGAAATGTCACAAAAACGAATAACACAGTTGACAGTCACGTTTTCGCCTTAAAGATGTTCAACACGTTTTCCTTATCCTCAAAAAATGCCTGGAGATTCGTTTTTTCGGTGGAGAAATTGGGCCCCCTTCTACTATTGAGTTTTCGATTTGACCTTAAAAAAAAACGATGTTTTAACATTTAATCAATATTAATCGTTTGCATTACCTACTTACCTTAATACTTAAAACACAAATAAGGTTAATCCTTATACGCGTACCTTCACAAAAACAAATATATAAATTTGAAATAATTTCACAAAGACGAATGAATATGACAGTTGACAGGACAGGTTTACAGTGAGGCCGGCTCCCCATTTATGCGCGATTTTTAATATGTTTAGCGTTTATACGTTTCGCGACAATGATAACATAGCTGATTGGTCTATTGCCAAAATACATAAAAGTTTTAATGTGTGACGCCAGTATTGTAGAGTCGGCCTTTGTCAAATTTAGTGGTTGCTTTGTAACTCGGGTTCTATAAATTCGACCAATAGAGAAATTCCATTCAAATTTAGTGGGCATTTTTGGGGAAGAGTCTATGGATTTTTGTTGGTGGTACAGAGTATAGTGTGGTATTCATAGTAGAAGACATCGAAACAAAATTTTTCAGTAAGAGTGTGAGTCGTTTTAAATAGTAATCGACTCAAATTGTGTGTCAGGCATACTCTATACTTAAAGCTGACAGACTTTTTTAAATTGCCCCAGCATAAAACAGATTAGGTGTTGTGAAGTTGGAAACTATAATTTTTTTTGCTCTATATATTATGATCATATATCTAGTAATTATGATATATGTACATTTATTAACAGTACTTTATTATTATTTTCTCGATGTTATTTCTGTTCGTTCTACGGTGAATTGTAGTCTTGTTTTTGTATTTTCAATTTTGTTATAGTTGCTACTGCAATACCACATTATGTGAATGAAATCTATGAAATTCATCTATTTCTTGTACTAATTTAACTGAGTGAAAAAATGCTGATTCGACTCGGTTAATATTTATTTTCATAAAATGAACAAATTGCAAATTAGGTTGTACTGTTTTATATAAGCCGAATTAATTTTTTTCAGACAAAAGCGATAATGTCATGCAGCACATTCAATTTGATAAAAATACATGCTGCTGTGAAATTCATCATGTAGTCATTGTTTTGTCAATCAAATAGTTTTCATTCATGTTTCTGAAGCATTCTTGCGTCAAGTAGATTGTATTTATATTTGAGACATGTATTTACAAAAAATTACCAAAATTTCTGCAACACCTTTTAACTTTTCTTTAAAAATAAAACGAAAATGTTCATTTGTCAGATAAAATATTGACACTTAAAACCAAAAGCTATTTATTAATTCGGAAGGATCAAAGTTTTTACATAGTTTGAAAACTTGTTTTCCTTTGACTGTTGTAGCTTATTAAAAATAATAAAATAAAATAATACTAGGTACATGGTGGCTCAATTAAATAAATAAACATTGCACAGTCACAACTGTTTAATTATTTTATCTGTTCCCCTTGCAAAATGTTATCAACAATCATTTTAATGTCTATATACTAGTGAAATAAAAAATCTGGTAATTGATTTATTACAGAAAATCAGGATAGAAAACTACGGTAAGAATAGCTATATCAAAAATCTATTTAGCACTTTAACTGAGATTTGTCACATTTTGCAGTTATCTTTTGTAGCGAAAATACGATCTGTAGATATTATTTAATTAACTTGTACCAAGCTTGTTAAAATTAAGTTGCCACTTTTGTCGTTTTACATTATTCATTATTTTGTCTACATCTGTCACAAATTTTAGTAAAAATTGGGATCAGCTGATTACACATTTTCTATTATTACAGAAAAATTATATAAGCAAGTGTCTTATGTTATAACTTTTTCCTTGGTACTAGGTGTAAATTTATTATAATACCTATGACGTGGTAGTAAATTAAGACACGGCAATAATGATTGTATATAAATAAAGTAGAATCGTATAATATTAAAATTCGTATTTGAAATTGTTTATAGCTATGTATCTAGCATCTCGATTATGTATATAATATTAATGAAGAGTTTTACATAATTATTGTCGTAGAATACTATCGACTTTAATCGCTCAGAAAATTTTAATTGATGTTAGTAAAAAAAATTTTAAATCTCTTAATATAAAAATTAGAATTATTTTATGGTGATTTAATAAAATATCTATAGAACTGTATAGTATTTTTTTTTACTTATTTTATTCCACTTATGTACTTTAGAAAATAAGTTTTAAATATTAGTATGTATAGGTGCAATTTAAAATATATTTGTATTGATTTATATAAGGAAATCAATGTGAGAAGAATAGTTATTAACTAGTTAATTATGCACATTAATCAAGCAAGAAAAAGTTTCCTAGTTACTTTATACACAATTTTATCTAACACTTTCTTTTACTTAAATTTTATTTGAATATTTTTTACCTACGCGTGATCACTAACGTAAATAGCTGAAAACGTACTCTCCGTCACCTATGTAAATTGAACCTTACACACTGTAAACAAATCACACGCTCAGCCGCTGAGGTGTGTTGTAATGTGACCACGTGACCAATGTTTCTATCTATCTATCTATTACATCACACTTGTAGTTCATATTTCTTCCCAATTACAATGATTTGTACAAATATAAAAATTAATTTGTCAAATGATATGTCAATGTCAATGTGTTGAAAAAAATATTATTCAACTAAAATTTCATTAAGAGAAAATGTTGGACAAAATTGTGTATTGTACACGTGTGTAACTGCACATTAGACGCTTAAGAAAATAACTTTTTCTTGCGTGACTAATACGCATAATTACACCCTAGTACAATAAATAACTATGACATTGGTTTTAGGCGAAACTAAAATTTTAATTTTATTATATTATATACCTATTACATATATTTTATCTACGATCGTGTAAAAAGTAACAGTTTTTACATAATTTCCAGTGCCTTTTATAGGAAAAAAATTAAAATTTTTATTGCACGATTTCAATACTATGGCAATTTATTCATAATAATAATTGTTTCCTTAGTTACCATTATTATTATTATTATTATTATCACAGACTCTCAGTCACGATCATAAAAGTAACGTAATCAAAATGGCGACTTAACTAGTAACTACAACTTGAATAATACTGTGACCATCAAAGTGACATTTACAGGAGGGTATACCGGGTGGCCACGAGACTAGGGTCGTGCTTATATCTCTTTCAATTATGAACCAATTTAGACGAAATTTGGTACAAGGATATTGATCTAATTTCGGATGGACATACAGATATAGTCAAAAGCGCGTGTACCATCGATTTTTTAAATGCATCACCCAGTATATTTTATGTTTTTCGGAATCTACAACTCAAATTACATAGAATAGCGTTGCCAAATTTACTCTTTTCTCAGGGAATTTTTCTTTTTTTCAAATTTATTTTTTACCGTGGAAGGCCGTGATTGGGAAAAAATCTGTTCCAGTTCTCATATTAATAGTGATTTCATCAATTAAATCAATAACAAATGCCTCATGAAAAAATAAAATTTGCCAAACGTGTTTTTTTAAGAAAAAATAATTTTTTTAAATGGCACTTACTAAGGGCCATAATGGCATTAAATAGCAAATTTAATTACCAATCTAACTGCACCACTTCATCTTTGTCTAAAACTGACGAGATTTAAAAAAAAGAAAAATTCCTTGAGAAAAATGTAAATTTGGCATAGCTATTCTATGTAATTTGAGTTGTAGATTCCGAAAAACATAAAATATACTGGGTGATGCATTTAAAAAATCGAAGGTACACGCGCTTCCGGTGAAACCGGAAGTCGGCCATTTTGACTATATCTGCATGTCCATCCGAAATTAGGTCTAATATCTTTGTACCAAATTTCGTCTAAATCGATTCAATTGAAAGAGATATAAGCAGTCTCGTGGCCACCCGGTAGGTTAGTTTTACAAATAAAAATTATCATAAAAAATTGCGCATTTCTTACGATAATTGATACGATCGAAGATAAAACATTATAAGACACACATGTAAAAAGTCTATATTGCGCTCACGGCTTCTAAAAACACTAGTTTTGCTCGTGTTTTTAACCTAGCCGTTTGTGCAATAAACAATGACTTTTGACACTAGTATCTTAAATATCTATTAATGATCTGAAGTCATATAAGTACATAATATTATATTTTGTGTTATTTATTTGTTATTGTTTAGTTATTGTATATAAGATATATTATCAAATATGTATATAAAATCAGACCCTATGGCGTCTGGTAATAACTTTCATGTATAAAAGTACTAAGTATACAATATGACTTTGGGGTTCCTTTTTATTATTAAATATTTTATTATGCATAAATCATTGTTTTAGAATAACTTGCAGAAATAAACATTTCTCACTATTATTCTTGTATTGTTAATTTCTCTTTGTGGCATTTTTACAAGCTTTTATTTAACTTGCAATGTTTGTATGTATGTATGTATAGTTGAGTATACTCTATGTTGGCCGGTCCAAAGGTCGCTACGTCGTCTGAAGTAAGAATGTATTCTATGTGTGAGAAATGCCAGTGGTTCTCAAACAGTTTGACACTTGAAACTGTGATGTGATCTCCCTCTAAATCTCTCTAAATAATAATAATTGTATAAAAGTATTAAAGGGGTTTCACAAAAAATGTTAAGAAGTATTAATTTACTAAATTTGTCGTTTTAGTGCCAGTGGAATTTTACATTTATATATAGGCTCAGACACAAATGAAACTATTAATAAAAAATCAATCGCCCAATTCGGTCAATAACAATATTAATCATGTGGAAAAAAAAGTAATCGAAAACTAATATTAGTTAGAATAGTTTTTTTAAATAGAATTATCGTCGCTAGGCTACACTTTGAATTCGCAAACTGTTGGTGAAAACGTGTGTTATTTGTTAAATCATGCACATATAGCTTATAGGAATGAAGCGTTCCTTAAAAAATACTCCATAAGTCCGGCTTTGTTTAACACAGCACCAACATAAAATTTTGGCCTAACGACTGTTTATTTAGAAAGAAAAATACGAAAAATTGAAGTCATTATGTAATGTATTATAATAAATAAAAAATAAAGGCCCTGGATATTCGTAAATAAATAAAATAAGCACGCCACTAAACATCCGAAAGTCGATTTTGTTAGAGTTAAACTCGGGCGGAATAATAAAATAAAATTGTTTATAGTGAAAAGACAGTTTTAACAAAACTCGCTGCGCGGATTAATAAAATAAATAAAATAAAATTTTTATAGGGAAAATTTGAACCTTTAATATTTACTAAAAAAATAAAAACGATATCGCCGTGAACAGGATTTGAACTCTGAAGTACCTATTCCACTATTTTCACAGTCGATCTTACACACTGAGCCACGCAACTATATATTATTACTTACGTTGTAAAACGTGCAATATGTAGGTAATGTAAAATTGTAATACTTATAGTGGTTTGACAATGTCCGTTTGTTGGATAAATACCCTCTATTTACCACTAAAAATAACCAATAATTCATATAATGACGAATTTAATTTTAATTTGAGACGACTCGACCCCAAATAAATAATATTTCATTGTAACGATTGGCAAATCTTGAGACTTCGACAGCCGCTGAACTTATTGAAAACTTAGATATGTTATCAACAACATTTAAGTTAGCGCAATCAATCAAAAATGAAAATGAACGCAATGAATGAGGGTACAAAATGACTATATTGTCATATCCGAAAACGGTTTGGGACACTCCATGCACGACCTCAAACTTTGGCAGAAAAACATAGCTCAACCTTCATCACCGTATCTCCAAAAATAAACGAGGCAAGGACAAGCAAAATGTGTCGCATATTCTTGAGGCGTATATCTATAATACCTAAAAAGATTTATGGCTCTGCGATTCTTCGATCAAAAGATATATGAGTTGGAAATTGATGCAAATTTTTCTTGGGTCACTTCAATTGATCGTCAGTGTATTTGGTTAAAGAGTTTAGTTTTTGGTCTGCATTTGAATTAAATGTTCAATATGTTGGCAACCGCTGGCGCATAATTAAGTATGGTGGGTGGCCTAACCATAAGCATATTTTGTGCCTCGACCTCGGATAAAAATACCTAACCTAAAATAGCAACAGGACAGAATTATTTATGTACATAAACAATAAATATTTAAGCACAAGATGTAGAGTATCTCAAGTTTTGTGGATGTCGAAATCGATGGCCAGTTTATACAGCAACGTTCAGCTGGATAAAGAATTTTAGAATTTTATGGTCAACGTATGTGAATCTTACAAAAAATTATGTCTAATAACGGTATAAACAGTATAAAACCTGGAAAACTAAGATCAGGAAGTCCACCAAGACCAAGAAAAAGAATATGTGCCTGGTCAAATGAAACTAACCTATATATACCTAATAATAAAGGTGCGATACCTAAAAAAAAGAGGGGCCCAGGAGGACCCAATAATATAACGATATTATGTACCTGGTGTAACGAAACTAAACATTAAAATATGTATATCCAACAACAAATGGTAAAAAGGACTTCTGTTCAGAGACTTGTCTAGCGGAATTTCGCAAAGCATATATAAAAGGAGCATGTATACTATGTTTACAGTGTGATAAAGTGTCAAAGAACAATAACAGCTCCTCTAATAATTATTGCTCACTATACTGTATGAACAAACATCAAAGGAAGGAAACGCAACCGAGGATAGAAGCTGTTGCAGTAGCGAATTCTCCCGAACCTCTTCAATACGAGAACGAGATATACCAACCGTTCGACTGGGGCGAATATTTACGAGAAATATTGTCTAAAAGTTATTTGTGGCATCTTTCTGTTCTTATTTGGGATTTACGGCCACACTTCTGAACATTAATCTGATAATCTGAAAAATATTTGGATTATTTAAAAAATAACCTTTACGCCTGTGACTTTACGTCAAAGGAACAGTTAAAGGTTGGTTTTCTGACATAAAATATAATTAAAATAAAATAAAAACAATTATGTTTTGCAGACGTTTCGGAAACTTAGTCTGTTTCCTTTCTCAATGCTAAATAGTCTTTCTCTTGTGTAATTCGTGAAATTACACAATTTTAATGTTTATATTATAACCATAGATACTTACTACGCTCACAGAAAAGTTGATTAGATTAGATATTCAAGTTGCTAAGTTCTTCTTTTAGCATCGGTAACCATATTGTACAACAATCTACAGAATAATTTGATACGCATTTGTCTTCATTTAGCATTCCTGCACCCTAGCGTTGTATTAAACAAGCGCCTAGCCCTCCAATCAACGAATTTAAAGTCGAAATGAAACTTGAAGTGGTAGATCCTAGAAACGTAAACGCTATATGTATAGCAACGGTGAAACGTGTATTAGGCTCTAGATTGAGGTTAAGACTTGATGGAACCGATAACAAAAAATGATTTTTGGAGACTGGTTGATTCTAGTGAAATACATCCTGTTGGACATTGCGAAAAGATGGGTGGAATGCTTCTACCTCCAATAGTAGGTAATAGCACGTTTATGATATTAAAAATAGTAATAAATTTCGGTGTGAAGTTGGAGTTGAGTTTTGGGAAATTGATAAAGAGATCTGTTTCTTTTCATTCATAGTAACGTCAAGTATGGACATGTATTGTTTCAGGTTTTCGAATGAGTATGAATTCTTGGCCAATGTTCCTCCTGAAGACCTTGAATGGTGTCGAAGTGGCGCCGTCAAACCTCTTCCATAAAGAACCAGTCGGAGCCCCAGCAAACCTCTTTGAGATTAGTCAGAAATTAGAAGCTATTGATAGGAATAATCCACAGTTAATATGTTGCGCTACGGTGGGGGCTGTAAAAAATGACCAGATTCATGTGACTTTTGATGGTTGGAGGGGAGCCTTCGATTACTGGTGCCAATATAATAGTCGGGATATATTTCCTGTCGGATGGTGTACCGAGTCTGGTCATCCAATGCAACCTCCAGGCCAGAACAATAACTCTGGAGGAAATAAGTGTGTTATGAATTTAAATTTGATATGTTACTATTTTTATATTATAACATTTTATACACTACCGACTATTGATTTTAATATATGTGCAGTATTATAAGAATATTTTTATGAGAGAGGTAATTGTAAACATTTATTTTGCAGTTAGCAATATAAATAACTGTATCTTATCCTTTAGTTCGCAATTTAATATCTCCATTTCAACATGGCTTCATGAGCCACAGATCTACATTGACAAATTTGGCAATTCTTTCTCAATATGTTTCGAATACAGTGGATAATCGTGGTCAGGTAGATGTGGTATATACAGATTTTTCAAAGGCATTCGATAGAATTGATCATATCATTTTGCTTGAAAAGTTGGGACAGTTTGGCTTCAATGACAATATGAGACAATTATTCAAATCTTATTTGCAGATGAGAACTCAATATGTTTCTTATAACGGATTTAATTCCTCTAAATATGTCGCTACTTCAGGAGTCCCACAAGGGTCCAATTTGGGTCCACTTTTATTTGTTTTATTCATTAATGATTTAAATTATGTCATCCAATGTCAACAACTCCTCTTTGCAGATGATTTGAAGTTATTTACTAATGTGCATACCCTGGATGATTGTCAGAAGTTGCAGACTGATCTAGATCGTATTCAAGTTTGGTGCTTAGAAAATAAGTTACATTTAAACCCTGACAAATGTAAAGTTGTAAGTTTCACAAGGAAACAGTCAGATCATGAATATGCTTATCACATCAATACAACTATATTAGCTCGCTGCACTTCTTTCAAGGATCTAGGTATAACATTTGATTCACAATTTACTTTTGTCGATCATGTAACACAAAAAAATATCAGAATCAATGAAGTTCTTTGGTTTTATTGTCAGGAATTGTCGAAGTTTTACAGATGTCAATGCCTTGAAAATCCTATATTATTCATACATTCGTTCTAAATTAGAATATGGATCTTTAATTTGGTATCCTTTCTATAATTGTCATAAAGAGGCAATAGAGCGAGTTCAGAGGAAATTTCTAAAATATTTAGCATTTAAAATTGATGGAGAATATCCTCCAAGAGGCATAGACTATAACCATTTAACAGTAAGGTTTGATATTGTCAGCTTAGACATAAGGAGGAAATGTGCCTCAGTAACTGTATTGTATAAGTTATTACATGAAGAAATTGACTGTTCTGATTTGTTGGCTCAAATTAACTTTTATGTACCTAGACTACAATCCAGGCAAAATGTTGTTTTTTATAATAGTAGAGCTAGGACAAACATATTGCTAAAGTCCCCAGTCTATGTAATGTGCGACAATTTTAATCATATTTGTCATTTATGCGATATATTAATACTTGTACTTTAAAAGAGTTGACCAAACAAGCTGTAAATTATTTTTGTTTGAATGATCCAAATAACTAAATTAAAACCTGTCTGTCATTTCTGTTAATAATACATTATATAATTAATATCTATCTATAGTTTATGTATCTATAATCTTTCTACTTATCATGTTATATATTTCATAAGTTACTTATAAGTTAATTTTTATTTGTATTGCTCTGTAAATGGTTCTACTGTTGGGCAATAAAGCTATTATTATTATTATTATTATTATTATCATTCAAATATTTAAAACGAATGACTACAAAACGCTGACCCCCTTACATTATTTTCTTTATTTAATGCAATACAGTTTGCGATCAAAAACGTCCATTTTCAAGCCGGTGAAATGGCTCCTCTTAATTAAAAATTTTAGCAGTTTACCCTGGAAAGGTAATTTAGATAGATATAAGTATAACTGATTTAAATGGACCAATCGCGGCAATCGGCAGATGATGCCCGATCCCAAGCCCGATCCTAGCCTTGTTTGATATAATTTAGCAGTGTAACTAGTGTAAAAAGTGTTAACCAGAGTAGGACTAATTTAATGTCGGCATATGGGAATAATTTCTTAATTATGGAATCTCCTGAACGTTTAGAGCGGTTGGAAAAGCATTAGCATTGAGTAAATAAATAATATAAAGAAGCGCAACCGTCAAGGGGCCGAGATTTTAGTGTTGTATATTTTTGCCAATAACTACAAAATTATCTACAATATTTAGGGCTATGCAACCAAATTACGAATACCTTCCCGTAGAACTAAAAATTGGTAACAATCCTGAAGCTATTGGCAAAAAAATACAATGCTAAAATCTCGGCCCCTTGACGGTTGCTCCTCTTTATATTTATTTACTTTTAATGGTATTAGTCAAATCTGCAATATGAGCTGTATGTGTGTTTCAGATAGGAATATTTGACAGCAAATACAAATTCAAAAAGAATTGCACTTATTCCTTAACCTACTATTGGTTTCTTTATTTGTATTACAGCGTATTTTGTATTTATTACTGATCCTTATTTTATTTTCATCAGTAAATAACTCGAACTTTTTTTTCTGCCATCTTTCAGGTTAACATCATTCCAAAGTGGTGTACACTATTCTGATTTACCAAAACCAAACCATCATCTCTTTCTACACGTACCTACACACTCATATTTATAACGAACGTAATATTTTGGAAAGGTATGTGTAGAAAGTGTACACTGGTGCAGGATACCGAACACATCTCCTGACGAGACTCGATCTATGACATACCTCCGCCTTTTGTTTCTGTGCAATTTCTGTCAAGCGCATTTGTTTTTATTTAAATGGCGTCCGGGGTTTACTCGTTAGCAGTGATTTCATTATTTATGCTCCCGTAATTTTGTGAAAAAATAATGTATAAGTACTTAGTATTTACCTATAATTACTAAGATATACTTCATAAGTGATAGAACGGTGGTGAATCAAAAAATAATCTACAAAATATCTCGTGAAATGTGAAATCGC
Source organism: Rhagium mordax (assembly GCA_963680705.1). NCBI lineage: Eukaryota > Metazoa > Arthropoda > Insecta > Coleoptera > Cerambycidae > Rhagium > Rhagium mordax. Next base: position 66,753 of record OY796660.1, on the reverse strand, counting down.
CAGTACGTGTGAAAAAATGCAAGTAAGTATCTATTCATTTATCACAGAGTTTCTATTTTATAAGCCGGTATTTATCCTATTTATCTCGCATTTTAAGCATATAAATAAATTCTTTATTAATAGGTAGTTAATAAAAAATGGTGCCACGGTTCCAAAAACACCACTTTGATGAAATTTGTTTGCTCATAAACTAGCATGGCAGTCATGGCAGACTTAAATGTAAAATTAAAAGATAAATTAAAATAAATATTTTGAAGTTTGAAATATCACTAATTTGATTCAGAAAATTATTCAGAATTCAAAAATGCAATAATGTATAGGGTGTTCAAATTGAAAATCAAAAGTTATTGTTACTTTCGGTACCTATTTCTGTAAGATCAGAAGAAATACCTATCTGTAGCGAGATCTGTAGTCTGTTTTTTATTGTAAATATTTTTAAAATTTGCTCTAATTATTTCTAGATATAGCATTCACATTGGTCCTCTGAAATCTTGTCTAATTTTAGACACAAAATGTGTATAGGTTATAAGCATATAGGTAGGTATACCTACTCTTTGTGGCAACTTCCAATAAAGATTCTACTAATTTCATATATTCATAGTTAGTTATAGACATTATTAAAGGATCTAAGTAGGATTTCTACAGAAGAGTGTTAAGTTAAACATTTAAAATAATAAATTAAAGAAAATGGGATATCACTTCGTGCTTGAGCCTTACCAACTCAAATAAGTTAAAAACTTATTATGGCGACTGGTAGAAGGTAGACAAGGGATTTAAAAAATGTGTTTTGGTATTTACAATTTAGACTCTACCTTGTATATTATAAAACTTTTTAATTTAATTTCTTAAGAAAATATATTGAGCTCGAAATTATAACCAATATTTCTTGGCATTGTTTTATCTCTCGGATCTTGATCTTCTCTATTCTAAACTAAAGCCCTTTGTAAACCGAATAGTTTTTGTTGAAAGAAACTTTTTCGATATGAATTGAACCTGATTTATTATTTCACTGCATGGGCTCTGAATAAACGGATAATATTGGCTCATTTTTACATAATTGCCAGATATTTACTGCAAAAGATGATACAGTCTTTATCTTTAACGTTCAGCTATGATAATGGATATTCCGTCAATTAATTTCATACAAAGATTAATGAAGCAAAGGCAAAATGGTTTCGGAAGTATCATTATTCCGGAATAAAACGTACTACAACTGTGGAGATTTTTATTAATGGCTATAAGAAAATATCTTGTTCGGCACTTTCTATGAAAGGACGATGGACTGGAAAACAAAACGTTGTACAGTCAGGGTGTCCCAAAGTTGATGTCTCGGGACTATATCTAGAGAATGAAAAAATTTATCTCAAAACCGTTTACGTGGTTTAATTTGGGGTGCACTAAGGTACATTTTACGCTATAAATTTTTTTTTTTCGAAATCTAGAAAATGGCGAAACTGACGTCATCAGAACTTTTTTCCCAGGAACATACACTTTTTTTGGGCTACCTGGAAAGTGTTATTTTTTCTGAACTTTTTCTATTAAAAAAGTTTTTTCGTATCTTTTATATTTAAAAATATACAGGGTAAAATAGTTTGGAAAATATCCTCAATTGCATACGAGTTATAGCCATGATGTAATCGAGTGGCCTATGGAAAACAATGAACTAGGGCTGTTGACATGTTTGTTTAGTGAATATATTGTTTGGGTCAAATAGTTTACGGGTGTCCATTAATTTAAATAGCGCCGAAATGTTTACAAACAATGAAAAAGTTGATATGATTTTGATTTTTTTTCTCTTCCTTTTCTTTTTGGGATTTATTACCAGATCTCTTGAAATTCCTATCCAATTTATATTAGGTAAGTATCTAAAAAATATTCAAATTAACCAGTTTAAAACTGGGAAATAATCTTTACGCCTTTGACGTAATGTCAAAAACACTGCGCTGTCGTTTCAGAAACTATATCTGTTTCCTTTTCTTTAGATTTTTTATGTAACGTGTAGAATAACACGGCATAAAAGAAAATTGTTTATATCATTTCCATAGATACTTACCATACAAATGTTGAAAAATATTCTAACTACATAATATTAATTTTATTGAGTTCTTTTCTCAACATTGGTAACCAAGTTGAACAAAATTCTACCGAACAATTTGATACGCATTTAACTTCATTAAGTAAAATTATTGCAGATTATTCGATTTTTCTCTTTTTGCTGTCTGCTTATTTGGTCAAAATTTTTGCTGAATCCCATTTTATCCTGTGATCGTTTTCCCAAGCATGTTCAAAAATTTTAGATTTTTCTATTTTACCTTTTCTAATATAACTTTTGTGTTCGCCCAAACTTACATTAAGTGGTCTAGATGATTCACCCACATAAAATGTTTATTACACTCACACGGAATACTGTAAATACAATTTTTTTAATTTTGTTCAGGATTTAATGGTTTCGTTTTTGTCAAGATCGATCTTAAAGTATTATTTGTTTGAAAAATTTTCCTAACGCCAAAAAAAAAACGATTTAGAATTTTGTTGTTTTAAAATATTTTTTTTTTATTAAAAATATACTGTTACAAATCTTTGATAAAACATATAAATAGATTTTGTTCATTGTTTTCCATAGGCCACTCGATTACATCATGGCTAACTCGTATGCAATTGAGGGTATTTTCCAAACTATTTTACCCTGTATATTTTTAAATATTAAAGATACGAAAAAACTTTTTTAATAGAAAATGTTCAGGAAAAATAGCACTTTCCAGGTAGCCCAAAAAAAGTGTATGTTCCTGGGAAAAAAGTTCTGATGACGTCAGCTTCGCCATTTTCTAGATTTCGAAAAAAAAAAAATTTATTGCGTAAAATGTACCTTAGTGCACCCCAAATTAAACCACGTAAACGGTTTTGTGATAAATTTTTTCATTCTCTAGATATAGTGCCGAGACATCAACTTTGGGACACCCTGTACTTCCTTGCAAGGAAGGTTTTTTAAAAGAATATTTAATAATTTATTTTTTATCACAGTTCTTTGGTCTGCACCAACATTTATGTTACCAAATAATTTCCTCACTCATTAAATATGAGTTTGATTTGATTATCAAGTATTTAAATAATTTATTTTTGTGTGTAAGTATTTTTCACGTTCAACGTTCATTGATTATAAATCAAACTGCACGAACGCAAGCATAACTTATAGTTAAAAAAATTATGCCTGATAGGAATATTAATGAAATGGCATTCGGCCAGAAAAATCGCATCCTTTTGTGTTGCCATGATATCTTTTAAAGAAAAAATGATTTATCGACAACAACTTAGATATGCATATTAAAGTTTCAAAATTATTCAATGGGTTTCTAGCACAGTTTTACCACAATCGATACTTACGAAATGAAATTTTCTTGAATAATGGTACTTGCTCAAAATTTACATAAGCGCTCATGCCCGCACCCAGCCTTAATTCTTAATTCTGACGGTTCCGTTAAGGGCGTATGAAATTTTAATTAAAGCCAATCTAAACTATAGATTAACAATAAATAATAATAAATAATAATAAATAAATAATTGCTGCGCCACAGCCAAGTTTCATTTTCAATGGTAACATAACATTATACAGGGTGTTAAGAAAAAGTAGGTCATGCCTTTAACCACGGATTCTTTGGGCGAAAGTAATGTGACTTTTATATTGTGATTTTTTATTTTGGAGCGTAGTTTTTTTTATACAGGGTGTTAAAAGTTTACATTTTGAAGATTATTTTTATTAATAATTCTGTTACTGTTTAAGATTTTTACCCGAATTTTTGCACAGACTTTCATCTTATATAGATACACTTTTTGTGTAATTTTGGTAAAAAAAGTCAGAGCACAATCGGGATGCTAAAGACTTTTTTTGTTGTGCATAGTCAGAAAAGTTCAATAAAATAAAAATCTTAAAAAAAAAACAGTGGCGTACACATTTTTGCTTAGGAAACCTAAATTAATACTTAGTTATCTATGCCACTGAGGTAGGTAAAATAAGCAAATAGAAACACTAATTTAATACGTTATACGTATTGTGGTTATTAATTAGTATTCTACCTGATATTTTGTTTTAGTAATAGTTGTATTTTCTGTATTTTTGCTGTCTGCTTTATTTACCATATGTACAATAACTGGATTCGCCCGTTGGATAAATTATTCAAAAATTAATAAATAATTAAAGTAAATAATATGAAAAGTTTAATTTTAAACACAGCAATGTTTTATTTTTTATAGTATTTTCTTTAAATTAGTGTTTCTATTTCCTTATTTTACCTACCTTAGTGGCATAGATAACTAAGTATTAATTTAGGTTTCCTAAGCAAAAATGTGTACGCCACTGTTTTTTTTTTTAAGATTTTTATTTTATTGAACTTTTCTGACTATGCACAACAAAAAAAGTCTCTGGCATTTTTTGTCTAAAAGTAGTCGATTTAAAGAAAACCCAGGATTACTACGAACAACAATAGTAAAAATAATAAATTCCGAAACTGAAATATTGAAAATGATTCTGAATTTACTGGAACATCTCGTTAATCAAGTCCTAAATCAAAATTTTGTAGAAGTAAAAAAACTGGGGAAATAAGTGTTTAATCTAAAAATAAATATCTAGAGACCATAGGCGTACGCATGAAAAAGTTGGAACCCCCCCAACTTTGGGTAACACAAACCCCCTTTTTCCCGTTTGTGCTTCGACTTTTTTGACCAAAATTACACAAAAAGTGTATCTGTATAAGATGAAAGTCTGTGCAAAAATTCGGGTAAAAATCTTAAACAGTAACAGAGTTATTATTAAAAATAATTTTCAAAATGTAAACTTTAACACCCTGTATAAAAAAGACTACGCTCCAAAATAAAAAATCACATAATAAAAGTCACATTATTTTCGCCCAAAGAATCTATGGTTAAAGGCATGACCTACTTTCTCTTAACACCCTGTATTACAGGAATTCTTGTGAATTAAGGGTTAGGTGGAAACACAGGGGTAATCTTAGTTAGGTTACCTCTGAACCTCGCCCTAATTGTATTTTTTTGCTATTAATTGTAATTTAATTATTTTGTTTAATGTTTTTTTACTTCCGCACCAAAAGTGAGGAAGCATATGTATTCGTGGAAAAATTTTGGAAAATTTTTATTGCATTTCTCGACGAATATAGACGAATTATGACGATTCTTCTGAATCCCAGCTAGTGCTGCCACCCTCGGATTCAGGCGGATTATAGTCATCAGAAACAATAACAGGGGAGGCTGTGCTCCCCTATTTTCATCGCCAATAACCTAGTCCATGTTGATAGGTAAAACGTGAACACCCTGTAAGACTGTAATACGTTACAATATGCAAAAATAAACAAAACATGTTTCACTGACCAAAGAACGAAATTTTTTCTGGTCTATTAATTATTTGAGAAAATCTCTGTCAATTGGAAACTAAAGTATAATGGAAGATTCTATTACTAGCTCGTAAGTTATAATTTAGATAAAAGTTTTTGACATTGCAATTTTTTTTCAGATTAAGCCCAGGGACGAACTATTAGGGAAAGAAACAGATATTCACGCGTGTTGTAGTTTCGACATCCATACCATGGACGACAAAGTGCATCGGGAGTGTAGATAGATAGATAGGAGATGCAGACAGATAGATAGATAGATAGATAGATGGACATATCTAAATCCGTCTACTATTTCTTGTTGCTGGTGCTTGTTGGTATATTAATATCAGACTTCAGAGGTCAAAGGTTTATATATCCAACAAGTTCCAGTGGTGAGGGCAGTGGCTAGGATTGGGTATCGTTCATAGTTCACTCTATCGTAGAGAGAACCGCTAAAATAGCTGGGATATTATAAGTGTTAAGGCTTGTAACTGTATTCGGGGATATTCTGTGGGCTTCGGAGCCCAGAGAAGCAGTTAGTAGGCTCTGGTTTTCGCGTGCGAGTGATGGTACTATGGAGACGAACCGCTTTAGGGAAAGGAGATAAAGGCATGTATTATTATATTATTCAATTATTATTCTTACTAATTTGTATTTTTATATATGTAGGTAGGTTCCGAACGAGATAGGACATGGTGAAGACATCGTAAGGTAAATATACATAACCACTGTTTATATTTGATTTATTTTGATTACGAGAAGGACCACTATGTGCATAGATATCTTCTAGCAAAATAAGAAAAACCTGTTTTTACCAATCAGTCAAAACGTCGTGTCGTCCTTCCCAGATCAAAATGATCGAGAGGATAGTTCAATAAAAAAAAATTATTGAGTTTTAATCAAAATCAGTTAATAAAATATTCTTTAATACAAGTAGGACCGGTATTGTTTTTTTTTTCAAAAAATTATTAGGGTTATTACTAAATATCTAACTATTTTCTCTTTTGTTTCAGGGTGAGTGGTGGGGTTTATATTGTGCCCCCTTAGAATGTATCGTAAAAGGGAGAGGGGGTGCAAAAGAAAAACGTTTAAAAATGGTATGTCTTAACCACCTGGCAATTATTTAACTTTGTTACCTATTATTATCAATTTATATAATTATTGATACTGCCTTCTTATCCACAGGAGAGCCCTCGTCAACAAAGATAATACCAACGTGTGCGACCTTTAGCACTACCCTAGAAGGTAAGTCCTGTAGAGCAGTTTTACCGTTAGATGAGTAACTATTTTCTCCTTTGTTTCATGGTAAGCCTTGAAAAGCGACAGTGTTTGAGATGTGAAACAGGAAGAGACAAATGCCAGTTATTCTATGGATTCTTTTAAAACATCAAAACGAAATAATTTATGCTTTGGCACTAGAATGGTTAACCTCTTTGGAGCATTATTATTATACTAACGAAATGGAATATGGTCAAGTGGTAAGATTATCTATCATGATCTAATATAAAGAGTTAAGACTGACGTATTTTTTAGGTTTTTGAGAACGTGAAGAATCCTATTATGGAGTCACTAAAATAATAAATAAGCAAATGATTGTCATAAAATAAATATTTTGAAGAATTTAAGTGGAGGGGTGAGGTATGAATAATGACTATGTCATTTTTAACAGATTATTTTTTTAATCCCACTTGTATTTTAGCCAGAAATCCGGCGTCCCAACACATTTGCACAACCCCGTATAGTTTGATGACTGTTATTAATTTGGAGCGTAAGAAAGCAGACCATGAGGTGTTCGCTTGAAACTCCACCACACACAGGTGAGGAATTTTTGATTCCATAATTGGCAGCGGTTTTTTTGGTATTACTTTTCTTTGTATATGATTATCCTTTCCTTTACTTATTTATACTTAGTGAATTTATTAGCCCTACGGCTCTTTAAATATATTAATGACAAAATACATTTTTAACGATTATTGAAAGCAGCATAAACTTCCAATCCAATGAATAACTAATATTGGCATAAATAATAATAATAATAATAATAATGAACTTTATTGATTGACAATCAAAGGGCAATTGACCGAAGTCCTTCGGCCCGTTACATAGTTCTTACATTGTATATTATTCCTATTTGTTTTGCTACATAAATAAGTATTATTTAAATATATATACAGGGTTTTTCACTTAAAACTCCGCACGCCAATATCTCTAAAACGAATAGAAATATTTAATTTCTGTAAAAAGTAGTCAATGTATGGGGTCAAGTAGATATTTTTCAAAGTTTAAAAAATTCGACGCCTACTAAGAGCTAAGCGTCGCGACGCGTCTAAAATATAAATCGATTACATTGACTTTGAAATTACGCGCATGCGAAAGTACATGTTATTTATAAACTTTTTTGTTATTTACTCGAACTTATTTATTTTACTCATTTCTGAGTTATTCCGATTTATAGTAAAAATTTCTTGATTGACAAAAAATGCGATTACGGATGACTTTTACAAGAATGCCATGAAAATTAGTTACTATGGCAACCATTGTTATCGCAATTGTTTTAAGTGCAATTACAAGCGACAGAAATTGTCATTGTCAAAGATATTGTCACATTTTGTCACAATAAATATTAAAATTTGTTCGGTTTAACCAAAACTAACAATAATTATATGAAAATGGTTCACTTTAGCAATGATTTTTCTTTTATTTTTGATAGGGATATCTCGGTGTTATTAACAACCTGCTGAATTACAGCAGCAGTATTTTCATCATTTGTAATCGTCTTTTCTCTATTTCTCTTAGGTTTTAAAAAGCTGCCATAATCTCTTAGGTTTGTACATAAACTTTAAAAGGTTTTTGCATCGGGGACTCTTCTATGCGGATAACGCTGTACGTAAACTCTTTTTGCTTGTCTACAATTGGACCTGCATTCTCCCAACACCAGTAACATGCCTAATTTTTCCTCATTGCTAAAGTGAACCATTTTCATATAATTATTGTTAGTTTTGGTTAAACCGAACAAATTTTAATATTTATTGTGACAAAATGTGACAATATCTTTGACAATGACAATTTCTGTCGTTTGTAATTGCACTTAAAACAATTGCGATAACAATGGTTGCCATAGTAACTAATTTTCATGGCATTCTTGTAAAAGTCATCCGTAATCGCATTTTTTGTCAATCAAGAAATGTTTACTATAAATCGGAATAACTCAGAAATGAGTAAAATAAATAAGTTCGAGTAAATAACAAAAAAGTTTATAAATAACATGTACTTTCGCATGCGCGTAATTTCAAAGTCAATGCAATCGATTTATATTTTCGACGCGTCGCGACGCTTAGCTCTTAGTAGGCGTCGAATTTTTTAAACTTTGAAAAATATCTACTTGACCCCATACATTGACTACTTTTTACAGAAATTAAATATTTCTATTCGTTTTAGAGATATTGGCGTGCGGAGTTTTAAGTGAAAACCCTGTATATGTATAATAAAAAAAAAAAAAAAACAGGGTACACTTGTGTTTAGTTGATTGAGTCGATCTTTACTTGATGGAAATCCATGTTAACATTGAATGAAATAAAACTTAACTGTTTTATGATTTCCACAAATCTTTTATATTTATATATTTCGCAAAATATATAAACTACATAACAATTGTTTCGCCACACAGTGGCTTCGTCAGATGTGAGTACTAGACTAAACTACTTCCTACAGAACAAGGGTATTTAAAGTCTTCTAGAGTATAATAAAATATTAACAGTGTTGTAAAATTTATTTTGAATAGGTGGGTAGCTTAAATATGAATAAATATGAAAAAATCAAAAAGTATTCAACAAAAACAGAATAAACTCACTCTCTTGATATCACATATTAACAATATTGTAAAATTAATTTTGAATGGGTACCTACATAGTTTAAACATAAATAAAAATATGAGACAATCAAGAAGTATTCAACTAAACAGATATGGTAGATATATGATTAAAACAGATTTAACAATGGGGAAGAATTAGTTTCAAGTTGGTCATTTAGGATTATATCTGAATTTTTCAATTTGTTAATTTTCAAAGATTCTAATAATGTTAATTTTGGTCCTTTATTTTCCGAATATAAAATATCAAAGTTTTCATTAAATTGATGATTTTCTTCGAACAGATGATTAGCGTAAGTAGAATCATCTTTTCTATGTGTAAAGCTTCTTTTGTGCTCTCCTATTCGTTTCTTAAAACTTCTTCCGGTTTGACCAATATAGACTTTAGGGCAGGTACCACAGGTTAGCTTATAGATTCTTGATTTATTATCTTTCTTAATTTTATCCTTATTATTTTTAATAATTTTACCAAGTGTATTTGTAGTTTTATAAGCAATATTAATATTTTGTTTTTTCAAATTTTTAGCAACTTTCTCTGTAGGTTTGCCGATATAAGTGAGGGTGTTGAATTTTGATATATTTGTTTTAAATTTTGGATACACTAATTCTATTGCTTTTTTATAAGATTTATTAGCGAGAATATTATCAATCATTGTTGCGGTATAGCCGTTGTTAATTGCAATTTGTTTTATTATGCCTAATTCTTTTTCGAAATTTTCCTTAGATAGCGGAATGTTAATTAATCTGTGTACCATACTATTATAAGCAGCTAGTTTATGTTGTAAAGGGTGTGTTGAACTATTATGTATTGTAATATCAGTATGAGAGCTTTTATGGTATATGGAAAATTCATGTAAATTATTGGTTTTCGAAATTGTTAAATCTAAAAAATTAATAGAGTTATTCTCTTCTATTTCAATAGTGAATTTTATGTTCGGATGTAAATTATTAATATATTCTAAAACATTATTTAATTGTCTTCTATAAGCTAACCTGTGGTACCTGCCCTAAAGTCTATATTGGTCAAACCGGAAGAAGTTTTAAGAAACGAATAGGAGAGCACAAAAGAAGCTTTACACATAGAAAAGATGATTCTACTTACGCTAATCATCTGTTCGAAGAAAATCATCAATTTAATGAAAACTTTGATATTTTATATTCAGAAAATAAAGGACCAAAATAATCCTAAATGACCAACTTGAAACTAATTCTTCCCCATTGTTAAATCTGTTTTAATCATATATCTACCATATCTGTTTAGTTGAATACTTCTTGATTGTCTCATATTTTTATTTATGTTTAAACTATGTAGGTACCCATTCAAAATTAATTTTACAATATTGTTAATATGTGATATCAAGAGAGTGAGTTTATTCTGTTTTTGTTGAATACTTTTTGATTTTTTCATATTTATTCATATTTAAGCTACCCACCTATTCAAAATTAATTTTACAACACTGTTAATATTTTATTATACTCTAGAAGACTTAAATACCCTTGTTCTGTAGGAAGTAGTTTAGTCTAGTACTCACATCTGACGAAGCCACTGTGTGGCGAAACAATTGTTATGTAGTTTATATATTTTGTGAAATATATAAATATAAAAGATTTGTGGAAATCATAAAACAGTTACGTTTTATTTCATTCAATGGCACTTGTGTTTATTTAACTAACTGTTATATAAGATTTCAATGAATTCCGATCGTTTCAATTTTTTCCCAGATGGTGTTTTCTGGATGTTTGTAATTGTTTCGTGCGTGGGGGTCTCTTCTGATACAAAAAGGAGCAATCAGTTCCTTGTTTTCTGGTCTTTGGCAAAATTTGTGGGAGAGATGAATAAGTCTATCTTCAATGGGTTCTATCTGCGTGGCTTGATATAATAGATTATTTGGGGGATGGTGAATTGGGTTATTAGGATGGCGAATTTTGGTGATGGAACGTATGGCACTAGTTTCAGCAACTTTTAAGTTTTGTAATGCAGGGTTTTTCAGATTTAAAAAATTATATTTCCATATTCTATGATGGGTCTACAAATTAATTTGTAGATTTTGCTTTTTGTTTCTAGGTTTATACCATTATTTTTCCAGGACAAACATCTAAAATGTTTCGCTCTTGATATGCAGTTTTTCTTCGTATTTTGGGTGTGATAATTGAAATTGATTTTGTAATCAATGCTTATTCCAAGATATTTAACACATGTTTCAGGTCGGATATTATAATTGTACATTCTTAAGGTTGGTGAAGTTCCACATGGTGTGTGAAAAAATGCAATTAAACGTGACTTTTCAGGGTTAGGTTTGAGCCTCCATTTGTTGAACCATGTAATTGTTTTGTTTGTGAGGTCCTGGAGTTTTTCAATTGTATTGGTATGTGTTTCCATGGCATATGAGGGCGGTGTCATCTGCATATTGCAATATATATTTTTCATGCGAGAAATATTGGAAATCGCTGTAAATATCTGAGCAGTATATATTATATAAAAGTGGTGACAATGGAGATCCCTGCGGTAATCCTTGTTGTGGCATGAATTCTTCAGAATATGACGTATTTATTTTTATCTTTAATTTACGATTTTGTAAAAAATTTGACAAGTAGCACTAGGTATTTAGGACAACCTTGTTGATGCAGTTTGAAAATTAGACCTTTGTGCCACACACTGTCGAATGCCTTGCTAATATCCATGAAGAGTGCTGCTGTTTTCTTGTTGTTAAGTCTGGAAGTTTCAACATTGTTGACAAGTATGGCTAGTGGATGTATCGTGGAACATTTGGATTTGAAACCAAATTGGTAGCTGGGGATAGTGTGAGATTTTTCCCTAGGACAGGCAATAAAGTAATAGGTCTGTAATTGTTAGGTTTAGTGTGGTCTAAATTAGGTTTTGCTATAGTTACGATCGTGCCCACTTTCCACTCTTCAGGAAAGTAACAGTGCTTTATGCAGTACTCGTAGATCTTTATTATATATGTGTGTATTCTATAGTCTAGTTGCTGTACTATATTTTTTGTGATGTAATCATATCCCGGCGCTGTATTCTTTCCCTGATTAACAATTTCGAAGTATTCCGCTTCATCGATTACATGATCTGTGAGCCTCGGATTTTCGGCCATGAAGGTATCATACCAGGTATTGACGAGAGCGTAGTGTTCGTTATTGAAGCTAACATGCTGCGATTCTTGATATGTTTCTTCAAAGTGTTTGGCAAATAGGTTAACTTTTTCTTCGCTGGTCTCGTAAAATTTCCCGTTTTCCTCTAAGGATATTTGGGATTTACTGTTATTTTTATATTTTGACAATTTTTTGATATCGGTCCAGTATGTCTTACCTTTCTTATGATTTATTTCTTCGCATGTGGTGTTATATTTATTCAGTTGAGCTTTAATTTCATGATTGCTGTTCCTTCTGTAGTCTCTATACATTTTACGTTTTGTTTTGATTAGACGAATTATGAATGGGGGAAGTTCTTGTGTGTAGTGGTTGACTTCCCTTTTATTTCTGAACATTAATCTGATAATCTGAAAAATATTTGGATTATTTAAAAAATAACCTTTACGCCTGTGACTTTACGTCAAAGGAACAGTTAAAGGTTGGTTTTCTGACATAAAATATAATTAAAATAAAATAAAAACAATTATATTTTGCAGACGTTTCGGAAACTTAGTCTGTTTCCTTTCTCTCAATGCTAAATAGTCTTTCTCTTGTGTAATTCGTGAAATTACACAATTTTAATGTTTATATTATAACCATAGATACTTACTACGCTCACAGAAAAGTTGATTAGATTAGATATTCAAGTTGCTAAGTTCTTCTTTTAGCATCGGTAATCATATTGTACAACAATCTACAGAATAATTTGATACGCATTTGTCTTCATTTAGCAAAATTATTGCAGATTCTTTAATTTTTCTCTTTTTACTGTCCGGTTTAAGATCTATACTTATAAAAACAAAACCGGTTAATAGTGATCAAAATTCAAAAAACTGTATTTACAGTATTCCGTGTTGTGAATGTGACAAATATTATGTTGGTGAGTCATCCAGACCCTTCAATGTAAGATTGGGCGAACACAAAAGTTATATTAGAAAAAATGAAATTGAAAAATCAAAAATTTGTGAACATGCTTTCGAAAACGGACATCCAATAAATTGGAATGGAGCAAAAATTTTAACAAAAGAACCGAACAGTAAAAAGAGAAAAATTAAAGAATCTGCAATAATTTTGCTAAATGAAGACAAATGCGTATCAAATTATTCTGTAGATTGTTGTACAATATGGTTACCGATGCTAAAAGAAGAACTTAGCAACTTGAATATCTAATCTAATCAACTTTTCTGTGAGTGTAGTAAGTATCTATGGTTATAATATAAACATTAAAATTGTGTAATTTCACGAATTACACAAGAGAAAGGCTATTTAGCATTGAGAAAGGAAACAGACTAAGTTTCCGAAACGTCTGCAAAATATAATTGTTTTTATTTTATTTTAATTATATTTTATGTCAGAAAACCAACCTTTAACTGTTCCTTTGACGTAAAGTCACAGGCGTAAAGGTTATTTTTTAAATAATCCAAATATTTTTCAGATTATCAGATTAATGTTCAGAAGTGTGGCCGTAAATCCCAAATAAGAACAGAAAGAAAATACAGAAAGATGCCACAAATAACTTTTAGACAATATTCCCTTTTAGGTGTGTTCTGTAATACTGCCTGAGACTTTAAATTAAAATTGGTGATTTGCTGTTGATCAAGGGCTTGTCCTTCAATATCTTGGATGTAATTGATTATGGATTTGTTGACTTCATTGATGTTAGTTTTGTTAAAGCTGTATCTCATAATTTTCCTGCTGTTAATTGGTTTCTGCATATCAATGGTGATTTTGAAACTTAAATGGTCAGAGCAAAGGTCGGGCACAACTTCAACGTTTAACAGGTTATTTTTTATATTAGTTGAGTAGAGGAGTATATCTGGTGTTGAGTCATTATTTAGTGGCATTAGAAAGGTGGGAGGTGTGTCATATTTGCTGAAATTCGTATTCTTAATGAAGTCGTTGAGTTGCTTCTTTTTTATTCGAGTACTTATATTAAAATCTCCCACAATTAAGGAATATTTATATAATGTGCTTTTAATAAAGATATTTTCCTCTATTCTTGAGTGGGGATGTATGTAGACCAGAAAAATATGGAGTTTATCGTCTAGAAATGGAATAGTAAAGTGAAAGCATTCATTTAATGGGTTATTAATTACTGGAGCATTAGCTTTTCCCGTCTTCAGTTCTGAGCGCATTTGGACCAGACTACTCTGGTATGATTGTGTAACTGGTACCCATTGTATTGTATGACGTTCCAATCTCTATAAGTTGTGTTCCTTAGTTTTGGACTCTACGAACATTACCCCATCGATATTGTTATTTTCCATATAATTATGTATCAGTTGTTTCTTACGTGTGTAACTGTTAATGTTTGAATATATTAGGTTAATTTGTGACATGATCATATTGAAAATTGGCAGGCTGATTGGTTAATTCTGTGGGAGATGAGTGATCCTCTAGTTCCATATCAAAAATGAGTATATACACGGTGGTGAATTTTTCGATGCCCACCATTGGTATCTCGGAAACTATAAGATATAGAGGATCGGTTAAATTAGACAAAAGTTGCGCTATTTTATGCTCTCCAATTTCCTGCCAAGAAATGCTGGATATCATGATTCGTTCGCGATTTATCCTAAAAAAATTGAAAATCGATTGCAAAACAAAATTAATATCTTCTATACCATTTATGCGAATTTAATGAAATTTGGTGTGGTTATATTTTTGACCACTACCAATTGAATGACGTGGATATAACTTTTCTAAGCCTTCTAGATTTTGAGTAACGATAGTCAACTTTTTTTTTTCTTATGTCCGCCATATTGGATTTTTACACTATTAGTTAGAGAAAATAATTCTCTATTCACCTATGTCACCAAAATAGACTGATTTTTTAAAAACACGTTGATATTCGAATTAATGTAAAACTAATTTATGAAATCCAGTATGCTTTGGAAAAATAGTTGCAAGTAACATTGTAATCCAGACGCTTTTATTAAATTGTACACTCGTAAAAAAATTACAGAAAAATGCCAGGTTATTTAAACTCCTATTAAATATTACAAACAATGTATAAAATAAAAATAGTAGGTATTATTTGTTTTCTTGACTACTTATTTAATAAATTAATTATTTGTAATATTTAATAGGAATTTAAATAACCTGGCATTTTTCTGTAATTTTTTTTACAATGTACCATTTAATAATAGCGTTTGGATTAATGTTGCTTGCAATTATTTTTCCAAAGCATACTGGATTTTATAAATTATTTTTATATTAATTAGAATATCAACATGTTTTTAAAAAATCACTCTATTTTGGTGACATAGATGAAAAGAGAATTATTTTCTCTAACTAATGGTGTAAAAATCCAATATGGCGGCCATAAGAAAAAAAAAAGTTTACTATCGTTGCTCAAAATCTAGAAGGCTTAGAAAATTTCTATCAACGGCATTCAATTGGTAGTGGTCAAAAATATAACCACACCAAATTTCATTAAATTCGCACAGATGGTATAGAAGATCTTAATTTTGTTTTGAAATCACGATTTTCAATTTTTTCAGGATAAACTGCGAATGAATCAAGGTATCCAGCATTTCTCGGCAGGAAATTGTAGAGCATAAAATAGCGCAACTTTTGTCTAATTTAACCGATCCTCTATATCTTATAGTTTCCAAGATACCAATGGTGGGCATCGAAAAATTCACCACCGTGTATACCCTGTTTCCTGTGAAAACAGCTGTTGTATCTGCTCTGAAGTTGTTCATAAATCTTTTTCGTAATCGTGTTAGTAATTCTTCTCTGTTGGTGTTTGTTGAATTGTTTAATTCATTTATGTAAGTATTTGGCATAAATAATTTATTAGCGATTAAGCCGAGCTGGAAGTTTTACGGGCATTTTTTTCATTACAATATAAAATGGTTGCATAAAAATTCCCACTTTTTATTAAAACGCGCAATAAAAATATGCCATTTTTCTTTACGATTCAATATAATCATACCTTGGCAGCCTCGTAAACGTTCCTCATAGACAAGATTCTACTTTAATGTGAACGGTGGAGCCTTGTAGAACTTTTTACTGCGCCGCTTCTGTAGAATTATCTCTGAAAAATAACTGCATGGCGGTTTACAAAATGTACTCGTATCTCACGATTTAACAGCCTTAACGATTCCTGCCCCTATGAGAGCTCCGTTCGTTTAAATAATGGTCCAAGTATCACGGGCTTCTATTTGTGTTTGCGCTGCTCCTCGGGCGTATTCTAATTGTTTTATTTCCAACCTTACTTCATATCTTTGATGCATATTTATTCGCAAAAGGGCGCAATAAATGAATACAATGTTAACTGCTTTGAAGTAATACAGGGTGTTAAGAAAAAGTAGGTCATGCTTTTAACCACAGATTCTTTGGGCGAAAATAATGTGACTTCTATAATGTGATTTTTTATTTTGGAGCGTAGTTTTTTTTATACAGGGTGTTAAAGTTTACATTTTGAAAATTATTTTTATTAATATTATTATTATTATTATTTTAGATCTTTATTGAAAAACATTCAAAGGGCAATTGACCGAATTCCTTCAGCCCATTACAATTTAACTATATATATGTTTTACAAAAATAGTTATATAACGGTATGGTATATTCATATGTACAAAAAAAAAAAAAAAACAAAAAATCAACAAAATGTGCAATAGTTCTATAGTACAACGTTATCTGCATTTCGGCATATTTTTTCCCATGTACTTTCTACTGGGTGGGCGTATCTACTTCTTGCTGCGGGATCTCTTGTATGACAAAATGTTGCTAACAACTCCCTGTTTTCATTTTTTTGGCAAAATTTAAGCGAAAGATGTGTTAGCCTTTGCTCGATTGGTTGGACTCGAGTAATTTGGTATAGCAACTGGTTTGGAGGATTGTGTAGTGGGTTGTTGGGATGGCGCATTTTAGATATGATGCGCAAGGCACTTGTCTCAGCTACTTTTAACTTATTTAAGGCAGGTTTTTTAAGGTTGAGAAATGTAATGTGGCCATATTCTATCATGGGTCGGCATATCATTTTGTAGATCTTACTCTTCGTTTCTAGATTAACTCCGTTATTTTTCCATGATAATCCGCTGAAGTGCTTTGCCCTGGATATGACTTTTTTCTTGATGTTACTTGCGTGGAGGTTGAAATTCAACTTATTATCTATGTGCAATCCTAGGTATTTCTAATTTGTTTGAGGTCTGAGTACATAATTGTATATTGATATTGAGGGTGATTGTCTTGAAGGTTTGTGATAGAATAAAATCATGTGAGATTTTTCGGGATTCGGTTTTAGCCTCCATTTATTGAACCAATTTATGGTGTTATTTTTTAAAAGCTCAAGTTTGCTGATAGCATCGTTCAGAGACTTTCCATGAGCCAGGAGGGCAGTATCGTCTGCGTATTGCAGTACATATTTTTCGTTACAAAAGAATTTCGGATCGTCACTATAGATATCTGAAGAATAAATATTGTAAAGCAGTGGTGAGAGTGGTGATCCTTGGGGTAGTCCTTGTTCTGGCGTGAACTCTTCTGAATATGTGCTGTGGATCTTTACCCTTAATTTTCGGTTTTCTAAAATCTTATTTACCATTTGAATTAGATATTTAGGACAAGCAGTCTGATAAAGTTTGAATATCAATCCCATATGCCACACACTATCAAACGCCTTGCTAATATCAAGAAAAATCGCTGCTGTTTTGTTGCCTTTCAGTTTACATGTTTCCACATTGTTAGTAAGTATTGTCAGCGGGTGAACTGTGGACGTCTTTGGTTTGAAACCGAATTGATAGTCAGGGATGACGTGACCTATACTCTCCTCGATTCTTCTTTTAATAATCTTTTCTAGGTTTTTTCCTAGGACGGGTATTAGTGTGATAGGTCTGTAGTTATTCACTTGTGTATGGTCTAAAGAAGGTTTAGGAATAGTTATGATGGTACCTGTTTTCCATTCATCTGGGAAGAATCCGTGCTTTAAGCAATATTTATACATTTTTATTATATATGAATGGATTCTGCCATCTAACTGCTTTATGAGATTCTTGGTTACTTGATCATGTCCCGGTGCCGTATTTTTACCCTGATTAACAATTTCATAGTATTCAGTTTCATTGATTTTGTGGTCTTCTATAAGTGGCTCTTCTTCTGAAAATCTGTAATACCAATTTTGAACAGAGCTATAATGGTCGTCATTGAAGTTTATGTCCTGTGTTTGTTTGTATACTTCTTTGAAGTGATTCGCAAAAAGGCCTGCTTTCTCCTCGTTGGTTTTGTATTCTTGTCCATCTTTTTTTAGAGAATTTATAGTTGTGATTTTATTCATATATTTGGAAAGTTTTTTGATGTCGTGCCAGTAGGACTTTCCTTTTTTTTGGTTTATCTCCTCACGTGTGGTGATCCATTGGTGTTGCCTGAATTCTTTGATGAGCGCCTGAATGTTTTTATTGTATTTATTAAGCTCTGCCTTGATTTCTTGGTTGCCCTTGCTCCGATACTCTCTATACATTTTGCGTTTGGTTTTTATTAACACCGAATTATAAATGGTGGAAGTTCCTGTGTATAGAAGCTGATTTCTGTTTTTGGCGTGTTTTTTAAAACTGTTTCTGTTAGCCGGTGGTTAAAGTTATGAATATGTTGTTCACTCACTTCTTCTTCAATTTCTTGCATAAATGCCAACATATCTGAATTAACTTTTGATATGTTAGTTTTGTTAAGATTCAATCTAAATGTTCTGTTCCGAGGCGAATATACTTTAGTATCGATTTTTATTTTGAACCCTAGATGATCGGTACATAAATCGGGAATAACATCAACTTCTAGTAATTTATTTTTTATACTGTCTGTGTAAAGTACTAGGTCAGGAGTAGTACTATTTTGAGGCATTATAAACGTTGGGGGGGGTGTTATATTTCCAGAAATTGGTGTTTTTAATAAAATCATTCAGTTGCTTCTTCTTAGTTCTGTTGCTATTCAAGTTAAAATCTCCTACTATTAGAGAGTATTTGTAGAGTGTACTTTTTGTGAAAATATTTTCCTCTATTCTGGAGAGGGGATAATTGTAGACCAGAAATATATGTAGTTTGTCATCTAGGAACGGCAGCGTGAAGTGGATACATTCATTTAGAGGGTTATTTAATCTTGGGGCATTTGCTTTTCCGATATTTAATTCTGGTTCCATTTGTACCAAACTTCCTCCTCTCGTATAATTGTGTATCTGATGACCGTTAAATTGCAGTATATCCCAATTTTTAAAAGTAGTGTTGCTATTTTAATTTGTTTTAGATTCCACAAACATTGCCCCATTGATATTTTCCTTTTCAATGTAGTTATGTATTATTAACTTTTTGTTCGTATAGCTGGTAATATTTGAATACAGTATGTTAATCTGCGACATGTTCGTGTTGAATGTTAACAGCAGGTAGTATTGGTTCTGTGGGAGATGTGTGGTCTTGTAGTTCCATATCGAATATTAGAATATAAACTTTGTTTCCAGTAAACACAGCTGTTGTATCTACTCTGTAATTGTGTATGAATTTTTTACGTAGTTGTACAAGACAAGGAGTTCTTCTCTGTTTGTGTTTGCTGGGTTATTCAATTCGTTGACGTATGTGTTGATGATAGTATCGTGCAAAGTAATTGGCTGATGAATCCTGGAATTTTTCTTGTCGGCTGAAACTTCATGAGATTTTTTGTTAAGCGGCTTAATTTGAATGTTTGGGATACCCTGTATGGTAGATTTTGGTCTATTCGGGCATTTGTGGGACCATGCTTGATGATCTTCTGCCTGACAGCTGCTGCATTTGGGGGGTAATGTGGATCAACACTTATTGGACGGGTGATTGCCTGCACATTTAAAACATTTCACCGGTGTGTTGCAGTTTTCTGTAGTGTGTTCGAATGAAAGGCATCTGCTGCATGGTTTTGGCGATGGTGGGGGAGGTCTGCTCGGGTAGACAGGATAGTGTCGATATTTGAAAAAGAGACCTTCTGAGAGAAGGGTAATAGATGTGTCTTGAGAACTCGTGATAATCCTTATAAGGGTGGTTGGTTTGTTGGTTGTGCTAGATATTATTCTTTTGCAGTAACGATGGTTTAATTTACATTTATTAGATATTCACTGATCGTATGGTCCTCTATTTCATGCTCTACAGAGCCTATTATAACTGAGTAACTTGTGTCGGTAGATATAGTTTTAGTGTGTGTTGTATTAGGTGAGGATTCTGCATATTTTTCAATTTTTCCTATCTCAACCATCTTGTTTAAAGTGTGTACAATTGATTCTTTGGAAGTGTTTGTTTTTAGCAACAGGCCATGTTTAGTTTTTAATATTGTGTCTTTAGAGTTTGGGTATATTTTTCCCCAATAATCAGTGAAACTAAACCTTGTGTAATTAGCTTCTGTATTAATGTAAAAAAGGTGATTGTATATTTGTTTTTTAATTTCATCCATAATTGGGGAATAGTTTGTGTGTTTTGTAGGTTGGTTTTTGTTAGACTGGATGTTTTTGCTTATGATTTCTTTTTGTGTGCCACTTATCTGTGTTGTTTTTGTGTTGGTTGTTGATGGACCTATTATTATATTGTTAATTTCCTCTTGAGTAAATTCCTGGGTCTTTCTTCTTTTAGCTTTTCTCTTTTCTTTCTTGCTTCTTGCTTCGGACCATGTCGTATCTTCTTCTCCTATTTCCATTTCACTGAGACCGTCACTTGTAGATGACATGGTTAAATTAAGAGTGTAAAAAAAGTTAGAATATGTCAGAACCACTAGATATAGCTGTTCACTCTACACCTGCAAGCACTGAACTGGTCTTATTATAAATTTAAGAGAAAAATGTTTCAAATAAAAGTTACGCTGAATTATGCGGTGTATATACAGAAAATAGTTTTGAATACACAGGATGTTCCATTTCACCTGGACGCTATACAACTTCGTTATTTTAAATGGAACACCCTGTATATCTGTGTATTTTTGGATTCCTGACTTAATTTTAAGTTGATTTTATGTATCATACATTGTGCCCAAAACATACCGTTTCCGAGATATTCAAGTTATTTTGAGAAATTTCACGATTACAGCGCTCTGAATATTGCTAGATAGCTTCTAAGCCATAATAGCTAGAAACTTGCGGTTTGCATAGTTCGATTTACCACGAATTACTCATTTCCACTATTAGAAAAATATGGTAAGTAGTATAAAGTGGTAAATATCGATACCTGCATTTGACAATCTTTCAACAGGAATAACTTCTTTTTTTCAAATGAAATGACCCATATTTTTTTCCACCGTTGGATTCAAAATTAAATTCTCTTTCGATTGATATAAGGTTGTCCATATTTATCTTTAACAGTTTTCGAGAAAAATGCAATTCTTTCTAAAGTTTGAAAAACGAGCTGCCTACAGCGTAAAGTAGGCTTTGCCAATATCGCTTAAAGCATCGTTTCAATGTTATGTATGTTCATCTCGACAAACAAATTGTATTGTGAATTGTTTTCGTTTTTCCCGGTAAAAATCCGGTCACCAACAATGACATCGCGTGAATTTAAAATTTATAAAACATGCCAGTAACAATATTACTGGCATGTTTAAAAAGTGATCTAACAAACAAAACTAAACCACTACCAACAACGAAAACAAAACGCAACATGATAGAAAATTCTAAACGCAATAAAAAAGGGTACGTGAACTTAAACTGCAATTTTACATTAAGTGTTCGAAATGTCCTCAGTCTTTTAATGAGGTGGAGCACAATCCTGTTGTAACCACATCCTTCGAAGGGTTGCTAAAGGAATGTCGCCCAACAAATCATCCAAAGTGTTTCGCAGAAAGTCCAAATAAATTCTTCCTGTGAAGTGTCGATTAAAAAAGAATGGTCCAATGATGTGGCCTCCTAAAATTCCCCGTCCACACGTTCAAGGACCACCTGTATTGGCTACCGGTTGTCTGGAATTGGTACGGATTTACCGTGTCATAATAATGACAATTATGGCGGTTAACAAAGCCATTTTTGTGGAAAGTTGACTCATCCGAAAACATGACCTGTTTAAAAAAAATTTCTTCCTCTCTCAAGTGCCCACTGACAAAATGCCTGCCTCCGTTGAAAGTCTCCTTCGAGTTACTCCTGGTGTAATTGGATGTGGTAAGGATGATATTTGTGTTTCTTTAAAATCCTATGTACAGGGTTATCCAACGAAAAGGCCCACCCTTATATTTTCTTTATTTTTCTAGTTAGGAAAAAATGTTTCAAATAAAAGTTGTAGTGAATCAAATGAACTCATTTAAAATCCCTGCAAAGAATATACAGGGTGTTCCATAAAAGCGGGACAAACCTAACTTACATTTTTTTAAATGGAACACCCTATATTTTTTTACATTTTTCAAATCTGTGTTTTTTCGTGATTTCAAACATATACATAATAATATGTTGTATTTTATCTTTTACTGTTTTTTATTTATTGCAAATTTCGTGAACAATATTATTTATACCACCAGCATCTGCATGTGTATCAATCAGGTTAGCCATGGATGAAAAGTTTGCTTTTTGAATTTATTCAATTATTCTGTAAGGCATAAGTGTCAAATTAATTGTTTTTCATCCATGGCTAACCTGATTGATACGCATGCAATGCTGGTGGAATAAATAATATTGTTCACGAAATTTGCAATAAATAAAAAACAGTAAAAGATAAAATACAACATATATATATGTTTGAAATCACGAAAAAACACAGATTTGAAAAATGTAAAAAAATATAGGGTGTTCCATTTAAAAAAATGTAAGTTAGGTTTGTCCTGCTTTTTTGGAACACCCTGTATATGCTTTGCAGGGGTTTTAAATGAGTTCATTTGATTCACTACAACTTTTACTTGAAACATTTTTTCCTAACTCGAAAAATAAAGAAAATATAAGGGTGGGCCTTTTCGTTGGATAACCCTGTACTGATGTTGTACTAATATCCGTCGTTTGACTAATTTGTCGCACACTAAGTTGAGAGTTTTCCTGTATGCATCCCAATACTAGATATTCGTTTTCATCTGTAACTACTGTGCTAGTGCGATTCCGTTTTTTGCATTCGATGTTACCACTATTTATAAACTTCGTATTTAAGTCAATGCGATGTTTTAAACAAAATTTGCAAAGCCTACTTTATGCTGTAGGCAGTTCGTTTTTCAAACTTTAGGAAGAATTGCATCTTTCTCGAAAACTGTTAAAGATAAATATGGACAACCTTATATCAATCGAAAGAGAATTTAATTTTGAATCCAACGGTGGAAAAATATGGGTCATTCCATTTGAAAAAAAGAAGTTATTCCTGTTGAAAGATTGTCAAATGCAGGTACCGATATTTACCACTTTATACTACTTACCATATTTTTCTAATAGTGGAAATGATAGCGTATTTCGTGGTAAATCGAACTATGCAAACCGCAAGTTTCTAGCTCTTATGGCTTAGAAGCTATCTAGCAATATTCAGAGCGCTGTAATCGTGAAATTTCTCAAAAAAACTTGAATATCTCGGAAACGGTATGTTTTGGGCACAATGTATGATACATAAAATCAACTTAAAATTAAGTCAGGAATCCAAAAATACACAGATATACGGGGTGTTCCATTTAAAATAACGAAGTTGTATAGCGTCCAGGTGAAATGGAACATCCTGTGTATTCAAAAATATTTTCTGTATATACACCGCATAATTCAGCGTAACTTTTATTTGAAACATTTTTCTCTTAAATTTATAATAAGAGAGCTATGGAAGAATCCGACTTGAGTGGAACACCCTGTATAAACAATATTCATATTCTGACCTTTCAAAATTTAAAGATAACAAACATATAAGTGTATTAAATTTTTCATTCCATTTCCTTGGAGAACCTTTCAGTCCATAATATAAGGATTTTTTAAGTTTACAATACCTATATAGTGCCCTCTTTTTCGTTACAACCTTTTGGCAATGAAATAAGTACCTACATCCTCTTGGATGTTACCGTTTAAGAAAGCGCTACACACATCTAACTGATAAATAGGAATCTTCAACTTATTACATAAAGGTAAATATGTAGGTAAATTCTAACTGATGGCAATTTAGCCACAGGGCTATAAATATCTGACATCGACAAACTAGTTTGTTGAAAGCCTCTATATAGCTACCAACCTAGCTTTGTAGGTTATAACACCATCGCTTTCATTTCTTTTTCGTTTATACCTACACCCACTTACACTCAATCACTGTTGTTTGTGTGTTCTGCTTTCACCCATGTTTGTTTTTCTTCTAAGGTCTTTAATTCTGCTGTCATCGCCTTTTTCCACTCCTCAGACTCGTTGCTCGACAGCCTCGACATTGCATCTTCGTAAGTTTTCGGCTCCTCGCTTTCATCATTTACGGTTAGGAAAACCGTTTCATGGTCATCTTAAACCTAGTTGGCTGTCTTGTCGTTCTTCTTAAATTGTATCCCGAAACATTTTCTATTTCATCTAGGTAAGTTATCATCGGAATTTTCCTCTTCCAGTCCTATCTATGTTTTCACCAGAGCTTCACCATCATCTTCTTCACAATTGCTACGCTACCAGGTGAACGGGAAGACATAAAATTGCGTTCAGCACCATTGGTTTATAATTGGCTGCAAATGCAGAACAAGTTGGATTTATATTTCTTCCGGCTAATTGATGCAGGAGAAAAAATTTTTGAACTGGATCCTGATTTAAATTACGGGGACACAAAAAAGTTACGTTCGGGCCCATTTAATTTCTGCCACAAAAATATCTCTTGGTTCTTTTTGCTTCATCTTTATCTGAGACATAAGAAAGCGGAAAGTCGTCTTGTTAACTTTTCCAATAGTTCACCATTTTCAGCAACTCCCATCGCCCCCTGCAATCTTTCCTTATTTCCCGCATTCTTTTTCTCTAAATAGGCAGTGGTTGCTATTAGACTTTTTGCAGTGCGGTGTACAAAAATTTGGCTTTTGGTGTTAATAATTGATGACCAACTCTCGTAACATTCACTCTCCTTAAAAGATTCCTATATACGTGTTCTCACACCTACAAAAAAAAAATTGGAAAACATTGCAATTAATGTACTAAGTATATTTTAGGGATGACGATACCCTATAATTTTAATACACGGGTACCTACCCGTCGACATAGAAATTTTACCTGTTTTCCCTCAAGTTTGACATAATTAACTGCTATGCAGATCGGTTGCTATCAGCATCCTTAAACAATTTGCGTTTTATACCGGTGGGTTGTCCATACAATGCTTCACCAGTCGAAGAAACACTTTATGTTGATGGGCGGGCCTGGTTGTGGTTCATCAATTGTTATAATGTTACTTGAAGCTTCTACTACAGCAGAAACACCTGGCTCACTTCCTGTTTTTAATAAAATAATAAATAATATTTTACTATTGAAATATACACCAGTATACCTATAGGACTTACTCTCTACTCGTGGTGGCATATTTATTGTTGGCAGCGCTCCATATTTAAGTCCAGATTGACTATAATATTTGGAATTGATACGATGTTCCACAGCAAAATGTAGGTACCTATGTCACAAACAATAACATGGCTTTTTCTAACCAACTTTTGTGACCTTTACCACATAAATCATCACGTTGAATTATTAAGTCCAACCATTAATTGTTCGACATACACCTGAAATAAAAACAAAAATTACCTACTTACTTACACTATAAAACAATGAAATTATTTGTGTTATTAGTTTCGTTTGTACAGATCTGCACATAAATATTTTTCATTGTATTTTTACAAATTTAAAAAAAAACCGAAGTAGGTAGGTATGTACTTACTTCATCCACAAAACAGGGAAACGATGTACTTTTATAACACTACTAGTGTTTTTACAATTTGGAACACAACAGACAAATACCATTTTGTTAAAGCAATAAACGGGCAACTAGGTAGGTAATCACACAATCACAAGAAAAAAGCAAGCATGTTAGTTATAGCGTTTTCTACTTGACGAAAACTAGGCACTGAGTGCGCACCGAGTGCAACTAACATGTTCCACTTATAGCGTTTTCTACTTGCAAAAACTCGGCAAGTGCCGAGGGCGCACTTAGTGCAATTAGTACTCAGCCAGTGCTGCACTAGTGCGAGGTAAATAGAACACGTTCTCAAGTGTGCACTGATTTTAATTCATCTTATCAACAATAATCCTAACCTAATCATGGCCGGTTCAGCCAATTTCAATATTTGTTTTTTAATTAATGAGGAGCTAATAACAATAAATACTGAATGGGATAGAAATCTCTTCTCCCAGCTAACAAATATGTATACTTTAATATATTTTATAAAATAACATGCAGGAATTCATTTTCAGCTGACGACGAATATGCTGCAAATTATATAACTAAACCAATCCATAACTTGTTCCAAAAATTCGTCATCACTTGATGAGGAAAACGTTGCTAAAAAGTTCTCAAACCTAAAATTAATCATTCGAATTAATTATTCGAATGATTCGAATTAATCATTTGAATGATTCGAATTAATCATTCGGATCAATAATTCGAATAATTAATTCGAATAATTAATTCGAATAATTGGTACAGGGGTGCACTAGACGATTCTGAACAACTTTTCCCAATGAAATTTTTCGATATCTCGCACGGTTTTCGAGATAATGGGCCTTTTTGAAAAGTTGCTACGATCGTCACCAAAATTGGTACAGGGGTGCACTAGACGATTCGGAACAACTTTTCCTAATGAAATTTTTCGATATCTCGCACGGTTTACGAGATAATGGGCCTTTTTGAAAAGTTGCTACGATCGTCACCAAAATTGGTACAGGGGTGCACTAGACGATTCTGAACAACTTTTCCTAATGAAATTTTTCGATATCTCGCACGGTTTTCGAGATAATGGGCCTTTTTGAAAGGTTGCTACGATCGTCACCAAAATTGGTGCAGGGGTGCACTAGACGATTCGGAACAACTTTTCCTAATGAAATTTTTCGATATCTCGCACGGTTTTCGAGATAATGGGCCTTTTTGAAAAGTTGCTACGATCGTCACCAAAATTGGTACAGGGGTGCACTAGACGATTCGGAACAACTTTTCCTAATGAAATTTTTCGATATCTCGCACGGTTTTCGAGATAATGGGCCTTTTTGAAAAGTTGCTACGATCGTCACCAAAATTGGTGCAGGGGTGCACTAGATGATTCGGAACAACTTTTCCTAATGAAATTTTTCGATATCTCGCACGGTTTTCGAGATAATGGGCCTTTTTGAAAAGTTGCTACGATCGTCACCAAAGTTGGTACAGGGGTGCACTAGACGATTCTGAACAACTTTTCCTAATGAAATTTTTCGATATCTCGCACGGTTTTCGAGATAATGGGCCTTTTTGAAAAGTTGCTACGATCGTCACCAAAATTGGTGCAGGGGTGCACTAGACGATTCTGAACAACTTTTCCTAATGAAATTTTTCGATATCTCGCACGGTTTTCGAGATAATGGGCCTTTTTGAAAAGTTGCTACGATTGTCACCAAAATTGGTACAGGGGTGCACTAGACGATTCTGAACAACTTTTCCTAATGAAATTTTTCGATATCTCGCACGGTTTTCGAGATAATGGGCCTTTTTGAAAAGTTGCTACGATCGTCACCAAAATTGGTGCAGGGGTGCACTAGACGATTCTGAACAACTTTTCCTAATGAAATTTTTCGATATCTCGCACGGTTTTCGAGATAATGGGCCTTTTTGAAAAGTTGCTACGATCGTCACCAAAATTGGTACAGGGGTGCACTAGACGATTCTGAACAACTTTTCCTAATGAAATTTTTCGAAATCTCGCACGGTTTTCGAGATAATGGGCCTTTTTGAAAGGTTGCTACGATCGTCACCAAAATTGGTGCAGGGGTGCACTAGACGATTCGGAACAACTTTTCCTAATGAAATTTTTCGATATCTCGCACGGTTTTCGAGATAATGGGCCTTTTTGAAAAGTTGCTACGATCGTCACCAAAATTGGCACAGGGGTGCACTAGACGATTCGGAACAACTTTTCCTAATGAAATTTTTCGATATCTCGCACGGTTTTCGAGATAATGGGCCTTTTTGAAAAGTTGCTACGATCGTCACCAAAATTGGTGCAGGGGTGCACTAGATGATTCGGAACAACTTTTCCTAATGAAATTTTTCGATATCTCGCACGGTTTTCGAGATAATGGGCCTTTTTGAAAAGTTGCTACGATCGTCACCAAAGTTGGTGCAGGGGTGCACTAGACGATTCGGAACAACTTTTCCTAATGAAATTTTTCGATATCTCGCACGGTTTTCGAGATAATGGGCCTTTTTGAAAAGTTGCTACGATCGTCACCAAAATTGGTACAGGGGTGCACTAGACGATTCGGAACAGCTTTTCCTAATGAAATTTTTCGATATCTCGCACGGTTTTCGAGATAATGGGCCTTTTTGAAAAGTTGCTACGATCGTCACCAAAATTGGTGCAGGGGTGCACTAGATGATTCGGAACAACTTTTCCTAATGAAATTTTTCGATATCTCGCACGGTTTTCGAGATAATGGGCCTTTTTGAAAAGTTGCTACGATCGTCACCAAAATTGGTGCAGGGGTGCACTAGACGATTCTGAACAACTTTTCCTAATGAAATTTTTCGATATCTCGCACGGTTTTCGAGATAATGGGCCTTTTTGAAAAGTTGCTACGATCGTCACCAAAATTGGTACAGGGGTGCACTAGACGATTCTGAACAACTTTTCCTAATGAAATTTTTCGATATCTCGCACGGTTTTCGAGATAATGGGCCTTTTTGAAAGGTTGCTACGATCGTCACCAAAATTGGTGCAGGGGTGCACTAGACGATTCGGAACAACTTTTCATAATGAAATTTTTCGATATCTCGCACGGTTTTCGAGATAATGGGCCTTTTTGAAAAGTTGCTACGATCGTCACCAAAATTGGTGCAGGGGTGCACTAGACGATTCTGAACAACTTTTCCTAATGAAATTTTTCGATATCTCGCACGGTTTTCGAGATAATGGGCCTTTTTGAAAAGTTGCTACGATCGTCACCAAAATTGGTACAGGGGTGCACTAGACGATTCTGAACAACTTTTCCTAATGAAATTTTTCGATATCTCGCACGGTTTTCGAGATAATGGGCCTTTTTGAAAAGTTGCTACGATCGTCACCAAAATTGGTACAGGGGTGCACTAGACGATTCGGAACAACTTTTCCTAATGAAATTTTTCGATATCTCGCACGGTTTTCGAGATAATGGGCCTTTTTGAAAAGTTGCTACGATCGTCACCAAAATTGGTACAGGGGTGCACTAGACGATTCGGAACAACTTTTCCTAATGAAATTTTTCGATATCTCGCACGGTTTTCGAGTTAATGGGCCTTTTTGAAAAGTTGCTACGATCGTCACCAAAATTGGTACAGGGGTGCACTAGACGATTCGGAACAACTTTTCCTAATGAAATTTTTCGATATCTCGCACGGTTTTCGAGTTAATATGCCTTTTTGAAAAGTTGCTACGATCGTCACCAAAATTGGTGCAGAGGTGCACTAGACGATTCTGAACAACTTTTCCTAATGAAATTTTTCGATATCTCGCACGGTTTTCGAGATAATGGGCCTTTTTGAAAAGTTGCTACGATCGTCACCAAAATTGGTACAGGGGTGCACTAGACGATTCTGAACAACTTTTCCTAATGAAATTTTTCGAAATCTCGCACGGTTTTCGAGATAATGGGCCTTTTTGAAAGGTTGCTACGATCGTCACCAAAATTGGTGCAGGGGTGCACTAGACGATTCGGAACAACTTTTCCTAATGAAATTTTTCGATATCTCGCACGGTTTACGAGATAATGGGCCTTTTTGAAAAGTTGCTACGATCGTCACCAAAATTGGTGCAGGGGTGCACTAGATGATTCGGAACAACTTTTCCTAATGAAATTTTTCGATATCTCGCACGGTTTTCGAGATAATGGGCCTTTTTGAAAAGTTGCTACGATCGTCACCAAAATTGGTACAGGGGTGCACTAGACGATTCTGAACAACTTTTCCTAATGAAATTTTTCGATATCTCGCACGGTTTTCGAGATAATGGGCCTTTTTGAAAAGTTGCTACGATCGTCACCAAAATTGGTGCAGGGGTGCACTAGACGATTCTGAACAACTTTTCCTAATGAAATTTTTCGATATCTCGCACGGTTTTCGAGATAATGGGCCTTTTTGAAAAGTTGCTACGATCGTCACCAAAATTGGTACAGGGGTGCACTAGACGATTCTGAACAACTTTTCCTAATGAAATTTTTCGATATCTCGCACGGTTTTCGAGATAATGGGCCTTTTTGAAAAGTTGCTACGATCGTCACCAAAATTGGTGCAGGGGTGCACTAGACGATTCTGAACAACTTTTCCTAATGAAATTTTTCGATATCTCGCACGGTTTTCGAGATAATGGGCCTTTTTGAAAAGTTGCTACGATCGTCACCAAAATTGGTACAGGGGTGCACTAGACGATTCTGAACAACTTTTCCTAATGAAATTTTTCGATATCTCGCACGGTTTTCGAGATAATGGGCCTTTTTGAAAAGTTGCTACGATCGTCACCAAAATTGGTACAGGGGTGCACTAGACGATTCGGAACAACTTTTCCTAATGAAATTTTTCGATATCTCGCACGGTTTTCGAGTTAATATGCCTTTTTGAAAAGTTGCTACGATCGTCACCAAAATTGGTACAGGGGTGCACTAGACGATTCGGAACAACTTTTCCTAATGAAATTTTTCGATATCTCGCACGGTTTTCGAGATAATGGGCCTTTTTGAAAAGTTGCTACGATCGTCACCAAAATTGGTGCAGGGGTGCACTAGACGATTCGGAACAACTTTTCCTAATGAAATTTTTCGATATCTCGCACGGTTTTCGAGATAATATGCCTTTTTGAAAAGTTGCTACGATCGTCACCAAAATTGGTACAGGGGTGCACTAGACGATTCTGAACAACTTTTCCTAATGAAATTTTTCGATATCTCGCACGGTTTTCGAGATAATGGGCCTTTTTGAAAAGTTGCTACGATCGTCACCAAAATTGGTGCAGGGGTGCACTAGACGATTCGGAACAACTTTTCCTAATGAAATTTTTCGATATCTCGCACGGTTTTCGAGATAATATGCCTTTTTGAAAAGTTGCTACGATCGTCACCAAAATTGGTACAGGGGTGCACTAGACGATTCGGAACAACTTTTCCTAATGAAATTTTTCGATATCTCACACGGTTTTCGAGATAATGGGCCTTTTTGAAAAGTTGCTACGATCGTCACCAAAATTGGTACAGGGGTGCACTAGACGATTCGGAACAACTTTTCCTAATGAAATTTTTCGATATCTCATGATTCAGTTTCATTTTTTATTAAAATAGCTGCTTCCCTTTTACACAAAATCTCAGATTATTCTCACATTTTACGTCAGTCAGTACCTATGCAATATTCATTCAGTTACCTACCGGTACCAACGTTTCTTTTATTTTTCACATGTGCATGTGAGTTTATAATCGTCTATAATTTTAAGTGTTATAAAACTGGAAAAAATACTCTAACATATCTCTATACAAGCAAAGGTTTCATTTATAGATGGATAGGGCAAATGATTTGTCCGAAATGATTCATCTTCTAAATAGGTATCAGTTGATATATTATGTTACCGACCGGCCAATTTCCTTTCTTGGTTTAACCCATTTCCTAATTCGATGATTCGAATAATTAATCATTCGAATCAATAATTCAAATTAATCATTCGAATCAATAATTCGAATTAATTGTTTACACTATTTGTAACGTCATTAACTACTTACCATATTTTTTTATAATTATATTTTTGGCAGAATTTATTTTATTTTTATAACATTCGTTTTTAGTTTTTTAAATTAGATTGTTAAGAAAATTCCGATATTGCTTATTATAACGATCGAGCTTCCGCAGTTCTGCTAATGGATTTTTATAAACATATTTTTTAGTTTGTCCCTGCGCCTGATTGAGTTTATATCCCTAGTAAACCTAAAATTAATCATTCGAATTATTCGAATGATTCGAATTAATCATTCGAATGATTCGAATTAATCATTCGATCAATAAATCGAATAATTAATTCGAATAATTAATGCGAATGATTAATTCGAATTAATGATTCGAATTAATTATTCGTATTAATTATTCGAAATAATGATTAGAATTAATCATTCGAGTTAATGATTCGATTCGAATTAATTATTCGAATGATTCGAATTAATCATTCGGATCAATAATTCGAATAATTAATTCGAATAATTAATGCGAATGATTAATTCGAATTAATGACTCGAATTAATTATTCGAATGATTCGAATTAATCATTCGGATCAATAATTCGAACCATTAATTCGAATTAATTGTTTACATTATTTGTAACGTCATTAACTACTCGCCATATTTTTTTATAATTATTTTTGGCAGAATTTATTTTATTTTTATAATATTCGTTTTTAGTTTTTTAAATTAGATTGTTAAGAAAATTCCGATATTGCTTATTATAACGATCGAGCTTCCGCAGTTCTGCTAATGGATTTTTATAAACATATTTTTTAGTTTGTCCCTGCGCCTGATTGAGTTTATATACCTAGTAAACCTAAAATTAATCATTCGAATTAATTATTCGAATGATTCGAATTAATCATTTGAATGATTCGAATTAATCATTCGGATCAATAATTCGAATAATTAATTCGAATAATTGGTACAGGGGTGCACTAGACGATTCTGAACAACTTTTCCTAATGAAATTTTTCGATATCTCGCACGGTTTTCGAGATAATGGGCCTTTTTGAAAAGTTGCTACGATCGTCACCAAAATTGGTGCAGGGGTGCACTAGACGATTCGGAACAACTTTTCCTAATGAAATTTTTCGATATCTCGCACGGTTTTCGAGATAATATGCCTTTTTGAAAAGTTGCTACGATCGTCACCAAAATTGGTACAGGGGTGCACTAGACGATTCGGAACAACTTTTCCTAATGAAATTTTTCGATATCTCACACGGTTTTCGAGATAATGGGCCTTTTTGAAAAGTTGCTACGATCGTCACCAAAATTGGTACAGGGGTGCACTAGACGATTCGGAACAACTTTTCCTAATGAAATTTTTCGATATCTCATGATTCAGTTTCATTTTTTATTAAAATAGCTGCTTCCCTTTTACACAAAATCTCAGATTATTCTCACATTTTACGTCAGTCAGTACCTATGCAATATTCATTCAGTTACCTACCGGTACCAACGTTTCTTTTATTTTTCACATGTGCATGTGAGTTTATAATCGTCTATAATTTTAAGTGTTATAAAACTGGAAAAAATACTCTAACATATCTCTATACAAGCAAAGGTTTCATTTATAGATGGATAGGGCAAATGATTTGTCCGAAATGATTCATCTTCTAAATAGGTATCAGTTGATATATTATGTTACCGACCGGCCAATTTCCTTTCTTGGTTTAACCCATTTCCTAATTCGATGATTCGAATAATTAATCATTCGAATCAATAATTCAAATTAATCATTCGAATCAATAATTCGAATTAATTGTTTACACTATTTGTAACGTCATTAACTACTTACCATATTTTTTTATAATTATATTTTTGGCAGAATTTATTTTATTTTTATAACATTCGTTTTTAGTTTTTTAAATTAGATTGTTAAGAAAATTCCGATATTGCTTATTATAACGATCGAGCTTCCGCAGTTCTGCTAATGGATTTTTATAAACATATTTTTTAGTTTGTCCCTGCGCCTGATTGAGTTTATATCCCTAGTAAACCTAAAATTAATCATTCGAATTATTCGAATTAATCATTCGAATGATTCGAATTAATCATTCGATCAATAAATCGAATAATTAATTCGAATAATTAATGCGAATGATTAATTCGAATTAATTATTCGTATTAATTATTCGAAATAATGATTAGAATTAATCATTCGAGTTAATGATTCGATTCGAATTAATTATTCGAATGATTCGAATTAATCATTCGGATCAATAATTCGAATAATTAATTCGAATAATTAATGCGAATGATTAATTCGAATTAATGACTCGAATTAATTATTCGAATGATTCGAATTAATCATTCGGATCAATAATTCGAACCATTAATTCGAATTAATTGTTTACATTATTTGTAACGTCATTAACTACTCGCCATATTTTTTTATAATTATTTTTGGCAGAATTTATTTTATTTTTATAATATTCGTTTTTAGTTTTTTAAATTAGATTGTTAAGAAAATTCCGATATTGCTTATTATAACGATCGAGCTTCCGCAGTTCTGCTAATGGATTTTTATAAACATATTTTTTAGTTTGTCCCTGCGCCTGATTGAGTTTATATACCTAGTAAACCTAAAATTAATCATTCGAATTAATTATTCGAATGATTCGAATTAATCATTTGAATGATTCGAATTAATCATTCGGATCAATAATTCGAATAATTAATTCGAATAATTGGTACAGGGGTGCACTAGACGATTCTGAACAACTTTTCCTAATGAAATTTTTCGATATCTCGCACGGTTTTCGAGATAATGGGCCTTTTTGAAAAGTTGCTACGATCGTCACCAAAATTGGTGCAGGGGTGCACTAGACGATTCGGAACAACTTTTCCTAATGAAATTTTTCGATATCTCGCACGGTTTTCGAGATAATATGCCTTTTTGAAAAGTTGCTACGATCGTCACCAAAATTGGTACAGGGGTGCACTAGACGATTCGGAACAACTTTTCCTAATGAAATTTTTCGATATCTCACACGGTTTTCGAGATAATGGGCCTTTTTGAAAAGTTGCTACGATCGTCACCAAAATTGGTACAGGGGTGCACTAGACGATTCGGAACAACTTTTCCTAATGAAATTTTTCGATATCTCATGATTCAGTTTCATTTTTTATTAAAATAGCTGCTTCCCTTTTACACAAAATCTCAGATTATTCTCACATTTTACGTCAGTCAGTACCTATGCAATATTCATTCAGTTACCTACCGGTACCAACGTTTCTTTTATTTTTCACATGTGCATGTGAGTTTATAATCGTCTATAATTTTAAGTGTTATAAAACTGGAAAAAATACTCTAACATATCTCTATACAAGCAAAGGTTTCATTTATAGATGGATAGGGCAAATGATTTGTCCGAAATGATTCATCTTCTAAATAGGTATCAGTTGATATATTATGTTACCGACCGGCCAATTTCCTTTCTTGGTTTAACCCATTTCCTAATTCGATGATTCGAATAATTAATCATTCGAATCAATAATTCAAATTAATCATTCGAATCAATAATTCGAATTAATTGTTTACACTATTTGTAACGTCATTAACTACTTACCATATTTTTTTATAATTATATTTTTGGCAGAATTTATTTTATTTTTATAACATTCGTTTTTAGTTTTTTAAATTAGATTGTTAAGAAAATTCCGATATTGCTTATTATAACGATCGAGCTTCCGCAGTTCTGCTAATGGATTTTTATAAACATATTTTTTAGTTTGTCCCTGCGCCTGATTGAGTTTATATCCCTAGTAAACCTAAAATTAATCATTCGAATTATTCGAATGATTCGAATTAATCATTCGAATGATTCGAATTAATCATTCGATCAATAAATCGAATAATTAATTCGAATAATTAATGCGAATGATTAATTCGAATTAATGATTC
The DNA here is from genome assembly GCA_963680705.1 of Rhagium mordax. Lineage (NCBI taxonomy): Eukaryota > Metazoa > Arthropoda > Insecta > Coleoptera > Cerambycidae > Rhagium > Rhagium mordax. The sequence goes on along the minus strand of OY796660.1, from coordinate 30,648 downwards.
GAATTAATTATTCGTATTAATTATTCGAAATAATGATTAGAATTAATCATTCGAGTTAATGATTCGATTCGAATTAATTATTCGAATGATTCGAATTAATCATTCGGATCAATAATTCGAATAATTAATTCGAATAATTAATGCGAATGATTAATTCGAATTAATGACTCGAATTAATTATTCGAATGATTCGAATTAATCATTCGGATCAATAATTCGAACCATTAATTCGAATTAATTGTTTACATTATTTGTAACGTCATTAACTACTCGCCATATTTTTTTATAATTATTTTTGGCAGAATTTATTTTATTTTTATAATATTCGTTTTTAGTTTTTTAAATTAGATTGTTAAGAAAATTCCGATATTGCTTATTATAACGATCGAGCTTCCGCAGTTCTGCTAATGGATTTTTATAAACATATTTTTTAGTTTGTCCCTGCGCCTGATTGAGTTTATATACCTAGTAAACCTAAAATTAATCATTCGAATTAATTATTCGAATGATTCGAATTAATCATTTGAATGATTCGAATTAATCATTCGGATCAATAATTCGAATAATTAATTCGAATAATTGGTACAGGGGTGCACTAGACGATTCTGAACAACTTTTCCTAATGAAATTTTTCGATATCTCGCACGGTTTTCGAGATAATGGGCCTTTTTGAAAAGTTGCTACGATCGTCACCAAAATTGGTGCAGGGGTGCACTAGACGATTCGGAACAACTTTTCCTAATGAAATTTTTCGATATCTCGCACGGTTTTCGAGATAATATGCCTTTTTGAAAAGTTGCTACGATCGTCACCAAAATTGGTGCAGGGGTGCACTAGACGATTCTGAACAACTTTTCCTAATGAAATTTTTCGATATCTCGCACGGTTTTCGAGATAATGGGCCTTTTTGAAAAGTTGCTACGATCGTCACCAAAATTGGTGCAGGGGTGCACTAGACGATTCTGAACAACTTTTCCTAATGAAATTTTTCGATATCTCATGATTCAGTTTCATTTTTTATTAAAATAGCTGCTTCCCTTTTACACAAAATCTCAGATTATTCTCACATTTTACGTCAGTCAGTACCTATGCAATATTCATTCAGTTACCTACCGGTACCAACGTTTCTTTTATTTTTCACATGTGCATGTGAGTTTATAATCGTCTATAATTTTAAGTGTTATAAAACTGAAAAAAATACTCTAACATATCTCTATACAAGCAAAGGTTTCATTTATAGATGGATAGGGCAAATGATTTGTCCGAAATGATTCATCTTCTAAATAGGTATCAGTTGATATATTATGTTACCGACCGGCCAATTTCCTTTCTTGGTTTAACCCATTTCCTAATTCGATGATTCGAATAATTAATCATTCGAATCAATAATTCAAATTAATCATTCGAATCAATAATTCGAATTAATTGTTTACACTATTTGTAACGTCATTAACTACTTACCATATTTTTTTATAATTATATTTTTGGCAGAATTTATTTTATTTTTATAACATTCGTTTTTAGTTTTTTAAATTAGATTGTTAAGAAAATTCCGATATTGCTTATTATAACGATCGAGCTTCCGCAGTTCTGCTAATGGATTTTTATAAACATATTTTTTAGTTTGTCCCTGCGCCTGATTGAGTTTATATCCCTAGTAAACCTAAAATTAATCATTCGAATTATTCGAATGATTCGAATTAATCATTCGAATTAATCATTCGAATGATTCGAATTAATCATTCGATCAATAAATCGAATAATTAATTCGAATAATTAATGCGAATGATTAATTCGAATTAATGATTCGAATTAATTATTCGTATTAATTATTCGAAATAATGATTAGAATTAATCATTCGAGTTAATGATTCGATTCGAATTAATTATTCGAATGATTCGAATTAATCATTCGGATCAATAATTCGAATAATTAATTCGAATAATTAATGCGAATGATTAATTCGAATTAATGATTCGAATTAATTATTCGAATGATTCGAATTAATCATTCGGATCAATAATTCGAACCATTAATTCGAATTAATTGTTTACATTATTTGTAACGTCATTAACTACTCGCCATATTTTTTTATAATTATTTTTGGCAGAATTTATTTTATTTTTATAATATTCGTTTTTAGTTTTTTAAATTAGATTGTTAAGAAAATTCCGATATTGCTTATTATAACGATCGAGCTTCCGCAGTTCTGCTAATGGATTTTTATAAACATATTTTTTAGTTTGTCCCTGCGCCTGATTGAGTTTATATACCTAGTAAACCTAAAATTAATTATTCGAATGATTCGAATTAATCATTTGAATGATTCGAATTAATCATTCGGATCAATAATTCGAATAATTAATTCGAATAATTGGTACAGGGGTGCACTAGACGATTCTGAACAACTTTTCCTAATGAAATTTTTCGATATCTCGCACGGTTTTCGAGATAATAGGCCTTTTTGAAAAGTGGCTACGATCGTCACCAAAATTGGTGCAGGGGTGCACTAGACGATTCTGAACAACTTTTCCTAATGAAATTTTTCGATATCTCACACGGTTTTCGAGATAATGGGCCTTTTTGAAAAGTTGCTACGATCGTCACCAAAATTGGTACTGGTGTGCACTAGACGATTCGGAACAACTTTTCCTAATGAAATTTTTCGATATCTCGCACGGTTTTCGAGATAATGGGCCTTTTTGAAAAGTTGCTACGATCGTCACCAAAATTGGTACAGGGGTGCACTAGACGATTCGGAACAACTTTTCCTAATGAAATTTTTCGATATCTCGCACGGTTTTTGAGATAATGGGCCTTTTTGAAAAATTGCTACGATCGTCACCAAAATTGGTCCAGGGGTGCACTAGACGATTCTGAACAACTTTTCCTAATGAAATTTTTCGATATCTCACACGGTTTTCGAGATAATGGGCCTTTTTAAAAAGTTGCTACGATCGTCACCAAAATTGGTGCAGGGGTGCACTAGACGATTCTGAACAACTTTTCCTAATGAAATTTTTCGATATCTCATGATTCTGCTAATGGATTTTTATAAACATATTTTTTAGTTTGTCCCTGCGCCTGATTGAGTTTATATCCCTGTAAACCTAAAGTTAATCATTCGAATTATTCGAATGATTCGAATTAATCATTCGAATGATTCGAATTAATCATTCGATCAATAAATCGAATAATTAATTCGAATAATTAATGCGAATGATTAATTCGAATTAATGATTTGAATTAATTATTCGTATTAATTATTCGAAATAATGATTAGAATTAATCATTCGAGTTAATGATTCGATTCGAATTAATTATTCGAATGATTCGAATTAATCATTCGGATCAATAATTCGAATAATTAATTCGAATAATTAATGCGAATGATTAATTCGAATTAATGATTCGAATTAATTATTCGAATGATTCGAATTAATCATTCGGATCAATAATTCGAACCATTAATTCGAATTAATTGTTTACATTATTTGTAACGTCATTAACTACTCGCCATATTTTTTTATAATTATTTTTGGCAGAATTTATTTTATTTTTATAATATTCGTTTTTAGTTTTTTAAATTAGATTGTTAAGAAAATTCCGATATTGCTTATTATAACGATCGAGCTTCCGCAGTTCTGCTAATGGATTTTTATAAACATTTTTTAGTTTGTCCCTGCGCCTGATTGAGTTTATATACCTAGTAAACCTAAAATTAATCATTCGAATTAATTATTCGAATGATTCGAATTAATCATTTGAATGATTCGAATTAATCATTCGGATCAATTATTCGAATAATTAATTCGAATAATTGGTGCAGGGGTGCACTAGACGATTCTGAACAACTTTTCCTAATGAAATTTTTCGATATCTCCCACGGTTTTCGAGATAATGGGCCTTTTTGAAAAGTTGCTACGATCGTCACCAAAATTGGTGCAGGGGTGCACTAGACGATTCTGAACAACTTTTCCTAATGAAATTTTTCGATATCTCATGATTCAGTTTCATTTTTTATTAAAATAGCTGCTTCCCTTTTACACAAAATCTCAGATTATTCTCACATTTTACGTCAGTCAGTACCTATGCAATATTCATTCAGTTACCTACCGGTACCTACGTTTCTTTTATTTTTCACATGTGCATGTGAGTTTATAATCGTCTATAATTTTAAGTGTTATAAAACTGGAAAAAATACTCCAACATATCTCTATACAAGCAAAGGTTTCATTTATAGATGGATAGGGCAAATGATTTGTCCGAAGTGATTCATCTTCTAAATAGGTATCAGTTGATATATTATGTTACCGACCGGCCAATTTCCTTTCTTGGTTTAACCCATTTCCTAATTCGATGATTTGAATAATTAATCATTCGAATCAATAATTCAAATTAATCATTCGAATCAATAATTCGAATTAATTGTTTACACTATTTGTAACGTCATTAACTACTTACCATATTTTTTTATAATTATATTTTTGGCAGAATTTATTTTATTTTTATAACATTCGTTTTTAGTTTTTTAAATTAGATTGTTAAGAAAATTCCGATATTGCTTATTATAACGATCGAGCTTCCGCAGTTCTGCTAATGGATTTTTATAAACATATTTTTTAGTTTGTCCCTGCGCCTGATGAGTTTCTATCCCTAGTAAACCTAAAATTAATCATTCGAATTATTCGAATGATTCGAATTAATCATTCGAATTAATCATTCGAATGATTCGAATTAATCATTCGGATCAATAAATCGAATAATTAATTCGAATAATTAATGCGAATGATTAATTCGAATTAATTATTCGTATTAATTATTCGAAATAATGATTAGAATTAATCATTCGAGTTAATAATTAATGATTCGAATTAATCATTCGAATGATTCGACTCAATCAATCGAATAATAATTCGAATTAATTATTCGAAATAACGATTAGATTTAATCATTCGAATGAATTATTTTTTTGAAAATTGAAAAAATTACTAAAAATTGATACTGGGGAGCATTCATGAGTCTCTGACGTCCAAACGAAAAGATATATCGAACTGTCGTTTACGCCATTCGATTCGCCATAGTTTTCTCTATCTCCATGAATTATTTCATAATTTTAGAAGACGGATCTTTCTCGTGACGTCTCTCTAAGTGCGGCGATGTACCGGAATTTAATATCCAAACACTTAAATGGCTCTATCTCCCGAACGGAATGAGATAGCGAGCTCCGGTTTGTTCCAGTCGACTCGTCTCGTCCTTGTCTATCGCCATGTACTAGAGCGAAAATCATCTGACATTGATTCGAATCAATAATTCGAACCATTAATTCGAATTAATTGTTTACATTATTTGTAACGTCATTAACTACTCGCCGTAGGAATTTTTTTATAATAATATTTTTGGCAGAATTTATTTTATTTTTATAATATTCGTTTCTAGTTTTTTAAATTAGATTGTTAAGAAAACTCCGATATATTGCTTATAACAACGAGCTATACCAGTTCTGCTAATGGATTTTTTTAAACATATTTTTTAGTTTGTCCCTGTGTCTGATTGAGTTTAGTAAACCTAAAATTAATCATTCGAATTTATGATTCGAATTAATTATTCGAATGATTCGAATTAATGATTCGAATGATTCGAATTAATTATTCGAATGATTCGAATTAATTATTCGAATGATTAGAATTAATCATTCGAATGATTCGAATTAATCATTCGAATGATTCGAATTAATCATTCGGATCAATAAATCGAATAATTAATTCGAATAATTAATGCGAATGATTAATTCGAATTAATTATTCGTATTAATTATTCGAAATAACGATTAGATTTAATCATTCGAATTAATTATTTTTTCGAAAATTGAAAAAATTACTAAAAATTGATACTGGGGAGCATTCATGAGTCTCTGACGTCCAAACGAAAAGATATATCGAACTGTCGTTTACGCCATTCGATTCGCCATAGTTTTCTCTATCTCCATGAATTATTTCATAATTTTAGAAGACGGATCTTTCTCGTGACGTCTCTCTAAGTGCGGCGATGTACCGGAATTTAATATCCAAACACTTAAATGGCTCTATCTCCCGAACGGAATGAGATAGCGAGCTCCGGTTTGTTCCAGTCGACTCGTCTCGTCCTTGTCTATCGCCATGTACTAGAGCGAAAATCATCTGACACAATTTTTACTTTTCGAAAATTGAAAAAATTACTAAAAATTGATACTGGGGAGCATTCATGAGTCTCTGACGTCCAAACGAAAAGATATATCGAACTGCCGTTTACGCCATTCGATTCGCCATAGTTTTCTCTATCTCCATGAATTATTTCATAATTTTAGAAGACGGATCTTTCTCGTGACGTATCTCTAAGTGCGGCGATGTACCGGAATTTAATATCCAAACACTTAAATGGCTCTATCTCCCGAACGGAATGAGATAGCGAGCTCCGGTTTGTTCCAGTCGACTCGTCTCGTCCTTGTCTATCGCCATGTACTAGAGCGAAAATCATCTGACACAATTTTTACTTTTCGAAAATTGAAAAAATATAATATAATTATATTTTTGGCAGAATTTATTTTATTTTTATAACATTCGTTTTTAGTTTTTTAAATTAGATTAAGAAAATTCCGATATTGCTTATTATAACGATCGAGCTTCCGCAGTTCTGCTAATGGATTTTTATAAACATATTTTTTAGTTTGTCCCTGCGCCTGATTGAGTTTATATACCTAGTAAACCTAAAATTAATCATTCGAATTAATTATTCGAATGATTCGAATTAATTATTCGAATGATTCGAATTAATTATTCGAATGATTCGAATTAATTATTCGAATGATGCGAATTAATCATTCGGATCAATAAATCGAATAATTAATTCGAATAATTAATGCGAATGATTATTCGAATTAATGATTCGAATTAATTATTCGTATTAATTATTCGAAATAATGATTAGAATTAATCATTCGAGTTAATGATTAATGATTCGAATTAATTATTCGAATGATTAATTCGAATCAATAATTCGAACCATTAATTCGAATTAATTGTTTACATTATTTGTAACGTCATTAACTACTCGCCATAGGAATTTTTTTATAATAATATTTTTGGCAGAATTTATTTTATTTTTATAATATTCGTTTCTAGTTTTTTAAATTAGATTGTTAAGAAAACTCCGATATATTGCTTATAACAACGAGCTATACCAGTTCTGCTAATGGATTTTTTTAAACATATTTTTTAGTTTGTCCCTGTGTCTGATTGAGTTTAGTAAACCTAAAATTAATCATTCGAATTTATGATTCGAATTAATTATTCGAATGATTCGAATTAATGATTCGAATGATTCGAATTAATTATTCGAATGATTCGAATTAATTATTCGAATGATTCGAATTAATTATTCGAATGATTCGAATTAATCATTCGAATGATTCGAATTAATCATTCGAATGATTCGAATTAATCATTCGAATGATTCGAATTAATCATTCGGATCAATAAATCGAATAATTAATTGGAATAATTAATGCGAATGATTAATTCGAATTAATGATTCGAATTAATTATTCGTATTAATTATTCGAAATAATGATTAGAATTAATCATTCGAGTTAATAATTAATGATTCGAATTAATCATTCGAATGATTCGACTCAATCAATCGAATAATAATTCGAATTAATTATTCGAAATAACGATTAGATTTAATCATTCGAATTAATTATTTTTTCGAAAATTGAAAAAATTACTAAAAATTGATACTGGGGAGCATTCATGAGTCTCTGACGTCCAAACGAAAAGATATATCGAACTGTCGTTTACGCCATTCGATTCGCCATAGTTTTCTCTATCTCCATGAATTATTTCATAATTTTAGAAGACGGATCTTTCTCGTGACGTCTCTCTAAGTGCGGCGATGTACCGGAATTTAATATCCAAACACTTAAATGGCTCTATCTCCCGAACGGAATGAGATAGCGAGCTCCGGTTTGTTCCAGTCGACTCGTCTCGTCCTTGTCTATCGCCATGTACTAGAGCGAAAATCATCTGACACAATTTTTACTTTTCGAAAATTGAAAAAATTACTAAAAATTGATACTGGGGAGCATTCATGAGTCTCTGACGTCCAAACGAAAAGATATATCGAACTGCCGTTTACGCCATTCGATTCGCCATAGTTTTCTCTATCTCCATGAATTATTTCATAATTTTAGAAGACGGATCTTTCTCGTGACGTATCTCTAAGTGCGGCGATGTACCGGAATTTAATATCCAAACACTTAAATGGCTCTATCTCCCGAACGGAATGAGATAGCGAGCTCCGGTTTGTTCCAGTCGACTCGTCTCGTCCTTGTCTATCGCCATGTACTAGAGCGAAAATCATCTGACACAATTTTTACTTTTCGAAAATTGAAAAAATTTCCAAAGGAAAATTCCGATATTGCTTATTATAACGATCGAACTTCCGCAGTTCTGCTAATGGATTTTTATAAACATATTTTTTAGTTTGTCCCTGCGCCTGATTGAGTTTATATACCTAGTAAACCTAAAATTAATCATTCGAATTAATTATTCGAATGATTCGAATTAATTATTCGAATGATTCGAATTAATTATTCGAATGATTCGAATTAATTATTCGAATGATTCGAATTAATTATTCGAATGATGCGAATTAATCATTCGGATCAATAAATCGAATAATTAATTCGAATAATTAATGCGAATGATTAATTCGAATTAATGATTCGAATTAATTATTCGTATTAATTATTCGAAATAATGATTAGAATTAATCATTCGAGTTAATGATTAATGATTCGAATTAATTATTCGAATGATTCGAATTAATTATTCGAATGATTCGAATTAATTATTCGAATGATTCGAATTAATCATTCGAATGATTAGAATTAATCATTCGAATAATTCGAATTAATCATTCGGATCAATAAATCGAATAATTAATTCGAATAATTAATGCCAATGATTAATTCGAATTAATGATTCGAATTAATTATTCGTATTAATTATTCGAAATAATGATTAGAATTAATCATTCGAGTTAATGATTCGAATTAATTATTCGAATGATTAATTCGAATCAATAATTCGAACCATTAATTCGAATTAATTGTTTACATTATTTGTAACGTCATTAACTACTCGCCATAGGAATTTTTTTATAATAATATTTTTGGCAGAATTTATTTTATTTTTATAATATTCGTTTCTAGTTTTTTAAATTAGATTGTTAAGAAAACTCCGATATATTGCTTATAACAACGAGCTATACCAGTTCTGCTAATGGATTTTTTTAAACATATTTTTTAGTTTGTCCCTGTGTCTGATTGAGTTTAGTAAACCTAAAATTAATCATTCGAATTTATGATTCGAATTAATTATTCGAATGATTCGAATTAATGATTCGAATGATTCGAATTAATTATTCGAATGATTCGAATTAATTATTCGAATGATTCGAATTAATTATTCGAATGATTCGAATTAATTATTCGAATGATTCGAATTAATCATTCGAATGTTTCGAATTAATCATTCGAAAGATTCGAATTAATCATTCGAATGATTCGAATTAATCATTCGAATGATTCGAATTAATCATTCGAATGATTCGAATTAATCATTCGGATCAATAAATCGAATAATTAATTGGAATAATTAATGCGAATGATTAATTCGAATTAATTATTCGTATTAATTATTCGAAATAATGATTAGAATTAATCATTCGAGTTAATAATTAATGATTCGAATTAATCATTCGAATGATTCGACTCAATCAATCGAATAATAATTCGAATTAATTATTCGGATTAATTATTCGAAATAACGATTAGATTTAATCATTCGAATTAATTATTTTTTCGAAACTTGAAAAAATTACTAAAAATTGATACTGGGGAGCATTCATGAGTCTCTGACGTCCAAACGAAAAGATATATCGAACTGTCGTTTACGCCATTCGATTCGCCATAGTTTTCTCTATCTCCATGAATTATTTCATAATTTTAGAAGACGGATCTTTCTCGTGACGTATCTCTAAGTGCGGCGATGTACCGGAATTTAATATCCAAACACTTAAATGGCTCTATCTCCCGAACGGAATGAGATAGCGAGCTCCGGTTTGTTCCAGTCGACTAGTCTCGTCCTTGTCTATCGCCATGTACTAGAGCGAAAATCATCTGACACAATTTTTACTTTTCGAAAATTGAAAAAATTTCCAAAGGTACAGGTACCTTCCGATTTAACATCCAAACACTTAAATGGCTCTATCTCCCGAACGGAATGAGATAGCGAGCTCCGGTTTGTTCCAGTCGACTAGTCTCGTCCTTGTCTATTGCCATGTACTAGAGCGAAAATTATCTGACACAATTTTTACTTTTCGAAAATTGAAAAAATTTAATATAATTATATTTTTGGCAGAATTTATTTTATTTTTATAACATTCGTTTTCAGTTTTTTAAATTAGATTAAGAAAATTCCGATATTGCTTATTATAACGATCGAGCTTCCGCAGTTCTGCTAATGGATTTTTATAAACATATTTTTTAGTTTGTCCCTGCGCCTGATTGAGTTTATATACCTAGTAAACCTAAAATTAATCATTCGAATTAATTATTCGAATGATTCGAATTAATTATTCGAATGATTCGAATTAATTATTCGAATTATTCGAATGATTCGAATTAATTATTCGAATGATTCGAATTAATCATTCGAATGATGCGAATTAATCATTCGGATCAATAAATCGAATAATTAATTCGAATAATTAATGCGAATGATTAATTCGAATTAATGATTCGAATTAATTATTCGTATTAATTATTCGAAATAATGATTAGAATTAATCATTCGAGTTAATGATTAATGATTCGAATTAATTATTCGAATGATTCGAATTAATCATTCGAATGATTAGAATTAATCATTCGAATGATTCGAATTAATCATTCGGATCAATAAATCGAATAATTAATTCGAATAATTAATGCCAATGATTAATTCGAATTAATGATTCGAATTAATTATTCGTATTAATTATTCGAAATAATGATTAGAATTAATCATTCGAGTTAATGATTCGAATTAATTATTCGAATGATTAATTCGAATCAATAATTCGAACCATTAATTCGAATTAATTGTTTACATTATTTGTAACGTCATTAACTACTCGCCATAGGAATTTTTTTATAATAATATTTTTGGCAGAATTTATTTTATTTTTATAATATTCGTTTCTAGTTTTTTAAATTAGATTGTTAAGAAAACTCCGATATATTGCTTATAACAACGAGCTATACCAGTTCTGCTGATGGATTTTTTTAAACATATTTTTTAGTTTGTCCCTGTGTCTGATTGAGTTTAGTAAACCTAAAATTAATCATTCGAATTTATGATTCGAATTAATTATTCGAATGATTCGAATTAATGATTCGAATGATTCGAATTAATTATTCGAATGATTAGAATTAATCATTCGAATGATTCGAATTAATCATTCGAATGATTCGAATTAATCATTCGAATGATTCGAGTTAATCATTCGGATCAATAAATCGAATAATTAATTCGAATAATTAATGCGAATGATTAATTCGAATTAATTATTCGTATTAATTATTCGAAATAACGATTAGATTTAATCATTCGAATTAATTATTTTTTCGAAAATTGAAAAAATTACTAAAAATTGATACTGGGGAGCATTCATGAGTCTCTGACGTCCAAACGAAAAGATATATCGAACTGTCGTTTACGCCATTCGATTCGCCATAGTTTTCTCTATCTCCATGAATTATTTCATAATTTTAGAAGACGGATCTTTCTCGTGACGTCTCTCTAAGTGCGGCGATGTACCGGAATTTAATATCCAAACACTTAAATGGCTCTATCTCCCGAACGGAATGAGATAGCGAGCTCCGGTTTGTTCCAGTCGACTCGTCTCGTCCTTGTCTATCGCCATGTACTAGAGCGAAAATCATCTGACATTAATTCGAATCAATAATTCGAACCATTAATTCGAATTAATTGTTTACATTATTTGTAACGTCATTAACTACTCGCCGTAGGAATTTTTTTATAATAATATTTTTGGCAGAATTTATTTTATTTTTATAATATTCGTTTCTAGTTTTTTAAATTAGATTGTTAAGAAAACTCCGATATATTGCTTATAACAACGAGCTATACCAGTTCTGCTAATGGATTTTTTTAAACATATTTTTTAGTTTGTCCCTGTGTCTGATTGAGTTTAGTAAACCTAAAATTAATCATTCGAATTTATGATTCGAATTAATTATTCGAATGATTCGAATTAATGATTCGAATGATTCGAATTAATTATTCGAATGATTCGAATTAATTATTCGAATGATTCGAATTAATTATTCGAATGATTAGAATTAATCATTCGAATGATTCGAATTAATCATTCGAATGATTCGAATTAATCATTCGAATGATTCGAATTAATCATTCGGATCAATAAATCGAATAATTAATTCGAATAATTAATGCGAATGATTAATTCGAATTAATTATTCGTATTAATTATTCGAAATAACGATTAGATTTAATCATTCGAATTAATTATTTTTTCGAAAATTGAAAAAATTACTAAAAATTGATACTGGGGAGCATTCATGAGTCTCTGACGTCCAAACGAAAAGATATATCGAACTGCCGTTTACGCCATTCGATTCGCCATAGTTTTCTCTATCTCCATGAATTATTTCATAATTTTAGAAGACGGATCTTTCTCGTGACGTATCTCTAAGTGCGGCGATGTACCGGAATTTAATATCCAAACACTTAAATGGCTCTATCTCCCGAACGGAATGAGATAGCGAGCTCCGGTTTGTTCCAGTCGACTCGTCTCGTCCTTGTCTATCGCCATGTACTAGAGCGAAAATCATCTGACACAATTTTTACTTTTCGAAAATTGAAAAAATATAATATAATTATATTTTTGGCAGAATTTATTTTATTTTTATAACATTCGTTTTTAGTTTTTTAAATTAGATTAAGAAAATTCCGATATTGCTTATTATAACGATCGAGCTTCCGCAGTTCTGCTAATGGATTTTTATAAACATATTTTTTAGTTTGTCCCTGCGCCTGATTGAGTTTATATACCTAGTAAACCTAAAATTAATCATTCGAATTAATTATTCGAATGATTCGAATTAATTATTCGAATGATTCGAATTAATTATTCGAATGATTCGAATTAATTATTCGAATGATGCGAATTAATCATTCGGATCAATAAATCGAATAATTAATTCGAATAATTAATGCGAATGATTATTCGAATTAATGATTCGAATTAATTATTCGTATTAATTATTCGAAATAATGATTAGAATTAATCATTCGAGTTAATGATTAATGATTCGAATTAATTATTCGAATGATTAATTCGAATCAATAATTCGAACCATTAATTCGAATTAATTGTTTACATTATTTGTAACGTCATTAACTACTCGCCATAGGAATTTTTTTATAATAATATTTTTGGCAGAATTTATTTTATTTTTATAATATTCGTTTCTAGTTTTTTAAATTAGATTGTTAAGAAAACTCCGATATATTGCTTATAACAACGAGCTATACCAGTTCTGCTAATGGATTTTTTTAAACATATTTTTTAGTTTGTCCCTGTGTCTGATTGAGTTTAGTAAACCTAAAATTAATCATTCGAATTTATGATTCGAATTAATTATTCGAATGATTCGAATTAATGATTCGAATGATTCGAATTAATTATTCGAATGATTCGAATTAATTATTCGAATGATTCGAATTAATTATTCGAATGATTCGAATTAATCATTCGAATGATTCGAATTAATCATTCGAATGATTCGAATTAATCATTCGAATGATTCGAATTAATCATTCGGATCAATAAATCGAATAATTAATTGGAATAATTAATGCGAATGATTAATTCGAATTAATGATTCGAATTAATTATTCGTATTAATTATTCGAAATAATGATTAGAATTAATCATTCGAGTTAATAATTAATGATTCGAATTAATCATTCGAATGATTCGACTCAATCAATCGAATAATAATTCGAATTAATTATTCGAAATAACGATTAGATTTAATCATTCGAATTAATTATTTTTTCGAAAATTGAAAAAATTACTAAAAATTGATACTGGGGAGCATTCATGAGTCTCTGACGTCCAAACGAAAAGATATATCGAACTGTCGTTTACGCCATTCGATTCGCCATAGTTTTCTCTATCTCCATGAATTATTTCATAATTTTAGAAGACGGATCTTTCTCGTGACGTCTCTCTAAGTGCGGCGATGTACCGGAATTTAATATCCAAACACTTAAATGGCTCTATCTCCCGAACGGAATGAGATAGCGAGCTCCGGTTTGTTCCAGTCGACTCGTCTCGTCCTTGTCTATCGCCATGTACTAGAGCGAAAATCATCTGACACAATTTTTACTTTTCGAAAATTGAAAAAATTACTAAAAATTGATACTGGGGAGCATTCATGAGTCTCTGACGTCCAAACGAAAAGATATATCGAACTGCCGTTTACGCCATTCGATTCGCCATAGTTTTCTCTATCTCCATGAATTATTTCATAATTTTAGAAGACGGATCTTTCTCGTGACGTATCTCTAAGTGCGGCGATGTACCGGAATTTAATATCCAAACACTTAAATGGCTCTATCTCCCGAACGGAATGAGATAGCGAGCTCCGGTTTGTTCCAGTCGACTCGTCTCGTCCTTGTCTATCGCCATGTACTAGAGCGAAAATCATCTGACACAATTTTTACTTTTCGAAAATTGAAAAAATTTTCAAAGGAAAATTCCGATATTGCTTATTATAACGATCGAACTTCCGCAGTTCTGCTAATGGATTTTTATAAACATATTTTTTAGTTTGTCCCTGCGCCTGATTGAGTTTATATACCTAGTAAACCTAAAATTAATCATTCGAATTAATTATTCGAATGATTCGAATTAATTATTCGAATGATTCGAATTAATTATTCGAATGATTCGAATTAATTATTCGAATGATGCGAATTAATCATTCGGATCAATAAATCGAATAATTAATTCGAATAATTAATGCGAATGATTAATTCGAATTAATGATTCGAATTAATTATTCGTATTAATTATTCGAAATAATGATTAGAATTAATCATTCGAGTTAATGATTAATGATTCGAATTAATTATTCGAATGATTCGAATTAATTATTCGAATGATTCGAATTAATTATTCGAATGATTCGAATTAATTATTCGAATGATTCGAATTAATCATTCGAATGATTAGAATTAATCATTCGAATAATTCGAATTAATCATTCGGATCAATAAATCGAATAATTAATTCGAATAATTAATGCCAATGATTAATTCGAATTAATCATTCGGATCAATAAATCGAATAATTAATTCGAATAATTAATGCCAATGATTAATTCGAATTAATGATTCGAATTAATTATTCGTATTAATTATTCGAAATAATGATTAGAATTAATCATTCGAGTTAATGATTCGAATTAATTATTCGAATGATTAATTCGAATCAATAATTCGAACCATTAATTCGAATTAATTGTTTACATTATTTGTAACGTCATTAACTACTCGCCATAGGAATTTTTTTATAATAATATTTTTGGCAGAATTTATTTTATTTTTATAATATTCGTTTCTAGTTTTTTAAATTAGATTGTTAAGAAAACTCCGATATATTGCTTATAACAACGAGCTATACCAGTTCTGCTAATGGATTTTTTTAAACATATTTTTTAGTTTGTCCCTGTGTCTGATTGAGTTTAGTAAACCTAAAATTAATCATTCGAATTTATGATTCGAATTAATTATTCGAATGATTCGAATTAATGATTCGAATGATTCGAATTAATTATTCGAATGATTCGAATTAATTATTCGAATGATTCGAATTAATTATTCGAATGATTCGAATTAATTATTCGAATGATTCGAATTAATCATTCGAATGTTTCGAATTAATCATTCGAAAGATTCGAATTAATCATTCGAATGATTCGAATTAATCATTCGAATGATTCGAATTAATCATTCGGATCAATAAATCGAATAATTAATTGGAATAATTAATGCGAATGATTAATTCGAATTAATGATTCGAATTAATTATTCGTATTAATTATTCGAAATAATGATTAGAATTAATCATTCGAGTTAATAATTAATGATTCGAATTAATCATTCGAATGATTCGACTCAATCAATCGAATAATAATTCGAATTAATTATTCGGATTAATTATTCGAAATAACGATTAGATTTAATCATTCGAATTAATTATTTTTTCGAAACTTGAAAAAATTACTAAAAATTGATACTGGGGAGCATTCATGAGTCTCTGACGTCCAAACGAAAAGATATATCGAACTGTCGTTTACGCCATTCGATTCGCCATAGTTTTCTCTATCTCCATGAATTATTTCATAATTTTAGAAGACGGATCTTTCTCGTGACGTATCTCTAAGTGCGGCGATGTACCGGAATTTAATATCCAAACACTTAAATGGCTCTATCTCCCGAACGGAATGAGATAGCGAGCTCCGGTTTGTTCCAGTCGACTAGTCTCGTCCTTGTCTATCGCCATGTACTAGAGCGAAAATCATCTGACACAATTTTTACTTTTCGAAAATTGAAAAAATTTCCAAAGGTACAGGTACCTTCCGATTTAACATCCAAACACTTAAATGGCTCTATCTCCCGAACGGAATGAGATAGCGAGCTCCGGTTTGTTCCAGTCGACTAGTCTCGTCCTTGTCTATTGCCATGTACTAGAGCGAAAATTATCTGACACAATTTTTACTTTTCGAAAATTGAAAAAATATAATATAATTATATTTTTGGCAGAATTTATTTTATTTTTATAACATTCGTTTTCAGTTTTTTAAATTAGATTAAGAAAATTCCGATATTGCTTATTATAACGATCGAGCTTCCGCAGTTCTGCTAATGGATTTTTATAAACATATTTTTTAGTTTGTCCCTGCGCCTGATTGAGTTTATATACCTAGTAAACCTAAAATTAATCATTCGAATTAATTATTCGAATTAATTATTCGAATGATTCGAATTAATTATTCGAATGATTCGAATTAATTATTCGAATGATTCGAATTAATTATTCGAATGATTCGAATTAATTATTCGAATGATTCGAATTAATCATTCGAATGATTCGAATTAATCATTCGGATCAATAAATCGAATAATTAATGCGAATGATTAATTCGAATTAATGATTCGAATTAATTATTCGTATTAATTATTCGAAATAATGATTAGAATTAATCATTCGAGTTAATGATTAATGATTCGAATTAATTATTCGAATGATTAATTCGAATCAATAATTCGAACCATTAATTCGAATTAATTGTTTACATTATTTGTAACGTCATTAACTACTCGCCATAGGAATTTTTTTATAATAATATTTTTGGCAGAATTTATTTTATTTTTATAATATTCGTTTCTAGTTTTTTAAATTAGATTGTTAAGAAAACTCCGATATATTGCTTATAACAACGAGCTATACCAGTTCTGCTAATGGATTTTTTTAAACATATTTTTTAGTTTGTCCCTGTGTCTGATTGAGTTTAGTAAACCTAAAATTAATCATTCGAATTTATGATTCGAATTAATTATTCGAATGATTCGAATTAATTATTCGAATGATTAGAATTAATCATTCGAATGATTCGAATTAATCATTCGAATGATTCGAATTAATCATTCGAATGATTCGAATTAATCATTCGAATGATTCGAATTAATCATTCGGATCAATAAATCGAATAATTAATTCGAATAATTAATGCGAATGATTAATTCGAATTAATGATTCGAATTAATTATTCGTATTAATTATTCGAAATAATGATTAGAATTAATCATTCGAGTTAATAATTAATGATTCGAATTAATCATTCGAATGATTCGACTCAATCAATCGAATAATAATTCGAATTAATTATTCGAAATAACGATTAGATTTAATCATTCGAATTAATTATTTTTTTGAAAATTGAAAAAATTACTAAAAATTGATACTGGGGAGCATTCATGAGTCTCTGACGTCCAAACGAAAAGATAAATCGAACTGTCGTTTACGCCATTCGATTCGCCATAGTTTTCTCTATCTCCATGAATTATTTCATAATTTTAGAAGACGGATCTTTCTCGTGACGTCTCTCTAAGTGCGGCGATGTACCGGAATTTAATATCCAAACACTTAAATGGCTCTATCTCCCGAACGGAATGAGATAGCGAGCTCCGGTTTGTTCCAGTCGACTAGTCTCGTCCTTGTCTATCGCCATGTACTAGAGCGAAAATTATCTGACACAATTTTTACTTTTCGAAAATTGAAAAAATATAATATAATTATATTTTTGGCAGAATTTATTTTATTTTTATAACATTCGTTTTTAGTTTTTTAAATTAGATTAAGAAAATTCCGATATTGCTTATTATAACGATCGAGCTTCCGCAGTTCTGCTAATGGATTTTTATAAACATATTTTTTAGTTTGTCCCTGCGCCTGATTGAGTTTATATACCTAGTAAACCTAAAATTAATCATTCGAATTAATTATTCGAATTAATTATTCGAATGATTCGAATTAATTATTCGAATGATTCGAATTAATTATTCGAATGATTCGAATTAATTATTCGAATGATGCGAATTAATCATTCGGATCAATAAATCGAATAATTAATTCGAATAATTAATGCGAATGATTAATTCGAATTAATGATTCGAATTAATTATTCGTATTAATTATTCGAAATAATGATTAGAATTAATCATTCGAGTTAATGATTCGAATTAATTATTCGAATGATTAATTCGAATCAATAATTCGAACCATTAATTCGAATTAATTGTTTACATTATTTGTAACGTCATTAACTACTCGCCATAGGAATTTTTTTATAATAATATTTTTGGCAGAATTTATTTTATTTTTATAATATTCGTTTCTAGTTTTTTAAATTAGATTGTTAAGAAAACTCCGATATATTGCTTATAACAACGAGCTATACCAGTTCTGCGAATGGATTTTTTTATACATATTTTTTAGTTTGTCCCTGTGTCTGATTGAGTTTAGTAAAATTAATCATTCGAATTAATGATTCGAATTAATCATTCGAATGATTCGAATTAATCATTCGGATCAATAAATCGAATAATTAATTCGAATAATTAATGCCAATGATTAATTCGAATTAATTATTCGTATTAATTATTCGAAATAATGATTAGAATTAATCATTCGAGTTAATGATTAATTCGAATTAATTATTCGAATGATTAATTCGAACCATTAATTCGAATTAATTGTTTACATTATTTGTAACGTCATTAACTACTCGCCATAGGAATTTTTTTATAATAATATTTTTGGCAGAATTTATTTTATTTTTATAATATTCGTTTCTAGTTTTTTAAATTAGATTGTTAAGAAAACTCCGATATATTGCTTATAACAACGAGCTATACCAGTTCTGCTAATGGATTTTTTTAAACATATTTTTTAGTTTGTCCCTGTGTCTGATTGAGTTTAGTAAACCTAAAATTAATCATTCGAATTTATGATTCGAATTAATTATTCGAATGATTCGAATTAATTATTCGAATGATTCGAATTAATCATTCGAATGATTCGAATTAATCATTCGAATGATTCGAATTAATCATTCGGATCAATAAATCGAATAATTAATTGGAATAATTAATGCGAATGATTAATTCGAATTAATGATTCGAATTAATTATTCGTATTAATTATTCGAAATAATGATTCGAATTAATCATTCGAATGATTCGACTCAATCAATCGAATAATAATTCGAATTAATTATTCGAAATAACGATTAGATTTAATCATTCGAATTAATTATTTTTTCGAAACTTGAAAAAATTACTAAAAATTGATACTGGGGAGCATTCTTGAGTCTCTGACGTCCAAACGAAAAGATATATCGAACTGTCGTTTACGCCATTCGATTCGCCATAGTTTTCTCTATCTCCATGAATTATTTCATAATTTTAGAAGACGGATCTTTCTCGTGACGTCTCTCTAAGTGCGGCGATGTACCGGAATTTAATATCCAAACACTTAAATGGCTCTATCTCCCGAACGGAATGAGATAGCGAGCTCCGGTTTGTTCCAGTCGACTCGTCTCGTCCTTGTCTATCGCCATGTACTAGAGCGAAAATCATCTGACACAATTTTTACTTTTCGAAAATTGAAAAAATTTCCAGGTACCTTCCGATTTAATATCCAAACACTTAAATGGCTCTATCTCCCGAACGGAATGAGATAGCGAGCTCCGGTTTGTTCCAGTCGACTCGTCTCGTCCTTGTCTATCGCCATGCACTAGAGCGAAAATCATCTGACACAATTTTTACTTTTCGATAATTGAAAAAATTACTAAAAATTGATACTGGGGAGCATTCATGAGTCTCTGACGTCCAAACGAACAGAGATATCGAACTGCTTCTTACAAACTCGTCACCATTAAGCGTCGGCGTCGTTTAGCTTTGAACATTCATACGTGTATCATCATCTCGAGTGCTTACCTTGTGCTTGTGTGTTCGCTGTGAAGGGTGGGAATTGGTAATTGGTAATTGGTAATTGGTAATTGGTAATTGGTAATTGGTAATTGGTAATTGGGAATTGCTAATTGCTAATTGCTAATTGGGAAATGGTAATTGGTAATTGGGAATTGGTAATTGGTAAATGCGAATTGGGAATTGGGAATTGGGAATTCGGAATTGGGAGGAGAGTAGAGTAGAGTAGAGTAGAGTAGAGTAGAGTAGAGTAGAGTAGAGTAGAGTAGAGTAGGGTAGAGTAGAGTAGAGTAGAGTAGAGGAGAGTAGAGTAGAGTAATTCCGAATTAGGAATTGGTAATTGGTAATTAGTAATTGGTAATTGGTCATTGGGAAATGGTAATAATAATGGTAATATAATATAAATAATAATCAGGCGCAGGGACAAACTAAAAAATATGTTTATAAAAATCCATTAGCAGAACTGCGGAAGCTCGATCGTTATAATAAGCAATATCGGAATTTTCTTAACAATCTAATTTAAAAAACTAAAAACGAATGTTCTGCCAAAAATATAATTATATTATATTTTTTCAATTTTCGAAAAGTAAAAATTGTGTCAGATGATTTTCCCTCTGGTACATGGCGATAGACAAGGACGAGACGAGTCGACTGGAACAAACCGGAGCTCGCTATCTCATTCCGTTCGGGAGATAGAGCCATTTAAGTGTTTGGATATTAAATTCCGGTACATCGCCGCACTTAGAGATACGTCACGAGAAAAATCCGTCTTCTAAAATTATGAAATAATTCACGGAGATAGAGAAAACTATGGCGAATCGAATGGCGTAAACGGCAGTTCGATATCTCTGTTCGTTTGGACGTCAGAGACTCATGAATGCTCCCCAGTATCAATTTTTAGTAATTTTTTCAATTATCGAAAAGTAAAAATTGTGTCAGATGATTTTCGCTCTAGTGCATGGCGATAGACAAGGACGAGACGAGTCGACTGGAACAAACCGGAGCTCGCTATCTCATTCCGTTCGGGAGATAGAGCCATTTAAGTGTTTGGATATTAAATCGGAAGGTACCTGGAAATTTTTTCAATTTTCGAAAAGTAAAAATTGTGTCAGATGATTTTCGCTCTAGTACATGGCGATAGACAAGGACGAGACGAGTCGACTGGAACAAACCGGAGCTCGCTATCTCATTCCGTTCGGGAGATAGAGCCATTTAAGTGTTTGGATATTTTACCATTTCCCAATTATCAATTACCATTTCCCAATTACCATTTCCCAATTACCAATTACCAATTACCAATTACCATTTCCCAATTACCATTTCCCAATTACCAATTACCAATTACCAATTACCAATTACCAATTACCAATTACCAATTACCAATTACCAATTACCAATTACCAATTACCAATTACCATTTCCCAATTACCAATTACCATTTCCCAATTACCAATTACCAATTACCAATTACCAATTACCAATGACCAATTACCATTTCCCAATTACCAATTACCATTTCCCAATTACCAATTACCAATTACCATTTCCCAATTACCAATTACCATTTCCCAATTACCAATTCCCAATTACCAATTACCATTTCCCAATTACCAATTCCCAATTACCAATTACCAATTACCATTTCCCAATTACCAATGACCATTTCCCAATTACCAATTCCCAATAACCAATTCCCAATTACCAATTACCAATTACCAATTCCCAGTAACCAATTACCAATTACCAATTCCCAATTACCAATTACCAATTACCAATTACCAATTACCAATTCCCAATTCCCAATTCCCAATACCCAATTACCGACCGGTTCTGTTAATATAAGATAATATAAGTAGAGTAGAGTAGAGTAGAGTAGCCAGTCAACATGAAAGAAGAAAAGTAACCAACATGAAGTCGGAAACCGCCAAGACGTCCAAAACAGAATACATAAATCGGCTCTTTTCAGAGCCACAAATAATTTTCCGAAAGAATTCGTTTTTCAAATTAATAAATGCAAAACGAACATGTATTCAAATATCAAAATGTCAAAAAACGTCCAAATGTCAAAAATAAGTAGAAGAATAAAAAAAATAAAAAAAAAAAACCTAACCGGACCTCAAATAAAAAAGAAATAAAAAAAAAGAATTAAAAAAGAACCTAACCGGACCTCAAATAAAAAAGGAATAAAAAAAAAGAATTAAAAAAAAAACCTAACCGGATCTAAAAGAACCTAACCGAATCTAAAAAACCTAACTGGACCTAAAAAAAAAATAAAAAAAAACCTAACCGGATCTAAAAAAAACCTAACCGGCCTTAAAAAAAAAATAAAAAAAAAGTTTGACTACGACCGCGTTAGGTTTGACCGCGACCGCGGGTTCCGACCGGATCTGACCGGTTGCGACCGGTTAGGTCCGGTTAGGTCCGGTTAGGTCCGGTTAGGTCCGGTTAGGTCCGGTTAGGTCCGGTTAGGTCCGGTTAGGTCCGGTTAGGTCCGGTTAGGTCCGGTTAGGTCCGGTTAGGTCCGGTTAGGTCCGGTTAGGTCCGGTTAGGTCCGGTTAGGTCCGGTTAGGTCCGGTTAGGTCCGGTTAGGTCCGGTTAGGTCCGGTTAGGTCCGGTTAGGTCCGGTTAGGTCCGGTTAGGTCCGGTTAGGTCCGGTTAGGTCCGGTTAGGTCCGGTTAGGTCCGGTTAGGTCCGGTTAGGTCCGGTTAGGTCCGGTTAGGTCCGGTTAGGTCCGGTTAGGTCCGGTTAGGTCCGGTTAGGTCCGGTTAGGTCCGGTTAGGTCCGGTTAGGTCCGGTTAGGTCCGGTTAGGTCCGGTTAGGTCCGGTTAGGTCCGGTTAGGTCCGGTTAGGTCCGGTTAGGTCCGGTTAGGTCCGGTTAGGTCCGGTTAGGTCCGGTTAGGTCCGGTTAGGTCAGGTTAGGTCAGGTTAGGTTAGGTTAGGTTAGGTTAGGTTAGGTTAGGTTAGGTTCTCGGCGGGGATACCTGTAACCCCAACCGAGCGCGTCCCCAGGTGGCGGATAGGGGAATGCCCTCACCAGCATACCAGTTTGCTGGCGGGTAGGTGTGAAATAATATAGCACCCGCGGACCAACAGGCTTGCACAGAGGGGAAAATCCTCTTCAACAAAAAAAGTTCCCTAGGCTCAGTGGCGAGGGTCTAGGTAGGAGAAGCTACCTGGCGGCAAGGTTTAAAACGCAACCCGGGTACCAGGGTATAAATGGCCAGCATGAACGGACAAAAGGGAAAAACGTTTACGGAGCAGGGGCTCGGATCCCCAGTTCCGGTCGGAGAGGAAGGTGCCCGGACAGGCCTCCCCCGACCGTCAGCCAATGACTGTCCAGCACCCATGGTGGATGACCAGGCCGGGGTGCGAAGCACCAGTACTGGAAATACACAGAACGACGCAACGAACAAGGGAACCGGAAAAATCAGAATCGACGGGGAGATAGTCGATGCTGAGGCAAAAAAAGGCAGAAACATCCAGAGTATCGACCTAACATGGGACGATAAAGAGAGGACCTCAACACCCAGTACGCCAACGGCTAGGACAGACAGAAAGGGAATCAGTAGATTCAACTTCCCAAGTCAGCTACAAAGAAGCCACTCAGTTGGAGGATATACCAAAAAAAGGAAGGTATTCGAAACATCACTGGAGGCCGGGGAGGAGGCCACAAATAGAATAGAATGCCCAACCACCTTTAATGTCAAAGAAGCGATCGGAATGATAAATAAACACATGAGCACGCTGGAGAAGGAGATCGAGCAAAATAAAAACACAAAGAAGGAGATTAAAGAAGTGGCACAGAAACTAAGAAGACAAGTGGAAGTCTTAAATAGAAACACCACCAAAGAATGGATCGAAAGACACAGATGGATAAATACAGATATCCCTAGATATGACGCAGACGTGCAAGTAAACATGAAAGGAAACACCAAGGAAGTATCTACACAGACGTGCGTGTGGGATGGAAGGATTCAGTCACTAGATGGAATCGATACGCTCAAAGGATGGGAACAGGTGGCAACAAAGGTATGGGATGACGAAGTATATCAAAATACGGAGATAGTGGCGGGAAATCCGATGGACACACAAGACTCTGTTGTCAAGGTGGTCCTGGCGGAAACAAACGATGCGGATATGGAAAGAGGATTCCAAAAAATATATAAGGATAGGCTTCCTGAGTTAGCCACGATCTCTGAAGAGTTCGAGGTAATAGAGCAAATGACTAGGATCCGATCGAAAGGCCCCGATCACTATGCTTGTAAGAAGGTAATAAAAGCCGCACTTTCGGGAGATGTGGAAGACGTATGGGATAAACTAGGGAGAATAAAGGCAGAAACTGTCAATAATGAAAGGGTGGCACTCCACCAGATTGACAGTATGGACCTAATAAGTTTTCGTAGGATGGCAGAATGCATATTTCACAAAGCGAAAACTAAGGTGGTAATATATGCCAATAAGCAACCACAAGACAAGGGCAGCAAGGAGACAAGTAGTAGGGAAAGGAGTACGTATGCACTCATAGTTGAACAAAGGGGCACAGAATTTAAGGACATCCTTAGTAAGGTCAAGGGGCAAATAAAAGGCAATGCTGCGAGCAGTGCGATAAGGGGTTTGAAAAGTACCAAGGAGGGGAAACTCCTTATTACGATGAATAAGGATGCAAACGCCTTAAGGGAGATACAGAGGGTTATAACTAACCCGGAGGAGAAAATAAAGGTACACTCTGTTGGCCTAGACGACAATATGGAAACGCTGCACATAAGGGGATTAGATGCCGTAACTGTTGATACCGATGTGATAGAAGCCGTAGAGGAGAAAGTGGGAAGCCTAAAAGCAAAAAACTTTAGGTTAAGTGAGCTGCGGGAGAGTGCCAGAGGGACGCAAGCCGTTACCCTCAGACTCAATAAGGAAGATGCCGAAACATTGATCAGAGGTAAGGAGTTAAGAATAGGGCTTGTAAAATGCTCAGTGGAAAGGAGAGTCCAAGTAAACAGGTGTTATAAGTGCTGGGCCTTTGACCATCTGGCTGCAGACTGTGATGGACCGGATAGATCAAAGGGATGCTTTAAATGCGGTAAAGAGGGCCACTCAGCTAAAGAATGCACCAACGCCGAAGAATGTCCGATATGCTCCAAAACAGGGCATAAGGCTGGAACTGGCAAGTGCCCCGCCTTCCGCAGAGCCGTGGCACGAGTCAAAAGGAGTACCAGAGACGGCGCGAAAAGCGGAGAAACAGGCATAGACAGGAGAGAAAGCAGAAGGCCGGGAGCTACAGAAATGGAGCCTCAAGGGCCATCAGAGGAAAACGTAGAGATGGGCAGCGATAGCGGGGAAAACGCCGCGACAAGATGCCCAGCGCCAACAGCTGAACTGGCGGCACCAGGAAGTGAGAGCGATGTCAACGCCACGACGAGGAGGGATGACCAACCACTCGATTGGTGGGAGGCTAAATAGCACCTACGCTAAAGTACAGTAGCGCAAAGTAATATATCATTGTATTGTTTGTGGTGTTTATTTTTTTAACTAAATTTATTACCTATTTACACTAGTGCAAAGTCCTTATACACCTTACTTGTTTATACGTACTTTTACTATTTATTTATTTATTTGTAGTATTTATTTATTTATTCATTTTACTGTGTGCAAAGTCTTTATACACTATAATTGTTTACTTGTTTACTTTACTAGTCATATATTCATAGTATATTTATATTTATATTTTATTTATACATCACATTGTGTATCAAATATGAAAGTTCTCCAAGTCAATGTTAATAGGAGTAGTGCAGCGCACGACATACTCTACCACCACCGGAAGAAGTATGATGCCGACGTCATCATGGTAAGCGAGCCTAACAAAGCGCACGTTAGCAGGCATGGGTGGCTCAACGATGCTCACAAGGATGCCTCCATAAAAACCTATAAGGGTACGAGCGGCGAGGGTGGCAGCGGAAATGGCTACTGCTGGTGTGTAATCGACAAAGTGGTCTTCTTCTCCTGTTACAAGACACCAAATTGCACCCAGGAGGAATTTGAGGCCTTCCTCGATGACATTTCCGAGCAGCTGAGAGCTCTCAACAACTACAGGACAGTCATATTGGCTGGCGACTTTAATGCCAAGAACGAGAAATGGGGGTCTAGCACCAGAGACAGCAGGGGCAGTGCCCTTGATGAATGGTCCGCTGCGCATGACCTCTTGCCGATAAACGAAGGCAACGACCCCACCTTCATAAGAGGAAGCCAGCAAAGCGTCATTGACGTAACGTTTGGTTCTCCACAAGCAATAGGTATGACACGAAACTGGAAGGTGCAGCAAGAGGAAACGCTCAGCGATCACCAGCTAATTTACTTTGAAATAAACCACGAGATAGAAAACCCGAGCCTGGTAAGGAACGGCACAGATGCGCCCCCCATTTGGCGGTACGATGACAGCAAGGCAAACCTCCTGGAATCAAAGCTCAGCATTGAATTGAGCCAAGTCCAAGGAGCGGGAGTGGACCCCTTAATAAGGGCAATCAAAAGGGCCTGCGACGCGGCGCTCCCCAAGGTCGGGGGAAGAGGAAATAAGAAACCGGTCTATTGGTGGAATGACCAGATCGCAGAGTTGCGCAGAGAATGCCTAAGGAGTAAGCGAACATACACAAGGCGCAGAGGGGGCAGGAATATTGGCTACGGGGAGGCGGAAGCTGCGCTCGAGGAATACCGAGCTGCCAGGAAGAACCTCAGGGAAAGTATCAAAGCTTCAAAGGCCAGATGCTGGGATGAAATAGTCGGCGCCGTAGACGAAGACGTGTGGGGCGAGGGATATAAAATCGTATGCAAGAGAACTGGCACTAGGACGCAGGTCCAGCTGAACCCAGATGATAAAGCCAGAATAGTGGAAGAGCTGTTCCCCCAAAGACCGGCGGAGGTATGGAGTAGAGAAGACAACATGGAAGAACAACCCCCACTAACGGTAGACGAAATTTACAAGGCTGTTAACCGCCTTAAGAACAAGAAGGCACCAGGGCCAGATGGCATCCCTGCGGAGGCAATAAAGATCGCAGTTAAGACCGAAAGTGCAGTGTTTGTAAGAGCACTGAATGAAATATATAGGACGGGGGAAATACCAAGTAGGTGGAAGGAGGCCAAGCTGGTGCTCATCCCCAAACATGGGCACCCACTTAACACAGCTATGAGACCGATATGCTTGATTGACACCTCCGCCAAGCTACTCGAAAGAACTATTACTAATAGAGTTAACGAGGAGATTGACAACACTGGTGGGCTACACGATGGACAATATGGTTTCAGGGAAAATAGGTCAACCACCGATGCAGTCCAGGAGGTGGCTAGGATTGCCTTATCGGCTAGATCTGGCAACTGGAGGCATAGGGAGTTATGTTTGGCGGTGGCGCTAGACGTAAAGAACGCTTTTAATACCGCGCCATGGCGCCCGATCATACAGAACTTAGAAAGACGAGGCGTATCTGGGTACCTGGTACAGCTAGTTAAAAGCTATTTCACAGACAGAAAAATTATAGTGGGAAATGGGCATAGTAAGCAGATTACATGCGGGGTTCCACAGGGATCGGTTCTCGGACCACTTCTGTGGAACATATTATATGATGAGGTCTTAACGCTGGGAGACGAAGCTAACCTGGAGGGGTGTCGGCTGGTCGCCTTCGCAGACGATCTGCTGGTCTTAATTATGGGTACTAGCGAGGACGAGGTTGAGTCTAAGGCAAACAATGCCGTAAGAATAGTACAGGAGTGGATGCACGCAAATGGACTACAATTAGCGCCTGAAAAAACCGAGGCCGTCGCTCTTACGGGACGGAAGAAAATACGCGACTTGAAGGTGCAGGTCATGGGCAGAGAGATCCTGGCAAAAAAAGAAATTAAGTATTTAGGTGTACACCTAGACTCAAATCTGTCCTGGGGTAGACATATAGTTGAAGCCGCTAGGAAGGCAGATAGATCAGCCACCGCACTAAGCAGGCTTATGCCTAATATAGGCGGACCAAGGGCAAGTATCAGAAGGCTCTTAAATGCTGTCACCACTTCTGTACTTTTGTACGCGGCGCCGGTATGGGGAAGTGCGCTCGACAAGGCCAGGAATCGAGAAGAACTGACCAGGGTACAGCGTAGTATGCTACTGAGAGTCTGCTGCGCTAACAGAACAGCTTCTACAGTAGCCCTTCAGGTGATAGCGGCTGTGCCGCCCATCGAGCTCCTGGCCAAAGAGAGAATGTACAATCAGCATGCGGACGCAGAGGCAAAAAAGTATAACCGTAGATGCCTAATGGAAAGGTGGCAAGAGAAGTGGGCTAACGCCAACAACGGCAGCTGGACCAGGAGACTCATCCCGAGCGTCGAAACCTGGTGTGAACAAAAAGCTGGTGAAACAAACTACTTCCTCACGCAAGTACTAACTGGGCACGGCAGCTTCCAGGCCTACAGGAAGAGAATTGGCAGGAGCGACTCGGACATTTGCATATATTGCCCGGAGGTCGATACAGCAGAGCACACGATATTTAGGTGCCCGGAGTGGGCGGAAGCCAGGGACACTGCTGTGAGGGAGCTAGGAGGAGGGCAAATCACCCCAGAGAACTTAGTTAAGTACATGACTAGTAGCAAAGAAAACTGGGCAGTTGTTAGTGCCATGTGCCGCGCAATAATCGAAGCGAAGGACACAAGGGAGAGAGATAGACAAGCGAGGTAATTTTATACTGCTAGGGCTGCCACTCCCGAAGTAATGCTCACGCGGTCCCGGGGGTGGTATGCTGAAGAACGGAGGGGTTTTAGTGGGTAGGCTCTCCCACGAGGGAGAGAATCCCACACTACCGCAACCGAACGACATCCAGGCTGCGGTGCCTATGAAGGTTTCCCCTCCAACGAAAAAAAAAAAAAAAAAAAAAAAAAAAAAAAAAAGGTTAGGTTAGGTTAGGTTAGGTTAGGTTAGGTTAGGTTAGGTTAGGTTAGGTTAGGTTAGGTTAGGTTAGGTTAGGTTAGGTTAGGTTAGGTTAGGTTAGGTAGGTTAGGTTAGGTTAGGTTAGGTTAGGTTAGGTTAGGTTAGGTTAGGTTAGGTTAGGTTAGGTTAGGTTAGGTTAGGTTAGGTTAGGTTAGGTTAGGTTAGGTTAGGTTAGGTTAGGTTAGGTTAGGTTAGGTTAGGTTAGGTTAGGTTAGGTTAGGTTAGGTTAGGTTAGGTTAGGTTAGGTTAGGTTAGGTTAGGTTAGGTTAGGTTAGGTTAGGTTAGGTTAGGTTAGGTTAGGTTAGGTTAGGTTAGGTTAGGTTAGGTTAGGTTAGGTTAGGTTAGGTTAGGTTAGGTTAGGTTAGGTTAGGTTAGGTTAGGTTAGGTTAGGTTAGGTTAGGTTAGGTTAGGTTAGGTTAGGTTAGGTTAGGTTAGGTTAGGTTAGGTTAGGTTAGGTTAGGTTAGGTTAGGTTAGGTTAGGTTAGGTTAGGTTAGGTTAGGTTAGGTTAGGTTAGGTTAGGTTAGGTTAGGTTAGGTTAGGTTAGGTTAGGTTAGGTTAGGTTAGGTTAGGTTAGGTTAGGTTAGGTTAGGTTAGGTTAGGTTAGGTTAGGTTAGGTTAGGTTAGGTTAGGTTAGGTTAGGTTAGGTTAGGTTAGGTTAGGTTAGGTTAGGTTAGGTTAGGTTAGGTTAGGTTAGGTTAGGTTAGGTTAGGTTAGGTTAGGTTAGGTTAGGTTAGGTTAGGTTAGGTTAGGTTAGGTTAGGTTAGGTTAGGTTAGGTTAGGTTAGGTTAGGTTAGGTTAGGTTAGGTTAGGTTAGGTTAGGTTAGGTTAGGTTAGGTTAGGTTAGGTTAGGTTAGGTTAGGTTAGGTTAGGTTAGGTTAGGTTAGGTTAGGTTAGGTTAGGTTAGGTTAGGTTAGGTTAGGTTAGGTTAGGTTAGGTTAGGTTAGGTTAGGTTAGGTTAGGTTAGGTTAGGTTAGGTTAGGTTAGGTTAGGTTAGGTT